>CM066033.1:1223862036-1225281387 GCA_033557465.1 Ichthyophis bannanicus
ATGTTGTGACTTAGAGGTGAAAATTTGGTAATAAAGTTGACATGATCAGTGTTTTCTTTCAAGGTTGACTTAGGTCTAGGTTGTAAAAGCCAATTGCGATCATTAAATAACGCTCGCTTATATGCAGTCTTGATGACTTTTCGGGGGTATCCCCTAGCTGCAAAATCAACCGAAAGTTTTCGTGATTGAACCTTAAAATCGGCCGTGTCTGAACAATTTCGTCTGTAACGGAGGAATTGGGATAGAGGAAGACTATCTTTTAGTTTGAGCGGATGACCACTCGAATATTGTAGGAATGTGTTCCGTGCTATCGGTTTCTGATAGATTGAGGATTTCCAGCCCGTAGAATCTTTTTCAATCAACAAATCTAAAAAGGTAATTTGTGTATTGGTAATGAAATGAGTAAATTGGATAGCTTCATTTCGCCCATTCAGCCAATGAACAAATTGTAGTACTAAATCTTCTGTTCCTTCCCATAACAGAAAAATGTCGTCTATAAAACGAACCCAAAATTTTATGTTGGAATTGTAGGGGGAGCTAGTCAACCATTGGTTTTCAAAATCAGCCATAAAAAGATTGGCAATGGAAGGGGCACAAGTGGCACCCATCGCCACCCCTGACTTTTGATGATAAATTGTAGCATCAAACAGAAAATGATTATGAAACACAGTAAGACGTGTTAAATCCATCAAAAAGGACAACTGAGCCCTTGTCAAATCTCCTCTCATGGTTAGCTGCTTTTCCACAGTATGGTAGGCATCTTCTTGAGGTATGCTAGTGTACAGCGCGGTTATATCGAGGGTAATCAATAAAATCTCTGCTTCATGTGCTAATTCGTTCTGTAGACTTAATTTTTCTAAAAAATGTGCCGAATCTCGAATGTAAGACGGTATATCTACCATTAGGGGACGTAAAAAAGAGTCGAGGTATATAGACAGGGGCTCCAAAATAGTGCCGCGCGTCGAAACAATCGGTCTCCCTGGTGGTTTTTCCAGACGTTTGTGCACTTTTGGAACGAGATAAAACCGCGCCATACTAGGAGTTTTGGTATTAAGAAATATCCATTCTTTTTTGGTGATAACTTTATTGTGTAATGCTACTTGGGTAACTTGACGAATTTCTTCTTGTAACATTGCAGTGGGATCTAACACCATCTTTTCATAAACCTGACTATCCATTAGATGATGGTGTGCTTCTTCAAGGTAGTCATTTCGACTAAGCACCACCACTGCCCCCCCTTTATCTGCTCGACGGATGACAATGTCAGATCTCTGTTGAAGCTCTCGTAACGCTATGCGTTCTGCTTGGGGGAGTACATTCGTAAATAGTCGACGGCCACTTTCTAACTGACCTACTTCCTTGAGAACAATATCTCTAAATACTTGCAATGCTGGGGGAAGAGGACCCGGAGGTGTCCAAGTCGACTTTAAAGGGAGCAACATTCTTCTAGTAGGAATGTCTTCCTCTATTGCCAGATCACTTCTATGATCTGCTGATTGTTGAGCGAAATAAGCTTTAAGACTCAATTTGCGGAGGAGAGCTTCCAAATCTAAGCGAAATTGGAATGGGTCATGTTGAATATTCGGTACGAAGGACAGACCTCTGTCTAGCAGCTGACATTGGGGTCTAGACAATTCATAACCAGAGAGGTTCAGTACTAAATGTGAAACATGTTCTGATCCCGATTCATGCATTACCGATTGCGTGTTAGAATCTTCTTCTTCTTCTTGGTATCGGTTGTCGCATTGGTAAAATCCCCCCGAGCTGTTTTACCGGAATCTGAACTGCTGATGTCATCAGAGGTGTCTTCAAAAGTTACCCTCCGCTTCGACCGTCGGTTTTTCTTATTATGATCCATCCATGGGTACACGTAACCATTGGTATAATCTTCGTGATCTCGTTTAAGTTTTTTCATTTTCCCCAATTTAACTTCCTGACGAAGCGCGTCCAGTTGCTTGTTGGTATTCTCCCATTTAGATTTGAAAGTTTCCTCTGTCTCAGCTTTTTTTAACTTCGTTATCAACTGTTCAGCTTCTTTGATATATCCATCTAGCGCCGTTTTTGTTGTTTCAGCTATCAGGACCATAAGGTCCAAGGAACATTTATTTAATACACAGTTCCATTTTCGTACAAACTCGTCATCTGTGGTAAACATCCGTGGCTCTTTGTAGACCCGAAGGCCTCTCGGGATTTGTTGTCGACTTATATATTCTATCATCGATAGACGGTGAAGTTCAGATCGTACTACTTGTTTTTGTTTTTTGAGCAGAGTTTCCCAAAGGGACACGGAGCTATCATTCTCTCGCATCTGGTCAGAGGCGAAAAGTGTTTTTTCCTGACATAAAGTGGAAATAAAATCCGACGAAAAACTTAAAATCTCTTTCCATCCTTCTTGACCTGCCATTTATGTAACTATACAAAAATCAAAAACCGGTCTTGTCCGGAGCGTAAAATAATCTTTATGCTCTAAAACACTCCACTCTAACTTGTCACTTTAGTGATCAAACATTTCTTATCAACCCAACATGATTTCTTCATCACATGAAAAAGCTTAATGTTTGTTTATCAACTGAATCATATTATGGCGTACTCCTGGAATCTTAAGTGTTAACTCAAGTATCTAAGTATACCACTATACCAGGAGGTTTCAGACCAGATACCGCGCTCAGCAAATGCTTATATTTCGAAGCAACAGCGCACTGATTACATCAACAACCTTCCTGGATTTGTGTCCATTTTTATATATTTTTCAGTGGTTAATTATTCAGTAATTAATTACTGCACCGGGGTTCTACCGCCACCAACTTTCAGTGAAGAACAAAAAAGGAGAGGCGTTGAGGCGCAGAAGATATAAGCTATAAGTTAAGCTTTTTTGTTCTTCACTGAAAGTTGGTGGCGGTAGAACCCCGGTGCAGTAATTAATTACTGAATAATTAACCACTGAAAAATATATAAAAATGGACTCAAATCCAGGAAGGTTGTTGATGTAATCAGTGCGCTGTTGCTTCGAAATATAAGCATTTGCTGAGCGCGGTATCTGGTCTGAAACCTCCTGGTATAGTGGTATACTTAGATACTTGAGTTAACACTTAAGATTCCAGGAGTACGCCATAATATGATTCAGTTGATAAACAAACATTAAGCTTTTTCATGTGATGAAGAAATCATGTTGGGTTGATAAGAAATGTTTGATCACTAAAGTGACAAGTTAGAGTGGAGTGTTTTAGAGCATAAAGATTATTTTACGCTCCGGACAAGACCGGTTTTTGATTTTTGTATAGTTACATAAATGGCAGGTCAAGAAGGATGGAAAGAGATTTTAAGTTTTTCGTCGGATTTTATTTCCACTTTATGTCAGGAAAAAACACTTTTCGCCTCTGACCAGATGCGAGAGAATGATAGCTCCGTGTCCCTTTGGGAAACTCTGCTCAAAAAACAAAAACAAGTAGTACGATCTGAACTTCACCGTCTATCGATGATAGAATATATAAGTCGACAACAAATCCCGAGAGGCCTTCGGGTCTACAAAGAGCCACGGATGTTTACCACAGATGACGAGTTTGTACGAAAATGGAACTGTGTATTAAATAAATGTTCCTTGGACCTTATGGTCCTGATAGCTGAAACAACAAAAACGGCGCTAGCTGGATATATCAAAGAAGCTGAACAGTTGATAACGAAGTTAAAAAAAGCTGAGACAGAGGAAACTTTCAAATCTAAATGGGAGAATACCAACAAGCAACTGGACGCGCTTCGTCAGGAAGTTAAATTGGGGAAAATGAAAAAACTTAAACGAGATCACGAAGATTATACCAATGGTTACGTGTACCCATGGATGGATCATAATAAGAAAAACCGACGGTCGAAGCGGAGGGTAACTTTTGAAGACACCTCTGATGACATCAGCAGTTCAGATTCCGGTAAAACAGCTCGGGGGGATTTTACCAATGCGACAACCGATACCAAGAAGAAGAAGAAGATTCTAACACGCAATCGGTAATGCATGAATCGGGATCAGAACATGTTTCACATTTAGTACTGAACCTCTCTGGTTATGAATTGTCTAGACCCCAATGTCAGCTGCTAGACAGAGGTCTGTCCTTCGTACCGAATATTCAACATGACCCATTCCAATTTCGCTTAGATTTGGAAGCTCTCCTCCGCAAATTGAGTCTTAAAGCTTATTTCGCTCAACAATCAGCAGATCATAGAAGTGATCTGGCAATAGAGGAAGACATTCCTACTAGAAGAATGTTGCTCCCTTTAAAGTCGACTTGGACACCTCCGGGTCCTCTTCCCCCAGCATTGCAAGTATTTAGAGATATTGTTCTCAAGGAAGTAGGTCAGTTAGAAAGTGGCCGTCGACTATTTACGAATGTACTCCCCCAAGCAGAACGCATAGCGTTACGAGAGCTTCAACAGAGATCTGACATTGTCATCCGTCGAGCAGATAAAGGGGGGGCAGTGGTGGTGCTTAGTCGAAATGACTACCTTGAAGAAGCACACCATCATCTAATGGATAGTCAGGTTTATGAAAAGATGGTGTTAGATCCCACTGCAATGTTACAAGAAGAAATTCGTCAAGTTACCCAAGTAGCATTACACAATAAAGTTATCACCAAAAAAGAATGGATATTTCTTAATACCAAAACTCCTAGTATGGCGCGGTTTTATCTCGTTCCAAAAGTGCACAAACGTCTGGAAAAACCACCAGGGAGACCGATTGTTTCGACGCGCGGCACTATTTTGGAGCCCCTGTCTATATACCTCGACTCTTTTTTACGTCCCCTAATGGTAGATATACCGTCTTACATTCGAGATTCGGCACATTTTTTAGAAAAATTAAGTCTACAGAACGAATTAGCACATGAAGCAGAGATTTTATTGATTACCCTCGATATAACCGCGCTGTACACTAGCATACCTCAAGAAGATGCCTACCATACTGTGGAAAAGCAGCTAACCATGAGAGGAGATTTGACAAGGGCTCAGTTGTCCTTTTTGATGGATTTAACACGTCTTACTGTGTTTCATAATCATTTTCTGTTTGATGCTACAATTTATCATCAAAAGTCAGGGGTGGCGATGGGTGCCACTTGTGCCCCTTCCATTGCCAATCTTTTTATGGCTGATTTTGAAAACCAATGGTTGACTAGCTCCCCCTACAATTCCAACATAAAATTTTGGGTTCGTTTTATAGACGACATTTTTCTGTTATGGGAAGGAACAGAAGATTTAGTACTACAATTTGTTCATTGGCTGAATGGGCGAAATGAAGCTATCCAATTTACTCATTTCATTACCAATACACAAATTACCTTTTTAGATTTGTTGATTGAAAAAGATTCTACGGGCTGGAAATCCTCAATCTATCAGAAACCGATAGCACGGAACACATTCCTACAATATTCGAGTGGTCATCCGCTCAAACTAAAAGATAGTCTTCCTCTATCCCAATTCCTCCGTTACAGACGAAATTGTTCAGACACGGCCGATTTTAAGGTTCAATCACGAAAACTTTCGGTTGATTTTGCAGCTAGGGGATACCCCCGAAAAGTCATCAAGACTGCATATAAGCGAGCGTTATTTAATGATCGCAATTGGCTTTTACAACCTAGACCTAAGTCAACCTTGAAAGAAAACACTGATCATGTCAACTTTATTACCAAATTTTCACCTCTAAGTCACAACATCCAAAAGATTATGTCTAGGCATACATATTTGTTACATACTGTTCCAGGGTTAGAGGAGAAATATATCCGCTGTGTTTGGCAACGTAACGCTAATCTAAAGGAGAAATTGAGTCCAGCAGTTTTACGATCTGCAGAGAGACAACAAGGTCCAGTAGGTCATGCTCCATGTGGTTCATGTACCATTTGTTCCATATCAGAATCCATCACTCACTTTACATATTTGGATCGTACGTATTGTTTGAAACAAGCTACAACCTGCCAAACTACTTCAGTTGTTTATGCTATCAGATGTCCTTGTCAAAAGCTTTATATAGGGAAAACTATTCGGACATTAAAAACTCGTATTTTGGAACATAAGAGTCGTCTCCACTGTAAGATACTGACTGCCCCCATAGTTCAGCATTGCTTAGAAGCAGGGCATAAGTTTGGACAATTGCGGTGTTTTTGCATTGATCACATTCAACATCCGATGAGAGGAAAGACCCTAGATGAGACTCTTTTTTATTTTGAACAGCGCTGGATTTTCACAGTCAATACTCTTCAACCGAGTGGTTTAAATTCCTCGATTGACTGGCAAGTGTGTTTGTAACTTATCTGATTATCACAGAGAGCTCTAGATGGGAAACTGGATAGAGAGTATAAATTTCACCCAGATGCGCCATATGCGCATGCGCGGCGTTTTCTGAGCCACTCCAAGACATATGAGTACAACGCGGGCAGCAGCAATCGAGTGAGTGAAAGATCTTTGATAATAAGTGTTTCCTGACTATTTATTGAAATGTAATCGTTTTTTCCCCTTTCTAGTCAACTATAGTGGGTATCTCTGGAAGATTTCGTTACACTGTTTCTATTTTTGTAGATCCTCCTGAGGAAACTCCTGTTTAGGAGTGAAACGCAAATACGGTACCAGGAGAGGCGTTGAGGCGCAGAAGATATAAGCTATAAGTTAAGCTTTTTTGTTCTTCACTGAAAGTTGGTGGCGGTAGAACCCCGGTGCAGTAATTAATTACTGAATAATTAACCACTGAAAAATATATAAAAATGGACTCAAATCCAGGAAGGTTGTTGATGTAATCAGTGCGCTGTTGCTTCGAAATATAAGCATTTGCTGAGCGCGGTATCTGGTCTGAAACCTCCTGGTATAGTGGTATACTTAGATACTTGAGTTAACACTTAAGATTCCAGGAGTACGCCATAATATGATTCAGTTGATAAACAAACATTAAGCTTTTTCATGTGATGAAGAAATCATGTTGGGTTGATAAGAAATGTTTGATCACTAAAGTGACAAGTTAGAGTGGAGTGTTTTAGAGCATAAAGTTGCTGCACACTAGGCAGAGAGTTTCAACATATCATCCACAATAATGCCTAAATACTTTGGTGGTAGTTCTTAATGTAGAAGCTTGCTTCTGTAACCACATTTTGGGTAGTTCTTCCCTAAGTCCATAACTATGCACTTGTCCATATTACATTTCAGCTGTTATTTGGATGTCCAGTCTTAGCCAAGGAAGATCTTATCTGTTATATTTTTTTGAAGGTGTTAATAAGCAGGTAGACAAAGGTGAGCCAGTTGATATAGTGTATTTGGATTTTCAGAAAGCCTTTGACAAGGTCCCTCATGAGAGATTCTTGGCAAAATTAAAAAGTCATGGATGAAATGCAGTGTAGTATTGTCGATGAGGAACTGGTTAAATGATTAAAAGCAGAAAGTAGGGCTAAATGGACAATTTTCTCCGTGGGGAAAGGTGAACAGTGGAGTACTCCAGGGATCTGTCCTGGGCCCGCTGCTTTTTAGCGTATTCCTAAATGACCTGTAAAATGGGAATAACAAGTGAGGTGATCAAATTTGCAGATGACACAAAATTATTCAAAGTTGTTAAAAACACAAGATGATTGTGAAAACTTGCAAGACAACCTTGATAAACTGGGGGACTGGGCATCCAAATGACATAAATTTAATGTGGAGAAGTGCAAAATTATGCACCTAGTAAAGAACAACCCAAACTACTTTTCAACATCTTTGTTAGTGATATAGCAGAAGGGCTGTCGGGTAAGGTTTGACTCTTTGCTGATGATACCAAAATCTGCAATAGAGTAGACACCCAGGAAGGTATAGATAACATGAGGAGGGACCTAGCTAAGCTTGAAGGATGGTCTAGAATTTGGCAGCTGGGATTTAATTTTAAAAAATGCAAGGTCATGCATTTGGGCTGCAGCAATCCAAGGGAGCAATATAGTATAAGGGGTGAAGTACTTTTGTCCACTAAAGAAGAGTGGGACCTAGGCATGGTTGTGTCTGATAAACCTAAAGTAACTAAACAGGTAGAAAAGGTGACAGCAAAAGCTAGAAGGATGCTTGGGTGCATATGGAGAGGAATGGCTAGCAGAAAAAAGGAGGTGATAGTGCCTCTGTATAAGTCTTTGGTGCGACCTTATTTGGAGTACTGTGTGCAATTCTGGAGACCATACCTTCAAAAGGATGTAAACAGGATGGAGTCAGTACAGAGAGTGGCTACTAAAATGGTTAGTAGTCTTCATTATAAAGCATATGAGGACAGACTTAAGGATCTTAATATGTACATCTTAGAGGAAAGGTGGGATAGAGGTGATATGATTGAGACGTTGAAATACCTCCATGGCATAAAGGCACAGGGGGAGAGCCTCTTCGATTGAAAGCAAGTTCTGCTACGATAGGATGAGGGTGAAAGGGGATAGATTCAGGAGTGATATACGGAAATATTTCTTTACGGAAAGAGTGGTGGATCCGTGGAATAGTCTCCGAGTGGAGGTGGTAGAGATGAGGACAGTATCTGAATTCAAAAAAGCATGGGACAAACACAGAGGATCTCTAAAGGAAAAAAGGGGACTGTTGTAGTGGTTGATATGGAAGGACAGACTAGATAGGCCATATGGTCTTTTTCTGTCATCATTTTTCTCTGTTTCTATGTTTGTACTGTTGCACAATACAATGCTCCACATTAGGAACCACCACCCAAGAAAAGGATTTAGGCATCATTGTGGATAATACGTTGAAACCCTCTGCCCAGCGTGCAGCTGTGGCCAAGAAAGCAAATAGAATGCTAGAAATCATAAGGAAAGAAATAGAGGATAAAACGAAGGATAGTATAATGCCCTCATATTGTTTCATGGTGCGACTGCACCTTGAATATTGTGTGCAATTTTGATCAAAATATCTTAAAAAGGTTATAGCAGAAGAAAAGTTACAGAGAAGAGCCACCAAAATGGTTAAGGGGGTGGAAGGATACTCTTATTTTTATTTATTTATTTATTTATTTATTTAACATCTTTTATATACCGCGCTATTGTCATCAGCTCGGTTTACATGGAACAAAACATATGCATACATAGAACTGAAAAATGCATTTTACAGGTAACAGGGTTTTTTAAACTTGGGAATAACAGGGTAAAGCTATATAAACTAGCTAACTATTTACAGAATATTCAAGTACGTTATTCAAATCTGGATATATCAATTGGATAATGTCATAGTGGGAAAGTGGCTGTAATATACTTTCATGTGCAAAAGATTATATTGGGAAATAGCTTTGGAAGAGATGATGTTTGAGGCTTTTGATGATGATGTTTGATGATGATGTTTGAGGCTTATAAGGAAAGATTTAAAAGGTTAGGGCTCTTCAACTTTGAAAAGAGATGGCTGAGGGGTGACCTACACTGAGCGGTGGGTACACCCCTAAACAAAGGCATGGGGAGAGGTGACCTGCATGTAGCGGCAAGAGCACCTACTCTTGCCGCCTTTCTGGGCAGACTAGATGGACCATGCTGATCTTTATCTGCTGTCATTTACTATGTTATCTATCTTATTTATTTATTTATCTATCTGCATTTATATCCCACTTTTCACCGGGTCAAAGCGGTTGGGGGATACATTTAACACGAGGGGATATGAGACACATACACTAATACTTACAGGGAACATGGGCAATGGAGGGTTAAGTAGCTTGCCCAAGACCATAAGGAGCACCTGTGGGACTAGAAACCCCAGTCCTTCCGGCCCAAGGTTGCTGTCCTCTAGTGGGATTTGAACCACCGACCTTCTGGCCTGTAGTACCTTGCCCCAACCACTAGGCCACTCCTCCTTCCATGTTACTCTGATAGATGTCTATGAATTAATGAATAGAGTGAAACAGGTAAATATAAATCAGTTAACATCCTCAAAAAGTAGAAAGACTAAGGGACACGCAATGATGTTACAATGTAATCCATTTAAGAGTAATAAGAGAAAATATTTTTTCACTCAAAGCCTAATGAAACTCGGGAATTTGTTACCAGGGGATGTAGTAAAAGCTGTTAGTGTAGCTGGGCTTAAAAAAAGGTTTGAACAAGTTGCTGGAGGAAAGGTCAATAAACAATTATGAAAGAGGACCCAGGAAATCCACTGCTTACCCTAAGAGACAAGCATTTTGGAACTTGTGTACCTTTTTGGGAACCTACCTACTACTGGTGACCTGGATTAGTCACTGTTGGAAACAGGATACTGGGCTTGATGGACCTTGGTGTGACCAAAGTATGACATGTCTTATATTGATGGAAAAGAAATAGATATAGTGGACAACTTTAATCTACGTGGATCAATCAATAAAGAAATGACAAACAGTAAATAAATCAGAGGATGCATTGCTCTTTGCAGAATAGCTATGAAGAGTCTAGACAAGATGCCCAAGGCCGAGATATATCTTTCCATACAAAGGTTTGACTTGTCCAAACCATGGTATTTTTGATAATGTCATATGAACATGAAAGTTGGACAGTAGAAAAAGGACAGACAAGAAGAAAATCGATGCCTTCATATTTTGGTTCTGGTGAAGTTCATTGTGTATACTATACACTGCCTGATGAACAAACCAGTCTCTACCAAAGGAGATCAAGCCTAAACTTTCTTTAGAAGCTCTGAAGACAAGACTTTGACTTTCATAGATATCATGGAAAGAAAGAGATCATTAGAGAAAGGCATCATGCTCTGCAATTTTGAAGGTCAGTTCAAGGGACGAAAGCCAGTAACCGGGTAGCCGGACCCAATGCTCACCCTTGCCATCTATTTACACCTGCCCCCCTCCCGTCATAAACCAACCACGTATGCGGTCCTGACCTACAAGGAAACCCAAATAATCACCAGAGACCGTAGTTGGGCAGAAACTGGTTGCAGCTTTATTCAACATAAACCAACCATTAACACTTATAACAGTAAACAAGCCATCCCATGCCCCGCGGCAAGATCAGCCATAAGCCATATGATTAGCAAGGTGACCTCTCCGCCGCCCCAGCACAGTCAAGGCACCAGCCAATTGCCAAGAACCCTTCCCCGACTTGGCCGTCTCAGTAGCACAAGCTGGCCCGGGTTTAACCGGGTCGAGGGCACCCCGCCTTCGCCCACATGGCCTACCGTTCCGGACCCCGGAAACCTCCGGGACCCCGCCACCGGCACAGGCCCTTTAACTGTCTGTGCTGCCCCCCCGAAACTTATCTGCGACCAGTTCTGCTGTCCCGAACCACCTTCTCCAAAGCCTCCTGCCAATCGTTAAGCAGTAAGTCCACCCCGTCACTCCAATAGAGACCCGCACAACCCACCTCGACCCATGAATGCTGGACCTGATATAACCCCCCTGTTCACACACCCACCGTCCAATTTGTCGGTTAATCTTAATCAAACCCCTGGACCACCTCCTCTGACCCCAGCAAGCTGGTCTAGGTACAATGTCCGACCAGACCACCATCACCCCCTCCCACCAATGCAGCAACAATGGCAAATCTTTCTTTGCCGCGTTAATCAATTGCTTGCAAGTCCATGATGACACCTCGTTGCCCCCGAGATGCACCAGCAGAATCTCCGGGTGTCTCCCAAGTTACAGCTGCTGTCGAAGCAAGGGTAGCATCTGCGTCCAACGCAACCCCCGCACACCCAGCCATGACACAGACAAAGTTGCCAGATTGAAGCCAAGGTTGATCCCGACCAGCCGGACTACCGCTCGATTTTCAGCCCAGAAGACACAGGAGTGCCCAGTCATCCAACGCTCCTGTCCACCATGTCCCCCATCTAAAAAAGAAATCAACAGTTAATGATACCCCACCATTTTCTACCCCTGAGCACTACAAACGTACATAGACTTGGAATGCTCTAGATTGCCACCTGCCTATACTTTGAATCTGCCTGTTCTCGAGCCCCAACTCCGCGGCACTGGTTGCCGCCCCTATACGAAAGGAATGGGCCGCAAATTGAGTTGTATCCTCGCCCAAACGGTTCAGTACCATCCGTAACACCGCCAAAAATTGAAAACGCGTCAGTAAGTGCGCATTCTCATGCACAAACAGTCCTCCCTCTACCCTCAGACAGACTTGCAAGTAGGCCCGCATTGCCGAGACCGGGCAGGTGGTACCACCAATTGCATTGAGGATTACCCAGGTACCCCTACCCGCTGATCTGTTTTGGATTTTGCCAGTAGTACCTTTAATTGTCCCCTGTCCATCTGGATGTGCTGGAGACGTAAACTGGCACCTGACCCGGCTTTCTTGGAACTCGCCACCTGCTCCCCGACTCGAAACGCCGCAAAGAAAGCCAACGTAAATGCCGCACGGAACAGCACCACCTCGTAATGCGACTCCGCGACTTTCGGCAACTCAAGGCAAAGTCTCCTGAGCAACGCATGAGACACCGGACACCTTCTATCAGGTGGAGACTGCCTGGAGCGCTCCCACCCGCGCAGCAGCCGCCGAACCATAAACCCCCCACCGAACGAGCCCAAACCGACGGCTTTCGCAAAAAAACCCAAAACCGGTGAGATGCCCCTTGACAACCGATCTAGACATCCCCCTACCTTTCGCCCATACTATATACTGTCCTAATAATTGGTCCGACACCGCGCCAGACCGCTATCCACATTCCCGTAAAAATGCTACTACCATACCGCAGCCTCTCCGATAAGCAGCCCAGGTACACTGCCACAGAACTCAGCAGCAGCTCCTTCATCCCTGCAGGCCACAGCTCCACAATCTCGACGGGACCGCTCTCCCTTCCGTATCCGCCTCTGGTGCCAGTTGCCGAAACCGCTCCAACTGCAAACGAGAAAGAGCGTCAGGGATTTCGTTAGCATGACCTGGAACATGACGTGCCTTCAACACTAAATTTAAGCGCAGACAGCCAAGAACTATATGTCTCATCAGCGCTGCCACCTGCAAACATCTCAGAGTGTAACGATTCACTACACTAACCACCGCCGCATTGTCGCACCACCAGACCAACCTGCGATTACGCAATCTGTTCGGCCACAATTCCATCGTCACTAGCATCGGGAACAGCTCCAAAAAGGTTATTTTCCGCAATACCCCTGTCTCCTGCCAATTCTCCGGCCATCTATCCGTGCACCATGCCCCTTTGAAGTATATACCCAAACCAACCCCCCCCCCCCCCCGCTGCGTCGGTATAGAGCTGCAAGTCCTCGCTCAAAATCTCCACCTCTTTAATCACTGAGGTCCCATTAAAGTCCCTCAAAAAGACGTCCCAGACTTTTAAATCATCCTTGATCTCTTTGGAAACCCTGATACGATGATGCAGCTTCCTTGCACCAGCAGTCGCTGCCGCCAAACGCCGCAAGAAGACTCGCCCCATCGGAATCACTTTACATGCAAAATTTAAAGATCCGATCAAGGCCTGCATCTCCTTCAGTGTTAACTTAACGGAAGCCAGGGTATTAGCCACCAAGACTCGCAACCGCACCACCTTTTCAACTGGCAAGCGCGCTACCATCATATCCGAATCTAACTCAACACCCAAAAATGTGAGCCTAGAACACGGCCCGACTGTCTTCCCTTCAGCCAGCGGTACCCCCAACTGTCCCGCTAAGTCAACGAAACCTTCCAATAGCTCCTGACACGCCGGGGATCCGCTTGCACCAACAAACAGAAAATCATCCAAATAGTGGACCACCTCTGCTCGACCCACTAGTCGAGTAACAGCCCACTGCAAAAAGGTGCTGAATTTTTTGAAGTAGGCACAGGATACCGAGCAACCCATCGGCATGCACTTATCAAAATAGAAGCCACCAAACAATTGAAACCCAAGAATCGAAAAGCTGTGGGGTGCACAGGCAATAAACGAAACGCCGACTCGATATCAACCTTCGCCATCAGCGCACCAGGCCCAACCCTCCTGACCAGCTCCTCTGCCTTGTCAAAAGACGCGTAGCGGACCGTACATCACTTGCGCGGTATGTGATCGTTAACCGAATTTCCGAGTGGAAAAGATAAATTATGTATCATACGAAACTTCCCCGGTTCTTTCTTCGGTATAATCCCGACCGGGGACACCACAAAATCCCGATAAGGAGGCTGCCGAAACGGCCCTGCAATCCTGCCTAACCGTATCTCCATAGCCACCTTTTCCTGAGCTATTGCCGCAAACCTCCGAACCGATGGAGAATTCCTCGCGGCTGAAGCCGCCACCACCCCCCCAACCGGTATCACAAACCCAAACTGAAACCCCAACAGTAACAATCTTTGAATGTTTGAACTCTGTTAACCCTGCAGCCACCTTTGCAACGCCTCCACTTTTATCGGCGTAGGGGCAACGTCAAACACCCCCAGCTGTCTTACTTGCAGGCAAGGTTGGCACTGCGGGACCTTTTTTAAGGCATTTGGGTGCTGGGTGTCCGCTGCTGCAGGCAGAGCATGCGTGCCTGAATTTGCAATCCGGGAAGGGACACGTTGCCCTGTTATACCGCCAGCAGACATCCCCAACCATACCCGACCCCCCTCTGGTGGGAGAGTGGACACCCCCGTCCTGAAAGGAACGACGTGTCCCTGCGGTAGGTGTCGCACCACCCCTCTCTTGCACCCCCCCACCGATGTCCTCGCAGACATCTGGATAAGCCACAAATTGATGTCTTGAGTTGCCCAGGTCAGTGACTTGTTCTCCTCCATTTTATCCCGAAACCTCTCATCATAATTCAACCAAGACCACCCTTTGTGGGTCTGAGAAGCTTCAAGGATTGTATCAGCGTAAGCCAGCATCATACCATACTGACCCAGACGATGCTGCCCCCACACGCTAGCCAACCTCAAAAAAGCCCTAACCCAGTTAACTACCGTCTTAGACACCTTCCGAATCCTGCCCGCCTTCTCATCCTCTTTCCGCTTCTTCTTACTCTCGCCCGAACGCTTACGACCTTCCAAAAGGCGAAAAATGTCAATATATTTACGTTTTCAAATTTTTCGCTGCAACTTCTTCGGCACCCCCTCCCACAGTTCCAATAAAGTTGCCACATTCTGGTTCGCTCCCACCCTCCTGGACTCTCGTGCCTCAGACCCCGTACCGGGACCGATGATGATCCTGACGACTCCGATGAGGAGGAAGACGATGAGTCAGAGTCCTTCCTCCGCTGAACGAGTGCTTCCATTTCTTAACCACCTTGCCCCTTTTTTCCCTCCTCTCAACTTCCCCTTCGCCCCCCACCCCGGCGTCCAACACCAACTCACCCGCCTTTGAAGCGTCCATCCTCGCCGGTGTACTGGACCCTTGCGCCTGCTCTTCACCCGGTTGCTGTTCATTCAAACCTTGCGTCACCGGACCTTCCTCAAAGCTGGGGTGCGGTACCTCTCCACGGGCATCCATGCTCTGCTGTCGTCGACTGCTGACACCAATTGCTGGTCCTGGCGAGCGAAGGTATGGAACCTGCGGAGAAAGAAAGGGAAAGACCTGGGGAGAAAAACCGGCAGACCAGGCAGGATGCCAGACCCCAGCCCAATCAGCTGCAGACAGGCCTTAACCCCCTCCCATCCACTGTTCCCAATCTAAGCTCCGCCTGCCTGGGGCAAACCCCGGTATGCCCCCCGCTCCGAACCCCGCTGTAGATCCCATATCAAATCCACTCCTGGCATCATCACGGAAGCAGGCACCACCAGGGGCTATGCCCTTGCCCCCCCCCTGGGCAAACCGGAGCACGGACCCCAGCGTTCGCTAGAGCATCCCCCCCGACCCCCGATCCCAACCCCGCCATTATTGCCCCCCCCCAATCCCCTGCCCATCCTCATGTACACCATCCGGCCCCATCCCCCTTTCCAGCAGTAAGCCCCCTCTACCATGACTAACTGGCCTGTGGCCCGCCCGTACCCCACTAGCGCGACCCCCGGATCTTCCCCTCGGCCTAGAAGGTCCCACTGCCCTTCTCCTAGCTGATGGAGTCTCCCGGCTCACAGAGCATCCCTGCTGCCAGTTGCTCCTTCCACCCCTTCCTCCATGCCCCCCACGGCCCAACCGTGCCCTACTCAGCCCTGCAGTATCCTTCCGCCGACCCCTCCACGGCCTTCCCTATGTGCTGGCATGGAGCAACTTTTACCTAGACTATAAATTTTATTATTATTTTTTAATATATCCCTTTTATGTGTTTAACAAGGTCCTGTGGTCCCTGTTCCTTTCTTGTATTTATCAATCTTCTTCTTTTTTTTTTTCTTTTTTTAAAATTAACCGCAAGATGTCGAGGCCTGCCCTGGGCCCGCTTCTCACCCCCGCTCTAAACCCGACTCGCCTGGTGTCCTCGGCCTCAACGCCACCTCCGGGTCCCAATCAGCGACGCTGACGCTGCCCACCGCCTGGCTTATGCTGCCGCCACCGGACTCCGCACCGAACCCGTCCCTCGATCGCCTGCCTAGCCGGCAAGATGGAGCTGTAGCTGGCAGCGTGCGCCTCACCATGCGCCATGATGCCGAAAGGCTCGTGCGCATGCTCGCGCATGCCGGCAGCTTCCCCACACGTGCTCACACGGGGGGATCCAATCAATTTGAAGCAGTCCTCGGCCTCATGGCCCAATCAAGCCACGCCACCGCCAAGCCCGCTCCCGATGTCCCCCCCCCCCCCCATTCTCCCCTTCATCCATTGCTCAGAAGGGGCGCGAGCTGGATCCTGCATCGGGCCGGGGCACCCGGTTACTTGCGGGCGCCGGGACCCTGCCCGCGCCCTTAATTTTTATGCAATGGATCAATGCAATAATAGCAGCTATTAATGCTACTCTATCAACATTTAGAGGCCTGACTGAAGACCAAACAGTTTAGGACAACTATCGAGAGGCTTGCCATGAGTCTGCCCAGAGTTGATGGCACTTAACAACAGGTGCTGCTAACTGGATAAATGCTTTTAAATATTGGACCCTGTGTTCTTTCCACATTTTAACAGTAGTTCACCACAGTAACTACATTTCTCCAGCCTTTATAACTCGTAGATTCACCAAAAACAATTTTAATAAGACTATTTTCAAACCATATATTATCGAATATGTCAAATGTTAATGTTAATGTCCTAATACCCATCTTCATTTAATTTAGTTAAAATACTTCACGTTCTAACATAGTCATGTTGGCTTTTTATGAGGCTAACATTGTTTTAAACAAATTGTATCATAGTACTTTTATCATTTCCTTCCAGCCCAAAGTTGCATCTAATTTACTCACTAGTGCTTTTAATGTCTGCATGCTTGCTGAACAAAATTCTTAGTTTACTCTCATTAGGCAGGAATTGTAAGCTTTCTGCATAAAGTAATTGGATTCTTTCCCTTTTTATTGCTTTGCTTGCAATAAAGCTTTAAATGATTGCATAAACATTTGAGAATTCCCATAAGGAGAAATAGTAATGTTAGCAATTTGCTGGTAGCTCGCAGTAGACCTGCAGATATGAATTTTTCTTGACAGCTCATATACCCTTATTGAAACAGTTTCTTTAACAAGCGTGTATTGAAAATATGTTACCAAGTGATGCGAATACCCAGTTCCAGTCTGTTTATAAAGGAATTTTAATAAACATACTACAGACAAATCAAAAATAGATTTATAATGTTATTCTTTTAATATCTAGATTTCATCTTTGAAAAGAGCAACAAAACAGGCTTAATTAGACTTCAGTGACTACACTAAATTTGTCGCTCATTGCAACTTAAAATAAAGGAGGATATATATTTCCAGATTTAATAAAGTGAACTCCTTAATACATGATTAAGGTAAATGGATGATAGATACAAGGTTATGATTATAATTGTGAGCTAGGCTTAAATGACTTTTGGTAGGATTTCTGTGCAGCTTCAGTTTTTCTAATATGATTGTTATAGTAATTTTAATTATTATGATAATTCTCTTTTTAATGTGGTTTGTGTAGTAAGTTAAATTGATGTTATATGTTTTTTAAGGGGCCTAAGGGCCTGTTTACTAAATGTTAGCACATGCTAATAATGCTTGTTAGCATGCACTATTTACCATTGTATCCATAGGAATAACATGGGCATCCTTACTGTAACATACACAACAATCTCAATACCTCAGTTTTCTTTTTTTCTGCTCTGACATGGAAGGAAAAACAAAGCTGCTCTTCTTTGTTTTTCCAATTTTGTCTTTCATTGTCTTTTTAAAAAAAAGTTATTTTCCTTTAACTTTTTAATTTTGTTTGAGTTTAATTCGCAATTGAAATATCCAAGACCACTTCGAGGGTGGGTTTGTTTATTACATTTATTTATGTGCATTTGATATACTGGATTCAAAATGAATTCTTTATCATCAGTGCAGTTTACAATACCTTTTGAAGCAGCTTATATAACAAGCCAGTTACACAGAAATACATTACAACAAGTAGTAATGATATTTGAAAGCAACAAAACACACAGGGAAATTTTAAAACCTAAAATATAGTTATTTATTTATTTTATTTAACAAGTTTTTTAATACCGCCTTATCATGTATTCAAAGCTGTTTAAATGATAACTTTAAGCAAGAAAGAAAGATATATAGAACATGGGAAGTATAACTTTGATGCTAATATATTGTACAGCTCCCTTCAGCCAGGGCCGGCCCGTCCATTGAGCAAGAATGTTTTTTGCACAGGGCCCCGCGTTTCAGGGGGCCCCGCGCAAAGAACATTCTGCTTTTTTAAAAATGACTTAAAAAAAAAACCTGGCTCTGGCTGCTGCCGCTACCACCGCGGCAGCGGCAGAATGGAGTGTCCCGCGGGGCCTCCCCTTCTCGTTCAGCCCCTCTGCAAAGGCTTTGAGATTCGCGAAGGGAGAAAGTCTCCCTCGCGTCTCTGTTAAGCCCGCAGGGGCTAATGGGAAATTTCCCATCTGCCCCTTTGGACGCGAGGGGCTGATGGGAAATTTCCCATTAGCCCCTGCGGGCTTAACAGAGACGCGAGGGAGACGCTCTCCCTTCGCGAATCTCACAGCCTTTACAGAGGGGCTGAACGAGAAGAGGAGGCCCCGCGGGACACTCCATTCTGCCGCTGCCGCGGTGGTAGTGGCAGCAGCCAGAGCCAGTTTGTTTTTTTAATTTTGCCATAAGCCCGGGGGGGGGGGGTGTTAAGACTGGCAAGGGGGATGGGGATGGGGGTTAAGACTGGCAAGGGGGGGTTAAGACTTGCAAGGGGGATGGGGATGGGGGGGTTAAGACTGGCAAGGGGGGGTTAAGACTGGCAAGGGGGATGGGGATGGGGATGGGGGGTTAAGACTGGCAAGGGGGGGGTTAAGACTGGCAAGGGGGATGGGGATGGGGGGTTAAGACTGGCAATTGGTGGTTAAGACAACCAACTGGGAAGCCGAACCCCATGAGGGTATAAAGACTGGCAAGGGGGGGTTAAGACTGGCAAGGGGGATGGGGAGGGGGGGGTGAGGTCTGGCAAGGGGGGGTTAAGACTGGCAAGGGGGATGGGGATGGGGGGGTTAAGACTGGCAATGGGCTGGGGGGTTAAGACTGGCAAGGGGGGGTTAAGACTGGCAAGGGGGATGGGGGTTAAGATTGGCAATGGGCTGGGGGGTTAAGACTGGCAAGGGGGGGTTAAGACTGGCAAGGGGGATGGGGATGGGGGGTTAAGACTGGCAAGGGGGGGTTAAGACTGGCAAGGGGGATGGGGATGGGGGTTAAGACTGGCTATGGGCTGGGGGGGTTAAGACTGGCTATGGGCTGGGGGGGTTAAGACTGGCAAGGGGCTGGGGGATGTCTGGAAATGGGGCGATGGGGGGGTTAGGACTGGTAATGTGCTATGGGGGGTTAGGATTGATAATGGGCTATGGGGGGCTAGGACAGGAAATGGGCTGATGGGGAGGGGTTAGGACTGGTAATGGGCTGTGGGCTGTTGGGGGGGTTAGGACTGGAAATGGGCTATGGGGGGGGGGGTTAAGACTGGTAATGGGCTGTGGGCTGATGGGGGCTGTCTGGAAATGAGGTGATGGGGGTTAGGACTGCTAATGGGCTATGGGGGGGTTAGGACTGATAATGGGTTATGGGGGGCTAGGACAAGAAATGGGCTGATGGGGAGGGGTTAGGACTTGAGGTGGGCTGATGTGGTTAGGACTGGTAATGGGCTGTGGGCTGATGGGGGGGTTAAGACTGGCAATGAGCTATGGGGGGCTGACTGGAAATGGGCTGATGGGGTTAAGACTGGAAGTGGGCTGATGGGGTTAAGACTGGAAGTGGGCTGATGGGGGGTTAGGACTGGTAATGGGTTATAGGGGGGTTTAAACTGAAAATGGGGTGATGGGGGTTAGGACTGGAAGTGGGCTGATGGGGTTAAGACTGGAAGTGGTCTGATGGGGGGTTAGGACTGGTAATGGGTTATAGGGGGGTTTAAACTGAAAATGGGGTGATGGGGGTTAGGACTGGAAGTGGGTTGATGGGGGGCTAGGACTGGTAATGGGTTGGGGGGTTGCTATGACTGGAAATGGGCTGAGTGGAAGGGGAGGCTTGGACTGCAAATAGCTGATGGGGAGGGAGCTTGGAATGGAAATGGGCTGTGAGGGAAGGGAGCTAGGACTGAAAATGGGCGGATGGAGCAGCTAGGATAGGACTGGAAATGGGCTGTTGGGGGGAGCTAAGATTGGAAATGGGCTGTGGTGGGGGTTTGAATTGAAATGGACTCATGGAGGGGCTAGAACTGGAAGTAGGCTCATGGGGGGCTTGGACTGGAATTGGGCTGAGTGGAGGGGAGCTAGGATTTGACATGGGCTGATGGTGGGGCTAGGAAATGACTAGAAATGGGCTGATGGGGGCTAGGATTGGAAATGAGCTGATGGAGGGACTCAGACTGAAAATGGATGGGGGAGCTAGGACTGGAAATGGGTGGATGGGGGAGCTAGGACTGGAAATGGGTTGATGGGGAGCTAGGACTGGAAATGGGTTGATGGGGGGCTAGGACTGGAAATGGGTTGATGGGGGGCTAGGACTGGAAATGGGCTGATGCAGGGACTAGAAGGAAATGGATGCTGGGTGAGACTGGAACTAGAAGGGAGCTGATGTTGGGGGAGGATTAGAATGGGATGGGGCTGGGAGAGTAAAATGGAGAGGGGAAATATATTTTGTGTGGGAGGGATGAAAAATCTACAATTGGCCGGGTATTGGGAGAGTAAGTGGTGATTGAGGATGGAGAGGTAAAATTTGTGTGGATGAAATAGGAATGAGGAAAGAGCAAAAGGAGAAAAATTAGTATGTTAAAGCAGATGTAGAGAGAGAGAATGGAAAAAAAATTAGAAGAGAGAAGAAAGAACAAATGGACAGCACACAATGGACAGCAGAAAACATGAAGAAACCAGAAGAAAGTGGCTGGAGCAATTGCAACTGAAAAAAATGCACAAAAGGTAGAAAGATATCTCTTTATTTTGAATTTATTAACTGGAATATGAAAGCTCTGGGAAATGTGCATCATTAACGTCTGCGCTTTGTTTGGTACAAGAGGAAATTAATTTATAGTTTTATTTCTACAGTGGTGTTGTACATTCCAAGTTTGGCTTTTGGGGTTCCCAGTTTAATTATTGCCTTCCTGTTTCTAAATTGTGATTCCTTGTTTGGTGATGGTCTATGTTCTGCATGTGTAACTGAGCTGAGGTATTCTATTTATGTAATTCCTATTTGACATTGCCACTTGTTCTCTTTCCCCAGTATTCTCTGAAATGTATTGGTTTAATATTTGCAGTGTTGCCTTTTGATAGGTAGGGTATGGTGCTTTGTGAGTCCTGGTAATGCTGTCAGGGTACGGCGGGTTTGCTATGGGTTCTAAATGGGCAGCGTTTGTAGTAGTTCCTAATGTGCCTGGCGGTTGGCACTGGATTATAGTAATGTAGAAATCTTTTAGTCTTTCTTTATCCATACACTCATTAAGAGACATGTTTACTAAAAGTTAGTGTATGGTAACATTATGCAAATATTTATGCAAATAAGGCCACTTATGCAAATTAGGCCCCGCACCGAGTCTCCGCACATGGCCCCGCACCCCCTTTGGGCCGCCCCTGCCTTCAGCTTGTATATAGTTACCGTTCTCAGGCAGGTTATTCACTTTGTTCTTCCTCATATATTTATTCTGAGCTGTTACTGCGTTAACTCATGTTTACTTGTTCATATTACCTGTTCAATATAATTTAACCTGTTCCTTGTAAGAGTTGTTCCTCTGTAAACCGTGCTGATTTTAAAAAGTGCGGTATATAAAACCAAATAAATAAATAAAATAAATAGGGGAGGCCAAGTAGCGAACAAGATTTATACTTTGCTAGGTATATATTGTTCATAGTGGGATGAAGCAGTTGACAAATAAGCATTGAAACAATCACATCTTTACACACTTCTCAAATCTTTTAGATGAGGCTCCTAATCCAAAATTTGATAGAAGGAATTCCAAAGTAGAGAGGTCTGGCAGGAGTAAATGGAGTTTCTAAGCCATTCAGTTTTGAATTTACATGTTGAAAGAATTTCAAGAAGCTAAGCTTGTGGTGATCTAAGTTGTCTGGGATGATAAGGAATGAGTAAAGTGGAATGATAATGGAGTCACTAGTATAGAATTATTTGGGATGTTAGTATTAGTATTTTGAATTTGATTCTGCTGAGGATGAGTTACCAGTACTACCACTTGTAGTGCGCTCTTCCAAAAATTGCACAGCTTTCTCATCAGTCTTAATTTAAAGTACGTCTTTACCATTTCAGCTACCTTTGTGAGGGATCAACAAACTTCTACTACTGACCTATAGGTGCACTCATTTTGCGGCTCCTCACTGTCTTTCCTCTCTAATCTCTCCCTGCACCCCTCCTCAAGGAACTCTGCTTTTCTTTATTTTATGTATTTAACAGTTTTTTTAATACCGCTTTATCATTTCAGTCAAAGCGGCTTACATTGTAACTTAAACTTAGTAATAATGTACATTAAATAGGGACATTGATAACTTGGATTTTTTCTGAGACAATGCCCTTTTCTTCCACTGACAACTCCAGACTTTTTGATCTTTCAACCTTTGCTGCTCCTTATGGCTGGAACAAACTAGCCAAATAGATGTATCAATCTCCATCTCTGGTTCTCTTCATAGCCAGGCTATAAGGACTCGCCTCTTTGAGGCTGCTTTTGTATCTTGATCTGCATAGTCTTTATTGCCATGTTTTTCCTTACCATTCCCCTAGATATAACCTAATCCCCAGTTATGCTGTCTGTCTTGAGTAGACTGTAAGCTCTGATGAGCAGGGACTGTCTCTTATATGTCTCTACAGCGCTGTACCTTGTAGCACTATACAAATGATTAGTAGTATTAGTAGAATAAGTAAGGGGGTTACATGATCATAGCATTTAACATTATGGATTCATTTTATGAAAGTATTTTGAATCAATTGACATTATGGAGCTTCTGTTAACAAAGAATTGCAATAATCTGATCAAGACAGAACCAGAGCATATACCGAACTACAGGTAAACATATGGGGTATGTTTACTAAACTGCGGTAATGTCATTCGCGTTAGGTTCCAAGGTAAAGGTACAGATGCCCATATAAAGGTGTGGGCGGTGCATCGTGCCGTATCAGCTAACACATGTTACAAACTAACACGCGCTACAAGGCGCCTCATAAGGCACCTTACAATGCACATTACAAGGCACCTTGTAAGGTGCCTTATAAGTAAGGTGCCTTGTTAGATGCCTTATAAGATGCCTTATTAGGTGCCCTATAAGGTGCCTTGTTAGGTGCCCTATAAGGTGCCTTATAA
The DNA here is from genome assembly GCA_033557465.1 of Ichthyophis bannanicus. Lineage (NCBI taxonomy): Eukaryota > Metazoa > Chordata > Amphibia > Gymnophiona > Ichthyophiidae > Ichthyophis > Ichthyophis bannanicus. The sequence goes on from CM066033.1 coordinate 1,223,885,743, forward strand.
GGCACTTTGTAAGGTGCCCTATACAGTAGGGCTCCTTAGGCTAAGCGCCGTACTAGGCACCCCTGGACAAGGCACCGTAGAAGGCACCCTGGGTTACGGAACCATAGGTTAAGGTGGCCTAAAAGGTTATGGTGCCCTAGGTTAGTGTGGCCTAAGGGCTGCAAGGTGCTGCAGGATGACATGCATGGCCTGTGAGGAACAGAGACAGATGTAGCCCTAACACTAGATAGAGCACTCAGGAAAGGCAATGAACAGGTGAATGAAGGAGGGAGAGCTGGGTGCCGCTGGACCTGCCATATCTGCAGGCATCCCATGTGGCTGCCAGTACTGATGACAAACATGGTGGGGGCAACTGTATCACAGCACAGGGTGTTGGCAGTGTAAAGTACTGGAAAGACAGTTGGTGGCAGACGATGGGAATACGTGTCCCCCAGTGGAGGCGGATGTGGCAGGATAGTTACAATGATGGGTGAACAGAGGAGTGGTGGTGCCATGCAGATCAGGCACAGGTGAGCAAGCATGAAGAGGCGCAATGCAGGAAAGGGTAGCAGTGCAGGACATGGGGTGACAGCTCGCACAGGCAGACAGGACTCTACACAGCTGACAGATGCAGATAGACGGACCGAGGGAATGTTGGCAATTGTGGCGAGGGTATTATGGGCTGGCAGCACAAATCTGCAAAAATATGACTGTTACAGGCATGCATACTATTTGAGTAGGACAGGCATGAGAGGAGGGAACAATGAGGATTTGAACCCATGAACACTGCCAAGAATGGCATTGTATTAACCAGTAGGCTATACTTTCGTGGTGTAAGTCACAGCAATGGCTGGGTACAGAAGGACTGCAGGTCACCCCACAAAATGTCTGCTCTGAGTGCCAGGATAGGGTAACCCCACCAGTACCCATGATGCAATGTATATGCTGAATACCTGTCTACAGCTGATCAGCAAATGGGGTCTTCTCCTCTCCGGTACCTCAGCTTGGAAAGACAAACTGACACAGAGTAGCTACAGACCATGCCATTGTGCAGGTTCTGTGTTCTCCCTGAGGGATAGGATGGGTGCCCAGCACTAGGTTCGCAGTACATGTGGTGCTAGAGATAGGCCCTACTGTACATCCCCATCACTCCCAGTGTGTGACAGGTGTTCCTTGCAGTGCAGCTGAAGGTAATTCGGTGTCCATCTGTATCCTGAAGTCACATGTGGCCCTCTGGTACCAGACACCACCCAGATTAGTGTGTACCCCGTGTTAGGGTCTGGCTGACATGGGCACCTGTTATCAGGGCAGAGGGGTTTCCAGACTTGCATGAGGTTTGTGTAGCAGTACCTTTATAGGTCAAAGTGGTATACACTACATACCCCAAAGGGCTCAGATCACCATTTTTGTAGGTAAGGGACAGGTGCCCAAGCCCCGTGAAGCAACCTCCATCCTGCTGGTATACGACAGCCCCCAGGGTTGGTGGGCCAGAGCCATACCTGTGGCTGGAGCAGTGGCAGACCAGCAGCAATGAGGGGGTTAGCTCTGGAAAACCCCAACTGCCTCACACCACAGTCTGCCAGTCACCAGCAGACAGCACAGTCAGACTGCACCGTATAGGTATTCTGACCATGCACAGTCTAACTGCAGACAGTCCTCTAGCCAGTCCATAGTGCATGCTCAAAGAGGAACTATATGCATCAAGCAGGCATCTCAGTGATTGGGGCCCCAGCACTGGGAACACAAAGGTATCGCTGGAGGTAGATAATGTAGAGCGCTATGTGTGAACTAAACATGCCATGGTCACTGCTCGGTCAGAGTGAGTGCCCTCCCAGCATGCTATTCTGTGGCCACCCTGTCCATGCAGGCAGTGGTCGGGCACTACAGTGTCCCAGCCATTGCCCCATACCCTCTGAAGATGCATCCTGGCCAATCCTCTCTGTCCAGGCCATACCCACAACACCTTTTTCCTCCTTATGCACATATTCAGGATAACGCTGGTAACAGTGGGACATTGTGGGCCCAGTGAGGTGTGGGCAGCCACAAAACAATGGATAGACATACACACACACACACTCCTATTGCAGCATTGTGCAAAGATAGGGGTGGCTGGCAACCAATTTGCAGACCACAACCATGGTGACCACAAAAATTGTGGATGGATAACTCTATGAGCCCAAACAGACTCCTCAAAAGTGGAAATGAGGCTTCTACTTGCCCATAAAGGCGAGAGAAGAGCATTGTACTCGTATGCATAAAGACAGACAGACTGACTGCACATACAAGCAGCTCCTTTTTGGCAAAAGTTCCATCTGCTTCTCTATACAGTGACTTCAAGGTAGTAATTTTATAAACCTTTTCTGCATGTAAAATGATTCTCTTGAAATTAGATCATAACTAAAAATACACTTTGTACACTTAGGAGCATGTTTGTACAGTAGGAATGTGCAGGGGAGGAGTTGGGGCGGAGCATATGCAGAACTATGATTTACATGGGTATTTTATAAAATTAAATACATACCTGCTCCTGAACAGACATAAATGTCAGCACACACAATCTAGACATTATTTTTGCAGGATTTGTGCTAGTATTTAATAAACACATGCAAGTGCCTGTGTGTCTTTATAAAAAGGCAAAATGTAGGTTCCTGCTCCACCTCCGAATCAGGTGTCCTATTGTAAAATAATCCTTCAAAGGTCTGGCCACAAAAGAACAAAGCTGGGAATCCTCCAAATTGGCACATGCCTCCTTGGAGATTTCAAAGCTTAGGCTGCAGCTATTTTTGAATACTTGTACAGACCTGATATGAAGGCAGTCTCTAAGGTTCCTTCTAAAGTGCTGGAAAAGTACATACCTGCCAGCAGATGTCTTGCAGGAGATTCTCTTAAATGCAAATCTGCACAGCCGTCTTCTGCACTATCTATACCCTAAAAGAGATTCTTCCAGGATGCTGCTGCTAACAATTTATTTATTTATATATTTTTTATACCGCATTTTCAAGACATCAAAGTGGTTTACAGTATAACAATAACATTACGTTATAACATGTCTGTAAGTAGGATATAGATTGCATAGATGGAAGGAGAACTTTTACAGAGTAACTTACATACAGAGCAACTTATATATAGTTATAAAAATATACTGATATACAAGGTGATAAAATATATGTGGCTGATCTGATATGTGATAGAGGGTATGTAGTTAACTAAGGTCTGATATCCGTTGAGCTAGTTGTTTTAGGTAAAGTAGGATAAAGTTTCTTTGGCTTATCAGTGTTCCCATAATGTTTTATAAAAATGTGGACAGGTCAGTGGAAGATCTTAATTTCTCAGGAAGCATGTTCCATAGGATTGGGACAGTAAATGAAAATGCCCTATTACTAGTGGCACGGTTAGTTTTTCGGTGCTCTGGTGGTACAACCTCTTCTCTGGCGATCATTTGAAGTTAATTTTATGAGGTTAGATAAGCATGATAGAGGTATCTTTCTGATCAATTTGAAGATGGTCATTAGTAGTTTATATTTAATTCTGCTTAATATTGGTAACCAGTGGAGATCGAAAAGTATTGGAGTTATGTGCTCCAATATATGTGCTTTTTGGGTTATACGTGCCGCCATGTTTTGAGCTATCTGAAGGCTATGCAGGGCTTGTTTAGGAAGTCCCATTACAGTAATGTATGTGTGGAAATATCATTGCTTGTAGAACTGTCCTGAAGTCGTGGTCTGTTAGTAGTGGTCGCAGCTGTTGAATCATTCTTAATTTATTGTAATTAGTTCTTGTGGTTTGTTTTATGTGGGATGTTAGACTGAGAGCTTGGTCAATGGTGATACCTAGATATTTTACTTCATTTTTTACTTCCAGGGTAGCTTCTTTCACATTGATGTTGAGTGGAGGAATGAAACAGTGATTCCTGGTAATAAAAAGTACCTACGCTTTTTTATAATTTATGTGAAGGTTATGGTAATTTAACCATTGAGAGATTTCGTTGAAGCAGGATATCATACCGTCAAAGCTAGGATTTGTTATGTCAGAGGGTAGGTATAACATGTCATCAGCAAAAATGGAATAGTCTACTTGATATTTTTAAATAATATTGCATAGGGACTGGAGATAGATATTGAATAATAAGGCAGAAAGGAATGAGCCTTGGAGTAAGTCTTCTTGCTGTTTGTAGATCTCAGACGTTTATTGGTGAATTTTGACTTGTTGAGACCTGTCAGATAAGTAAGATTTAAACCAGTGACGCTCAGTGCCATATATAGCTATTTGTTGCAGCCTATTGAGTAGTAAATGATGATTAATTGAATCAAAGGTCAAGGCAGTATCAAGGAAGTATGAATGTCTGTTTTGAATTATCTGTGCCCTTTATCAAGTTGTTAAAGAGGTTTAATAACATTGTTTCTATACCATGGTGCAGTCTGAAACCGTACTGATGCTCATCTAAGGGGTAATGAGTATTTATATAATCTTGCAGTTGTTTATGAATGATCTTCTCCATTACTTTTGTAAGAAATGGGAGGCTTGAAACTGGCCTATAATATCAGGGACAGGATTTATCCAGTACTTTTTATTTTAATATGGGGCTTGTTTTAGGTCCTTAGTCATGATACCCTGTCTTATGTTAGCACAGTTATTCCAAAGGCCTCTCAGTGAAGATACACCAGTGCAATGGGCCCATGAGCAGACTGCTTTAGTACAAGACATAGTGATGTTGCACATCCAGTGCAGGTGTTTTCTTACTCCCCAGTTGAAAGACAGTCTGCTTCTGCACAACACTCAACAGCACAGTCTCATGTGACATCAGCTCCCCTCCTATTAATGATAGCTGAGGAATTTTACTATTAGTTCTGGCATTGCTTTTTTGTAGAGAGGTACTCATTCATGTCAAGATCCTAAAGTGTCTCTATCTGTACTTCATACTCTGAGTCTGGAGGCGGCCATTCCGTTACCTTCCCTCCTCCTCATGCTCAGACCTGTCCCAGAGTGCCCTAGAGGACTACCCGTATTCAGACTTTCTTCCTCTAGAATTCTCCTAAGAAGCAGAAGAGTTTTCTATAGGACTTCCCTCTCATATATCTATCTCATACCCACCTCAGGTACATCCCTTAATTTATAGTTAGTTAGTTATCCCAGTTAGGGGAGAGAGCAACATTTGACTTTATAGTTCATTGGGAAGCAAACAAAAATAACACAAAATATACCAAATAAACCTAAAGGCCTTTATATTAATTTAGGTAACTCTACTCCTTTAACAACTCTTAAACAATTAAGTTCACTAATACAAGGATGCAGACAGCATTCCAGCAGTGAGATGGGAGGCTGGCCGTTCTTTTTAATTGAGTGCCACATGTATGATCATTTCTCATTTGGTGAGAGGTCATATGTGTACACATGGTGCAAAGAGCTCCATGCTCTCAGAAAATGAGTCTGATTTCTGGAAACTAGAGTAGCATTCTTGGAGGAGCTGAGGCAGAGAAGTATATAGAGGAAGCCCTACAGGGATATAGTAGAAAGACCCCACCTCCAGTCTGACAGCCTCAGTGATGCTTTGGAGGAAAGGTCACCTGGGAGGAGAGCTTCACAGGGGTGTGTCAGGAAATGATCCTGTAGCCATGACCTGCCCCCTGGGGGATGCAATATCCTCTTGCATTGAGGATGTTTCTCCAGAGCTGCTGCCCAGGAGAGAAGGGTTAGCATGGCAGTCTTAATTGGTGATTCGGTCATTAGGCATTTAAATAGCTAAGAGGTATGAGGATCACTTGGTCACTTGCCTGCTTAGTACAAAGATAGTGATTTCACGTGTCAGTAAGGATAATAGACTGTATTGAGGCTGTCTTGGTATATGTGGGCAAGATGCCCTTAAGTAAGCAGCAGACAGTTGAATGCTTCAAAATTGCTTGTCAGCTGATAAGCAGGTGGTCGGTATGAACAAAAGACATATTTTGAAATGTTTCTATTCAAAAGTTAGGAGTCTAAGAATCAGATGGTAGTGTTAGAGTATATAGCACTGAAAGAAGAGGTAGAAATAATTGATATCTCAGAGACCTGATGAAAAGAGGATAACTAACGGGACACTGGTACCAGAGTACAAAGTATATCTCAATGATAGGGTAAATCAGATTGGTGGAGACATTGTACTCTACATTAGAAAGTGTATCAATTCAAACAGTGTAAAAGTTTTGCAGGAAACAAAATGCATTATAGAATCATCATAGATAGAAATTCCATGTGTGAAAGGGAAGGGAATAGTGGAGGAGTAGCCTAGTGAGTTGGGGCAAGGTACTTAAGGCCGGAAGGTCGGGGGTTCAAATCCCACTAGAGGACAGCAACCTTGGGCCGGAAGGACTGGGGTTTCTAGTCCCACAGGTGCTCCTTGTGGTCTTGGGCAAGCCACTTAACCCTCCATAGCCCATGTTCCCTGTAAAATAGTTATCTCCAAGTTATAATGCCCTGTTCAGTGTAATTTCAGTTTGTTCAATGTAAACCACACTGATGCAGAATAGTGCGGTATATAAGAGAATGTAATAAATAAATAAAATAAAAATAATAAAATAGCAGTGGGGGTGTTCTACCATCTGCCTGTCCAGAATGAACAGACATGAAATCCTGACACAAATTATAGAAATTAACAAAATTGGCAACACAGAGAGAGAGGTATTGTAGAGGAATATGCCGCAGAGGTTGGGCAGTGGAGCCTCCACTGAAAGTGGAACTCGTGGTCTCTGAGAAAATATAAAGTAGGGTTGAGAGAAACTATCATAGAAGAGCTATCCTATGTAGTTAATCCACGTAATCATTATTCAGTCCAATTCAACTCACTATCTCAATAGACTGCAAGCAGCATGAATGAAACACAGAAAAGGTAGGTTTCCATTAGTCTGCCTGCATAACCTCTTCTGCTCCACCACCTGTTAAGGACCCAACTGTCACACCAACCACGACTGAAAGACCTGAGAAAACTGGGGCCACTAAACTTTCCCTGAAAAAGACTTTGTCACCATACATTAGGGTTCTGTATTTATTGTGTGTGTAAGGGACACTTTAACCAAAAAGAAAGTCTGGAACTCTCGCACTTACATGGGGTTATGGAGACCTAACTAGCTGGTGAAAAACCAGAAAGATCTTTTGGAAGGGAACCCACATCCTTTGATTGTATATACTGAGCATAAAAACACTAGAATACATATAATTCACTCAGAGATTAAGTCCCCACCAAGCTAGATGGACTTTGTTCTTCACTAGATTCAACTACTGATGCCTCTACAACACAAGCCCATTAGACTTGAGTAATTATAGCAGCATTAACTAAGAACATGCCATATTGGATCAGACCAAGGTCCATCAAGCCCAGTATCTTGCCTCCAGGTCACAAGTACCTAGCAGTTTCCCCAAAAGAGACAGGTTGCACAATGCATGGATTGGGTCAAGCAGTGATATCCTGGGTCCCTTTTAATAATGGTTTATGGACCTTTCCTCCAGGAACTTGTCCAAACCTTTTTTAAACCCAGCTACACTAACAGCTTTTACTACATCCTCAGGTAACAAATTCCAGAGTTTGATTACACGTTGAGTGAAAAAATATTTTCTGTTATTAGTCTTAAATAGGTTACTCTGTAGCTTCATTGCATGTTCCCTAGTCTTTCTATATTCTAATGACGTAAACAATCGATCTACATTTTCCTGTTCCACTCCATTCATTACTGAGTTGCTCCCTTGGATTTTTGAAACCCAAATGCGCCACACTGCATTTTTTACTGGTAAATTTCAGTTGCCAAATTCTTAACCATTCTTCAAGCTTAGCTAAATCCCTCCTCATGTTACGTACTCCTTCCTGGGCGTCTACGCTATTGCAGATTTTGGCATCATCCGCAAAGAGGCAAACCTTACCTGACAACCCTTCTGTGTAATATCACTAACAAGGATGTTTAAAAGAATCTGACCAAGGACAAATCCGTACGGCACATCATTGGTAACATCCTTCTCCTCAGAGTGAGCTCCATTCACTTGTACCCTTGTCGCTTTCCACTCAACCAATTTCTAACCCAGTCAGTCACTTTAGGGTTCATCCTTAGGGTGCTCAATTTCTTTATAAGTCAACTGTGTGGAAAAGTGTCAAAGGCTTTACTGAAATCTAAGTACACAACATCTAGGGCTCTCCCTTGGTCCAACTGTCTTGTCACTCTATCAAAGAAATGTGTCTGACAAGACCCGCCTCTAGTAAATCCGTGCTGCTTCAGAACCAGCAATCCATTGAACTCCAGAAACCTCACTATCCTCCGTTTTAGCAGAGTTTCCATTAATTTACTCACCTCAGAGGTCAGACTAACCGGTCTGTAGTTCTCTACCTCATCCTTACTTCCACTTTTATGTAAAGGGACCACGTGTGCCTTTCTGCAGTCCTCTGGGACCACTCCTGACTCTAAAGAAGCATTGAAAAGGCTTCTCCAAGTTCTTCGGTACTCTTGGATGTATCCCAAATGGCTCCATCGCTTTGTTACTTTTAGTTTAGCTAGTTCGTCATGAACACAGCCTTCTGAAAATTGTTCAAGATCCCCTTCACTTCTTTTCCTATTTGTTGGTGTTTTCTGAGCTTGGAATAGCGCTTGAGGAAGAGCCAAAAACAATTAGAGGCTTGAAACATGGCATTGTGTTGTGTGTTTCCCAGTTAGTCATCATAGTTTATTTATGGAGAGCAGTGATGTCTCCTTGAAAATAAATTATTAGCTGATGTGGAAAGGAGCAAAACAATCAAGCATACTCCGTGACAGCCTCTCTGAGAAGAGAGTAGAGCAGCGAGATCAGCTTTTAGCGGTTTGAAGTTTATTGTTCAATGCGGTGGGGGATGGTGGGGAGACATAAAAAGACCCTAAAAAGCATTCCAGTTTTCAACAGATAATCGAGAAGATTGTCGGCAAAGGTTAAGTATATCTGTGAAATCACATTTTTGTGTTGTCTCCCTGATTAACTTTTTAGGCCAAGTGGCCTTAATGATAAGATAAAAAGGAGAACTTGCTACAAGAGAGGATATCCTTTCCAGGCAAGTAATCCGACAAAATACTTAAAACTGGTTCAGTTTATTTATTTATTTATTTACATTCTCTTATATACCACGCTATTCTGCATCAGTGTGGTTTACATTAAACAAACTGAAATTACATTGAACAGGGCATTATAACTTGGAGATAACTATTTTACAGGGAACATTGGCTATGGAGGGTTAAGTGGCTTGCCCAAGACCACAAGGAGCACCTGTGGGACTAGAAACCCCAGTCCTTCCGGCCCAAGGTTGCTGTCCTCTAGTGGGATTTGAACCCCTGACCTTCCGGCCTGAAGAACCTTGCCCCAACCACTAGGCCACTCCTCCACTCCGTTATATGGAATATGAGAGTGCAATAGGGTTTTCACTTTATTCATAGGATATAATAGCACTGAACTTTCTAGTCTTATTTGTGGATACGTTAGGACATGATTATTGGCACCCTTATAAACAATTCAAATCAATTTGAACAGAAGAACCACATTCCCATTGCTGTGAAATTAAACACACTTGTGATCAATTGTCATTACTCACATGACTTGAATCAACCAATGAATGATAGCTCTAATGTTTAAAATGACCACATTGCTGAAGACAAAAGAGCTGCATTAGACTGTCAGAAAAGTCATTATCAGCAAACATCAGACTTTAAAGGGGTACAAGGCCAATCTCCAAAGATCTTGAAATTCCTGTTTCTGCAGTTTGCAATGTTAAGACATTTTCTGCTCATGGAACTGTCAAGAACCTCCCAGAAAGTGATGGGAAGTGGAAAATTAATCCAAGGTTAGTGCAAACTGTTGGAAAAACACCACCTGCAGCATCCAAAGAGTTTAAGGCTGATCTGGAGCAATCTGGTCTACCCACACCATATGCCATGCACTAAATAAAGAAGGACTTCATGGGCAAAGGCCAAGGAGGAACCCGCTGCTCAAAGACGGGCATAAAAAGGCACCCCTGATCTTTGTCAAACCCACCTTGAGAAACCACAATACGTCTGGGAAAATGTTCTGTGGACAGATGAAACCAAACTCGAGCTCTTTGGCAATGCAGACCAATGATACATTTACAGGTGAAGAAATTAACCATAGAAAGAAAAAACAACAAAAAAACCCCTTTCTCCAATTAAATATGATGGAGGTTCCATAATGGTGTAGGGCTGTTTTCCTGCCCAGGAACTGGAGGCCTTGAACATATTAAAGGAATCATGAAGTCAGAGGACTACTAAGGTATTTTGGAGTGAAATGTGTTACCTAGTGTCAGAAAGCTAGGTCTGAGTCGAAGGTCATGGGTCCTCCAGCAAGACAATGTCTCAAAACATAAATCCAAAAGTACAAAAGAATGGTTAAAAAGGAAAAAAAAATTGACTGTTTTAAACTGGCCAGCAACCAGTCCTGATCTGAATCCAATTGAGAACCTTTGGAAAGGGATGAAATCTGCCATTGGTAAAAGGAATCCTGTAAACATGAGCTGGAACAAATTGCAGTTGAAGAGTGGGAGAAATTACCAGCAACAGATGTATGAAACTTATAGATGGCTACAAGAAACGTTTAGAGGCTGTCATCACTGCCAAGTGTTGTGCAAGCAAATATTAGTGAAGGGTGCCATTATTCCTATTCAGGTCATATTTTGTTTTATTTTCTCATAAATTACTACGTCTACATTGCACAGAACTTTTTTTTTCATTGTATACCTTTGAACATGCTATTAAAATATTATGACGACATTCAGTTGGAATATTTCCAATATTTTTCAAGATATTGTACACAACATACCTAAAATGCAAGTATGCCAATAATGTTGACCACAACTTGGCGAGAAGACTGATGTGGGTTAATGCTGTCAAACTCAATAGAAAAGTTTACATACAGATGATAATTAACCCAGAGTACTGAAAACTCAAAAATAAATTGCATACTTATTAGTGATTTGTAACCTATCATTAAAAATGTCTACAGCAAACAAAGATTTGAGGGTGGCCAATGTAACACCATTTTCTAAAAGAGCTTCTAGGAGTAATTCAGGAAACTATTGACAGGTGAGCCTGACATCAATGTCCGGTGAGATGATTGAAACTATTATAAGGGAACAAGTGGGCCCTTTTACTAAAGCCTGGTAAGGTTTTGCACTTAATGCACTTTTAATGCACATTAAGTTCAAAGCCTCCATGTTAGCTGTCGAGGGCATGACCAGCATGTTCCCAGCTGCTAACACATGACTGAGTAGCTTAACGTGCAGTGCAGTTAACACGGTTGTACCTAATGACATCCATAGAGGTATTAGATGCACCTGCACTATTTGCCTTGTTAACTGTACTTGCGCACTAATGTCCTCTCCTTGCTCACTCAAGGAGGAACAAAAAAAAAAGCACCCCACCTGCAGAAAAACAGCACACAAAAAAAGGAGTAGGCAACGAGAGACCCTTGGAAGGAACAAAGTTTATTGAGGGGGTCAGCCCTACATGTGTTTCGGCTAAACCAGCCTTTTTCAGGGGACTATGACCACTTATCAACAGATGAGTTGAAATGGACATATAATGGTACTGCACTCTCAAGTACCATTGAGTATATGTCCATTTCATCTCATCTGTTGATAAGTGGTCATAGTCCCCTGAAGAAGGCCGGTGTGGCCGAAACACGTGTAGGGCTGACCCCCCTCAATAAACTTTGTTCCTTCCAAGGATCTCTCATTGCCTGCTCCCTTTTTTGTGTGCTCTCCTTTCTCACTCTCCACATTAGCATAGTTAGTGATCTTGTACAATGTAAGTGCAAAACAGCCTTGACTGAATTGTGCAACATTTGTTAATTGTAAACCGCACTGATAACAAATAGCGCGGTATATAAAAGATGTTAAATAAATAGATAAATAAAATAAAAATAAATCTTCATTATAAAACATATATGAGGACAGACTTAAGGATCTTAATATGTACACCTTAGAGGAAAGGCAGTATAAAGGTAATATGATTGAGATGTTTAAATACCTCCATGGCATAAATGCACAGTAGGAGAGCCTCTTTCAATTAAAAGCAAGCTCTTCTACAAGGGGACATGGGATGAGGGTGAAAGGGGATAGATTCAGGAGTGATATGCGGAAAGACTGATGGATCCGTGGAATAGTCTCCCAGTGGAGGTGGTAGAGATGAGGACAGTATCTGAATTCAAAGAAGCATAGGTCAAACACAGAGGATCTCTAAAGGTAAAAAGGGAACTGTTGTAGTGGTTGATATGGAAGGGCAGACTAGATAGGCCATGTGGTCTTTTTCTGTCGTCATGTTCCTATGTACGTGCCAATTAATGTGCATTTTGGTGTCGGTAGCTGGCATGCCTATGCATTGTCATTCATTCTGATATATTCTAGTATTAAGCCATCCATTATTTATTCTAATCATTGTATCCAAAAAAGGAATCTCTTTTGAACTATATGCCATTTTAATTTTGAATCTTTTGTGTTAAGCCAGTTATGGAATTTTTTGAAAATATCACCCTTCCAGATTATCAAAACATCATCAATGCATCTCTTCCATAGGATGACAATCTTTTGAAATGGTGTTTATTCAAACATTTTCTTTTTGAAATCAGCAACATACAAGTTGGCAGGATTGGGTTCCATGGCTGTCCTCTTAACCTGTTAATATAAAACTTTTGTTAAAGCAAAAAGCATTTTCCATCAATGTGATTGTTGCTAATTCTACAATGAACTCATTGTGTATCCTCAAATTATTTATTCTCATGTTCAATGTGTTTCTAATAATAATAATCTTGTCTACCTTTGGTGCATATGTGTATAGAGACTCTGTCATAACCAAGAGTATGTCCTCATTTTTAGTATATTTGAAATCCTTTATAATCCATATTAGATGTGACAGGTCTTTGAGATATGATGGTATTGCTGGCATGAAGAGACATAAGATACAACAAATACAGAGAGGGTTTCTAAAATAGAGCCTATACTGAACACTATAGGGCTGATTTTATAAGGGAGCAATATAAATTGCAATTTATCTGTGAAAGTCCCTATTTTAAAGGATTTTATGTGCATGAATCGGCACTTGCATGCATGCTTTAGTCAGTAGCTATTCTGCAAGCATGCATGTAAGTTTTATCGTGTGAACTTTCAGCGTTGGTATGAATAGGATGTGGAGTGGAATTTTACTTGCATAACTTATAAAATAATATAATTTATGTGCATTTCTGAGAAATTTCGACATGGGCATTTTCACCTGCAGGCATAACTGACATGACTAGATTGAAGCAAGCCTTTATGCCCCTATTTTTTAAAGTAAAGAATGTGTACATTTCCATCCCCACTATACGTGCCTTGGAATGATCCTGTTAGTGAATGGGCCAGCCCTGATTTCTGTCCATAGTTATGACTGCTATCTCTTTGCAGGGTTTATGACAGTATTCTGGTCATTTTTTTAAACTCCATTTCACACTATTTTCTTCTCTGGTCAAATTAAAATAAAACCTGGTCATCTTCTGTTTAAATGTTTTCATTTCTTTCAAAACTATTTGTTCATAAGTATGTATCATAGAATTAATTGATCCTGGAGGACCCATTTGGAATCTCATTTTATAAGAGACAAATTTGAGGGTCTCTATGTGTGTTTGGAAAAAAATGTGCATAATTCTTAGTTTGCTTATGAATTTGAATAAATCTGTTCTTGTATTCAAAGCATTGTATTTTGAGTAGGTATGAAGAAAAGTCCAAATCTTCATTTGGGCTTAATAACCTATCTGCTAAGATAACTAATTAAAGTTCTCTGTGGCCTCCTTTTCTTCCCTTTCTACTCAATGGGAGAGATGTCTTTCTCCTTTCCATATGCTTCCTTTATATTGATTATGGTTTATCTCTCACCCCTCCACATTCTCTCCATCTAAAAAGCCCGATGTCTAGAAGCAATGAAGTTGAAGAGGAAAGCTGAGGGATCAAAAAATTCCTCTCTATCATTTTTACTATTCCTTTTCTCAATCATTTTTCTAATCCATCATCTACATCTAACCATGCATCGCTCTCTCTCTTCGTTCTGAGAGGCCTGTTTACTAAAACATGTTAGGCTTTTGCAGCTAATACAGCAAATAGTACAGATAGCATGGTCTGTTGTGGGCATGTACAGCATTTCCTCAGCAGATAATGCACCAAATTTGCTGAGAGCATGGTGGAACAGCAGCCTAGATGCAGTTAATGTCATTCATTGAAATGGAAGTAGTAGTACCCACGCTGTCTACAAATCAGATGGTTGCCATGTGTTGAGGCCCACGGTAACCATGCGTTGCAGACATGTCCACTCTCTGCCCTTATCCTGCCCACTAATGCAGATACAGTAACGTGTGTACTGCAGATAGTGCAGAAAATCACTGCCTTATCTGCAGTTTGCATGCATTGTCTATTAGTGCACGCTGTCAGGTTACATTTTCTGCCATGTTAGTAAACTGACCCCTAAAAGTAACATGTTTTCTTTGTTGTCAATCCATATGATTAATTTTAGATTTTTTAAATAGGTGAATAGTCTTTTTATAGTCCATTTTGTCCTTTTTAAATATATCAAATGTTACCTTTTTTTTTTACTCTAAATCTCTCCAGGTTTTTAATTTAGTCCTCATACAGCATATCAAAACATGGGTCTTTTTTTTTTTCTTTCAAATACATCATTTCTATGTCCAGTTCTTTGCTGTATCAGCACTTTATTATTATTATTATTAAAGACTTATAAAGCACCGCAACATATGAAGCGCTGTACAAACATAGAAGAGAGAGAGTCCCTGCTCATCAGAGCTCAAAATCTAATAAGACAGAAAACAAAATAAGTTACATAATACAAATAACAAAAATTTACAGGACAAAGTAAGCAAATGTTGTTAGAGAGATCAAGATAGGGTAAGACAGGAACGGAAAGCAATAGTGAAGAGATGGGATTTTAGTCTGGACTTGAAAATGGCCAGGGAGGACGCCTGGTGCACAGAGATAGGAAGACTATTCCAAGCAAAGGATGCTGCCAGTTGGAAGGAGCGAAGTCTGGAATTGGCAGAACGAGTAAAGGGCACAGATAAATGAAGACTATTAGAAGAGTGAAGCAACCGAGAGGGGGTGTAAGGAGAGATGAGAGATACTGGGGGCAGAAGAGTGAATACATTTATAGGTCAGGAGGAGAAGTTTTAAATTGGATACGGAGACGGATGGGAAGCCAATGAAGCGACATGAGGAGAGGAGTGATGTGGGAAAAACGAGACTGGCGGAAAATGAGTCGAGCAGCAGAATGTTGAATTGACTGATGAGGAAAGAGGTGGCTTGCAGGGAGGCCGGCAAGGAGAACGTTACAATAATCAAGATGAGAGGTGATTAAGGAGTGGACAATCAATTTAGTGGTAACAGAGAGGAAGGGGCAAATTTTGGAAATATTGTATGGAAAGAAACGATAAGTTTTAGCAAAGAGCTGGATATGTGAAGAGAAAGAGAGAGAGAGGAATTGAAGATAACACCAAGGTTATGTGCTGAAGAAACAGGGAGGAGTACAGATTTATCAACAGAGAGAGCGAAAGGGGAAAGAGGCGGGGAAGCATTCGGGGGAAAGATAAGAAACTCAGTTTTGGCCATGTTCAATTTTTACTTTGAGGTATTAATTAAAAGGATCATACGATTTACTCAGTACTTGCTCAATATAACATTCCATATCGTTGAACGTTTTGGGTTCTAGACCTCTAGGGAATCCTCTTGGTTTCTGCAGTATTCTAAAAATGTTGCAGAGTTCAATTTAATTTCTTCTCAATGGACTACACTGTCCTCTTTTTTTTTTTTATCAGTATCTTGAAAGATGGAATCATTGAAATCATAGTCCAACGACAAAGCACGACTACCACATAAAATGAAGAACAAACCAGTCTAGAACATGGTATTTCTTATTGGAATCCAGCTTATACTGAAACTGTGCCATACTAAGGCTCTCACTGAAACCTTGTGGAATGCCAAATGGATTTCTGCTAGAATCAGTTCTGTAACATGCCTCTTAACCCCTGAGGAAAGCTGTGCTGAAACACGGCTGTTTCGGGTTAGGCTCCTTGTACCACAGAATTGAGAGAAACATTGAATAAGGGAATCCAATTAGAAATACTATATCATTGAAATCATATCCTAAATCATATTGTTAAATCATCCTGCCCTATGGATCAACAAAATCACAATCACCCACCTAAATATATAAAATATGCACTAGCAAACGCATGCTGCGCACGCAAGAAGATATACCTTAACAACTACGTAAATGACAGTAAGCTAGATATTCTGTTCATAACAGTCATGGTTTACTGATATAGACCAGGTGCTAACAAATCAACTCATCACACCAGACATAGTCTTACATAACTGTCCACGATTAAATAAGAGAGGAGGAGGGATATTTATTCTCACCAGGAAAGATCTCAGATTCCAAGCATCCACATCCACAACAAATGCCACATTGAATGTACTACAGATCCAAAACAACCATTTCTCCATATGCTTAGTGTACAGATCACCAACATCAACAGCAGATGACCTTTCTTCGATAATTGAGCTAGCAAGCTTCCAATCAGCATCAGAGAAACCATTCATTCTGCTAGAAGACCTAAATCTACACTCGACACCCACAAAACAAGTCACATCCTTCCTTGAAGCAACAGATGTGATGGATTTTTTGCAAATCATAAGCTCCCCCAGACATAAGAGAGGAAACACTTTGGACATGATATTCATACCTAAAATGATGACTGCGCAGAATGTGCAGACCACACCATTGCCATGGTCTGACCACCACATGATGATATTCAATCTCCTGCTGCTCAAGACTATCCAAAATAGGAAATCACAACCCATGGAATGCGCAGGTTCCGAGACTTCAACAAAGAAGCCCTCCTTGAACATCTCACCCCTCTAATGGAATCATCCTCAACAGTCATAACAAAATTAGTTAATGATTAGAATAAATCGGATAACTACATTTGCAGTACTCCCTCCAAAGGGAGTATCGAGGCAAAGCTCCTCAGCACCCTGGTACTCAAAAGATATAAAGAGACAAAACTTAAAATGAGACAGCTAGAGAATACTCATCCAAGCAAGAGGACTACAATAAGTGATAAACGAAAGAAAATGGAAATATCACAGTAACCTCATATTCAAATCCCTCAACAGACCTAGATAATTGTTCGAAATCACCAAGTCACTCGTTCAAACCCCCCTACTCCAAAAGGCCCAGCTTGAACCCACAAGATTATGCCTCCTACCTCCAGAGCAAATTCCCCTGTGCTAAAGATACAACAGCACTAGATCAACTACTTACAAACACAGCCAACACATCACCAAACTGGACACAGTTCACTTGATATCAAAAATGCAACTAGATCAAATTCTCTCCATCATGAACACTACCACTTCACCATTAGACCCATGTCTAACTGCGTGGATTAAAACATCCAGGAAAGAGCTAACCTCACCACTGCTCAAAATAATAAACTCTTCTCTCATTCAGGGGCTGATGCCAACCAACCTAAAGACCGCCTCCGTCAAGCCCACTCTGAAAAACGCTACAGCTGGCCCTGCCTTACCCTCATCTTACAGACCCATTTCTAGTATCCTTTTCCTAGCAAAAATAGAGAAAGCTGCCCAGCTCCAACTCCAAGAATTCATAGACTCAAATGCACCCTCTAGATGATCAACATTCTGGCAACATTACAGTACTGAAACACTTCTGACTTCCCTCCTCCTTGACACCCTGCTTAATTGAATTGAAAGATCCAAACATGCATTCATCCTTATATTTATAGACATATCAGTGGCCTTTGACTTTGTAAACCACAGAAGACTCCTTAACTTGCCTGGCAGAAATTGGAGTAAATGGGATACCCCTAAGATGGTTTCATTCATACTTATACGACCGCACGCAACAGCTTAAGATACAAAACAGGTCCTCAAAGCCATTTCAGATACACCAAGGACTGCCTCAAGGATCAGCACTCTGTCCTCTTATTTAACTTATACATCCAGCCCATATGTAGCACCTTCCGGAAACACAGGATAATGTTTCATATCTATGCAGATGACATTGTTATATACCCCAATTGCAATAAAGAACCTGGACTTCTCCACCATTCTCTCATGCCTCAACAAAGTGACGCAATGGCTACACGATCACTCGCTCATGCTGAACTTGAGCAAAACTGAAGCATTAGTGGTGAACAGAGACCCCACCTATGTCCCAATAGAGAAATTCACATTCAACAACCATGCTATCCCAATGAAGTCAGAAGTCAAATATCTTGGTGTGACTCTGGACCAGAAACTGAATTTCCAAGCATACATAAGAAAACAACTGCAGCAACATATCAGAGAATAAGGACTCTACATAACCTCTGCCCACTACTGGACCATAATCTATTCTGTACAGTCTGCCAAGCAATCATTACTCCTATATGGAATTATTGTAACTCCATACTACAAGGACTACCAGAATGTACACTCCTTCCACTCCAGATAGCTCAAAACTCAGCAGCTCACTTTATTAAAGGAGCTACACTTGCTACCTATCCAAGAACAAATAAAATACAAATCAATCATGAACACCTTCAAGAGTATGCACAACCTAACTGCTGGCTGCTTATAATCTCTCATACACACACCTTCAGACAACAGAGCAAGAAGGGACCAAACCACAAACCACCTTAAAGTCCCCAGAGAAAACAACCAGCATGCAAGAAACATGCCATGGCACCTTTTCCATATATGGACCTACCTGATGGAATTACCTTTCGAGTAATCTGAGAGCAACAATTGACGTGAAGGATTTCAGGGAGAAGCTTAAAATGCTCATCTTCCCAGAATGTTACAGAACAAACTGTTAATCTCCCTCTCACCCAATGGCTGAAACACACCAGAAACTGGACCTCATACTATTCAACTGTAAATAGTTAACAGTCCACAGATCAGAGAGTAAATTAACTATCCAAGGATTCAACTGTAAATAGTTAACTGTCTCAGGATTCAAACTGCAGGTAACTTATTGTTAGTTGTAACCATGTTCTATGTACTTTTGTTGATTATGTTCAGTGTAAACCACCTTGACAAAACTGAAAGAGGTATAAAAGAAATGTTAAATAAATATCTTGCATCATCTCATTATTAAAACTGAATATGTTTTTCCAGAGGGAAAAGGTCAAGGTGAGCCTCAAAAAAGAGGAGACCACTTTTATACTTAATCTACTCTTTGGTGGTCTAATTTTTTTTGTCACTTCTGTTCAGCTTCCCCTTTCTCCCTCATGCATGCCCTTCTTCCTTTTCCTACATCCCCTGTAGCCATCATCTGACCCACTCCTTTTTATCACCTATGCTTCGATTCCTTTGTTTCTCTGTCCTTTCATAAGGCTTCCTTCTATCCTTCCCTTCTTTCTCCTTCATGGTTTCCAGGGATGGTGGGCATGTTTCAGATAGCCCATGTACTTTAGTGAATAACTTTAGGAGATTGCCCACATTTTATATATAGATATGTCCATATGTATGTGTGTATATATCTATGGGCACCATACTAAAATATATATAATTGTATATGTATTTGAACAGGATTGTTCTGGTGGGTTGGTTTTGAGGTGATCATAATAGCTGTATTTAGCTGTTGAAATCTCAGGCAGGAAGTTGAAGGGGGCCTGAAAGTTAATTGAGGAAGATACAAGGCTGAAGGTCTACACTGTCCCTGCACCTTTTCCTTTCCTCTGTCTATTGAATCTCTCAGCAGCTATAAGCTATGTTCTTAATGTTAAGAAACCTTCAAGAATGCTGCACTTAGGAAGTGAAACCCCCCCCCCCCTTAAAGGTGGGTGTTTGAAAGTGTGTTGAATAAGGTAGAATCAAAGGTAAATGGTGACTATATGCTACTGAAGAGGTCAGATGAGGAGCAACATTAAAAGAGCAGCCTGCAGTAACAGTCACTAGACTAGCAGAGCTAGAAAGTAAACATTTAGGGGGATGTGCAAATCACTGCCTGTGCTTGAAGGAGCAAGGGTAATATTTGCTTACATTTATTTTTGTTGTTAAGATTTAACTTTAAATATATAGGGAATAGTGTAGGGGAATAAAATGCACACATCAGACAGAGGGTGGAGAAGCAAATAGTGGGGCTGGTGGAAATTGCTCACCCTAAGAGAAATGGCATCAGATAAACAGGTGCTGGTAGTAAAAATCCTTGGAAAGGAAGAAAAGAGCTTGAGGAGATGTAGTTTAAAATTTAGAGGCTGTTAAGCTTCTTAATCTAAAAGAGCTCCCCCTCCTGAAGATGGTGCTGGAAAGTTTCCTGGGAGCCTAGACAGGCTTGTAGTAAAGATGCATGCAGAGTGCCTCCTACAGTTACAGAACCAGTTGAGCGTAGGAGTGAAGAATGGGATGGACGATCTCCTCCAAACCCAGGGAATGGAGAAGGCAGTGAAGAGACTCTGGAGAGCATAATTCAGGTTTGGGAGTCTAGCGGCAGATCAGCTCAAGAGAGAGCTGCAGCGGCAGAGAATCCAGGAGCCACAAAGGTCCAGTGGCACATCAACTCAACAGAGAGCTGCAGCAGTGGAGAATCAGCTCCAAAGGGAGCTACAGAGGCGGAGAATTGGTTCCAGAGGCAGCTGCAGTAGCGGATCACCTTCAGGGGGAGCCGCAGCAGAGGATCGGCTCCAGAGGGAGCTATAGCAGCAGAATCAGCTTCATAGAGAGCTGCAGCAGCAGAGTGTCCATTTCGGACTAGGAGCCACAAGACCCAGGGAAGTCCAGTGGTAGATCAGCTCAAGAGAGAGCTGTAGTGGTGGAGAATCAGCTCCAGAGGGAGCTACAGGAGCGGATCAGCTCCAGGGGGAGCTGCATCAGAAAATTGACTCCAGAGCAAGCTACAGTAGCAGAATCGGCTCCAGAGAGATCTGCAGTGGCAGAGAGTCCATACTGGACTAAGAGCCACAAGATCCAGGGAGGTCCAGTGGTAGATCAGCTTAAGAGAGAGTTGCAGCAGTTGTTCCGGAGTGGGCAGAAGTGCAAAACCCTCTCCGGATTGGAGGAGGCAAAGCCAAGGCTACAGCCTCAGTAATTAGACAGATCTACTGGAGGAGGCGGAGCAAAGGCTACAGCCTCAGAGATCGGACAGATCTATAAAACCTCTCCTTTCACATGCAGCCACTGGTTCAGAGCTCCAGCAGTGGGTGAGACTTGGGGCTGATGGGCAAAGGTAAAGGGAGGGGAGTTAAGAGACAGGTTAAGGTTAAATCCATAATCTTTAAAGGTTTACTTAAGTCATTACATATAAGGTTATAGTTGGTTGTTTGAACTGCCTTTTATTTCGTGTCCTATATTGCTATTACACCTTGTCTGCTTGAACCACTTATTATAATATGGTTTGTACATACTGCATTATTTTATCAAAATACTTGGTGTATATATTTTGTAAATAAATTGTTAATATTATTTAAGCCAGCCTTGTTCACAGCAGTGTTTTTGGAGAGGTGTCCTGGGGTGAGAGGAGGAGGAGTGGCCTAGTGGTTGGGGCAAGGTACTTCAGGCCGGAAGGTCGGGGGTTCAAATCCCACTAGAGGACAGCAACCTTGGGCCGGAAGGACTGGGGTTTCTGGTCCCACAGGTGCTCCTTGTGGTCTTGGGCAAGCCACTTAACCCTCCATAGCCCATGTTCCCTGTAAAATAGTTATCTCCAAGTTATAATGCCCTGTTCAATGTAATTTCAGTTTGTTCAATGTAAACCGCACTGATGCAGAATAGCGCAATATATAAGAGAATGTAAATAAAATAAATAAAATAAATAAATCTTACCCGCTACCATTTTTCTTCCCCACATGGAGGCGCTAGGTACTAAACAGACAAGGATTGACAGAGCACGCCCTCGAGGGAACTCCAGTCTGGCTGGTCCCAGACTCAGAAGCGCACCCAAAGGGATGCTACAGAAGTGTGTCTCATTTTTTGATAAAACAAACATTCTCACATAGCTTTCAGTTTGGTTTTCAGGCAGGCCATTCTACAGATACTCTGCTTTTTTGTATGCTAAATGATATGAAATGTAGGACTTACCATCAACAAGCTGCCCTGATTCTCTCTGTAAAACTAGAGGGCATAACATGAAGCTGCAAGAGGGTAAATTGTAAGGCAATGTCAGGAAATACTTTTTCACTGAAAGGGTGGTGGATGCTTGGAATGCCCTCCCGATGGAAGTGGTAGCGGCGGCAAATACAGTGACAGAATTCAAAATGGTATGGGACAGACACAGTGGATCCCTTTACAGCAACAGGATAAAATCAAAATAAACATAACTATCCCTTATATCTCAACAAATAGGGGTGACCTACACAGAGCTGTGGGAACACCCCTAAACAAAGGCATGGGCAGACAAGATGGACCATGCTGGTCTTTATCTGCCATCATATATTATGTTATGTTACTATGGATGTTGGCATAGCTTTGTGCAATTCATGAAATTTTGTGTGATTTTTAAAAGATAAGATAAATAGTATTATTTACTTTATAAGGAGTTTTTTTCTGACCAGTGATGTTGGTATGAATATTTAAACCCTCTTTAGCTAGGGCACAGTCTTAGGCTTGGTAGAGGGATGAACAACAACACTGAGGTCTTTTTTTTTCTCCTTATGAGTGATTTTGCTTATGGTGGCCTTTGAGAAAGTACAATAGGGATTTTTTTTGATAGTTTGATCCAAAGGAACTGTGATATTTTTTCACATAAGTTTCCTACATCCTCTTTAGTCAAGACTGAAGCAAAGAATTCATTCAGTCTCTCTGCTATGGCCTTGTCCTCTCTTAGTGCCCCTTTTACCCCTCTATCATCTGCTTGTCCAACTGGCTCTCTCACAGGTGTTTTTCTACAAATGTACTTGAAAAATCTTTTATTATACTCTTGCTTTCATGGCAAACTTCTTTTCAAATTCTCTCTTTGCCTGCCATATATAAATGCCTTGCATTTAACTTGCCAATACTTATGTTGTTTCCTGGTTTCATCATTTGGCTCACTTTTCCATTTTCTGAAGTATTTTCTCTTTGTGATACCAGCCTCTTTGTCTTCACCTTTAAGCCATGCTGGCTGTTGTTTGGCCTTCCTTCCACCTCTCTTAAAGTGTGGAATACATCTATTCTGGGCTTCTAAGATAGTATTTAAAAATAAAAAGACGACTAGGCCTGATGTAAACTCTTAATCTTTGCAGTTGTTTCTTTTACTTTTTTCTTAGCTATTTTCCACATTTTATCATAGTCTCCTTTTTGAAAGTTAAATACTAGTGCAGTGGATTTTCTTGTTACCCACTCTTCATTTATTAAATCAAATTTGATTGTTATGATTGCTATCGCCACATGGCCCAACAACATTATTTCTTGTACTAGATCCACTAAGGACTAGGTCTAAAATAGTGTCCCCTCATGTCTGTTCTTGAACCAGCTATTCCATGAAGCAGTCACTTATTTCATCTAGATTCTTGATCTCTCCAGCATGACCTGATGTGATATTGACCCAGTCAGTACCGGGATAATTGAAATTGCCCATTATAAGAGCATAAGATATGCTATACTGGGTTAGACCAAGGTCTATCAAGTCCAGTATTCTGTTTCAAATGGTGGCCAATCTAGGTCATAAGTATCTAGCAGTTTCCCCAAAAGACACAGGTTCCACAATGCATGTATTGGGGTAAGCAGTGGATATCCCGGGTTCCCTTTAATAATGGTTTATGGACCTTTCCTCCAGGAACTTGTCCAAACCTTTTTTTAAACCCAGCTACACTAACAGCTTTTACTACATCCTCCGGTAATGAATTCCAGAGTTTGATTACACATTGAGTGAAAAAATATTTTCTCTTATTAGTCTTAAATAGGTTATTAACCCCTGTAGGTTCATTGCATGTCTGCTAGTCTATCTATATTTTAATGGCATAAACTAGCAATCTACGTTTACCCATTCCACTCCATTCATTAATTTATAGATCTCTATCTTATCTCCCCTCAGCCGTCTCTTCCAGGTTGAAGAGCCCTAATCTTTTTAGCCTTTCTTCATAGGGGTATCCTTCCATCCCCTTTACCATTTTGGTGGCTTTTCTAATAATGCTATATCCTTTCTAAAATACAGTGACCAGAATTGCACACAATATTCAAGGTGCAGTCGCACTATGGTACAATATACAGGCATTATAATTTCCTTTGGTTTATTCTCCATTCCTTTCCTTATAATACCTAGCTTTCTATTTGTTCTTTTGACTGCCACTGCATACTGGGCAGAGAGGGCTTCAACATATTATCCATGATGATGCCACGTCCAACAATGAGCAAGGAACCACGTCAAAATAAGCACACAGTCAAGGAACGTAGTACAAAACCAAGGACTAGGATATGTAACAAAAACCTTTTATTAACAATGCCAACACATATTGCCAACCCGACACAGGCCGTGTTTCGTTGAAACTTCCTCAGGGGTGTAGGCAACGGTAGACAATAAACCCCTCTCACTAAAATTACCGGCAGTATTAGCTAACGGCATGCAGTATGTTTAGTGAGAACTTTGAAAAGATTGCCACTCCAAAACACTTTCAATCAAAGAAGAAACGCTGCCAACCACAGCGGAGCTGTCAGACTGCCGTAGAAAATCAGCTGTTATGTTATCCATGATGATGCCTAAATCTTTTTCCATGGTGGTGGTTCTTAATGTGGAATCTTGCATCATGTAACCATAGTTTAGGTTGTTCTTTCCTAGGTGCATAACTTTGCACTTGTCTATATTAAATTTCATCTGCCATTTGGATGTCCAGTCTTCCAGTTTATCAAGGTCCTCTTGCAATTTTTCACAATCCTCATGGGTTTTAACAACTTTGAATAGTTTTGTGTTAGCTGCAAATTTGATTAACTGACTCGTTATTCCCATTTCCAGGTCATTTACGAATATGTTAAAAAGCAGCGGACCCAGCACAGATCCCTAAGGTACGCCACTATTCACATTTCTCCACTGGGAAAATTGGCCATTTAGCCCTACTCTCTGCTTTCTATCTTTTAACCAGTTCCTGATGCACAATAGTACACTGCCTCGTATCCCATGACTTTTTAATTTCACCAAGAATCTCTCATGGGGGACCTTGTCAAAGGCTTTCTGAAAATCCAGATACACTATATCAACCGACTTACCTTTTCCTTCCTTGGCTAAAGACATGTTGTCTGTCTCCCATTAAGCCATGACTATTGTGACGCTCGCGCCCCTACCAGGCGGTTGCCTAGTAGGGATGGCTGGCCATCTTATATCCCTTCTAGGATTTTTGTGTAGTTTTGTCCGAAAGGAAGAGCCAAGTGGTTATTAAAGCGCACAGGAAATTTTATTCGGTTTCCAGGCTGGTAAGTGGTGAACATAAAATTCTTCAAGCATAACTTTTTTCCAGACAAAAGAAAATACAGGATACTCCTCCAGAAATCAAAATGTCCAAAACATTGTAACTTGGAATAAACTCATAGCAGTTTCTGTTCCTCACTGCAATTGCTTAACATTATAAAACAAAAGCATTTGTAAAACTCTTCACACAGTGAATGGGTTATCAGCTTCAAGCCTGCTGTTGCCACACACACACAAACAGTTTCAGCTGTTTGGGCCTTCACTGAGCTCCTGCAGTTTCAGGTTCTTAGGAGAGATTCTTAACCCCTTTCCTTCAGGCTTACTCCTCTCTTCCAGCTTCTGAAACTGTCTTTAAATTGCAACAGCCTCTTTTTATATTCCACTGTTTCTAGCTCACATTACTAGTGTATCTTAGTGCACAGCTCACATTCCATCTCAGAGACCTCAGACTCAACAACACTTTCCTCAGGGCCTACCTCCATGCTCTCAATTGAGCTACAGCTGGGTGCTTTCTGAAAGTGCTCTGGTGTCTTTTCCTTAAGAGTCTTCACAAGATTAAACAGTCTCTCCCACTGCCTGGCCTTGCCTTTTCCAGGCCGGTCTCTTGGGGGTCTCTCCTGTTTAACCTCCCTGGTGAGATATTTCTTGCTGTGCTGAGCCTTCAGGGGTATGAAAGTCTCCTCTGAGTCAGAGCAAGAACTATCCTGCTGGCAATGCTTGTTCCCTGCGTACCTTTCTTGGCTGCCTTTATAATGGTTTCTCCTTTTGCTGCTCTCCTTGGCTGCAAAGGTTCTCCTCAGCTTGGCCCCAGATCTTTCCTGTCTGTGCCTCCTGGGAACTGGACTCGAACCTGGGCTAGGCCTTGAACTGCAGCTGCCACTTGTGCTTGCTCTTGCACTCCTCCTGGACCTTCTTCTCACAGCCCCTCCAAACTCAAACTGGCTCTCCTTCTTGTGTTTGTTTTTTCCCTGTTAACTGCTGAGCAGGGCAACTCCCTTCCTGGCTCCTCCCACTTGGACCTCCTACTCCTATGCAGGGTTGTCCTGTGGTCTGGGATTGGCTTATCCTTAGCTCTGCCCCCTAGGTTCCTTTCAGGGCTTCTAGTATGGAGTATGTGGTTTTGTGCGCCCATCCCCCGCAAAGAAGAAAAATCCTTCTTTTTTTCAGTTTTCCCTAGCTGGGCTGCACCCTCCTTACCACACTATCTACATGTTCAGTAATTTTGTTCTTTATAATGGGTTCTACCATAGTTCCCGGTACTGTTGTCAGGCTTACTGGTATGTAGTTTCCTGAATCACCCCTGGCACCCTTTTTAAAAATTGGCGGTATATTGGCCATCCTCCAATCTTCAGTTATTACAGATGATTTTAATGATAGTTCACAGATTACTAATAGTAGATCTGCAATCTCATATTTCAGTTCTTTCAACACCCTTGGATGTATACCATCTGTCCCGGTGCCCTCAATCCTCAACCGTCTCCTCCTCCGAATGTGGGAAACACCAGCATTGGTTCCAATTGTTAGCAGGTACCTTGGCGTTATGTATCGGGTACGCTGAAGACCTGGGTTCAAAAGACTCAGCTTCCCCACAACTCCATGGTCGTGGAGTTGGCAATGCACCGACTCGAGCCAAAAGACCATTGGTTGGTGCCACCAGGCAGAGAGGCCTGAACCCTCTATGCCCTCAGCTGGAAGGCCTTTCAGAGCTTGATGCCAACATATGCAATCCAGTCCTACCCAGCTCTACATTGGCATGTACCCGAATGAACTGTCAAAGAGCTTGGTGGATTCTCGGTAGACCTCAAGGGGCAACTTTTTCAGAGGTTCAAGACCCTAACCTCAGCAGTAAAGGAATGCTCAAAGCTTTTGTCTCTGGCAGCCTATGATGGCTTTGAGTCATCAGCCATTGTGGCTGCTGCAGGTACAGAAAGGACAGGCACATGGTCCCAGGAAACAAAAAGCCCCGAAGTCCCAGGGGACGGCCCCAGCCCAGCCTGGGGGGAACTTTTGACTGCCTGGGTGTGACCCTACTACATCCAGGGGGTCCTCTGCTGTTCCCAGCGGGGCGCCTAGCCATGCTTGCCCACAGGTGGATAGCCATCACCACTGACACCTGGGTACTACAGGTGTCAAGAAGGGCTACCTCCTCCACCTACATTGGGCACCACCCACATACTTCCCAGGGGAGTCCACCAAGCCTTTTCTTCACCAGACCCTTCTCCTCACTGAGTTGGCAGGCCTGATCAACAACAAAGCAGTCGAGCCACTGCCAAAACATCTCTAGGGCACAGGCTACTATTCTAGATACATCTTCCTCCCCAAGAGGATGGGGACCTCTGGCCCATCCTGAATCTACGAGATCTCAACAGGTTTCTGGGCAGAGAGAAGTTCTAGATGCTCTCCCTTGGGATACTACTGCCATTCCTCCAGCAGGGAGATTGGCTATGCTCCTTAGACCTAAAGAATGCCTACACTCACATCCTAATTCATCCCAGCCACAGAAAGTACCTTTGGTTTGTGGTGGGAAGACAGCATTACCAATACAGGGTGCTGCTCGTCAGTCTGGCCTCATCACCAAGGTTCTTCACAAAACGCCTCACGGTGGTCACAGCCCATCTCCGGCTCCAAGGGGGGCCTTTGTTTTCCCCTATCTGGAGAACTGGCTCATAAAGGGGCACACGGCTGCAGAGGCACAATGCGACACCGGGCATGCAATCAATGCTCTGCAGCACCTGAGGTTCATCATAAACTACCCCATGTCCCACCTCACCCCAGCCCAGCTCCTAGATTTCATAGGGGCACAACTCGATAATCTCTAGGCAAAAGCCTTCCTCCCCCAGGAGAGGTCAGAATGCTTTAGGGAGCTGGCCGCAGAGGTACACCAATGCCAGATGCTACCTGCCAGGCTCCTACTCTATCTGCTGTGACTCATGGCCTCCACAGTTCACATGAACCCATATGCCCACACATGAGGGCAGCCCAATGGTGCCTCTGGGACTCAAGCCATAGGCAGACTCCAGGACAAAGTGAAGGTGACCTGTCAGCTGGCAGAATCCCTCAGATGGTGGGAGAATCCATGCCTCCTTCAGGCCAGGATGCTCTTCCAGTCACCCAACCCCCAGAAGATTCTCACCACGGATGCCTCGCTAAGGGCTGGGGAGCGCATTGCAGGAGCCTCCTGACCCAAGGCTGCTGGTCCCAGGAGGAATCCCAGCTGCAAATCAACCTGCTGGAACTCTGGGCAATATACCTAGCTCTCTCATCCTTCTGCCACCAACTTCAACACTGCTTGGTGCTGATCCAGAACAACAATTAGGTCTCAATGGTTCTACATGAAAAAAAAGGGGGGTATAAGGTCGTACCCCCTCTGCCAGGAGGCAGTAGCCCTCTGCTCCTACGCTGCAGGCAGAGGGATTCTCCTAAGGGCAGTGTACCTCCTGGGCCAGGACAGTGACCGGGCGGACAAATTGAGCAAGGTCCTCCAGCCACACGAGTGAGCCTGGATCCAGCAGTAGCCTCATGGCTGTTCCATTGCTGGGGCATCCCGTAATGGACCTGTTCGCCAGCCTTACAACACACAGTTGCCCCGATTCTGCTCACGCCAGCCGCACCCATCCCAGGTGGCAACGGATGCGTTCCTCATCCTTTGGATGGATGTCCTTATGAACACCTTTCCACCAACACCGCCGGTAGCCAATATATTATTCAAGGTCCAGTGTGACAGAGCATCCGCTAGTGCTGATAGCCCTTCGGTTTCCCAGGCAGCCCTGGTTCCCACTGCTCTTCTCCCTATCGGCAGCATCACCGATTTCCTCTAGGCCAAGCTACAGGGCTGCTCTCACAGGAGCAGGGCTCACTCCTGCACTCCAATCTGGGGTCCCTCTCACTCACGGCTTGGCTGCTCAAAGGGTAGTGTTAGCTGCCTTCAGCCTCCCACGGGACATGGAAGAGATTTTTTTTGGCCTCTCATAAGGCCTCCACTAGAAGAGCATATGCCTTCATGTGGCGCCTATTTTCGCTGTGGTGTACAGAAAGACAGGCAAACCCATTTTCCTGCTCAATATAGGTGTTACTTCAGTACCTGCTTCACTTATCACAGGTGGGAATGAAGTCCAATTCAATCAGAGTACACCTGAGCACCATCGCAGCGCATCACCATTCCATTGAGAGAAAACCCCTCTCGGCTGAGCCCCTTGTGTCCCAATTCCTTATGGGGCCTCATGTTATCCAAACCTTCCATCCACCCTCCAGCGGCGGAGTGGGATCTCAATGTGCTGCACTTGCAGCTCACTAAGCCTCCATTTGAGCCTCTGGCTATGTGCCACCTCCGGTATCTATCCTGGAAGGTTGCTTTCCTGGTAGCACTCACATCAGTTCGCAGATTCAGTGAGCTCCAGGCTCTGATGGCAGAACCTCGCTACACGAGGTTGTACAAGAACAGGGTGATGCTTCGCACACACCCCATGTTTCTGCCAAAGGTGGTGTCCCATCCCACCTCAACCAGGAGGTACTTCCCACCTGCTTTCCAAGGCCTCATGCCGGTAAGATGGAGACCATTCTCCACAATCTGGATTGTAAGAGAGTCCTGTTCTTTTACTTGAAAGGGACCCAGGGCCACCACAAAGTACCTCAGTTTTTCGTATCCTATGACTCCAGTTGTCTGGGGCTCCCAGTGACTAAGTGAACTCTGTCCACTTGGGTGATGGACTGCATTACCCTTGCCTACGAGCAAGCAGGAATCTCACTGGACCATAGGGTCACGGGACACCACATCAGGGCCATGGCTACTTCCGTGACAAATCTGCATTCCGTTCCCATGATGGAAATTTACTGAGCCGTACCTGGTTGGTCCATACCTTCGCAGCGCATTATTGCCTGGAGAAGGAGGTCTCAATGGGACAGCGCCTTTGGCCAGGCCATACTCCGTAATCAGGTACACATAGATTGTGAGCCCTTTGGGGACAAGGGAATGTATCCAGTACCTGTTTGTAGTAATTGCATAATGTAAACTGCTTTGATTGAAGGATAAGGCGGTATAAAAAACTGGTTAAATAAAATAAAAAATCTCTTTGGGGTATAGGCAACGCCTGCCCTCCGACCCTTCTGTTCAGGCTACTGGTTTTTCGCCAGACACTTGGGTCTTGTAAGAGTCTCTCAGTAGGGACTCAACTGCTGCTGATCACGGCTCACTCTTTGCAGGTAAGCCACAAGTATCACAATTACTCCAGTGATATGAGAATTTTTCAAAGCTAGTCTTGAACTTCCCAGCTAACTTTATATATATATATATGTTTTTTTCAAGTTGTCCTCACTGTTCAATAAAAAAGTGGGAATCGGGTCTCAGACTTATTAGGAGCTACGGTAATAACATTTCAGCCAAATGCTCCAATTTGCATCAATGACCCCTCTTGTGTTTACTATTTTTCTTTATATTCAAACAAAATTTTCAAAAAGAAAGAAGAACAGAAAAAGTCAGGCTTATCTTTGTTAAGGAATCCCACAAGTCAGGCTTATCTTTGTTAAGGAATCCCAACGCCAGACTCAGCGCTGCTACGTTTCACGGTTACTTCGTTTCTTCAGGGGCTTACAAGCCAGCGCTGCTACGTTTCACGGTTACTTCGTTTCTTTAGGGGCTTACAAGCCAACTTCTAATGTCACCAATTTGTTCAAACACCGTTTTTTCATACCAAGGGGGAGTATCATCTTTGGCGAACGTGTTTGAACAAATTGGTGACATTAGAAGTCGGCTTGTAAGCCCCTGAAGAAACGAAGTAACCGTGAAACGTAGCAGCGCTGAGTCTGGCGTTGGGATTCCTTAACAAAGATAAGCCTGACTTTTTCTGTTCTTCTTTCTTTTTGAAAATTTTGTTTGAATATAAAGAAAAATAGTAAACACAAGAGGGGTCATTGATGCAAATTGGAGCATTTGGTTGAAATGTTATTACCGTAGCTCCTAATATGTCTGAGACCCGATTCCCACTTTTTATTGAACAGTGAGGACAACTTGAAAAAAACATATATATATATAAAGTTAGCTGGGAAGTTCAAGACTAGCTTTGAAAAATTCTCATATCATTGGAGTAATTGTGATACTTGTGGCTTAACTGTAATATTACTCTGAATAATAAGGACCAACTTTGATTGTCACTCTGTGCAGGTCGCCGTGGCATTTTTCTTTTAGTTACAGATTCTCTATAGCCTGTAGCTGGAGAGTCCCATATGTGAGGACTGTCTTCTGCTTGTTCCCGGAGAAAGCATAGCTACTCACCTGTAACAGGTATTCTCCAGGGACAGCAGGAATCAGTCCTCAACCCTCCCTCCCTCCCTCCTCCACTTGGAATTACTTCTTTACCATATTTTAATTTTTGCCATCTTAGCTATGTCATTGGACTGAGGCAAGATGTCACCTTGGGTGGGAAGTGGACCATGTATGCATGATGCATCTCCCAAAGACTTTCTTTGAAAGCTGGGGAGATGCTTCTGCATGAGCTCCGTCGGCGCAGACCACCCATATGTGAGGACTGAATCCTGCTGTCCCCGGAGAACACTTGTTACAGGTGAGTAGCTACGCTTTCTCTGTTAAATAGGAAGGGACACAGTCTCAATACTCACAATGCAAGGGCTTCAAACTGCAATCCTGGAAGACCACACACAGCAGTCAGGTTTTCAGGATAAATGACTATGCATGAGAATTTTGCATACAGTGTATGTAAATACATTTCATGGCTATTCATTAGGGTTATCCTGAAAACCTGACTACTGTGTGTGGTCTTCCAAGATTGCAGTTTGAAGCCCTTGCCTTACAACTTTATCTTTGGAATGGAATAACTAGCAATATGAAATACTGAGTTGTAGGTTCAGGCAGTGTTGTAGTTATTCTGTCCTTTTGATTAAGTAATTATGCTTTGCATGTTATTCCTGAGAAAACTGTGTACTTCTGAATTCAAATTTGAAAGGCCATAGGATTAGCTCTACATTAATGACTACAAGTGTGTTGACAACTGCACATTTAAATGCCATGATGGCAAACTGTAAAGTGTGATACATGTGAAGGTACATTTTAAAAAGGTCATTTAGGTGCCATCTGGAACGTCCGAGTCAAAAGTCCAAAATTCCTTGGGAGGGGCAGCAGAGTAGATAGACAAATGCAGATACCTTCCAGAATCAACCCTTTCCACCTGAAAATATAAACATCCCTGGGAAATAAGGAAGGGAATGGCGAGGTGCAGCATTAAGCCTCAAATACATGCAGGAGAAAATCTGATTTTAGAAACATGCACAAGTGAAATATGAATGTTAGCAGTTACTGCAACATACATGTGTCTGTGTTGATATTTCCCAGTGTGAACATATATATGTTGCCATATACACATCTCGGCCTTTCATTTTGCAAACAAAGATGTGCAGCACTGCAGCGGTATGCAAAGAGGCCTTAATTTACATCTGCTTTCCTCCTTTGAAAGGAATGGAAATATAGTAGCAGTAAGAGGGAATTTCCTTGTCATCACTAGTCAAAGTTGGCCAAAACGAGCACACTTCAAATTCCTCTTTGTGCCAAGGAGCAGGTCTAGACATGGATATGTTTGCTATCAGGTTTCACGAGTTCTGAAATGGCCATACATGTGTATCTTTTCTGAAATTTATTTAGACAGTTTTTGTATACCGCCTTATCCTTCAATCAAAGCGGTCACAACACAATTGGGGGATACATTTAACACGCGGGGATATGAGACACATACACTAATACTTACAGGGAACATGAGCAGTGGAGGGTTAAGTGGCTTGCCCAAGACCACAAGGAGCATCTGTGGGACTAGAAACCCCAGTCCTTCCGGCTGTCCTCTAGTGGGATTTGAACCCCCGACCTTCCGGCCTGAAGTACCTTGCCCCAACCACTAGGCTACTCCTCCCTGTGAAGTGTGCCCTGGACACACTCCCATGCAATATAGACATAATTTCAGTGGGCATGCATAATTTCAGGTCTTTTTAAAATGGCTTTTAAATGTGAATATGATTTGCTTGTCTGAATAGAGGTTTTCAGATGTGCAATTTTTCATATAAAGCTTTTAAAATTACCCCTTAAGTGTACTGTATAATACTGATGCTTTAAAACTCTCCTTGTCTACATATGCAGTGTACAGATGTTAGCTTTCTTGTATGTTACATAAGATTATTCTATATAATTTTCTTCAGGTCTATAACTTTTACGTATATTTGTAATAAGTCTTTCAGTAGCCCACAGATTAATTTTTTTTAATTTTAATTTTTTTTTCAAATTTAATGTCTGTCAGGCAGTGTGTCAGTTTGTGGAGTTGTGAGTCAGGCAGTGTGTCAGTGTATTTGTGGGGTAGTGAGTTTGTCAGTGCATGTGTCAGTCAGGCAGTGTGTCAGTGTGGGTTAGTGAGTTTGGCAGAGCATATTTCAGTCTGTCAGAGAGTGTGTAGTGAGTCTGTTGGAGCATATGTCTGTCAATCAGGCAATGTGTCAGTTTGTTTGTGGGATAGTTAGTCTGTCAGAGCATATGATAGATAGATTAAAGAGTGATGTACATAGTTTGACCTGTTCTCCAAGTTCAAATTCCTGTTTATTGTAAGTCCAATGTAGTTTTCCCACACTGGACATTTGTGTTACATGTGAACCGCGCTGATGTTAAATAGTGCGGTATATAAAAAATGTTAAATAAATAAATAAATAAATATGAAGACATTTCACTTACTGTTAATTTTATTTCCTGGAATCCTGCTAGACCAGTCCAAACAAGTGGGCCAACCCCCCCTGCCAGCAGACGCTGGAGTCAGAGAAAGACACCAGATGCCTGACCAACTGGGCCCTAGCAGATACATGGCTGCAACCCTAGGGGTCGTTCTCAGTATAGGAAGCATTACTTTAGAGTGGTACAATCTTGGATTGTAAACCCTCTGGGCCCAAGGAAATACCTAGCATACCAGAATGTGACTTGCCTTTAGCTACTACTGAAAAGGAATGGAATAGGAGATCACTTGATACTGACACTGGCCAGCAGAGAAGTGGAAGAGAACAGGGCAGTTAAAATGCATTTTGCTCACCTGTCTTTCATGGTGCCAAAAGAAAAGAAGGTGTAAAATTATATTTCCCAATTTCAAATATGTATTCCTTGATTTTTATTCTAAAAATAATTCAGCATAGGTGACATATTAAACCAGGACTTGGCAAACCCCAGGCATCATATTGCCATGGCAGCTAGAAACATGCACCTGGGATTTTTTTCCTCCTCCCCCCTTTTCTTTTTCACGCGATCGTGACAAAGACCCTGTCTGTCCATGGATGATCATGGCATGGATTATAGCTGGTTGCCCGCAGGGATCCCATCTCCCGTGGGCAGAAGGAAGGAGGCTGCTGCGATCGCGGTAAACACCCGTTCTGCCTGCCCGCGGGGATCCCGTCTTCCATGGGTAGAACAAAAAGGGGAGGTTGCGATCAATTGCAGCAGGCTGTTCACAGGGACCCCATCTCCTGGGGTTAGAAGGAAAGAGTCTGGCATCTTCTGCCTGCTTGCAGCAGAATGGAAGGCCCTGATTGCAGCTGGCTTAAAATTACAAGGCTTGTGGGGGGAAGGGGGAATGGGGCAGCAAAAATGTAAAAGTGCCAGAGACTTTTTAAACAAGGAAAGCATGGAGGAGAGGGGTGGGAGTGTTAGGGGGAAGGTAGAAGGAGAGAGTGGAAAGGGAACAGAAAGTGGGTTGGGGCAGCAGTTGGAAGGTTGGGAGAAGAAAGAGTGCAAAGGTATTGGATGTTTTTATTTATTTGTTTAACTGTATTTATATCCCACTTTTCACTGGGTCAAAGCAGTTTAACAAAGAAAGAGGGGAAAGATAGTAATCAATTCACAGAGAGGGGGGGCCATCACCAGGGGGGCCAACATTGATGATCTGAACAGAAAGTAACGACTTAGACAATTAACATGAGTCTCTTAGTAGGTAGTTCAGAGTTGTCAGTGATGGATGTCTGTTTTCTGGTCCAAGGTATTCATGAAACAGGATGGTTTTTAGTTGCTTCCTGAATGTGGGAAGTTCTCAGTTATTTCTGATTTGGCTCGGCAGGGAGTTCCAGAGGGAGGGTGCATACAGTTCGAAAGATCTGTTGCAAGTCCATTGATTGCACTTAGTTCGTTCATAGGGGATAGTGAGTGTTGCTGGTGATCTGTCGGGTTGTCCTGTTGAGGGTAGTAGAGAGCGGAGTTGGGTAGTCTGCGTTTGATAGAGGGCTTTGTGGATAAGCAGGGCCGATTTGTATTTGATCTTTGCTTTGAGTGGTAGTATGTACAGTTCTCTCAGGACTGGAGTGATGTGATCATGTTTTTTTGCTTTCTGGGTGATTCTTGCTGTGGTGTTTAAGGCAGTTCGTAGAGGGTTGGTGTGAGTGGCGGGTAGTCCGTGATAAATTATATTGCAGTAGTCAGGGTGGGGGAGCGTCATAGCCTGCATGACTGTTCTGAAGTCCTGTGGATCAATGAGTGGCCTGAGCCATTGCACCGTTTTGCTTTGTGGAATATTGTTCTGGTAGTCTATAGTAGAATATTGTGGAATATTGTTCTGGTAGTGGAGGAGTAGCCTAGTGGTTAGAACACTGGCTTGGTAACCAAGCAACTAGGGTTCGATTCCCACTAGCACTCCTTGTGGCCTTGGGCAAGTCACTTAACCCTCCATTGCCTCGGAAGAAAGGCCTGGCAATCTACTTCCGGTGACACTGCCAAGAAAACCCAGGAGCTTCTGGGTCGCCAGGAGTCAGGACTGACTCGAAGGCACACATTGCATTGCAGTCTTTTTAATCTGTTGGTTAAGTGTGAGCGCCTGGTCTATGATGATTCCCAAATATTTTATGTGGGGTTGAATTTGTATGTGGGTGTTTCCCAAGATGAGATATGATGGTGGGGTGTAGTTAGGGTCCTTGGTTACTATGAGTGCTTCTGGTTTTTTTTATGTTGATGGATAGATTGTTCCTTTGTAGCCAGCTGGAGACCTCGATGGAGCAGTCTGATAGGTGATTGTTTGTTGGGTTGGTGGCTGTGATCGGTCCATAGAGCATTATGTTTTCTGCATAGATATGGTAGTTGATGTTATGAGCTTGTATGATCGAGCAGAGTGGTTGCAGGTAGATATTGAAGAGCATGGCGGAAAGTGTGGAGCCCTGGGGTACTCCTTGATGCTGTGGAAAGGGGGGGGGGAGGTTGCCATGTTTGTGCAGATCAGTTGTTGTCTATTGGATATCGTCTATTGGATGTTGAAGGCAGATATACATGGGGACAAAAGAGCACAATGTGTATATGTCCAAAGGTGCCCCCCCCCCGATCACACACACAAGCAGCTCACAAATGCATAGACACCCTATCTCTTCATCACAGACACACACACAGAGGCACCACACACATGCACCCCATTTCTGAGCTACAACCACCATCACAGGCATCCCACCTCTGCACCACACACACACACTCACACTCACATGCACCGCACCTTACTGCCACGTCCCACACACACTCTTGCTACCTGAAGCTGTCACTGTTATCTATATATTTCCATTAAAGATGCTTCATACAACCCTTGCTCCCATAACAAGAAGATTGGGGGTAAGCTTTGGGGGCTGACAGGATTGCAGAGGTATGGGTGGGAATAGGCTGACTAAGGAGATAGGAGGTGGAGGCGGCCGATTTTAAGAGAGGAGTGAGACTGAGTGATGGGTCGGCGCAAGACCTGGGTGACAAGTGGGATGGATAGGAAGTGAGAGAGATTGCGAAGCTGGCTGATAACAGACTGGGTTAGGAATTGGCCTGCAGGACTCCATTAAGGACCTGAATATGTTTTTTTTTTCCTTGGTCATCAAATGGGAAAACAGCCTTAGTAAATCTGGCCCTAAAGGAGATGTAGTAGGCCTCAGAGGAGATTCTGTCCCCCCCCCCTCCTCCCCTCGGCCCCTGATCTTCAGTAGAGAATGGAGACATCAAGGGGGAGGGCCAAGGAATTCACAGCCACTGGCTCCTAACATTTTGGCCTAGCTCCTAAAGCCAAACAAAATTTGTCAAGGCCTGTATTAAACATTATCATATCTTCTATAAACATGGCCTGGCTGTTTACTCTTGCTGTTTTGTTAATTTTGGGTTAATTGCTTCTGTCTTTACTGAGGAAGATGTAAGGGAGCTACCCATGCCAAAAATGGTATTTAACAGTGATAATTCATAGGAACTGAAACAAACCTCAATAAACCCAGGACAAATTGACAAACTAAAGAGTAGCATATCACCTGGATCAGATGGTATACAGCTCGGAGTGATGAAATAATTAAAGCATGAAATTTCAGATCTACTATCAGTTCTGGGCAAAATTGTCTGAACACATAGACACTCATGGTGTAATTGGATAGAGTCAACATGGATTTAGCCAAGAGAAGTTTTGCCTCACTAATCTGCTACATTTTTTTTGAACACATGAATAAATATGTGGATAAAGCTGAGACAGTTGATATATTATATTTGGACTGTCAAAGTATTTGACAAATTACCTCATGAGACTGTTAAGGAAATTAAAACGTAATGGGATAGGAGACAGTGTCCTATTGTAGGTTCGTTAAAAATGGAAAACAGAGTACGGCTAAATGGTGAATTTTCTCAGTGGAGTTAGGTGAGTGTGGTGAGTGCTGGAGTGCTCCAGATTCTTTACTGGGATCAGTTCCTTTAAAAAAAAAATAAAAATATATATATATATTATAGATATATCTATAGTGAAAAGTGGGATTTAAATACAGTTAAATAAATAAATAAAAACATATATATATGCTGCACTCTTTTGCAGGAGGCAAAAATAATGTGGAAAACTAGATAATACTCTTTAACATGGTTACTGAAAATATGGACTTTTTGTATCCTCTTTAGCAAGTAGCAAGAATTCTACAGAATAGTTCAGATAGAGGAGGATGTTATGATTTTTGTGCTTGCATTTCTTTTTAGTCAGGACATTAGAATCCTTTTTTTAGATGTACATTTCATTTCATTTAAATTTTACAATAAATGATTTTGACGTTTGTAGTTTATTTATAATGGGTAAGAGAATACTTAGCAATATATGAGTGCAATTACCTGAATGAATTCAAATGCCTAATATTGAAACTTTTGATCTAAAACTAGAAAAAAAGATGGACTTTTAATTGCTGAATACTTTATGTAAAATGGCAGTGAAATGAAGCTAACAGAGGAATGGGGGAAGTAAATGATATTTGATTAAATTGTGTGACCAGCTTTATAAATTAACAGCAGATTGGCTAGTAAAGCTTCCATTAATAAAGACTTTAATAATTTGAATGAGACATCTACCCAACATGAATCTATGGAAATTACATTTTATAAAATTGTTTTATCTAAGGGGCTCTCTGTTCTTGCTAGTTATGAAATTTATTTAATACATTTTAGATGCCCACATATAGTTGACTGCTTTTTCCATTTGTTAGGAGGTGAATTTAATGTGCACTGATTATTAGTATTCTTAAAGGTGAATGACTCTTCAAAGCTTGTGTACTCCATACATAGAAAAAATGTGAATGTACAAATATGCCACTTGTAATGAAATCAAATTATAGAAACTGATGTGTCAAGACATATTCTTCTTTTATAATACTGTTTATGCAATGTAGAAGATTTGAGAGACATAAGTACTTTGTGGACATAGTGTGTTTGTATGTATATTTATAAATATATATAAAAACCATTAAATAGAGGAGAACATAAGGCTGAGTGAGAAGTTGTGTTGGAGCTGTTTTGGAGCCCCCCTCCCCCGAAAGAACAGGACTGTGAGCAGTCAGGAGTGGAATCGCATACACTGCAGTGGATGCCCTCTGTCTGACGTCATTTGCCACAAGGACACCTTAAAGACAGTGCAGGTGCTTCCCCAGCCAGAGAACATAAGGCTGAGTGAGGCAAGATGTTTTGGAGCTGTTTCGGGGTCCCCCAGAAGAATGAGATTGTGCTGAGCAGGCGGGAGTGGAATCACAGGCACTGCGGTGGATGCTTTGTCTGACATCATCTGCCAGGAGGACCCATTAAAGCTGGTGAGAAGTCAGTGCATGTCCAAAGTAGCAGGATATGTTCCTTTGGAGTACCACTGTAGTGAGCAGGAGCTTTGACGTTTCTTCTCTCAAGGTACTGTTTCATATAGGGAAAAGTAAGTGCAAGATCCAGCCTAAAGCTGCCCTTCTGGTTCAGCAAGTAGGCAGGATGGTGGGGCCGCTCGACAAACATGTGGTATTTGGTGCTGGCCCTCTAACCTCTCCTGAAGGGGATTCCCTGAGCTTTGAAGATCAGACTCCTCCCCCTTCTCCTAATCCCCATCTCTCTTCAACAATTCTCTCTGACTCTTTTGGGGCTGGCTCAGAGACCCCTACCCAAACTCCAGGCCCATAGCCAAAGCCTGTGTTTGTCTCAGCAGGATAAGATATCACGAAGAATTTATTTGCAAGCAGTAGTTGGGATTGATTCAAAATTGTTAATACAGTTACCTCTTTGTGTCTCTTTTCTCAAGAGACCGTAAATAAATTGCAGGAGATAGAAAATGGGTTAACAGATGTTAGTAGGGTTACTGAACGATTACACAGGTACACTACCAAAAAACTGCCTCCAGTTTTGCAACTGATTCCTATAGATTTTGGGGTGCTGAATCCAGGAAAAATAGCCAAAATGTTCCATCACGTCACGTTTTCTTGCAAAATTAGATTTCTTACCCATATAAGGAATGTTCACATAATTTCTTTTTAGCCGACTGCAGTTTATTTTCTTGGCCCAAAATAGAGGTTGTAATGGTTAACTAACTAGAAACACTCCCTCATGATATTTTAGAGTGTTTTGTATTCATTTTATACATTAACAGGACAATTGGGAGGCGGGGGGCTAAATCCAGTACTCGCGCTGGCGCATGTTCTTTCCTGTTCGCCTCGCCTCGTTCGCTCGCTCAAACACGGTGGTTGCGACATGAACGTTCCTGTCAAATTTCAGTTTCTTGCAAGTTCATTATTACCTTTTGTTTGCTAAGTCGTAATCCAGCTTTATTCCGAAGTGGTTCACTACAGTTGTAGTTTGCAGTGCTGTGTATTTGTGATGGCTCACAGAGCCAGAGGTTGCGTCAACTCTCCGGACAGTTTTTGTTTTATTTGTGGGGAATATACCGTGAAAAAGCGGCAGAGGAACATTTCTGCATTTATTAAAAAAGTATATTTCGCCTATTTCGGTTTGAAGTTAGGCGATCAAGACAAACCGTGGGCTCCTCACAAAGTGTGCAAGACATGTGAGGAAGATCTACGCTTATGGATGAAAGGTAAAAAACAAGCATTTCGTTTCGGAATACCTATGATGTGGCGTGAACAAAGAGACCACAGCAGTGACTGCTATTTTTGCTCTTGCATTGTGAAGGGATACAACTTAAAAAATAAGAACGTAATAAGTTACCCCAACCTTCCCTCAGCAATTAGGCCTATGCCTCATAGCAACGAAGTACCTGTGCCTGAACCACCAAAATCTTTGGATCATATTTGTGTGGACGGTTCTAATCATGATGAGACTCATCAGATGGCTTTTCCCGATGAGTCCAGTACTTCCGAGTTTGAAACTGAACCAGATCCGAAACCTGAACTTTTCTCTCAAGCTGAATTGAATGATTTAGTCCGGGATTTAGGACTCCCAAAAGATGCTGCCCAACTGCTAGGTTCTCGGCTTAAACAGAAAAATCTATTGTCACCAGGAACAACTTTTTATTGGTACCGCAACCGCGAGACACAATTTTTGAAGTATTTCAGCAAAGAGGAAGATTTGGTATTTTGCAACGATATATACGGAGTGATGGAAAAGTTTAAACTCAAGTATGATCCTGCTGAATGGCGGCTGTTCATTGATTCGTCAAAAGACAGCATAAAAGGTGTTCTTCATAATGGCAACACATTCGCTTCAGTTCCTATTGCTCACTCTGTTATTCTCCAAGAAAAATACGAGAATTTGGCCCTGATTCTTCAGAAGATTCGTTATGATGAGCATAAGTGGATGATTTGTGGAGACTTTAAAATTCTATCCATGCTATTAGGGCAGCAATCCGGTTTCACCAAATATCCCTGCTTCCTTTGCTTGTGGGATAGCCGGGCCCGCGACCTACACTGGCGGAAAAAAGATTGGCCAATTCGGGAGTATTTGAGACCCGGTGAGAAAAATGTTCTTCATGAGAGCTTGGTACCTCGTGATAAAATTCTATTACCACCTCTCCACATTAAGTTGGGTCTCATTAAGCAGTTCATCAAGTCCCTTCCAAAAGATGGTGAGTGCTTTCGGTACCTTTGCTCAAAGTTCCCCCGACTTTCTGAAGCAAAGCTAAAGGAAGGAGTGTTTGTTGGCCCTGATATAAGGAAACTCATTTCAGATGGAGCATTCGCTGAAACGATGTCTGAGAAGGAAAAAGAAGCCTGGGATTTCCTTCAAGGATGTTCTCAAATTCTTGGGGAACAGGTGGGATGAGAACTATAAGGATATTGTTGCCAGGATGCTCAATGCCTTCAAAGAACAAGGCTGTAACATGAGCCTGAAAGTCCATTTCTTGCACTCCCATGTGAACTACTTTCCCGAAAACTTGGGGGCGTACAGTGAAGAACAAGGTGAAAGGTTTCACCAGGACATCAAGGACGCAGAGAGAAGGTACCAAGGAAGATGGAACACCACTATGATGGCTGATTTCTGCTGGTTGCTGCTGCGGGAAACCCCAGATGAAAAATACGCCAAGCAGCGCACCAAGAGAAGCATTCGGGGGAAGAAGAAACGGGCCCACCAGGAGATTGATTGACCCAAGAATGACTTTAAAATCTAAACTGTGTTGACAAATATCGTGTTTTTACTAAACTTTGAAATAAAAATTTGCTAGTTATTACCACAGTGTCGGATCTCATTTATTAGAATTTTATTTTCACACCATCGGGTGTTTGTCTTCATGTATTGCAATGGTGCGGTTTGCGTTTTCTATTCTTACATACATACCTGTGCAACATTTTTTGCACATTTCTTTGCTTTGCTTTGTGTCTAACCTCGCTCTTATATGCTCAATGTTTGTGCACATGTATGTGGCTGTTTTAAGTGCAGACAATTTTGCTACCATCACAGTGTGTTTTGTTGACATTACTCTATTCTTATGTGCTGCCTTGTTACAATTTTCTTTATTCTTATTTGAATAACTACTAAACAATTAGTATAAAGAATTCATCCAAGAAACTTTTATCTCGATCGCACTCAATCTGAAACGTTCACCTCAAACTGCTAACCCAATGTAGCAAAATATCTGTACGTGATGGAGCAAATTGGTTACCAGATTTGGATTCAGCGCACCAAAAAACGTAAAAATCAATCGAAACATTAGAGGCAGTTTAAAAAAAAATTTTTTTAGTGTACCTGTGTTATCAGGTCATCTGCTGAATTTGCAGATGACCAGTACTACTACTATTTTTGTTAGCGATTCATTATATATTAAAAGCTCTGGAGAATTTTTCCTGAGCTCATAATTTACGTTTCTTAAAATTTTCTGTTACCCATCGTCTCTCCACCGAAATTCTTTTGAATAAATATTTTTTCTGAAATATTGATGAGGTTTCTGTCCATGCTTGTTATTTGCCTGTTAAACTTTGTACTTCTAAACCTGGAGATGGGGAAGTGGATATTTTGATTCCTAATGAAAGTCAGGATCTGACTAATTACTTGCAAGATTCGCAAGTTCTTTAAATTTAAAAATGCTTTATTTTGTGGGCAGAAGCTCAGTGTAATCTCCAGGAACAAGCAGGAATGAGTCTTCACATATGGGTACGTCGGTACCGACGGAGCCTTGCGCGGGAACGCTCCCCAGCTTCCCAAAAAGGAAAGCTTTTGGGAGCATCCCACAGCGCCTGCGTGCTGCCTTCCTGCCTTTCCTAACCGCCTCTCCCCAGTTCTTCTTTTCCGCGGAGCCAGCAGGTCGTGTTCCTGTCACCGCTGAAGAAGTTCTTTGTTTTATTTTATTTCTTTGGTCGCGCGTCTGCCTTCCCCGACGTCGGACCGGTACCGCCGGTCTTTCTTTCTTTTCTTATAAAAAAAAAAAGAACATATTTTTTCCCTCACTTAGTGTGTTTTTCCTCTTTGGGCCTTAGGCCTCATGAGAAATTTTCCTCATGGAAAAACCAGCCTCCGGGTTTAAAAAATGCACTAAGTGCAGCGGTACTATTTCTGTCACCGACACCCATGAATGGTGTCTTAAATGTTTGGGTCCTGACCACTCCATTTTGGATTGTCCGTCCTGCTCCTTGATGTCTAAACGAGGTTTACAGAACCGAGCAGCTAAGCTCCATGTGCTGTTTCCCTCTGATGCAGCTTCAGTGGCATCGACGTCTTCCAGGGCCTCTACTTCCTCCCATGGATCTCAGGTAACCAAACATAAATCCAGCCGGTCCTCGAAGGGTAGATCTCCTTCCAAGCATCGAGATGCCTCCGGGCTTGCCCTCGAGGATTCCACACCGGCAAAACAACCCCGGTGGGAAGCTCCAGCTTCCAAAGCTCCTCCTATGGGGGTTACAGGTTGACATCGATGGCACGGCCTCGACCGATCACCTGTTAGAATGTTCTGGGGTACCGGCGCAACCTTCCGGTACCGAATTCCAGGCATTCATGGCGTCCATGGATCAGAATGTTCTATCCATGCAGCAGGCTATCACGGCCTTCATTCAAGCTGCGACGCCGCTGATACCACAACAAACTCCGTTGTCGGTATCGGCTCCGGTACCGGCACCAGTACCGACTGCATCGACATCGACCAGGATGCTGACTGCAGCGGTTCCCTGTCCAGGGATGCCCATCGGTACCGTACCGGTCCCGATGACGCCCGATGTCGATACCGCTCGATACCCGTATCGAGCTTTGGAAGAGC
Source organism: Ichthyophis bannanicus (assembly GCA_033557465.1). Taxonomy (NCBI): domain Eukaryota; kingdom Metazoa; phylum Chordata; class Amphibia; order Gymnophiona; family Ichthyophiidae; genus Ichthyophis; species Ichthyophis bannanicus. Next base: position 1,223,930,066 of record CM066033.1, read on the forward strand.
ACCCTGACAGTCGATACTTTGATTCCTCCGAAGACTCTGATGCATCGGAGGAGTCTGCTGAAGTGTCTATAGCTCTTCCTGAAGAGCCTTCTTCTCCAAAAAGAAGAATGTCTCCTCCAGAGGATTTGTCCTTTCAAGACTTCATCAGAGAAGTGGCTAAATGGCTTTCTGTTTCAGTATCCTCTGAATCAGAGCCTAGAGCTAAAAAAAATGGATATTTTAGGTTATTCTAAGGCTCCTAAGGAGGCAGTCACCTTGCCAATTCATGAGATTCTTTATGATCACATGATTGACTTATGGGAGACTCCTCTCACTATCTCTCCTCATTCTCGTAGGTTGGACACTATGTACCATGTCCCTCCTTGTCCTGGGTTTCATAGAACACAGCTTCCTCACCATTCTATTGTGGTGGAGTCAGCTATGAAAAAGATAAAGAGTGCAAAAAGACACTCCTCTGCTCCGCCAGGAAGAGAATGCAGGACCTTGGATGCTTTTGGTAGGAAAATCTTCCAAGCCAGTATGCTCATTGCCAGAATCAACTCCTATAGTCTTTATATGGGTATGTTTCTGAAAGAAGTTGCAGATAAGCTGCACACTTTCCTCCCTTTCCTTCCAGAGGATAAAAGGGAAGAATTTCTTATTTGGATTTAGCATACTCAAGATATTTCAAAGTTTTCCAACCGTGCAGCTTTTGACTCCTTTGAGGGTGCCAGCAGAGCTTCGGCCATTGCCATAGCTGCACGCAGAATTGCTTGGCTCCAAGCTTCTGATCTGGAATCTTGGGTCCAGGATGGCTTGGGAAATCTTCCCTGTACAGGAGAAAACTTGTTTGGCAAAGATTGGCAAATAAAAGCCACTCAAATGGATGCAGAAAATTCTGCTTTGGATAGACTTTCCAAGTCAACCTCCATCCCTGCCAAGAAAAAACCTTTCAAGAAGTCTTTTTTCAAGAAAGGCAGATTCCATCCTACTTCTGGCCAACAATCATCTACAGGTCGTTTTGCTGCTAAGCGTCAGCAACCTAAACAGGCTAAGCCTAAGCCTACAGGGGCTGCTGCAACTCAGCAGACCCAGCCTCCTCAGGGTTTTTGACTTGATGCTAGAGAACTTAGCCTTTCTGGCTCTGAAACAGCCGGAGCCTCTCACCATTCCAGGAAGGTTAGCTCATTTTGCTCCCAGATGGGAGCAAATTACAGCAGAGCAGTGGACCGACCCTCTCCATCATAAGGGAGGGCTACAAGCTTCATTTCTCAAACCTTCCTCCTCACACCATGGTGAGACATTTCAATTCTCCAACATCTCTCCTCGACCTTCTAGGTCAGGAGGTGGCTGCCCTTCTTGTCCAAGGGGCAATAGAAGAAGTGCCTCTTCTTCAACAGGGGTCAGGGTTTTACTCCCCCTACTTTCTGATCCCAAAGAAAACAGGGGGCTACAGACCCATATTAGATCTCAGAGAATTGAACAAATTTCTATGCAAGGAGAAATTCAAGATGCTTTCTCTAGGCACTCTCCTTCCATACCTTCAGAGTCAGGATTGGCTTTGTTCTCTAGATCTCAAGGATGCGTACACACATGTCCTCATCCATCCATCTCACAGAAGGTTCCTCCGTTTTCTTTTTCAAGGAAAGCATTACCAATACAGGGTGCTTCCTTTCGGTCTGGCCTCTGCTCCAAGAGTGTTCACCAAATGCATGGCAGTAATAGCTGCATTTCTACGCACTCTGGGAATATTTGTATTCCCATACCTGGACGACTGGCTCATCCGAGCTCCATCTCAGTCAGAGGCCCAGACTTCCATGGACTGCACAAGGCACATTCTGCAGTATCTGGGACTTGTGGTAAACCTCCCAAAGTCCCAGCTCACCCCTACTCAGTCTCTAGAGTTCATAGGGGCCTGGCTGGATACTACCACTGCAAGGGCCTATCTTCCTCAGGCCCGTTGCCTACGCCTAGTGCAGTTAGCCTCCCAAATTCAGTCAAAGAGCCATTTAACTGCCCGGGAGATGCTACAACTGCTAGGCCACATGGCATCCACAGTGCATGTGGTACCCTATGCCCACCTTCACATGAGAGCAGCTTAATGGACTTGTCCACCCAGTGGACTCAAGCATCAGGAGCTCTCTCAGACCAAATAGCAACCTCCAAACGCCTCTTTTGGTCTCTCCAGTGGTGGATGTCCACCCAAAAGCTGTTGCTGGGGTCCCCCTTCCAACAGTTGTTGCCCCAGGCAACCCTCACAACAGATGCCTCCCAAACAGGTTGGGGAGCTCATCTACAAGACCTCTCCACTCAGGGCACTTGGTCTCCACAAGAGACCTCTCTACATATCAACCACTTGGAGCTCCGAGCAGTTTTTCTAGCTCTCAAGGTCTTTCATACCTTGCTCAGCTACAAGACAGTCCTCATTCATACGGACATAGACCTCTTTGCAAGTCCGTGGAATGCCAAACTTCCCCGGTTCTGTTTCCAGAATTCCGTGTCAGGGAGTTCAGGCCAAGGATGCCTTCCTCCTTCACTGGGGTCAAGACTTCTTGTATGCCTTTCCACCCATTCCTTTAATTCCCAAGACTCTGTTCAAACTCCAGAGGGATCAAGGATCCATGATCCTCATAGCTCCACGCTGGCCACGCCAAGTGTGGTACCCTCTACTTCTGCATCTCTCTCAAGCTCCCTCCCTAGACTTGGGAGGTGCTCCAGACCTTCTGTCCCAGGAGGAGGGGACTTTGTGGCACCCAAACCCCAAGTCCCTTCACCTCAGAGCTTGGTTGCTGAAGGCCTAGACCTTCAAGGTTGGAATCTTTCTCAGCAGGTGAAGGATATCCTCCATGCTTCCAGAAAACCTTCTACTAGACGTTCCTATGCTTTTAAATGGAAAAGGTTTTCCATTTGGTGTGCTGAGAAGGGTCTTGACCCTCTAGCACTACCTTTGAATTCTCTATTGGAATATCTCCTGCATCTCTCCAATGCAGGCCTTAAGACGAATTCGGTAAGGGTCCATTTGAGTGATGTTGCAGCATCCCTTAAGCCTATTAATGGACAGCCTATTTCCTCTCATCCTCTTATTGCAAGATTCATGAGAGGCCTAACTTTAACTAAACCTCCCATTAGGCCTCCTCCGGTGGCATGGGATTTAAATCTGGTTCTTGGTCAGCTTATGAAGTCACCTTTTGAACCCTTAGCCACCACCTCCTTGAAATTTCTTTCCTGGAAGGTTATTTTCCTCATTGCAGTCACCTCAGCTCGCCGCATCAGTGAACTGCAGGCCTTAGTGGCTAATCCACCTTATACAAGGTTCCATCATGATAAGGTAGTCCTTAGGACCAATCCACACTTTATGCCTAAAGTGGTTTCACCTTTTCATCTTAATCAAAAGGTGTATTTACCTGTCTTTTTTCCAGGTCTTCATGCATCAAGTGCAGAGAGGAATCTTCATACCCTGGATTGTAAGAGAGCTCTGGCCTTTTACTTACAAAGGACACAGCAACATAGAAAGTCTTCTCAACTCTTTGTTGTCTTTGATCCCTCTCATTTGGGACTTCCAGTTTCTAAGAGGACACTGTCCAGTTGGATTGCTCAGTGTATTTCTTTCGCCTACCAGAGTAAGAACCTTTCTCTGGAAGGCCATGTCACAGCTCATAATGTGAGGGCCATGGCCACCTCTATGGCTCATCTAAATTCTGTGTCCGTCGACCAGATCTGTCGAGCGGCCACCTGGGCCTCGGTTCATACCTTCACAGCCCATTACTGTTTGGACAAGGACTCCCGCCGGGATGCCTTGTTTGGTCAGGCTGTTCTCAAACACCTGTTCCATGCTTAATCAACTCCTGCCCTCCTTCCCTGAATGGATGCCTGAGATCCATAGGAGGAGATAGAGCCCTTCACAGGGTCTCATAACCTTGGGGATCTCCCAGGCATCTCTAGCTAGGGAGTCCCCATATGTGAAGACTCATTACTGCTTGTTCCTGGAGATAGCACAGTTACTTACCTGTAACAGGTGATCTCTGGGAACAGCAGGAATAAGTCTTCACAACCCACCCACCTCCCCTAGGAGTTGTATCTCTCTATTTTTCCTTTCCTCTCTCTCTTTGTCTCAGCTTTAAAACTCGAACTGGGGAGAGGCGGTTAGGAAAGGCGGGAAGGCAGCGCGCAGGCGCTGTGGGATGCTCCCAAAAGCTTTCCTTTTTGGGAAGCTGGGGAGCGTTCCCGCGCAGGCTCCGTCGGTACTGACGTACCCATATGTGAAGACTTATTCCTGTTGTTCCCAGAGATCACCTGTTACAGGTAAGTAACTGTGCTTTCCCAGATGTTTCACAAAACACATAGTTTCGCTGTAGACAGTTTCTGGCTTTGAAATCTTAGGTATTTGGGGGTGGGTGCAACCTTTTTGCAATTTCCCTTCAAATGTATGGTGAGCTGGCAGGGTAATAGTTATTCCTTTTTTGATCCATTTCAGCTGGAGAAATTTCTTGTGGATAAGAAGATTGTTTCTTCTGGTTTCCTTGTTTTATATACTTACAGGTTTCTCCATGTGTGCTATTACTCTGGAACTGCCTTTTTTCTGTTATTTGTATATTTCCTTTTGTGGTTGTGCAGTACTTGGAGTATTTCCTTTGCTATTTGATTTGTATAATCTGTAAAATTCTTATTAAAATTTTTTAAATAAATTTATTGCAGCCGTTAACAAAACAGAGAAATTAGAATGGTTGACTGTGATATAAATTTTCTCAGTGAACATAAATAATGGGAGAGAATGCTATAATTCACGTTATAAAGCAAAATTAAATATATAGACATTAGTCCTTTCATGAGTTAGCAATAAAATATATCATCATCAAATGACTAATTCTTTTGCCTTTTATCTATATAATAATTACACAAACAGGCAAGTGGTAGCCAGACTTAGGCTTCCGCAAATCCCTCAAGACACACCTGTTCACGGAATCATTTGAACAGATGCCACAATCCCCTCTACTCACAGCTTTGCCACCCGGCCACAGAATCCAAAGACCCAGTTATGGGACCCCCCCCCCCCCTGAAATATATGTATGTCTCGGAATCCCCCAATGTTAATTGTAAACCCTGTCTTGTCCCTGACCGCCTTGATTGAAGGATAAGGTGGTATACAAAACTGGCTAAATAAATATCTCTCTCCCACACTTTTTCCCCATCGCCCACTTGTCCCCCCCCTTTCCCCTTTACTCTTTCCCTGTGACTCCTTGCCTGTTGACATCCTTTACCATTGACATAATGCACAATCTACCAGTTTGCTGTAACAAAAGAGTTTATTGAAAGGAGTAATGTCTATATATTTTGCTTTATAACAAGTGAATTATAACATTTTCTCCCATTACTTATGCTCACTGAGAATTACCAGCAGAAAGGAAGAGGTGCTAATACCACTGCTCAAGTCACTGGTGAGGTTTCACTTGGAATATTGTGTTCAGTTTTGGAGACCATATCTCGCAAAGGACATAAAAAGGCTGGAAGCAGTTCAGAGGAAGGCAACCAAAATGATTTGGAGGCTGCGTCAAAAGACTTATGAGAAGAGACTTGAAGACCTAAATATGTGCACTCTGGAGGAGAGGAGGGACAGGGGAGGTATGATTCAGACCTTTAAATACTTAGAGTATTAATGAACAAAGAAACCTCTTCCAAAGACGGGGAAGCTGTAAAACCAGAGGGAATAACATTAAGCTGCAAGGATTTAAACTGAAAGGCAATGTCTGGAAATACTTTTTCACTGAAAGGGTGGTGGATGCTTGGAATGTCCTTCCGATGGAAGTGGTGGGGGCAAATATAGTGACAAAATTCAAAAGGCATGGGACAGACACAGTGGACCCCTTTATAACAGGATAAAATCAAAATAAACATAACTATCTCTTATATCTTAGCAAATAGAAGTGACCTACATGGAGTGGTGGGTACATCCCTAAACAAAGGCATAGGAAGGTGTGACCTGGCACGGAGTGTACCTACTCTTGCCACCTTGCTGGGCAGATTAGATGGACCACACTGGTCTTTATCTGCCGTCATATAATATGTTACTATGTTATTGGATAATTTTGGCCACAGCATAACCTATACAACACATAAACATATAAAACTGTTACAATTCTTAACATATATATAAAACAAGAAGTTGCTTTAAATTAACTGACCCTGAGCATTAGGTACATCCCCTGCAGCACCCGTAATGGCTGACCAAGTAACAGGTCACCCTTGCAGACATCTGGAAAGCTGTTAACCGGATTGAAAATTCCCTAGTTCCTACTGTTAAAATGTTGTGTGAGTTTTCTTCTGAGACTTCTCGTAAGATTAGTGAGGTAGACACGCAGATGGGTAATATTCTTTCTCGTGTGTCAGTTTGTGAAAACCAGTGTCTCTCCTTAAAAACTGTGTATTCCTCTACTATTAAGGATAGTTTAAATATTCACCACAAATTAGAATTATATGAAAATTTGTTGAGGTCTAAGAATTTTCGTTTTTTGAATTTCCCAGTTTGCCATTTACTTTCTCCTGAAATTCTTCTAGTGAAATATTTTAGAGAAGTGTTGGGTTTAGCTACTGCGGACTCAATTGCTATTTCTAAATTATATTACCTGACTGGACGTGGGGTTGTGCCTAATTCTCTGGGTGAATTTGATGTGGTTCAGGCCCGTTCTGAGCTTGAGCTCACCAAATTCTTGGAAGATTCCCAGGATATTATTCTATCACGTGCCACTTTGATTGTAACATTTGTATCTGATAAGGATAAGGTTCTGGTATTACGTAGCTATTTCAAGAAAATGTCCTCTTTGTTTTGTGGTGCAAAAATACAAATATTTCCAGATGTGTGTAGGGCTACGCAGGTTAGGAGACAGGCCTTTTTGGCACTGAAACCTAGAGTGTTAGCCCTCACTGCTTCTTTTTTTCTTCGTTATCCCTGCAAATGTTTAATTACGTTGCAGGGATCAAAATTTACTTTCATGGAACCTTCTCAATTGGAATTATTTTTGGTTGGTAAGGAGAGTCAGAGTAATGGTAGGGAGGGTGTGGAGTGATAGTTTAAGCTGTTCAGTAACTAGAGTGATTTAACTCTTAATGTTTTTTTCCTATTCCTATTTCCTAATTTTGTATCTCCCCAATATAGAGGGCTAGATGTAAGTGTTGTTAGTTTGTATGCATTTCCCCTTATGGTTTGTACTGCAATTGTTTTTCTTTTTAATACTATAACACCACTTAAGTTGCTTGTACTTTGCTTTTGTAAGTTGATTGAAAATTATTAAATAAAAAAAAAAAATAAAAAATAAAAAATAAATTAACTGACCCTACCTTCGAGACGCATAGCCTGTACTTGCATAGTGGTGATGCCGTCAAAGCCCACCCCTTTTCCTCAGCTCACTCCATTACCATTACTGTCGCAAACCCGTGCACATTTTGCATAATGCACTGTGTGAAGGAAGCACGTCGTTGGAGTGTGCCCAGTCGCAGCAAATTTCCATCTTTCCAATTTCCGCCCTGGCCCGTAAAAGGTCAGTACCCGTGCTTACTTGGTATATGGTGCAGAGGTTTAGCTCTCCCTCCCCTGCCATCCAAGTGGGGGAGGCACATTACCCACTGGTCCTGCTGAGAACCCTAACTGGGGAAGATAAATTTCCTTGTGGCCACTCCCCTTATTCTCTGTTGTATGACTGTGTGCTCGGTCCGGTGCCACTTAAATCCCGACCACACCCCACCGACAGCGACTCCTCGCTTGTCGGGGAGGGCCCACCTTGCACTCAGCTGTGGCAATCCTTGCCTTATCTAAAAGCATTCCTACTGTGTCCTGTAGCACACACAGGAAAACATCCATGCAGATGTCCGTCTAGTGCATGCTGTCTATGTGATACAGGCCAGGGCAACTTTCTTCTGAGATCGTGCCTAATACAGCTCCCCTTGCCTCCTTGAATCAGGCCATCCATCTGTTCACCTTGCGTCTGGTATTCTCGACTGCTTGGTGTGATCTTTCGCCCTCCAGACCCTTTACAGCAGGGGTCTCAAACACGCGGCCCGCGAGACAACTTTGTGCGGCCCGCGACGGCGGAAAACCAAAAATCCCCCAAAACCCTGGCTTCTGCTGCTGCCGTTGCCGCCGTGGCAGCAGCAGAATCAATTGTCAAATTTAAAAAAAAACTGACTTCTGCTGCTCAAGCAGCTGTCCTGCGGCCCCTTTCCCTCTGCCCGGAGATCCGACTCTGCTCTCAGCGGCGTGCTTTTCAAGCCGCGAAGAGAGTATTCCCCTCTCGCGCGGCTTGAAAAACCGCGCGAGAGGGGAATACTCTCGTCGCGGCTTGAAAAGCACGCCACTGATAGAGCAGAGTCGGATCTCCGGACAGAGGGAAAGGGGCCGCAGGACAGCTGCTTGAGCAGCAGAAGTCAGTTTTTTTTTTAATTTGACAATTGATTCTGCTGCTGCCACGGCGGCAACGGCAGCAGCAGAAGCCAGGGTTTTGGGGGTTTTTTTGTTGGCCGGTAATGAGCTATGGAGGGGCTGACTGAACTGGAAGTGGGCTATTGGCAGAGGGGGGAGGGGGGGGTTATGACTGGTAATGGGCTGGGGGGGGTTATAACTGGTAATGGGCTATGGTGGGGGCTAGGACTGGAAATGGGCAGATGGGGGTTAGGACTGGAAGTGGGCTATTGGCAGGGGGGGTTATGACTGGTAATGGGCTGGGGGGGGGGTTATAACTAGTAATGGGCTATGGTGGGGGCTAGGACTGGAAATGGGCAGATGGGGGTTAGGACTGGAAGTGGGCTATTGGCAGGGGGGGGTTATGACTGGTAATGGGCTATGGTGGGGGCTAGGACTGGAAATGGGCAGATGGGGGTTAGGACTGGAAGTGGGCTATCGGCAGGGGGGGGTTATGACTGGTAATGGGCTATGGTGGGGGCTAGGACTGAAAATGGGGTGATGGGGGTTAGGACTGGAGGTGGGCTGATTGGGGGGTTAGGACTGGTAATGGCCTATGAGGGGAGGTAAGACTGAAAATGGGGTGATGGGGGATACGACTGCAAGTGGGCTATGGGGGGGACTAGGACTGGTAATGGGCTATGGGGGGGTAAGACTGAAAATGGGGTGATGGGGGGGTAAGACTGGAAGTGCGCTATGGGGAGGTTAGGACTGGTTATGGGCTATGGGGGTCTAGGACTGGTAATGGGCTGGGGGGGTTGCTAGGACTGGAAATGGGCTGAGTGGAAGGGGGGCTTGAACTGCAAATGGCTGATGGGGAGGGGGGCTTGGAATGGAAATGGGCTGTGAGGGGAGGGAGCTAGGATTGGAAATGGGCTGATGGGGGGCTAGGATTGGAAATGGGCTGATGGTGAGGCTAGGATAGGACTGGAAATGGACTGATGCAGGGACTAGAAAGGAGCAGATGCTGGGTGGGGCTGGAACTAGAAGGGAGCTGATGTTGGGGGAGGATTAGAATGGGATGGAGCTGGGAAAGTGAAATGGAGAGGGGAAAAATATTTTGTCTGGAAGAGAAGACAAATCTACAATTGGCCAGGTATTGGGAGAGTAAGTGGGGATTGAGGATGGAGGGGTAAAATTTGAGTGGATGAAATAGGAATGAGGAAAGAGCAAAAGGAGAAAGATTAGTATGTTAAAGCAGATGTAGAGAGAGAGAATGGAAAAAAACTAGAAGAGAGAAGAAAGGACAAATGGACAGCAGACGATGGAGATAGCAGAAGACACGAAGAAACCAGAAGTGGCTGGAGCAATTGCAACTGAAAAAAAATGCACAAAAGGTAGAAAAATATCTCTTTATTTTGAATTTATTAACTGGAATATGTCAGCTCTGGGAAATGTGCATCATTAATGTCTGTGCTTTGGTACAAGAAATTATTTATAGTTTTATTTCTACAGTGCTGAGGTATTCTGTGTAATTCCTATTTGACATTGCTACTTGTTCTCTTTTCCCAGTAGGTCATGTATTGTTCTCTGAAATGTATTGATTTAATATTTGCAGTGTTGCCTTTTGATAGGTAGGGTCTGGTGCTTTGTGAGTCCTGGTAGTGCTGTTATGATACGGGGGGTTTGCTATGGGTTCCAAATGGGCAGTGTTAGTAGTAGTTCCTAATGTGCCTGGCGGTTGGCACTGGATTATAGTAATATAGAAATTTTCTAGTCTTTCTTTATCCATGCACTCATTATGCAACATTATGCAAATATTTATGCAAATGATTGCCCTTATGCAAATGAGGCCTGTGTCTTATGCGGCCCCCGGGTTACTTTACAAGTCCTCATTCGGCCCTCAAAGCAATTTGAGTTTGAGACCCCTGCTTTACAGTATGATATGGGACCACATGAGCCGAGCACCAGGAAGTCCCTCTGGATCTTCGTGGTGAGCTCAACACTGCAGATATTTGCCAGATCATTCCCTCCCAAACACACCAAAACCTAGGGGATCCCTGCTGCCATCTTTTTGTGCATAAGGGTTGAAACCAGCTGATCTCAAATCATACTGCGAGCACCAGTCCAGATGATGGAAACCTCTGTAGTGTTCAGGCCCAAGTTGAGACCCTGTTGTCTAATCAGAGTTCTCCTATGGGCCTAGTGCATGTATAAATGGCTGCATATCCACATCTTTCAGGGGCCTTGGGGAGCCACCTGCACCTAGGACAAATCATCCAAAAGAAGAACAGAAAAAAAGACAGGTTAGTCAGCAACCAGTGCCGCAGAGTGGTGTGGGAGTTATCCCTCCCTAGCCTCTGGGCGAACATACAGTTTATAATGATCTGAGCACCAGGGACTTGATCTGTTCCTGTGTCATGCCCAGCCCCGCTGCAGTGGTAGCTGTCCCAATGCAGAAGGAGTGTGCGGGGTAATAGCCCACATCCAGACCCGCCTTAGCAATAACCAACTTCAGCACCTTGTCGAACTGATAATGTGACAGGGGTGCACTATTCATGGACAAAACAGTTACCTCCTGTCGAGCGGAACAGACTATAATCCCTAAAATTCCACTCTGGGCACGTGGGTCTCCCGGCAGAGAAAGCCAAACCCCTGATCAGCACAGGGTCAGGCTGCGGGGCACCCCTGCATCCCCTCACCTCACTTTTTGGGCAAGGCTGCAGCAACTCCCACCATTCAGGGGGACTTATTCCACCTCAGAGGTGGAATAAGTCCTCCTTGCAAATGGCTGACCCTGCACTTACAGGGCCAACCTGCCCCCTCCCGCCCATGAACAGAGCTCCATATACAACTCCAATCTACGTCCGGGAAACTCTGTTCTGTGAATTGTGAACTTTGTGTTTAGCGGGGCTGAACAGAATTGACCTCATAATGTATGCATTCGATGACACATGCCACAGCCGGCATTGTTTTAACTTCTTGAGCCATATAGCTCATGTGTTTGTGTCCTTTTGCGCCACTTGACTACTTGATCTAAACATTTAGCAGCTTATACTTTTCTAAGAATAGAATCTAAAACAAAATTATTTAATAAAAAGCAACCAATTCTGTTTCCTAATTTAAGCCAGATGGAGGAACCATATTTAAATTAAAAATCCTTCACTGCTGTTAATTGCCATAATTTTGAATTTAAAACACCACCTCAAGGGCTTGGGGGGGGGGGGGTTGGTACTCAGTCTAAAATTACAGAATTCAAATCAGTAAAAAAGTGCTGGTACTCTATGTAATATGTCACTATTGGTGCTGATATTATCCTGCTTGACAATATGACTTGTGTTCACATGAAGATGAAACACATGAATTGTCTTACTCACGTAAATTAACTGACATGGATAGATGATGTACATCACACCAGTTGTTTGACATGTACATTGAAAGCAAATATTTTATAGGCTTTCTATTGAGTAATTCAGTCAGATTGTCTTGCGGGACTTGTGGGCACAGTAATCATCTTGAGCATGGTTGAAAACCCATAACCAGGACATGCTGGACTAATCCTCCGGGCTCCTACTTGCCTATCTTAACGCCCCCCCCCCCACCCCATGCCAGCACCATATCGACACATCAATAGCACGCATCACTAATGGAACAACATTTTATTAGCAGGCCACAGCTTGCAAAATGAACCACATCACCAAACAACATTAGCACATTAGCCCAGCATTTTAACACCATGAATGCAAACAAAAATAGCAATGCCCATGACCCCTCATGAGCACAGCGGTACCATACCATTCTTGCCTGTTCTTCCTGAACATCTCAGCCCACTCTGGGGGCCCCTGTATATTGGCCAATTTATGTAACCGAGCCCAGGCACACCTTGCACTGGTACTTGGCCTCCCCAACTCCAGGCCCAAGCACCCCATAATGTGGTACCCGAGCCTCCCATAATGTGTGTACTCCCCCACCCTTTTGTTAATGAGATTCCGCCACCTTGTGGGCCATGGCCCGACTCGTGCCATTGTGAGCACCGAACCAACCGCCTTTCGCAAATCAGCATTAAAAACATCCAGACTAATATCATTCAGATGACTCCCACACTTTTTTATGTAGCTGCTGCCCCCACTACAGTGCCCTCGTGTTAGAACACGTCCTTCCCTAGGCCATGAACGAAATTACCCACCTCTGCATTCAGCTTCTTTGTGCTTTTTTTCTATACCCTCTGGCCTATTGGTCCCTGCCCACTTCTGTTGGAGGAGGATCTGGGACCACAGGACTCCCGCCTGCACCTCTGTGCATATCGAAGCCAAATCTCTCTTGATTTTGATGATTAGGTTGATTTCCTTGGTGGACACCAAGTCATTGCTGCCCAAACGGAGTAAAATGAAGTCCGGAGGATGGCTAACCCACCTTTGGTTAATGAGCACAGGTCGCAGATGGTCCCAAAGCATCCCCCACTTCCCTAGCCAATTTATGTGTCCAGGGGAAAACTGAGCTGCTTTCTTTAGTGGCTTCCCAATGCTCTTCTCCTGGCCAAAAGATGTAGGAATGTCCAACTATCCAGACTCTGATCTATTTGTTACCTAATGAAATAAGATGAAAAATGAGTGTTAAAAAGACTATACCTTCTACCTGATATACAGCTTGTACCTATTGGATGACTATCTCCCAATGGCTCGTATCTTCCCAGCCCTGAATTATAGCCCATGGGCTGGGGTGGCAGCTCCAATCCTGAAAGAATGCAGGGTCAGACCCGCCAGTTTGAACCCCACTTTTTCAAGGGCCTCAAGTGACATGGCTTTGAACTGGAACTGGTAGCCTCCACAGTAGTCAGCACCAGACCCTACTATCTATCTATCTATCTATCTACCAAGCAAAGAACAGCTCACATACTATCCATCTCTCCACGAGGCCAACCACAAGATGCATTCACTACTCGCCCTGGCATTTCTACACCTAGCCACCTGGCTCCCCCACACATCCCACGCCTTTCACACAAGCACCAACCACATCCCAATACTCCGCAGTGATGGGAGGAGATGGACGGAGAATCATCAACACTCCCCTAGAGAACCCAAAGAAACACCTTACTCACATCTGCTACACATCCCACTTCAACACATTAAGAAGTCACAATTAGACCGTCAGCAACAACAACATGACCTGAAGTGTGCACTCATCAACGCCAGATCAATACGTACTAAATGGCCGATAATCACCGATCTGGTCACATCCCTTGATCTTGACATCCTCATGATCACAGAAACTTGGCTATCGGAATGTGACAATGCAATCATCAATCAGATGTTACCCACAGGATTCTCAGTCTATGCATGCCATAGAACCAACCAGAAAGGAGGCGGAACACTCATCCTGGCCAAAACTGCCCTATGCTTCCAGATGTGTAATGCAACCAGCACAGCTAACCTGGACTCCCTTACTATAACAAATGACACATGCACAATCAACCTACTATACCGAGCACCAACACCATCTTCTGAGGATCTCGCAACAATAATTGGCCTTGCCTGCAACTCAAAAAGACCACGATCCCAAAACTGGATTCTAGGTGACTTTAACCTTCCTACGCTACAGGAAGCGCAAGCCACTGCCTTCCTAGAAGCACTACAAGAACTAGGGTACGATCAGCTAGTCAATAGTCCAACTCACATCAAGGGAAACAAACTTGACCTGATCTTTGCTCCACAGAAAGATATGGATACCACCGAACCAATGCTACCAACTATATCTCCTGTGCCATGGTCTGACCATAGCCTACTCAAGTTCCAGATACCTATTAACACCTACAACCAAGACTCCCACAAAACCAACGCTGTCCACGAAACCTCGCTGAAGCACTTCCGCCCCTTTGAGAAAGAAGAGATTCGAGGGAAGATCCTCCCACTTCTCAACAATATACCACACGACCTAGATACGATGGTGTCCACATGGGACGAGAGCCTCAAGACCATCGCATGCATACCACCCACACATAAAACAAAAAAGAAAAGAGAACACGCACCATGGTATACCAAGGACCTCCGAACTTCACTCCAGTGCCTGCGCAAGCTCGAGAGAAGATGGCGCCGGACTCGCTCTACCGAAGCACAAAGTACTTACATCACTCACCTAAAAGCATACCGTGATGAATTAACAAAGAAGCGGAAACAATATCATTCCGACATACTGAAGCGATCGTTAAACAAACCCCACGACCTCTTCAATATAGTAAAATCCCTCATAAAAGAACCTCCCACAGACCAATCACATATGCCACAACCCCAAGCATACTCTAACTACCTACAAACAAAAATAATCCAGACTGGCGCAACCTCAACCAACTATCTACAACCAGGAGTAACCCACGCTGGCGAAACTTCGAGCTCCGCAAACAACACCCTTCAGCATAACTTACCCCAACCATCACCACTAGCCAATTTTGACAAAATATCACGCAGAGAGATTGAAGACACCATCGCTGCAATCAACCCTACTACTGCACCCAACGACCCATGCCCAGCCCTATGGATAAAGGAGTTGCGATGTGACTTAAGCCAATATCTGAGCGAATTAATAAACCAATCCCTCACAACTGGATCATTCCCACAGAGCCTGAAACAAACATCAATCAGACCACTGCTGAAGAATAACAAGATGGACCCAACGAAGGTGGAATCATACAGGCCAATTTCAAGTATCCCCATGCTTGCCAAAGTAATTGAAAAGTTAGTACAGCGCCAAATTCAACAGCATATTGATACTGAAGCCCCACTGGACCCCTCCCAGCATGGGTTCAGAGAAGCACACGGGGTGGAAACCCTCCTCACCACCCTACTTGACAACCTAGTCTCCGGAACAGACAAAATTCACCAGGGATATGCTCTCATCTTCCTCGACATTGCAGCGGCCTTCGATTCTGTGAACCACGAGATCCTCATACAACGCCTCAGCGAAAAAGGAATTCAAGGGACAGCCCTAGAGTGGTGCAAGTCATACTTGACCAATAGATGGCAACATGTAAGGTCTGGCTCCACAACCTCCAAACCATTTTTGCAAAACCAGGGCGTGCCACAGGGTTCTTCTCTATCTGCATTGATGTTTAACATCTACATGCAGCCCATATGTGCCCTAGCACGTTCATTCAAGGTCAACTGTTTAGCCTACGCAGACGATATCCTGCTATACATCCCTTTCAGGACCAACCAACCAGACCTCTTCCCTCTAACAAGCTGTTTTGAGGCAGTAGCAGAATGGCTCAACACACAAAATTTAAGAATCAACTACAGCAAAACAGATGTCCTTTTCATCTCAAGGAACCAGGACTTCACCCCTCCACCCTCCTTAAAAATCGGCGACACAGAACTGAAAACCAAATCAACAATCCGCTACCTTGGCATTACTCTGGACCAACACCTGGATCTGAAAACCCACATAAAAAACACAGTAAAAACAGTATACATGAAAATAAGGACTTTAAAGCATCTCCGACCACTACTAGATTTCAGCGACTATCGATCAATCTATCAAGCATTAATATTACCACATTTTGATTACGCCAACGTAATCCTACATGGTCTCCCCCAATCAACACTAGCACCACTCCAGCTCGCAATGAACACTGCTGCGAGAGTACTAACAGGGGCCTCACGGAGAGAGCACATAACGCCAGTACTGATGAACCTCCATTGGTTACCTGTTCAAGCAAGAATCCTACACAAAGTCCTAACCTTGACCTTCAAAGCGTTAAACACCTTGACTCCCACAGCTATCAGCGAGATGATACACAAAGTACCACATAACAGAAACAGAAGACCTACGACGCAAAACACCCTCGAGGTCCCAAAGGCAACAACGAAATGCACAAAAATAACAACAAACAGAGCCTTTACAATTTATGCACCTAGAGCATGGAATGCCCTCCCCACCTATATACGAAACATCACCCACCTAACCCAATTCAGGAAAGCATTAAAGCACCACCTGTTCACCACATACTACCCTGAATCCAGCCTCAGTATTCATACATGTTGCCCCTCAGACAATCACGCACCACACCTAAACAATCAGACTCAGTATGAAAAAGGCTAACCCACCGGTCCTTCAAAAGTAATAAGATGTAGATAGACCCTGCTTGAAAAAGGTAATAGTGTAAATACAATGTAGATAGTTTCCCCAGTTGTTTCCATGTTGATTTCCCTGTTTATTGTAAAGTTTACAACTCAGAATGCCTGTGTTGTATAGTTGACGTTGAATGTAAACCGCACTGATCTGAAAAGCGCGGTATAGAAGAACTGTTAAATAAATAAATAAAATAAATAACTGGGATAGGCAAGTACCATCCTGATGTCGCAACAATGCTCCCCCCTCCAGTGGGGGCACCCTCAAGTACTCACTCATGGAACTCATTGGCCAAAGATCCCGAACCTTGGTAGCATTGAGCCAGACCATACTCCATCCGGCGGGTCTGATCTGTCTTTGACTTCCCCAGGAAGAGCCCTTCCTCACTTATCCTGAAGGCACCAAAGAATGCAATCAATAGGGCCACCCTAAAGTGTTTTTCCTCAGGTTCATCCCTTGTCACGTCTGCCACTGTCAGGATCACCCCTCTCAGCATCATTCCTCTCAGCATGTGTAGGGTGACAGATCTGCATCCATCAGGCCTCTATGTGGACTCCCTTGCCCACCCTTCCATTACCTTTTAATAATAATTTCCTTTGTTGTGTCCATCCTCCCCCCCCCCCTCAAGTTTCAAAAAGAACACCATACCCACTACTATCAACTTAGCATGTCCAAGCATTGTCCCTTCGTCATGGAGCCATTTTATGAATTCCAGTAACTGCCCTGGGGTCACCGTCCATGCAGGGCTGAAATCCCATTGCTCTGCAAAGTTCCACAGCCTGGCCCATGCTCTCCAGTATGAGTTCCAGGTGCTGGTTGCTAGGAAAGCACTCAGCATTCTGCCAGTGCTTACCACCCAGCACTCCACATCTCCACCGGCATGCGGGTCGCTGTCAAGTCTGCAGTTGGGGCAAGTCACCTGAAATGTTGCAACTGAAAACGAAAGAGAGAATCAGTGATCTCATTAAATTCCCCTGGCACATGGCTAGCCGTAGTGAACGTGTTCAACTCTAGACAGCAGCACCATCTTTGTAAGTAGTCTTATTACTCTCCCTGCCCAGGTCATCTGCTTATTTATCGCATGTACCACGGTAGAATTGTCCAACTGGAATATTAGAGGGAGGAATGGCCTCATGGTTGGGGTAAGTTGCCTTGGGCAAGAGGGCTGGGGTTCAAATCCCGCTGGAGGACAGCAACCTCAGGCCAGAGGGACTGGGATTTCTAGTCCCACAGGCACTCCTTGTGGCCTTGGGCAAGCTATTTAATCCTCTGTTGCCTCAGGTACAAAAAAGGTAGATTGTGAGCCCTTTGGGGAAAAGGAAAATATATACTGTATCTGAATGTAGACTTCTTTGAACCGGTGAAAAGCAGTATATGTTCTTGTTAAGTGCCATCGAGTCTGTGTCGACTCATGGTGACCCTCTGGATAGTTATCCTAAACTGTGTTTGGTCTTCAGTCAGGCGGCTCATTGTTGAAAAAGTGGCACCCATATCTGCTGTTATTGTATTGATTCATTGCTGACCTTTTACTTTACCAAGCATAATCTCTTTCTCTCGTGATCTCTGTCTTTGTATGATGTGTCCAAAGTATGAAAGTTGAAGTCTTGTCATCTGAGCTTCTAAAGAAAGCTTAGATTTGATCTCCTCTAGTACTGACTGGTTTGTTCTTCGGGCAGTCTATGGTATACACGGTATTCGTCGCCAGCAACATAATTCAAAGGCATCAATTTCCTTTCTGTCTATCTTTTACTGTGCCCAACTTTCACATCTATATGACATTATTGAAAATACCATGGCTTGAATGAGTTGAATCTTTGTATGAAGAGAGACATCTCTGCTCTTGAGAATCTTGTCTAGATCCTTCATAGCCATTCTAGCAAGAGGAGTGCTTTCTCAGATTTCTTGACTGCTTGTGCTTCTTTATTGATAGTTGATCCAAGTAGGTTAGAGTTGTCTACTATTTCGATTTCTTCTCCATCAATGATGAACTTATTGATTTTTGCCATTTGTCAGGATCTTTGTCCTTTTACATTAAGGTGCAGGCCCATTTTAAGACTATGTTCCTTGATCTTGAGAAGCAAATGTTTCAGATCATCTTCACTTTCAGCCAGTAATGGTGGTATCATTAGCATAGCAAAGGTTGTTGATGAGTTTTCCACCACACCTCTGTTGTCTTCATACAGTCCTGCTTCTCTGATGATTTGTTCTGCATACAATTTAAACAGGTAGGAGGGAAAGTATGCAGCCTTTTCGTACACCTTTGCTTATTTTAAACCATTCTGTTTCTCCTTGTTCCGTTCGAACTGTTGCTTCTTGATCAATATAACGGTTGTGCAAGAAAACAATCAGGTGTTCTGGTATACCCATGCTTTTTAATGTGGCCCAGAGTTTCTCATGGTTTACACAGTCAAAAGCCTTTAGAACACTGGCTTGGTAACGAAGCAACCAGGGTTCGATTCCCACTGGCACTCCTTGTGGCCTTGGGCAAGTTACTTAACCCTCCATTGCCTCGGAAGAAAGGCCTGGCAGTCTACTTCCAGTCACACTGCCAAGAAAACCCAGGAGCTTCTGGGTCGCCAGGAGTCAGGACTGATTCGAAGGCACACATTGCATTTGCAGTCAGTAAAGCACAAACAGATACCCTTTTGGTATTATGTAGTCTCTTCAAGGATCCATCTCACATCTGCGACGATGTCGCGCATTCCTTACTTTTCCTGAATCCTGCTTGCACTTCAGGCAGTTCTCGTTCCAGGTGCGGTTGGTGTCTCTGCTGAATAATCTTGAGTAGAATCTTGCTGGCATGTGGGATCAGAGCGATTGTGCAATAATTTCCACAGTCAGTTGGATCACCTTTCTTTAAGATTGGTATAAATACAAATCTTTTCCAGTTAGTTGTCTATGATGATGCCTTCCAAATTTCCTGGCAGAGTCTTGTAAGTATTGGGACATCTGCATCCAATTGCTGTAATAGTTGAATGGGAATGCCATCAATGTCATGCTTTGATAAGGCTTTCAGTGCTGCTTCAACTAATTCTTTCATTACCAATGGTTGCGGATCATAAGGTAGAGGTTGAAACCACTGTTGGTCCACTTGTTCTTTATCGTATAATGACTGTATATTCTTTCCACCTTTTCTTGATCTTCTTAGCATCATTCAATATGGATCCTTGAGCATCTTGTAACATTCCAATTTGAGGCTGGAATTTTTTCTTTAACTCTCGTAGCTTTAGGAAAGCCGATCTTGTTTTTCGTTACATGTGTCATTGTAGTACTTCTCCTTGTCTTGTCTTGCTACACGTTGGAAATCTCTGTTGAGTTCTGTGATTGCCTCTCTTTCTCCTCTGGCTTTAGCTTCTCTGCATTTCTGGGCAATTTTCAGAGTTTCTTCGGTCATCCATTTTGGCCGGTTTTGCATTTTTATCTTTTGTAGAGATTTCTCACTTTTTTCCAACACAACCTTCTTGATGTAATCCCATAACTCTTCTGGAGCTCTATCATTTGTATATAAAGTTGAAAATCTATTTTGCAAGCAGTCTTTAAATTCTGGTGGTATATTCTCAAGGTCATATTTTGCTACATTCATGAGTGGCTTGCTCTTTTTCAACTTTAGCTTGAGTTTGCATACTAGTGGTTGTGATCTGTACCACAGTCAGCTCCAGGTTTTGTCTTTGTTGATGTTCTAGAGCTTTTCCATTGTTGACTTCCAGAAATTTAGTCAATTTGATTTTTGTACAATCCATTGGGTGAAGTCCATATGTACAGTCACCATTTGTGTTGCTGGAAGAAGATGTTTGAGATGAATAGGTCGTTGGTCTTGCTGAATTCTATCAATCTTTCTCCAGCTTCATTTCTGTAGCCAAGTTTATATTTTCCAATCACTTTGCTGCCGCCTTTGTTGCCAACTTTTGCATCCCAGTCACCCATGACTATCAGGATATCCTGTTTGCATATTCTGTCAATTTGAGCTTGTACTTGTTCGTAGAATTCATGAACTTCATCTTCTGCAGCTGTTGTTGGGACATAAACTTGAATTATAGTTGTGTTGATGGGCACTCCTCGCAGACAAATAGAAATTAAGCATTCACGAATTGCATTGTATTTCATTACAGTTCTTGCCAGTTTCTTCTTAATTATAAATGCAACACCATTTCTTCTTTGTCTTTCATTTCCAGCATAATAGACCATGTGATCATCAGATGCAAAGTGCCCGATGCCAGTCCATTTCAGTTTGCTGACATCCAATAGATCGAGTTGTACATGTTCCATTTCATTCTTGACCACCTCCAACTTCCCTAGGTTCATGCTTTGTACTTTCTATGTCCCAATATGTAAAACATCTTTGAAGCTGCTGTCTCTAATTTCATGCACAGCTTCATCAGCAGTCAGACATCCTGAGGGCTTTGATCAAACCACGTCATAATTGCTGGGTTTATTCTGAAAAGTCCTCAGCTCCTCCTGAGTAGCCATTTGACTACCTTCTGATCTGGGAGTCTCATCTTCCAGCACTATAGTGCAGTTTGTTTTGTTGTGACTATCCATTGACTTTTCGTGGCAAGATAAGGAAGTAGATTGCCAGGCCTGTCTTCCACGCTGTTCAATTCTAATGTTGCTGTTGTCACAGAAATGTGTTCCTCCGCTACCAACACCGTCCCATTCTGCTGCTGCCCAGATGCATGGTTTCTCTTGGTCTGACACCTTAGCTGAGACCTTTTTTTAACCCATCTATACTAACAGCTTTTACTACAGCCTCTGGTAATGAATTCCAGAGTTTGATTACACGTTAAGTGAAAAAATATTTTCTCTTATTAATCTTATATGGGTTACACTGTAGCTTCATTGCATGTCCCTAGCCTTTCTACATTTTGATGATGTAAACAATCAGTCTATGTATACCCATTCCACTCCATTCATTAATTTATAGACATCTATCATATCTCCCCTCAGCCATCTCTTTTCCAGGTTGAAGAGCCTTAGCTAACCTTTTTAGCTTCTCCTCATAGGGGTAGCCTTCATCCCCTTTACCATTTTGGTAGCTCTTCTCTGTACCTTTCTAATTCTGCTATATCCTTTTTAAGATATGGAAACCAGAATCACACACAATATTTGAGATGTAGGCACACCATGGAACAATACAGAGGCATTATAATATCCTTTGTTTTATTCTCCATTCCTTACCTTATGATTCCTAGTATTCCATTTGCTTTCTTGGCTGCTACTGCACACTGGGCAGAGGGTTTCAACGTGTTATCCACAATGATGCCAAAATCTTTTTCCTGGGTGGTGGTTCCTAACGTGGAACCTTAAATCGTGTAAGCATAGTTTGGGTTGTTCTTTCCTAGGTGCATATCTTTGCACTTGTCCACATTAAATTTCATCTGCCATTTGAACGTCCAATCTTCCAATTTATTGCGGTCCTTTTTTCACAATCCTCTTGGGTTTTAACAACTTTGAATAATTTTGTGTCATCTGCAAATTTGATTACCTCACTTGTTGTTCTTATTTCCAGGTCGTTTACAACTATGTTAAAAAGCACCTTCACAAACTCAGCAGGGCGGTGTACAATTAAAATAAATAAGTCAACAGCAAGAAATTGGAAAAAGAGTTTTTCCTGTTGGCTATGTAATGTTCCATTCCATGCTTAAAGGTGGGAAGGGTTGTGGACTGTCAATTACAGTGAATGTGAAGTAGTTGGTAACATTTCAGAGAGAATAGTGGAACTGTTGCTTTGCAATGTACTATGTTTATTATTTGCTTGGCTTTTCTGCCTCTTCATAGAATTATGCAAGATGTACCATTGTTTTTTAATATTGTTAGCATTATGTAATTATGCATTTATTGTCCTAATGAAAGTCTTTAATTTACGTATTAATGAGATGGATAATTTAAGTACCAATTTCCAAAATATATTAACATTGGGTTTTCATCAATTAATTTGAAGCTCTATGCATATTAAAAGTCATATTAATTATCTGTTTTGTCCAAAGCATGTTGTAAATCTTGAATGTTTAGCTTTGAATAATATGCCTATACCGTGGCCTGATCATCATTGTATGCCGTTCACATTAAGATGACTCCAAATGTATACAGCAATTCATAAGGTACAGCAGTCTTGATGAGGGACATTCAATGTTGATGCATTTCGAACTGTGTAGCTAGAGCTTCAGTTAATACTTGAGATTATGAGGTATATGTTATTACGGAAAGTTTGGATTACAAGAAGTTGCTCAGTTTAGTTCAACATCAACAAAACAAAAAATATCATGTGGACTGTATAGTGCCTTTTGGTACACAAACTATCTTCGTTTGTTAAAAGGTGATTTAAGTAAACTAGAAAGGGCATGGAGGAAGACAAAACTAGATGATTTAAAGGATAGTTATTCACAGGAGCTGGGCATCCATCGGATAAACCAGATGGTCATCTAGGGCAGCCGCTTTTGGGGGGGGGGGGGAACAGCCAAAAGCTGGGCAATCAAAGCTAAACAATAGATTTTGACATTCTGAATAGGCATAAGGCTTAAGGTTTGCCTAGGACATCAATGCCTTGAACCAACCCTTTGGCCGGTTATGATTATTTGAAGAAATTGTAAGATCATAAAAATGCTGTATAAGCTGCAAAGAGACTTTTTTCACACAAAAAAAACTTAATCTGTTTTTTGACACCATTAGAATTGTTTGTTGTTGTGATAAATGTATTAAGGATGCCAAATAGTGATGAGAGTGAGAATGTTCCCTCAGCTCTGGATTTGGCTATTTATTTTTATGCATAAATAAGCAGAATGGGACGGTGTTGGTTGCTGAGGAAGGTATTTCTATGATAATGGCAACAACACTAAAATTAAACTGTGGAAGAAAGGCCTGGCAATCTACTTCAGTATCTTGTTACGAAAACCCAATGAATAGCGACAACAAAACAAATTGCACTATAGTGCTGGAAGATGAGACACCCAGGATGGAAGGCATTAAACTGGCTACTGGGGAGGAGCTGAAGACTTTTCAAAGTAAAGCCAGCATTTTATGATGTGGTTGGATCAAAGCCCTCGGGAAATCTGAATGCTGATGTAGCTGCGCATGAAATGAGAGTCAGAAGCTGCAAAGATGTCTTACACATTGGGACATGGAACATACAAAGCAAAAACCAAGGGAAGTTGGAGGTGGTCAAGAATGAAATTGAACGTGTACAACTCGATCTGTTGGGTGTCAGCGAACTGAAATGGACTGGCATTGGGCACTTTGCATCAGATGATCACATGGCTACTATGCTGGAAATGAAAGACAAAGATGAAATAGTGTTGCATTTATAATTAAGAAGAAACTTGCAAGAACTGTAATGAAATACAATGCAATTAGTGAATGCTTAATTTCTATTCGTCTACGAGGAATGCCCATCAACACAACTATAATTCAAGTTTATGTCCCAACAACATCTGCAGAAGAAGATGAAGTTCATGAGTTCTATGAACAAGTACAAGCTGAAATTGACAGAACATGTAACCAGGACATCCTGATTGTCACGAATGACTGGAACACAAATGTTGGTGGCAAAGGCGGCAGCAAAGTGGTTGGAAAATATAGACTCTGCGACAGGAATGAAGCTGGAGAAAGACTGATAGAATTCTGCAAGACCATTAATCTATTCATCTTAAACACTTTCTTCCAAAAGCACAAGCAACAACTGCACACATGGACTTCACCCAATAGATTTGTACAAAATTCAAATTGACTACATCTGTGGAAGTCAGCGATGCTAAAGCTCTATAACATCAACAAAGACAAAGCCTGGAGCTGACTGTGGTATAGATCACCAACTACTAATATACAAACTCAAGTTAAGTTGAAAAAGAGCAAGCCACTTATGAATGTAGCAAAATATGACCTTGAGAATATACCACCGGAATTTAAAGACTGCCTGCAAAATCAATTTGCTGCTTTAGATAGAAATGACAGAGCTCCAGAAGAGTTATGGGATGGCATCAAGAAGAAAGTGAAAAATCTCTGCAAAAGGTAAAAAAGCAAAAATGGCCAAAATGGATGACTGAAGAAACTCTGAAGATTGCCCAGAAATGCAGAGAAGCTAAAGCCAGAGGAGAAAGAGAGGCAATTGCAGAACTCAACAGAGATTTCCAACGTGCAGCAAGACAAGACAAGGAGAAATACTACAATGCTGTATGCAAGAAAATAGAAGCAGAAACTATTAGAGGAAGAACAAGATTGGTTTTCCTAAAGCTATGAGAGTTAAAGAAAAAATTCCATTCTCAAATTGGAATGTTACAAGATGCTCAAGGATCTATGTTGAAAGATGCTGAGAAGGTCAAGAAAAGGTGGAACGAATATACAGAGTATATTTCAACCTGTACCTTATGACCCGCAACCATTGGTGGTGATAGAATTAGTCGAAGCAGCACTGAAAGCCTTATCAAATAAGAAAGCTCCAGGCATTGATAGCATTCCCACTGAAGTATTACAGCAATCTGATGCAGCTGTTAACATGCTTACAAAGCTCTGCCAGGAAATTTGTTAGAAAACATCATGGCCAACTGACCGGAGCAGATCTGTGTTTATACCAATATTAAAGAAAAGTGATCCAACTGACTGTGGAAATTATCACACAATCGCTCTGATCCCACATGCTAGCAAGATTCTACTCAAGATTATTCAGCAGAGACACCAACCGTACCTGGAACGAGAACTGCCTGAAGTGTCAGCAGGATTCAGGAAAGGGTGAGGAATGAGAGACATTGTCGCAGATGTGAGATGGGTCCTTGAAAAGACTAAAGAATACCAAAAGGATATCTATATGTAGTTTATTGACTACAGCAGGGTTTTTGACTGTGTAAACCATGAGAAACTCTGGGCCACATTAAGAAGCATGGGTATACCAGAACACCTGATTGTTTTCTTGCACAACATTTACATTGATCAAGAAGCAGCAGTTCGAACGGAACAAGGAGAACCAGAATGGTTTAAAATCAGCAAATGTGTACGACAATGCTGCATACTTTCCCCCTACCTGTTTAATTTATATGCAGAAAAAATCAGCAGAGAAGCAGGACTGTATGAAGACACAAGAGGTGCGAAAATTGGTGGAAGACTCATCAACAACCTTCCCTATGTTGATAACACATTACTGGCTGAAAGTGAAGATGATCTGAAATATTTGCTTCTCAATATCAAGGAACATATTATTAAAATGGGCCTGCACCTTAATGTAAAGAAGCCAAATATCCTGACAACTAGCAAAATCAATAAGTTAATCATTGCTGAAGAAGAAATTGAAATTGTGGACAACTTTAACCTACTTGTTTCAACTATCAATAAAGCAACAACAACAGTATAGAAATCAGACGATGCATTGCTCTTGGCAGAATGGTTATGAAGGACCTAGACAAGATTCTCAAGAGCAGAGATGTCTCTCTCCATACAAAGATTCAACTCGTTCAAGCCATGGTATTTTCAATACCGTTATATGGATGCAAAAGTTGGACAGTGTAAAAGATAGACAGGAAGAAAATTGATGCCTTTGAATTATGGTGCTGGCGAATAATAATCTGTATACCATGGACTGCCGTAAGAACAAACCAGTCAGTACTAGAGGAGATCAAACCTAAGCTTTCTTTAGAAGCTCAGATGACAAGACTTTGACTTTCATACTTTGGACATATGTGAAGAGAGAGATCATTAGAGAAAGTATCAAGCTTGACAAGGTGGAAGGTCAACGCAAAAGAGGAAGGTCAGCAGCAGGGCCCTACTGAGTGTGAATTGCGCCCTGTGCGACTTGCACATCGGGCGCGTGCCCCCCCTCGCGGTGGGAGAGAAAGAGGCGCGCCCGATGTGCAAGTCACCAGCATTCTAAACAGATCTGTCCCCCCTGCAGAGTAGAGAGGAACAGATCTGCTTAGCGTGCCGTGAGAAGGCTTAAGGGGCGCATTTTAGCTGTCTTCCGTTGCCTGCCTCCGCTGAAAGAAGAAAAAGTGGCGGCGGCAGGCAACGTCAGACAGCTAAAATGCTCCCCTTAAGCCTTTGCGCCCTGTGCAGCCGCACCGCTCGCACAGGGCTAGGTACGGTCCTGGTCAGCAGTGAAATGGATCGATATAGTAACAGCAGCTATTTTTGCCACTCTGTCAACAATGAGCTACCTGACTGAAGACCAAACACAGTTTAGGACAACTATCCAGAGCATAGGTTTTCAACCCAGTCCTCGGGGAACCCTAGGCCAGTCAGGTTTTCAGGATTCCCACAAAGAATATGCATAAGATAGATTTGCATACAATGAAGGCAGAACATGCAAATCTTTCTCATGCATATTCATTCTGGGAATCCTGAAAACCTGACTGGCCTAGGGTTCCCCGAGGACTGGGTTGAAAACCCCTGATCCAGAGGGTCACCATGAGTCGACACCAACTTAATGGCACTTAAGAACAACAGTGCTTATTTGTAACTACTTGTGATTTCAGCTATAATTGGTGAGTGGAATGAGTTTTCACTCCCCCATTCCTCGGGAATATTAGATATTGTTTTGTGCAGTAAGAACAGTTCAAGTCCGCTAGATTGGCTCTCAGGTGACTCTCCTTTCCTCCAGGAACTTGTCCAAACCTTTTTTAAACCTGGCTACAGTAACAACTTTTACTACATCCTCCGGTAATGAATTCCAGAGTTTGATTACACATTGAGTGAAAAAATATTTTTTCTTATTAGTCTTAAATAGGTTACCCTGTAACTTTATTGCATGTCCCCTAGTCTTTCTATATTTTGATGGCGTAAACAATCGATCTATGTTTACCTGTCTGAGGAGGAAAGGAGGCTTCCCCTTATAGAGGGTGAGGATCCTTCTGTGATCCACGGTTTTCACAGAGAGGACCTTGTTTTGCAAATTAGGGTGCTATGGTAGCCTTACACATTGTGAAGCCTACACCATGACAGCGTCACAAGTGGCCCATATCTTACAAGGTATCAAATGTCATCTTGGCTTTCCTTTGCGTGAGCCCATGCAGAAGCTGGATCAGTTGGATTCAGGCTGATACTGTGAAGGTGTAGTCCTCTGGTTTTTGATCTGATGGCCACTTAGGAAAATGCCAAGGTGGAGAACTTTTACAGCTGCATGAGGGACCCACGGGCTGTGAGCTTGGATGTCTTCCTTCAAGCATGGCCTCAAGAGAGGCTTCTGTATGTCTTTACTCCTTGGTCCTTGATGAGGTGCCTCTTAAGCAGGATTTGGTCTCATCTGGGCACAGTGGTGACCAAGCGGATGACTACTCCAGTTGAAGGGGGCACTGCATTCATGGAGTCTCATGATAGGAAGGTAGAGACATCCTTAAGAATGCCTTTGCAGCCTTGTCTTTGGGTTCCCAAGCAGCCTTGTGTGCAGGCCTGGTGGCCAGAGTGCACTTGCAGTGGACTCAACAGCTGCTGGACACCCTGGAAACTGCTAGATTGCAATCTGAAGTCAAACACATGATGGATGCCCTCTATGACATGATGTTTTCCAAGTCCTCCTGGCAGTTGTGGTTAGGCCGTGGCTCTAGTTTCTCAATTGTTCAGCTGATGTTGCCTCCAAGTTGTGACTTAATAAGCTCCCCTTCAAGGGCAGGTTGCTTTTTGGGGAGGATCCCAAAGTTAGTGAATGACCTTGGAGAGAGATGCTCTCAAAAGCTCCCTGAAGACAGACCCAGGGGTGCTAGGTCTACCTCTCAGTGCTTCGTGTAGAGCTTGTAGACACCCTTGCACTTCTAGGAGTCCAGATAGGACCTATTCGTCCTATGGACCTAGGCTCAAGAAAGGGCAATCCTTTCAGAGCTCTCAGCAATCTTGGGACTCATCAAAAGCTCCTGCTAGAGCTTACAAGTGCCCACAATGAGATCCAACAGGTCCCTCCCAAAGTACAGCCTGTTGGATAATGGCTCAATCTGTCCCTCTTGAAATGGACCCATATTATATCAAACCAATGGGTCCTAGAGGTTTGTGAGTCAGGGATGTGCGCTGGTGTTTGTAGGGCATTTAAGAGATACCTTTGTAGTATGTCTCTGTGGCTCTCCGTCTAGTGGGTGGCAGTCAAAGAATCTCTTCAGTGCCTCTGGCAGTTACAGGCTATTCTACCCACGCCTTTCTCTCTTCCACTCCCCCCCCCCCCTTCCCATCCTACCCTCTCTTCCTTTCCTTCGATTTCAGAGGAGGAAACTGCTCACCTTCTCTCGTCCTCCAAACTTACCACCTGCTCCTCTGATCCTATCCTCACCCGTCTCCTCTCACCCGTCTCTGCTACTCTTGTCCCCTCCGTCTCTCATATCCTCAACCTCTCGCTCTCCACTGCTATTGTCCCTGTTTTATTTATTTATTTAACAGTTTCTTCTATACTGCCCCTTCCAGAGATCGGGGCGGTTTACATTGAACAAGAATTAACATACTTCCGTATATTTTACATGGAACATGTTTTAACTATATACACGTTTTGTTACATGGAACATATTTTAACGTTAACAATAACACTTTTTTAAAACTTATATACAGGTTATGAAACATGGAGCATAACATAGTTAATTAACATAAGTTATTTACATTAGTGAAATAGTTGTCACTTGAAGTCACCCTGTTTTTTTTATATTTATTTTATTTATTTAACATTTCTTCTATACCGCGCTATTAAAATCAGTGCGGTGTACAATGAACAAAACATACTGCAATGCATACAAGCAACATTGAGTTTACATAGAACAGGGAAGGATAAATACATGGGATAACCGGGGAAACTATGTACAGTTAACTTTATACTATATATATATTTTAACTATATACAATATTCTAAACTCGATTGGATATTGTGCGTGAGACATTTGGGTATGGCAGATAAGTGACTGTTGACTTCAAGCATGCTGTGGTCACACCTCTCCTTAAGAAACCCTCACCTGATCCCTCCTGTCCTTCTAATTATTGTCCCATCTCCCTCCTTCCCTTTATTTCTAAACTGTTAGAGCATGCTGTTCACCACCGCTGTCTTGACTTCCTTTCCTCTAATGTCCTCCTGGATCCCTTACAGTTTTTCTTTCGTCCTTTGCACTCTACTGAAACGGCCCTTGTCAAAGTCTCAAGTGACTTGTTCCTGGCAATATCTAAAGACCTTTACTCGGTCCTTATTCTTCTTGACCTCTTTGCTGCTTTTGACACTGTTGATCATGATCTTCTCCTTGACAATTTGTTCTCGCTTGGCTTTAGGGACTCTGTTCTTTCCTAGTTCTCCTCCTATCTCTCCCATCGCTCATTCAGTGTGTGTTCTGGTGGCTTCTCCTCCTCCTCTGCTACTCCGCTCCCTGTTGGTGTACCTCAGGGTTCTGTCTTGGGTACGCTCCTCTTCTCTCTCTATACCCAGTCCCTTGGTGCGCTCATCTCCTCCCATGGTTTTCAGTACCATCTCTATGCTGATGATTCCCAGATCTACCTCTCTACTCCTGATCTCTCTTCTTCAATCCAGACCCGGATCTCTAATTGCCTTTCTGCTATTGCTGATTGGATGTTCCATCGCTGCTTGAAATTGAACATGGCCAAGACTGAACTTCTCATCTTTTCTCCTAAAATTTCCCTTCCTCTTCCTCCTTTTTCAGTCTCTGTGAATGGCTCTGTTCTGTATCCTGTTCCCTCAGCTTGCAATTTAGGGGTTATTTTTGACTCTTCACTCTCATTCTCCACACATATTCACCTTGTCGCCAAGACCTGCCGCTTCTTTCTCTCTAATATTGGCAAAATCTGCCCTTTTCTTTCAGAACATACTACTAAAACGTTCATCCATTCACTTATCACCTCTCACCTTGATTACTGTAACCTGCTCCTTGCTGGGCTTCCACTGAGTCATCTTTCACCCCTTCAGTCTATTCAGCATTCTTCTGCTCGTTTGATCTTCAGCCAACCTCGTTTTTCCCATATTACTCCTCTTCTCAGGTCTCTTCACTGGCTCCCTATCCGTTTCCGCATTCAGTTCAAGCTTCTACTGACCTATAAATGCATTCATTCTGCAGCTCCTCTTTATCTTTCTTCTCTCATTTCTCCTTATATCCCTCCTCATGAACTCCGCTCTTCTAGCCAACTGCTTCTTGCTATGCCTTTCTCCTCTGTTGCTAACTCCAGACTTCACTCTTTTCACCTTTCAGCACCCTACGCCTGGAATAGACTTCCTCTGTCTATACGTCAGGCATCTTCTCTGACCCTCTTCAAATCCAGGTTGAAAGCTCACCTCTTTGCTTCTGCCTTTGATTCATGACTTCCCTGTTCTCCTCCTCTTCACTTGTCTTGTTTTCACCTGTTCCTTTTCTTTTCCCTTGTTCTCACCTTGTTCCCTTGTCTTGTTTCTCCTGTTATCCTTCCTTTGCCTTTGTTCTTTCCTCATCCTTCGCCTTCTTTGTTTTATCTTTTTAGATTGTAAGCTCTTTTGGGCAGGGACCACTGTTCCCTCTAAGCTGTGCGCGTGTGCGCACACACACACCTCGCCGAGTGAGCGCACATACTTTACAACAGAGCGCACAAAAATTACGGTTCTGATTCTGATAGAAAACACCACAGACATCTTAAAATTTAAAAGTTGTTGTGTATTTACAGTTTTCACAAGTTCTACAATATTTTCTAGTGCAATCAATGTGGTGTACATACTGTATTCTGACGTGTAGTCAAATTTTAAAGTATATAACTCCGAGTGTCGTTATGTGGCGCACAAAAATTTAACCTTTCTTCAAAAGCTGCACAGCTGATATTTTATGCGCACATAGCCTACAGAAAATTAGAGGGAACATTGGCAGGGACTGTCTATTTTTGTCTTTTTTCTGTGCAGCGCTGCATGCGTCTATAGCGCTTTATAAATGCCTCAGTAGTAGTAGTAGTTATTCTATTTACTTCATGGTGCCCAAGAAGGGAGGTTCTTTCTGGCCTGTTATGAGCCTGAAAGCAATCATTGCCAAATTCTGAGTATCCCAATTCCAAATAGAGACTATCAGATTGGTTATTGTGATCATTTGGCAAGGGCAGCTCGTAGCCTTTCTAGATCTAACCAAGGTGTACTCCCATATTCTCACCTTGGAGCCACACCAGTGATTTATTGTGTTCTAGGCTGCCACTTCCAGTTTTGGGTTCTGCCTTTTGCCCTGGCCACGGTGCCTTGCCTCTTCTCGAAAGTCATGGTGGTGGTGAAAGCAAGGAATCTGAGTTCACCTGTACCTGGATGACTGATTGATTTCACTCAGACTTCCTGAAGAAGTCCATAGAGGACACAGCCTGGTGATTCAGTGGCTAGAATGTATGGGATTATTGATCAATTATCCCAAGAGCAGCCTAAATCCTCCCAGGATTCATCACTCTCCTGGGTTGGTTCTTTCTCATGCTGGAGAGGTCACTCAAGCTGCAGAACCAACTCGGGGGGTTTTGTGCACAGCCTGCTCCTTGGACTTGGGATTACCTTCAACTACTAAGATCCATGTCATCAACTCTGGAGCTGGTTCCTTGTGCCAGAGTGCACTTGTTCCTGCTGCAAAGGCATCTACTGTTTCTCTGGTTTGCCTGCTTGCAAATGTTCAATCAGACCCTTCCTCTCCCCTGAGAGATCAAAGATCAGTTAGCATAGTTTCAGTCTCATCTGATGAACAGATGCTTCTGAAAGAACTGGATTGGGTGTCAGTTGTCACGGATGCCAGCCTGAAGAGCTGGGGCTCACTGTATAGGTCATTTGGTCAAGGGCTTTTGGTCCCCTCAGGATGCCTCTTGGTCAATCAACCAGATGGAGGCCACAGCGATCTACCTGGCTGTGGTTGTTAGCAGGCCAGGTTGTCCATGTGTTCTCAGACAATCTCATGGTGGTGGTGTATGTCAACAAGTAAGGTGGAATTTGATGTGCTGGGGTGGCTCTTCAGGTAGCAGTTGCGTAGTCCACATAGCTGGAGTTGACAACTTTACAGGCTGACTTCTTGAGTCTGAGCACTTTCAGCCTGATACTGCGAAGGTGAATTCCTCTGGTTTTCGATCTGATGGCCACTTAGGAAAATGCCAAAGTGGAGAACATTTACAGCTGCAGGAGGGACCCACAGGCTGTGAGCTTGGATGTCTTCCTTCAAGCATGGCCTCAAGAGAGGCTTTCCTCCTTGGCCCTTGATGAGGTGCCTCTTAAGCAGGATTTGGGCTCATCTGGGCATGATGATTCTAGTGGCCCTGGACTGGCTGTGCAGACTGTGGTATGTGGATCTCTTGAATATTTTTTTTTGGGGGGGGGGGGTAAAGCAGATTTGTCTGCCACTGTGCCCAGTGGTTCCTTCATGGGTCTATCTCTGATGTTGAATGCATTGAAAGGGGCCCTCCTTTGAGCTCATTCATAGGACCTCTCTCAAGGATTCGACTTGTGGTGTTCCTTGTGGCTACTACCAGGCAAGTGTCATTGCTGCATTCCGTGTCTTGTTGAGAGCCCTTTCTGATCATCTTGATGGCTTCTGTTTCCTTGTAGACTGTGCCATCATTTCTCCCAAAGGTGCTGTCTCCCTTTCATCTCAATCAGACCATTGTCCTTCCCTCTCTGTGTCTGGTGGACATGAGGAGGTTACGACTCAGATACTTTGCATTTACTACTTCTTTTAACCAATTGGACAATTTTTTTCTTTTTCTTTGTTCTCTTCAGTGTTCCAAGGAAAGGGCAGGCAGTGGCCAAGCCCTCAATTGCCCACTGAATTAAGGTGGCAATTTGTTCATCATACCTTATGGCTGGAAAATATAAGAACGTGTCATACTGGGTCAGACCAGAGATCCATCAAGCCCAATATTTTTTTTCAACAGTGGCCAGTCCAGGTCACAAGTACCTGTCAGACTCCCAAAAGGTAAACAGGTGCTAGATGGAGGGCGGCACAGGCTTCCTCCTGGGTGGAGTCCATCTTAGTGTCCCGGAGGACATCTATAAGGCAGCTACGTGGTTGTCTTTGAGCACCTTTGTGAAGCACTAAAGGTTGCATGTGGAGGCTAGAACAGATAGCACTATTGGCAGGGGAGTTTTATCATCTTCCTCCCATCATGGGTTCTGACTGCTTGGTACATCCCACATCTGTTCTCCCTAGCCTTCCCCCCCTGAGTCTTAAGTGTTCACTCTTATTACTCTACTCTCTTAACCCTTCTGTCCTTACTTACCTCTTGCTCTATCATTTATTGTAATTTCCTCTTTTTTTCTTGATGTTGTTTTGTAAACTGCCCCGATGTTATGGGTGGCGGTATAACAAATGTGTACTAAACAATAAACAATAAACTTGTCTGGTCTGGACTGGTCTAACAGGGTGATAAGAATTTTCATTCCCTGAATCCTGCTAGACCAGTCCAAGACCTACCCTAAAAGACTATTCCTACAAGTTTGGGAGTGCTGTTGCCTTTTGATTTTACTGTCTGTATCTGTGCCTGACACTGAGTCAATTATGGTACGAAAGCCAAATGTTTGTGCAATTTATGATTGGTTATTAACATTCATAGTTGCTGAGTTTTTTCTGGTTGTTTCAGTCTTTCTTGCTGCTTGGGAAGTGCCATACTGGTTTCTCTCAGTAGTGCACCAGAGGCTATAACTACTTTGATTCACAAAAGGCGGTAAAAAATACTAACAAATAAATAAATAATCTCACTGAAAGTTGTTCAAGACTGTCTCCATCTGCTGGCAAGGGAACATAGCCCACTCAACTGGAATAGTCTAGCAGGATTCAAGCAAAAAATATTATCAGATACGTAAATTTCTCCTTAAAACCCACCAAGAACAGTTGCTTTCTCAAATTAGTGGCTTGTTTCCTCTCTCTTGTTGGAGACAGACCATAGCTACATACTTACATTTGTGAAACTATGTGAATTCCTTTCTTTAGAAAAATCAAAAATTAAGTGAAACAGTTCAATAACATGCTTTCACCCTGTCCTGGACTTTAGTTCAGGAATATCATTGGACTGTTAGAACCTACTACACATGCTTAGGGCTTTTCAAATTTTCTCTTGGAAAATGTTGCTGTCATTGGATGATGAATGACAACATTGTGTGTATCTCGTCCCACTTGCTTATAAACCTTGTTCTTCTCTGCTGGTCTTCAGCAAATTCTTCAACTAAACTTTGCTAAAAGTGATCATATTTACTTCCCCTTTGCTTCCACTTTTCAGTCTGTGGCATGGGCATCACATTTACACGTTAGTCTGTCTTTCTGCCAGTTACTGCTTTAGCCAGCGCTTGCTGCTTTAATTTTCTTGGTCTTTCTTTAAAATCCATTCTGTTTTGTTTCTCTCCTGTATCAAACTTTTCCCCCAATCATAATGGGGCTGCCAGTGTAGCCTTTCTTTTGTCATTGAGAGTGAAATTTTCAAGGTTTTCATGGAGTTAAAAAGCCATCTGATTTGCTCACTATCTCAGTTCATGAACAAGTAGCTCACAATCTCCAGGAACAAGCAGGAATGAGTCTTCACATATGGGTATCGTCGGTACCGACGGAGGCTGCACGGGAACGCTCCCCAGCGTCCAGAAAGAAAGCTTTTGGGAGCATCCCACAGCGCCTGCGTGCTGCCTTCCCGCCTTTCCTAACCGCCTCTCTCCAGTTCTTATTTTCCGCGGAGCCAGCAGGTCGTGTTCCTCTCACTGCTGAAGAAGTTCTTTATTTTTCTTTATTTCTTTGGTCGCGCGTCTGCCATCTTCGACGTCGGACCGGTACCGCCGGTCTTTTCTTCTTTAAAAAAAAAAAAAACCTACCGTTTCCCACTTCTGTGCAATTTTTTCCTTTTGGGCCTTAGGCCTAGAAGAATTTTCCTCATGGAAAAGCCCGCTTCCGGGTTTAAAAAGTGCACGAAGTGCAGCGTACTCTTTCTGTCACCGACACCCATGACTGGTGTCTAAAATGTTTGGGTCCTGACCACTCCATCACCGATTGTGAGTCCTGTTCCATGATGTCTAAAAGAGGTTGACAGAATCGAGCAGCAAAGCTCAGTACCCTGTTTCCCTCTGATGCAGCTTTGATGGCATCGACATCTTCCAGGGCTGCTTCTTCCTCCCATGGATCTCAGGTAACCAAACATAAGTCCAGCTGGTCCTCGAAGGGTAGATCTCCCTCTAAGTATCGAGATGCCTCCGGGCTTGCTCTCGAGGATCCTGCACCGGCAAAATTACCCCGGCGGGAAGCTCCGGCTTCCAAAGCTTCATCTATGGGGTCACAGGTTGACATCGATGGCGTGGCCTCGACCGATCACCTGTTGCCATGTTCTGGGGTACTGGTGGTTTCCACTGGTACCGACATCCAGACATTGGTTGCGTCGATGGATCAGAATATTCTGACCATGCAGCATGCCATCACGGCATTCATACAAGCTGCGACGCCTCCGGTTCCACAACAAACTCCGTTGTCGGTACCGGTTCCAGCACCGGCACTGATATTGGTTCCGGTGCCGGTACCGATTGCATCGACATCGGTTTCGGTGTCGACTGCAGCGGTACCCTGTCCTGTGATGCCCATCGGTACCGAATCGGTACCGATCACTCCCGATGTCGATACCACTCGGTACGCGTATCGGGCTCTGCAAGAGCATCCAGACAGGCGATACTTCGATTCCTCCGAAGACTCTGATGAATCAGAGGCTTCTGTCGAAGCATCGGTACTCCTTCCTCAGGAGCCCTCTTCTCCAAAAAAAAGAATGTCTCCTCCAGAAGACTTGTCTTTTCAAGACTTCATTAGGGAAGTGGCCAGGGGCCTCTCTATTTCAATGGCCCCTGAACCAGAGCCTAGAGCCAAAAAATTAGATATTTTACAATATCCTAAGGCTCCTAAAGAGGCAGCTACTTTACCAATTCATGAGATCCTTTATGATCACATGTTGGGCATATGGGAGACACCTCTTACTACTTCCCCTCATTCTCGCAGGTTGGTCACCATGTACCGTGTTCCTCCTTGTCCTGGCTTTCATAAGACTCAGCTTCCTCACCACTCTATTGTGGTGGAGTCTGCTATGAAAAAGATAAAGAGTGCAAAAAGACACTCATCTAATCCTCCAGGAAGAGAATGCAGAACCTTGGATGCTTTTGGCAGGAGAATTTTCCAGGCCAATATGCTTACTGCCAGAATCAACTCCTATAGTCTCTATATGGGGATGTTTCTAAAGGAAGTTACAGATCATCTGCTAACTTTATCTCCTTTTATCTCAGAAGATAAAAGGGAGGAGTTTCTCACCTGGCTTAAACATGCCCAGGATATTTCCAAATTTTCTAACCATGCAGCCTTTGACTCTTTTGAGTGTGCCAGCAGAGCCTCGGCTATTGCCATAGGTGCATGCAGACTTGCTTGGTTACAAGCTTCTGATTTGGAACCCTGGGTCCAGGATGGATTAGGAAATCTTCCTTGTACAGGTGAAAACCTTTTTGGCAAGGATTGGCAAGCAAAGGCCACTCAGATGGATGCTGAAAATTCTGCCTTAGATAGACTTTCAAAGTCTACTTCTGCTCCTGCTAGAAAAAGGTTATTCAGAAAGGCTTTCTTTCCCAAAAAAGGGAAATATTATCCTGGTTATGGTCACCAGGCATCTTCTGCAGGTCGTTTTGCTGCAAAGCGTCAGCAACAAACTTAAACAAGCCAAGCCTAAGGCTGCAAGAACTGCTACGCCCCAACAGCCTCAGCCTCCTCAGGGCCTTTGACTTACAACTAGAGAACTTAGCCTTTCTGGCTCTAGAAGAACCAGAGCCTCTCACCATTCCAGGAAGGTTAGCTCATTTTGCTCCCAGATGGGAACAAATCACAGCAGAGCAATGGACCCTCTCCATCATAAGGGAGGGGTACAAGCTTCATTTCTTAAACCTTCCTCCTCACACCATGGTGAGACAGTTCAATTCTCCAACATCTCTCCTCGACCTTCTGGGTCAGGAGATTGCTACCCTTCTTGCCCAAAGGGCAATAGAAGAAGTACCCCTTCTTCAAGAGGGTTCAGGGTTCTACTCCCCCTATTTTCTTATCCCAAAGAAAACAGGGGGCTACAGACCCATATTAGATCTCAGAGAATTGAACAAGTTTCTATGCAAGGAGAAATTCAAGATGATTTCTCTCGGTGTTCTCCTTCCATACCTTCAGAGTCAGGATTGGCTTTGTTCTCTAGATCTCAAGGATGCGTACACCCATGTCCTCATCCATCCAACACACAGAAGGTTCCTTCGGTTCCTTTATCAGGGAAAGCACTACCAATACAGAGTGCTTCCTTTCGGTCTGGCCTCTGCTCCAAGAGTGTTCACAAAATGCATGGCAGTAGTAGCTGCATTTCTACGCACTCTAGGAATATTTGTATTCCCATATCTGGACGACTGGCTCATCCGAGCTCCATCCCAGTCAGAGGCCCAGGCTTCCCTA
Source organism: Ichthyophis bannanicus (assembly GCA_033557465.1). Classification (NCBI taxonomy): domain Eukaryota; kingdom Metazoa; phylum Chordata; class Amphibia; order Gymnophiona; family Ichthyophiidae; genus Ichthyophis; species Ichthyophis bannanicus. Next base: position 1,223,967,896 of record CM066033.1, read on the forward strand.
GCCTGCATAAAGCGTGTTCTTCAGTATCTGGGACTTGTAATAAACATCCCAAAATCACAACTCACCCCTACTCAGTCATTGGAGTTCATAGGGGCCTTGCTGGATACCACAACTGCAAGGGCCTATCTTCCCCAGGCCCGTTGCCTACGCTTGGTGCAGTTAGCCTCTCAAATTCCGTTAAAGTCCCATTTAACTGCTCGAGAGATGTTACAACTTTTAGGCCACATGGCATCCACCGTGCATGTGGTTCCTTACGCTCGCCTTCACATGAGGTCAGCTCAGTGGACTCTGTCCACCATATGGACCCAGGCATCAGGTTGCCTGTCAGACAAAATAGCAACCTCCAGTCGCCTCTTTTGGTCCCTCCAGTGGTGGAAGTCCACTCAAAATCTGTTGCTGGGGTCCCCCTTTCAACAGTTACTACCCCAAGCAACCCTTACAACAGATGCCTCCCCAAAGGGTTGGGGAGCTCATCTACAAGATCTCTCCACCCAGGGCATCTGGTCTCCACAGGAGACATCTCTACATATCAACCTCTTAGAGCTCAGAGCAATTCTTCTAGCTCTCAGAGTCTTCCACACCCTGCTCAGCTACAAGACAGTCCTCATCCATACGGACAACCAAGTAGCCATGTTCTACGTGAACAAGCAGGGCGGGACTGGCTCTCTGTCGCTTTGCAACGAAGCTTTGAGATTGTGGGCCTTCGCCAGAGAGCATCAAATTCATCTCATGGCAGTGTATCTTCCAGGCATACAAAACTCTTGGGCAGACAGACTCAGTCGAGTTCTGCTTCCACACGAATGGTCCCTCCATGGGGACCAGATAGCCAGGATCTTTCGAATTTGGGGAACCCCGGACATAGACCTCTTTGCAAGTCCGTGGAATGCCAAACTTCCCCGGTTCTGTTCCAGGATTCCGTGTCAGGGAGTTCAGGCCAGGGATGCCTTTCTCCACCACTGGGGGCAAGACTTCCTCTATGCCTTTCCACCCATTCCCCTAGTTTCCAAGACACTGTTCAAGCTTCAGAGAGACAAGGGGTCTATGATCCTCATAGCTCCACGTTGGCCACGCCAAGTGTGATACCCTCTACTTCTTCATCTCTCTCAAGCTCCCTCCCTGGACTTGGGATCTGCTCCAGACCTCCTGTCCCAGGAGGAGGGAACGTTGTGGCACCCAAATCCCCAGTCTCTTCATGTCAGAGCCTGGTTGCTGAAGGCCTAGACCTTCAAGATTTGCATCTTTCTCAGCAAGTGAAGGATATCCTTCATGATTCCAGAAAGCCTTCCACTAGGCTTTCCTATGCTTTTAGATGGAATAGGTTTACCATTTGGTGTGCAGAGAAGGGTCTTAACCCTCTTGCAATACCTCTGAATTCTTTACTAGAGTATTTGCTGCATTTATCCCATGCAGGCCTTAAAACGAATTCAGTAAGAGTCCATTTGAGTGCTATTGCAGCATCCCTTAAGCCTCTCAATGGACATCCTATTTCCTCTCATCCTCTTATTGCAAGATTCATGAGAGGCCTTCTTTTAACTAAACCTCCCATTAGACCACCTCCAGTGGCATGGGATTTGAATTTGGTTCTTGGCCAGCTTATGAAGCCACCCTTTGAATCCTTAGCCACTACCTCCTTGAAATTCCTTTCCTGGAAGGTTATTTTTCTCATTGCAGTCACCTCAGCTCGCCGTATCAGTGAGCTGCAAGCCTTGGTGGCTAATCCTCCTTATACAAGGTTCCATCATGACAAGGTAGTCCTCAGGACTAATCCACACTTTATGCCTAAAGTGGTCTCACCTTTTCATCTGAACCAGGAGGTGTATTTACCTGTCTTTTTTCCAGGACCTCATGCATCAAGTGCAGAGAGGAATCTTCATACCCTGGATTGTAAGAGAGCACTGGCTTTTTACTTACAAAGGACACAGCAACATAGAAAGTCCTCGCAACTATTTGTTGCTTTTGATCTCTCTCATTTAGGACTTCCAGTCTCTAAGAGAACTCTGTCCAATTGGATTGCTCAGTGTATTTCCTTCGCCTACCAGAGTAAGAACCTTTCTCTGGAGGGCCATGTCACAGCTCACAATGTGAGGGCCATGGCAGCCTCTATGGCTCATCTAAACTCTGTGTCCATCGACCAAATCTGTCGAGCGGCCACCTGGGCCTCGGTTTATACCTTTACAGCCCATTACTGCTTGGACAAGGACTCCCGCCGGGATTTATTTATTTATTTATTTATTTCAATTTTTTTATATACCGCGCTATTTACAATCAGGGCGGTTTACAGAGAACCAAAGACCAGAACAACAGGCTGCTCGGTATTACATAAAACAGGAAAATAAATTTGGATAAGATAAACATGGATAATATGGGGGGTAAAACTATATACATTGAACTATATACATAGAATATTGATCTGCTAATTTGATCACATGAGAGAAGTATTTATGTAATATTATCAATAATGTTTGGAAAAGGAGGGGATTCTGTTAAGTTTGTGGTGAATATTATGGACTTTAAGTGGGGTAGTATTTGATGAATAGGTTATGTTTGAGGGCCTTTCTGAATTGGACTATGCCGGTTATGGCACGAATTTCGGGTGGTAGGGAGTTCCAATGTTTTGGTGCGCAAAACATGAAGGCTCTGTTCGCTGTTGCTTGGCTACAGGTTGTTATGGCCTTCGGCATTATTAGGGTGTTTGTCGCTATTTTTCTTCTGGTTCTAGTTGGAGGTAAAACTTGTGTGAGATCAGTTAGAGAGTTTGCAGATAAACCATATATGGCCTTGTATGTGAGAATTAGGGTTTTGAATATGATTCTGCCTTGTATCGGGAGCCAGTGAAGATGTTTGAGAATTGGTGTCACGTGATTACTCCTGGATGCTCCTTGTAGAACCCTTGCAGCAGTGTTCATGGCAAGTTGAAGAGAACTTAGGGTGGATTGTGGGAGACCTTGTAGAATTGAATTGGCGAAATCGAAATGTGGTAGGATGAGTGCTTGGAAGATGGTTCTAAAATCGTCTGGGTCTAGTAATGAGCGTAGATGCCTGAGTGTGCGTATCTTGAAGTATACAGCCTTTGTTATATTGTTAACGTGTGATTTCATATTGAGACGGTGGTCCAGTGTGACTCCAAGGTATCTTATTGCTTCCTTGGTGGATAGATCAGCTCCTTTGACGCTTATTTGTGCTGGTGGAATGAAGTTAGGGTCTCTTGTAACAAAGAGAACCTCAGTTTTCTTATGTTGGATGCGGAGGTTCTGTGAGAGGAGCCATTCTGATACGGCATTGAAGCAATTTATTATGGGAAGTAGATCCAATTGCATTGTAGAAAATGGCATATAAAGTAGGATGTCATCTGCATATATCATACCTTCCACGTTGAAAGATCTGATGATATTGCAGATGGGCTGCATGTAGATGTTAAACATGAGAGATGAAAGAGATGACCCTTGCGGTACTCCTTGTTTTTGGTGGAAAAGGATTGATTCTCCTGTTGCAGATTTTACATATTGCATTCTGGTGTCGAGGTAAGATTTGCACCATTCCAGCGCTGAACTACCGATGCCTTTTTCCTTCAATCGTGTAATGAGTATCTCGTGATTTACCGAATCAAACGCTGCTGCTATATCTAAGAAGATTAGCACGACGCCTTGGCGGATGTTGTCTATACTGGTGAGTATGTTATTGAGGAGGGTGGTGAGGAGTGTTTCAACTCCATGGTGTTCTCTGAAGCCATGTTGAAAGTAGTCGAGAGGAGCTGTGGAGTCTATGTGGTCTTGAATTTGGCGTTGCACCTCTTTTTCAAAAATTTTTGCTAGGAGGGGAATGCTAGCGATAGGCCTGTATGAGTCAGCCCTTTTAGGGTCTAATTTGGAATTTTTTAATAATGGTCTGATGGATGTGAGCTTTAGAGCAGATGGGAATGATCCAGTTGAGAAAGAGAGGTTCATGATTCTTGCAATGAATGGGCTGAATACACTTCTAAGTTCCTTTATCCAGAAGGCTGGGCAAGGATCGGTTTGAGCGGTGGAGGTATTGAGTGAGGAGATTGTGTCTTCAATTTGTTTAGCTGAGGGTGCAGAAAGTGAAGATAAGGTGTTTTGGCAAGTTGATTCTTGAATAACTGTATTCTGTAGCTCATCTGTCTGTAGGAGTTTAGATTGCAGGTAATCAGCAAATTCTTGTGGGTGAATATCACATTTTTGTTCTGAAGATGGTTCATTAGATAAAGATTTTACTAGGTTGAACAGATCACGAGGTTTGTTTAGTGATCTTTTGAGCATATCTGTGTGATACTGCTTCCTTTTGTTTGTGATTGCTTCACGGTGAGTTGCTAAATAGAGATTGTAGGCTGTACGATCATCAATGGCCAGTGATCGGCGCCAGCGTTTTTCGAGTCTTCTGAGGTGCATAAGAGAAGATCACAGATCGGGAGAGAACCATGGAGCTGAGGGTCTTTTCCTTGATGTGTTTTTGTGTGGTAGCATAGCAATGGTATTGAGGCTGTTATTCCAGGCTTCAATTGCTTCTTCCAGGTTAAGTGTTGTATTGCTGAGGAGTGGTTGGGTGTTTGTCATTATAATATCCTTATTGAAGGGCCGAAAGCCTCTTGATGGTGCTCTTAGTGTGTTAAGGTTTCTGTTGTTTAAAGAATGAGTGTTGTCCAAAGGAATTTGTAGGATTATTAGTTTATGGTCTGACCATGGCACATCATTGATAGATTTTATGATGTTGCTGTTTTGTGCAGAAGCCGATTGTGGTGCGAAGACCATGTCAAGGATGTTTCCTTTGATGTGAGTGGGCTCCAAGATTAGTTGTTGATATCCAAGAGTTTCGATGGCATTGAGGAATGCAGAGGACTGATGTTGCTGTAGTGATGGGAGATTGAGATCCCCCAATATCCAGTTTGGAATGTTAATGTTGCTGGTATTGGCAGCAATGTCTAATATGGTGGGCAGGTTATCCGGGGAGCTTGAGGGGGTTCTGTAAATCAGGTTGATGGAGCATTGCTTGTTCACTATGGTGATTGTTTCCAGATTGTCTGAGCTGTAGGAGTTAGTTGTATTGAAAAGGAGTTCAGACTTGGTGAGAATGAGTGCTCCTCCTCCCTTCTTGTTCTCTCTGTGAGTTGTGTGTATGGAAAAATTTGGTGGAATGAGTTGGTTAATAAGGACATTATCTTCTTTTGATAGCCAGGTTTCTGTGATAAAGAGTGCGTCCAGGTTGTGAAGTGTAACTATATCTTGGATTACAGGCCATTTTTTTTTTATCGAATGAGCGTTTATAAGGGCACATTTTAGGCTTTTGGAAGGCGGGGAGTCTTGTTGCTTTGGGTTACTGGTTTGGAGTAATGCAATGTGAATCAAGTGGGAGTGCCGTATTCGAGCTTCCCTAGCTGGATAATGGTACGAGTTACTTGACCATTTCTTTCCGTAGTTTTTGAGGATGGGGATATGAGTGGTGGAAGAAGAGTAGGCTGAGGAGGTCCCGAGCCAGTCTGTGAGAAGGTAAAAACCAAGAAGAGTGAAGAGGTGATGATACATTTTGGCTTCTTGTTAAGGAGTTATTAGATGTTGAGAGAATTATGTGTCAGATTAAAATTGTTTACAATTGATTAGGAAATAGAAGCTGTTATGGTAGTACCATGCAGGGAATTGTAAAAAACTGTAATAACTGTAGCAATGTCAGTAATAGTGCAAAAACGGTAACTGTATCAGGTGGCAGTTATAGTACAATATAGTACAATACAGGCAACTGTAACAGATGGTATAGTACAATGCAATCGGCTGTAGCAATGGCAGTTATAGTGAAATATTACAAATACAGGCAACTGTAACAAGTTAGGCAATACAGGCAACTGTAACAAACTGTCTAGAGAAGAGGTTAATTCAGTCTTATGGATAGTGTATACTTGCTGTGCAGCTAGACCGGGATATGCTGGTGAATGCAGGGTGGTCCTGTAGTAGTATGGTAGTGGAGCTGTGGAATTCTTGGATGAGTCCTGGGTTCTTTTGAGAGGACCTTTGCCTAAGGGCCGTGCCAAAGGGCCCTCTGGCGAGGCCCTCAGGCGCGGGCCCGACAGGCGCGGGCCCGCCTGGCGGCGGCTGCTCTTCTGCTGCTGCTTGGCCCCTCCCACAACCCCGATTGGGTTGGAGGGCTGAGCGGCTTGGATGGACGGCCTGCTCAGTGCTCTACCCCGACCGGGGGAGCCGAAGATGGCTGCTCACAGAGGGATCTTTCCCGCCGGCGGCGGCTGCTCTTCTGCTGCTGCTTGGCCCCTCCCACAACCCCGATTGGGTTGGAGGGCTGAGCGGCTTGGATGGACGGCCTGCTCAGTGCTCTACCCCGACCGGGGGAGCCGAAGATGGCTGCTCACAGAGGGATCTTTCCCGCCGGCGGCGGCTGCTCTTCTGCTGCTGCTTGGCCCCTCCCACAACCCCGATTGGGTTGGAGGGCTGAGCGGCTTGGATGGACGGCCTGCTCAGTGCTCTACCCCGACCGGGGGAGCCGAAGATGGCTGCTCACAGAGGGATCTTTCCCGCCGGCGGCGGCTGCTCTTCTGCTGCTGCTTGGCCCCTCCCACAACCCCGATTGGGTTGGAGGGCTGAGCGGCTTGGATGGACGGCCTGCTCAGTGCTCTACCCCGACCGGGGGAGCCGAAGATGGCTGCTCACAGAGGGATCTTTCCCGCCGGCGGCGGCTGCTCTCTTCTGCTGCTGCTTGGCCCCTCCCACAACCCCGATTGGGTTGGAGGGCTGAGCGGCTTGGATGGACGGCCTGCTCAGTGCTCTACCCCGACCGGGGGAGCCGAAGATGGCTGCTCACAGAGGGATCTTTCCCGCCGGCGGCGGCTGCTCTTCTGCTGCTGCTTGGCCCCTCCCACAACCCCGATTGGGTTGGAGGGCTGAGCGGCTTGGATGGACGGCCTGCTCAGTGCTCTACCCCGACCGGGGGAGCCGAAGATGGCTGCTCACAGAGGGATCTTTCCCGCCAGCGGCGGCTGCTCTTCTGCTGCTGCTTGGCCCCTCCCACAACCCCGATTGGGTTGGAGGGCTGAGCGGCTTGGATGGACGGCCTGCTCAGTGCTCTAGCCTTGTTTGGTCAGGCTGTTCTCAAACACCTGTTCCATACCTAATCAACTCCTACCCCCCATCCCTGGTTGGATGCCCGAGATCCATGGGGGGAGGTAGAGCCCTTCTCAGGCACTCACAACCTTGGAGATCTCCCTGGCATCTCTAGCTGTGGAGTCCCCATATGTGAAGACTCATTCCTGCTTGTTCCTGGAGATAGCACAGTTACTTACCTGTAACCGGTGATCTCTGGGAACAGCAGGAATAAGTCTTCACAACCCACCCACCTCCCCTAGGAGTTGTATCTCTCTGTCTATCTTTCCTTTCCTCTCTCTCTCTCTTTGTCTCAGCTTAAAACTCGAACTGGAGAGAGGCGGTTAGGGAAGGCAGCGCGCAGGCGCTGTGGGATGCTCCCAAAAGCTTTCTTTCTGGACGCTGGGGAGCGTTCCCGCACAGGCTCCGTCGGTACCGACGATACCCATATGTGAAGACTTATTCCTGCTGTTCCCAGAGATCACCTGTTACAGGTAAGTAACTGTGCTGTGTTTACGGCGCATGTAGTTTTAGCTTCTGTCAAAGAAAGGTTGGGATTATGCAGGAGGAGGGAAGAAAACATGTCCAGAGATTGCTTTTTTTTATAGTCTCCACAAATATTTTGATGTGCATACTTTGCACATGTTACAAAATATGTGTAAAGTGCACAAGATAAGGTTACCCGCTTTCCCCTCCTTGCCCTGGAGTTTCAAAGGGAAATTCCATGATGAATTTCTCTTTGAAAATTTGCTTTCAGGCTTTTGATATTTCAAAAATGTACTCCGTAAACTTGGGGGGCATAGAGGTTTCCCTCTTCCTTTGTGTTTTTTTTTAACTTGTCTCTATTTAAATTCCTTAAGTTTCATTTTAACATAACTGTTTGCAAGATACTTTTGCTTTCTCAATTCACCATCTTGTTTCTCCAATGTTCACTTCATACTTTCAGTTCTGGTCATATTGCCTGTCTTCCTATCCCTGTCTCCCCTCCTCATTGCGGTTTTCATTTGTCTGTGCTACATTGGAGCAGTGCCCTTCCTTACATAGGTACAGTTCCAAAGCACTCTGCTCCAATGGCTTCTTTGGGATCTTTTTTCCTGTTATCTACTGATATGTTCATTAATTTATATTCTGTATTGGCCTGTTTAGGGTTGATGATATAATTATCTTGTGATTTAAATGGTTTGAATGTCTTTTTAAATTGAAAATGCTCAAGGAATTTGTAACAATAAAAACATAAATTATGATTCTTGTAAATCAACTTATTCTAAGTTTCCTCTCATCTGGGTATAAAGACAATGTTTAATGTGCTGACCTTGAACAGTGGAGTAATGTATTTATTTATACAGAATAGGGCAATACAGTAGAAAGGAATTGAGATACACATTGTTAATGAATAGACTACAGCTGAAAACAAGAATTTTCTATAAAGTTCTAACTAGTTTTGTAATTTCTTCTGCATAAAATGAAATAAATTACTCATAGGAACTATTTGCTCATGTTTATGAGTTTAGAAAATAGGATTCTTTTTTTTTTTTGAAATGCACATTTTGCCTGAAGAGAGTTTATAGAGTAAGGTATACTGAATTATCTGGAGGTATAAACGGTAGGGAATGGTTTACTGCCACCTTCAGAATGCTAATTTGAAATAAATCATCTCAAAATTAAATAAAAAGTGCAAAAGGTCTTTAACAAAGTTTCTGTTCATTGAAACCTTTGCTAAATCAATCAATCAAAATGTAATAGCATTTTTAAAGCTATTTATAAAGCTAGTTTACATGCATAAATTGGTGCTTATAAGATTACCTAATGTATGCGTGTATAAAAGTATGCATGGACAGCCTATTTCTTATGAAGAAAGGCTAAAAATTTAAGACGCCTCAGCTTGGAAAAAAAAGACAACATAGATTATGATAGACATTTAACCATTCCATCATTATTTTATAAAGGGGAAACAGCTGTTTAACCTTTCAAACTAAATTTAAAGCAAGATGAAACAATCTGTGGAAAGTAATTTTTCATTCAACTCAGTTAAGCTTTGGAATCTGTTGCCAGAGGACATGGTCAAGGCAGCTAATATAGTGGGATTCCAAAGAGATTTGAACAGGTTTTTGGAATAAAGTCCATAAAAATGATTAGCCAGGTAGATTCGGAACAGCTATTGCTTATCCCCGAAAATGAGCTATAAGAAACTGATCTACTTTTTGGGGATCTCTTTGGTATGTGTGATCCAGACCGCCCACTATCTGAGACAAGGATGCTGGGCTCAGTGGACCTTGTTCTGACTCAGCATTGTGTATCTTGTGTACCTTTTTTTTTTTTTTCCAGAATAAGCATAGGTATTTCCCAGAGTGAAGTTAAGGTGAGGTTTGCACTTAAGCACACGTTTTATAAAATATGTGCATAAGCATGTAAAATGAAACAGAAAAGGTGCATGCTTCAGTGCAAGTGTAATTTTGTGCCATGGCTCTCTGAGGGATAATTTTATAACCACACTTAATGTGCTAAAGTTACTTTTACTATATAAGCATAACTTATATGTATATCTGCTGCACAAATTTAGCAGCTGCTTGTACATTACCCTCTTAGAGCTCATGTGCCTGGTATTTCTAATTTCAGAGGTTTTTATTGGAGGTATCCTTCTGGCTTCTCATTCAGATGTAGTAATGATTTTTTAGTATTTAAATATTTTATTGCAGCTATATCAAAAGTTACACCACTATTGTCCAGTCAAACACATACCTTCTTTACCCCCTCCCACCAATAGCCCTACAGACCCAATCTCATGCATTCCATCAAAGAAGGATCCCAATTATGTATACCACCCAAATCCCATTTCAAATTTTGTTCCATCATAACCCCAACAACAGTGGTAATAACAGACCAAGAGAATCCATGATATGAACCTGAACATGATCAACATTTCCCCTCCCCCTCGCATTTCCTAAAAGCCTTCCCCCTTTTTACACCCACCCTTCCCGCCCCTTATACCTCACCCCAATGACCTTCCATCCCTTCCCTCTGCCCTCCAGCCCTCTTTTGACCCCCCCCCCCAAATCTTTCAAAAGGTTCCCTTATCCGCTTTTCACTCTCCCATCTGTTATTTCTAAGAGCTATTACTTTACTCATCTTGTATACATAGTCCAGTCTCCGAATAAGATCCCTTAAAGTTGGAAGAGACTTACATCCCCACACCCTGGCAAATTACATCCAGTATAGAGGGTGAACTACTTCTGTCCATAAAAGAAGAGCAGGACCTAGGCATGATTGTGTCTGATGATTTTAAAGTAGCTAAACAGGTAGAAAAGGTGACGGTGAAAGCTAGAAGGATGCTAGGGTACATAAGGAGAGGAATGGCCAGCAGAAGAAAGGAGGTGATAGTGCCTCTATATAAGTCTTTGGTGCGACCTCATTTGGAGTATTGTGTGCAATTCTGAAGACCACACCTTCAAAAGGATAAAAACAGGTTGGAGTCTGTGCAGAGGGTGGCTACTAAAATGGTTAGTGGTCTTCGTTATAAAGCATATGAGGACAGACTTAAGGATCTTAATATGTGTACTTTAGAGGAAAGGTGGGATAGAGGTGATATGATTGAGACATTTAAATACCTCCATGGTATAAATACACAGGAGGAGAACCTCTTTCGATTGAAAGCAAGTTCTGCTACAAGGGAATAGATTCATGAATAATATGTGGAAATATTTCTTTATGGAAAGAGTTGTGGATCCGTGGAATAGTCTCTCAGTGGAGGTGGTAGAGATGAGGACAGTATCTGAACTCAAAAAAGCATGGGACAAACACAGATGATCTCTAAAGGAAAAAAGGGGACTGTTATAGTGGTTGATTATGGAAGGATAGACTAGATAGGCCATGTGGTCTTTTTCTGCCATCATGTTTCTGTGTTTCTATCCGAACTGCCACTGCCAACTTTATGGCCGGCCAGCCATCCCAACTGCTTGTCTACCCCTTCCTCTCAATGATGTAGCAGCATACCGACTGGGTTAGGTTCCAACTCTACTCCCGTTATCTCCTTAAATAAGCCCATAAACTCCATCTAATACGTTTGCACCCAGGGGCGCTCCCACCACATATGTATGTAATCCCCCCTCTGCCCACACCCCTTCCAAAATAATAGGCTGTACTCCCCTTTCCATTTACTTACGGTGTACAGTGTTAAATACACCCAATATAGCATTTTCGAGCAATGCCTCTTGTATTGCAGCTGACCCCTCCCTTCCTCTCCGCTGCCTGGAAAATTCCCGCCCATTAGACTTCATCTCACAATCCTCTAAATCCCTTTCCACACCGTCATAAATCCTCCCTTTCCTTCCACCTTGTTCAACATCCAATAATTTCTAGACAGTGACCCTTTACCAATTCCCCTAGTGCTATATGACCTCTTAAAGGGGGTCTCCACCACTGACATAGTGCCATCTACAATCCAGCTGCAGATAAAATGAACACCCTGCAAATAATAAAATCCCTCAGAGGTCTCCAATCCGAACTTCTCCTGCAGTTCCGCAAAACTCTTTACCTGTCCCCTGTCTCCTTCAACACTTGTCCCAATATATCAATCCCTTCTCTATCCACCACACAAAGGCCTGCCATTTTTTCTCCAGAAAACCCCCCCGCCGTGGACCTTGTACCTTCCACTCTAAGACCACCATTCCCCACCAACGTTACCCACACCTTACCCCAAATCTCGCAGGTATTTATAATAAAGGGGTGCTTGCCCATCCCCCTTCCTTGCCTTATCCCCCCTCTCCTACAAAATTTCCCTGGGTCCCTCAGTACTGCCTCCCATTCCAACTGCACCCACTGCTTCCCCTCCATCCCTTCTTCCAGTCTAGCACCTCTCCCAACTGGGCCATCCTATAGTACTCCAAGAGGTCTTGCACTCCCATGCCCCCTTCTTCACGGAGGAGGTTATGGAGGCAAAATGTAGGCTTTTAGGTAGGAAGTTGAAATCAAGAACGTCCAGGGTAGAATTCTCTGAAATGCTTCCCGTTCCACATTCAGGGCACAAAAGACAGGCAGAACTCCAGAGTCTCAATGCGTGGATGAAACGATGGTGCAAGAAAGAGGGTTTTGGATTTGTTAGGTACTGGGCAACATTCTGGGGCAACGAGGGGCTTTTTGGAAGGGATGGGCTTCTCCTTAACCAGGATGAAACCCAGCTTCTGGCATTAACCTTTAAAAAGGAGATAAAACAGCTTTTAAACAAGATTTATTTATTCAGCCGTACTTATATACCGCTTTTCACCAGGTCAAAGCGGTTTACAATAAACAAAGGGGGGGGGGGGTACAATGAACAGGGCTTATTTGCATGTACAGGAGGGGAAAGCCGACAGTCGCCCAAGAATGCATGGTTTGGAAGGATGTATCCTTGAAGGATACTAACAAAAGAAGGAAATTGAGGCATCCTGACAGAAAGGTTCCCATAAAGATAAAACTAGCCCAGATGCCCTTAAGTACAGTGCAGACAGAGCTGTCTACTGACAACCAGATTAATATGAATTAAAATACAGTCTTTAAAATGCCTGTATATAAATGCTAGAAATCTAAAACATACAATGGGAGAGTTAGAATGTATAGCACTAAGTGAGAGGTTAGATATGATTGGTATCTCAGAGACCCAGTGGGAGGAGGAAAACCAATGGGACACTGATATCTGGGTACAAACTATATCACAATGATAGAGTAGATCAAATTGGTGAAGGGATTGCGCTCTATGTTAGAGAGGGCATTGAGTCACACAGGATTAAGGTTTTGCAGTAAACAAAATACACTGTAGAATGTCTATGGATAGAAATTTCATGTAAAAAGGGGAAGGCAATGGCAGTGGGGCTGTAACCGACTGCCTGGCCATAATGAACAAATTGATGATGAAATGCTAAAAGAAATCAGGGAAGCTAATAATATTTACAGCACAATAATAATAATGGGTGATTTCAATTACCCCGGTATCAACTGAGAACAACCCAAACTATGGTTACAAGATGCAAGGTTTCACATTGGCAATCAACACCCAGGAAAAATTTTTTGGCATCATCATGGATAACACGTTGAAACACTCCGCTCAGTGTACAGTGGTGGCCAAGAAAGCAAATAGAATATTAGGAATCATAAGGAAAGGAATGGAGAATAAAACTAAGGATGATATATAGTGCCTTGCAAAATTATTCATCCCCTCTGTTTTTGTCCTGTTTTGTTGCATTACGTACAACCTGGAATAAAAATGGAGGTTCATTTGGATGCTAGGTAATGGACCTAACAATATAGACTAAATTGGTGAAGTGGAATGACAATAAAATACCTTGTATGTATCATAAAAAAAGTAAAAACTGAAAAGTTGAAAGTGCATATGTATTCATCCCTTTTGCTATGAAACTGCTAAATAAGATCTGGTCCAACCAATTAACCGCAAAACTCACATAATTTGTTGATTAGGGTCCCCCCTGTGTTCAATCTGTGTCACATGATCAGTCACATGTTCCCTGTATAAATATACCTGTTCTGAAAGGCCCCTTACTCTGCAACACCAGTAAGCACGCAACATGAAGAGCAAGGAACACTCCAAAACAGGTCAGAGACAAAGTTGTGAAGAAGTATAGATCAGGATTGGGTTATAAAAACATTTCCCAAATTATGAATATCCCACGGAGCAACATTAGATCCATGATAACAAACTGGAAAGAATATTGCACCACTACAAACCAGATCAAAGAAGGCCACACACCAAAACTCACAGACCGGGCAAGGAGGGCATTAATCCGAGATGCTACAAAAACAACAAAGATAACACTGAGGGAGCTGCATAGACCCACAGCGGAGATGGGAGCATCTGTTCATAACACCAGTTTAGGCCATATACTCCACAGAACGGAACTTTATGGAAGAGTGGCTAGAGAAAAAGCCATTACTTAAAGAAAGAAAGAAAGAAAGAAGAAAATATTTTGAAGTTTGCACAACAGCATGTGGTGGACCCCCCAAACACATGGAAGAAGGTTCTCTGGTCAGATGAGATGAAAACTGAACTTTTTGGCCATAACTGGGAAACGCCATGTGTGGTGCAAACCCAACGCTTGCCATCACCCTGAGAACACCATTCCTACAGTGAATCATGGTGGTGGCAGCAGCATCATGCTGTGGGGATGTTGTCCATCGGCAGGGACAGGAAAGCTGGTCAGGATTGAAAGAACGATGGATGGCACTAAATACAGGGCAATCTTTAGGAAAACCTGTTTCAGTCTGCCAGAGATATGAGTCGGGGACGAAGGTTCACCTTCCAGCAGGACAATGACCCTAAAAAATACTGCTAAAGGTACACTTGAGTGGTTTAAAGGGAAACCTTTAAATATCTTGGAATGACCTAGTCAAAACCCAGATCGTAATCCAGTTGAGAATCTGTGGCATGACTTTAAGATTGCTGTACACCAATGCAACCCATCTAACTTGAAGGAGTTGGAGCAGTTATACCTTGAGGAATGGGTGAAAATCTCAGTGGTTAGATGTGCTAAGCTAATAGAGACATATCCCATGAGACTTGCAAAGGTGGATCTACAAAATATTAAATGGGGGGGGGGGGATACTTATGCACACCCCTGTTTTCAATTTTTTTTTGTCTCAATTTTTTTTTGTGTCACAATAAAGGATATTTTGCACCTTCAAAGTGGTAGGCATTTATATAAATCACACGGTGCTAACCCCCAAATCTCCATTTTAATTCCAGGTTGTAATACGACAAAACAGGACAAATATTGAGGGGATGACTACTTTCACAAGGCACCGTAATGTCTCTGTATCGTTCCATAGTGTGACCACACCTTGTATTTTGTGTGCAGTTCTGGTCACTGTATCTTAAAAAGGATATAGCGGAATTAGAAAAGGTAAAGGGGATGAAAAGATACCCCTATGAGTAAGGGCTTTAAAGGTTAGGGCTCTTTTTAACATGGAAAAGAGATGGCTGAGAGGGAGATATGATAGAGGTCTATAAATTAATGAATGGAGTGGAACGGGTAAACATAGATAATTTGTTTATGCCATCAAAAAGTAGAAACACTAGGGGACACGCAATGAAGCTGCAATATAACCCATTTAAGACTAATAAGAGAAATATTTTTTCATTCAATGTTTAATAAAACTCTGGAATTCCTTACTGGAGGATGTAGTAAAAGCTGTTAGTGTAGCAAGGTTTGGATAAGCTCCTGGAGGAAAGGTCCATAAATCATTACTGAAGAGGATCCAGAAAGTCCGTTGCTTGCTTCAGGACAAGCATTATATAACCTGTGTGCCTTTTTGGAAACCTTCCAGATACTTGTGACCTGGATTGGCCACTGTTGGAAGCAGGATTCTGGGCTTGATGGGCCTTGGTCTGATCCAGTATGGCATATCTTATGTTCTTATGTTCTGCTAGTCCTCCATTTATTAGAGATGTTGCAGCCTGTTAAGCAGACACATCTGCTAATCCCTTCTGTAATTGCAACCTGTCTGGTGTAGATAACAAATGGTAAAATGGTCACTTTTTTCAGAGTATAAATTCGAATGTTAGTGTTACTCTGTACTATATCAAAAAAGTGTAGAATATATCGTACTAGGACTCATGGCTATAGAGGTCTCAGAAACCATAGGCTGCCATTGTTTTTTAATCTGCAATGGACTAATGCCTAAATGCACATCAATGACCTCATTCTTAAACTGATAGCCAAAAATTATTTTTTATACAAAATTTGTTCAACAGCAAGCACCAGATAGCGCAAATTCGAACCATCTCAGTGATACCAGAGTGCAGATTCGTAATACTCCCCTGATGAAACCAAAGTGGTGAAACGCGTGACATAGCGCATGAACAAGCGTCGGGAAACTACCATACAGATAAGCACTGGTTCACTGGTTTATTACATAGATATAAAGCTTGCCAATGGAAATAACATATTGAAGCAGACAAATTTTTGTATAAAAAATAATTTTTGGCTATCAGTTTAAGAATGAGGTCATTGATGTGCATTTAGGCATTAGTCCATTGCAGATTAAAAAACAATGGCAGCCTATGGTTTCTGAGACCTCTATAGCCATGAGTCCTAGTACGATATATTCTACACTTCTTTGATATAGTAAAGAGTAACACTAACATTCAATTGCAACCTGTCTGACAAACTGACCAAATTAATGTTATTGTTAGGATTTCCAGTCTTTCATTAATTTTTTTGGCATACATTCAGCAGTTCCAGTATCCATTATTGAATTAAGTATGAGCACTTAAAGGTTTGTCTTGCTTCGCTTTTAGCAATAAGGATCATTCCCATCTAAATTCTATTACTGATTTATCTGCCGCCATCCACCCTGGGAAGGCATTTCATGCCCCTCAGGCATTTCATGTCCCTCAGCTTACCTTCTCAGATTCTTTGTCCTGGATATTCCTATCCCGTGCTTCTTGTGCATTACTACCTACCTTTTAGATATTTGAATGCCTTTATTTTATCTCCCTGGAGTTGATTCTCCTTGAGGTTGTGAATGCTTAGAATGGTAATTCTTCCTGTCCCCTGCTTCATGGACACAGTGCTGTTCTAAAGGATGGGCAATAAGAGCAACCAGTGTAGGATACCATGCCGCCTTTTGTGGCAATCTGTGAGTGTGCATGCCTGCAAGGAAAGATGACGGCCGAAAGTAGGGAGGAGTAGCCTAGTGGTTGGGGCAAGGTACTTCAGGCCGGAAGGTCAGTGGTTCAAATCCCACTAGAGGACAGCAACCTTGGGCCGGAAGGACTGGGGTTTCTAGTCCCACAGATGCTCCTTGTGGTCTTGGGCAAGCCACTTAACCCTCCACTGCCCATGTTCCCTGTAAGTATTAGTGTATGTGTCTCATATCCCCGCGTGTTAAATGTATCCCCCAATTGTGCTGTGACCGCTTTGATTGAAGTTTAAGGCGGTATACAAAACTGTCTAAATAAATAAATAAAATAAATAAACTTCTGCCTAGGGCACCGTTTTGTCCAGTGACTGCCCTCTGTGAACATTATCTCACCCTTTATGTAACATGCCTTGGATTTCTGTGACCAACGTGCATAACTCTGCATTCTAATGTGTTGAAGCTTAGCTACCAAGCAGTTGACCACTTCTCAAGCATTCTTAAACCACTTTTCATCATGTATACTCCCTCAGGTTTATCCACTGAATGGCAAATCTTGGTACCATCTTCCATGAGGCACGTTTCCAACTAATCCCTGTTTATGTCTTAACACAGTGACATAGAAAATGACAGCAGATAAAGCCCAGCATGTTCCTTCTAGTCTGCCCAGTGGGATGCCTATAGTTATACCCTCCTCTCCATGCAGGTTACCCCCCCCCCCCCACCTTTGTTTAGGGTTGTGCCCACTGCTCTGTGCAGGTTACCCTTCTCTATGCCTTTGTTTAAGGTTATCTCTGCAGGATAGCTCCCCTCTATTTTTTAAGTGTTTTGCTTTGATCCCATCCTCTTGCTATAAATGTGATCCTCTGTGTCTGTTCCATACCTTTTTGAATTCTATCACTATTTTTGCCCCCACCACTTCCATTGGGAGGACATCCCCCCCCTTTCTGTTAAAAATTATCTCATTGCAGCAGGTTCATTTCATATCTCTTAGTTTTGCAGAAAAATTTGTTTGTTCATTATTATCCTTTAAGCATTTTAATGTCTATATTTATTGAATTTCTTTATTAGCATTTAGCTCATGGTTTTCCAGTAGTAGTTAAAGGCAAGTTGCAGTCAGGTACTGTAGGTATTTCCCTGTCCTCAAAGGGCTTACAATCTAAGTTTATACCTATAGCAATGGAGATTTAAGTGAATCCCCCAAGGCCACAAGAGGTGCCATTGTGATTTGAATCCTGATCCTGCTGGCTGCTGCCCAACCACCAGGCCACTCCTGCCCCTCCTCTCCTCCCGGTATACATATTTAGGTCTTCATCTCTCTTCTGATATATCTTCTAGCATAGCCTCCATATCACTTTGGTTGCCTTCCTCTAAACCATTTCAAGTCTTTTTATATCCTTTGTGAGGCGGTGCTGGTTAAGTGCAATCGAATCAATGTCAGCACATGCTGACAGTGTGGATAATTGTCCTGAGCTGTATTCAGTCTTCAGAAAGGAGGCTAATTGTTGGTAGAGCGGATTCCATAGCTGCTGCTATTTTATTAAGTCATCACATTGCTGGCCTTCCTGTTTTGCGATGACCTTTAACATTGTTAAACATGATGGTTTTTTCTAATGATGTTTCTCTTCCTATGATTAGTCCAAAGTATGAAAGCTGAAGTCCTGTCATTTGAGCCTCTAAGGAAAGCTTAGATTTCATCTCCTCTAGTACTGATTGATTTTTTTCTTTGGACAGTCCATGGTATACACAGTATTCTAAGCTAACACCATTATTTGAAGGCATAGATTTTCTTCCTGTCTGTCGTCTTCACTATCCAGTTTTGCATCCATATGACATTATTGAAAATAGAATGGCATGAACAAGCCAAATCTTTGTATGCAGTGATACCTCTGCATTTGAAAATCTTTTCCAGGATCTTCATAGCCATTCTGCCAAGAGGAGTGTGTTGGATTTCTTGATTGTTTGCTATTTCATTATTGATATTGATCCAAGCAGGTTAAAGTTGTCTACTATTTCTATTTCTTCTCCATAAAGGATGAAAATATTGATTTTGCCAGTTGTCATGATTTTTGTCTTCTTCACGTTAAGGTGCAGGCCCATTTTAAAGAGTGTTCCTTGATCTTAATAAGCAGATGTTTTAGATCATCTTCATTAACAGCTAGTAATGTGTTATCAAAAGCGTAGTGAAGATTGTTCATGAATCTTCTATCAATCTTCACACCTCAGTTGTCTTCATACAGTTCTGCTTCTCTGATGATTTGTTCCAAGAAGAGCAGCACAGAAGAATTTTTAGATCTGATATGCCTGGTCCATCGACATTGACATCAACAACATTTGTCCTTATAGCCGAAGGAGCTGTTCCAGATGCTAGGGGTGCATTGACATTAAGAGATCATTGAGCTCACTCAGAGTCTGGCATCAGTAGGGTCCATTGGAATTTGGCATCTGCTGATTTTCCTTCCAAGGAAAAGGAAGTATTTGTATTCTTTTTCATCCACCTGGGGAGCCGTAGATACCTAATATTGGGATGAGGACAATGTGTTTTGGCATATACACTCATTGGAGCGTGATACTACTTCTACTACTTATTTGTATAGCGCGCTACAAGATGTATGTAGTGCTGTACAAGTAAGAGAGAGTTCCTACTCATCAGAGCTTAAAATCCAATCAAGACAGATCACACAACAACTGGGGACTAGGTTAATTCAAGGGGAATGGCAAGATACAGATAGATGATAAGCAGGAGAATAAGGGAATCAAGATCAAAACGCAGCCTCAGAGGTAAGTTTTTAGCCTGGATTTGAATAGGGCCAGAAATGGAGCCTGGCATACTAACTCGGTTAGTCTGTTCCAAGCATGTGTAGCAGCAAGATGGAATGAGCAAAGTCTAGAGTTGGCAATGACAGAGATGCGCACGGATAAAAGGGATCTGCCGGATGAGCGGAGTTCTTGAGGAGCGGCGTGAGGAGTAATACGAGAGGAAAGGTAGTGAGGAGCTGCAGAATGAATACACTTGTAAGTCAGTAGGAGAAGTTTGAATTGAATGTGGAAATGGATAGGAAACTAGTGACGTCATAAGCATTTTATTTATTTACATTCTCTTATATACCGCGCTATTCTGCATCAGTGCGGTTTACATTGAACAAACTGAAATTACATTGAACAGGGCATTATAACTTGGAGATAACTATTTTACAGGGAGCATGGGCTATGGAGGGTTAAGTGGCTTGCCCAAGACCACAAGGAGCACCTGTGGGACTCGAAACCCCAGTCCTTCCGGCCCAAGGTTGCTGTCCTCTAGTGGGATTTGAACCCCCGACCTTCCGGCCTGAAGTACCTTGCCCCAACCACTAGGCCACTCCTCCACTCAAGCATTGAGGAATTAGAGGCGCCAATAATTTGAAGCGGCCCTGATGTGAGGATTGCTTGTCGTCCTCTGTACCAGAGGGTCAGAACAGTCCCAGAGGGCTGGGATTACCTTACCAATACTCCATGATGGATTCTGTAGATATCAACTGAGTCTACTGCAGCCCCTCTATCTTTGTTACTGACAGCCTTTAAAGAGTAAATGGAAGTCTTCTTTGCCCAATGTGAGGCGGCTTCTTTGACTGCTTTGTCTTGTACAGTAGGTATTTAAAGAAGTTTTTTTACCTTTCCTGGATAGAGAAGGAATTTGTGTGAGTTAGGAAACTGTGTGTGTTTTTATGGGTTGTAGGTGAATGGGTGTATTGCGTTGCTTTGATGGGTATCAAACAATTTTGATATAGGGATTTAAAACGTGGCATTTTTCTTTCTAGACACAAGTTCATAATTGGAGGAATGCTGTGTAGACATACAGTAGGGCCAAAAAATTGAGGCAGGTATCTTTTTCTACAATTTATTGTTAAATAATGTACTGTGGAGATGTCACACATGCTTACTTATTTAATCAGCATGGCGATTAGTCACACCATGCGTCTGGCGTCCATTTTAGTTTACTTACACTCTGTAGTAGGTTTCTTGGATGAAGTTTTGAATTTTTACAACTAGGAAAAGATTAAAAGTTACATGTGAAATATGCAATCAAGATGGGTAGAAAGTGCAATATTAATGACTTTGTAAAGGGACAAGTTGTCACACTCCATGCTGAAGGATATTTGCAATGTGCTATTGCAAAACATTTGCATATATCAAGGTGTGCAGTTCAGAATGTTCTGAAATCAGATGGCCGTACACGTTGTTCAAAATGTGGGCGCAGACGGATAACTAGTGGGCGAGTTGACCGATTCTTCAAAAGCATTATTACATATAGTCCACATACGTCATCTCAACGTGTGGCTCAGTTAGCTAATGTTCGAGGAATAAAGATAAGTGCCAGATCTGTCCGACGATGGCTTGTGGATGAATTCAAACTCATGGCCAGAAGACCTGCCAAGAAGCCTATGATGACCAGGAAACAAATTGCTGCCCGCATACAGTTTTGTAGCAAGATGAAAGACAAATCTGCTGAATGGTGGGAGAGGGTAATGTTCACAGATGAAAGTACATTTCAACAAGTACGTGGGAGTGGTTACAACTATGTCCATCGACCAGCAGGCGAGAGACTAAATCCGAAGTACACGATCAAGACCGTTAAACACCCACCATCAGTCATGGTATGGGGTGGTATCTCGGCGAATGGACGATGTGGCCTGCACATTTTTGAGAAAGGTGAAAGAGTAAATGCTGCAAAATACATATCCGTGCTGAATAGTAAAGTTAAAATACACATGAATGTTTCTGGCACAGCTATATTTCAGCAGGACTCGGCACAGTGCCACACTGCAAAAACAGTCAAAAAATGGTTTGTGGACAACAAGATCGAACTACTACCAAGTTGGCCATCAAACTCTCCGGATCTCAATGTAATTGAAAACTGTTGGAATCTTATGAAGAAAAAGGTGGCAGCACACCATCCAACTTCAGAAGCAGATTTAAAGGAGCATGTATGGGTCAACGAAATCACTCCGGCATAGTGTAAAAAAGATAGTTAACAGTATGCCTACAAGAATCCAGGCTGTGCTGAAAAATCATGGACACCCTATCAAATATTGACACATATATTGTTTCCTGAATAAAACTTTGAAAATGGCATATATATCTTTGGTTCTTAAAGCTTTTGACCATGAAAGTGACAGTATCACATACTTTTCTAATAAAATTCTGATATTTTGGACTCTGCCATAATTTTTTGGCCACTACTGTAGTTGTTGGCTAAAGAGCATGAATTGAAGACATACGGAGCATTGCTAGGAAAGGGGAAGTGCTACTGATAGGAGATTTCAATATGCCAGATGTTGATTGGATTCTCTACAGGGAAAACTGTTAAGGCAATTGGTAACAGACCCCACACGTGAAGGGGCCATACTGGACTTGGTGCTTACCAATGGTGAAAGTGTTTCTGATGTTATAGTGGGAGATCATTTTGCATCCAGTGATCACCAGATGGTGTGGATCAGTATTAGGACTAGAGCTGTTAGAATCCATTCAAAGGTGAGGATCTTAAACTTTAGGAAGACTAACTTTGCGAAGATGGGCCAATACCTCAGGGAGTCGTTAGTGGGATGGGAACAGCTGGGGGATGTAGAAAAACAGTGGGCAAAACTGAAAGGGGATATTTTAAGGGCAACCAACCTTTTTGTTAAAATGGTAAATAAACGTAAAAGGAAAAGGAGACCGGTATGGTTTTCGAAAGAAGTAGCTGAAAAAGTGAAGAAAAAAAGGGAGGCCTTCATGAAATGCAAGAGATCACAGAGAGAGGAAGACAGGCATCTATATTTGGAAAAGCTTAGAGAAGCTAGCAAAGTAGTCAAGAAGGCAAAGATTCAAAAGGAGGAGGAAATAGCCAGTGCAATAAAATTGGGGATAAGACATTTTTCAGATATATTAGTGAGAAGAGGAAGGGCAAAAGTGTTATTGTCAGACTCAAGGGTGCAGGGGAGAAATATGTAGAAGCTGATAAGGATAAAGCGGAATTGCTTAACAAATATTTTTGTTCTGTGTTCACAGATGAAGAACCAGGAGCAGGACCTCAGAAAACAACCACAAATAGGAACAGAAGCGAGGGACATCTTGAACAATTTTCAGAAGACTGTTCGTGAGAAACTAGCTCAACTTAAAGTAGACAAAGCAATGGGACCGGATGGGATACACCCTAGAATACTGAGGGAACATGGGGACGTTCTAGCAGCTCCACCGACTGACCTTTTCAATGCCTTGTTGGAGTCGGGAGTGGTGCCAAAGGACTGGAGAGAGGCTCATGTGGTGCCTTTACACAAAAGCGGAAATAAGGATGTGGTTGAAAACTACAGGCCAGTTAGTTTAACTTCGGTGGTGAGTAAATTATTGGAAATGCTGCTGAAAGAGAAAATAGTGAGGTTTCTGGAGTCCAGCGGATTACAGGATCCGAGGCAGCATGAATTCACCAGAGGCAAGTCTTGTCAGACAAATCTGATCGATTTCTTTGACTGGGTGACCAGGGAGTTGGACCGAGGGAGAGCCCTAGATGTGGTGTATTTAGATTTCAGTAAAGCCTTTGACACTGTTCCTCACAGGCGACTTATAAACAAACTGAGCACCCTAGGGATGGACCCTAAAGTTACTCCTTGGGTTAGAAATTGGTTGGGTGGGAGGCGAGAAAGAGTACAAGTAAATGGAGCTCACTCTGAAGAGAAGGATATTACCAGTGGTGTGCCCTAGGGATCTGTCCTTGGTCCGATTTTTTTTTAACATCTTTGTTAGTGATATAGCGGAAGGGCTGTCGGGTAAGGTTTGCCTCTTTGTGTATGATACCAAAATCTGCAATAGAGTAGACACCCAGGAAGGTGTAGATAACATGAGGAGGGATCTAGCTAAGCTTGAAGAATGGTCTAGAATTTGGCAGCTGGGATTTAATGTTAAAAAATGTAAGGTCATGCATTTGGCCTGCAGCAATCCAAGGGAGCAATATAGTATAGGGGGTAAAGTACTTTTGTCCACTAAAGAAGAGCGAGACCTAGTCGTGGTTGTGTCTGATGATCTTAAAGTAGCTAAACAAGTAGAAAAGGCGACGGCAAAAGCTAAAAGGATGCTTGGGTGCATACGGAGAGGAATGGCTAGCAGAAAAAAGGAGGTGATAATGCCTCTGTATAAGTCTTTGGTGCGACCTCATTTGGAGTATAGTGTGCATTTCTGGAGACTGCACCTTCAAAAGGATGTGAACAGGATGGAGTCAGTGCAGAGGGTGGCTACTAAAATGATTAGTGGTCTTCATTATAAAGCATATGAGGACAGACTGAAGGATCTTAATATGTACACCTTAGAGGAAAGGCGGGATAGAGGTGATATGATTGAGATGTTTAAATACCTCCGTGGCATAAATGTTCAGGGAGAGAGCCTCTTTCAATTGAAAGCAAGTTCTGCTATGAGGGGACATGGGATGAGAGTGAAGGGAGATAGATTCAGGAGTGATATGTGGAAATATTTCTTTACGGAAAGAGTAGTGGATCCGTGGAATAGTCTCCCAGTGGAGGTGGTAGAGATGAGGACAGTAACTGAATTCAAAAAAGAATGGGACCAACACAGAGGATCTCTAAAGCTAAAAAGGAGACTGTTGTAGTTATTGATATGGAAGGACAGACTAGATAGACCATGTGGTCTTTTTCTGTCGTCATATTTCTATATTTCTATGAAAAATTGCCTATTTGGGATTCTGGCAAATCTGAATAAGAAGGTTTGGGTAATCTTTTCTATAAGGAAATTATGGTAGAATTCAAATGCTTTCACAGGTAGCTGGATATATATTGCAATCCATGGTGAAGTTTGATTGTTCTCTCCAGTCCTTTTTGATAGATTTAAAGTATTGACTTTTCTCTAATGAAACTCCTATCGGAGTGAAACGCTTATGGTGCCAGGATATGCGTCGGATATTTAAGAAGGTATTTTGAAGATTGGCTGAACTGTCTAAAATGGGGATAGTAAAGACTGGAACCTGAAGATTCTGAAGAGTGCTTCTGGTGTTTTACAGCTGTGTTTAGGTTTATTATGCATACTTTAATGAAATTGTGAATATGAGGATTTCCTGTCTTAAAATTGTGGGCGTGTGAGATCTATTCTATACAGATAAATTCTGTGCTGTGTTAGGTAAATATCTATCATAAGAGATTGATGCTACATTAAGAAGTGATATAGTGTTTGAAAAATTTGTGAATAGTTTTAAAGATTTTTCTCCAGGACCAAGCAGGAAGTCAGTCCTGACATATGGGTGACATCGGCGCCGACGGAGCCCCTGTGCGGAGCATTTCCCCAGCTTTCATAGAAAGCCTTTGGGAATGCAGCGTGCATGCGCGGTCCCCTTCCCGCCCAAGGGTGCCATCTTGCTCAGTCTTCTTTTTTCCGCGGAGCCCGACGGATGTGTATTCGTTTCACCCGAGGAAGAAGTTGATTTTCTCTGCGTTAACCTGTTTTTCTTCAGTTCGACGCCAGTTTCCCTTTCCCGCCTGGGCCCGATACGTTGGTATTGAGCCCGGATCTCTTTTTCTGTTTTTGTCCTTAGTGACTAGCGTTCGCGCCATTTTTTCTTTTTTCACTGGCAGCCCTGTCTTTTGACCTTGCAGGGGCCCTTTTTCCCCCGATGGCTGCCAGCGGGTTTAAAAAGTGTGATCGGTGTAAGAAACTTATGTCTCTCACCGACACACATGATTGCTGCCTCCGGTGCCTCGGACCCGATCATGACCCAATGATCTGTGGTCCATGTGGGAAAATGTCCTCTAAGGCGTTAAGGAGTCGACAGCACCAAAAGGAAATAATCTTCTCTGACTCCTCGTCCGGTCGGGCCCGGATTTCGTCAGAGGCCTCGACATCTCGGGACTCCGGTCCTGAGCAGCGTCGAGGCTCCTCTGAAAGGGGGTCTCCCTCGCGGGAGCATCCTAAGAAGAAAAAACCCGTGAGGGCAGCGTCGGTGGACGCACTTGGCTCCTCGAGGGCCAAGTCGCATAGCCCCGAGCGTCGTCCCGGGTCTTCAGAGTCGGAGAGGCCTGCAAAACAACCTCGTGTGGAGATGGAGTCCCCGGGTCACGTGAGTACCGTAGTCCTCGTGGAGTCACCTCCAGCGGAGCCGACGTCAGGCCCGGCGCCGCCGGGGCCCGAGTCGGGGGCTGCTGAGTCTCCTGAGCTCAGACTCAGGTTGACGGCCTTGGAGAGCAGCTTGGCTGCCTTCATGGAACAGCAGCGGGCACTGATCACCGGTCTCACCGGTGCATCTGCCTTGACCACTGGGACATCGACGTCCAAGTCGACCCCAGAGGCCGAGCTGATCCTCGAGTCCATGTGAGCTCGAGTCGATCCTCGGCCAAGGTCCCCCTCGGCGTCCCCTTCGGGTCCGAGGTTGTCGACGCCGGTACCCTTGGCATCGGGGCGGATGGCATCGATACCTGCCCGACCAGAGCCGCTCGATTCCGCCTCCGATGAGTCCAGCTGGGAGACGGAGGATGAGGAGTCGCCCGACACCTTTCAGACTCGGTGCGTTCCTTCTAACTCGCCCGAGTCCGAGCCTCGGAGAAGGTCACCTCTGGGGGATACCCGGTTCTCGGATTTCGTGCGGGACATGGCCAAGGCTTTGGCATTCCCCGCAGATTCCGAGGAGGAGCCTCGAGCTGAGGAGCTTGAGGCCCTACAGTATGACTCTCCTCCGAAGGAGGCCTTTACTGTTCCGGTTCCTCCGATGCTGGAACGGTTGCTCTTCCGCATGTGGGAGGCGCTGGCCTCGACGCCGGTTTTGAGCAAGTGGGTCAATTCCATCTATCGATTCCGCAAGAGCTCCGGGTTCCAAAAGGCACAATTACCGCACCACTCCATGGTTGTGGAATTGGCCATGCATCATCTGAAGAGTCAGAAGATGCACTCCTTGGTGCCTCCTGGCCGAGAGGCCCAGAACCTGGATGCCCTCGGTAAGAAGTGCTTCCAGGGCTCTATGCTTGCTTGCCGTGTCCAGACCTACCAGCTGTACATGGGCATGTACCTTCGAGACCTGGCAAAGGAGATTGCCGGGTTCTCTGCTGGTCTCTCCGAGGAACCTTTGCAGAGGTTCAATGCTCTATTCTCGGGTATTCGTGAGTGCTCGAAGTTTATATCTCGAGCTGCCTATGATGGCTTCGAGGCTTCGGCCCGAGTAGCTGTGGCCGGCATCGGTGCCCGCCGTCAGGCTTGGCTACAGTCATCGGACCTCGAGCCATGGGTGCAGAACAAGTTGGTCGATGTCCCCTGCTGAGGTGAAAGCCTCTTTGGTAAGCCCATGGCTGACAAGGCTGCTGAACTCGAGACCGAGACTCTCACCCGGACAAGGCTGTCCAGGAAAACCTCTGCCCCTTCTCAGAAGAAGAAGGGCTCGGGAAAAAAGACCTTTTACCCAAGGAAGTCATCTGAACAGTACTCTCATTATCAGGCCTCTGTAGCTCCCCAACAGGGTCAGCAGGCCAAGGGGCAGGGTCATGGGCCCCGTAGGCAGAAGGTCCCCAAGCCTCCTACTCCGGCTCCTGCTCCGCAGGGAGGGTTTTTTTGACTGCATTGGCATAGCCTCTCCTCCTCAGCTGGCCCCCATCAGCACTGGAGGCAGGCTGGCCCTGTTCGCCCACAGGTGGTCAGCCGTCACAAGGGATACCTGGGTTTTAAGTATAGTCCAGAAGGGCTCTCTCTTCCACTTCCACCAGGTACCCCCTCCTATTTTCCAGGGGAGCCTCCCAGACTCCCTCTGCACAGGGACTTACTCCTGTAGGAGTTGGCAGGTCTTCTGAAGGAACAGGCAATGGAACTGGTGCCCCACCACCTGAGAGGTCACGGCTTCTATTCCAGGTACTTCCTGGTACCAAAGAGAACAGGAGGCCTCAGACCCATCCTAGACTTGCAAAACCTGAACAAGTTCCTGGAGAGGGAAAAGTTCAAGATGCTTACCCTTGAAATCCTGCTGCCCTACCTCCAGCAGGAAGATTGGCTATGCTCCTTAGATCTAAAGGATGCTTATACTTACATCCTTATTCATCCAGACCACAGACAATATCTCAGATTTGTAGTGGGAGGAAACCATTATCAGTACAGAGTACTGCCTTTTGGCCTTACATCCGCCCCCAGGGTATTCACCAAGTGCCTGGCGGTGGTAGTGGCCTACCTCAGGGTTCAAGGCCTCTTTGTCTTCCCATATCTGGACGATTGGCTCATCAGGGGTCAATCCCCGCAAAAGGCCAATCAAGCCACCCTTCGCACTGTCGCTCTGCTTCAGCACCTGGGGTTTGTCATAAACTTCGCAAAGTCCAGTTTGCACCCCTCCCAGAACATGGAGCTCATAGGAGCTCGACTGGACACCTTTCAGGCAAAGGCCTTTCTACCAGTGGACAGGCCCACGGATTGATGGCTCTAGCCAGACTATTCCACAGCAATTCTCTGGTCTGCGCCAGACAATTCCTGAGGCTCTTAGGCCACATGGCTTCTACGGTCCATGTGACTCCAAATGCCCATCTACACATGAGGCCAGCTCAATGGGGCCTCCGGACTCAGTGACACTAGGCCACAGGAGGCCTCACAGACAAAGTGCGGGTGTCCAGCCTACTACACTCTTCTCTGCAATGGTGGCTTCATCTTCCAAATCTAGTGCAAGGGGTACCTTTTCAGGCACCTCTACCCTCCCAGGTGCTGACAACCAATGCTTCTCTTCATGGTTGGGGTGCACATTGCCAAGGGGCATGTACTCAAGGCCTGTGGACCCCTTGGGAGGCCGCACAGCAGATCAATCTCTTAGAACTGCAAGCTATCCGCTTAGCCTGAACCCCACAAGGCTCCCTCGGCACTCCTCCCGTGCTGGAAGCATCATCTTTTCAAACCAGAATCAAGGGCCTTAAACCAGTGGTTCTCAGCCCTAGCTGGGTGTACTCCTTGGTTAGCCAGTTTTTCAGGGTATCCACAATGAATATGTATGAGACAGATTTGCATGGGTTGCCTCCATTGCATGAAAATCTTTCTCATGCATATTCATTGTAGATATCTTGAAAACCTGACTGGCTAAGATATACACCGGGGCAGGAATGAGGACCACTGCCTTAAGCAGTAATCTCTAAATTTTACAAGGACCAGCAGGCCAGTCCTTCGTTACATTATCTTTTCACACAGACACAGGAACTACCAAATTTTCCTCTTATTAAACATAAAGGGATCATTTTGGTGCTCTGCTTCATAAATACAAATAAATAAAATAAATTGACGGGTCTTCACTGTTGTCATTGTTAAAGAAAATTTCTGTTAGTCATCTTAGTTTGAGAACAAATAGAAAAAATAAACAAGAAGGTTCCATTTGCTTACTTGATTTCCTCTTAGCATTTTTCATCTAAGGTAGTATAATATGTATTACTAAACAAAGAGAAACATTCTTGAGAATGAATTCAAAGTAGTTCTTAGGTTTCTGTTAACATTTGCTAAGGATACAATTTAAACTAAACCATCATATATTAATTCATTTTTAAATATTTGTTCCAGATTTTCTTGTTAGTTTAATTTGGGCATATACAAAAGGGAAAGAGAAATTAGATTAAGCTCCCGCTTTCTTAGAATTTCAAGGTGAGTTACATTCAGGTCCCGAGAGGACTTGCAATTTAAGTTTTTTACTAGAGCCAATGGAGGGTTAAGTGACTTGCCCAAGATCATGGGGAGCATCAGTGGGATTCAAACCTGACTTCCCTGTTTATCAGCCTGCTGTTCTAACCATTTGGCTACAGCTGCTTTGTTTATGATGATTCACACTCTTTAGAATATATAAAGGCTTTTAAAATGTATTTGGCAGTTTTGCGTTGTCATAGATGGGCAATAATGAAATTTTATATAAAGCTGGGTAGTTGTTTTTAGTTGCCAGTTATAACATATGTAAAATATTGTGTATGTGTGTAAAAATGATTTGTTACATTATGGGCATGAAAAATTTGGCATGTCCCTTTTCATAGATACTGTATTTTGACAGCCCTTTATAACTAATTATTGGATAGCCAGCTGCTGCCCAATACTAATTCAAAAAGCATAACTAAAAAAATGATTTTCTGTGAGCTAGTATGGCAACTATCTGCTCCCAGGGGCTGATGTGCTGTCAATCACAGCCTTAGCTGGCCTGACTCCCAGCATCACATTTTGGCATCTTCAATCTCTTTGGTGTGGTTTTGTTAGAATTGGAGGCAAGAGGGAGCTGATGCACAACATTGGGAGCTGAAGCCAAAATGAAGTCTCAGTGTTCATAAAGAGAAAATTAGTCTTTTGAGAATATCCAGAAATCTCAGAAACAAATGTTTTATAGCATCAGTATAGGTGGTAGTCAATAGTTTACTATCCCATGAATAAAAGAATACATTTTAACAGGTTAAAAGTGCACATTTACAACATGACACAATGGCATGTTTCTGTTTTCCTCAGTCCCTACACTCAAGAATTAGTGGTGGCCACAGAGACATGGTTCACGGAGAACTATGACTAGGATATAATTATACCAGGCTGTAATTTTTTCAGAAAGGACAGGGTAGGAAGAAAAGTATGGGGAGTGGCACTATATGCCAGAAATTATAGTAACAATAAAACAGTCCCCACAATCATTTTTCTTACATATGGGAAAAGGACTATCAAACTTATTGATCCACTTATATTGGTCATCAAGCACAGCCGTTAGACTGTTAGAGTAACCAATTTGTTAACTTTCATCATCAGTCCACTCCAATCTAATTTTTCAATTATTTTTCCTAATTCACTAAGTGTAGGACATTTTTTTACAAGAAACAGTATATCATTTCATAGCAAAACAGTAAAAATTAAAAAAATCTTTTAGCACGAAAAATGCATATTTCATCACATCACTGACATGGCAGCTATGTTTTAAAAACAATAAATCAGTCCCTGCTCTTTCTGTGTCAGGGTGCATATCTACCAAAATACTTTAGCAGCGATTTGACATTTTAATACAAGTCTTTATCTTTATCTTTATTTAAAATTTGATAGACCGCCAGGACCAGCAGGCATACGGCGGTTTACAATAAAACAAAGGAGGCTGCAGAGATCCCATTATAATAGAACAAACATGACTTCAGGGTCTTATAGAGGGAAAGAGTCACATGGAACAGCAAAATGGACCAGTCACAATCCATCACATTAAAGATCGCCATTCAAAGTATAAATCCAAAATTGTTCCCACATATTAAGACAGGAGTCACGATCACCACCTTGGTAATCAACAGAAACAAACTCTATAATTCATCAATGAAGGTCTCAAATTATATGTAGATGTAACCAATGTTGAATCAAGGGAGCTGTTTCCTGGCCAGTTGATATGCTGCTCTTATGTTCATTTAGCCTTAAGGTAGTCTTCCATTTTGACCTATCGATGTACAGTAGATGACATTGTAAACAACATGAGATGAAGTACAGTCAGTATAATCTCGAGATCGCAGCCTCTGTCCAGTACCCAGATAAGACCACTCGGGACCCTCAATGGTGAAATCACACCAATCACATTGTCCACAGTTCATATGCTGACCATTCTGTGCCTTTTGTCATGGTAAACAGCAGGAAAACTGGAAAGCAATGCCATGTTTCAACAGGAAAGGTAGCACAATCATACAAAGGGGTAAGAGAAAAGGAGGGCAAGAGTAGGAGAACTAAGAATGGCAGGTCAAAGACTATTTGAAAGAGGTGTGTTTTAAGCAGGGATTTGAACTTAGGGTAGGAGAGTTTGAGACAGAGGGCAGGAGGTAGTGTGTTCCATAGGGCAGGGCCAAGGAAGTAAAAAGCAGAGTTGCGATTGGATTTTAACTGAGCTCTAGTGGTGGGGAGAAGGTGTAGGCGTTTAGCATGAACGGTGCGGAGGACATGGTGCAGGGTATGGAGATGTAGAAGGTATGAAAGGTATCTAGGGGTGCCGGAATGTAAGACTTTGTGGACCAGGGTGAGAAGTTTGAACTGAATACAGTACTTGAGATGGAGCCAGCAATAGTGAATCTGGAGTGGAATGATGTGGTCAAAACGGGAAGTGTGAGCAAGGATCCGGACAGCAGTGTTTTGAACAAGTTGGAGGCGATGCAGTTGATACTGTGGGAAACCGGAGAAACAGTTACAGTATTTATTAAGCAGGGTTTCTATGCTGCTTTTTGCCTGGTCAAAGTGGTTTACACAGAACCTTATACACCAGTAGGCATACATTGGACAGTCCAGACAGGTAAGAGTTGACGGTGAGCTCAGTACATTGAATACATTGGGGCACTTGAGCAGATTAGCTATTTACAATGGGTAAGAGCAGAATGTATGGAATAACATTGGGAAATTCATACCTATAGGGGATGGGTGGATAATTGCATCATTGTCAGTTGGTGGGGGGGGGGAGGGGGAGGGTGACGTTGTTGGGCAAACGTATTCTGAGAACAGGTGAGTCTTTAGCTGTTTCCAGAAGGTGAGAAAGTCATTGGTGTTTCTTATTGAGGCTGGGAGCTTGTTCCAGGTGGACGGCACATCAGCAGGCTTGTTGATTGTATTTGGTTCTGTCAAAGGGGATAGTGAGAGTAGTCCCGGTGGACATGCGTCTAGCTCTGTTGGGTTGCTGGGTTGGAACAAGGTTTGGAGGTTTTTGGGGGAGTGTGAGTGGATGGTTTTGTGTGTTAGGAGAAAGGACTTGTATTTCAACCTGCTGATTATTGGGAGCCAATGGCATTGTTCAAGGTTGGGTGTTATATGGGCATATTTTGATGCTCCTTGCAGAATGCATGCTGTGGTGTGTAGAGCTGTGCAGAGTGGGAGTAGTATAGTTTATGGGAGTCCTTGGTAGATTGAGTTAAAATAGTCGAGATGGGGGAGGATTATGGCTTGAAGAACGGAGCAGAAGTCTGAAGGATCCAGGAGAGGACGGAGGCATTGCAGGGATTTTGCCTTGTAGTATACTGCTTTTGCGGTCTTGTTTATGTGCTATTTGAAGGAAAGTTGTTGATCGAGGATGACTCCTAGGTATTTCACTTCTGTTTGAACTTGTACTTGGGTGTTATTTAGTGTTGTGGTAGAGGGTGGGGAGAATACATTGTCCTTTGTTCCGAATAGAGCTTCTGGGGTTTTTTTAAGTTTGTCACTTAGCCAGTTGTAGACATCAGAGAAGCAGAACTGGCGGTTGGTGTATGAGGGTTTTTTTCTGTTGAGTGGTCCATAGAACATGATATTGTCAACGTATAAGTGGAAGATGAGGGAGCAGAGAGGTTGAAGCTGAGTATGGATAAAGATGAAGCTTTGGGGTACTCCTTGTGTTTGACAGTAAGGGGTGGAGATGCTTGTTCCAATTTTTATTTGTTGGTGTCTGTTGGTTAGGTAGGAGGTTAATCACTGAAGCACTGTGCTTTGGATACCGGTGGATTGGAGGCAATGGAGGAGAATGTTGTGGCTGACTGTCAAAAGCAGCCGAGATGTCTAGAAAGATCAGAAGGAATCCTTGGGCAATGTTTTGTATATCTTTTATAAGAGTGTTGATAAGTGAAACCATCAGAGTTTCGACTCCATGCTGGGGGCAGAATCCATGTTGCTGGGGGTCAAGGAGGGAGTTCTTGTCGATATGGTCTTGGAGCTGTTATTGGACAGCTTTCTCAATGATTTTTGCAATGAAAGGGGAGACTGGCGATGGGTCTGTAGGAGGCTGGGTCTGACGGATCTAGGATGGGCTTCTTCAGTGGGACGAATGGAAGAGAGTTTGAGATTGAGGCATCTGTCCAAGCTGAAGAGCTGATTGTGTGATTCTGGTGAGTATGTCACTGAGTTCTGTTTTAGTTGCTTTGATCCAACTGACAAGGCAGGGATCAAGTGGGGAGATGGTTGTACTTCACCCCCTATTCACTCCCTTTGCTTGCTGCAGCCCAAATGCATGACCTTACATTTTTTAAAATTAAATCTCAGCTGCCAAATTCTAGACCATTCTTCAACCTTAGCTAGATCCCTCCTCATGTTATCTACATCTTCCTGGGTGTCTGCTCTATTAATATCATCTGCAAAGAGGTAAACCTTACCCAACAGCCCTTCCGCAATATCACTAATAAAGATGTTAAAAATAATCTGACCAAGGACACATCCTTGTGGCACTCCCCTAGCAATCTCCTTCTCAGAGTGAGTTCCATTTACCTGTACTCTGTGTCGCCTTTCACTGAACCAATTTCTAACCCAAGCAGTAACATTAGGATCCATCTCTAGAGTGCTCAGTTTGTTTATAAGTCGCCTGGGCAGAACGGTGTCAAAGGCTTTACTGAAATCTAAATACACCACATCTAGGGCTCTCCCTCGGTCAACTCCCTGGTCACCCAGTCAGAGAAATCAATCAGATTTGTCTGACAAGACCTGCCTCTGGTGAATCTATGCTGCCTCGGATCCGGTAATCCGTTGGACTCCAGAAACCTTACTATTTTCTCTTTCAGCAGTTCTTCCAATAATTTACTCACCACTGAGGTTAAACTAAATGGCATGTAGCTTTTAACTACATCCTTACTTCTGCTTTTGTGTAAAGGGACCATGTGTGCCTCTCTCTGGTTCTCTGGCACCACTCCCGACTCCAAAGAGGCATTGAAAAAGTCAGTCAGTGGAGCTGCTAGAACATCCCCAAGTTCCCTCAGTATTCTCAGATGTATCCCATCCAGTCCCATCGCTTTGTCTACTTTTAGTTTAGCTGTTTCCTTATGTACACAGTCCTCTGAAAATTGTTCAAGATGTCCCTCGCTTCTGTTCTTGTTTGTGGGTGTTTTCTGTGGTCCTGCTCCTGGTCTTTCATCTGTGAACACAGAAGAGAAATATTTCCTAAGCAATTCTGTTTATCCTACATATTCCTTCTGTTTACCCTTGAATCTGACAATATTTGTTAACGGTAAGCCCATAAAAACAAAAGTGAAATGTTTTGAATCAAATACCCAGTCTAAACATTTTCA
Organism: Ichthyophis bannanicus; assembly: GCA_033557465.1. Lineage (NCBI taxonomy): Eukaryota > Metazoa > Chordata > Amphibia > Gymnophiona > Ichthyophiidae > Ichthyophis > Ichthyophis bannanicus. Next base: position 1,224,002,568 of record CM066033.1, read on the forward strand.
CAAGCAAAACCTATAATAAAAAGGCAAATGGAGCATAATGGCACAGACAACTATGGGTGATGGAAGAGATACCTGACAAACGCTGCTGATCGCTGGAAGTAGCGGTATACAAATGTATACTAAATAAATAAATAAAGATGCTAGAAGCAAGGTGTGAGTTGGTGCTAGCCTGAGAGGTTTGGTGGTTGTTGCAGGATCTCTTGAATTTGGAGCTCCAGCTTCTCTGCTAGGGACACCTCTCAGATGTGATGCGGGAACCGGTATGAATGTGATGACCCCGTGGGGGTCACCTATTGCCTGGTTACCTTGTGTTGCCTTTCATCATGGATACCACGGTTGCAGCTGCTGCAATGGATACAGAGTGGGGTGCCTCCAGTTTCTCCAGTGGCCAGAGCAGTTCACCCTTGTGCTCTGGAAGCTCACTTCCTGCCCCCTCCACTTCAGCAGAAGGCAAACTGCGCAGGCGCGACAGGCGGGAAGAGTCGAGTATGACCACAGTCTTGAGTATGCCTGAGGCTCCTTTAAATTTAAAAGACCTGCCAGGTATGCTGAGCGATTTGGCGAACTTTGGAAATTGTAGGGACAGGTTCTACCAAACTCATACGAACCGGCTGAATCCCACCACTGACTGCATATGCTTTGTAGTGCTATACAAATGAGTAGTAGTAGGCATTTCAGTTTGGGAGACTTGGATTAAACAGTCATGATAAGCTGTGTCTCTGTAGGGTAGCACAGTGGTATGACACATATGTTTATTTCCATGTGGAGAGTTTATCTGTGTTTCTGTGGAAATCAGTGTAATATGGCAAAAGGTGGAATACGTGTGTTTTTTTGTCAGAGGAGTGAGCATGTCAGGGTTTGAATGTGTGTCATTCTGTGTGCATGTTCATGTCTCGAGGTCATGTGTGTGTCAGGATGTTTGTGTATGTTGGGGTGGTCTGTATGTTGTCTTCTGCATATTATATATATGGTGGTGTTTTAATATGGTTGGTATTTTGTGTGTTGTGTTCTGTGTATTGTGTTGTGCTGTGCATGTGTGCATGTAGATTGTGTACAGACACACAGACAGAGAGACATGGATTCTCCCTAATAGATGCTATTGCTTAAGTAAAACATGCCTAAATAATGATATTGCTAATTGAGTTTTGTAATTTTATATTTGAACTCTAAATATACAGTCTGGTGCTCAATGAAATTTAGCTATACATATATTTATACATATATTTTCTTTGATATGCCTTAACGTCCAACTTAGAACTTATATAGGAATCTGTGGTGTGCCTGGGATTATAGTTTATATTTATCCAGATAGCAGTTATCTTTAGCCGCCATCTGGTTAAGTTTATCGTATAAATAGGACAACTATTTATGTGATCCTATCTTAAATGGAATATTTATCTGTTAAAATACATTAATGTGTATTCTTCAGTACTACTTAAAATGATAGGGTGGCTGAAAATATGTTTATAGATTTCTGTACAACTTATGATCTCCTTAAACAGCAATTATTCCACCGAGTATTGACTTTACTATGTTTGCTTGCTTACTTAGTTATTTATATATTGGAATGGTGTTACTGTCCACTAATCCAAAAACATTTTGTACAAAGCAGATTACAATAGAAACATGATGGTAGAAAAAAACCACACGGCCTGTCTAGTCTGCCCTTCCATATCAACTACTACAATAGTCCCCTTTTTTCCTTTTGAGATACTCTGTGTCTGTCCCATGCTTTTTTGAATTCAGATACTGTCCTTATCTCTACTATCTCCACTGGGAGACTATTCCACACATCTACCACGCTTTCCGTAAAGAAGTATTTCCGTATATTACTCCTGAGTCTCTCTCTTTTCACCCTAATCCTATGTCCCCTCATAGCAGAGCTTGCTTTCAAAATTCTCCTCCTGTGCATTTATGCAAGGGACGTATTTGAATATCTCTATCATTTCTCCTCTATCCCGCCTTTCCTCTGGCATATATATATACAGTATTGAGATCCTTAAATCTGTCCTCATATGCTTTATAATGAAGACTACTAACCATTTTAGTAGCCAATAAACATACACAGTAGAATGACACACACCATATGAGACAATCAAAAGCAGAATAAAATAGCATAAAACCTTAACAGAAAACCAAAAAAATTTTTTTTACTTTTACATGAAATTCTAAAAAATCCTCTTCTAGCTGGATTTCGATGTGGACCAACAACTGGCAAAAACTGATTTCACATGACAAACAAATGAGCCCATTGTATTGGAGGAATGGATAATATGCTTGTATTCCTTGACCACAGAGATCTCTCTGATGTATGAGGGTCTGCATGGACCAGAATAAATGAAGGATTTCATTATGCAGTGCCTGGAACAGTAGCTTCGTAACCTTAAATTTCACATGGAAAGGACCAGTGCAAAGATTTCAGACAAGGGGTAACATGGTCATATTATAGTTTATCAACAATGTAGCTGCACAGTGTTGAATCATTTGCAGAACATGTGTAGCAACAAAGAAGTACCTAGATAGATTATTGCAACTTTCTATATCTTGCCAAGGACAAGAAATTATAAAACGGTACAGAAATCATTAGCTGGCTAGTTATATTTTAGAAGCTGTACAAAACATAATTTTGTTATTGCCATTGAACATGCAGACTCTCAGATTTTGCACCTCAGAAAGTAACAGCCTAAACAGACCATCCTTGGTTAGCCAGAGACCAATTTATAGTCCAGCAGACCAACAGACATAAAACAGATCAGTCTTATTACAATTCAGTACTAATTTATTTAGGTCGGCCATGACTGAACCATGGGTATACATTTAGTTAAGATAGACTGAGCTTCAGCCAAATCTGAATGAACAGGAAAAAACAGTTGAATATAGTCTGCATACATATGAAAAGTGAAGCCTAACTCACACAAAACCTGTTCCAAACATGCTGAAAGATCAGTCCTGGAGGAAAAGAAATGTCCAAGGATTTCCATCTAGAAGTGTCCTGTCCCAAACAAATTTTCTGTTGCTCTACTGACAAGAAGGAAGAAAACTGCTGAAGAACAGCGCCTGAAAGACTTTTATGTCTTGAAGCTGCTTTAACAGGCTATCAATTGTGTCAAAAGGCAAAGAGATATCAAGAAACATCATGATTATAGCAGAACCATCATCTCAGTGGGTCAACCATAGAGACCAATAATAGCTCAGTGCTATAGGCCACCCGAAACCCATATTGAAATTCATCAATAATCCCATGGCTCTCATTGAGTTGATCAAAAAAGGCAGAGCACAAAAGGATAGCATTTCCATATGCTATGTTAATGACATCTAAATGGATCTTTTGCAAAATAGGGTGTATAATTGTACACATTAATAAAACTAGGAGCTCATCCTTAAACAATGAAAGGTTAAGTATTGCACGAGTCACCAAGTTAATGTGTCTCTTCAAAAATTGATCAGCCATGGTAAGCATAGATAAGCATATAAAGACAAGTAATCAAACTCTATGACAAAATTAAATGTCATTACTTGAGCAAAACTGGAGAAAACCTTTTGGGTCTTGAATAGAAGGTACAAGGATTTAATAAGAGTAACCTTATTGGCAGGACAGATTTTTCTACCCGTTTTACATTAAGGATGACAAATTGTTTTGAAGTTGAATGCAATGATAGACTGTCTTAACTTTATTACGGTTCAGCCTCGTATACATGCTCTGCAACATTGAATTCCTCCTTCAGGGTAGCTATTTGATGTTTCTGTCAATTTCACTTAGCTGTCTGCATTGTGTGCTTTAATACCTGAGGTAAATCAGGTAAGGTACTTTCTAACACGCCTCGTCCGATCTTTTTTGCAGCAGATAGCCACATCAACCACCTGGATCAGTGTACTTCCAAGCTTCAACTAAACTAGTGAACTGAGACCTCTGGACCTTCAGCTGCAGTCAACCAGTGGTCCACTAAAGGAACTAAGGAACATTGCTTAACAGGGGCAGGTCCCGTACAAGGAGGCTTTAGTACAATGATTGGACTATTCCATTGCCATAGTAGTGAGCTGCTATTTTAGACTATCTAAAGCCAAACATCTCTGTGCAATATTAGATCTAAAGTGTAACCCATGACATGAGTGGGAACATCAAGAATTTGTTTCAGATTGATGGCTGCTATGATTGCTAAAGAAAACCATCAGTCTTTGGGGATCCAGAAGTTTCTACATGTAAATTAAAATCACCCACATCCAAAAGTTCTTGAAATCATAACTGGTAGCTCATAAGGATGTCCATCAATGTGGCCAATTGATTAATAAATAAATTTGCCAGGCAGTGGGTTACACAGAGAAAAAACTAACAAAATATAAACACGGAAACTCATAATCCACATCTGAAACAGATCAGTTCATGGTGTTACTGATCTCTAAACACCCATCCCTCCTTCCCCATATGACATTCATGAAAATAAGAATAATTGGCAGAAGAGAATTCATTGAACAGCATAACGTCACTTAATAAGCAAACTTATATTTAAAAAAAAAATCAAGCTCCCTATTTAAAACCAGATCATGAATGATTAAAATGTTTTGGGCCGATATACAGCCTGTGGTGGTCAGCGATTTATTTAACAGCCAGCTATCACAAGCAAAATATATCAGATATTTAGCAGCAGTATCAGGTTAGTGGCTGTTCCTGAATATCCAGTATTTGTGGTCAGCACCAGCAGTTTTCTGAATAGGAGCGATATTTAGCTGTTGTCTGGATAGCCAACATGCATAGACTTAGGACTGCATTTTACTTAAGTTCTACAGTACTTATCCAGACTGTGGCACTAAAAATTGTCATTATCCAAATAATGATGTCTCTTCCCCAGCACGGTGCATGGACTGCCCCATGCATTGTCGAGAAGCAGTATATCAAGTCTTAATAAACTATATAAACTGTCTGGATAATGCCGCAACGATCAAAGGAAATATTCAGCAGCATTATCCAGATAGTGTCATTGAATATTGGCCTCACCCTTTTGAATGTCACCCTCTTTGTTCTTAAAAACTCAGGCATTAATAAAACCAGACTTGTTACATATACTTAGACTGTCCAGGGAAAATAGTGGAAGCTGTTCTACAAGGTAACTCATGCTGCACCCCTAAATCTGGGAACCAATAAAAAGAAGATTACATCCACCATTCCCCATAACCACAAAATGCTGACGAATTGTAACAAAACCATTGAATATGCCAAAGTACTCACAATAGATATACTAAAAACCTCATTAAAAAAATAAATCGGGCATAAAACCCTTAGTACTATGATCCTAGCTTCACATGCACACATAACATCAGAAGCAATCAATAAACCATACATCCACTTAAAATAACAGATCCACAAATAAAATAATGCTCCATATCTATTTATTGATAGAAGATCTTAGCTTCTTCCTTTGTTGCCTTTTTCTCAAAGTGCCTTAAGAAATATTCAAGTCCAGTTCATATAGAAAAATGGAAAACTGCAATATGAATCTTCATGCTGTGAAGGGAAACCATGGAATAGATACCAAATTTCATTTTTTGGACATGCAAGTAAAAGAGCATAGCAGCTGAACTGAGAAAATTTGTTCAAAAATGAAAGCAGGATATTGCTATGTAAGTAAATGGAATGATAAAAGAAAATGCAGCACAGAACGAAGGCAGCATGCAGGTGTACACATAGTGATTCGATTTTCAAGAGCATAAGAACAGGATTTCATACTGAATAGAAGAGGAAACTGATGAAATAGAGGGAGGAGCGTGATTGTATCTGGATTGACGATAAATAAGTCTAGCGGGTATGTTCAAAATAAGGGTTAGGGGAGAGGCAGAAAGATTAACTACAGTGATATTGTTACAGAAATCAATTGTACTAGGGACCAAAGTGAATTTGCAGGTTGGCAGAGAATGTTAGTAGAAAAAAATGGATGCGAGAGATGTTCAGTACATGTTTACTTGAGCTGATATGTGAATGGAAATTGAAAAAGATCAGTCAAAACGACACCAAGATTTTTTTTCCAGAGGAAAAGGTTAAGGCATTACTATAATGGTAAATGAAGGTATGATACAGAAATTAGCATACAAGATAGCATTATAAATAAGCTCAGTTTCCCTATATTAAGTTTGAGGTACTGACAGAACATTTATGAAATAGTATGAACCAGTATTAGAAATGCAGTAGTTGTGTGTCATGCAAAGATATAAGGAGAGAGGTATACCTGGGATACTCCAACCCTGAATGTGGAAAGAATAGTTCAGCGATCCAAGGGCATTTTGAAGAGAGAGAACAGAACAAGAGATCCTCTAAGCATAAGGAAAAATGTAGTTATTTTTGTTACTGGAAGTACTACTACTAATCATTTGTATAGCACTACAAGGCATGTACAGCATGTAAGAGACAGTCCCTGCTGATAAGAACTTACAATCTAGTCAAGGCAGACTATATAACAAGTGAGGACTAGGATATATCTAGGGGAATGGTAGGGAAACACATAGGAGGTGAACAGGAGACTAGGGGGATCAGGATCCCAAAGCAGAAAATAAATCTAGAAAGATAAAAAAGGGGTAGTTGGGAGAAAGTAAGCACTGAGGCAGAATGGAACAAACGTGGGAGTATCTCATGGAGTGATCCATATTTCATTGTTAATAGCTGGAAAGCAGATGAATAAGTAGCTAATTAATGCAAATAGTTTTCTTAGCATCACAACTGCACTTCCAAGGTACACAAAGGGAGGGGAGATGCAGAAAGAGGGGATATGGCAGATGAGGGTGTTGGAACTGACATTAAATACAGAACTTGAATCGCATGAGTTGGAGTAGTGGAAAAGGAAATTTGATTGGAAAATGTTGGACAGAGCAATACAAGAAAATGGTAACTGGGGCAAAGGGGAGAATGTAGAGAATTTGGGCCGATTCTCATTATGGTGGTGGGGGAAAAACAAACAAACAAGATTTAAGATGAGAGAGACACTTTCACCAGACCAGCTAGAAAATATCATATAAATGCTAAAGGTCCATGCACATGAATTGTTACTGTAGGGTAGTGAGAGTTAACAACCAAGCCATCAAATAAAGTGTGAATATAAATGCAACAGATATAATAGCTGCAAGCACAGAGCAGAGATGACAAATGAAAATAAGTTTTGGCATTGTTAGACTTTGGCAATCTGAGATGTAGAGTCGTCGTTGCAGAAATTTGTAGATGGTGGTGATGGGTTTTTAGATGGAAGCAGAGTTCAGACTGTCTAGGCCAGGGGTGGCCAACTCCGGCCCTGGTGCACCATGATCTAGCCTGGTTTTCAGGGTGTCCCAAATTAATATTCATGAGATATATTTACATTCAATGGGAGGCAGTGGGTGCAAATATACCTCATAAATATTCATTAGGGGCATCCTGAAAACCAGGCTGGATCGTGGTGCACTAGGACCGGAATTAGCCACCCCTGGTCTAGGCAGACATATGAGAGAAAAAATATGTTGCCACAGGGCACGAACTAGATAATCCTTCAAGCAGCAATTGAGAAGTAGATTTGAAGTTTTAGATTTAACTACTCTCCTTTTCTGAATTTGAGCTCACAGTGGGTTACACATTCAGATATTGTTGATAGTTTCCTTCCCAAGAGGACTTACAATCTAAGTTGAATCTAGAGCAGTGGACTGTGAAGTGATTTGCCCAAGGTCAAAAAGGAGTGTCAGTGTGAGAAGCAGAATCTGAACTTCAGGTTCCCTGGTTCTTAGCTTGCTGCTCTAATTACTAGATGGTTACTCCATACAGGCAGATTTGAATGAAAAATGTTCATCAACTGCCATAGACACTGCCACTGGTAGGAAGGAGGGGTCAACAGGAAGTAGTAAAGAAACCAGAAAGGATTTTAACTTTTTCTGTGGAGTAGTCCATTTTTAATTGGATTGAGGGATGGGATGTATTAAAATAATTGTGAAATTGTTTGAGAGACTATTCCACAGAAAGGCATGCCTCCAGGCATACCTAATAGCATCATCTGATCCAAATATACAAAAAGCACTGAAATATGAAAGTAAATGTCCATCATCAAACTGGACAAGCGTTCTGACTAGAAGAAATGAATACGAATTTACAAGCATACACAGAAAAGGAAGTAACAATTTTCAAAATAAAAGAAAAAAATCTTTAAAGAATTAGATAAACAAATTAGGAAAAACAAGTAGCAAATGCACAAATACAGTGGGAAATAGAGTGTTAGTCCAGGAATCCTTTGTCATTCAAGAATGGACACATGAATGGTTAAGGAGGGGTGAACTGAAACCGAAAGATCAGAGGTTGATAGTTGCAGCCCAGGACAGCGGATTATAGATGAGATGGTTTACTGTGAGCATTGAAAAAACTTGCAAAACTGACATATCTAGTCTAAGAAAAAGCTGGAAACAGTGATTCATCTCATAGCTGGCTGTGAAGTTCTGATGGCAGAATATTTCTATACAGAAAGACACAATAAAGTAGCACATCTCATCCATTGAAAACTCTGTAAACACTACAACACCACTGTGCCTGAAAAGTGCTGGGATCATGACCCTAAAAGAATTAGAGAATGAATAGGTTATGTGTTCTTCTCCTTTACCACTATAATGGCATAGAGGTATTCATTCCAAGCAATTACTCTGTGACTCGCGTAGAGGGAGAAAATCTTCAAGTACCAAGAAATGCAGTCTGAGACCAAGAAAATGTTGCAGAAAGATACCAAGTTATTTCCCATAATGTTGGGTGCCAAAGGTTTAATTAAGAGGAATTTCCAAGAACACTTTGATAAATTATCTATACACGTAACATCTTACGAACTCTAGAGGGAGGCTGTTGTTGGCACAATGCAAATACTACGCTGAACATTAGCAGTAAATTTGAGAGACTTAGATCATACTCCACATACTCTGGCTTAGAAGTGAGGCTCATGACTGTCATGGTACTGTATGCACAAAACCAATGCAACCAAACAAGCCACCAAAATATCTTAATATGATCTCCTTTTTTGATTCCTTATTTTATTCACTTTTATACTTTTGTGTTTTTTTAATATTTGGCAAAATGATAACAGTAGTGTATAATATGTTTAAAAAAAAGATCACCTCTATAATTAAAAAGACGGTTGATCCTCCACTTGTATGATTCTTTTTTGGCATGTGTACTCTTTGTGTCGGGAACAAAAATTTAAGAGGATTTAATCCCATGGATACTGATTTTAAATTCAAAATTTTATGAGTTCAGTGCGGCATTTCAAATGTGAAATTGTAAATCCTGTGAGAACATGGAAGAATCTGACTGTTGTTTGGATCCACAGTCAGGATGAAGTTGTGCTTTGAGATTTCATACTACTTGTCTCACTGACTTTGTTATTTATAGACTCCAATGTCCTTGTGTCAAGTTATACATTGGTAAAACTACTTGACCATTAAAGGTCAGAATCAACAATGTTACAGTCTTCAACACAATCTGTGCCATTGGTGCAGCACTGTTTGAATTATTCCCATGCATTTGCATCTTTGTGGATGGTTCGGTTTGAAAGGTAGGATTTGAACCATGACAGAACTTTGTCTTTGAGGCCGATTTCTTGTAATCTGAGTATGAGGTAATCATGTGATATGGAGTCGTAAGCTGCTGTTAAGTCGAGAAAAATTAAGATGAAACCACTGAGGAGCCGCAGAGTGAATGCATTTATAGGTCAGCAGGAAAAGTTTGAACTGGATGCGGAAATGGATAGGGAGCCAATAAAGTGACTTGAGAAGAGGAGTAATATGGGCATGATGAGGCTGGCGGAAGATTAGTCGCGCAGCAGAGTATTGAACATTGAAGGGGAGAGAGATGATTCAAAGGGAGACCAGCAAGGAGTAGGTTACAGTAGTCAAGACGGGAGGTGACTATGGAGTGGATAAGCATTTTAGTAGTGTGTTCAGAAAGGAAAGGGCGGATTTTGCTAATGTTATAAAGGAAGAAACGGCAGGTTTTTGCTACGAGCTGGATATGTGTGGAGAAAGAGAGAGGAGTCAAAGACAGTCCTCAGATTGCGGGCCGAGGAAACAAGAAGGAGTAGAGAGTTATCCACAGGGACTGAGAAAGGAGGAGGAGGAGGGGAGGTTTTAGGGGGAAAGATGAGAAGTTTTGTCTTGGCCATGTTCAATTTCAAGCAGCGGTGAGACATCCAGACAGCAATGTCAGAGAGGCAGGCAAGAGATCCGGGTCTGGATTGCTGGAGAGATTTCAGGCGTAGAGAGGTAGATCTGGGAGTCATCGGCATACAGATGTACTGAAAGCCATGGGAAGAGATAAGCGCACCAAGGGACTGCGTATAGAGAGAGAAAAGGAGCGGACCCAAGACAGATCCTTGGGGTACACCAACTGAGAGCGGGGTAGCAGAGGAGGAGGAGCCACCTGAACACACACTGAAAGAGCGATGGGAGAGATAGGAGGAGAACCCAGGATATTACAGAGCCACTGAAACCAAGCGAGGACAGGGTATCGAGGAGAAGGTTGTGGTCAACAGTGTTGAAAGCAGTAGAGAGGTCAAGAAGGATGAGGACAGAGTAAAGGCCCTTGGATTTTGCCAAGAACAAGTCACTGGAGACTTTGGTAAGAGCCGTTTCAGTAGAGTGTAGAGGACGAAAGCCAGACTGTAAGGGATCCAGGAGGGCATGAGAGGAGAGGAAGTCGAGGCAGCGGCGGTGAACCGCACGTTCAAGTAGTTTAGAAGTGAAGGGAAGGGAAGGAGAGAGATGGGTCGATAGTTAGAAAGACAGGTGGGATCAAGTGAGGGTTTCTTGAGGAGAGGTGTGACCACAGCATGCTTGAAGTCTGCAGGGACTGTTGCGGTGGAGAGCGATAGGTTGAGAATATGAGAGATGGAAGGGACAATAGTGGAGGAGATGGGACTTAGGAGAAGGGTGGGGATAGGATCAGAGGAGCAGGTGGTGAGTTTAGAGGAAAAAAGAAGGTGTGCAGTTTCCTCTTCAGAGATCACAGGAAAGGAAGAGAGGGTAGCAGAGGTAGGGGGGGAGAGTTGGGCATGGAGAGGGGGAGGAGGGGGAGTAGCTGAGTTTGTAGGGAATTGGAGGGTGATCTTGTGGATTTTGTCATGGAAATAGTCAGCTACAGTTTGGGCAGAAAGGGAGGGAGGGATCAGAGACGGAGGCACTTTGAGGAGAGAGCTTAGTAAAGAGACGGCGAGGATCAGAGGCAAGAGAGTTAGTCAGATGGACATAGTAGTCTTGTTTGGCAAGAGCTATGGATGACTGGAAAGAGATCAGCATGAATTTGAAGTGTAGAAAGTTTGCAGGGGAGCGGTATTTGAGCTATGCACGCTCAGCAGAACGGGCACAGGAACATAGAGAGCAGGTAGTGGGTGAAAGCCAGGGCTGGGGTGCAGAACGTCTCACAGGATGGGATGGGTGGAGCAAGGGCATCCAGAGCCAAGGAGAGTGCAGCATTATAGGTAGATACTGCCTCGTCAACAGACTTAGATGACATAGTGGAAGAAAGAGATGAAGAAATGGTGGAAGAGAGAGCCAGGGGATCAATAGCATGAAGATTTCTAATTAGGTTGGAGGAGACAGGACGTGGCTGAGACAGCAGGTGATGAAGATTAAAGCTTAAAAGGTTGATGGTCAGATAAGGGGAGAACTGATCTACAGAAGTTCGAGGGTAAGCAACTGAGAAAAATATCAGGTCAAGGCAGTGGCCGTGTTGGTTAGTGGGGGCAGTGGAACAAAGTTGGAGGTCAATGAGGAGGTAAGGGAGAGGAGCTTTGAAGCATACAGATCAGAGGGGCTGTCGACATGAATGTTAAAATCCCCAAGAATAAGAGTGGGGGAAGAGGGATCCAGAGAGAAGGAGAGCCAAGAGTCAGTGAGAAAGGTAGAATCAGACTGGAAGGAAGAAAAAGAGAAAATATGGAATCAAAAAAAGGATAATATTAAGATATTTGTGTGGCTTGCTTGGTTGCATGGATGAATTTTCACTTGGTAAAGCCTTTGTAGTGATGGTTATTGTGCTCAAAACTAACCCATTTGGAGAAACTGCCCCGAAGGTTAACTTTCTGGACACCACAGTTTCTATCAACAGTGGCTATACACAGACATCGATATATGAGAAGCCAAATGACAGATGCAATTACCTTCACAATTCCAACTTTCACCCATCATATACAAAAAAGGCTATTATACACAGCCAAGCAACACAATATCATCATATATTTTCTTGTCATTTCATAACCTATGGCATTGTGCAATCCAAACTTGAGATAAAATACTGCACTGCCGTTTGGCCATTAGGCCAGAATTTGGTAGAGAAGATATTGAATGACCTTGTGAAATTGAATTATTTATCCCTGAAGTAGTGATAATTGGGCTCAACTGTTTTCTTTGATTGTCCAAAAGTCCTGCATTTTTTTAAATTGAATATTCATAATTTCACAAAAACTAATACAAGCAAATAAACTTGCAATAGAAATGTGGGTTAAAATGAAAGACATGGTATAATACAATACATGCATGTACAATAAAGAAAACAGCTTGTAAGAAAATAATTACATGTATTTAATTAGCTAGGCTTATATGCCACTTTTCTGTGAGTCAAAGCTGTGTACATTCAGGTATTATATATACAGCCCGAAGGGCTCACAATCTGTGTTTTTGTACCTGAGGCAACAGAGGGTTAAGTGGCTTGCCCAAAGGCACAAGGAGCATAGAAACAGAAACATGATAGCAGAAAGAGACCACATGGACTATCTAGTCTGCCCTTCCATATCAACCAATACAACAGTCCGCTTTTTCCCTTTACAGATCCTCTGTGTTTCTACCATGCCTCTCCTCATCTCTACCACCTCCACCTAGAGACAATTCCACGGATCTACCACTCTTTCCGTAAAAAAAATATTGACGCATATTACTCCTGAGTCTATCCCCTTTCACCCTCGTCCTATGTCCCCTCGTAGCAGAGCTTGCTTTCAATTGAAAGAGGAGGTATTTAAACGCCTCAATCATATCACCTCTATCCCGCCTTTCCTATAAAGTATACATATTAAGATCCTTAAGTCTGTTCTCATATGCTTTATAATGAAGACCACTAACCATTTTAGTAGCCATCCTCTGTACTGATTCCAACCTGTTTATATCCTTTTGAAGGTGTGGTCTCAATAATTGCACACAATAATCCAAATGAGGTCGCACCAAAGACTTATACAGAGGCACTAAAGTACTTGCACATCTTAGAGGAAAGGGGCTGCTCTCAGGTGCAGCTCTTTATCCAAATCAGTCATACACGGAGGACCTGAGATTAATTAATTAAGCTTCAGGTACACAAGGTGTATTAGGGGTATTAGATACACTTTTATTAGTATAGGCATCTACACCAATCCTTATTATATACAGAATTTAAAAGACCTAAACACAAGCTTTAAACTAAGATGCAGACAGAAGTCCAGCAACGAGATGGGGGTTCTCCGGTCTTTTGCATTGAGTGTCACATGTATGATTTTCTCCCAGTTGGTGAGAGGTCTTACGCCTGCACTAAGTGCAAGGAGCTCTTTGCTCTCAGGGAACGAGTCCATTCTCTAGAGGCTAGAGTAGCAGACCTGGAAGACATAAGAAAGACAGAGAAGTACATGGACGAGACCTACAGGGATATAATCCTGAAGTCCCACCTCCAGTCTGGCAGCATCCCTGTTGCCATGGAGGAGAGAGGTCACGTGACAGGAGAGCATCACCCTGGTGTGGCAGGAAATGATCCTGTAACTAGGACCTGTCCTCCAGGTGATGTAAAACCCTCTCGCACCGAGGACGTTTCTCCAGGGCCATGTCCCCATGAGGGGAGGGTCAGGACAGCTGTTATAGTTGGTGATTCAATCATTAGGAATGTAGATAGCTGGGTGGCTGGTGGACGTGAGGATCGCCTGGTAACATGCCTGCCTGGTGCGAAGGTAGCGGACCTCACGCACTGCCTAGATAGGATCATAAATAGTGCTGGGGAGGAGTCTGCTGTCTTGGTACATGTTGGTACCAATGACATAGGAAAATGTGGTAGGGAAGTTCTGGAGGCTAAATTTAAGCTTTTAGGTAGGAAGTTGAAATCCAGAACTTCCAGGATAGCATTCTCCGAAATGCTTCCTGTTCCATGTGCAGGACCCAAAAGACAGGCAGAGCTCCGGAGTCTCAATGCGTGGATGAGACAATGGTGCAAGGATGAGGGTTTTGGATTTGTTAGGAACTGGGGAACATTCTGGGGAAAGGGGGGGGGGGCTCTTCCGAAGGGATGGGCTTCACCTTAATCAGGATGGGACCAGACTGCTGGCATTAACCTTTAAAAAAGAGATAGAGAAGCTTTTAAACTAGAAAATAGGGGAAAGCCGACAGTTACCCAGGAGCGCATGGTTCGGATGAAGGTATCCTTGAAGGATACCACCAAAAGCAGTGAGGTTCCAAAAGGGAGTATAGTAGCCCAAATGCCCTTGAGTAAGGAGCAGACAGAGCATAAAGATTCCAAATTACCCATGCCTACCAATAGCCAGATTAATATTAATAAAATACAGTCTCTAAAATGCTTGTATGCCAATGCTAGAAGTCTAAACAATAAGATGGGAGAGTTAGAATATATAGCACTAAATGAGAGGTTAGATATGATTGCACTCTCAGAGACATGGTGGAAGGAGGATAACCAGTGGGACACTGTGATACCTGGATACAATCTATATCGTAATGATAGAGCTGATCAAATTGGTGGAGGGGTTGCGCTCTATGTTAGAGAGGGCATTGAGTCAGAAAGGATTAAAGTTTTGCAAGGAACAAAATTTGCTGTAGAATCTCTATGGATTGAAATTCCATTTATGAAGGGGAAGGTGATGGCAGTGGGAGTATACTATCGACCGCCTGGCCAGAATGAACAAATGGATGATGAAATGCTCAAAGAAATCAAGGAAGCTAACAAAAGTCACAACAGAGTAGTAATAATGGGTGATTTCAATTACCCCGTTATCGACTGGGTCAGTGTCACAGCAGGACAAGCTAAAGAGATAAAGTTTCTAGATGAAATAAATGACTGCTTCTTGGAGCAGCTGGTTCATGAACCGACCAGAGGGGAAGCCATACTGGACCTAGTCCTTAGTGGAACGCCAGATCTGGTGCAAGAAATAAGGGTGTTGGGACCACTTGGCAATAGTGATCATAGTATGATCATGTTTGATTTAATTAGTGGAGGACAGATAGTAAAGGAATCCACAGTACTACCTTTTAACTTTTGAAAGGGAGACTATGATAGAATGAGGAATATAGTTAGGAAAAAACTAAAAGGAGCGGTTCCAAAGGTTAAAGACTTACAGCAAGCTTGGGTGTTATTTAAAAATACTATCCTCGAAGCCCAGACCAGCTGTATTCCACGCATTAAGAAAAGTGGAAGAAAGTCCAAAAAACTGCCAGCATGGTTTAAAGGTGAGGTCAGAGAGGCTGTTGCTGCCAAAAAAGCAACCTTCAGGAAATGGAAAAAAGAGCCAAATGATGAAAACTGGAAACAGCACAAGCACTGGCAAGTTAAATGCAAAGCATTGATAAGGCAGGCAAAGCGGGAATTTGAGAAGAAACTTGCTACGGAAGCAAAAACACGAAATAAAGACTTTTTCAAGTACATTCGTAGCAAAAGGCCTGTGAGAGAGTCAATTGGACCATTAGATGATAGAGGGGTAAAAGGGGCAGTAAGAGGAGACAAGGCTATAGCAGAGAGACTGAATGAATTCTTTGCTTCGGTCTTTACTGAGGAAGATGTAGGGATGTTACCCAAGACTGAAGTGGTATTTAAAGGTGATACTGCAGAGGAATTGAGAGAAATATCGCTACACCGGGAAGATATATTACAACTATTTGATAAACTGAATAGTAGCAAATCACCTGGACCGGATGGTATACATCCCAGAGTGTTGAAAGAACTGAAATATGAGATTGCAGACCTGCTATTGGTAATCTGTGAACTTTCATTAAAATCATCTGTAATACCTGAAGATTGGAGGGTCGCCAACGTAACACCAATTTTTAAGAAGAGTTCCAGGGGTGACCCGGGAAATTACAGACCGGTGAGCCTGACGTCAGTACCAGGGAAAATGGTAGAAACCATCATAAAGAACAAAATTACACAGCATGTAGATAGTCATGGCCTAATGGGAGACAGCCAACATGGCTTTAGACAAGGAAGATCTTGTCTTACTAATCTGATATGTTTTTTTGAAGGTGTGCATAAACAGGTAGACAAAGGTGAGTCGGTTGATATAGTGTATCTGGACTTTCAGAAAGCTTTTGACAAGGTCCCCCATCAGAGACTTTTGGCGAAGCTAAAAAGTCATGGGATAGGAGGCAGTGTACTATTGTGGATCGGGAACTGGTTAAAAGATAGAAAGCAGAGGGTAGGGCTAAATGGCCAATATTCCCAATGGAAAAAAGGTGAATAGTGGAGTACCCCAGAGATCTGTACTGGGTCCGCTACTTTTTGACATATTCATAAATGACCTGGAAAAGGGAATAACTAGTGAGGTTATCAAATTTGCAGATGACACAAAACTGTTTAAAGTTGTTAAAACCCAAGAGGATTGTGGAAAACTGCAGGAGGATCTGGATAAATTGGAAGACTGGGCATCCAAATGGCAGATGAAATTTAATGTGGACAAGTGCAAAGTTATGCACCTAGGAAAGAACAACCCACACTATAGTTACACGATGCAAGGCTCCACATTAGAAACCAACACCCAGGAAAAAGATTTAGGAGTCATCGTGGATAACATGTTAAAACCCTCCGCCCAGTGTGCAGCGGCGGCCAAGAAAGCAAATAGAATGCTAGGTATCATAAGGAAAGGGATGGAGAATAAAACAAAGGATATTATAATGCCTCTGTATCGCTCCATGGTACGACCGCACCTTGAATATTGTGTGCAATTCTGGTCACCGTATCTTAAAAAGGACATAGCGTTATTAGAAAAAGTACAGAGAAGAGCCACCAAATTGGTGAAGGGGATGGAAGGCTACTCCTATGAAGAGAGGCTAAAAAGGTTAGGGCTCTTTAACCTGGAAAAGAGACGGCTGAGGGGAGATATGATAGAGGTCTATAAATTAATGAATGGAGTGGAACGGATAAACGTGGATCAATTGTTTACGCTATCAGAATATAGAAAGACTAGGGGACATGTAATGAAGCTGCAGGGTAAACTATTTAAGACAAATAAGAGAAAATATTTTTTCACTCAACGTGTAATCAAACTCTGGAATCTGTTACCGGAGGATGTAGTAAGGGCTGTTAGTATAGCTGGGTTTAAAAAAAGGTTTTGACAAGTTCCTGGAGGAAAGGTCCATAAACCACTATTAAAAAGGGACCCAGGATATCAATGCTTGACCCAGTACAAGCATTGTGGAACCTGTGTCTTTTGGGGATATTGCTAGGTACGTATGACCTAGATTGGCCACTGTTGGAAACAGGATACTGGGCTTGATGGACCTCGGTCTGACCCAGTATGGCATGTCTTATGTTCTTATGTTCACTATCACCTCCTTTTCTCTGCTGGCCATTCCTCTCCCTATGCACCCAAGCATCTTTCTAGCTTTTGCCGTTGCCTTTTCTATCTTTTTATTTATTTATTTATTTAATGGTATTTATATACCGCCTTATCTTTCAATCAAAGCGGTCACAACACAAGTGGGGGATACATTTAACACATGGGGATTTTGAGACACATACACTAATACTTACAGGGAACATGGGCAATGGAGGGTTAAGTGGCTTGCCCAAGACCACAAGGAGCATCTGTGGGACTAGAAACCCCAGTCCTTCCGGCCCAAGGTTGCTGTCCTCTAGTGGGATTTGAACCGCCGACCTTCCGGCCTGAAGTACCTTGTCCCAACCACTAGGCTACTCCTCCCTATAGCTACTTTAAGATCATCAGACACAATCATACCTAGGTCCCGCTCTTCTTTTGTGGACAGATGTACTTCACCCCTGTACTATATCACTCCCTTCGATTGCTGCAGTCCAAATGCATGACCTTGCATTTTTTAACATTAAATCTCAGCTGCCAACTTCTAGACCATTCTTAAAACTTAGATAGATCCCTCCTCATGTTATTTAGACCTTCCTGGGTGTCTACTCTATTGCAGATTTTGGTATCATCCACAAATAGGCAAACCTTACCCAAGAGCCCTTCCGCAACATCACTAACAAAGCTTCTCTAAGTTTTTCCAAATATAGATGCCTGTCTTCCTCTCTCTGTGATCTCTTGTATTTCATGAAGGTCTCCCTCTTTTTCTTCACCTTTTAAGCTACTTCGAAAGCCATAGTGATCTCCTTTTCCTTTTACCTTTATTTACCATTTTAACCAAAAGGTTGGTTGTCCTTAAAATATCCCCTTTCAGTTTTGCCCATTGTTTTTCTACATCCCCCAGCTGTTCCTATCCCGCTAATGACTCCCTGAGCTATTGACCCATCTTGGCAAAGTTAGTTTTCCTAAGTCTGACCCTTGCTTTTGAATGGATTTTATCAGCCCTAATCCTAATATTGAACCACACCATCTGGTGATCACTGGATGCGAAATGTTCTCCCACTATAACCTCAGAAACACTTTCACCATTGGTAAGCACCAAGTCTAGTATGTCCCCCCTACTGGTGAGTTCTGTTACCAGTTGCCTAAATAGTTCTCCCTGTAGAGAATCCAGTATCTCCTTACTTCTGGATGATACTGCAACTGGGATGTGCCAATCAACATCTGGCATATTGAAATCCCCTATCAGTAGCTTTCCCCTTTCCTGGCAATGCTGCATATATCTTCAATTAACTCTCCATCCACTACTTCTCCCTGGTTGAGGGAGGTCTGTATATCACTTCAATGCAGATAGATTACTCTATCCCTCTTTTTAGTTTAAACCACAGTGCCTCCTCTCTCTCCCTTTTATTCTTTGTATTTCCAAAGCTTTAAGATTCTTTTTTACATATAGTGCCACTCCTCCTCCCCTTCTTCCTACTCTGTCCTTTCTGAATAAAGTATAGCCTGGTATAGTTACATCCCAGTCATGGTTGTCCGTGAACCGTGTCTCTGTTACTGCCACTGAATTCAAGTCAGCCTCTCCCATTAAGCCCTCAACATCTGTGCTGTTATTTTCCATGCTACGGGCATTTATACACACTACTTTCACCCATTTCCATAAATGTATCTCCAGGAACAAGCAGGAATATAGTCTTCACATATGGGTGACATCAGGTACCGATGGAGCCCATGTGGGAAGCTCCCCAGCTACCAATAGGAAAGCCTTTGGGAGCATTACACTGCGCCTGCTCTGCTGCCTTTCCGCTCTCCCAACTCACTCTCCTCAGTTCTTTGTTTTCATGGACCCAACATGTCTCTACCCTATCACCGCAAAAAAGAACTTCTGAAAACTTTTCCTTAACCACTCAGCCTAATTACAGCAGTATCGCTCGATACTATTCCCTTCATCCTTTTGCCTATTTTTTTTCTTTAAAAAAACCACAAAATTTTATTTTTTTCCTCAGGGACTCGTGCTCCTTAGGCCTTACCCACCATTTTAAGATGGAGAAACAAACCCTCCAGCAGTTTCAAAAATTGCATCAAGTGCTCCAGCACCATCTCCGTTACTGACAAACATGGCTGGTGTTTGAAGTGCCTTGGTTCCGACCATATTCCCCAAGACTGCTCCCTCTGCAAGCAGATGACAAAGAGGGGCCTAGGGAACCGGGCCAAAAGGTTTGGGGAACTCTTCTCTTCGGACTCATTGTCATTGGCCTCTATTAAATCCAGAGCATCGTCCTGCTCCCATGGTTCGAAGCACTCCAAGGAGTCGAGGCACTCAGAGAAGAAGACCAAGAAAACCACGTCTCCTCCTAAGCCTCCAAAAGATATGTCAAAAACCTGAGACTCCTCTGAGAATCTGAAGGAACAGAGAGACAAGTCCAAGGACTCCTTGGGAAAGTCTCGGAAATCCAGAGAAAGATCCCATTTGACTCACCGAGAATCGTCCAGGACTTCCTCTGAGTCTGGTCATCGGTTCAGGCATACCTGCGGGAGAACTTGTCCTCCAAAGTCTCGATGGGGATTCAGGAGGCACCCGATGCCTCAACCTATTGAGAGTCCCTGATGTCTTGCTCTGGTATGGTGGCACCTAGCCCCGTTCTTTCATTGGACCAGATGCAGCCTGTCTCCCTGGATCAGCATATGCTGTTCTTGGAAAGGACCATAGTGGCTCTTCTGGCGGCTTCGGTACCATTAGCACCCAGGAATGCAACTGAGAACATCAACCTCAATGACTCCATCCACTCCGGTGCAACAGGCAATATCGGTTTTGCCTTTGCATCGATGCATCGAGCACCGAGATATTGGTACCAGACCCAATATTGGCATCGACCACGGAACTTCCCTCGTTTGCACAAAAATTAGCCCCTGAGGACATCGAAGAACAACATTGCTGCTCTTATAGCCTTCGGCATTGGCGATACTCCCCGGCATTGGATCCAGACACTTCCGATTCCAATCACTGATCCCTCGATTCCAATGACCTCCAAGACATTGTCTCAGAGCCCTCGCTGTTGTCGATTAGTGCTCGCCATAATTCCCCTCCTGAAGACATGTCTTTTCAGGAGTTTATCCAAGACATGGCGGCTGATCTTTCCATCCCAGCAGCATCTGAACCAGAACCAAAAGTGGAGGAACTGGAGATCCTCCAGTATCCCACAGCCCTGAAAGAGGCCGCAATCCTCCCGGTACACCGGATCATACATAACCTGATGCTTTGGATGTGGCAGACCGCTCTAACTGTTTCTCCTATAAGTCATTGGTTGGACACCATGTATAGGGTGCCTGAATGCCCCCAGCTTCCAAAAGCCACAACTTCCACACCACGCTATGGTAATGGAATCAGTGATGCGCCATATAAAAAGTGGTAAAAATCATGCATCCATCGCTCTGGGCAGGGAATCAAGGAACCTTGATTCCTTTGCCCGTCACTCCTTCAAGTCATCGATACTATCCTGTAGGATAAATTCGTACATCCTTTACATGGGAATGTTTTTAAAGGAGCTTAAAAAAGACTGGGAAGGATTTCTCTTTTCTTCCAGAGGAGACATGTCCAGCTTTCCATGCTGTCTTGGCTCACAGCCAAAATGTCTCTAAATTCGTGAATAGAGCTGCTTTTGACGCCTTTGAGTCATCAAGCAGGGCTTCTTCTGTTGCTATAGGTGCAAGGCATCTGGCTTGGCTCCATCCAAGCTTCTGACTTGGAACAGTGGGTCCAAGATAAGTTGGGTAACATCCCCTGCATTGGTGAAAACCTGTTTGGGAATAATTGGCGCGAGAAGGCAGGAGAGCTAGAAACGGATGACACAACACTTAAGAGGCTCTCCAGAAAGACATCTGATCCTTCTAAAAAGAAGGCACCTAACAAGAAGCCTTTCTACCCTAAAAAAGAGGAGATTCTATCCTTCATACTCCCAACCAGCCTATCAGGCTCCACAAAAACAACAGGGCCTTAAACAGGCTAAAAAGCCCAGGCCAACCAAGCCACAGCCAGTCCCTCAGCCAGCTTCTGCTACATCTAGTTTTTGATACCTACTTAGGAAGCACAGCCAGCCTTCTCCTTCACATACCAGAGCCCACCACTATCTCAGGAAAACTCCCTCACTTTGCTCAGCACTGGCATTTCATCACCACAGAGCAGTGGACTCTCAATATAATCCAGAGAGGTTACCAACTAAACTTCCGAGAGCTTCACTCCAAACCTCCCCTGGATGCACTGCTAAAACAAGAGATAAACATTCTCCTTTCCCAAGGAGCCGTAGAACCAATTCCAACAAACCAACTGTTCAAAGGCTTCTACTTCCCCTAATTCTTCATTCCAAAGGAGGCCACAGGCCCATTCTCGACCTCAGAGAGCTAAACAAATTCCTCTTCAAAGAGAATTTCAAAATGATCTCTCTGGGAACCCTTCTTCTCTACCTACAGGAACAAGACTGGCTTTGTTCCCTGGACCTCAAAGAAGCCTACACTCACATCTTAATACAACCAGACCATAGACAGTATTTTCGCTTCACCTGTCAGGGCACTCGTTACCAATACAAGGTCCTTCCTTTTGGTCTGGCATCTGCACCAAGGGTCTTCACAAACTGCATGGCTGTCATAGCAGCTCATCTCTGGAGCAACAAAGTCTTTTTCTTCCCTTTCTTAGATGACCGCCTCATAAAGGCAGACTCTCCTGGAGAACGCTGCTCATCTCGACAAAAAACTCTTGCACTTCTGCAATACCAGGGCTTTGTGATAAACTTCCCAAAGTCCCATCACATTGCCCCTGCAAATCACCACCCCCTGGAACATACAACCTCACTACCTCCCGTCTCCTCCCCCCTAAATGAGACAGCAGACAACCACCACATTCTTAACTCCTTCTCCCCCCCCAACAGCAAGGGAGATCCAAGATACCATCACATGCATTAACACCACCACGGCCCCAAGCGACCCGTGCCTGGCACAATGGATAAAGGTGCTAAAATCAGACCTCAGCCCTTTCCTCGCCAAACTAATAGGAACATCCTTCACGTCAGGGATATTCCCACAGGACCTGAAACAAACTTCTATAAGACCCCTACTGAAGAACAAAAAACTTGACCCCCACAAAGATGGATTCTTACAGGCCTATATCGAGCATCCCGCTCCTAGCTAAAATCATGGAAAAAACAGTCCAACAGCAACTAACCCATCACATCGAAGACAACGCTCCCCTTGATTACTGCCAGCATGGGTTCAGAGAGTCCCATGGTGTCGATACCCTTCTGACTACATTATTCAACTCCCTTACCATCGGGCTTGATAACATCAGGAAAGGCTTCGCCCTTATCTTTCTGGACATCGCAGCCGCCTTTGACTCGGTGGACCACAAGATACTCCTATCTCGCCTCACTGAGAAGGGCATCCATGGCAGTGCTCTAGCATGGTGCGCCTCATACCTGAGCAACAGATGGCAACATGTCCGGTCCGGCTCCTCTTTATCAGACCCTTTCCCACTAGAGAAAGGTGTTCCGCAAGGTTCATCCCTCTCAGCCCTATTATTCAATATCTATATGCAGCCCATCTGCAGCCTTATCCGGTCCTTTAACATCAACTGCCTAGTATATGCTGACGATGTCCTAATGTTCACCCCAATAGACACAGACCACCCAAACCTTGACCAGCTCTCCTCTTGCTTCAATGCCGTCACAGACTGGCTACACAACCAAATGCTCAGAATAAATCTAAAAAAGACAGAAGTCTTATTCATTGGAAGGGACCAGTCATTCACTCCCCCCTCATCAATCAAGGTGAACAACGCAGAACTCATCTCCAAGACAACGATCAAATACTTAGGCGTAACACTTGATCAGCACCTGGACATGCATGCTCACATAGACAATACCATCAGGACAATCTACCATAAATTACGGACACTACGCCTCATAAAGAACACCCTGGAACCAAATGACTTCAGAACAGTCTTTCAGGCCATAATCATGCCCCACTTCGATTATGCCAACTCCATCCTACTTGGCCTCCCAATGAGCTCGATAAACCCCTTGCAGCTGGCGATGAATACCGCAGCTAGAACCCTCTATGGAGCATCTCGCAGAGATCATATCACCCCATTCTGAAGAGCCTGCACTGACTGGCTCCACTCAAAGGATAAACTTCAGCAAGACAGACGTGCTGTTCATCACAAGGAATCAAACCTTCTCCCCACCAGCAACATTAAAGACAAGAGACGCCGAGCTCCCGAGTAGATCCACCATCCGCTACCTAGGCATCATGCTAGACCAGCACCTCGACTTGAAAGCGCAAATAGGCAACACCATCAAGCAAATCTACCATAAGATGCGGACAATTCAACATCTCCGACCCTTGCTGCAACCAGATGACTTCTGAACAGTTTTCCAGGCACTTGTAACCCCCCCCCACTTTGACTACGGCAATGTGATCCTGCATGGACTCCCTAACAACACACTAAACCCACTACAGTTAGCAATGAACGCTACTGCCTGCTTCCTACATGGGACCTCTAGAAGAGACCACATCACTCCAATCCTAAAGGACCTGCACTGGCTACTACCGGCTCACCTACAAAGTAATACTGATGACCTTCAAAGCCATCAACAAAATATCCTCTACCTCCTTGATGGACCATTTCCACCCCACTCCTGCAAACAGAGCAAGAAGGACCTTTGCCACCAACACACTAATAACCCCCAGCGAAATAACAAAATGCACTCAGGCAACAAAGAACAGAGCCTTTATGTTCTACGCACCCACTTGCTGGAACGAGCTCCCAACTACCATCCGAGCGATCACTGACCTTGCCCAATTCAGAAAGGCACTAAAGCACCACCTTTTTCTTTTACGCTACTCACAGGCCAACAACACAACCTCACCCACCATATCCCCAACCAGCTAATTGTAAATAACAGACAACCCTGTAAATAAATTACATCCCTGTACACAGTTCTTAGGGTAAGCCATGTCGCTGCAACTGCGCAGTAACATCCTGCTTAGACTGTATATAGTTAACCATTTCTAAATTCAAGTTGCATTACCCGTTCAGTGTAAGTGCAAAGCAGGCTCTCCCTGCTCTTTACAAAATGTTATCTGTAAACCGCACTGATTTTAAAGAGTGCGGTATATAAAAGCATTAAATAAATAAATAAATAAAAGAAATAAATACAATTATCAACCATAAGTTAGTCAGTCTACACTGATTGTCTAGCTGCTTTAAACGTGCTTTCATACTGTTAGCATCTTTAATGAAAGCTTCTGAGCAAGAGTCAAAATGGTCAGCATGCAAGGAAATTTCTTCAATAGAAGACTTAAATGTTCCAATCACAGTAGCATTTGTTAAAGCTTCTGAGTTTTGTTGTATCTGTGAATGACGTTCCTTCACCTGTGGAATTATGGCTTCCCTAAACGGTTTGATAGCATTCCAGATAGTTTCCAAAGTGAACTGTTCAGGCTGGATCAATTCAAAGGAAAAAGGCTCCAGTCTCCTTTCAGCATCCAGATTAGCCACTTCAGCCATGGGCCTCACGGGAGGGGAAACGTTGACTCGACTAGCCATCTCAGGTAAACTTCCTCTCTCGGGCAGCGGGCAAGATTGTAGTGGATCCCATGAGGCACTTCCACTGCTCATGTCTAGCTTCGAAGACAACCCCAGCAGGAGCGAAGAAGCTCCAAGCATGTGGGAGCCAGACCACCACCATGTCTCCAGAGCGCAACTCTCTTCCGAAGTTGCTATGTGTCTGGTGACATGAGGTCGTTGCTCGAAGGAGATCCTGAGCTTCCCTGCTCCAGAGGTCTCTCAGCTGAGGATACCACCCCCAGTAACGCTTGCTGCTGCTCCCAACTGCTAAAAAATGCGTCCATTGGACCTAAGGCAACCGGGGTTGAAATAAGTTGGGCAGCCTGGGGCTGCTTGCCCTGCTTCCCCTTCCTTTTTTTCCCCATCAGAAGCCGCCATCAGAGCAATGAGTGTGCCGACCACGTCCCCTCAAAAGTTCTGCATTTTATCAGTCAAAGGAAATTCCATAAGTGTTTGTGTATCATTGTATCTCTTTTCAAGAAAAGTAAAACATTCCCCCAGTAGGAGTTTGACTTTAGTCATCACAATGAAAATAAGCTCTTCTGCAGTGAGAGAAAAATGTGGATTATGCCGTATGTCAAAAAAAGTTAGAAGGAAACAAAATGTTTTTCTGGCTCCTCCATAATTTGACTAGCACACAAATGATCTTTAAGTTTTTAAGTATGGCTGAGTTGCTGCCACTGGTTTTACCGGTTAATGTATTTATGCTCTCTCAATTTCTATGCTCAGAAGCAAAGGACCTCCTAGAATTAAGTAGTATAAAGAAGAGTTGGACACGTGGTAAAGCTTCCCCAGTTGTTTCTCCACAACAGTGGTATTCTTTATCTGCTGAACTTAGAATGAAATTCTAAAATTCCACTTACTGCAATGATAAAACTGTATAAAAAAACCTATTAAATAAATAAAAAGGAGTTAGAACTTTTTTTAAGGACATTTTTCAAACATAAGTTTGAAGCTTTGAGAGAGGGATGTGAGAACCTGAAAGAAAAGAGTGAATTCAGACAGAAAAGAAACCCATTTAGAGAAGTTGCACCCAAGAAAGACAAAAGAAAGGAGAGACTCTGGGAAACAGAGAAGTTGTGAAAGGAAGAGAAACCTTTGGAAAAAGAGAGTAAGATAAGCTGTAATGGGAAAAGTGATATTTTATGAAAGTGAGGAAGGAAAGAGAAGTTTAACAATCAGAAATAAAGTGGGAGAAATTGAAATAAGGAAAGAAAAAAATGAGAAAAATCTCACATTTTCAAAGGAAAATGCTTTCCTATTAAATATTAAAACAGTGGTGGTCATTTTAGAAACTCTATTTGTGCTTTGGACATCCGAAAACAAGCACACAGAAGTCCATATCACAAAGATGTCTCCAAAGCTATTTTGCAATATTTAAAGATGTCCCTGGCTTGGGGACGTCCAGGTAGGCAGGGGAGTGGTGAAGGCTTATCTGGGATGGTATGATGGACCTAGACGTCCCCATCCAATTTTCAGAAATATTGGGGATGTTTGCAACCTTGTTCAAGTTTAGATCTGCTCCAGGCATAAATAGACATTAGGAAAGTTCTTATTTGAGCCACAGAACATCTGGACGGTGTAGAGAAGATGCCAGTCCACCATCCCCAGTACTTTCCACAATCGTACCAGTATTTGTTAGCGTAATTGGGAAATTTGTTTCGTGTTTGAACCACTTCTGAATGTTTCTGAAATGTCCCCAATCTGGGGTAACTCAAGGATGTCTGTTAGATGGCCCCACTGATGATCATATCGTGCACCTACATGTTTATAAAATTGTGCCAGATTTGGACATGCCAACTTTTTTTGTCATTTTGGCACGGATGTCCCAGAATGCACGTGGGTGTCATGTTTAAATTGTGCCATAATAGAAGGCAGCTGACAAGGACCAATTGGTACATCCAGTGTGTTCAATTGTTTTTGTCTTTGCCTGCCTATTTCAAATAGATGAGGATGCAAATTCCCATATTTAAACCTTCACCAGCTTTCCATGATCCTTTTACCAGTTTGTTTCTCTTACTGTCCTCTTCATATTTAAATTCTGTTACAGTGCTGCTCTCCACTTGTAGGTTATTCTAGGTCTTGTTTTCCTCTTTGGTGCTTACAAATATCATACTTCATCCAATATCCAGGCCTCTCTTTTGTCTTATCACCAGGCTTTGTAATAATCTAGACAGCCACCAAAACTAGTGAGGTTGTTTCCCCAAACATCCTTGATGTTAGGGTTGTAACCACTGATCTCCAGGAACAAGCAGGAATGAGTCTTCACATATGGGTACGTCGGTACCGACGGAGTCTGTGCGGGAACGCTTCCCAGCGTCCAATCAGAAAGCTTTTGGAAGCATCCCAACACGCCTGCGTGCTGCCTTCCCGCCTTCCCAACTGCCTCTCCTCAGTTTTCGTTTTTCCGCGGAGCCAGCAGGACGTCCTCCTGTCACCGCAGAAAATTCTTCTTTAATTTTTTAGTTTTCTTGTGGTCACGGCTGCCTTCCGACACCACCGGAACCACCGGTGTTTCTTTTTTCTTTTCTTGTAAAATTTTCCTTTTTAAGGAATATTTTTTTCTTTCTTAGTGTCTCACGGTTTCCCAGGCCTTCTAGGCCTCTCCATTTCCTTCATGGAACCGCCAGCCACTTTCCCCAAGAAATGTACAAACTGTGGCGGTACAACTTTATTTTTAGACACTCACAATTGGTGTCTAACCTGCTTGGGTCCTGACCATTTTCCTTCGGAGCCCTCGGGCAATAGTATTGTGAGAAGAAGTTTCAACATCGAGTTCCCCTCGACACGCGGTCCCCCTCCAACATCAGGGCACCGACCATATCGTCTTTTCCACAGGATCAGGTAACCCAAAAACAGTCTGTTAAGACTAGCCAGTCCTCGAGCGGCAGTTCTCATGCACAGCATAGAGATGCCTCCGGCCTTGTCCTCGAGAATCCACTGGCTTCAAAACCACGGTGGGAGTCTTCGGCCTCCAAAGCCTGTGTGGGGTTTCAGGTTGTTCCTGAGGTTCACCCCTCACAGAACATACCAGAGCCATGCCCAGTGGTGGCATCTGCTTCGAGCGGTACCGATACCCCGGCATCGGCACTGGTGTTGGATGAAACATTCCTCACCAAGGATCGTCGTCTGGCGTCCTCGGTACCTATGGGCCCGGTGGATATGCTTCAGACTGACTTTCCAGTATCGGTACCGACACCGATACTAGTACCGATGTCGGTACCCTCCAGACGTGCATCGATAGACTCGCTTCCTTCGATGCCGAGTCTGGAATCGATCTCCAGTCTGGAGGACTGGGTACCAACTTGCCTTGGTACTGACTCCCGTCGGTACCGAAGGCTCGGTTCCGATACTTCAGATCCGCAACTCTCGGTTCCTCCGATATCGTTAGAGTTGCCACCGGTTGGCCTTCATCCACCGGTATCAGATACGGTACCGAAGTCGGTACCGATATCCACATTATCTTTGTTGTCGGTACCTTCCATGCTTCTCTCGTCAGGATTGCTTCCCTCGATGCCGAGTTTGGAATCGATCCCTAGCATGGACGATCTGTTACCGACTGTTGCTGTTCCTGATCTGCAGTACCAGCGACCACCAACTAAGGATCCCATACTGCACCATTCAGGATCTTCTATTCCTGTATACTTAGATAGATCCCTCGGTGCCAACGCTAGTTCTTCATCAGATCTAGCCTATCCAAGGGAAGTTCCCTCTGGGGATCCTTCTTTCCAGACTTTCCTCCTGGATATGGCAAAATCACTTGCCATTCCTATTCCTGGACAAGATCCTACACATGGGAATACAGAATACCTCTCTGTTCCTAGCAAAGCAAAGGAGAACATAATGCTTCCTTTGCATCATTCTTTGCAGGATCTCCTTCTGCGAATGCGGGAAGCTCCTTTAAAGGTACCCCCACCTTCTAGAGCAACTGATCTTCTATATCAGGTGCCCCCCTCTCCAGGGTTTCAAAAGACAACTTCCTCATCATTCCATTGTGGTAGAATCAGCAATAAGGCGAGTGAAGAGTAATAAAAAGCACTCTTCTTGTCCGCCAGGTCGTGAGTCTAAGACACTAGATGCCTTTGGATGTCAAACCTTCCAGACATCCATGCTTTCAGCAAGAATTCTCTCATATATTTTTTATATGGGTCTATCTCTTGAGGATGTCACAAAGCAATTACATCTTTTGACTCCTTTTCTTCAAGAGCCCAGATGTACAGACTATTCCTCACTGGTTAGTCATACTCAAAATATCTCTAGGTTTCTTACTCGTGCTACCCTAGACTCCTTTGAGTCTGTTAGCAGGACTTCTGCTATAGCTATAGGGGCACGACGTAGAGCCTGGCTTCAGGCCTCAGACTTGGACAAATGGGCACAAGAAAGACTGGGAAATACTCCTTGCACTGGAGAAAATCTCTTCAACAAGGAGTCTTTACTTCAGGTTACTCAGTTATCCACTGACTTTCCTTTTTCCAGAGGCTGTTCTACGCCTTCTTCTTTCCCAGTAGGTAGGAAATGTCCTACCAAACTTTCTTCCCCTAGGGGGAGAAGGTTTTACCCATCATCTGCCCATCATTCAGATGTTCCCAAACAGGGGAAACATCGCCCTGGTCTGAAGAATCCACAACCTCAACAGGGTCAACAAACCCAGCAGTTGCAGGGTTTCAAATAGATCATTGTCCCTTTTGGTTGGGGGTTAGGATGGCAGTCTGCTTCTTTTCACTTGAAATATCTGCACTAATTTTTATCCTAACCTACCTAGATATCTCTTCATGAGACGTCTTTCTCTAAGAGTCTTTATGATGATCATGCCCATAATCAATAGATTTCCCTCTTCCTCTTGGAGGAAAGAGAGGTAGCAACTATCAATAGACAGTTGTTTCCCTGTACTGGCATGTATCATCTCATTTGTCCGAGACCTCCTCCATAGTCGGTCCCTTGCAACTCTGTCTTACCTCCCTCTTACTACAACATTTGCTTTGTAAGAGTGGCTCTTCAAACGGGTAAGCCCTATGGTCCTCTACCTGTTCTACCGGGGGATTCTCCCTTCTGGAGTTGTCTCCCCCCCTTGTTACCTTACAGCAGCTCATCAGACAATAGGAAGTCCTACCATGTCTGTTGTTTCTTTTTCCCAGTCTAAAAAAGGAAGAGGGAAAAGAAATTTTCCATGCTGCCCTGGTTGTTGCTGCAGACACAGTAATTCCTAGGGGTTAAGCCACTGGTTTTGTTCACTACACAACCAGGGATTCCCCTCCACTAGCAATCCTCCTCGCCTCAGTGCTAAGTTCCAAACAGGTTATCAACCTCGTTTGGGAAACCCTATTATCACAGTCTGGTTGGTTAACTGCTATTCTTCGCCCCCTTGTCCTTGGCAGAATAGCTGGTTACCTGTTGGCTTTTCACAGCCAGTTTTTTCTTCTAACCAACCTGCAGCATGCTCTCTGCATCTCTACAGAGTAGCTTTGCACTATGGGCCCTTCTAGAGAGCATTAGTATCTTGCCTAGCAGATAACCCCAGATGGTTAGGGGGGGTTCCCCCAGTCATGTTCATGTCTGGCAGGTATTCCCTACCCTTATCATCTCATCTTAAATCTCTTTTGAGGCAGAAGCCTCAGGCCTTTTATTACGTGAAAACCTAAAGGAGGGCCAATTCCCTGGCTTGGCCCATATCTCCTTGGGTCTTCTCGTCAGAGGTAAATTTCTTCAATAGCAGCTAGAGGACGCCTAATACCCATCTTGCCCTCATAGGCGGGTCACTAGGGTATCTTCCTCCAGAGGTGTCCTCTATCCATTCTCCATACTGCAATTCTGGAGATATCTGGACTTCCTGTCTGCAGACTGAAGTTATCCTCTGCAATTTTCACGTAGGCCATCCTGGTTATTCAAGAGCTCAAATTCTGCAGGGAATTCAGACTTCTTCTTGTCAGGGAGACCTCTCCTCTGACTCTGCCAGTCATAACCAGGAAAAGAGGATTCTCTATGTCTCTATTCAAGCAGGTATCAACCTACTTGCTGTCAGATAAATCTTTCTCTCTCCCTATATCCCTAGGGGGGATGAGGTTTTATGGACATCTCTCCATCCTTATACCTGGAGACATGTATCTATATGCCTGCCTATTCATATAGGTATATATAGATATATGTATATATACTTATCTATATCTATCGGTGTGTCTTCTGCCCATGCATATCTCTTATAGTTATATGCCTTTATACCCTATAGGTGTATATATTTAAATAGATATATATGTATATATATATTTATATATACACATATATTTATAGATATAATGAGATATATTTTTAGATAGATCTGTATCTCCTACTTATTTATCTCTCTGTCAGGTTCAGGTATCCCTACATTCCTATGTGAGCCTGACAGATGGGCACTACCCCTATCAATGCTGTGCCAGCATACTTAGGGGGCTACAGCTATAACCTGTGATAAGGAAGCTTATCATAGCTCAGGTAGGAGCTATAGAAAGGATGATGTGACTCTGAACAAGCAACCTGTCAGCTCTGGTAGAAGCAAGAAAACAGAGTTTTCACATAAAAGACTACCAGTCCCAGAATGCACCTGGTTTCCAGCAGCCATGAGAGGGGCTGAAGTGAGAAAACGTGTGTGCAATCAAGAGAGCTATGAGGTAATCCCTAAGCACTCATCTCAAAGGGCAGGACCTGATTCAACACAGCTGCGCTGTGTTAGGGAGGAGCACACATTAAGACAGAATAAGAATAGAGCTTATTCTACAGATAACAGCTACAGAAAGAGCTTCAGACACAGATACAGCAACGCCTACAAGCTCAAGCACCAGTATCACCTGGAGAAACAGAAGCCAAGCCAAGCGGATAGAGAAAGAAGGAAACTCTCTGGAAGGAAGAGAAGAAAGCCCATTGGATGGTCTGGGAGAGTCCAAGGCAGTACCCATACTGGGAGGTATTCCAAGTGCCAGCAGAGTCCATTGGACTGGAGTCAGCCAGAGGAATGGAATGGCAGAGATAGGAATCACCAGTGGCTACCTGGAAGAGAGAAGACTGCACATGGAAAGGACTTTCAGACCAAGGCCAGAAGGTATGTGAGGAAAGATCCAGTGTCCAGGGATCAAGATTGGAAGGCTGGACATCATAACTGGATTACATACTGGCCAGGATATACAGAGAGGAATTATGATAGCAGGAGAGGCTCAGATATGAACACTGATCCAGACCCTATCTATAATAGTGAATGGCAGCAAGGGAATAAGCATTCTCATGATAGTGCCTTATGGAAAGACTCGTCTGTGCCAATGTATGATAGTGACCCTATGCTGATTGATGAAGGGGGAGATACAGCAGATGAAACTATTCATTACATGGACTGTTCTCTATCTAAATGCTATTGCTAGCTTTCTGTGAGCAAACCCATCAGCCATCACAAAGAAACCTAACTTTGTTCTTTATTTCCACTGCAAACAGCTCTTAAAGCAGGATTTGGGTTCACACAGTAGCAGCCAGCCAGCTAAAGGCTTTCAGCTGGTCAATTGATAGTAATTAAAGCTGCACCTGATTGTGTGTGTGAGCAAGGGAGAATCACTGCTGGGATCTGCGTGGAAAATAAGCAGAAGTTAACCTAACAAGCAAAGTTTATTCATTTCTTTGTGCCTTTTTATTTGGTAATTATTTGCTAAGAAAACATTAGCTAATTGCCTGACAAGCTGAAGGTTGTTTTCTGATTTGCTTTGTGACTTTATGTTATCCATTTAAACACTGCAAGCAAGTAACCTCATTTATAGTGCTATCAAGCATACATGTGCTGGGTGAATTAAACCCCATCAATAAAAGAAGTATTTTATTGGCCTTACCACTTGGTTTCACAACTTAATTATTGTCATCAGCTGTGTTTGGGAGTGAATGAACTACAATACCCACAATACCTTGCAAGAATCATATGAATATATGCATCGTCAAGATTGTGTAAGTTCTCACCCTAGGCAGCCGTCTGACAAACCACTTCCTGTGGTAATTAACAAGTTGGTTTTTTTTTTCTTCCCTTACCATAACCTTTTCAGGTTAGGTACTCCTGAAGCTCTCCATGTACCTTTTTTCTTTCCTAATTGACCCCATTTAGGAAAGACATTGCGGAGCTTCAGTTGTTCTAAGCTTAAGCTTTCTTTAATAGTACCTTCTGCGTCTCCGCTGAAGCTCTACCTCTTATGCTACCCCAGTTTTTCCCCTGGGGCTATTTCTCACCCTGAAGGGTTCTGACCTCCACTTGTTTTCTTCTACTTATTACCTCTACTTCTCAGTGAGGTACCCCTTGAGCACATTCACTGGCTCTCCTATCAAATCCAGATGTAGCTCAGTGCACTTGTGCAATGCCAACAAGGGAGGCCCAGATTACAATATTTCATTACTAAATGCCCTCGATACAGGGTCTTCCCCTTTTGAAGCCCTGTTCTAGCCAGCTGTTCCACAGCTCCTTTTCTATATTCAGCTCCTACCCTCCATCCCCAGGATGTCTGAGGTCCTGAGGAATAGCATGGCTCGTTCTAGACTTGCAACATGCTAAGACTCCCTCCGGGCATCTGAGCTTGGGAGTCCCCATATGTGAAGACTCATTCCTGCTTGTTCCTGGAGATTAAGACTCTATTCTGTTCTATGTAATTATCTCTTGTATATAGTTTACCCCGGTTCTCCAAGTTTGTACTCCTGTTCGATGTAAACCAAACAGCTTGTTGTTATGGTCTTTATGTTATAATGTAAACCGCGCTGATGCCGAATAGTGCGGTATATAAGAACTTGTAATAAATAAATAAATAAATAAATAGCACAGTTACTTACCTGTAACAGGTGATCTCTGGGAACAGCAGGAATAAGTCTTCACAACCCACCCACCTCCCCTAGGAGTTGCATTTCTCTATCTCTATCTTTCCCTTCCTTGCTCTCTCTCTCTTTGTCTCAGCTTTAAAACTTAACTGAGGAGAGGCAGTTGGGAAGGCAGGAAGGCAGCACGCAGGCGTGTTGGGATGCTTCCAAAAGCTTTCTGATTGGACGCTGGGAAGCGTTCCCGCGCAGACTCCGTCGGTACCGACGTACCCATATGTGAAGACTTATTCCTGCTGTTCCCAGAGGTCACCTGTTACAGGTAAGTTACTGTGCTTTCTGTAGCATATTTACATATATTTACAAAAGTTCAAAACCTTTGCCAAAGAATTTAAATCATCACAGAATTTTCATCCGAGTTGATGCCAGAAAACGGGCTGTGCAAGTGCATGGGTAACATCCGGCAGTAGTGAAGGTATATCTTACTTTTATGTAAGTTACCAGTGATGAACTTGGGTGCTTTGAAGTGTCAAGAATCTAGAGGTATCATGATTCACTAATGCTAAAGTGCCAGCAGCACTGGCCATTGGTGCTACATTACTTAGCTAAGCCATAGATTCAGCATCAAAATGTATCTGAATCTTCCGATACAGGGGCAGAATAGGGCAGCAACTGTCCTAGTGTCTGAACAGCAGAGTAAGATCGACAGGCTATATTTTTCATGATTCTTTCTTTATGTATATATAATTTTCATAATTTAACAGCGCCATCTGTTTTTTGTTTTTGTAAGAACCATGCCATACATTGACCAGGATTATCAAGTGCAAGACAAAGAGAATAATCTGTATCTCTGAGTGGACAATTCCATGAAAATAAATTTTTAGTTAAAGTCATTAAGAAAAGTAGAAAACAACGTTTTTTGGGAACATAGATCACAAAACACGCAACATATTTTTTATTCTCATAGGATGATTGCGTGCTTCAGTATAGGTAAATATTTTGTACCATTGTACAAAGGTAGAATTTTCAAAGCGGTATCTCAAGCACTGCGAATAAATAAATAAAATAAATAAAAGGGAAGCTATAAGCAGGTTCCTCTTTCCCTGCCTACTTTGTGATGGCATCAAAGCGAGTAAAAAACATACAGAGAAATTTAAAAAAGGCATAATCTCCAGGAACAAGCAGGAATGAGTCCTCACATATGGGTACGTCGGTACCGACGGAGCCTGCGCGGGAAAGCTCCCCAGCTTCCCAGAAGGAAAGCTTTTGGGGCCTCCCACAGCGCATGCGCGCTGCCTTCCCGCCTTCCTGACCAACTCTCCTCAGTTCTTCTTTTTCCGCGGAGCCAGCAGGTCGTGTTCCTGTCACCGCTGAAGAAGTTGTTATTTTAATTTGTTTCTTTGGCCGCGTG
The DNA here is from genome assembly GCA_033557465.1 of Ichthyophis bannanicus. Classification (NCBI taxonomy): domain Eukaryota; kingdom Metazoa; phylum Chordata; class Amphibia; order Gymnophiona; family Ichthyophiidae; genus Ichthyophis; species Ichthyophis bannanicus. The sequence continues at coordinate 1,224,037,924 of CM066033.1, forward strand.
TCTGCCTTCCCCGATTCCGGACCGGTACCGCCGGTCTTTTTTCTTTACTTCTTTAAAAAAAAAAAAAAATCTTATGTTTCCCCACTTGGTGTGTTTTTTCTGTTAGGCCTCTAGGCCTTCACTAAATTCTCCCTCATGGAGAAACCAGCTTCTGGTTTTAAAAAATGCACCAAGTGTAGCGGTACTATATCGGTTACAGGCACCCATGAATGGTGTCTTAAATGTTTGGGGCCTGACCACTCCATTCCGGATTGCCCGTCCTGTTCTTTGATGTCTAAACGTGGCTTACAAAACCGAGCAGCCAAGTTTCATATGCTGTTTTCTGATACTCCAGCATCGACATCATCCAGGTCTTCCTCTCCTGATGGATCTCAGGTAAATCATTTTGCTCCCAGATGGGAGCAAATCACATCAGAACAGTGGACCCTCTCTATCATCAGAGAGGGCTACAAACTACATTTCTCCAGCCTTCCTCCCCATACCATGGTGAGACGTTTCAATTCTCCCCCATCTCTCCTAGACCTGTTGGGTCAGGAGGTGACCACCCTTCTAGCCCAAAGGGCAATAGAAGAGGTTCCTCTTCTTCAACAAGGGTCAGGGTTTTACTCCCTTTATTTTCTCATTCCCAAGAAAACAGGGGGGTACAGACCCATTCTAGATCCGAGAGAATTGAACAAATTCCTATGCAAGGAGAAATTCAAGATGCTTTCTCTAGGTACTCTCCTTCCATACCTGCAGAGTCAGGATTGGCTTTGTTCTCTAGATCTCAAGGATGCGTACACACATATACTCATCCATCCGTCCCACAGAAAATTTCTATGGTTTCTGTTCCAGGGAAAACATTTCCAATACAGAGTGCTTCCCTTCGGTCTAGCCTCTGCTCCAAGAGTGTTTACCAAATGCATGGCAATAGTGGCTGCATTTCTATGCGCCCTGGGAATTTTTGTCTTCCCATACCTGGACGACTGGCTCATCCGAGCTCCATCTCAGTCCGAGGCTCAGACTTCCCTGGACCGCACCAGACGCATTCTGCAGTATCTGGGACTTGTGATCAATCTGCCAAAGTCTCAACTCACCCTTACTCAGTCCCTGGAATTCATAGGGGCCTGGTTAGATACCATCACTGCAAGGGCCTACCTTCCTCAGGCCCGTTGCCAACGTCTAGTGCAACTGGCCTCCCAAACTCAGTCCAGAAGCCACTCGACTGCCAGGGAGATGCTACAACTATTAGGCCACATGGCTTCCACAGTACATGTGGTGCCCTATGCTCGCCTACATATGAGAGCAGCTCAATGGACTTTGTCCACCCAGTGGACTCAAGCATCAGAAGCTCTCTCAGACCAAATAGCAACCTCCAAGCGTCTCTCTTGGTCTCTCCAATGGTGGATGTCCACTCAAAATCTGTTGTTGGGGGCCCCCTTCCAACCATTGTTGCCCCAAGCAACCCTCACAACAGATGCCTCCCAAACAGGTTGGGGAGCTCATCTACAGGACCTATCCACCCAAGACACTTGGTCCCCACAGGAGACCTCCCTTCATATCAACCACTTGGAACTTCGAGCAATCTTTCTAGCTCTCAGAGTTTTTCATACCCTCCTCAGCAACATGACAGTCCTTATTCATACGGACAATCAAGTAGCCATGTTTTACATAAACAAACAAGGAGGGACAGGCTCTCTGTCGCTTTGCAACGAAGCTCTAAGATTATGGGCCTTCGCCAGAGAGCATCAAATCCATCTCCTGGCAGTATATCTTCCAGGAATCCAAAACTCTTGGGCAGATAGACTCAGTCGAGTTCTGCTTCCACACGAATGGTCACTGCACATGGATCAGGTACTCAGAATCTTCCAGAAATGGGGAACCCCGGACATAGACCTCTTTGCAAGTCCGTGGAATGCCAAACTTCCCCGGTTCTGTTCCAGAATTCCGTGTCAGGGAGTTCAGGCCAAGGATGCCTTCCTCCTACATTGGGGTCAGGGCTTCCTGTATGCCTTCCCACCCATTCCTTTGATTCCCAAGACTCTGTTCAAACTTCAAAGGGATCAAGGGTCCATGATCCTCATAGCTCCACGCTGGCCACGCCAAGTGTGGTACCCTCTACTTCTGCATCTCTCCCAGGCCCCCTCCCTGGACTTGGGAGCGGCTCCAGACCTTCTGTCTCAGGAGGAGGGGACTTTGTGGCACCCAAACCCCAAGTCCCTTCACCTCAGAGCTAGGTTACTGAAGGCCTAGACCTTCAAGACTTCAATCTTTCGCAGCAAGTGAAGGATATCCTCCATGCCTCTAGGAAACCTTCCACTAGGCGTTCTTACGCTTTTAAATGGAAAAGATTTTCCATTTGGTGTGCTCAAAAGGGTCTTGACCCTCTAGCACTCCCCTTGAATTCTCTATTGGAATATCTCCTGCATCTCTCCAATGCAGGACTCAAAACAAATTCAGTACGGGTCCATTTGAGTGCTATCTCAGCATCTCTTAAACCTCTGAATGGACAACCTATCTCCTCTCATCCTCTTATCGCAAGATTCATGAGAGGCCTAACTTTGACTAAACCTCCCATTCGACCTCCTCCAGTGGCATGGGATTTAAATTTGGTTCTTGGTCAGCTTATGAAGCCACCTTTTGAACCCTTAGCCACTACCTCCTTGAAATTTCTTTCCTGGAAGGTTATTTTCCTTATTGCAGTCACCTCAGCTCGCCGTATCAGTGAACTGCAACCTCTAGTGGCTAATCCACCTTATACAAGGTTCCATCATGATAAGGTGGTCCTTAGGACCAATCCCCACTTTATGCCTAAAGTGGTCTCCCCTTTTCATCTTAATCAAGAGGTATATTTACCTGTCTTTTTTCCAGCTCCTCATGCATCCAGTGCAGAGAGGAACCTTCATACTCTAGATTGTAAAAGAGCTCTTGCCTTTTACCTCCACAGGACACAGCAACATCGAAAGTCTTCTCAGCTTTTTGTTGCTTTTGATCCTTCTCATATAGGACTTCCAGTCTCTAAAAGAACACTGTCCAATTGGATTGCTCAGTGTATCTCTTTTGCTTACCAGAGTAAGAACCTTTCTCTGGAGGGCCATGTCACCGCTCACAATGTGAGGGCCATGGCCACCTCTATGGCTCATCTAAATTCTGTGTCCATCGACCAGATCTGTCGAGCAGCCACCTGGGCCTCGGTTCATACCTTTACAGCCCATTACTGTTTGGACAAGGACTCCCGCCGGGATGCCTTGTTTGGTCAGGCTGTCCTCAGACACCTGTTCCACTCTTGAACAACTCCAGCCCACCTTCCCTTAATGGATGCGTGAGATCCATAGGAAGATGAGGAACCCTTCAGGGTCTCATACCCTTGAGGGGATCTCCCGGGCATCTTAGCTAGGGAGTCCCCATATGTGAGGACTCATTCCTGCTTGTTCCTGGAGATAGCACAGTTACTTACCTGTAACAGGTGATCTCTGGGAACAGCAGGAATTAGTCCTCACAACCCACCCACCTCCCCTAGGAGTTGTATCTCTCTCTCTCTTTCCTTTCCTCTCTCTATTGTCTCAGCTTTAAACTCGAACTGAGGAGAGTTGGTCAGGAAGGCGGGAAGGCAGTGCGCATGCGCTGTGGGAGGCCCCAAAAGCTTTCCTTCTGGGAAGCTGGGGAGCTTTCCCGCGCAGGCTCCGTTGGTACCGACGTACCCATATGTGAGGACTAATTCCTGCTGTTCCCAGAGATCACCTGTTACAGGTAAGTAACTGTGCTTTCTGCACATATATTCCCTTCCTTAAATTAAGCATTCCAACTGTGTTTTTATTCTGATAAACATAGGCTTACTTACAAATGTCTAATCGTTAGCCCATAAATTTGGATTTTTTTTTTTTTAAAGTGCCATCAAGTCATTGCTGACTCCTGGTGACCCAGCAGCCCCTGGGTTTTCTTGGGAAGGTATGATGAAGTAAATTGCCAGGTCTTTTCTTCTGAGGCAATGGAGGGTAAAGTGACTTTCCCAAGATCAAAAGGAGTTCAAGTGGGAATCAAACCCTGATCATTTGGGTGTTAGGCTGTTACTGTAACCAGTAGGCTACTCCTCCATTCAAATTGGGATTATTGTCCTTTAATTTATTATAGATCTGTCTTACCGTTCAACTCCAGGTAAAGTACATAATAGCTCTTCCAGCTAGATTACAATACTCTTATGGTTTACCAAGGTCTGTAATGATGCATTTTGAGCTCATTGCCCATAATTCAAGTTAGTTCCAAATGAAGCATCTGAAATCGAGACATGTTCAAAATAAAATGGATTATTGCTTTGGGAAAACATGAAAAAGAATGACATATGTCTTTAGCCACATTTTTGTTTGCCATCACAGCTGAAAAGCATTCTATTGTTTATCAGCTTCTAGAAATGTTTCAGTGTATTTGACAGCACTTCTTACTGAAATTTAATCATGATAAGCTTCCAGCAGCATTGCATTTCCTATCAGTGCTTTATTCTTTTACTTAATGATATGCTTTAACATTTCAAAGCCATTTCTGCAGTCAATAGTGTTTTATGCGCAGAAAATGAGCTATGTGAAAAGCGTCCATCCTCGATAGAGGTAGAAGTATGGATACTGTGGGTACAGTGTGTTTACTTTACCTTCACTGAGCAGAGGCCACGCCTGAGGCAGGAATTTTAACAATGTACTCCACTAACCCAATGAGATTATATTTCCAAATCCATATATTTTTTTTAATTGGAAAAAGTACCTACAGAAAGGGTATGGACAAGTGTCTGTAGATACTTTTTCCATATGCAGCTTTAAGAATGGCAGTATGTGCATATATTCACTTTCATAATGATACTGAATCCACAGGTAAAAAATACCTGCAGACTTTGTAACAATCTGGATAGTGTGAAAATTGCCCTCTTGAGGTTGACTCTCATTTATTTTATGGTTGTGCTATGCACATGGGAAGGATGTGTTTTTTTTTTAATGTAATGTTTATATTACATTCCATTTTTCTTAACCAGATGACTGACTTTGCCTTGCAATATTCAATATTTGTATTTTATTGAAAGCTTTGTAAGGCAGTTGTTTGTAAACTGTATTCCAGAATATTGAGCCTGAAATTGTTTGTTATCACTGCATTGTCTATACCAAGCACCAGATGAATTATTAAAAACACACTTTATGTAGTGATAATGATTATGCCAGCATCAGATGGACACACTGTAGAGTTGCAAGCTTTCTGGCAGAAAACTGTAATTGTCAAAGACATGCAATGACATCTGCACTTTGAGAGTTATGCAGATTTTGTTTACTTAATATAATGGCAGATATGGATAACAGTGACCTGAATCCAAATAGCTGTTCATTATGGTTGCAGAAGCAAAGGCAATTAATCCTTTTCCCTCTCCTCTAACTCTCGCCTTTCTGCTATAGACCCAGACATTACTCCATGAATATCTTCTGGAATTATCCTGGAGCTCTAGACACATGTAGGCCTCCCTACATGCCAAGCACTCCCCAGGACACAAAGCAGCCCCCCCCTCCCACTCTCGCCACACGTTAACCCAGCTGCCACACATTAACTTAGACAATGAAGATCCATCCAACACAGGATACGCATACACTCCAAACAAATGAAAACGATGAGGATTTCCACTGCTGTAATCTTACTACTCCTACTCACACTATTACGATATTCCACCACCACAACCATCCAGAAAGGACAAATTCCAGTCATACTTGGACAGAGGGACTTGTTACCTGTGCCCCCTGCATACCCAAAAAATAATAGAAGTCATCACAGACTCATCCGAATCAAACAGACAACCAGTTGCTCACACAACACACCCAATTCATCAAATGTGCTTTCGTCAATGTACGCTCGGCACGCAACAAAACACACATCATCTCGGACTACAAAAGTGAACACAACATCGATATACTGCTCGTAACCAAATCATGGCTTACTGACACTGATAGCATCTTAGCAAATCAACTCATTACTCCAACAATGACCCTTCACAACTGCCCTGGACATAACAGAAGAGGCGGAGGTGTTTTCCTCCTTGCGGATAAATGCCTCAATACAAAGCTTACTGCATTCTCCACGACTGACTCTACCAACATTCTGATAGTGGAAAATAAACAATTGTCCATATGCCTTACATACAGAGCTCCAAACGCAGACACAGAGGACCTTTTGGAACTTCTTGACATAGCATGCACATACACTGCTAAATGTGCTAAGGTAACTTTTTTTTCAGAGGAAAATTGAGCAAAACTGAAAACATCTCTCTTGCTGAGAGCTGTGACATCAAGGACCTTGAACAGGAAGGTGTATATAAGTATCTCGGAATAGAGGAAGGAATGACACTCGAGCAGAAACTATTGAGAGAGAAGATCAGTAAAGAATATTACAGGAGATTAAAACTTTTATTGAAAAGTGCCTTAACATCACAAAATAAGATACAAGCCATCAATCAGCTGGCAATTTCTGTACTCTCCTACAGTTTTGGGATTGTGGATTGGCCTCATAAAGAGCTTGAAAAACTGGATGTGCGAACAAGAAAACTCCTCCATGCTCATGAAGTAATTTACAAGAATCAGTGTATGCGAAGATTGTACATCACTAGAGCTGAAGGAGGGCTAGGACTTATAGAGATTGACTACACCTACAGCGCTACTATCGTAGGCCTCCAAGCCTATCTGACAGCATCATCATCCAAATACATAAAAAGTGCTGAAATATGAAAGTAAACGTCCAGAATCTGTCTCCATCAAACTTGGAAAAGCATTTTGACGATTAGAAGGAATGAGCGAGAATCCACAGGCATGCATGGGAAAGGAAGTAACAGAATTTTCAAAACAAGAGAAAAAAGCTCTTCAAAGAATTAGATCAGCAGGCAAGGAAAAACAAATGGCAAATGCACAAATATAGTGGAAAATAGAGAGTGTTACTCCAAGAACCTTTTGTCGATCAAGAACAGACACATGAATGGTTGATGAGAGGTGGACTGAAACTGAAGGATGAAAGATTGATAGTTGCAGCCCAGGACAGTGGATTACAGATGAGATGGTTTACGGCGAGAATTGAAAAAACTGGCACAAAAGGCATGTGCCGATTCTGTAAGAAAGAGCAGGAAACAGTAACTCACCTAATAGCAGGCTGTGACGTTCTGATGGCAGAAAATTTCTATACAGAAAGGCACAACAAAGTTGCACGCAGCCTCCATTGGAAACTCTGTAAACACTATAACATCACTGTTCCTGAAAGCACTGGGAACATGACCCTAAGAGAATTACAGAGAATGAAGAGGTTATGATCACCTGGGACATTCCCATACTGACGGATAAGAAACTGGATGCCAGGAAACCTGACATAGGGGTAAAGGAGAAGAACACCAGAACGGCATTGATAATAGAAGTGTCGGTAAAAAGTGATTTTATGAATTGTGTGAAGAGGGAGAAGATCTTGAAATATCAAGAAATGCAACCATAGACCAAGAAAATGTGGCAGAAAGATACAGAAATATTTCCCATTGTACTGGGAGCCACAGGCCTGATAAAGAAGAATTTCCAAGCACATCTTGACAAACTACCCATACATGTTACATCTTATGAACTCCAGCAGGAGGCTCTCTTTGGCACGATGCAAGTATTACGCCGAGCATTAGCAGTAAATTTGCGAGATTAAGATCATATTCCACATACCCTGGCTTAGAAGTGAGGTTCACGACTGCCATGGTATACGCAAAACTAACACATCAACCAAGAAAAAAGCCCCTTAGTAACTCCACTATTACTATAATCAACCTTCTCAATAGAATATCTTATTAAACCACTTAAACCTTTCAAACATCAAGCTATCACCGGACCTCAGGTTTCACTCACCCTCCATTTGGCGAAATTCATCACCATAGGGAAATGGCGGACACTTACATCATAGGTCCTTAGCTTCAATAATTTACTAATTTTATTCTAAGAAATAGGAAAATTCTCTATCTTAAAAAGCCACTTTACTCCACCAACAACCTCTACAGAGATTCACATAAACTTACATTAGTAAACAACAATACAATCAACATACTCCCCTCAACAAACACATAACATATATTACTGCAAGAAGTGCCCGCTATGCTTCTATAAAACAAATAAAGACATTCAGTGCCCTTTAAAGTCAATTTTGATGTTCATATCCTCCAAATACAATCATACCAGCTCATGATGTCCATACACGATATGCTAAAAAGAAGAATAATAAACTTCTTAGCTAGATAGTATCACTTGACTCCATACAAAGAGCAATCTGTTACTTATCTGTTGAAAGCTCTACTTCAGCGCTCCCACAGTCACCAACAAGCCGCCTCAATAATTGCCATTCATTGTCCAACAAAAGCTTTTGTTTCGCCGCCAGGCTTCATCAGGAACCAAAACTATAAAGGTATCGCACATAGCAAATTTTTTTTATATATTGGGACACATTCAGTGTCTCTCCAAATAGCAGCTTATATCAGCGTCTGATGTCATCAGCTTTAAATACCCAACCACCAGTCAGCTTGCCAGCTGCAGCTAAATCACATACATCCAGCAACTTTATACACAAAACAACACCACAATTTAAACACATAATGACACTTCATCGTAAACGAATACAGCAAAGAAGAGAGCAGAGTGAACTGCAACAGTCTCAACTATCCTAAAAAAATAATGACCAATCTATTTTGTCATTCAGCCCGCAAGGATCCAAAGTGTTCAAAATATAGATCCATTTCTGCTCCTTCTGCAATAACTGAAGTCCTCTATCACCTCTTCGGATATTCAAAGGTATCATTTCTAGGACCGTGCAGAGTAGATCTTCAAAGCTATGATTAAAGGCAAGCCAATGTTGTACTAGAGGTGTTTCGAGTTGAGCTTTAGAAATACTATATTTGTGTTCTGCCAATCTGGTTCGCAAAGGGCGAGTAGTTTTTCCCACATATGTCTTTAGACACAGACACCAGAGAGCATATATAACAAAGGTAGTATTGCAATCAGTGTTTTGACATAAATTACGTAATTTCAAGGCAGATTGAAAATGAAGTGCATCAGTCATATGTTTACAAAAGGAACAGCGACCACAACCCGTGTGAGAAAATTCTTCCTTTATAATCTGTTGGCGAGGAACCGCCGGACACAAGCGGTCTCGCAGATTCTTACCCCTTTGATAAGCCACTCGAAGAGAGCTCCCAGACAGTTTTGGATGAGTCATCAAGAGTTTCCACCTCTTACGTAATGCTGCAACAATTCGATTAGATAGACTCGAAAAGGGGAGAACACAGGTTACAATGGATGATACATCTACCGATTCAAAATCACTACTTGATATTTTCGGACGTAAAAGCCATTCATGATGATTAAATTTAGCCCTCTTATGTGCCTTCTTTAATACTGAAGCTGGATAGCCTCTCTCATAAAATTTAGCCATCGTTACTTTAGCTTCTATCTCAAATTCTTGATGTGAAGAACAGATTCGACGGCAACGTAGTAAATGGGAATAAGGAAGACTTTCTTTTAAATGAATCGGGTGAAAGCTCGAAAAATGCAACAATGTATTTCTGTCAGTTGGTTTTGTATACACGGTGGTCGTACTCCACTTGTACTCCAATGACATATTGAGATTCATCCAGAAGTCTACGTTACATACCTTCAAGACAAGTGCACGCCCAAGAGTAACTCGACGACACTAATTCACCCACCTGTGAACTTACCAAGGAATTCCCAACTCTGGACCACATTTACCCCAGTCTCAGAAGAACTTCTAGATCAAATATTATCAATACCACAACCTCCCCACTTGACCCATGTCCAGTCTCGTGGATAAAGATGACGAGAAAGAAGTTAGCACCTTATCTCAAAATACTAAACCTCTCACTTTCTCAAGGGTTCATGCCAACCATCCTAAAGATAGCATCTATCAGACTTATCCTAGAAAATCCTTCTGCTGACATCAGTTTACCCAGCTCCTACCCATTTCCAGCATTCCCTTCCTAGCAAAAATAGTTTGAAAAGCAGTCCAATTACTACGACTACTGAACATTTGTATAGTGCTACCAGACATGCATAGCACTACACAGTCACATGTAAAAGAATGTCCTTGCTCATCAGAGCTTACAAGCTAGTCAAGAAAGACAACACAGTAGCTGCAGACATGGGATACATCTAGGGGGAATGGTAAGGAAACACAAAGGAGATCAGGTGAGTCAAGATCTGAAAGCAGCAGCGAAGAGGTAAGTTTTTAGCCTGGACTTGAAGAGGGTCAAAGAAGGCACCTGACGTACAGATTCAGGTAGTCTGTACCAGGCATAAGGAGCAGCAAGGTGAAAGGAGCGAAGTCTGGAGTTAGCAGTAGAAGAGAAGGGCACAGGTAGAAGCAATTTGCCAGAAGAAAGGAGTTTCCGAGGAGGGATGTAGGGAGAGATAAGAGGAAATGTAGTGAAGGAGCAATTATAGCTTCAGGACTTTATAAATTCCTCCACCCCTCTAGACATGCAGCAACATGGCTTTAGATCTGACCACGGTGTGGAAGCCTTACTCACTTCACTAATTGACATACTTCTAAAAGGACTTGAACAGGTCAAACAAAGATTTGTCCTTATCGTTTTGGACATAACCTCCGCCTTTGATTCAATAAACCATGCAAAATTACTAGTCATGCTGGAGCCTAAAGGTGTAAATGGCACCCCCCCCCCCCCCGGCCTGGTTCCAGTCATACCTAATTGATCGCAATCAGCAAATAAAAATAGGGAACATATCCTCCAAACCGTTTCGACAGCTTCAAGATATATCTCAAGGATCAGCACTCTCAGCCTTGCTCTTTAATCTGTACATCCAACCAATCTGCCAAATCATAAGGAAACATAAAATACACTACCACATATACGCCGATGACCTAATGCTTTACGCCCCCTTTGACACTACAAAACCAGAATACACCGCAGTACAATCATGCTTCACAGCAGTAATGGATTAGCTGAAAAACCACAACCTATCAATCAGTTATAACAAGTCAGAAATACTAATTTCCAGAAACCCATCCTATGTCTCTCCAGAATGTATAAAAGTCAATGAAATACTGCTCCCTGTGAGAACTAAGGTTAATTACTTAGGAATTACACTAGACCACAGACTGACCTTCCAAGCACACATCAAAAAAACTACGACATCTGTATTCCATAAGATGAGGATCTTGCACAATCCCCATTGCTTGATCTGTAACTCAGTTCTCCAAGGCCTCCCAAACCTATCACTCAGACCCCTGCAAATCACTCAGAATACGGCAGCACGACTCATCACTAGAACTTTGCAATATAATCATGTTACACCAGTTCTCAAAAGCCTACAGTGGCTCCCAATAAAAGCAAGGATAAAATATAAAGCAATCATGACCACATTCAAAGTGATACACAACCTTACAGCACCCTGCCTACAACCTCTCATTCAGAAGAACTCGGGCACAAGATTATGACGTTGGCAACACCTAAACCTCCTCACTATTCCAGCCCAGAAGACAAAGAGTTCCCAAACAGCATGCGAAAGAGCATTCTCTTTCTACAGATGTACATTATGGAACACACTTCTGTCTAGTCTACGATCTAGCCAGGACCTGAGTGACTTCCGGAAAAACCTAAAAACGCACCTTTTCGAAGAATCCTTCAGATCTGTCATGTAGACCTCTAACACAACTCCTTGCCATAGTGTTCCACTGCATGTAAATAAGTTATGTCCCTTCCTACCATGATCTAATCTGTCTACTCCCTTTCAAACTATAACCCAATGTCAATATGTTTCATGTTAATCTTATGCTCGTTTACTAATATAAATATATTTCATGCTAATTCTTATGCTCATTCAATGTATATTATAGTTCAGTTCGATATAAACTGCTTTAATACCATGAAAAGCAGTATAGAAGAAATGCTAAATAAATAAATAAATACATAAATTAATGCAAGTTAGATAGCCCTGATAGTACCATAGTTGATAAACACTGTTTTGTAATTGGAATATTTTCTTGAAAAGTTCTACAAGCCCAGAACTGGGCGGACTACTATTTCCTTCCTTCCTATGTCTTTGCTTCATATTTACTAATGTTACTCCAGAGTCCAGTTCATACATGATCTCTTGTTCATAAATAGATTACATAGATCTTATTTTTAAATGAGAGATAGGTATATTTGTTAATCAGAAGAAATTTTTTAGTTGAATTGGGTTCTTGCCACAGGAGGAATTTTCGCAATGTGTGCTGGAAGTTTTCTTCAAAACTAGAATGATTCCTGCTCCTGCCAAAGGGACCCATAATTCTATAGAGTCCAAACCTCAAATTCTTTAGAGACCATTGTCATAGCAAAGATTTATATAATTACTTGTTCTTTTGTTCCCTAGCAAGTTTTCTATTCTACTTAAAACTGCCAGGTTGTAAATCACTCCCATGCCTCTTTCGGCTTGGGCCACTAGAGGGCTCCTCAGTATTCTTCTGTCTCCAGCAAATGGTCAGATTTTCTCAACTCTGAAAAAAATCTGAACAATTGAGAAGGAAAAGATCAATTTTGCTTGTGAATGACCACCTTGAAGGTGACTCTCTCACAAGCGTGACTTGGGAGGCTCCACTAGAGTAAGGTCTTTTCGGTAGCCAAAGAAGGAGGGACAATTGGTTCAGCGCCACGCTTTTTTTTTTTTTTTTTTTTATAGTTTATTTAAATCACCAATACAAACAGAAATAGAATAACAGTCAACAAATTCCTCCTGAGGTGAACTCTGATCCCCAGGAGGGAACAGTGAAGGTGATACATTTTTCAGATTATTACACCCCTTCCCCCAACCCCCCCCCCACCCCCCCACATCACACCCATGACCAAGGCACAGGCCAAGCTCGCGACAGGACCGGATGAGCCTGCCACGAAACTACTCATGTCGAAGGACACGAACTAGCTGCCCAGTTGTAGGACTGCATTACGGCACCGGGGACTTAATTGGGAAATATACGGGTCCCAGAGCAATAGAAAGGCGGACCATCGCTTGGGGTTAGCCCTAGCGCCCCGTCGCTCCAGGAGCATCAGTTGGTGAAAGGAATTTCGCCACTCCCAAAAGGAGGGAGGGCTGCGTTCCCGCCACCGACGTAGGAGGGGTCCCTTGCCCACCAGACACGCCTTCCGCACCAGACTGCGTCCCCATTTCCCTTGAGGAGAGGTACCACTCAGTAAATCTAACGTGACCAGGGTCGCATCCCAGGTTACCTGCTGCCCCAAAAGGCTCACCATAAAGACACAAATGCGCCTCCAATATGGGCGGATCAACCGACAACCCCACCACATGTGTAATAAGGTTGCCCGTGGCTCCGCACACCGGGGGCAGCTCCCATCTGTATTCAAGTGACAACGAAAGGCCCTGCGCGGGGAGAAATGAACCCTTGTGACGCATTTAGCTTGCACTTCTCTCCAACGGGCACCCTCAGCCAGGGTCCCAGTTCGGCGAAGAGCAACAAGAACTGTTCCCGGAGGAATCTCCCGCCCCATCTCCGCCCCCCAAGCCTGCTCGATATCGCGGAAGTCCGGGCGATGTCGATATTGTTCCAGCCTGATCCGAAAGGCCCGCACGGAAGGTTTCTCTTCCCCCCCAAGGTCGAAAAATTCCAAGATCTGTGCAGACCGATCTGCATGGAGCTCTGACCCCGGGAGGGAACCAACATAGTGGGCAATCTGCAGATATGCATACACCTGCCTCTGCCCCAAATCATATTCTTGGCATAGGAACTGAAAGGATTTGGGTTTCCCCGCGGAATCAACCACATGCCCCAAATTGCGTAAGCCCTTTTCCTCCCATGAACGAAACAATGCCCCTTCAGTACCTGGAGTAAAGGAAACATTACCCCGCACCGGTAACCAACTGGAGACCTGCCAATTACGCCCCCAGTATAGATTAAGCTGTCGCCACGTCCGCCGCACCGGCGTCAATAAAACACTTTCAGCCAGATGAGGGGGTAGCACCCGATCGCGCAAGTGTAGTATGGCCTGAAGAGAGTGAGGAGCAACATAAGCCTCCTCCAAAGTCCTAGGCGTATAAAGTTCAGTTGTACCAAGCCAATCCCCCAGATGTCGGGCCTGGCAGGCCAAGGCATAGGCCCCCAGATCAGGGAGCCCCCAACCCCCACACTTCCCACTTCCCACCAATCGACTATAAGGGATACGCGCTTTCGCGCCGCCCCAGAGAAACCTCCGGAACTCCGCTTCAAAACGCCGAATATCCCGTCGGAGCAGCCAAACCGGGAGAATCTGCATCCAGTACAGTAAGCGCGGCAGAATGACCATTTTAATCGCTGCAATCCTCCCTGATAAAGACAGGGGAAGGGCCCGCCAAGCATGCAGCTGGGCACTTACTTTAGTCAGCATCCGTTGTAGATTACTCCCATAAAGTTGGGAAGGCCGACAGGGCAGTAAGATCCCCAGATACACAAAATGATTGTCTGCCCATTTTAAAGGGAACTCCCCTAGCCAGGTACCCCGCAGCTGTCCTGAGACGTCCAAGACTTCGGACTTTTCTTCGTTAATACGAAAGCCTGCAAACTGCCCGAAAATCTGGAATTCCCGTAGTAGATTGGGCAACGATGTCTCAGGCGATAGCAGATGGACCAAAAGGTCATCTGCAAAGGCGGAAATCCGAAAGTCGTAAGTCCCGATACGTACCCCACATATCTCGCGAGACCCTGCCACCTTTCGCAGAAGGGGGTCCAGTGCCAAGACAAAAAGGAGTGGAGATAAGGGGCACCCCTGACGGGTCCCACGCTGCAACGAAAAGGTTTCGGACAGTACCCCATTACACATAATCGCGGCCGTTGGATCCGCATATAAACTTTCGACCATTTTACAGAACCCCGGCCCTATGCCATATCGCGGAAGGAGGAACATCAGATATTGCCACAGCTCCACGCTTTTATGATAAGGACCTGTTGAGCAGCCAGAAAATTGGAAGGATTTGGAAGAGATCAACAGCCTCACACAACCTCAACACCCTCTCCGTCGTCCTCTTTTCCCCCTTGCTCTCCCCAAAGACTGAAGATACCTCAGAGAGATGTGGCTGCAAGCCTGTTAAGAAAATAAGAAAGAAAGAAAGAAACAGCATTTGGGAAGTAACACTGAGCCTGGCACGGTTTCCCTGCCTGAGGCTCTTAGGGAGTGAATACCAAGGCTTGACTTCGTTGTTGTCCTTGTTGGGGACTCCTGCACTCACCTGTTTGGGGGTGTAAATTGGAGGGGGGGGGGAACCCCGGGTGACCATTGGCTTGGCATTGGTGCTTTCTGCTATTTTTAATGTTTTCTGCCATCGTGCGCCTTGAGCCCAAATGGTTCCAGTGCATGTTCTGCCTGAGTGGTTTCAACGTGTGTTCCTGCCTAAGCACCCGTAACAAATGCTCATGTATGTGCTCCATTATCATACGTTTTTGTGACCACGCAGCTTTAGTGCGCACAAATGTTTGCCTTGCCTTAATTCTTTCTCTCTTCTTTCAGGAAGCATTGTTTGACTTGTGACAAGCCTCCTCACTGGCACCCCCCTGCTCCCTCCAACCTCTTATCTCCCACCCATACTAACTTGATTCCTTGTCTGCAGCTTTCATTGTTGCCCTCTTTATTTTTTAATTTTTATTTCTCAAATTTCAAAATAAGCCAATTAAGACACTTGTAAAGAAAAAAGGTCAAGTCCTACAAGCAATCAATAAGAAAGAAAAAATAAACCTTAATAATTAGAAAAACAAAAACATCAGCAAGTGCAAAACCCCACTTAACCCCACCTGTCCCCAATAAGGGGGGAAGTAAGTCACAATTCCTAGGAAACAGCCAAATAAGAAAGGCATCGTTACAGCAAATCGAACAGACAGGAGAGTACTATAGCCTTACACTAGCTATCTTGCCCTACCAGAACATAGGACTCGATTCAAGTGAGATCCATGGAAGGGGGATGCCAGCCCACCAGCTTGGCAGCAATAAAGGCTGACAACTGATGGGAGTCAAGAAAAATATACCTATAACCAGCCAGTTTAACCAGACATTTACAGGGAAAATGCAACCCCCCCTCCCCAGTTGTAAAAGCCCAGGACAAAGAATCAAAAACTGCTTTCGTCTCTTCTGGGTTGCCCTAGCAACATCAGTAAAAATTCTTATATTGGAGCCCATAAACTCTTTAGTAGATGTACGAAAATACATTTTAAGAATCCAATCTCGATCAACATCCAGTGCCAGCATAACCAACAAGGTGCAGTAACGCCGGAATCAGATGCCGACCGCTCCAGAAAACCAGTTAGGTTCAGAAGACAGACCAGCAGACTCCCCCAGTGGCTGGCCTTGACCATCCAACTGATGAACTCTAGCAAATAAGGTAATAAGCTCTCAATATTGGGGGAACAGATTCCTCTGGAATTTTCAGAACATATCAAAAATTTCTTAGAGTTCAATAGGCGAAAAGGAAGGAATCTCTGGAAAATTAAGAATTCTTAGGTTCCTATTCCTGAAGGCATTCTCCAAAGACTCAGTCTTTTCTTGCAAATTTTCTGAATCCCTCCTAATTGCTGTAACAGAGTCTTGAACAACATTAACCTTATTTATCCAAGGAGGAAAACTTCACAGGGAGAGAACCCATAGCAGACTTATGAGTGTCCACCCAACATCCAAGTGAGGAAAGCTGACAAGAAATCCCTTGAAGCTGACCTGATATAGACTGTTCCAGCCAAATTAGAGGGTCCCAAACAGTTTCAAAAGTAAAAAGAGATGGTCTCACCAAAACTGGATTGGTTACTGAGCCCAATAAAGATTGCTGTGAAGCAGAGCCCCCAGAAGTCTGAAGATTACACTTCTCTTTTCCAGGCCGTGGGTCTGACCCCACTTCTAATGGTCTCACCTCTCCTGCAGTCCCAGCCAAAACTTCCAAGCCCTGGTTAACTCCTCCTGGGACTGGAGCCTCTTAGCGCGCGTCTGCTCACTTCGTGCCATCTTACTTTCCCCATTGTCACCCTCTAGCACTGCTAATTCTGCTCCTTCACTACTGCTCCTTTGTTTAGCCCTTGAAAACTGCAACTCTCTTTGAAGTAAATCCCTATTAGTGCATGACCTCATTACATGCCATTCATTGGATCTCCTCTTTGTTACCAAGACTTAGTTGAAGGAAGGGGAAAGCCCACTCCTCAAGCTTTGACTGCCTCCTGGATACTCAGCCTTGATGCCCCCCGTCTGGGATGGTCTGGAGGTGGGGTCGCAGTCTTGTTCCGGCCTTCTTTATCACTGATTCAGATTCATTCATCAGTTCTTCTTTATCCTGAATCTCTTCTTCTTTGCCTAAACACTCCCTCCCCATCCACTTCCTTCTCATGTACTCTCCACCATCTATCTGTCCCACTCTGGGACGCTGCTCTTCTCACCATTTCAGAGGCTTCACTTCAATTTCCCCATCTGGTTCTCCTAGGGGATTTCAATATTAACTTTCATTAACCATGCTCAGCCCATGACTTTGCTTTTGTCACTCTTCGCCAAGACCTTGCAATCACTCAACAGATGTTCTTGCCAAAGTATGGAGCAACCTTACTCCTGATCTTGCTACTTTGCCTGGTCTCCCTCTACTACCAACTTCTATTTCTACCCATCCCCTGCCATGGACTGATCATTTGTGTGTTGCATTCCACCTCCCTGTTGTCTTCTCAGCAATTGCTGGTTACTCTCCAGCACAGAAGCAATCTTACTTTCTCTTCTCAATGAACGTCATGTCTCTCATGATCGGGGTGATGTTAGTCTAGCCGTTTCACTCGATCTCTCCTCTGCATTTGACTTGGTTGACCACACTGCCTTCTGTCTCGTCTGTGGGAAGCTGGTATCCATGGCCTGGTCCTTCACTGCTTCCACTAATTTCTTTCTTTCAGGTCTTTCTCTGTTGTATCTGGCACTGCCTCATCTGACCCTACACTGTGTTGTACCTCAGGGTTAGGTGCTCGCCCCTTTGCTTTTTAATGTTTTCCTGGCACCCCTGGCTTTATTGATACAGCAGTCTGGGCTTCCCACATACTACTTTGCCACTGATATTCTTATAGTCCATCACACTGCTCCCCATTCCCCTGACTTGCACCCTTTAAACACCTGTTTAGCCCATGTCTCTGGCTTCCTTTCTTCAAACTGCCTCCATCTTATCTCCTCAAAAATATCAGCTATCTGGTTCTCTCTTGGTTCCTTCTGTCTCTCCATTGCATCTTCCATCTCGGGTGTATCTATCCATTGGCCTCCTTGATTTGATATCTTGGAATAATACTTGATTCTGCTTTAACTTTCCAGGAACATTTATCTATCACCATACACTGTTGTTTATTTCATCTTCAGCAGATAAGATCCATTCATCCATTCCTAACACCCTCAGTGCTCACTACTCTTGATATCATGAAAGGCGGTATATAAGAAATGTTAAATAAATAAATAAATAAATACTCTCCTTTTGGCTTTACTAGTTCCCCATATTGATTATTGCAATGTTATTTTTACAGGTCTTCCCCTTTATCAGCTCCATTGCTTCCAACTCTTACAGAACACTGCTGCCAGCTTAATTCACCATGCATCACATTACGACCACATCACTCCACTGCTTCTCCATTTGCACTGGCTTCCAGTCAATTTCCGCATTCAATACAAGATAATCATTCGATGCGATGCATGCGATGGATGTCATCTACCTGGATTTCAGCAAAGCCTTTGATACTGTTCCTCATAGGAGGCTTATCAATAAACTCAGTAGCTTGGGGATGGATCCTAAGATGGTAAATTGGATCAGAAATTGGTTGACTGACAGACGACAGAGGGTGATGGTAAATGGAGCTCACTCGGATGAAGGGAAGGTGATTAGCAGAGTGCCCCAGGGGTCGGTCCTGGGCCCAGCATTGTTCAATGTATTTGTGAGTGATATTGCTGAAGGACTGAATGGAAAAGGCTGTCTTTTTGCAGATGACACAAGATTTTTCAACAGAGTAGACTCCCCCGAGGGAGTGGTTAACATGAGGAAAGATCTACAAAAGCTGGAAGAATGGTAAAATGCTTGGCAATTACGATTTAATGCGAAGAAGTGCAGAGTCATGCACTTGGGTAGCAGAAATCCAAGGGAAATGTACGCGATAGGGGGCGAGAGGTTGGTGTGCACGGATAAGGAGAAAGACCTTGGTGTGATTATTTCTGAAGATCTCAAGGTGACAAAACAGTGCGACAAGGCGGTGGCAAAAGCCAGGAGGATGTTGGGCTGCATAGAAAGAGGAATCGCCAGCAGAAAAGAAGAGGTACTTATGCCACTGTACAAGTCACTGGTGAGGCCTCACTTGGAATACTGTGTTCAGTTTTGGAGACAGTATCTTGCAAAGGATGTAAAAAGATTGGAAGCTGTTCAGAGGAAGGTGACTAAAATGATTTGGAGCCTGCGTCAGAAGCCTTATGAGAAGAGACTTGAATACTGTCGTCACCCTAGCTCGGGCCAAAGGCCTAAAGGCGCAGGGCTGCCAATGTTAGTCCTTAAATAAAGAATTATACTATTCTTGTCCACAGCTTGGACTTCTGGGACTTGTAGTTGTTTCTCCTTATCTAAAGACAGTAGTGTGAAACCAATGGTTTTTAAAGGCAAACAAGAAATTTATTTATCTTCCCCAAAGCACTAAGGCTCAACACAAACGTTAGGATTCTTCTCCAAGCAATAACATCAGGAAATTATACACAAACTAGAACTGAAACTGCTTCATAAGCCTTTTAACATGTGTAGCTGTTTTCATCAAATGCTCAGCAAACAAAACATAGCTTCTTCCTTCAAGCAAAGCAAAGTGTCCATTTTTATCTTCTGCTTCTTTAGTAATTCAAATACAAGTTATGCATGCATTCTTTGCATTAGAAGCGGTTCCTAGCACTAACACAGATAGGTTAACTCACCCTGTTTCTTCAGTGCTTTCTTGGTTAAAGACTTTTTATCAGAAGGCTTTCAATCTGCCTTCTGGCACAATGAACAGTCCATTGCTAATTCCTCAGTTATAGAATCCTGCTCAGGATAGTCTGCCTGCATCTCTTCCTGCTCTTCAGCATGTACGTCTGACTCTGAGCTTTCATAAACTGTTTCTGGCTTAATGCTTTGTAAAAGCTCCTGGACTTCTCTCCATAGGTGCTCTCCACAATAAGGAATGTTTTTACCTGGAATGTGAGGATTCCTTCTCTGGATCAACAGCCTCAGTTCCTCTAACTTGTTCAGCCTTGGTTCTTTCCACCCAGCTGGGTTCTGGTCACTTCTAGCTGTGAGTTTGTCCACCCACCGTTTGGCAGCTTGAACTCTTTGAGCTGGTCCACGTACCGTTTGAACTGCAGCCTGACCCTCATCAGCAATTCTCCTAGCCACACCTCGACTGGCTTCAGGACTAACAGCCCTCCTCCTGTAAGCTTGGCTTTCTTTATGGCTGCTACTTTCACTGCTGAGCTCCTCACCAAAAGCTTCACCATTCTCCTTCCCGGTGATCTCCTTTCTGCTCCCCGGTGCTGGCTCCTTTCCTTTCCCTCCCCTGGGTTTATAAGGCTGTTTATTAACTAGCGTACACTGCTTCCTACTCAGGTGTTTTTCATTACTCCCCAAGCCTGCACTTAGGTTAGCAGAGCTTGGGTGTGGCCTGACTTCAGTGACTGCGTGTTTTCTTCCTTTACCTGCACTCTGAAAGCTGTGAATTCCCTGCCTGTCTCTCTCCTTAAAGATATATCTACAATTTTCCTCTATTTCCATGGGCTCAGCAGAGCTCTCCTCATCACAAGACCTAAACATGTACACTTTGGAGGAGAGGAGGGACAGGGGAGATATGATTCAGACCTTTAAATAATTAAAGGGATATAATGAACAAACAAACCTCTTCCAAAGACGGGGAAGCTGTAAAACTAGAGGGCACAACAGGAAGCTGCAAGGTGGTAAATTGAAAGGCAATGTCAGGAAATACTTTTTCATGGAAAGGGTGGTGGATGCTTGGAATGCCCTCCCGATGGAAGTGGTAGGGGCAAACATGGTGACAGAATTCAAAATGGCATGGGACAGACACAGTGGATCCCTTTACAGCAACAGGATAAAATCAAAATAAACGGAACCATCTAACTTCTCAATAAATAGGGGTGTCCTGCATGGAGTGGTGGGTTCACCCCTAAACAGGGACGTGGGGAGGGGTGGCTTGCATGGAGCGGCAGGTGCACGTACTCTTGCTATCATGCTGGGCAGACTAGATGGACCATGCTTGTCTTTATCTGCCGTCATTTACTATGTTACTATGTTACTATATTCTGATTCATAGAACTCATACTCCCCAATATTTGGCTTATTCCCTTCAGTTCCACATTCCCTCCCACAGTTTGAGGTCCATTCACCTTAATTGCTTTCATCTCCTCTCAGTTTTCCAGGCACACTTGGACTCTACTCGCAACTCCGCTTTCTTTTATCTGGGCCCATCACTCTGGAGCTCCCTGCTCATGGACATCCGGCTAGAGCCCTCTTTTCAAAAATTCAAGTCCCTTCTCAAGACCCACCTCTTTCAGGTTGCCTATGACTTCCCCTCCCCCTATCCTTAAATCCTCTGCCTACACCTCTCCTCTTCTTTAGTCTCCTGCTCCTTCACTATTGGTGTGATATACAGACCTCCCTCACAAGAGGAAGAGGTGGAGAGAGAGTTAATTGAAGACATGTGCAGCATTGCTAGGAAAGGGGAAGTGCTACTGATAGGAGATATCAATATGCCAGATGTTG
This sequence comes from Ichthyophis bannanicus, assembly GCA_033557465.1. Lineage (NCBI taxonomy): Eukaryota > Metazoa > Chordata > Amphibia > Gymnophiona > Ichthyophiidae > Ichthyophis > Ichthyophis bannanicus. Next base: position 1,224,059,697 of record CM066033.1, read on the forward strand.
ATTGGCACATTCCTGCTGCAGTATCATCTAGAAGTAAGGAGATCCTGGATTCTCTACAGGGAGAACTATTCAGACAATTGGTAACAGACCCCACACATGAAGGGGCCATACTGGACTTGGTGCTTACCAATGGTGAAAGTGTTTCTGATGTTGTAGTGGGAGATCATTTTGCATCCAGTGATCACCAGATGGTGTGGTTCAGTATTAGGACTAGGGCTGTTAGAATCCATTCAAAGGCGAGGATCTTAGACTTTAGGAAGACTAACTTTGCGAAGATGGGCCAATACCTCAGGGAGTCGTTAGCTGGATGGGAACAGCTGAGGGATGTAGAAAAAAACAGTGGGAAAAACTGAAAGGGGATATTTTAAGGGCAACCAACCTTTTTGTTAAAATGGTAAAAAAAGGTAAAAGGAAAAGGAGACCGCTATGGTTTTCGAAAGAAGTAGCTGAAAAAGTGAAGAAAAAGAGGGAGGCCTTCATGAAATACAAGAGATCACAGAGAGAGGAAGACAGGCATCTGTATTTGGAAAAACTTAGAGAAGCTAGCAAAGTAGTCAAGAAGGCAAAGATTCAAAAGGAGGAGGAAATAGCCAATGCAATAAAATGGGGGGATAAGACATTTTTCAGATATATTAGTGAGAAGAGGAAGGGCAAGAGTGGTATTGTCAGACTCAAGGGTACGGGGGAGGAATATGTAGAAGCTGATAAGGATAAAGCGGAATTGCTTAACAAATATTTTTGTTCTGTGTTCACAGATGAAGAACCAGGAGCAGGACCTCAGAAAACACCCACAAATAGGAACAGAAGCAAAGGACATCTTGAACAATTTTCAAAAGACTGTGTTCATGAGAAACTATCTCAACTTAAAGTAGACAAAGCGATGGGACCGGATGGGATACACCCTAGAATACTGAGGGAACTTGGGGACGTTCTAGCAGCTCCACTGACTGACCTTTTAAATGCCTCGTTGGAGTCGGGAGTGATGCCAAAGGACTGGAGAGAGGCTCATGTGGTGCCTTTACACAAAAGCGGAAGTAAGGATGTGGTTGAAAACTACAGGCCAGTTAGTTTAACTTCGGTGGTGAATAAATTATTGGAAAGGCTGCTGAAAGAGAAAATAGTGAAGTTTCTGGAGTCCAGCGGATTACAGGATCCGAGGCAGCATGGATTCACCAGAGGCAAGTCTTGTCAGACAAATCTGATTGATTTCTTTGACTGGGTGACCAGGGAGTTGGACCGAGGGACAGCCCTAGATGTGGTGTATTTAGATTTCAGTAAAGCCTTTGACACTGTTCCTCACAGGCGACTTATAAACAAACTGAGCACCCTAGGGATGGACCCTAAAGTTACTGCTTGGGTTAGAAATTGGTTGGGTGGGAGGCGACAAAGAGTACAAGTAAATGGAGCTCACTCTGAGGAGAAGGATGTTATCAGTGGTCTGCCCCAGGGATCTGTCCTTGGTCCGATTCTTTTTAACATCTTTGTTAGTGATATAGCGGAAGGGCTTTCAGGTAAGGTTTGCCTCTTTGCGGATGATACCAAAATCTGCAATAGAGTAGACACCCAGGAAGGTGTAGATAACATGAGGAGGGATCTAGCTAAGCTTGAAGAATGGTCTAGAATTTGGCAGCTGGGATTTAATGTTAAAAAATGTAAGGTCATGCATTTGGCCTGCAGCAATCCAAGGGAGCAATATAGTATAGGGGTGAAGTACTTTTGTCCACTAAAGAAGAGCGGGATCTAGGCGTGATTGTGTCTGATGATCTTAAAGTAGCTAAACAGGTAGAAAAGGCGACGGCAAAAGCTAGAAGGATGCTTGGGTGCATACGGAGAGGAATGGCTAGCAGAAGAAAGGATGTGATAATGCCTTTGTATAAGTCTTTGGTGCGTTCTCCCGTGTCCCGCGGAATCTCCTTTATTGTTCTACTAACCGCTCATCTTCTCAATACCCTGCATCCGCTATCCCGTGCCTGCCCTTGCTGACGGTTTCTTTTGCTCTCTTAAACAGCCGGTCTTTGCGTTCAAAAACACATCTGATACATGACGACCTAGTTCAGCACTCACTTGACGCTCTTTTTTCCTTATGGAATCTTCGCTTCGGCCGGGGGAGGATGGTCTCCTTCATCAGTGCCTCCCCCCTGGGTATACGGCTTTTCATGCCCCGCGCCTTTATCGTGCGGGCGGAGGAGTGGCGGTCATTCACCGCACGTCCCTCCTCCTCTCCCTTGTCTCACCCTCTCCCCACTACCCCGAGTCCCTCCTCTTCAGTACTGTCTCTCCAACACCCACTTATTTTCTTCTGCTCTATGCACCTCCCTCCTTGCGAGCAGAGCTCTGGGATTCTCTTCTGCTTGCCCTATCTGAGACTACTCTTCTATCTTCTCCTCTGGTTGTTTTGGGAGACTTTAACGTCCATTTGCACTCCCAAACGCGGCTTCGCGACAAAGCCCTTGCTTCTCTATTTAGTGATCTTTCTCTCACCCAGCACGTGACCTGCCCGACGCACACTTCTGGGCACACTCTCGATTTAATCCTCACCTCGGATTCGTTTCCATCCTCACCAGCCCATATCACCCCCCTATCCCTACCCGGGTCTGACCATCACTGCATACTTTTCTCCCTATCCCTTCCCCCCGCCCTAGGGTCCCTCTCAAACCCCCCCCCCTCCTCCTCGTCTGTCCCGGCATCTTACCTCCGCGACATTGCAACTTTTTCCCCCTGCTGAGTCACTTTTTCCATCTGATTTTCCTTCTCTCCCCTTGGACAGACAGGTTGACCTTTGGACATCTACTTTATCATCTACCCTTGACTCCATTGCCCCCTTACAGCCTGTTCCTTCCCGCCCCCTTCACATCATCCCTGGTTCCATTCAGGTCTTTACTTACACCGCTCCTTTCTCCATCGCGCAGCCCGGTTTGGGCGTAAACGCCCCTCTGCTGCTACTCTCGCCACTTTTCGCAGTGCCCGTAAATCATACTATTCTCTGCTAACATCCGCAAAGAAATCCTACTACTCTAACATTATCACTACTTCTTCAAATTCATCCCATCAGCTGTATCGAGTCTTGAACTCTCTCTCCTCGGCTTCTGCTGTGTCCTCCTCATCCCCCCCACCCAGTGCCCCTAGTCCTATGGCTCTTGCTTCTATTTTTTTTTTACCAAGATCTTGACCCTTCGTTCTACCTTTGATCCTTGTCCTCCTCCTCCCTCACCTCCACCCTCCTCTCCTACTCTCGTCACCTGTCGCTCCCCATCCTCTGCTCCTATATTTCCTCACATCTGGTCTGAATTCCATCCTGTTACTTCAGTTGAATTGACCAAAGTCATCTCACTTTCTCATAAGACCACCTGTCCTCTCGATCCTTTACCATCCCCCTGGCTTCTTGATCCTTCTCTCACGCTTCTTCCCTTTGCTCTTCACATTATGAATTCTAGTCTCTCATCTGGGAATATCCCCTCTGCATGGAAGCATGCATTGGTTCGCCCTCTGCTTAAAAAGGCCACTCTTGACCCAGCTGTCCCTTCAAACTGGCGCCCTGTCTCCAACCTTCCTTTCCTGTCCAAAATCCTCGAGAAGTTCGCTTTCCATCAACTCACTGCACATCTTGACTCAACTATCTCCCTACACCCCCGACAATCCGGTTTTAGAGCCGGTCACAGCACAGAAACTATCCTTGTGGCACTCCTCAATGAACTACATCGGTCTCATGACAAAGGAAATTTTTCAATTGCTGTCTCACTAGATCTCACCGCGGCCTTCGATGTTATCGATCATCGCACCCTGCTCTCACGGTTGTCGGACCTCGGGGTTCAGGGTACGGTTTATCGATGGTTCCATTCTTTTCTCTCCTCCCGTTCTTTCACAGTACACTCGGTTTCCTCTTCTTCTACCCCCCTTCCTCTCCACTGTGGAGTACCGCAGGGGTCTATCCTTGCCCCGCTCCTCTTCAATGTTTTCCTTGCACCACTTGCCTTACTCATACAGCAAACTGGTCTATCTGCCTACTTCTTTGCTGACGACATTCTCTTGGTTCACCATACGTCCTCACTTGCCCCCGATCTTTCTCCTTTGAATAACTGCCTAGCTTCCGTTGCCCAGTGGTTTACCGACAACTACCTCTTTGTCAATCCATCTAAGTCTGCGGCCATCTGGTTCACTTTCGGTGCTCCTTCTCCCACTCTGGCGCCTTTGATGTCAAATTCACCTATCCCTTTGGCACCTACCCTCCGCTATCTTGGTGTGACCCTGGACTCTTCGCTGTCTTTCCACCAACACATCTCTGGGGTGGTAGGTAGCTCCCTTTTTCAGCTTCGGAAAATTCGGGCCATCCATTCTCTTCTGCCCTCTGCATCTCTTACCACACTAGTTCTTTCTCTGGTGATCAGCCGTCTTGATTATTGTAACTCCTTACTTGCTGGCGTTCCTCATTACCAACTTCGTAGATTGCAGTTAATTCAAAATACAGCTGCCCGTCTCCTCACCTTTTCCTCTCCTCACGATCATGTCACCCCCCTGCCTGCTCTCCCTTCACTGGCTTCCCGTCAAAGCCCGCTATGTTTACAAGTTTCTTATTACCCACAAAGTTCTTTATACTAACATTCCCCAGTACCTAGCTGGCCTTATTTTTCTTCAACCTACCCCCCGCCTGTTACGCTCTGTCCACGGCAACCGCCTTTTCCTCCCTTCCCCAACTCAGGCTCACCTCGAATCCACTTGTCATGCCGCCTTTTTCTTCGCTAGCCCCGCTTTATGGAACTCCCTCCCACATGCTTTCCGTACCGAGCTATCCTTCCCTCATTTCAAGGCTATGCTTAAAACTTACCTTTTTTGCCAAGGGCTTTGCCAAGGGCTTTGACCTTCCTCTCCTTTCATTCACCACCACCCAGTCGAGCACACTTACCCACTCGCAACTTATTAAGGGGCTTGTAGCGCCCCTAGTGCCCGTACCTTGACCTTGAGGGTTTAAGGTAGGGCTAGCCTGGAGGTCATCTTGTAGTTGTGGGTGACCGAGTGAACAGGCAAGGCACGAATAGAGAAAATTTATTTCTTTATTAGGGTTTATTTCTCCCGCTCCAAAGATAGGACTTTGTACAGGTTTTGAAGGGTAATATTTTATAGCCAAACAGAAAGTTGAAAAGAGACTGCTTCTTCAATAATGTCCAACTTAAACTTATATTCAAGACAGCCACATTCCTGGCATGTGGGTCTTATATTTTATCCAGCTACAAACAGGAAATTATAAAGTTCATGCAGTACAATTGAGTGAAAACAATCAGCTTATTTTCTTATCCCCATAAGCTCTTGGGTTCATGCACTCCAAACATGTACTATAGCACTTCTTATAGCAGATCACTACACAAGCTCTAGCTTCCCTTTAAACCTTGTCTATGAGGCAGGTTGAGCAGTCCATGGGCTGGTCTAATATAGGCAAAGGATTTAACAGCGTTGCTTGGGGGTCTGGGCTTGACACTGTCTGCTCAGGAACAAGATGCTTTTCTAAGAAAACCTGAAGCCCTCTTAATAATACTTGAGCTTGCTGGCTGTGAGGAACAGGTGAGGAAACTGCTTCTCCTTGTGGTATACATAGACTGGGAGGCTTTGCTTCATTCACAGCTATTCTACCGTTACACACACTCTCTTTAGGCACGGTGCTGTAGTTACCCTTCCCCCACTTGTCTCTATCAGCAAGTGCTGGAAATCTTACATCATAGGCAGGCAGAGGGTTTTCCTTTGGCAATTCCCCTTTGGATGCTTCTAAAATCCTCTGGTAAATATCTCTGGTAAAGATATCTGCAGTATCTCTAAGGCTAGCTTCTTTACTGCTTTCTTCAGGAGTTTTAAAAGAGACACAAGGTTTAATTGCTGGAGGTTCTGGCTGTAGCCAACTGTCTGGATAGATCCTAGGCTTTCCCTGGGTTTCAGAACTACCAATAACACAGTTTGGCTTGTCATAAAAACTCTTATTGCAGTTAAAAGTACCTTGATGAGGAATGCAGGGAGATTCTTCAACCGGTTGCCAGTATTTCCACGGCTGAGCTTCTGGTTCCAAACCGTTAGGCTTCCCACCTGGGTCTCTCTGTGCCACGCCCTCCTCTGAGTCCTGGAAGGTTTCCTGCTGCACTGAGCCTCTCTGGTATCTGTATCCTGGTTTGGTAAATGCTCCTCTCTGTGGTTCTTTTGGCTGGCTTCTCAACCAGTTCTGTTTCTCTAACCAGCTTGTCCTCTGGTTCTTTCTCTCCTTGGGATTTTCATTCCAACTCTTCTCCTCATACGCCTCTGTTGCTTTTCCAGCTGCCTTCTGGCTTTCTCTGTCTTTGCTGCTCTCTCGGTCTCTATTTCTCCTCCTTCCTTCTCTGCCTCTTTCTCTGCCTCTTTCTCTGCCTCTTCTTTCATTTTCCTTCTTCCTGTTATACAGGGTACGTCTGTCCTGGGAAGCCCACCTCCTAGCAGGGTGTGCCCAATCAGTGACCTCGCTCCTCCCTTCCCCCGGGTTAGGCTGATCTGACTGATTGTTCCCTTGTGATCTGTGCTGGGAAGGAATTTTACTGCCTCTTCCTGCAATACCAGGTCTTGCCACCGGGTCAGTATTTATTTCCATGGCTTCAGGTACTGCTGCAGCGTCACAGATCCCCCCCCTTAAGATATCACGGGCTGGTTTAGGAGAATCCGGCCAGCACGGGATTCTACCCCTAGGCCCTAGGCTAGGGGACTGTACTGCATATATCGACTTTGGAGAGACCAAGGTGGCTACCTGGGCCAATGCTACCCTGTCCTGCCATGGCTTTAGTAAATTGATATGGTAGACCTGCCTACGGCCTCTCTTGTTCTCCACAAGATAGGAGACAGGACCTACCGGACGTACCACTCGGCAGGGGCCTTTCCAGTGGCTCTCGAACTTTGGTTCCGTCCCCGCCACCATTATAATCACTTTGTCTCCATTAGTCAGTTGCCGGTGCTTAGTGTTCCTATCATAATAGGTTTTCTGTTTTTGTTGACTACGTTCCAGATTTTCGACCGCCACTTGTGAGGTACGGTGTAGCCTTGCCTTTAAATCCCGTAAGAACTCTGGCACTTCTACCTCCTGGTCGTCTGGTTCCACCCACCGTTCCTTCAAAATATCCAAGATTCCCCGGGGTGTTCTACCATACAACAGCTCGTATGGTGCCGTTCCCAATGATGCCTGTTTCCTCTCTCGGCAGGCGTAAAGAACGAATGGGAGCATCATATCCCAATGGTCCATCTTCCCTTCCAGACTTCTTCGCAGCATCCTCTTGAGTGTCTGATTTTGTCTCTCAACAAGTCCGTTAGTCTGGGGGTGGTAAGCCGCTGTTTTAATGTGCTGGATCCCGAAAGCATCCCAGACTTGCCCAAGGTATCTTGAATGGAAGTTACTCCCTCTGTCCGTGAGGACTTCCTTTGGGAACCCAACCTCACAAAAAAGCTTGATAAGCTCATTAGCTATCACTTTTGCTGAGGTAGAGCGGAGTGGCATGGCCCACGGAAATCGGGTCGCGTGGTCCACTACCACCAAGATGTAGCGAAATCCTCTTGGCGTTTTGATCAGTGGCCCCACTATATCAATGCCTATCCTATGGAGTGGGTTTTTGATTACTGGAGATGGTATCATCGGGACTCCTTTTGGATGAGTGGCGGAGACCCGTTGGCAGGTATGACAGGCCTCGCAGAACCGGCTTGTTTCTCTAAAAACACCGGGCCAGTAAAACCTAGCTAAAATTTGGTCGAGGGTCCCTTGACTGCCTTTATGCCCCCCTACCGGCTGATCATGCGCTAACCGCAGCACAAGATTCTTAAAAGTAGTGGGTACTACCAACTGTGTCCTCGACTCTCCTGTAAAAGGATTCTTACTTTCTCGGTATAATATCCCTGACTTGAGGGAAAACCTGGGTAGCGTATCCTTGGGGTCTTGAGCCCACTTAAATGCATGAGTGAGAACAGGGTCCGCCTGCTGTTCCTTGGGGAACGTGGGGAACTTATTTATCAGCTCCTGAGGTATCCAAGGAAGCTCCTGCCCTGCTTGCACTTCCGCCTTACTTTTTGTACGGGCTGCCTGCTCCCTGCGCTTTTCTGCCTTCCCCTTCTTTTCTTTAGGGTCAGAAGGGACCACTAAGGCGTCATCCGAGGGAAGGATGTCACCGAGATCCTCGGATGTGGATGGTTGACATTCTAAAGCTGCGGTCTGGGCTCGTGTAGAGACCATTGCTCCTTTCTCCTGCAATTCTCTTTTAATTTCTCTATAGAAATGAGGCCAGTTCCTGCCTAGGATGACAGCGTGTGGGAGACGTGGGACTACTGCTAGCTGGATAGTTCTTAGGGTTCCTATGCCTGCTATAGATAGGTTGTATACCGGATAGGAGGACGTTCCTCCATGCACACACCTAATCTTTACTTCATTAGCAGGAGGAATTCTTTCCGGGGCCAGTTGGTCCTCTATAGTTCTCCAGAATTCCTCCGAGATCATACTTAGTTCTGCCCCAGAATCCAGCAATGCTTGTGTAGTGACCCCCTGTATTGACACAGGCAACAGAAATCCCGGTCTATTCTCTGAACAGCTATCTGCCACAAACGCAGTTTTCATACGACAAAACTTTTGTATATGACCTAGCTGTCCACATTTATAACATTTTACTCTACATGCTGTATCTTTCCTAAGAGGCATGCAAATACCGAGAGGATCGTCCTGTACCTTCCTTGTCCTTTCGGATCCTCCTTGACTCCAATCCTTTAAAGGGGTGCCCCCTCTCCGGGCAGTTAACTCAGCCTCTACAAATCTCTCCGAGAGAGACACGGCCTTTTGAGTTGTTCTACAATTTTGGAGGACCAAGAAGGTACGGATCTCTGAGGGTAGTGCCTCCATATACTGTTCTAGGATTAGCTCGTCCAGAAGGGAGTCCATGGATCTCCTTTCTGGATTCAGCCATTTATATAATAAACCCCTTATCCTATGATATAAGGACTTTGGCGTCTCACTCTGTCTGAGCCTCACACTCCTCAGACGAGAGCGGTATATCAGGGGAGTGAGACCTAGTCTCTCCCTAATTGCCCTTTTCACTTCTTCAAAACTCCCAGCCAAGTCAGCTGGCATGGCACGATAGGCCGCCATGGCTTCCCAGTGAGACAAGCGGCTAGCCTTAAGGCCCATTGCTCTTTTGGCCATAAGCTTAGCCGTGCTACCCTTTCAAAACTTTCTAGGTAGTCATCAATGTCATCATGGCTGGTAAGTTGTCCAAAGTTAAATAAGACTCCTGTGCTCACAGGCAGCTCATTTGTATTCAAAGGTAAACCTGTATTAGGAACTGGTACAGTAGCTTGTTTTCTTTCACGTAAATACTCCTCCAATAAAGTCAGAAGGGGCTGCTGCTGTTCCTTTAACTGGTCGGCGGCTCTCTGCTGGGCCTCCAGAGAAAGGTCAGACTGGCGCTCCAACTGTGTCGCCATCCAGGTGAAAATTTCTTTCGGATTCAATTCCATTTTGAAAATTCCTGCAAGGAAAACAAAAACACAGGACCCAAGTGCGATATCTCAACACTTCTATGTGTTTTAAAAAAAAAAACAGGACTTTTCCCTTTTTTTTTTTTTTTTTTTTTTTCACTTTCCCCTATTACCACTAGGGGACCTCTCCTTCTAGTATCCTCCACCACCCGGGGCGGATACCCTTTACCTGGTGATGGTGTATATGAAGCACTTCAGGATTGGCTCCTGTAGCCTTTCCGCAGTCGTTTTCTCCTCTGCTGGGCTTGTCAGCTCTTCGGCCGGGGTCCAGAGGGAAATAAGTTCTTCTGCAGTGGCACCTTTTCGCCTGTAGGAGAATCCTAAAAACTACGCCACTCTATGTAGCGCCCCTAGTGCCCGTACCTTGACCTTGAGGGTTTAAGGTAGGGCTAGCCTGGAGGTCATCTTGTAGTTGTGGGTGACCGAGTGAACAGGCAAGGCACGAATAGAGAAAATTTATTTCTTTATTAGGGTTTATTTCTCCCGCTCCAAAGATAGGACTTTGTACAGGTTTTGAAGGGTAATATTTTATAGCCAAACAGAAAGTTGAAAAGAGACTGCTTCTTCAATAATGTCCAACTTAAACTTATATTCAAGACAGCCACATTCCTGGCATGTGGGTCTTATATTTTATCCAGCTACAAACAGGAAATTATAAAGTTCATGCAGTACAATTGAGTGAAAACAATCAGCTTATTTTCTTATCCCCATAAGCTCTTGGGTTCATGCACTCCAAACATGTACTATAGCACTTCTTATAGCAGATCACTACACAAGCTCTTGCTTCCCTTTAAACCTTGTCTATGAGGCAGGTTGAGCAGTCCATGGGCTGGTCTAATATAGGCAAAGGATTTAACAGCGTTGCTTGGGGGTCTGGGCTTGACACTGTCTGCTCAGGAACAAGATGCTTTTCTAAGAAAACCTGAAGCCCTCTTAATAATACTTGAGCTTGCTGGCTGTGAGGAACAGGTGAGGAAACTGCTTCTCCTTGTGGTATACAGAGACTGGGAGGCTTTGCTTCATTCACAGCTATTCTACCGTTACACACACTCTCTTTAGGCACGGTGCTGTAGTTACCCTTCCCCCACTTGTCTCTATCAGCAAGTGCTGGAAATCTTACATCATAGGCAGGCAGAGGGTTTTCCTTTGGCAATTCCCCTTTGGATGCTTCTAAAATCCTCTGGTAAATATCTCTGGTAAAGATATCTGCAGTATCTCTAAGGCTAGCTTCTTTACTGCTTTCTTCAGGAGTTTTAAAAGAGACACAAGGTTTAATTGCTGGAGGTTCTGGCTGTAGCCAACTGTCTGGATAGATCCTAGGCTTTCCCTGGGTTTCAGAACTACCAATAACACAGTTGGCTTGTCATAAAACTCTTATTGCAGTTAAAAGTACCTTGATGAGGAATGCAGGGAGATTCTTCAACCGGTTGCCAGTATTTCCACGGCTGAGCTTCTGGTTCCAAACCGTTAGGCTTCCCACCTGGGTCTCTCTGTGCCACGCCCTCCTCTGAGTCCTGGAAGGTTTCCTGCTGTACTGAGCCTCTCTGGTATCTGTATCCTGGTTTGGTAAATGCTCCTCTCTGTGGTTCTTTTGGCTGGCTTCTCAACCAGTTCTGTTTCTCTAACCAGCTTGTCCTCTGGTTCTTTCTCTCCTTGGGATTTTCATTCCAACTCTTCTCCTCATACGCCTCTGTTGCTTTTCCAGCTGCCTTCTGGCTTTCTCTGTCTTTGCTGCTCTCTCGGTCTCTATTTCTCCTCCTTCCTTCTCTGCCTCTTTCTCTGCCTCTTCTTTCATTTTCCTTCTTCCTGTTATACAGGGTACGTCTGTCCTGGGAAGCCCACCTCCTAGCAGGGTGTGCCCAATCAGTGACCTCGCTCCTCCCTTCCCCCGGGTTAGGCTGATCTGACTGATTGTTCCCTTGTGATCTGTGCTGGGAAGGAATTTTACTGCCTCTTCCTGCAATACCAGGTCTTGCCACCGGGTCAGTATTTATTTCCATGGCTTCAGGTACTGCTGCAGCGTCACAGGCTATAACATCTTTGCACCTACCTGGTTCGCGCCCCTGGCCCCCTGAGTCAGCCTCCTTGTTTTCCCCGCTCCGATGCTTCCCTGTATGGTCTGCTGTATACCTGTTGTATAGTTTGTCCGTTTGTTATGTTAGTTGCAATCTGTTTTATTACTTGTCTCTGTCACCCTGTCTGTTATTTGTTTCTGTTAGCTCATATGTTATGTCCTGTCTCGTCTATCATGTTGTTTTCTACAGCTTACTTTTCACTATCCTTGCGGCTCTTTCTCTCTGTCCACTTTCCTGTCCCCCAAATGGCGTTCTTTTCTATCATTCTCTCTTTACAGCCAAGATTGTTTGTATTGTAAACCGCCTTATACTTTTGTAAGAGGCGGTATATCAAATTTGCCAAATAAAGAAAGATAAATAAAGATAAAGACCTCATTTGGAGTATAGTGTGCAATTCTGGAGACCGCACCTTCAAAAGGATGTGAACAGGATGGAGTCGGTGCAGAGGGTGGCTACTAAAATGATTAGTGGTCTTCATTATAAAGCATATGAGGACAGACTGAAGGATCTTAATATGTACACCTTAGAGGAAAGGCGGGATAGAGGTGATATGATTGAGATGTTTAAATACCTCCGTGGCATAAATGTTCAGGGAGAGAGCCTCTTTCAATTGAAAGCAAGTTCTGCTACGAGGGGACATGGGATGAGGGTGAAGGGAGATAGATTCAGGAGTGATATGCGGAAATATTTCTGTACGGAAAGAGTAGTGGATCCGTGGAATAGTCTCCCAGTGGAGGTTGTTGGGAAATTTGAGTTAGGTCTGCTTATATATTGGCTTTATATGACTGAACTCTTGCCTGGTGAAACTACACAGGAGGATGGATGGCACAGAAGACAAGAAGACAGACATGAAGACAATAGCTGTATGAGAGTATATGCTTGCCATAAGAAAATGGATGCAGCCTGTTATGGAGGATTCTGGGAAACCATATTCTGGATAGATGTATGCAGAATAATGGGCCTAACATGAAATTACAGGTCAAGCAAAGAATTCAAATTAATGAGCACAAAATACTCTCTGCCTGGTTTCAATTAGTGCCAAGAAGAAGGAAAAATACAGGAAGGGTCAAAGGTCACAGGCCATGCATAGATAAATAGACCTAAAAGCATTTCCAGATGTATAGAGGTCATAGGCCATGCATAAATAAGCAGGTCTAAGTGCAAGTCCAGATAGGTCCAGATGTACACATGTAAGGAGATTCTCCCCTGGGAAAAGTGTTGCAGAACCCTGAGGTCCTGCTGACATCTAAGTAGTAATGATGGATTACTGAACAGACATTTGATACAGGGAGAAATGTATATAAGGTGGTTATTTTAGGGGAAGGGCGGGCAGTATTTTCTTCCCCTTCTCAGAGAAAGAAAGTACTGTCTGCCATCTCTAGATAGGCATTTGCTGTTTGCTATTTTATAATCACTTTTGTTATTCTAAATAAAAGTCTTTTGAGCTAAAGCAACTGCCGTCTAAGTAATTCTTTGATTGGTGATATTCTGGGCAACTGTTGTGGGAACCAGAAGCCACAAGGTGGTAGAGATGAGGACAGTAACTGAATTCAAAAAAGCATGGGACAAACACAGAGGACCTCTAAAGGTAAAAAGGGGACTGTTGTAGTTGTTATGGAAGGACAGACTAGATAGGCCATGTGGTCTTTTTCTGTCGTCATATTTCTATGTTTCTATTGTATGATTGTATTGCTATCCTGCCAGCATTGTAGTTCCTTTCCATTTCTTGACTCCGCCACACTCTACTATGGCTGTTTTTTAAATTGTAACCGCCCTGATGTAATGAAGGGCAGTATATAAAGTTCTGAAATAAAGATAAAGATCCTGCATGGCAGGACTTTTCATTGGGGAGGGGGGGGGGGCATCTCCCTTCTTCCAACAAAGGGATTCGGTTGACCTGGCATTTTTCACCTCAAGGTAGGAGGCAACTGATGGTGCTATTGGTTAAGAATAATAGCCCAGCCTTGAGTTCTGGTGACCGTGCTTCTGGACATTTCCCTTCTTCAAAGGGCTCTGCTCCAGCTGTATCCCCCGTGTTGGAGGTCATTCTCAGGGAGGTGAGCCTTCAGAATTTCGGTTGTCCTCCCCAGAATTCTTTTCCTTCTTCAGCAAGTCTGGTCTTTGGTGTGTTAACTCAGACCCTGCAGCCTTTGGATTCCCAAAAGCTCAGTCACATGAGGAATGGGCAGAGTATAGAAGCCTGGCTTGAGTGCCACCTCTTAAGCAACCCAGACAGAATTTGCTTTCTGGAGCTGTGGGGAGCTGGGGTTTGTCCGAAACTTGGACTTAAGTGCTGGTTCTGACATCTTGGTTGAAGAGTCTGATGCAAAATAAAAAGTTTTTTCTTCATCTGGTTAATGTGGAGGCTGGCATTTTCTGCCTGTCCCAGAAGGGAGATCTGGTGGCATTGATTGTTTGAATTTCCTCCACCTGGTTGTGGCTGATGGTCCAGCGACAGAGCAGGGACTGTTGGTTCCCTGCTTCTACAGGCAATGTGGATATTCCCGACAGTCTTCCTGTTTCCATAAATAATCAAGAACATATTCCAGTCAGAATAGGTCCTTACCGATTTCCCACCTAGGGGGATAAAGTATGTAAAAGGATGTGAGCTCTGCCCGAGAGGAGTGTGTCGCATGGCCCGGCCTGCCCAGTGTAGAGGCAGAAGTCACTGTGGTCACGAAGTGGGCCTCCGCTCCTGTGGAAGTCAGATTGGCTTTGAAGAGCACTATGGATATAACGATGAACTCTCTGCTGAAGAGCCAGTTTGCAGTGGCAGCTGTTATTCTCCATTTGGTGATGTATGCAGACCTGACACCTCAAGCCCTCCGCCTATGAATTCAGTCTCTCCCGCTGGATGATGCTACCCCTCCTTTGGAGTCGGTTACTGCCTTCCTTCTGATGCTATGTATGTTCTAGCCCACTTGACGGTTAGAGATATTGTCCTGTCAGTGGTGATATAGCATTGGTTATGGCTTTGTCACTGGGCAGCGGATTTGTCTTCCAAAGCCTGGTTAACTCAGCTGGCCTTAAGGGAAAGCTTCCTAGTGGGGCTGATTGGAGAAGTTGGTGAAGGACTTGACAGAGGCGAGTCTTATTGCCTTCCAGAATTAGACTGAAAGGGCCTGGGAAGCAAGCTGGGTCTTTTCCCTCTTTGGCCTCCACCCGTCCATTGCGGGTGGACTAGACTGATTTCCGGGGGTCTAGGAACTCCTGGAGTTTTATCCTGGAAAGCACTTCTTCTTTGCTTCTGGATTTCAGACCCATAATTAGTCCTTTCAATGGAGCTCATAGGCCCAGGGATTCTGTTCCCTCCAGAGGGGGCTCCTCCTGTTCATCACTAGGTAGGTTTTGGGGCTCATTCCTGAATGTCACCAAGGACAGAAGGGTGCTAGACATTCAAAATGGCTATATCCTGGACTGCAAGCAGCCAATCCCAAAGTATTTGTCATCTTCCTATATGGTTTGGCAGATATGAGAACCACCGTATGGATTACATTTGACAAGTTATTGCGCTTAAAGGCAGTGGTGCCAGTGCTTCCAGCCAAGCGGGGCAAGGGCAGATATTCCATTTCTCTCGAGATGCCAAAGAAGGATGGCTCCTTCTAACCAATGGCTTCAAGGTGGTCAATGCTCCTTTGCGCGTGCTGTGCTTCTGAATGGAATCACTGAGATCTGTGATTTCGGCAATGCTCTGAAGGGAGTTTCTAGCATCTCTGGTTTTGGCCAAAGCTTGTTTTCATATCTCGATCCAAGAGGATCAACAGAAATGTTTGCTTTTAGCCATATTTTGCTCATACTGTCAGGTCACCACCCTCCCTTCGGCCTCTTCACTGCCCCGAGAATGTTCTCCAGGGTCATGGTGGTAGCGGTGGCTGTGCTATGGCACTGCGGACTATGTGTAGACCCATTTCTGGATGACTGACTCATTTGAGCCCATTCTCTTTCAGAGGCTTCTCGTGTTTCAGATCAGGTGGTGTCTTTCTAGAAGGCCTCAGCTGGGTGGTCAATTAGGGAGAGCATCTGGAGCCTTCCCAATTCCTGGCAGCATGGTTTGATGTTCAAGAGGGCAGAGTCTTCCTGCTGGAGGAGAGAGTGCAGAGACTGTTGGAATAACTTAGTGTTCTGTTCTCAACAGGCTTCCAGGGTTTGGGATTATTTCCAGCTTCTTGGCTTGATAGCAGTGGCAGTCAAAATGGTGTTATGGCATGCTCATATGAGGCTGCTCCAGCGGCCCTTCCTGATCAGAGTTCGAACTCAGGCTTCAGCTTCACCTGGGAATGAGAGCGAGCTTGAGGTGGTGGCTATACTCACATTATCTGAAGAGTGGCATGCCACTGGATGATCATTGTGAATTTTTCTGGCGACGGATGCCAGTCTTACGGGTGGAGAAGCCCTTGTCAATACTGAACAGGCCAGAGTTGTTAGAGCCACAAGCAGGTGGTGTGGTCCATCAACCTTCTCAAAGCAAGGGCTATCTAGCTGGCTAGCTTGCGTTTTCTCGCTCTTGGTCAAAGGCAAGATGGTGTGTGTTCTCAGGCAAGGTGGCACAAGGTCTGCAGGAATGGCCCTGGGGAGATAGCTCTCTGGTTCATCGGGGTGGAAATGAGCCTCCTAGTTCTGTCAACTCGGCACATTGCCGGAATGGTCAGTGTGGAAGCGGTCTTCTTCCATCATCACTCTCTTGATCCTAGAGTGAGTCAGAAGGGGTTTCAGATGCTTCTACGCCATTAGGGTCACCCCAAGATGGACTTGATGGCGTCTCACTCCAGTGACAAAGTCTGCCATTGCTTCACTCACCACATGGAAGCTGGGTCCAAGGGTGTTGTTACCTTGGTTCAGTCCTGGCCTTGGCAGTGCCTGCTGTATGTGCTTCCTCCATAGCTGCTGTTGGGGCATGTGATTCAGTGCATAGAGCACCATCCCCGCTGGATCATTCTGGTGGTGCTGGATTGGATGAGGAGAGCATGATTTAGGGACCTGATGCGGTTCATGCAGGTTCCTCCTCTTCATCTGCCCCATTTTGGTGCTGATTGCATCAGGGGCAGTTTGTGCTAGATGACACAGCTCTCTTCTTACTTTACAGCTTGGCTCTTGAAGGCAGTCTGCTGACACAGAAGCACTATTCTCCTGCAGTAGTTTCTGCTATGCTCAAAGCCTGGAGGGGTTCTCCCATCCTGGCATACGTGCGATTCTGGTATCTCTTTAAGCATGGGTGCAGCACTTGACAGCTTGTCCTAAGTCTACCAAAGTGCCAGCTCTTTTGGTCTCGAACAGGGTTTTTTTCCTTACTTTCCTGAAAGTCTAGGTGGCAGCCTTGTCCTGTTTCAGAGGTCTGGAGGCTGGAATCCATCATTACTACTTGGATGTCCATGCTCGGGCGGACACAGCTTTTGGCTCAAAGTTTATGAGCTGCTGTGTTGCCTTCTCGCCCAGTGGAGGCAGCCTTGCACCTAGATGTGTCATGTTTTCTTCGAGGGGTTCAGCATCTGCGTCCTTCCCTCTGGTAATTTGTCCCTTCCTGGGATCTCTGTCTGGTGCTCAGGGCCCTGGTGTCGGAGACCTTTGACCCTCTGAAGCATGCTTTTCTGAAGGGCTTGACCTTCAAGACTCTTTTCTTGGTCGCTATTCGTTCAACAAGGTGGATTTATGATCTGCAGGCTCTGTCTTGCTGGGATCGATATTTGTCCTTTTCAGAGATAGCCATTTCCATTTGGCCTGTGCCTTTCTTTTTGTTCAAGGTGATATCTCCCTTTCATATGAACTCAGGTAGTTTGCTTGCCCTCCTTTTCTAAGGAGCAGTGTAGAGGGAACGATAATGATCTTTGCCTTATGGATGTCTGAGGGGTACTTCTCTGGGACTCGGAGGTTACGAATTCCTTCCATAAGTCCGATCATCCTTTTGTACTATTTACTGGGCCCCACAAGGGTGTCTCTGCAGCCGAGTCTACTTTGGGGCACTGGATCAAGGAGGTATTTGTCTCACTGTATCTGTGACGGAACCAGCTGGTTCTGGAGGGTTTATGCACCCATTCTTCTCAGGCGCAAGCATCCTTCTGGGCAGAGCATAGCTCAGTAGCCACTTCAGACATTGTCAGGTGGCAGCATGGGCATAACTTTCCACTTTCTGTCATGCTCAGGTGGACACTGCCTTTGGCTCAAGGTTTACGAGCAGCTGTATCTTCTTCCCGCCCAGTGGAGGCATAGCTTTGATATATCCCACTTGTCTGGACTTGTCTAGAAGGAAGATATGGAAGGTGACATTTTACTTACCAGATAAT
Source organism: Ichthyophis bannanicus (assembly GCA_033557465.1). Taxonomy (NCBI): domain Eukaryota; kingdom Metazoa; phylum Chordata; class Amphibia; order Gymnophiona; family Ichthyophiidae; genus Ichthyophis; species Ichthyophis bannanicus. Next base: position 1,224,077,560 of record CM066033.1, read on the forward strand.
GTCCTTTCCTTGAGTCCTGCTAGACCAGTCCAGGACCTATCCCTGGAACTATGTTAGTTCTGTTATGTCATGGGCCTACGTTGGTCTGCTATGATTTATATGCTTGGCTCTGCAGGTTCATATTCTACTGACAGCCTGCTGTTCAATCACTCCTGTACATACTGTAGTTTCTTAACTGTTTGATTCATCATTGTAGTCCACATTAAGGTTGTGTGAGGTTTGCCATGCTTTCCCATATGCTTCAGGATGAATGCTGAGGTGCCCTCTAGTGGTTCAGACTGATAGAGACATGGGAGTGATGTCATTGGAACTTGGGCATTTCATTGGCTATCTGTTTCCACCGGTCTGCTGGTAGGGGAACATAACCCACGTCTAGACTGGTCTAGCAGACTCAAGGAAAGAACATTATCTGTTAAGTAAAATGTCACCTTATCCATCTTGAGAGAATGTAAATGCCATTTTGGAAATACAAGAAGGTAGGCAGCAATGAAAATGGGTTAGATTGGTTATAGTTGTAGAACATGTAGAACAGCTTACAGAAGGCTTTGATGCCTGTGTAATACAATGACCTATAAGACTCAGCAATGAATCTTTTATATACAACTCAATTCATTAGCATGCCTAATTTCTGTTTATTTTGCTACCTGTAAATTATATCATAATTTTAAAATCTTGGATATAGTATGGTACCTACAGTTTAATGCACCATCATCAAAACAATGCTAAGTATGTTAGCTAGAGATTGTACATTTAAGGCATTTAGTTAATGGAGCTAATATTTTCTTTCTGTTTTTTTTTAATATAGCCAACAAGGAAGGAAGAGCAACAATTAGAACTTAAACCAAGCCCAAAGAAAGCAGCGGAACCTACTATTGATCTTTTAGGACTAGGTAAGTGACAAATAAAGAGCTTCCCATGTGTTAGTATAAAATGCTTACAAGTTCTTTACTGAGACAAACAATAATAGTTTTATCTTCCCATATGCCTGACTAAGCCTGCTGAATCCCACTATAAGTGAAATCTTAATAAGAAGTTCTCTGTTGGCTGTCAACAGTGCCTTTACCAAAATGCTAGTAATGAGCTCTTTAGGGAAAGAGATGTTTTCAAGGTGATATTCAAAGCTTTCTGGACAATGACATTTCAGCATTCAATAGAAAGGTTTTTTGGTTATAGTATTTTTGTCATATTAAGAATACTGTTAAAGGAGATTATTTTGACTTAAACCAGCTCATGCCCTCTCTCTTTCAATATTTTACCTGTAATCCCAGTATCTCATTGCTTCTCAGTCCCTTATGATGACAGAAGTCATTGTTCTTTTTAATCAAAATTTACTCTTTGTTCTGGCTGACAGTATGTTCTTTGCCTTGTGAACAAACAAACCTTTGGCTCAAGAAGCTGTGTCTCCTATGTTAAGCTACAAATATTGTCAGATTCTTGAGTTTTTCCCATTTCTCAAATATATAATCTGTTTACAGTAAAGCCTGATCCCTGTGGTGTTAAAACGATGTGTTTTTTTTTAAGTTGGGGCAATCTGTAGAGTAGGAAAAACTCATTTCTGCATTATGTTACAGATGTTCCGTCTTAAATAATGAAAATAAAGTCAAAGCTATAAGCTTATAATTTTGTTTAGCTTTCAGTTCTCAGGGAATATTTGTTTTATTCTGTTAGTACTTTGCATACAAAAGGTAGACAATAGTCTTTCTATGATATTTTAAACATAAGTTTATGAGCAGTACACTGATACGGTTGGTAGAATCATTTTTTGATCAGTGTGATAAGTCCTAGTTCACCTGGTAGTGTGAGAGTAACTCCATTTATTACATTGTAGCATGGAATGTCCAGAAAATGTTTTAGAAGCAATTGCTTTTTTGTTTTATATCTTAGATTTCCTGTATACTGTCTTTGTAAACACTATGATATGGTATGTAACATAGGCCAAAAAGGTTTCCAGCCTTGTTACAGTATATCAGAAAACAGTTTGAAAATATATCCTTGCATATATATAGAAGCATGGTGAAAAAAACCCATATTGTACACATGCACATGTACACACTCAACTACATTCATGTCATATACCTGTTCAGCAATCTCATAAATATGTATCAGAAAGAAGTCATTTTCTTGTCCAACTTGGACTCATCAGGGGCAGCAAACAATTTTCTCCAATGATAGTCTATAGTGTTTGTGTTTTAGCTGTAAGTGTTAATGAAAACCTACCTGCAAAATTTAACATATACTGATGGTTTCCATTCTCTCTGTATGTTGACCGGACAAGTAATCAATTTAAATAACTTCACACATCACATATTTCATGAATATAGACGTTATATTGGCTCATTGATAATGAACTCTATCGTCATATAAGAACTATTTGTGATGTAAGGAAAGGCATGGCTGTGTGAAATATTTCTTTCTTTGATTCTGTGCATTTTCTGTCCCATTTGCCCTGGTTTTGTTATATATGTCATGCATAATTGTATGCTGCATGTTGAATAATTGTTTTTTGTAGAATATTTAAATGTAAGTGGCCCTCCTTCGATGCTATTTCTCATCTCTTCTTACTGAAGCCCCCAATTCCACATTATCCGCTTACGCTTCCCTTGATCCTATGCCATCTAATTTCATAAAAATTAAGAACTGTCATTAGCACAATCTATTCTTGACTTAGTTAATCGAAGCCTGACTGAAGGCTCTTTTCCCAATTGTTGGAAAGCAGCTATTATTCAACACAAGGATTTCTACAATTATTATCCTATAATTAATACCTCATTTATATTTCAAATAGTGGAAAAGGTTGTTCTAATATAGTTTAGGTCATATAGTAGTAAGAGGAATTTAATCCACCCTCACCAATTTGGCTTCTGCAAGCATCATAGCACTGACAGTTGCGCTAGTGTCCTTGCTCAGTGAAACCAAACAACGTCTAGGCGATAAGCCCTGGCCTCAGCAAAGTTTTGCCTGCTGGTCATGAGATGATATTCTCATGGACAGGTAACCTGCATTAAGGTCGCGATCGCAGCCTTCCCCTCCCATTTTTTCTGCAAGGACCATCTCTTGCAGGCAGAAGAGAGCAGCTGTAATCGTGGCAAAGACCCCCTTCTTTCTGCCCTCGGGGATCCAATCTCCTGCAGGGCAGACGGTAGTCTTTGCAGCGTTCATGGCTGCTTTCTTCTGCCTGTGGAAGATGGGGTCCCCATGGGCAGAACAGGAGGGAAAGGCTGCGAGGGCTAGAGACAGAGTTAGGGCAGAGCTTGGGTTCCCCCCAATCAAATAGGTGTTCCATAAAAATGCTGTCATCATCTCCCTTGATCTTTCATCAGCATTCAATAATATAAACAACTAAATTGTAGTATCTCAGTCAACTATGGAGTCAATGTATTGCTTCCACTGCAACTGTTCCTGCAGCCTTCAAGCACGCTGTGGTTACACCTCGCCTCAAGAAACCTTCACTAGACCCTACCTTCCCTTCTGATTATCAAACCATCTCCCTCCTCCCCTTTATTTCTAAACTACTGGAATGTGTGGTTCATTGTTGGTGTCTTGACTTTCTCTCCTCTCAAGCTTGTCTAAATCCACTTCAATCTGGCTTTCATCCTCTACATTCTATTGAAACTGCTCTTGCAAATCTTTCCAGTGACTTATTCCTGGCCAACTGCACAAGAGGAGAACCTCTTTCAATTGAAAGTAAGCTCTGCAACGAGGGGGCATAGGATGAGGGTGACAGGTGATAGGCTCAGGAGTAATATGTGGAAATATTTCTTTATGGAAAAAGTGGTAGATGTGTGGAATAGTCTCCCAGTGGAGGTAGTAGAGATGAGAACAGCATCTGGATTGAAAAAAGCAGGGGACAAACACAGAAGATCTCTAAAGGAAAAAAAAGGGACTACTGTATTTGATATGGAAGGGCAGACTAGATAGACCAAATGATCTTTTTCTGCTAACATATTAATATATTTCAAATTCAAGGGCCTTTTCTCAATCCTCATCCTTCTTGAGCTTTCTGCTGCTTTTCAAACTGTTTACCACCATGCTCTCCTTGATAGCTTGTCCTCACTTGGTTTTAAGAGCTGTTCTATACTGGGTTGTCGTCTTATCTATCCCACCGCACTTCTAGTGTTTGTTCTAGTGGATCATCCTCTACTGCTATCCCTCTCTCAATTGGTGTACCCCATCTTAGAACCACTCGTTTTCTCTCTCTATACCTTTACATAAGATATGCCATACTGGGTCAGACCAAGGTCCATCAAGCCCAGTATCCTGTTTCCAACAGTGGCCAATCTAGGTCATAAGTACCTAGCGGTTTCGCCAAAAGACACAGGTTCCACAATTCTTGTATTGGGTCAAGCAGTGATATCCTGGATCCCTTTTAATAATGGTTTATGGACCTTTCCTCCAGGAACTTGTCCAAACCTTTTTTAAACCCAGCTACACTAACAGCGTTTACTACATCCTCCAGTAACAAATTCCAGAGTTTGATTACACATTGAGTGAAAAAATATTTTCTCTTATTAGTCTTAAATAGGTTACGCTGTAGCTTCATTGCATGTCCCCTAGTCTTTCTATATTCTTATGACACAAACAATCGATCTATATTTACCCGTTCCACTCCATTGATTAATTTATAGACCTCTATCATATCTCCCCTCAGCCGTCACTTTTCCAGGTTGAAGAGACCCAACCTTTATAGCCTCTCTTCATAGAAGTATCCTTCCATCCCCTTTACCATTTTGATGGCTCTTCTCTGTACCTTTTCTAATAACGCTATATCCTTTTTAAGATACGGCGACCAGAATTGCACACAGTATTCAAGGTGCGGTCGCATCATGGAACCATACAGAGGCAATATGATAGCCTTTGTTTTATTCTCCATTCCTTTCCTTATGGTACCTAGCATTCTATTTGCTCTCTTGGCCGCCACTGCACACTGGGCGGAGGGTTTTAACATGTTATCCACAATGACGCCTAAATCTTTTTCCTGGGTGGTGGTTCCTAATGTGGAACCTTGCATCGTGTAACCATAGTTTGGGTTGTTTTTTCCTAAGTGCATAACTTTGCACTTGTCCACTTTAATTTCATCTGCCATTTGGATGCCCAGTCTTCCAATTTATTAAGATCCTCTTGCAATTTTCCACAATCCTCACAATAGTACACTGCCTCCTATCCCATGACTCTTTAGTTTTGCCAAAAGTCTCTGTTGAGGGACCTTGTCAAAGGCTTTCTGAAAGTCCAGATACACACTATATCAACCGACTCACCTTTGTCTACCTGTTTATTCACACCTTCAAAAAAATATAACAGATTAGTAAGACAAGATCTTCCTTGTCTAAAGCCATGATGACTGTCTCCCATTAAGCCATGACTATCTACATGTTTAGTAATTTTGCTCTTTATGATGGTTTCTACCATTTTCCCTGATACTGACGTCAGGCTAACCGGTCTGTAGTTTCCCGGATCACCCCTCAAATCCTTTTTAAAAATTGGCATTACATTGGGCATCCTTCAATCTTCTGGTATTACAGATGATTTTAATGATAGTTCATAGGTTACTAATAGTAGGTCTGCAATCTCATATTTCATTTCTTCCAACACTTTGGTGCATTCATCTCCTCCCATGGTTTTCAGTACCATTTTTACACTGACGACTCTCAGATCTACCTCTCTGCACTTGAAATTTCTCTGGAAATCGAGGCCCATATTTCTGCCTGGGTGTCTCATCACCATTTGAAATTCAACATGGCCATAACCGAGCTTATTATTTTTCCTCCTAAACTCACCTTCCCCTTTATCCTTTCTCCATTTTTGTGGATAATTCTCTACTCCATGTTTCCTTAGCTCAAAACCTTGGGTTATTTTGAACTCCTCCCTCTCCTTCTCCACATGTATTTCAAACTACACATGCTCCAACACCTAAGGCCCTTCTTAGAAGAACATGACTTTAGAACAGTCCTACAAGCACTCATAACCCCCCACATTGATTACTGCAACAGCATCCTACAAGGCCTACCAAAGAAATATATTCACCAGCTACAACTGGTCCAGAACTTGGCATTATACATCTTATATAAGACTCACCACACTGATCACATCACTCCAATCCTCTACAACCTTCATTGGCTACCAAATGGAGCAAGGATGAAATAAAAAAGTACTTGATGATCATATTCAAGCACCATAACAAAATATCTGTAACTCCCCTGTCTTCCCTCCTCATATCCGCTATGGAAGCCAGACTTCGAAGAAATTGCTCACAAAACACACACATTATACCAAATAACATCTGTAACACCAACCACTCTACCACCTCCAGAGCCTTCTCTTATGTTGCCCCTGCACTATGGAATGCCCTTCCAGATAACTTAAGAACAGTTAAAGATCTCCTACAGTTCAGAAAAGACCTAAAGACACATTTGTTCAGTGAGTATTATAGAAGCTCCCATAATACGGCCCAACCTCCCATAATACGGCCCAACCTCCCATAATACGGCCCCAGCCGCTTTTGACACCATCTCCCACAACATCCTCATACGCAGACTACAAGCAATTGGCATCAAAGATACTGTACTCCAATGGTTCTGCTCATACCTAACCAACAGACATCAACTGATCCACACAAACTCATCAACCTCCCCCCCCCTTCCAGCAACACCAAGGAGTACCACAAGGATCCACACTATCAGCCATGCTCTTCAACGTCTATCTGCAACCACTCTGCTCAATCATACAGGCACACAACATTCACTACCACATCTATGCAGACAACATAATGCTCTATGCACCAATTACAACCTCCAACCCATCAAACAAACACTTATCAGAATGCTTCACAGCAGTATCCAGCTGGCTACAAGAAAACAACTTATCCATCAACATAAAGAAAACAGAGGCCCTTATAGTAACAAAAGACCCGGATTTCACGCCACCCTCACACCTCAGCATCGGGACCACTCAAATACAAATACAACCGCAGATAAGATACCTGGGAATCATCATAGACCAAGCACTCACACTTGAACAACAAATCAAAAAAACTACCGCTACAATATTTCATAAGGCTAAAACAGCGCAACGCCTCAAACCTCTCCTCGAACCACAAGACTTCAGAACAGTGATGCAGGCCCTAACACTCCCCCACCTGGTCTACTGCAATATAATCTACCATGGACTCCCGGCCACCCATACCAATCCACTCCGGACTGCCTTAAACACCACAGCAAGGATTATCCAATCAGCAAAAAAACAGGACCACATCACTCCAATTCTGAGGGAGCTACACATACTCCCTCTGGAAGCACGAATCAAGTACAAGTCCGCTTTACTCACCCACAAAGCTCTCAACCAAACCCAAACCTCCCAACTCCGCACGCTACTGACCCGACCAGCCCACAACAAAGCAACCAGACAAACCACCAACAACTCACTCACCATCCCCCACAAAAGGACAAAATGCAATCAACGAACCTGCAGCAGAGCCTTCGAACTGTACGCACCATCCATCTGGAACTCTCTACCGAACCACATCAGAAACAAGGACCCCCTATCATTCAGGAAACAACTAAAAACCATAATATTCCAGGAATACCTCTGACCAGAATCAAACACCCACCAATGAGACTGTAGCTCAATGTCTATGTCTACGTCCCAAATATTTGTCAAAATCATGAATGTTGGCCCGCCTGGTGACGGCACATACCCTAGAATTGATTATTGTCCTCCCCCCCCCTCGTTCAATGTTCCACCGCTTTGACCCGGTGAAAAGCGGGGTATAAATACAGCTAAATAAATAAATAAAATAAATAAACCTCCAGATACATAGGCACACCTAGATCCATTGGCTCATTAAGAATGCTACAGCTTATTGCAAGATTGTACAATGTTAATCTAACATAGTTTCTGTAAGATAGTTCCATATGTTAACTGTACATAAGTTATTATGTTCAATGTAAAGTGTTCTCAATTGTTATATGTAACCGCCCCTGTCGTCTGGAAGGGGCGGTATATAAAAACTTGTTAAATAAATAAATTCAGCGCCGGATGCTGGATAGGTTCCTGTACTGAATACCCAGTTTAACTTTCAGCACTGGCAGCCAGGTGCTTTAAAAGCTGCCGCCGCTGGGAACAACTACCCCCCACGGTGCTCCTGCCCAATCGGGGCAGTGGGAGAGGAAAAGCTAAAGCAGCCCGCCTCCATAAAAGCGGCGTCCCTCGCGGGCGCGTCCGCGCCTGGCGGGCCCGTGCCTGAGGGCCTCACCAGAGGGCCCTTAGGCGCGGCACAGAGGCGCACAAAAAAGAAACAGCATCCGACATATCCTCCTCAATAAAAGCCACATTACATCCAGCAGCAGAGATACCCCCACCAACGAACCAAAGAACAACGACAATAACAACTTCGCAAAGAAATAGACCCCACCACTCCAAGAACCCAGGTACTCCCACACAGCATGCCACCCTTCCTAACCCCCATCTATCTCCTAACCCTCTACCCCCACTCAGCCAAACCCTACAACCCCCTCTACCCAGACACCACAACAGCTCAACCCACATGCATCCACAACCGTACACATAACCATGCACACACATACTCACGCTCACATTGCACACCAACCTGCACCACCAACCCCACAAACCACCACCACCTCTCTATCTCACTCATACACGCTCGCCCAGTCAGGAACAAATACCACATGCTCCAGGACCTGATCACAACTGAGAAGATTGACATCCTCTGTGTAACAGAAACCTGTCTAACAGACCACGACACAGTAGTAATGAACCAGCTAACACCAAAGGGATACAGCCTCCATCACTGCTCCCGGACACATGCCAAAGGCGGAGGTGTAGCCATCATTGCCAAAGACAACCTCCACCTCTGGATCCACACCTCAGAAACCTCCAATGAAGCAGACATCCTCACCCTCACCAACAAATACCTCTCGATATGCCTGATCTACCGTGCACCCACCACAACCTCTGACCTACCACAGATTCTACACCTCATCTCCGAAAGCACCAGCCCTTCGAAGGAACAAATTATCCTAGGAGACTTCAACCTCCCATCACTCCAGGAGAAACAAGCAGAAACCTTCCTCAATGCCATGACAGCAATGGACCTGACACAAATCATACGAGAACCAACACACGAAAAAGGAAACATACTTGACCTCATATTTCTAAACTCCCAAACCGCCGCCTCATACAGAAAACCAACAATCTCGCCAGTACTGTGGTCAGACCACTACATCATCAACATATCCCACACCTATCAACTCAAAAATAACAGAGAAAACAAACACCACGCAAGGAGATTCAAAGCATTTAGCAAGGAAGACTTCCTAGCAAAAACCCTGCCTAAATTACACACAACCTACAACAACCTTGATGTCCTGATCCACAACTGGAATACCACAATCTCCTCAGCAGCCAGCACAACTAGAAACAACACCAATACAAGACCCATCTCCTCAAAAGCCCGATGGTTCACCCCCAGCCTCCGCAAACTGAAAACCAGACTTAGAAGAACCGAAAGGAAATGGAGAAAAAACAAAAGTGACAGAGACAAAGCAAAATACCTCTACGAACTCAATGCATACCACTCCGAAACTGACAATGCCAAAAAAAACCTACCACACCAAAATCATCGCAACAGCCATAAACAAACCTCGAGAGCTCTTCCAAATTGTCAAAAATCTAACAAAAGCACCCAGTAACTCCGACCAGTTGCCAGATATCCCCCCTGACCTTCTAGCCCGACAATACAAACAGCTTCAGCAACCACAAAGCCCACATCACTACGCTGAAACAACAACCAAGACAAACTCATACCCCACCCTGAACAGAGACTGGAATACATTTGACTCGACCTCAAAAGAAGAAATATCTTCCACCATCTCATGCTTGAACACCACCACTTCCCCGCTGGATCCTTGCCCTGCCGACTGGATAAAGAAAACCAAAGAAGACCTCAGTGCACCACTAACCCACATCGTAAATGAATCCTTTAAAAAAGGACACATGCCAGACGCCCTCAAGACCACAATCATCCGACCAACCCTAAAAAAGCACAACCTAGATCCCCTAAACCCCACCTCCTACAGACCAGTAGCAAGCCTCCCGCTCACCGCAAAAATAATCGAGAAGATAGTCCAACGTCAGCTTCAAGAACAACTAGACGTTAACAACATACTGGACCCACAGCAACATGGATTCCGACCATTACATGGGGTCGAGACCCTAATGACCATGCTGATGAACACCCTCATCATAGGAACCCAAGAGAAACACTCTGGATACATCCTAATTTTTCTGGATATATCAGCAGCATTTGACACCATCTCCCATAACACCCTTATCCACAGACTACAAACAATTGGGATCAAAGATACTGTACTCCAATGGTTCAGGTCCTATCTAACCAACTAACAGCAACTGATCCGCACCAAAACCTCAACCTCACCCCCCTTCCAGCAACATCAAGGAGTGCCTCAAGGATCCACACTATCAGCCATTCTTTTCAACATCTACCTCCATCCACTCTGCTCAGTCATACGCACTCACAATGTCAACTTCCACATATACGCCGACGACATAATGCTCTACGCCCCAATTACAACCACGGACCCAACAAATGACCAGCTATCAACCTGCTTCACCGACGTATCCAACTGGCTACAAGAGAACAACTTATCCATTAACATAAAGAAGACCGAAGCTCTTATAGTGACAAAAGACCCAGACTTCAAACCACCCACTCACCTCACCATGGGAACCACGCAAATTCAAGTACAACCACACATAAGATATCTCGGCATTATCATTGACCAAGCCCTAACCCTTAAACAGCAAATCAACAAGACCACGAGAACTGTATTCCACAAGGCAAAAACGGTACAACGCCTCCGACCCCTCCTCGAACCACAAGATTTCAGGATAGTAATGCAAGCTCTAACACTCCTTCATCTGGACTATTGCAACATAATCTACCATGGACTACCTGCCACACAGACCAATCCCCTCCGAACTGCCCTAAACACCACCACGGCAAGAATAATACACAATGCAAAGAAACGAGACCACATCACCCCAATTCTGAGAGACCTTCATATTCTCCCCATCGAAGCAAGAATCAAGTACAAAACTCTTCTACTCACCCACAAAACCATCCACCAAACACAGGGCACCCCACTCCACACCCTACTGCCTCGCCCAACCCACAGCAGAACAACCAGAAAATCCTCCAACAGCTCCGTTGCCATCCCCCACAAAAGAACCAAAGCAACACAACGGACCTGCAACAGAGCCTTTGAACTCTATGCCCCATCCCTCTGGAACTCTCTACCAAACCACATCAGGAACAACGGTGATCTCCCATCATTCAAAAAGCAGCTAAAAACCATCCTATTCCAAGAACATCTCTGAAGATGAACCCCCCCCCTATTTCTCTCCAAGAACTCCAAACCAATAACTATGCTATCTTGTCAGTCTCTATGTTCATCCCAAAATCATCAATGTTGAGCCCCCGGTGATGGCCCCCCCCCCACATTTGATCCCCCCCCTGATATATGTCCCACCACTTTGACCCGGTGAAAAGCGGGATATAAATACAGTTAAATAAATAAATAAAAGCACTGACCATGGCCGCTGAATTATCAACCCCACAGGTTTCAGAATGTAGTGTGAAATATAAATATTTTAAAATAAATAAATGCTTTTCTATGGAGTCTTTGTGTCAATTGAGATTTGAGGAAAACCCCTAAGTATTTTAACCCAGGGGTTTTCAGCTCTGTCCTCAGGAAACACCTAGCCAGTCAGGTTTTCAGGATGACCACAATGAATATACATGAGAAAGATTTGCATGTACTGCCTCCATTGTATTCAAATCTGTCTCGTGTATATTCATTGTGGTTAATCTGCAAACTTGACTGATTAGTTGTATCGGAAGGATTAGGTTGAGAACCTCTAATTTAACCTGTGAACTGTTAAATATGCAAGTCATAAGGTGCAGCATATAGTAGCATAGTATATGATGGCAGATAAAAGCCAGCGTGGTCCATCTAGTAACACGATCTATTCTACTTTTTATCATAGCCTCTGTCTTTTGAACATTAATTGATAAGCCATTAACAGCTAACCAAGAGATTACAGCTTGACAAGCACCCATTTTGTAGAAAGAGGGCCTGGAAAGGAATGAAGAACATGATATTAAATAACAAAGAAAGGGGCTGAGCTTTGAGGCACTCCAGAATACAACTCTGACCAGAGAGACTCATGGTCAATCATCCTCTCCTCTTGTGACTATCTCAATAAGATGTAAACCAGTACAATATTACTGAGTAAATCCCCAGTGCTTAAAGATGCATCGGCAGTATGGAGTGATGTTGTGTATTGAAGATTGCAGAAATATCAATAAATATCACAAAGGAGGACATGTTAGTACTATCCAGTACCAGAAATAATGAGTCAGGCATGAACAATGAAAGGATTTCTACCCCATGACCAGTTTGGAATCTGTTGAATGCCTGCAACTGAAGGAGGGCTACCCATTCAATTAGCTTTGCCAAAATAAAGAAAACGTGATTAGGAAAATTATGAGATCCTGTGATACTTTCTTCAAAGTCAGACACACATTGGCACAATTTAAACAAGAGTGGACCTCCATTAGGGAGTCATTTACAAACAGTGTGTACTAATGCTGTTAATGTGTATTATTTACTACAAAGTCCATTGCAGAATATGGGAACAACATTAGCAAATGCTGTTAGTAAACGGTCTACTTAGTGAGAGAGATAATCGCTGTGTGATATAACAAAAAAATAACAACAACCCTGCAGTTGTATCTACTACAGCCTTTAATCACTCAAGCTAAACAAAGGTTGAATACTGATTTTGTAGTGTACATTTCCCCAAGAATCATAATAATCTTATCTGCAGAGAGGGATGGAAAATGTACCAAAGTGAGGTAGGAATATCAGCAATATGTACCATACAACTAAAATCTCCTCTTTGACAGTATAGCAAACAAAAATGAGAATATCATTGTGTCTTTGTACGTATACGTCTATGGTGCAACTGCACATTGAATAATTTGTGCAGTTCTGGTTGCCCCATCTCAAGAAGGATATAGTGAAACTATAAAAGGTTTAGAGAAGGGCAACAAAATGTTAAAGGGAATGGAACACCTCCCTTATGAAGAAAGGCTCAATAGCATTGGCTTCTTCAGCTTTGAAAAATGTTTAATTTTATTTTTAGCAGATTTTGTATACCGCCTTATCAATTCAAGGCGGTTCACATGGAACAAAGATAGCAATAGGCTTTTACATAGAACAGGGAGTAGATAGAAGTTTATAAAATCATGAATGGTATGGAATACTCAAATAGGAAATGGTTGTTCAATCTTTCAACAAGATAGCACTCCATGAAACTAATAACTAGATTTCAGACAAATTGTAGAAAATGTATTTCTTCACACAGCGTTTAATTAAGCTGTGGAATCTGTTGCCTTGAATACTGTTCCTCATAGGAGGTTTGTGAATAAGCTCAGCAACCTGGGGTAGATCCCAAGATAGTGAACTGGATCAAGAGCTGGTTTATTGATAGACTAAAGACGGTAGTGGTGAATAGAACTCGCTCTAAAGAAAGGAGGGTGAGTAGTGGAGTGCCTCAGGGATCAGTCCTGGGACCACTACTATTCAAAAGAAACATAGGCCATGTGGTCTTTTTCTGCCGTCATGGTTCTACGTAATCTGTCCTTTCATATCAACCACTACAACAGTCCCCCTTTTTTCCTTTAGAGATCCTCTGTGTTTGCCCGTGCTTTTTTAAATTCAGATACTGTCTTCATCTCTACCACCTCCACTGGGAGACTATTCCACGCATCTACCACTCCTACCATAAAGAAATATTTCCACATATTACTCCTGATTCTATCCCCTTTAACCCTCATCCTATGTCCCCTCATAGCAGAGCTTACTTTCCATCGAAAGAGGCTCTCCTCCTGTGCATTTATTCCATGCAGGTATTTAAATGCCTCAATCATATCACCTCTATCCCACCTTTCCTCTAAAGTATACATATTAAGATCCTTAAGTTTGTCCTCATATGCTTTATAACGAAGACCACTAACCATTTTAGTAGTCACCCTCTACTTACTCCAACCTTTTGAAGGTGTGGTCTCCAGAATTGCACACAATACTCCAAATGAGGTCACACCAAAGACATATACAGAGGCACTATCACCTCCTTTCTTCTGCTGGCCATTCCTTTCCCTATGCACCCAAGCATCCTTCTAGCTTTTGCCATTGCCTTTTCTGTTTAGCTACTTTAAGATCATCAGACACAATCACATCTAGATCCCACTCTTTTGTGGAGAGAAGTACTTCAGCCCCTATATTATATCGCTCCCTTGGATTGCTGCAGCCCAAATGCACAACCTTGCATTTTTTAGCATTAAATCTCAGCTGGCAAATTCTAGACCATTCTTCAAGCTTAGCGAGATCCCTCCTCATGTTATCTACACCTTCCTGGGTGTCTACTATATTGCAGATTTTGTTATCATCCACAAAGAGGCAAGACTTACCCAACAGCCCTTCCGCAATATCACTAACAAATATATTAAAAAGAATCGGACCAAAGACAGATCCCTGTGGCACACCACTGGTAACCTCCTCCTCCTCTTCAGAGTGAGCTCCATTTACTTGTATCCTTTATCGCCTCCCACTCAGCCAATTTCTAACCCAAGCATTAACTTTAGGGTCCATCCCTAAGATGTTCAGTTTGTTTATAAGTCACCTGTGCGGAATGGTGTCAAAGGCTTTACTGAAATCTAAGTACACCACATCTAAGCTCTCCCTTGGTCCAACTCCCTGGTCACCCAGTCAAAGAAATCAATTATATTTGACAAGACCTGCCTCGGATCTGAATCCATACTGCCTCGGATCTGGTAATCCGTTGAACTCTAGAAACCTCACTATATTCTCTTTCAGCAGCGCTTCCAATAATTTACTCTCCATCGAGGTTAAACTAACAGGCCTGTAGTTTTCAACCACATCCTCACTTCCACATTTGTGAAAAGGGACCACATGTGCCTCTCTTCAGTCCTCTGGCACCATGCCTGACTCCAATGAGTCACTGAAAAGATCAGTCAGTGAAGCTGCTAGAACGTCCCCAAGTTTCCTCAGTATTCTCGGGTGTATCCATCTGGTCCCATCACTTTATGTACTTTAAGTTTAGCTAGTTTCTCATGGACAGTCTTCTGAAAATTGTTCAAGATGCCCCTTGCTTCCATTCCTGTTTGTGGGTGTTTTCTGAGGTCCTGCTCCTGGTTCTTCATCTATGAACACAGAACAGAACGATCTGTTAAGCAATTCCGCTTTATCCTCATCAACTTCTGCATATTCCTCCCCTTCATCTTCGAGTCTGACAATACCACTTTTGCCCTTTCTCTTCTCACTAACATAGCTGAAAAATGTCTAATCCCCCCATTTAATTGCACTGGCTATTTCCTCCTTTTTTTGAATCTTTGCTTTCCAGATTACTTTACTAGCTTCTCTAAGTTTTTTCCAAATATAGATGTCTGTCTTCCTCTCTCTGTGATCTCTTGTATTTCATGACTGCCCCCCTCTTTTTCTTCACCTTTTCAGCTACTTCTTTCGAAACCATAGCAGTCTCCTTTTCCTTTTACGTTTATTTACCATTTTAACAAAAAGGTTGGTTGCCCTTAAAATATCCCCTTTCAGTTTTGCCCACTGTTTTTCTACATCCCCCAGCTGTTCCCATCCCGCTAACAACTCTCTAAGGAATTGTCCCATCTTTGCAAAGTTAGTTCTTCTAACGTCTAAGACCCTCACTTTTGAATGGATTTTAACAGCCCTAGTTCTAATACTGAACCACACCATCTGGCGATCACTCAAAATGACCTCCCACTATAACATCAGAAACACTTTCACCATTGGTAAGCACCATGTCCAGTATGGCCCCTTCACATTTGGGTTCTTTTATCAGTTGCCTGAATAGTTTTCCCTGTAGAGAATCCAGGATCTCCTTTCTTCTAGATGACACTGCAGCAGGGATATGCCAGTCAACATCTGGCATATTGAAATGCCCTATCAGTACCACTTCCACTTTCCTGGCAATGCTGCATATGTCTTCAATTAACTCTGCATCCACTTTTTCTCCCTGTGAGGGAGGTCTGTATATCATGCGAATACAAATAGATTTCTCTTTCCCTCTTTCTAGTTTAACCCACAGTGCCTCCTTTCTCCCTTTTAAGCCATGTATTTCCATAGTTTTAATATTATTTTTTACATATGGTTCCACTCCTCCTCCCCTTCTTCCTACCCTGTGTTTTCCGAATAAAGTATTCTTGGTATAGTTACATTCCAGTCATGGTTGTCTGTGAACCATGTCTCTGTTAACTGCCACTAAATCCAAGTCAGCCTCTCCCATTAAGCCGTCAACATCTGGGATCTTATTTCCCATATGTTGCCCCTTTTACCATTTGCATAAAAGTTTTTGTTTCATTTACCTGGGGGCTTTCTTCACCCATCCCCAACGAATCTAGTTTAAAGCCCTCTTCAGTAGGTCAGCCAATCTGCTGCTGAAGACACGTCGACCCTTCTTGGACAGATGGATACCGTCTCTGCTCTGCAACTCTTAGAACAGCATCCCATGGTCCAGGAAACCAAAGCGCTCATGATGACACCATCCACGCAGCCATGCATTCATCTCCAGGATGCAAGCTTCTCTACCTTGGCCTTTACCCTCAACAGGAAGGATTAAAGAGAACATCACCTGCACCCCTATCTGCTTTACCCTCTGTCCCAGAGACATGAAGTCATTTTTGATATGCTCAGAGGGATACCTGGCATTATCATTTGTGCCAACATGGATGAGCAACATTTGGTAATAGTCAGTGGACTTGATGAGTCTCGGCAAACTTTCCGTAACATCTCAGATTTTGGCTCCTGGCAGACAACATATCTCTCTGGACATCAAGTCTGGTCAGCAGATGGATGCCTCAGTACCCCTCAGAAGAGAGTCACCAATTACCACTACCCTCTGCTTCCTTGTGGTCACTGATTCAGCAACTTTGGGGTACTCATGCTCTGGTTCTTCCCTTAAAAAAGTCAATTGGTCACTATATTCAAGAACGATTCAGCAACAATCCAATCAAAAAAGTAGTATCGTTCAAATACACCGTTGTGAAGGGTTAGGAACAACAAAAGAGGTCTCAGTATAAAAGAACACTGCTGTATTGAGGCTCACACCTACTCACAGCAATCGTGTTGTATCACATCAATGACCTCAACATTGGAAGAGTTTTTGACATGGGTTAACACCTGTGATGTCCACATTCGATTTACGTCAGTTTATCATCCAGATACACTTAATTATCTTGACGTTTGTATAATGCGGACTTCTCATGGATGGGCTACGACTGTTTTCAAAAAACCCACTGATAGGGTCACGTTTCTTCAATTTGATAGTTTGCATCCTCCGCGGTTAAAGGCAGGACTCCCTTTTTCCCAATTTTTGCGTTTTAGACGTAACTGTTCAGATAGGATAGATTTTAAACAGAGATCACAGGTATTACAAACTAGTTTCCTCCAACGGGGTTACCCTCAATCTATAGTTAGGCGAGCATATTCTAGGGCTCTGTTTAACCATCGAACTGCTTTGTTGCATGCTGAATCTTCTCGAGAGCGGAAGTGTCTTGAGGACACTCATGTTAACTTCATTACTAAATATTCCCCCTTGAGCGCTGATCTTCAAAAGATTCTCCGTAAGCATAGCAATGTGTTGGCCACAGTGCCTGGATTGGGCGATAAGACAGTGCGGTGTGTATGGCAGAGGGCTGCCAATTTGAAAGATATGCTTAGCCCGGCGATTTTGCCTTCTACTGAGGAGGGGCTGTTGGTTCCTCGTGAGGGAGGTCATTCTAGCTGTGGCTCTTGTGACATCTGTGAGATCACTTTGAGTGTGGATGTTTTCACCTATCGGGGGGTCTCGATTCGGCTTAAATGTCAGACGACTTGTGCCTCCAACAACGTAGTTTACACGGTTTTATGTCCGTGTGGCCTCTGTTATATAGGCAAAACTATTCACCCGTTTCGGACCCGGATGCGGGTACATCGAAGCCATCTGAACCGGAGATGTTTGGAGGCTCCAATGGTCTCTCATAATGTGGAGAAGGAACACACTTTTGATCAGTTATGTTGTGTATGTTTGGAGCAAGTCTACTGTGGCAGTCAAGGGAAGACTCTGGATCAGGTCCTGATTAAGAGAGAACAAAGACTTATCTTTCGACTGAATACCTTAGCTCCGAGGGGTTTAAACAGTAAGATAGAGTGGTTCGCGTGCATGTAGGTTGTTGTCGAGTGTGAATGTTGAGGTTTGGCACAGCGGTAGGATTTTTTCCGGTTGCAGTGTCTTGAGACATCAGAGTTTCTATGTAATTATAGCTGAGACTTAGCGGTTGCGCATTGTGTGATTAATGGGATTTAAAAATGGAGTCGGTATCACACTGTTCGCATGCGCTGCGTTTTTTTGAGAGTTGATGCTGGTTGAGTTAGAGCCGAGAGCATGTTGAACCGGCTAGTGTGAAAAGTGGGCAGCATGTCTGGTAAGTGTTATTTGGTAGTTTGTTATGGTTTGTGATAAAAACTTTTAGTGAGGGTGAAGGTTTATTGTTCGTTTTGTGTGGTTTTTTTGTAGTATTTTAACGGTCCCCTGAAGAAATCATTCTGAAACGTCTGACTGGTGCCGGGGCTATACGTTGGGATCATAATCTAATAGGAAAAGTCAGTCCTTTTTGAAGCTGAGTATTTATTACTATTTATTCTTTTTTCATTATTATCTTATAAGGACTGGAGTTTCTTCTTATAACTGTGTTTTTCTTGAGGTCATTGATGTGATACAACACGATTGCTGTGAGTAGGTGTGAGCCTCAATACAGCAGTGTTCTTTTATACTGAGACCTCTTTTGTTGTTCCTGACCCTTCACAACGGTGAATTTGAACGATACTACTTTTTTGATTGGACTGGTTCTTCCCTTTGCAAGGATGCTTTCACCTCCTCCACTTTCAGGGCTGCATAATGGTGGTTCAATTCAAGGGCTGGATGAGTTGGATTGCTGATTCTGTAAGCCCTGGAGACTCGTGTCCAACTTTAGTCATTCTGTAGGCTCTCATCTTCTCCTCTACTGGAGAGCTTGGATGTTTCAAGGAGCATCTCATCAATGTACTTCTCACTGTCTTGAATGCTTCTCAACCTTGCCACCTCTTCTCTGAGCTCCTCCACTTGTTTCCTGAGAGCCTCAGCATGCAGGTATCCTGCACATGGAATCGATCCTTCATCTAGCATTGGGATCTCTGGACAGAGGCAGAAGCTGTAACGGGGGCAACAGCTTTGGCAATACGATTTTTTTCCAGCTATTGTTCAGTTGGTGGAGCATAGGTACCTGTTGAAGCAAAAGAGAGAGAGACCTACCAAAGTACCTGCTGGTTTCCCAGCTGTCCTTTCAGAGAAAAAGCAGTTAAACTCAAGTGTGTTCTAAATGTGCTGTTCCAAGTCCATGTTTGTAGCTAATTGGGGAGGTGCCATGTAAAGCAAGACTGCTCACATGGGGTGGGTGGGAATTAATACCAGTAGCTTCAAAGAACTGAGAAAGATACTAAAAGCAGAGTTTACACCACTAAAGAAAATATTTCCCCTTTTGAACTAAAGCACCATAAAGAATATAAATTGTTTCAAAAATGTACCAATACTCTTTTAAGAGCTCTCAGGCAGAGAGCTAGTAATTAAAAAAAACACACACTCTTACCTTTGCTTGGAATGCAGAACCCCTGCCTTTGTGGGTGATATTGCCGAAGGGTTAAAAGGAAAAATTTGCCTTTTTGCAGATGCTATGAAGATTTGCAACATAGTGGACACTTCGGAAGGAGTAAACAACACATGAATGCTTGGCAATTGAGATTTAATGCAAAGAAATGCAGGGTGATGCACTTGGGATGCAAAATAACCCAAAATAACTGTACACGATGGGGGATGAGAGACTGGTGTGTATGGACCAAGAGAGGACCTCAGGGTGATAGTATCCGAGGATCTCAAGATGGCGAAGCAGTGTGATAAGGCAGTGGCCAAAGCCAGAAGGATGTTAGGATACATACAAAGAGGAATAACCAGCAGAAAGCAGGAAATATTAGTGCCTCTGTACAGATTGTTGGTGAGGCCTCATTTGGAGAATTGTGTTCATGTTTGGAGATCGTATCTTACAAAAGATATAAAAAGACTTGAAATGGTTAACAGAAAGTGACCTATATGATTTGGGGTCTGTGCCAGAAGGCATATGAGAAAAGACTTGAAGACCTCAATATATATACCCTAGAGGAGAGGAGAGATGGAAGGCATATGATATACATTTAAATACTTAAGAGTTTTAATGAACAGATCAACAGACCTTTTTCAAAGACGGTAAAGCTGTAGAACTAGAGGACATGAAATGAAGCTGAAAATAGGTAAGCTTAGCAACATCAGGAAATAATTTTTCACAGAAAGGGTGGATGCTTGTAATGCCCTCCTGAAGGAGGTGTTTGAAGCAAAAGAGATGGAATGCAAAAAGGCATGGGACAGACACACATAAGAACATAAGCAATGCTTATGGGTCTCACCAAGGTCCATCAAACACAGAATTCTGTCTCCAACAGTGGCCAGTCCAGGTCACAAGTACCTGGAAAGTTCCCAAAAAGGTACAAAGGTTCCACAATATTCGCCCTGGGGTAAGCAGTGGATTAAGAACATAAGAACATAAGATATGCCATACTAGGTCAGACCAAGGTCCATCAAGCCCAGTATCCTGTTTCCAACAGTGGCCAATCTAGGTCATACATACCTAGCAATTTCCCCAAAAGACACAGGTTCCACAATGCTTGTACTGGGTCAAGCATTGATATCCTGGGTCCCTTCTTAATAATGGTTTATGGACCTTTCCTCCAGGAACTTGTCCAAACCTTTTTTAAACCCCAGTTACACTAACAGCCTTTACTACATCCTCCGGTAACAAATTCCAGAGTTTGATTACACGTTGAGTGAAAAAATATTTTCTTTTATTAGTCTTAAATAGTTTACCCTGTAGCTTCATCGCATGTCCCCTAGTCTTTCTATATTCTGATAACGTAAACAATTGATCTACGTTTACCCATTCCACTCCATTCATTAATTTATAGATTCTATCATATGTCCGCTCAGCCGTCTCTTTTCCAGGTTAAAGAGCCCTAACCTTTTTAGCCTTTCTTCATAGGAGTATCCTTCCATCCCCTTTACCATTTTGGTGGCTCTTCTCTGAACCTTTTCTAATAACGCTATATCCTTTTTAAGATACGGCGACCAAAATTGCACGCAATATTCAAGGTGCGGTCTCACCATGAAACGATATAGAGGTATTATAATATCTTTTGTTTTATTTTCCATTCCTTTCCTTATGATACCTAGCATTCTATTTGCTCTCTTTGGCGCCGCTGCACACTGGGCTGAGGGTTTTAACATGTTATCCACAATGACGCTTAAATCTTTTTCCTGGGTGGTGGTTCCTAATGTGGAACCTTGCATCGTGTAACCATAGTTTGGGTTTTTCTTCCCTAGGTGCATAACTTTGCACTTGTCCATATTAAATTTCATCTGCCATTTTGATGCCCAGTCTTCCAGTTTACCAAGATCCTCCTGCAATTTTCCACAATCCTCTTGGGTTTTAACAACTTTAAATTGTTTTGTGCCATCTGCAAATTTGATAACCTCACTCGTTATTCCCTTTTCCAGGTTATTTATGAATATGTCAAAAAGCAGCGGACCCAGCACAGGTCCCTGGGGTACACCACTATTCACCTTTCTGCATTGGGAAAATTGGCCATTTAGCCCTACCCTCTGCTTTCTATCTTTTAACCAGTTCCTGATCCACAATAGTACACTGCCTCCTATCCCATGACTCTTTAGTTTTGCCAAAAGTTTCTGATGAGACCTGGGTCCTTTTTAGTAATGGTTTATGGACCTTTTCTCTAGGAACTTGTCAAACCTTTTTTAAAACCAGCTACACTAACAGCTTGTCATGAGGCTGGTACTAATAAAGATGCAAAGTTGAAAAGAAACCCTGTTTCTCACAGAGATCTAGATGCACAATTACCTCAAAGCACAGCTAGAGGGGGCAGGAGTGATCATACAGAAGCTAATGAGGCTAGGAGATCTAACCAGTTGCACCTGGGAATGAGCTCGGGAGATTCAAAGAGAAGATCCCTTTATAAGCAGAAGTTTAATTCTAGCAAAGCAGAGTGGGAGAGAAAAAGCCAAGCAGTAAGGAGCACGGCTGCAGAAAGGGAAGCAGCAGAACAAGGAGCAGAAGGACTTGGAGAAGGAACAAGGAGCACGGCTAAGGAAAGAAGGAGAGACCTGAAGGAAGGAATTCTCCTTGAGCAAGGCCAAAGGAACGGAATTCACAGAGGTGGAGTTCAGAGGGGCCAAGCTACCAGAGCAGCTGTTCAGAGAGAGTCTGCTGGGGAAAGCAGCCAGGCTGGAGAGTGTGCCACTCCCTGCTCAAGCAACGTTCCTGAGTCCAAAGCTGAGAGATGTATCCGGAGAACCAGAGAACCAGGTTTGGAGGAAGACCTGCAGTCACTGGAACCTGCTGGTCAAGTTTTACCAGGTACTCTAGGAAAAGGAGTTTCTAGCAAAGCTACTTTACCACTGAAGCATAGAGCTGAATCCATACCAGGTTTTGCTAAGCTGCCAGGAAGCTACCGGCAGAAAAACTGTTGCAAAAGAGACGTTCTTGGGAGAGAAGGCTCCAGGGAGTCCAGCTACAGAAACTCAAGGTATGAAAGCTTTATTCCTGCTAAAGAATGCTTAACTCCTAGAAGCACTGCTAAAGCAAATACTCCCTTTGTAAGAAGAAGGAAGAAACCAGAGTGGTTTCAAGAATTACCAAGAGAACTTAAAACCCAGTCTTATTGGAGGCAGGTCAGTGGAGACAGTCCATGTAAAGCTGCAACAGCCAGGGACAGTATTTACTCCACAGGGGAAAGTAGTGAGGCAGAATCTATGGACGTAGAAGAGATAAATGCTATTCCCATGCCTCAGGAAGAAGATATGGATTGTGGGTTGTGTATGGCTACTAGCCTAGAGTCTATTGCCACCGTGTAAATAAGAAGAAAACTTGTTTAATTGTTTTTGTTTGGAATGAACTGAATTCCTCCATTTTCCTTGGCACTAATTGTGAAGCTACTAACAATTAGCCCACCTGTTTATTACTGGAACCTTTTCAAACAAAGGACATTCTTTGATTTCCACTGTCTTAAAGAACCCTTGCACAGACGGGAAATAAAAGCCTTGTTTCCCTACACTCTTGGCTGAATTATTATGTGCACACAAGGAGCTGAAAATAGATAAGACCAAACTCCATTTTTGGCCTTACAATACACAACGCTCCCTGAAAATAAATATATCGTGGAGCATGCCCTTACCGCCCTTGGCCACTAGGGGCTGCCACCACAACAAGCTTTTATTACATCCTCCAGTAACAAATTGCAGAGTTTTATTACCCGTTGTGTGAAAAAAATATTTTCTCCCTTTTAGTTTTGAATGGGTTACACTGTGGCTTTCTTGCGTGTCCCCTAGTCTTTCTACTTTTTGACTGCATAAACAACCAATCTACATTTACCATTCCACTCCATTCATCAATTTAATAGACCTCTATCATATCTCTCCTTCTTTTTTCCAAGTTGAAGAGCCCTAACTTAAGTCTTTCCTCATAGGGGTATCCTTCAATTGCCTTTACTATTTTAGTGGTTCTTCTCTGTACCTTTTCTAATTCTACTATATCCTTTTTAAAATATGGCAACCAGAATTACACACAATATTCAAGGTGTGATCACACAATGGAATGATACAGAGGCATTATAATATCCTTGGTTTTATTATCCATTCCTTTTCTTATGATTCTTAGCATCCTCTTTGCTTTTTTGGCTGCTGCTGCACACTGGGAGGCAGGTTTCAATGTATTACCAATGATGACGCCTAAATCATTTTCCTGGGTGGTGGTTTCTTATATGGAACCTTGCATCATGAATGCATAATTTGGGTTGTTCTTTCCTAAGTGCTTAACTTTACACTTGTCAACATTAAATTTCACCTGCCATTTGGATGTCCAGTCTTTCAATTTATTAAGGTCCTCTTGCAATTCTTCACAATCCTCTTGGGTTTTAACAGCTTTGAATAATGTTGTGCCATCTGCAAATTTGATCATCTCATTCATTATTCCTATTTCCAGGTTGTTTATGAATATGTTCAAAAGCAGTGGATCCAGCACAGATCCTTGGGGTATTCCACTATTCACCTTTCTCCATTGAGAAAATTGGCCATTTAGCCCTACTCTCTGCTTTCTGTCTTTTAAACAATCTCATGACTTTTTAATTTTGCCAAGAGTCTCTCATGAGGGGCCTTGTCAAAGGCTTTCTGAAAATACAGATACACTATATGAATCTGCTCACCTTTGGCTACCTGTTTATTCATACCTTAAAAAAATATAACAGATTAGTAAGACAAAGCTTTCCTTGGTGAAATCCATGTTGACTTTCTTCCATTAAGCCATGACTGTCAGTAATTTTATTCTTTAGAATGGTTTCTACCATTTTGCCCAGTACAGATGTCAGACTCACAGGTCTGCAGTTTCCTGGATCACCCCTGGAACCTTTTTTAAATATTAATGTTACATTGGCCATCCTCCACTCTTCAGGTACTGCAGTTGATTTTAATGATAGTTCACAGATTACTAATAGTAGGTCTGCAGTTTCATAGTTCAGTTCTTTCAATATCCTTGGATATACCATCTGGTCCAGGTGATTTGGTACTCTTCAGTTTTTCAAAACGTTGTAATAGTACTTCCTGGTATATTGATATTTCTTTCAATTCTTCTGATACATCACTTTTATATACCATTTCAGGCACAGGTAAATTCCCTACATCATCTTCAGTAAAGACTGAAGCAAAGAATTCATTCAGTTTCTCCGTTATGGTGTTGTACTCACTTAGCACCCTTTTTACTCCTCTATCATCCAATGGTCCAACTGACAATCTCACGGTTTTTTGCTATGAATATACTTGAAAAAGTTTTTATTATGCATTTTTACTTCCACGGCAAGCTTTTTTTCAAATTCTCTCTTTGCATACCTTATCAGTGTCTTGCATCTAAACTTGGCAATACTTATGTTTTCCGTTTTTGTCATTTGGCACCTTTTCCCATTTCCTTAAAGATGCTTTTTTGTCTACAACAGCCTCTCTGACCTCATATTTAAACCATTCTGGCAGTTTTTTGGCCTCCCTTCCACGTCTCTTAAAATATGGGATACATCTGGCCTGGGCCTCCATGATTGTATTTGCATGCTTGATATAAATCTTTAACCTTTGCAGTTGTTCCTTTTAGTTTTTTCTTAACTATTTTCCTCATTTTATCATCATCTCCCTTTTGAAAGGATTTCCTTACCATCCTTCCTCCATTTATGAAATCAAATGCTATCATGCTATGATCACTATTGTCAAGTGGCCCCAACACCCTTATGTCTTGTACTAGATCCTGTGTTCCACTAAGGACTAGGTCCAAAATAGCTTCCCCTCTTCTCGGTTCATGATCCTTCTGCTCCAAGAAGCAGTCATTTATTTCATCTAGAAACTTTATCTCCCCAGCATGTCCTGCTGTGACACTGATCCAGTTGATGCCAGGGCAATTGAAATCACCCATTATTCCTGTGTTTTAACTTTTGTTAGCTTCCCTGATTTCTTTTAGCATTATATCATCCATCCTTTCCTTCTGACCAGGCGGTCACCCCCATTGCCATTGCCTTCCCCTTCTTACATGGGATTTCAATCCATAGAGATTCTTCAGTTTATTTTCTTTCTTGCAAAACTTTAATCTTATGTGATTCATTGCTCTCTCTAACATAGAGTGCAACCTCTCCATCAATTTGATCTACCCTATCATTGCAATATAGTTTGTACCAAGGTATCACAGTGTCCCATTGATTGTCCTCTTTCCACCAAGTCTCTAAAATGACAGTCATATCTAATCTTTTATTTAGCGCTATATATTCTAGCTCTCATCTTATTTTTTTAGATTTCTAGCATTTGCATACAGGCATGTTAGAGGTTGTATTGTATTCATATTAATCTGGTTATCAGTCGATAGGGATCACTACATAGCAAGAGAGGTCAAAGGGAAATGCAGCATATGATTCACTAGCTGTGGTTGGTGAATTGCTGTGCTTCTCTTAGGGGAAGAGAATATAGGTCCCTCCCCAAGTATTTCTGGGTACCTTCATGTACCTATTATACGAAATCTACACTAAATCCCAGCCAGATGACACTATAATTGAAGTACGGTAGGGAAGAAAAAGAAAAATACATACTGGTCGCACGCCATCCAGGGTAAAAAGGTGCTCACCTATAGCCTTTACAATAGGGCTAACAATGGTGGTAGTGATAGTGTAGACACTACAGATGCAGGTAACATGCCTGCCATGGATAAAGGCCACGGTGAGCATGCTCATGGACCCACTGTGGCAGAAGATAAACTGCAGAAATTAATGAAAATGTAAAGAGGATTAACTGCAGTTAAGTAGACTTCTGCAGATCAAGAGGGGAGATAATGTACTGAAGATAATAACTTGGAGTCATACTGGACTGATACCTCAACCTGCAGCTGCACATAAGAAAAACTACAAAAACAGCTTACTACATCATGAAACTCATCCAACAACTCAAACCCCTACTCAACCAGAATGACTTCAGGACTTTCTGTCAAGCAATCATTGATTGCTGCAACCTAATTCATCAAGGACTCTCTAAACACACCTTACACTATCGTCAGACGGCCCAGAACATGGCTGCCCATATCATAACAGGAACCTCACGCACCACCTAGACAAGGTTTTAGTGCTGGGGATGTTGGTACCAATGACATAGAAAAGTGTGGTAGGGAGGTTCTGGAGGCCAAATTTAGGATTTTAGGTAGGAAGTTGAAATCCAGAACTTCCAAGATAGCATTCTCAGAAATGTTTCCCATTCTACGCCCAGGACCCAAAAGGCAGGCAGAGCTCCGGAGTCTCAATGAGTGGATGAGACGATGGTGCAAGGAAGAGGGTTTTGGATTTGTTAGGAACTGGGGACCATTCTGGGAAAGGGGGGACTTTTCCAAAGGGATCGGCTCCACCTTAACCGGGATGGAACCAGGCTGCTGGCATTAATCTTTAAAAAGGAGATAGAACAGCTTTTAAACTAGATAATAGGGGAAAACCAACAGTTGCCCAAGAGCTCATGGTTTGGAATAATGTGTCCTTGAAGGATACTAGCAGAAGATTGAAGTTAGGACATATCAACAAAGATGTTCCAATACAGACAAAAGTAGCCCAAATGTCCTTGAGTACAGAGCAGAGAGAGCTTAAAGATAACAAATTACTTCTGCCTATCAATAACTAGATTAATATGAATAAAATACAGCCTCTAAAATGCTTGTTTGCAAATGCTAGAAGTCTAAAAAATAAGATGGGAGAGTTAGACTATATAGCAATAAATGAGAGGTTAGATATGATTGGTATATCACAGACATGGAGGAAGGAGGACAACCAGTGAGACACTGTGATATCTGGGTACAAACTATATCATAATGATAGAGCAGATCAAATTGGTGGAGGGATTGCACTCTGTTAGAGAGGGCATTGAGTCAGAAAGGATTAAAGTTTTGCAGGAAACAAAATTCACTGTAGAATCTCTATGGATTGAAATTCCATGTAAAAAGGGGAAGGGGAAGTCGATGGCAGTGAGGGTGTACTGTCGACCGCCTGGCCAGATTGAGCAAATGGATGATGACATGCTCAAAGAAATCAGGGAAGCTAACAAATGTTACAGCACAGTAATAATAATGGGTGATTTCAATTAACTCGGTATCGACTGGGTCAGTGTCATGGCAGGACATGCTAGGGAAATAAAGTTTCAAGATGAAAGAAATGACTGCTGCTTGGAGCAGCTGGTTCATGAACCAACCAGAGAGGAAGCCATTTTGGACCTAGTCCTTAGTAGAATGCAAGATCTGATGCAAGAGATAAGGGTGCTGGGGCCACTTGGCAGTAGTGATCATAGCATGACCGCGTTTGATTTAGTAAATGGAGGAAGGATGGCAAGGAAATCCACAGTACTACCTTTTAACTTTCAAAAGGGAGAATATGATAAAATGAGGAAAATAGTTAAGAAAAAGCTAAAAGGAAAAGTTGCAAAGGTTAAAGATTTTCATGAAGCTTGGGTGGTGTTTAAAAATATTATCTTAGAAGCTCAGACCAGCTGTATTCCACGCTTTAAGAAAAGTGGAAGGAAGTCCAAAAAACAATCTGTTTTTGTACCTGAGGCAACGGAGGGTTAAGTGGCTTGCCCAAGGCCACGAGGAGCACCTGTGGGACTAGAAGCCCCAGTCCTTCCAGCCCAAAGGTTGCTGTCCTCTAGCAGGATTTGAACCCCTGGCCCTCCGGCCAGAGGTTACTTGCCCCATCCACTAGGCTGCTCCTCCCTATAGTGGGCTTCAAAAGAGAGTTTAGACAACTTCATGGAAGAAATGCCCATAGAAAACTATTAGGCAGGTAGACTTGAGAATGCTATCACTTTTCCCTGGAAATGAGCTATGAGAAATGGATCTACTTTTTGGTTTCTCCTAGGTGACCCAAACCTGCTACTCTTAGAGAAAAAATGCTGGGTTCTGTGGACCTTGGTCTGACTCAGCCAGAATTTTCTTATGTTTCTTAAGAGGAACCTGATTTGCCCCACTTACGCTGCTCCTTATTGCTCATTTCGTAAGGGCTAACTCTGTAAAATACGTTGTGATTTTGTGCACATCCTACATGGCAACCTCAGGATTAGGAGGAATGCATATAGATTCATAGCTTATTTTCCATGCTTCAATAAAAGTGACTAGGTCATCAATGAATACCACTTGAAACTTCTCAGTTCAGTTTATTTACAAGAATCTCCTTCATTGCTTTGTAATAATGCTTTCTGATAACTGATTAGTGATAGAACAGAGAATATAGGGAAGGCCAGCAGCAATGATCAGACCAAGGAACAGCTGCAATACAAACTGAGGGTTTAAGAAAAATGTATACATCCTAAGGGGAAAATTTTAATAGCCCAGTACTGAATTTTTCTTTCAATTCATGAATTTATTTTTCAAGAGAGAAAAAGTGACCAAAACAATGCTATTTTATAAGCAGTGTTCAGCTTCTGCGGTAATGTTTGAGATTTCTCTATGTTTATGTATTCAATGTAATACTGTGGCCAAGGAGTCACATAAGTGTTTCTGTGATATAGAAATATTAGTTTTCAGGTGAACATTTGTAACATAATCATAATTAATATGAATAGTGGTATACTAGGAGGCCACAGCAAGAAAGGCATTTAATGTGCATAGTTGTATGAAAGAGAAATTGCATTTAAAGGCCGAGCTGCTGTTCTGAAATTGTATGAGTTCCCAGCATCGCCAGATCTTAAGTATGATAAACAATTGTGGCCTCATTATTTTGTAGGAGATACTGTAATTAGAGCTAGGAAAAATATACAACAAAAAGTGGATAAATCTGGTACATGGAACATTTTACCATATGTAGAAATAAGAGACCAGTTAGACATGTTTATCTTGGAAGGGAAAAGTGCAGATGAGAGAAATCTATTGTTTTATAGTTGGTTGAAAGGTCAGTATGCAGATCAGTTAGACAAGTAGACAGATGCAATGTAAAGCTTTCAAAGAGAAATTTAATACGATTTTTAAGAAAATTGTTCTATGGAAAAGGTGATCAGATCATTTATTCTTCATCTAATGCTGATTTATATCCAATATTTAGGGGATATTTGAGGCACATATTATTACAGCACTGGCTCGGCTTAGTGACCAAAGGGTGACTAACATAGTAACATGGGGTCAATACTGAAAAGAGTTGTGGCATTAACTACACAGTTCTTGTTTTGTTTGAGAATTTTGTGCTAGCTAGTGGCCAGATTTTGACTGGACAACAAAAAAGTATTCTGAGGGCATGACCTAAAATTAATTGGTTGTGCTATCCAGTTAACTTCATGCAGTCAGATAGGAGCACATAACTGTCCTAACCAAATAACTTATTTATTCAGTTAACTTTAAGCTTGTGTAATTAGTGGTTTGATTAGCTGCATAAGTAGGACTGAATAGTTGACCCATTATCTTTAAGTAAATATCATACTGCTGAAAATTGTCCCATAGTAGTTAGCAGCAAATACAGACCAATTGACCTATTCACTTTGCTCAGCTATTCTGGCAAATGCTGCTACAGATTTATTTTCTGCTGTAAGCCATACAAGCTATTTCTCTTTATCCAAGTTTATTTTTGCTGTCTTCTTCATTGGTTCTCTGCAATCCTAAATAGATGAGCATAGAATTTCTCTTACTTAGTCAGACACCCAGCCATGTCCTCATGACTCCTGTGTCTTACCAACAGACTCTATGGGGTATGTTTACTAAACAGCGATAACGTTGCAGCGGTGCAGTTAGCGTGCGACACGTAACATTAGCTCGTGATACGTAACGTTAGCACGCGATATGTAACAGCGCGCGATACGTAACAGCGCGCAATAGCGTCTCTGGCGGTGTTAATGCACAGAGAGGGTGGAGTAAGGCTCCCCAGAGGGCGGAGAGAAGGGGTCAATGGGTGGAGAGTGGGCGGGGAGAGGCTCCAGGCACACTAACGCTGTGAAATGAAGGTCTGAAAATTAATGCCAGTGAAAACCTTGCGTTAGAGGCACATTTGCAGGAGAGAGAAACCAGTTCAGTTAGTAATGTTCAGCAAAGGCAGGGAAACCAAGAAAAGTGATAGTAGTGATACATGTGCAGCAACAGCATAGTGCCCAAGTACAAAAGGGCACTGCAGTGAGGCTGCAAATGGGGTACAGGGGGCTGCAGGCGGGACATGCAGTGGGGCAGCTGGGGCACAGGGTGGACTAGGCAGATGCTAGGTGAGCACATAGGAATGCAGAAACTGCAAATCAGCAAGCCAGCAACTGACCAAGGTCAAACATGCCCACGAGTGTGTCCCCCACAGTGTCTCAGGGGACAATACCCAGCAGGTACCCCAAAAGGTACATAACATTGACAGGCGGTGCCGGGGGGAAGCGCGGATGTCTATGTGGGCACCCCTACCCCAGATCCCACACCATAGGCAGCCGCCTACTGGCACACTGGATGGCCTGGGACTGCGCACCACCAGCACCACTGGCATAAGGGCATGTCAGCATGGTGGCGGAGGGATGCTGGTGGTGGAGGGAGCAGTGGCATCTGCCTACAGCACACCAAGGCCAAGCCCTGTTCAGGTGGGTGGCGTGCAGTGCAACAGACAAGGTCTGTCTGATGAACAGTAATGGTATCCCCAGGGAATGACCTGCCTCTGTGGCAACAGTTTGGTGCAGTACACACAGCCATTGTGTTCAGGGGCAGAAGGTCACAGATTCAAGTCCCAGCTGTGGCTCCTGCAGATCATGTCCCTATATTTTACCGTACAGCGCACATACACCATAAACATGTGCAGTCCCTAAAGCAGAGGTTCCCAACTGCAGTCCTGGAGGGCCAAACACCATACAGGATTTCATGCTGTCCCTAATAAATATGCATGAGATGCATTGGTATGCAAATGTATCTCATGCATATTCATTAGGGACATCCTGAAAACCTGAATCGTGTTTGGCCCACCAGGACCGGAGTTGGGAACCTCTGCCCTAGAGCATCGGCCAACAGGGGCACAAACACCCACACCCACACCCACACTATCAGGCTGTTTGGCTCTGCGCGGAGCAGCAGCTGCCAATACTAGCACCTGCATATCTTAGCAGTGCCTGCACTGTGCCCAGGACTGGTGTGGCAGCCAGGGCTGCCAACCACCTCTATCTTTGCACAGAGGTGTGGGAGTGTGTGTATGTCTATCCAGTGTTTTGTGTCTGCCTACACCTTACTGAACCCCCAATGTTTGCACTGTCTCCAGTGTTAGCCTGCCAATGTGCATAATGAGGAGCAAGTATTGTGGGTATGGCCCGGACACGGCGGTCTGGGCAGGATGCATCTGCATAGGGCAATGGCTGGGACATTGTAGTGCCCAACCACCACCTGCACGGACAGGGTGGCCACAGCATGTCATGCTGGGAGGTCACTCTCACCCTGACTGAGCAGTGACCATGGCATGGCTAGGTTCTCTCAAGTGATATCTGAGTTCTTTTTTTCTTGGGCCCAATCACTGACATACTTGCATGGTGTGTGTGTGCTTACATCCCACTTTTGGGTGCACACATTTCCTCCAGGAACATGCACTATGCACTATGTACTAGCTAGCAGTCTGTCTGCAGTTAGCATGTCTATGGCTGGAACACCTTGCAGGGTGCAGCGGGTGGAGACTGACCGTGCCCTCTGCTGGTGAATGTCAGATTGTGGTGGGGGGCAGCTGAGCTTTTCCAGGCCTACTGCCTGTCTGCCAGTGCCCTATGTGATACGTATAGATCTGCATTGACTGCCCTGGAGGGTGCCTATTCCCCAGCAGGACTGGGGTTGATGGTCCCCTTTACTGCCTCCATTGCAGAGATGTAGAATGTGGATCTGTTGGTGGGAGATCCTGTTCCCCCACCCTGACCCTGAGAGGGCGGGTTGGGTGGTGCTACATAATCCACTTTTGGGTCCAAACACCACCCTACTCTTAAAACATATGACCATGGCAACCACACAGAATATGCAATCTCCAGGAACAAGCAGGAATGAGTCCTCACATAGGGGTACGTCGGAACCGACGGAGCCTGCGCGGGAAAGCTCCCCAGCTTCCCAGAAAGGAAGCTTTTGGGGCCTCCCACAGCGCATGTGCGCTGCCTTCCCGCCTTCCTGACCAACTCTCCTCAGTTCTTCTTTTTCCGCGGAGCCAGCAGGTCGTGTTCCTGTCACCGCTGAAGAAATTGTTATTTTAATTTGTTTCTTTGACCGCGTGTCTGCCTTCCCCGATTCCGGATCGGTACCGCCGGTCTTTTTTCATTTATTTCTTAAAAAAAAAAATAATAATAATTACTTTTTCCTCACTTGGTGTGTTTTTTCTGTGAGGCCTCTAGGCCTTCTCAGATTCTCCCTCATGGAGAAATGAGCCTCTGGTTTTAAAAAATGCACCAAGTGTACCAGTACTATTTCAGTCACAGATACCCATGAGTGGTGTCTTAAATGTTTGGGGCCTGACCATTCCATTCCGGATTGTCCATCCTGCTCTCTGATGTCCAAACGGAGCTTACAGAACAGAGCAGCCAAGTTTCATATGCTGTTTTCTGCGGATACTCCAGCATCAACATCCTCCAGGTCTTCCTCTCCTGATGGATCTCAGGTAACCAAACATTCTTCAGGCAGGTCCTCAAAGGGCAAATCTCCCTCTAAGCAGCGAGAGGCCCTTGGGTTTGACCCTGAGGACCCTGCCCCAGCCAAACAACCCCGGCGGGAAGCTCCGGCTTCCAAAGCTCCTCCTATGGGGTTACAGGTAGACATCGATGGCACGGCCTCGACCGATCTCCTGTTAGACTGCTCTGGGGTACCGGCTAACACCGGTACCGACATCCAGGCAGTTGTGGCGTCTATGGGTACTACGGTACAATCCATGCAGCAGGCCATACTGGCTTTCATTAACGCTGCAACGCCCTCGGTACCGCGACAATCGGTTCCGACTCGTGTTCCGGTACCGCAACCGATACCGGTACCCAGAGCATCTACTTCCAGTAGTATGCCGGTTCCGGTCTCCGGTTCCGGAGATTTTCTCGATACCGCTCCGATTCCCGGTACGCCCGATGTCGATACCGGTCGGTACGCGTATCGATCTCTGGAAGCTAATAGGCGGTACTTTGAATCTTCTGAAGATTCCGATACCTCAGATGATTCTGCTGATGTCTCTTTTACTCTTCCTGAGGAGCCCTCTTCTCCAAAAAGGAGAATGTCTCCTCCAGAGGATTTGTCCTTTCAAGACTTCATTATTGAAGTAGCTAAAGGACTCTCCATATCTGTAACCTCTGAAAAGGAACCTAGAGCAAAAAAATTGGATATTTTAGGATACTCTAAGGTTCCCAAAGAGGCAGCCACCTTACCCATACATGAGATTCTTCAAGAACACATGATGGACTTGTGGGAGGCTCCTCTCACCCTATCTCCACATTCTCGACGTTTGGACACCATGTATCGGGTTTCTCCTTCTCCTGGTTTTCAAAAAACTCAGCTCCCTCACCACTCTATTGTGGTGAAGTCTGCTATGAAAAAGATAAAGAGTACCAAAAGGCACTCTTCTACCCCTCCAGGAAGAGAATGTAGGACTCTGGATGCTTTTGATAGAAAAATCTTCCAAGCTAGCATGCTTATTGCCAGAATCAATTCATACAGCCTCTATATGGGCATGTTTTTGAAAGAAATTGCACTGAAGATACGTCATTTTCTCCCCTTTATCCCAGAGGATAAAAAGGAGTAGTTCCTTCTTTTGCTAAAGCAAACTCAAGATGTTTCAAAGTTCTCCAACAGAGCAGCCTTTGACTCTTTTGAGGGAGCTAGCAGAGCCTCCGGCATTGCCATAGCTGCTCGCAGACTTGCTTGGCTCCAGGCCTCTGATTTGGAACCCTGGGTACAAGAAGGCTTGGGCAATCTGCCCTGTACAGGTGAAAATCTGTTTGGCAAGGAGTGGCAAATCAAAGCCACTCAAATGGATGCAGAGAATGCTGCTTTAGATAGACTTTCTACCTCTACCCCTGCCAAGAAAAAACCTTTTAAGAAGCCTTTCTATAAAAAGACCAGATTTTCCACAAATACTGGCCAGCAATCTTCCCAAGTTCGCTTTGCTCCTAAGCGTCAGCAATCTAAACAGGCCAGAACAAAGTCTACAGGGGCTGCTACAGTCCAGCAGTCCCAACCCCCTCAGAGTTTTTGACTTGATTCTAGAGAACTTAACCTTTCTGGCTCTGCAACAACCAGAGCCTCTCACCATTCCAGGAAGGTTAACTCATTTTGCTCCCAGATGGGAACAAATCACATCAGAACAGTGGACCCTCTCTATCATCAGAGAGGGCTACAAACTACATTTCTCCAGCCTTCCTCCCCATACCATGGTGAGACAATTCAATTCTCCCCCATCTCTCCTGTACCTGTTGGGCCAGGAGTTGACCACTCTTCTCGCCCAAAAGGCAATAGAAGAGGTTCCTCTTCCTCAACAAGGGTCAGGTTTTTACTCCCCTTATTTTCTCATTCCCAAGAAAACAGGGCAGTACAGACCCATTCTGGATCTCAGAGAATTGAACAAATTTCTATACAAGGAGAAATTCAAGATGCTTTCTCTAGGCACTCTCCTTCCATACCTACAGAGTCAGGACTGGCTTTGTTCTCTAGATCTCAAGGATGCGTACACACATATACTCATCCATCCATCCCACAGAAAATTTCTACGGTTTCTGTTCCAGGGAAAACATTTCCAATACAGAGTACTTCCCTTCGGTCTAGCCTCTGCTCCAAGGGTATTTACCAAATGCATGGCGATAGTAGCTGCATTTCTACGCACTCTGGGAATCTTTGTCTTCCCATACCTGGACGACTGGCTCATCCGAGCTCCATCTCAGTCCGAGGCTCAGACTTCCCTGGACCACACCAGACGCATACTGCAGTATCTGGGACTTGTCATCAATCTGCCAAAGTCTCATCTCACCCCTACCCAGTCCCTAGAATTCATAGGGGCCTGGCTAGATACCACCACTGCAAGGGCCTATCTTCCTCAGGCCCGTTGCCACCGTCTAGTGCACTTGGCCTCTCAAATTCAGTCCAGAAGCCACTTGACTGCCAGGGAGATTTTTATTTATTTAACAGTATTTCTAAACCGCCTTATCTTAATAATCAAGGTGGTATCACAGCAAGCAATCAGGTAAAGTGTGTGTGTTGTACATGCAGTGAGGATAAAACTTAGTTGTGTGAGGGATGTGTTGGGTGCTTGATTTGTTTGAGCTATATACAGGGTGGGCTATTTACAGTGGTGCTAGAATCATATTTATATATATTCAGTTGTTTGGGAGGATTGGAGTGCTGTTATCCATTCTCTTAGGTTATGTGATGTGACCATAGTGCTCTATGAACAGCATGGTTTTCAGTTGTTTTCTGAAGTCTTTGAGGTCTGGAGTTGCCCTTAGATCGTCCGGTAGATTGTTCCATATTGTTGGAGCAGCCATGGAGAGAGCTCTGTCTGTTGTGTCCTTGCGTGTGTGCTTGTACTCATTTGGGGTGCTGACTCGGTTGCGTGTTTGACTTCTTCTGGGACGTGCGCTGGTTTCCGGTTGTATGAGCAGGTGGAGGCTGTTGGCTGATGTGTGTTCTTTTATCTTAAATAGGTTTATGATAGTCTTGTATCTGATGCGAGCAATGATTGGGAGCCAGTGTAAGTCCTTTAGTGTAGGTGTGATGTGCTCCTGCCTTGCGGCTCCGGATATGATTCGAGCTGCAGTGTTTTGTGCCAGCTGTAGTGGTTTGAGAGCTTGTTTTGGTAGTCCGAGGTATATCGGATTGCAGAAGTCCAGTATTGGGGTTATCAGTGCTTGACAGACTGTACGGAAGTGTTCTGGAGCGAGGAGTGGTTTCAGTCTCCTGATGATTCGCATCCTGTAATATGCTTTTTGGATTGTTTTGTCTATGTGTGGTTTGAGGTTGAGTTTACTGTCCAGAGTAACCCCAAGGTATCTCACCTCCGATCTTATCGGTATCGTGGTGCTTTGTATCTTTATGTTTGGTGGGTGTGTGAAGCTTTGGTTTCGAGTGATGATTAAAGCTTCAGTCTTGTTGTAGTTTATAGCTAGATTGTTGTTTTGGCACCACTTCGCCATTTGGGTAAGGCAGTCTGCTATCTTAGAGAAGTCCGGGTTTTCGATTGATATCGGGGAGTATACCATTATATCGTCTGCGTATATTGTGTATTGGATGTTGTTCTCTTTCATAATGTTGCATATTGGTTGGATGTAGATGTTAAAAAGGAGTGCTGAGAGTGCGGATCCTTGTGGTACTCCTTGTTGGACGTTTATGGGCCGGGAGGTGTCCTGTCCCACCTTGACCTGTAGCTGTCTTTCTGTTAGGTACGAGTGGAACCATTTTAGAGTGGTACCGTGTATACCAGTGTTCTTCAGTCTCTCCAGGAGTATATTGTGATCAACTGTGTCGAACGCTGAGGAGATGTCGATGAAGATCATTATAATTCCATTCCTGATGTCGTCAATTATTCTTATGATGCTGTCGAAGAGGTAGATCAGGAGAGTTTCGACTCCATGGTTGGGACGAAATCCGTGTTGGTTGTCGTCGAGAGTTCCGTGTTCGTCAATGTGTTCCTGAAGTTGTAGTTGAACCGTCTTTTCGATTATTTTTGCGAGGAAGGGTATGCTGGAGATTGGTCGGTATGCTGCTGGGTCCTTTTTGTCGAGAGAAGTTTTCTTTGTGATTGGTCTTACTGAGGCAAGCTTTAATTGCTGTGGCATGAGTCCTTGAGTGAGTGAGTTGTGTACCATTTTATGAATGTTTGGTATGAGGCTTGCTTTGGTGGCTTTGACCCATGACACTGGGCAAGGGTCTGTAGGAGCAGTGCTTGTGTTGATTGTGGAGATGATGTCTGATATCTGCTCTTTTGAGGGTGAGTGGAATGTGCCCCAGGTTTTGGGGTGGACGTTCGTTCTGTTGGTTCTACTGGGTGTTGTGCGCTCTGTGGAGTGAAATTTGTCTTTGATGTGGTCGGCGAATATCTGTGGATCCACTTGTATTTCTCTTTCTGCTGCTTGCTCTTTTGTCAGGGTTTTTACTATTTCGAAAAGTTCTCTGGGTTTGTTGATGGAAGAATTTATCAGGTTTGTGTGGAATTCTCTCTTTGATTGGTTGATGTGTTCATTGTATTGTTTTTGCTTTGTTAGGTAAAGATGTTGGTCGGAAGTAGTTTTGTTTTTTCTCCATCTCCGTTCAATTTTCCTGAGCTCCCTCTTTTCCTGTCGTATTTTTGCTGAGTACCATGGTTTGTTTTGTCTCTTGTTGTGGTGTTGTTTCTTGGTCCTGTCAACGGATGGTTTGGCGGCGTTAGCTAGGACATTGTTCCAGTTGGAAACTTGTTCCTCCAGGTCCTCTGAGTCAATGTTCAAGTGTTGTATTGTGTCCTGGATGAATTCGTCCTTGTCAAAGGACTTGAATCGTCTTTGTGTGTGTGGGAAGTTCGCTCTTTCGCTTGTCCAGTCTTCTTGTGATTGCAGATTTGTCTCGATTAAGTAATGGTCAGACCATGGTACTGGGGTGATGGTGGGTGTAGAGATTAGGTCTCTTGAAGTTAGGTAGTTTGATGCGAAGATGAGGTCTGGGGATGATCCTAGTCTGTGTGTTGGTGCATTGACTATCTGTGTGAATTGAAGTGATGACATTGCCTGAAGGAAGGCCTCTGCATCTTTTGTATTGGTGGACTTGAGGTTGAAGTCTCCGATTAGTAGTGCTGGTTTGTTGTTTGACGTTATGGCACAGGCTTCTTCGAGTATGAAGGCTAGTTCGTCGGGTGGAGCACGGGGTGCTCTGTAGGTTAGGCAGATTGCAATATTCTTGTTCTTGATGCTAATTGTGTTACACTGCTTTGTATCTGTGAGATTCAGTGTCTTGAACTTGAGTTCTGTTTTTGCTATTATTAGGACTCCTCCTCCACGCTTGTGGATGCGTGGGCAGTTGTATGCTGAGTAGTTGTTCGGTACTAGTTGGTTGAGTAGTACACTGTCGGTAGGGTTGAGCCATGTCTCTGTGATGCATATTATGTCTGGCTGTCGCTCTTCAATGTGGTCTACCAGAGTGTGTATCTTGTTGCAGATGGATCTGGCGTTTATGAGCTCAATTGATGTTTTCTTTGTGGAAGAGGTTGTTGCGACGTGTGCTTCCTTAGGGCCGGTGTTGGGGTTTGATTTGTGTCTGTTTTGTCTCTTTGTTTGGGAGGTTGCGAGTGTCTCTTTGTGTGTGTGTTGTGGACCGAGATATGGCAGTGCAGTTGGTGGGTACCATGGTGTGTTTGTTTGGGGGTAGTGGGGGTGTGTAGTTGGTGGGAGGAGTTGTGTGACTAGTAGGTATAGTGGGAGGAAGTATGTGGTGTGCATGTTGATAGCTTGTGATGTTCTGATAGGGCGACGCCTGTGTCCTTAGGTTTTCGTCTGTTGTTTGCTTTTTTGAGGAGAGCTGTACTTGTTGCAGGGGCTTGTCCTGGGGATGTGAAGTTGTATCTGTTGCGGTGCGGGAGCCTGTCCCGTGGAGGGAGCCTGTCCCTTGGATGTGAAGCTGTATCTGTTGCGGTGCGGGAGCCTGTCCCGTGGAGGGAGCCTGTCCCTTGGATGTGGAGCTGGATCTGATGCGGTGCGGGAGCCTGTCCCGTGGAGGGAGCCTGTCCCGTGGATGTGGAGCTGGATCTGTGGCGGACGCCTTGGTGCGGGAGCCTGTCCCGTGGAGGGAGCCTGTCCCGTGTGTGTGGAGCTGGATCTGTGTTGGTCGCCTTGGTGCGGGGGCCTGTCCCGTGGATGTGGAGCTGGGTCTGTCGCGGTGCGGGAGCCTGTCCCGTGGAGGGAGCCTGTCCCGTGGATGTGGAGCTGGATCTGTGGCGGTCGTCTTGGTGCGGGGGCCTGTCCCGTGGATGTGACGCTGGATCTGTCGCGGTGCGGGAGCCTGTCCCGTGGAGGTGGAGCCGGATCTGTGGTGGTCGCCCTGTTGCGGGGGTCTGTCCCGTGGATGTGGAGATGGGTTTGTCGCGGTGCGGGAGCCTGTCCCGTGGAGGGAGCCTGTTTCGTGTATGTGCAGCTGGATCTGTTGATGAACTCTTGGTCTGACCCACTATGGTACATCCCAAGTCCCTATGTTCTTATCTAGCTAAAGATGACATTGCTCTAACATAGCATCAGCACTGGCATATCTCTGGGTTTAAGGTATCAATCTGGACGAACATGGTAATACCAAATATGGCCTATAAACGATGGTAGTTAACAACACTGGCATATCCCGGGGTTTACAGTATCGATCTGGACAAACATGGTAATACCTAATATGGCCTGTAAACGCTGGAAGCTAACAACAGTATCCAGAGGGAACTAGTCACTAGAGTGCCCAACACTGATCTTGGATTCTAGTCCCAAACATGAATTTCTACCCTTTAAATTAGTATTTTTATGAGAGGCAGGAGGATAATCCTAGCTGTAGAGAGTGGTGCTGCTGCAATCAGATGATTTAAACAGAACTATACATTCAATTATTGTTAGGAGTGCAGTTAATTCATATAAGTAATGAAGCAGTGTGGATAGTTTAAAAATCACTCAAATGAGTGTGACTTACGTGCCCCAGAGTTTCAGCTCTTTAGGCAGTTCGGCGTCTTCGGAGTTGGTATTCTGCGTTTCCACTGTGAGTTGGTGGATTGTCAGTTCCTTGATTGTACGCGAGCTCGACCCCGAGGGAGCTCAGCTGTACCAAGAGGGAGGTGTAGTCTCAGCGTCGTTTTTTCTGTTATGTTTCTGTGACGATCTTGGGGGTGCCTTTGCCTAAGGGCCGTGCCAAAGGGCCCTCTTGCGCGGCCCTCAGGCGCGGGCCCGCAAGGCGCGGGTGCGCCTGTGGCTTCTCCTTTTAAATGGAGAGCTGTGCCCCGATTGGGTAGAGATGCTCTGAGACACGCTGCTGGAGGGGTGGAGCCAAAAAGCAGCTTCCCCCGAAGAGCTCTTTTGTGTGCAGCAAGGTCTTTTGTAGCTGGCTTGCTCTTTTCTTGCCGCCGATCTTCTGGAGCAGGGCAGGCTCCCTTCGATGAGGCTTCGACTCGGGTAGATGGCTCAGCTCCTCCTGGAGCTAAGCAGAGCAAGAGATGCTACAACTGCTAGGCCACATGGCATCCACAGTTCATGTGGTGCCTTATGCTCGCCTACATATGAGAGCAGCTCAATGGACCTTGTCCACCCAGTGGACCCAAGCATCAGGAGCTCTCTCAGACCAAATAGCAACCTCAAAACATCTTTTTTGGTCTCTCCAATGGTGGATATCCACTCAAAATCTGTTGTTGGGGGCCCCCTTCCAACCTTTGTTACCCCAAGCAACTCTCACTACAGATGCCTCCCAAACAGGTTGGGGAGCTCATCTCCAAGACCTCTCCACTCAGGGCACTTGG
This sequence comes from Ichthyophis bannanicus, assembly GCA_033557465.1. Classification (NCBI taxonomy): domain Eukaryota; kingdom Metazoa; phylum Chordata; class Amphibia; order Gymnophiona; family Ichthyophiidae; genus Ichthyophis; species Ichthyophis bannanicus. Next base: position 1,224,118,809 of record CM066033.1, read on the forward strand.
TCTCCACAGGAGGCCACCCTTCATATCAACCTTTTGGAGCTGCGAGCAATTTTCCTTGCTCTCAAGGTCTTTCATACCTTCCTCATCAACATGACAGTCCTTGTTCATACCGACAATCAAGTAGCCATGTTCTACATAAACAAACAAGGAGGGACTGGCTCTCTGTCGCTTTGCAACGAAGCTCTAAAATTGTGGGCCTTCGCCAGAGAGCATCAAATCCATCTCCTGGCAGTATACCTCCCAGGAATCCAAAACTCTTGGGCAGACAGACTCAGTCGAGTTCTGCTTCCACACGAATGGTCCCTACACATGGATCAGGTACTCAGAATCTTTCAGAAATGGGGAACCCCGGACATAGACCTGTTTGCAAGTCCGTGCAATGCCAAACTTCCCCGGTTCTGTTCCAGAATTCCGTGTCAGGGAGCTCAGGCCAAGGATGCTTTCCTCCTTCATTGGGGTAAGGCCTTCCTGTATGCCTTTCCACCCATTCCTTTGATTCCCAAGACTCTGTTCAAACTTCAGAGGGATCAAGGATCTATGATCCTCATAGCTCCACGCTGGCCACGCCAAGTGTGGTACCCTCTACTTCTGCATCTCTCCCAGGCACCCTCCCTGGATCTGGGAGCTGCTCCAGACCTTCTGTCTCAAGAGGAGGGGACTTTGTGGCACCCAAACCCCAAGTCCCTTCACCTCAGAGCTTGGTTACTGAAGGCCTAGACCTTCAAGACTTCAATCTTTCTCAACAGGTGAAGGATATCTTCCATGCATCTAGGAAACCTTCCACCAGGCGTTCTTATGCTTTTAAATGGAAAAGATTTTCCATTTGGTGTGCTGAAAAAGGTCTTAACCCTCTAGCACTACCTTTGAATTCTTTACTCGAATATCTCCTGCATCTTTCCAATGCAGGACTTAAAACCAATTCTGTAAGAGTCCATTTGAGTGCTATTGCAGCATCTCTTCAGCCTATCAATGGACAATCTGTTTCCTCTCATCCTCTTATTGCAACATTCATGAGAGGTCTAACTTTAACTAAACCTCCCATTCGGCCTCCTCCGGTGGCATGGGACTTAAACTTGGTTCTTGGTCAGCTTATGAAGCCACCCTTTGAACCCTTAGCCACTACCTCCTTGAAATTTCTTTCCTGGAAAGTCATTTTCCTTATTGCAATCACTTCTGCTCGCCGCATCAGCGAACTGCAGGCTTTAGTGGCTAATCCACCTTATACAAGGTTCCATCATGATAAGGTAGTCCTTAGGACAAATCCCCACTTTATGCCTAAAGTGGTCTCACCTTTTCATCTTAATCAAGAGGTATATCTACCTGTCTTTTTTCCAGCTCCTCATGCAACCAGTGCATAGAGGAACCTACATACGTTAGATTGTAAAAGAGCTCTTGCCTTTTACATCCACAGGACACAGCAACATAGAAAGTCTTCTCAACTTGTTGTTGCTTTTGATCCTTCTCATTTAGGACTTCCAGTCTCAAAAAGAACACTGTCCAATTGGATTGCTCAGTGTATTTCTTTTGCTTACCAGAGTAAGAACCTTTCTCTGGAAGGCCATGTCACAGCTCACAATGTGAGAGCCATGGCCACATCTATGGCTCATCTTCATTCTGTATCCATCGATCAGATCTTTCGAGCAGCCACCTGGGCCTCGGTTCATACCTTCACAGCCCATTACTGCTTGGACAAGGACTCCCGCCGGGATGCCTTGTTTGGTCAGGCTGTCCTCAGACACCTGTTCCATTCTTAAACAACTCCTGCCCACCTTCCCTGAATGGATGCCTGAGATCCATAGGAAGATGAGGAACCTTTGGAGGGGGATCTCCCTGGCATCTTAGCTAGGGAGTCCCCATATGTGAGGACTTATTCCTGCTTGTTCCTGGAGATAGCACAGTTACTTACCTGTAACAGGTGATCTCTGGGAACAGCAGGAATTAGTCCTCACAACCCACCCACCTCCCCTAGGAGTTGTATCTCTCTCTCTCTCTTTTCTTTCCTCTCTCTATTGTCTCAGCTTTAAACTCGAACTGAGGAGAGTTGGTCAGGAAGGCGGGAAGGCAGCGCGCATGCGCTGTGGGAGGCCCCAAAAGCTTCCTTTCTGGGAAGCTGGGGAGCTTTCCCGCGCAGGCTCCGTCGGTTCCGACGTACCCATATGTGAGGACTAATTCCTGCTATTCCCAGAGATCACCTGTTACAGGTAAGTAACTGTGCTTTATTCTGGGTGCATCATAGTCCACAAGGGCTAGACATGACTGGGAAATACAGATGGACACAGGTGTATCCTAGGTGTGTCTACAAGGACTACCTGTCACACACTGGCACTGAAGGGAACCTGCAGCACAGCCTATCTCAGCCAAGCCAGGTGCTGCGGACCTGGTGCTGGGCGCCCCACCTCACCCTCAGGGAGAGCACAGGAACCGCACAATGTCACGGTCTGTAGCTACTCTGTGCCAGTAACACACACGGTCAGTTCCCCCTACCAGGCCGGGGTGCCGTAGAGGCGCATACCCCATCTTGTGATCAGATGTAGACTGCTGATCTGCATGTGCAGTGCATCATGGGTATGGGTGGGTTTACCCTATCCTGGTAACCACAGCAGACAGTTTGTGCGGTGACCTGCAGTCTTTCTGTAGCCAGCCAGCGCTGTGTTCTAAGCTATAGAGATGTAGCCCACTGGTTACTACAATGATTGTGGAGGCAGAGGTCATAGGTTCTATCCCACGGTGGTGTTATTTAATTTCCTTTTAATTTAAATCTGTGCTGCCAGCAAAAACACCCTCACAGTGCCATAACCTAAGGTGCCTCATAAGGCGCCCTATAGGGCACCCTATAAAGCGCCCTATAGGGCACATTATAAGGTGCCTTGGCGGACAAGGCACTTTATAATGTGCCCTATAGAGCGCCTTATGAGGCACCTTAGGTTACGGCACTGTGAGGGTGTTTTTGCTGGCAGCACTGATTTAAATTAAAAGGAAATCCCTCAGACAGCCTTATTAAATAGCAGCACTGTGGGATCGAACTCATGACCTCTGCCTCCACAGTCACTGTAATAACCAGGGGGCTACATCTCTATAGCTTCTACCACAGCGCTGGCATGGACTTATGGTTAACGTGTGTTAACGTGCCAAGGCGCCTTCTATTGCACGATACAGATTCATTGCTTCCTTACCGCCGGAACGCCCACTACCTTATATGGCATTCCTCACATTTTATTTATTTATTCATTTATTTAACTGTATTTATATCCCGCTTTTCACCGGGTCATTAACGCTGCAACTAGTGCCGGTAACATTAGGATGGTTTAGTAAACATACCCCTATAATAATTTAAACTGCTACCAAAACTAGATAATCTATTGCTTCAGCAGTTGGTCACATAGATTCCTGTGGTCTTGCTGCACACTACCAAGCCACCACCACCAATCTGCATTTATCTATTCTTTCTTGGGGGTATTGTAGCTTGCTAGTTCCAACCTGATTACTCCATAGCCTGCAGTGTCACTTCATAGTGATAACTTTATCTGCACCTTCTTTTCTGTCTATTAGTTCTGTCCTTGCTCTCTATGCAATGAAGGGTGGTTGTTTGCAATAGCACAACCTCCTGGCCTTTTTCTTACGAATGTTTTCTATATTTGTCCCAAGGATGCTGAAATTCTTTCACAGTACAGATTTCTACCTCCTCAGCTAATAGGCTATTTCAAGGATTTACCATCCTTTTGGCAAACTGTTTTCTTTGAACCTTCTTCCCTTCTATTTAGACAGACTGCACTCATACAAATTAGCTATAAACAATGCAAAAAAAAAATCATACTTCACAAATACCTCACAAAATCAATCATCTGACAAAGAGAACTGTTTGATATTGTCAAATCTCTAACATGAGTACCCTCAAATCAAACAACATATCCATAGACCCTTAAATTTTTAGCAAACTATTATAAGAACAAGCTGAAACAACTTGGCATCACACAAAATTTATCAAACAATGAATACACATACCCAGTAAAATTGCACAAATTTTATACAGATTGACATAAGACATATCAAAAACAAAGCTTAATACAACGGCTTCAAGCTTAGATCCCTGTCCTTTCAACTGGCTAAAAGCTACACACTCTGACTTAGCACCCTTCTTATTCAAAATTGTGAATAAATCACTACAAGTAGGAATAATGACATCCACCCTAAAACACACATCCATTAGACCTATACTTTGTAATAACCTAAAATGTAAATATCTAGCTTAAACCTGCATATAGTTTACCCATTTCAACCCAAGTTTACCAACCCTGTTCTCTGTAAGTCCAGTACGGGCCTCTCGACTGGACAAAGTTAATGTTTATTGTAAACCGTGCTGAATTTGAAAAAGCGCGTTATAGAAAAGACTTTAAATAAATAAATAAAATAAATAAATACTAAAAAATAAAACAAAGGATACACAAAACCCGAACTCTTACAGACCCATACCAGCCTCCCCTTCATAGCCAAACTTATCGAAAAAAAAAAACCATTCAAATCCAACTCCAGGAATTTATTGATCAAAATGCCCACTAGATGAACACCAGTATGTCTTTAGACCACATCATGGTGTGAAAACTCTTCTCTTGGTCTTCTTCAACAACATCATCCAAGGTCTAGACAATCCAAAACAAGCATTTGTAATTATATTTTGGACATTGCATCAGCTTTTGAAAACATCAGTTACAAAGTTCTACTCACAAGACTCCAACAGATAGGTATAGGAAACATCGCACTCAAATGGTTTCATTCTTACCTCACAGAACGTATGCAACAAGTTCAAATAGGACAACTCACATCTAACGCATATAAGGAAGAGAAGGGTATCCCTCAAGGTTCAGCACTCTCCTCTCTGCTATTTAATTTATACTTACAACCCATTTGCACCATATTTAAAAATTTTAAACTAGGATACCACATTTATGCGGACAACATAATGTTACCTCCCAATAAACATCTCAAATCCAAATTAGCAGCAACTAACAGATTGCCTCTGTTTAGTCACAAATTGGCTAAAACAACATAGTCTACATATCAATATCAATATCAATAAAATAAAAACCTTATTTGTAACAAAAAACAAAAATTTCATTCACCCACTGAAATTAAAATTTATGGACTCTGAACTGGAAGTAAAGCACCAAGTCAAATACTTCAGAATTATGTTAGACCAAAATCTATCAATGACAACTCATGGAGTGGAGGAGTGGCCTAGTGGTTGGGGCAAGGTACTTCAGGCCGGAAGGTCAGGGGTTCAAATCCCACTAGAGGACAGCGACCTTGGGCCGGAAGGACTGGGGTTTCTAGTCCCACAGTTGCTCCTTGTGGTCTTGGGCAAGCCACTTAACCCTCCATTGCCCATGTTCCCTGTAAGTATTAGTGTATGTGTCTCATATCCCCATGTGTTAAATGTATCCCCCAATTGTGTTGTGACCGCTTTGATTGAAGGATAAGGCGGTATACAAAACTGTCTAAATAAATAAATAAATAAATAAACATGCCCAGGATGTTTCTAAATTTGTCAATTGTGCAGCTTTTGACTGTTTTGAGTGCATAAGCAGAACCTCTGCCATTGCCATAGGTGCATGTAGAATTGCCTGGCTCCAGGCATCTGATTTGGAGCTCTGGGTACAAGACAAACTGGGCAATATTCCTTGTACTGGTGAAAACCTGTTTGGTAAAGATTGGCAAGAAAAGGCCAATGAGTTGGATGCTGACAACTCCAATTTGGATAGGCTTTCCAAAGCCACAGCTGATCCTGCGAGAAAGAAGTCTTTCAAGAAACCTTTCTTCTCAAAAAAGAAGAGGTTTTATCCCTCTTATTCCCAGCAGGGACGTTCTACAGGTCAGCCTACCCGGAAGGGTCAGCAACCACCTAAACAAAGGAAAGCAAAGACTGCTAAGCCTCAACCGTCTCAGCAGTCTCAGCCTCCACAAGGCCTTTGACTTTCATCTAGAGAACTTAGCCTTCCTGGCCCTCAATGGACCAGAGTCTTCCACCATTCCAGGAAGATTATGTCACTTTGCCCCCAGGTGGGAGCAGATAACAGCAGAGCAGTAGGCACTCTCCATTATAAGAGAGGGGTACAAGCTGCACTTCCTGTGCATGCCCCCTTCCACCATAGTAAGACATTTCAATTCTCAGACCTCTCTTATCAACCTGTTAGATCAAGAGGTCACTATACTTCTTGCCCAAGGGGCAATAGAAGAAGTACCCATTCATCAACAGGGTACACGGTTTTACTCCCCCTATTTCGTTATCCCAAAGAAAACGGGGATACAGACCTATTTTGGACCTCAGAGAATTGACCAAATTCCTGTTCAAAGAGAAATTCAAGATGATTTCTTTAGGAACTCTGCTGCCATACCTTCAGAGTCAGGATTAGCTTTGTTCTCTAGATCTCAAGGATGCATACACTCATGTTAAGAACATAAGAACATAAGATATGCCATACTGGGTCAGACCTAGGTCCATCAAGCCCAGTATTCTGTTTCCAACAGTGGCCAATCTAGGTCATATGTACCTAGCAGTTTCCCCAAGGGACACAGGTTCCACAATGCTTGTATTGGTTCAAGCATTGATATCCTGGGTCCCTTCTTAATAATGGTTTATGGACCTTTCCTCCAGGAACTTGTCCAAACCTTTTGGTATTACAGCTAGCCTTTAATAAAGTTTTTTATTATGTAATTATCTTCCCAAAATGTTTCTTGAACAAATATGTTTTTAGTAGTTTGCAGAAAGTGTTTGGGTCCTTAGGGGCTTGTTTACAAAGCCGCGGTAGTGGTTCGCGATCGCAACCGCGGCCCCATTGAAATCAATGGGGCCGCGGCTCCGATTACGATCGCAAACCGCTACCGCGGCTTTGTAAACAAGCCCCTTAGTGTCTTTTAAGTCTTCAGGCAGTAAATTCCACAGGATTGGTGTTTAGAGGAAGAAGGTTCTCTTTGATGTGAAGGACTTGCATGTCCTGTATTCATTGGGTACCACAAGTGAATTTTTGTTTGCTTTTCCGTGGTCTGTTTTCCGGTGTGTTTTGAATAAGCGTCTTCAGGTAGTTTGGTGTTTCTGTTTGGAGGGTTTTGAATATTGTGTGAATAGCCTTGAATTTTATTCTGCTTTCTATTGGTAGCCAATGGAGATGTTTTAATATTGCGGCAATGTGATTTTTGATTGGGGCTTGTGCAATTACTCTAGCTGCTGTATTTTGTGCTAGTTGAAATCGGCGGATGACTTGTTTTGGGAGACCTATTAGTAATGCATTGCAGAAATCCAAGTGTAGGAAGATCATTGCCTGGACTGCTGTTCTGAAGTCACTTGTGGAAAGGAGAGGTCTTAAAGGTTGTAGCATTTTTAGCATTGAGTAGATGGACTTGGTTATGTTGCTCACATGTTTGGAGAAACTGAGTTGGTGATCTAGTGTGACTCCCAAGTATCTCACCTCTTTTTTAACTTGGATACTTGCAGCTTTTAACTTGAATGATTCTGGTGAAGTGAAGGAGTTGTCTTTTGTTATAAATAAAATTTCTGTTTTTTTATAATTTACTTAAAGGTTGTGGTCCCCCAACCAAGATATGATTTTGTTGAAGCATTCCTCTATTTTTTATAGTGATAGTTGTTTGATGTTGATTTGGGTGTATAACATAATATCATCAGCATACAAGTGCTAATAGATGCCGTGACCCTTGATTATTCTGCAAATAGGCTGAATGTATAGGTTAAAAAGAAGAGCTGATAACGCAGAACCTTGAGGTATGCCTAACGTTTGGAAGAATAGGTTTGACATGATATTACCCATTTTTACTTGGATGGTTCGGTTTGATAGGTAGGACTTAAACCATATGTGATGCTCCTATGGTCCACAGTAGGGGGAAGATTGATTTTATGAGTATTGTCACAGGGCCTACCTTGGCAGCGTAACGGACTGAGGTAGGTAGGACATAAAAACATTTGAGGTTGGGTTTGGCTAATATCTTACAGGGCCCAGGGACTTGCAGCCCTGGTAGCTTCCTTTGTTACCAAAAATCCCAAAGAATACAAAGGGTCCGAGTGGAGGGAAAACAAAAGGCATTTATTTCCCTTTCTTGCAAAAAGGTTCATATGCTTGGACAAAAACATCAACACAAATTCCTTACTTCAGGTTAAACAAAAGTAAAACATGACGTTAAAGCAAAGCTGTTATCTTCACAATAAATGGTGTATCAAAACAGACAGTCTCTATTCCCCAAGATAGAGCTTATGTGCTAAGCAAGGACTCCAGACTTCCTGTCTTACAATAACTACAGTCCATCTCGGTATCTGAAGCAAATTCCACCTGCATCGGTTCCCCTTCTGAAGCCTCTGAAACCAGGTCAGTACTTGCTGGCAAATTGTAATCAGGCTTTTTATATATCCTCTGTACAACCTCCCAATGCTCAGGGATGGATGTAGGGCGTCGGTCCTGCGCCCTCCTATACTGGGAACTGTCTTCCTTTTGCAAGTGTTTTACCTTAGCTTCAGGTAAAGCTTTGTCATTAACCAGTCTCTTATTCGGTACGTGTTTCTTGCACCTTATCTCATAAGCAGTTTCATACGGACAGTATTCCTCCGCTCCCTGTCCTCCCCATACACCAGCAGTCTGCAACCTGCTTTCAGTTAAACAGGGGTTACCTTTTCTCCTTGGCTTGTCTACTCCTGGTGAGGTTTGAGGCCTACTCCAGCTGGGATCCTGCCTGGCCTGAGCAATAGGCCTCAGGTTCTCCAACCGTCCTTCTGTTGGCTTTAGACCGCAGTCACAGCCACGCCTTTGCCTCTCTGGATGAAAAGTACTCACTCTGGCTGGAGCTATCCCACCTTCTCCACGGTTGCTCCTTTCCTCAAGCCACTGCGGCTGCTGCTGCCTCCTGCGAAACCCTTGTCCAGGGGTTACTGCTTCTTCTGGATATCTTGCCCATTCATTCGGATGTCCTGCCCATCTTGCTGGTTCTGCTGGTTCTCCTGGCAGTCCTCCTTCCCCTGGCCATCCTGCCTGTTCTGGCCGTCGTGCCTGTTCTGGCCGTCCTGCCTGTTCTGCTCTCCAGTCTTCCAGACTCTCTTTAAGAGGTACTCCTCTCTTCCTTGATTGGAAGCTGGCTGGCATTACCTCATGACCTAGGAGGTGCGGTTCCTCAGTTCCTCGGAGGTCCCTCTTGCTCCCCCTATCAGGTTCCTCATAATATTGCAGCCAGTGCTCGACTTTTCCTGCGTTTAAAACATTTTCTTCTCTTCTCAGAGGGTCTGCAGCATCACACATCCCCCCTCTTAAAATATTACGGGCTGGTGAAGCCTCTTCCACGCAGCACGTAATACATGAGATCGCGCTTTTCCGCAGCTGACTGGTTCGATAATTCCCTCGACTGTCGTCCTCTTGTATCCCTTCAGGGTGGAATATATTGGTAGCCGACGCTAGCAAACCTGACCGCTCGTGCCAGGGCCGAAGAACATTAACATGATAAATTTGTGTATGTCCTTTGGTATCCTGGACCAAATAGGAAGTTGATCCTATGGGCTTAACTATTGTATGAGGCCCCTTCCATCGGGCTTCAAACTTGGGGGTAGAGCCCGATACTAGGATCATCACTTTTTCTCCGGTTCTTAATTGTCTAGGCTTTGTACGCCGATCATAATATCGCTTTTGTTTTTGTTGACTCTCTTTTAGATTCTCACCTGCGACTCGGGAGGTTCGTTCTAGGCGAGTCCTTAAGTTCTTCAAGAACCGGGGTACGCCTATTTCGGTCTCAACTGGTTCAATCCATTGTTCCTTTAAGACATCTAACAGGCCTCTGGGTGGTCGTCCATACATGAGTTCATAGGGTGAGGTCCCCAAGGAACTCTGTTTTCTCTCCCTACAAGCATATAGGATGAAAGGCAGCATGGTGTCCCACTCCGTCATTTGTCCATCCAACACTGGTCGAAGCATTTGTTTTATGCTTTGGTTTAATCGCTCCACCAAGCCATTACATTGGGGGTGGTAGGCGGCGGTCGTTATGTGGTGGATGCCAAAAGCGTCCCAAACCTGTGCGAGGTATTTTGACAAGAAGTTACTACCTCTGTCTGTCAAGACCTCCTGCGGGAAGCCTATCTCGCAGAATAGTTTGACTAGTTCGATGTCAATCGATTTGGCTGAATTATTTCTCAGGGGAACTGCCCATGGAAAGCGGGTGGCCTGGTCGACAATTACAAGGATATACTGGAATCCTCTTGGTGTTTTGATGAGAGGTCCTACTATGTCCAAGGCCAATCTCCTTACCGGGTCTGAAATGATGGGCATCGGCACTAGTGGTACTTCAGGTGGTCTGTGAGGGGTCACTCTTTGGCATGACGCGCACGATTCACAGAAGCGAGTTGTTTCCCGAAAGACTCCCGGCCAATAAAATCTGGCTAAAATCTGGTCAAGGGTGCCCTGTGCGCCCTTATGGCCCCCTACCGGATGGTCATGGGCCAGACGTAAAACCAGTGATTTAAACATATTCGGTACTACCAACTGTTTCCGCAGAGCTCCAGTTCGAGGGTTCTTACTCTCCCGATAGAGTATGTCCTCATCCATGATGAATCTGGGGAATGAATCCTTTTCTTCCTGTGCATGCTCAAATGCACGGGCTAGTACAGGGTCTGCTTTCTGCTCCGTCTTGAAGGAGGGGAACTTTTCCATTAAGTCTGCCGGTACCCACGGCATCCCTCTCCCGGCTTCCAATTCCGCTTTGCCCTGCGAGCGGCACTTTCTTTCTTTTCTTCGCTCAGCTTTGGACTTCCGTTCTCTCCCCGAGGGGTCCCCAATTAGATCTTCGTGCGAAGGAAGGTCCCCTAAAGAGGTATCTTTAGAACATGAGGGTCTTTCATCATCCTGGTTGTGCGACCGTGTGGAAACCAGAGCTTCCCTGGCATCCGTACCCTTCTTCGGGCCATTTAGTTGTGGCTTAGGGTTCTCAGTAGGCTCAGGCCGAGTGCAAGTGGAATTTGGCACCTTGGGTGGAGATAAGCCCTCTTTAAGACTTCTCCGAAATTGTGGCCAATCGCAGCCCAATACCAACTCCTGTGGCAATTTAGGCACAACTGCTACTAGCATTTCTTTTTCTAAGCCCAATCCTTTAACCCACAACTTATAAACAGGATAGCGGGTAGCCACTCCATGAATGCATTTTATTTTAACATTTCCTTCTGGATGTTCAGGAACTGACAATCCCTGATCCTTGATCACCGACCATAACCTTTTGGAAATCATGGTCTGGTCAGCTCCTGAATCCAGAAGTGCTTGTACACTGACTCCATGAATTTTTACATTTAGTACAAAACTTTCCCGCATTGTTCTTGGGGCCTCTACCACAAGAGCCGTACGAGAATAACACTCACTTTTTAAGTGACCTTTCTTACCACAAGCATAGCATCTTTTGACATTTTCTCTTATTAGCGGTGTATTACTTTTCAAATTACCATATGGAGGTCGTGAAGGACTTCCCACTCTCCGTGCCTCCATTCCTATGGCCAATTTGGGAGTCCCTACCCTAGGTTGGGTGACTCTTTCTGCCTCCAAGTATCGCTCTGTGAGAGCTATGGCATCCGTAGTAGTACAGCAATTTTGTAAAATTAAAAAGTTCTGTACTCTACTAGGTACAGCGGACATGTACTGCTCCAATACTATGGCATCCATTAATGTATCTATATTTTTTCTTTCTGGCTGTAGCCATTTGTGTGCTAGGCTCTTTATCCTATGACCGAGGGCTTTTGGTGTTTCATCAGCCCTAAGGGACGTGGCTTTAAACATCTTGTTATAGGCTAGCTGTGTAAGGCCTAAGCGGTCCCTAATAGCTATGATGACCTCTTCATAGGTGTTGGCTAGGGCTGGGGGCATTGACCTGTACGCAGCTAGCGCCTCCCCTGTAAGGGACGCTGCCAGTCGAATGGCCCATTGCTCGGGTGGCCAATTAGCTGACCGAGCAATCCTACTGAATGAGTCTAAAAAGTCTACGTTATCATTAGGGCTTAGCTTTCCCACCACCAGATCATTACATGACCACTATCCAGTCCCTGGGTTGGCCGGTCCGGTAGCCTGCAGCCTCTCCGAGTTGACCTTTGCCATCTCCTCTCGCTGTTGATCCAACCATTTCTCCATCGTCTGCAAGACTGGCACTTGCTGCGCTTGCATGGCCTGCAATGCTTGGGCCTGGTTTTTCAGGGCAACCTCAGCTTGCTTGTCAAATTGATGTGCCATCCAGGCACAGAGATCCTTAGGCTCCATGATGAACCTGTAACAAGAGACAAAGAGAGAAAAAAAACCAAGTGTGGCTCTCCTAAACTCTCTTTCTTTGCTCTCTTATCTTTTTTTTTTTTTTTTCAAAACTTTCCTGGCATCCAACACTTGTCAGGCCTAATTACATTTTACCTGACTTAAGTGTTGAGTCAGTTCTGGAACGTTAGTGGCTGTCCCGCTCTGCAGCTCTTCTGCTTCGGGCTGGCAACAGGATTTTCTTTTCAGGATTTTCACCTTCCCTTCCGGACTTCAGGTTTACTCCCCTTCGGGTTTTCTCCCTCCGATCCGATCTCTCTAGCTGATCCGCTCCGGATCTTGTCTTTCTAGCAGTTCAATCTGGGCTTTCCTTCTTTTTTTCAACTCAGGAATTTTCTTTTCTTTTCTTTGTGCCGACGTAGGTTCCAAGCAACAAAACAAATCCAATAACTACGCCATTTTATGTCACAGGGCCTACGTTGGCAGCGTAACGGACTGGGTAGGTAGGACATAAAAACATTTGAGGTTGGGTTTGGCTAATATCTTACAGGGCCCAGGGACTTGCAGCCCTGGTAGCTTCCTTTGTTACCAAAAATCCCAAAGAATAGAAAGGATCCGAGTGGAGGGAAAACAAAAGGCATTTATTTCCCTTTCTTGCAAAAAGGTTCATATGCTTGGACAAAAACATCAACACAAATTCCTTACTTCAGGTTAAACAAAAGTAAAACATGACGTTAAAGCAAAGCTGTTATCTTCACAATAAATGGTGTATCAAAACAGACAGTCTCTATTCCCCAAGATAGAGCTTATGTGCTAAGCAAGGACTCCAGACTTCCTGTCTTACAATAACTACAGTCCATCTCGGTATCTGAAGCAAATTCCACCTGCATCGGTTCCCCTTCTGAAGCCTCTGAAACCAGGTCAGTACTTGCTGGCAAATTGTAATCAGGCTTTTTATATATCCTCTGTACAACCTCCCAATGCTCAGGGATGGATGTGGGGCCCTCCTATACTGGGAACTGTCTTCCTTTTGCAAGTGTTTTACCTTAGCTTCAGGTAAAGCTTTGTCATTAACCAGTCTCTTATTCGGTACGTGTTTCTTGCACCTTATCTCATAAGCAGTTTCATACGGACAGTATTCCTCTGCTCCCTGTCCTTCCCATACACCAGCAGTCTGCAACCTGCTTTCAGTTAAACAGGGGTTACCTTTTCTCCTTGGCTTGTCTACTCCTGGTGAGGTTTGAGGCCTACTCCAGCTGGGATCCTGCCTTGCCTGAGCAATAGGCCTCAGGTTCTCCAACCATCCTTCTGTTGGCTTTAGACCGCAGTCACAGCCACGCCTTTGCCTCTCTGGACGAAAAGTACTCACTCTGGCTGGAGCTATCCCACCTTCTCCACGGTTGCTCCTTTCCTCAAGCCACTGCGGCTGCTGCTCCTGCTGCCTCCTGCGAAACCCTTGTCCAGGGGTTACTGCTTCTTCTGGATATCTTGCCCATTCATTCGGATGTCCTGCCCATCTTGCTGGTTCTGCTGGTTCTCCTGGCAGTCCTCCTTCCCCTGGCCGTCCTGCCTGTTCTGGCCGTCCTGCCTGTTCTGCTCTCCAGTCTACCAGACTCTCTTTAAGAGGTACTCCTCTCTTCCTTGATTGGAAGCTGGCTGGCATTACCTCATGACCTAGGAGGTGTGGTTCCTCAGTTCCTCGGAGGTCCCTCTTGCTCCCCCTATCAGGTTCCTCATAATATTGCAGCCTGTGCTCGACTTTTCCTGCGTTTAAAACATTTTCTTCTCTTCTCAGAGGGTCTGCAGCATCACAGTATATAATCATTGTGATTTATGAATTATATTTTATTATTTCTGTCTTTGTATTTGACTTTACAGTAATTTTTGTATGTGTTTCTATTATATATTATATGTATTGTGTATCGATTGTTGATTATGTATGTGTATGAATTGTTTATGATAATTTATGAATATAAAATGTATTCATAAATATATAAATAATTCTTATATGTTGGCATTTTGAGGTATTTAATCATCCTAATAGAATTTGTAAATTAGTAAGATTAAGGTTAAGGATTTTCATTTTTGAACGTGCATTGTTGTGATACTAATGTATTGATTATTTTGCATGTTGATGGTTATTTATTTTGAGAATTATTTATACTACAATAGGTAATTTGTTATGTTGGTAAGCTCTTCTCCTTTTGATGAAGGGGGCCTGTAGATTAGACATATGTGCATGTTTGTATTTTCCACTAGGATGACGTCAATGTTTTGTGAAATTCCATTTGAGATTTTTGAGAGTTGTAATTTCTTCTTTGCTAGGATGGTTACTCCTCCTCCTCTTTTATTTGACCTTTGGTGGTTGAGTATGTCATATCCTGTTGGTTTTAGTTGATTAATCAACACTGTGTCGTTAGCCGTTAGCCATGATTCAGTTATGAATAGAATGTACAAATTATTATCAGTGATGTGGTCAATTATCAGTGGGATTTTGTTCCTGATAGAGCATGGGTTGATGAGAGAGCATTTTAAACTAGGTGTGGAATTGCTGGGAATGGTTTTGGATAGAGCCAGTTCGCTGAGGTTGATATGAATAAATCGTTGTTTGCGCTCTGCTTGTTTAATAAATGGATTGAAGCTTTTTGCTATGATATTTAGTCAGTGAGATGTGGGAATGGCAGGTATTGGGTAGCCGGATGAAAAAAAGGCCTGTGTTGTGGTTGATAATTTCAGGGAGATAAGCAGGCTAAGGGCCATTAATGTATAAATGGGATGCATTTTTTTTTTAAGACGAGTAAGTTTATGTGTGTAGTGGAATTTGTCTGGGGTTCCTTTTAAGTAGTTTACTTGCTGAAGTCCGATATTACGTCTCCTTTGAGCTGCTCACAGACTTTTTAATGGGTTGAGTAATGAATGAGGATGAATAACTTTGTAGCGAGTAGTTTACATTAGTAAATTTCATATGTAGTTGTAATCCTTTGAGTGAGATAAAATGTTGGGATAGTACATTTGCCCTATATGCTTTAAGAACCAAAATTGCGTCCCTCTCCGATTGCAGGAGCTTTAATTCTTCGGTGTTGTGGATAGTTGTCGGTGATATTTTTGTCTGTAGGTTCTTGAGGGTCTTGGGCTATACGCAGAGATCTTCTTTAGCTGTTTAATTGAGAGCTGTGACTGGGTTAGATGAGGAAGCTTCAGTGTCCAGTGTATTGTGTAGCTGGAAGATTTGATGGTAGGTGGAGTCTCGCCGTGTGTGCCTCTGCTCAACCTCGATCAGCAGTGGGGGAATGGTGGAGTTAGCTGAAGGCAGATGGTGCTTTTTTAGTGTTAATGCTGCTCTCTAGTTCTTGGCAAGGCAGAGTTTGGAGGAGGTATTGCTGCCACCCTGGACCCTGCCTAAGGACCACACCAAAGGGCCCTCTGGCAAGGCCCTCAGGCACAGGACCGCCCAATGGCGCTGAGGTTTAAAGGATTCAGAGTCATCCTACACATCCTGTGGCACCCAGGAAGGCCACCTTCACATGCAGATCAATAGTAAGGACAAGGGGACAAATAGATTCCGAGTTGTCATTTTTTAAATAGTTCTCTGGGGGAACCAAGATGGCTGAGGGGCAGGATTATGGCTGGAGCTCTGAGGTCTTTTCCAACCTCTGAAGGTTTCTTTTTCTGTCATGGGAAAGAGGAAGAGTCACCTTCATACCTATACCATTGTGATAGAGCTGAAGCTAGTGAAGCTATGAACTTAGGAAAAAGCGTTGTTTTTCATAAAGCAACTGACTTGCAGAGGGTGCAATTACCTAGCAGGACAGCTAGAGGGAGCAGGCACGAGCCTGCAGATGCTGAGCTGACACACCCAGGTACTGATGAAGCAGAAGCTGATCAGGTGCACCTGAGGAGAGGCTCAGAAAGCTCAAGGGAAAAATGGCTTTATAAGCAGAGCTCTGCAGGAAGGAAGCAGAGAGAGCCACGGCAAGAGAGAGAGCCCCGGTAAGGGGGAAAGCCACGGCTGCAGAGAGAGCCATGCCTAGAGAGAGGCCTACGCATAGAGAGAAGCTCTGAGAAAGGATCTGGAAAAGAACCAAGGATACTGGGAAGAAAGGACCTGATAGAGGAACCTCCTTTACTGCAAGGCAGAGGAGCTTTGAATCCTTACGTGGCAGAGCTAAGCTCCAGGGAGGATTAGCCCAGCCCAGAGAACTCCAAGAAACAGTCTTCAGAGGAGACGGTATCAGGAGGAGAGTGCCTGGTAGAGGGAATACCAGTGGCACAGACTTCGAGGAGCCAAGGTACAGTGATACTTTATTTCTCACAAAGAAGCCAGGTCCTAGAAAGACTTATAACTCAGATAGCAATACTGAGAGGAAAGAAAGCTGGCAGAAGTTTTGGAAACCACTACAAAGAGGCATAGGAACAAGACATACCACTTGTTTGCAAAACCCAGAACTGCCAGACTGGAAACTAGGGAAGAGAACTTCTGAACTGCAAACTATTTCAGCCAGGGAAAGCTCAGGTGTAGAAGAAAGCACGGCTGAGCTGGAACCCATGCAGATTGAGCTTGGGGAACCAGATCCGTTGATGCCTGAAGAACAAATGGACTGTTCAATGTGTATTGCTGAGAGCTTAGAGTCTCTCCCAGAGCTGTAATTACCAGAACATGCTTTAACAATATCTTTTGTCTGTGTGAGCTAAAGAAGAGCTTGGTTATTTGTTTTACTACAGTGTTGAAAACCCTTTGTATTTTTACAAGGAACTGTGAAGCTCTCATAACAGTTTTCTTGGTCTGTAATTACTTTGGCATAAATCTGAAAATAAGGTAAATTCTACTTTTTGGTTTCTTAGCGAACCTTAGTGCTAAAGGGGAATAAAAGCCTTTTCTTTGACCCTACACAAGGCGTACACAACTCATTTCTTTAAGAAGGACTACAAGGACCATGATCCCTCTGGTCCAAAAAGGTTTCCTACTTCTACAAAATAATTAAAATGTCCACCTTGTCCCTTCAACAAGCTACCAGCAGGGGGCGTGGTGACACCATTGAGCATTCACAGAAGTCTTCGGTAGTCCAAACCACATTGGAGCATTTCCTGGGCAAGCATGAAAGCCATCATTCCACAGGGGCTGTATGTGTTCCTTAGCGTAAATGACCGTGCCATTTCTGAACTGCTGGGGTGATGCAAAATTCCAGATATGTTGCTGCTAGCACTGGGATCAGAAGGTGCAGCCAATGTATAGCTGCCAAGGGAAGCATTCTGCAAGAAATACAGACAGTGAAAACTCCGAATTGAAAGGGGAGTATTGCTAGTACTGAAGAGGATTAGTGGATCTCTCCTAGTGCACCCATTCAGAATATTGACTCACCTGCAAAATGAAGGTGGAATTGCGGAAGGGATAATTGAAATCTCCCAGCATACTGGAGAGTGTTGCCCTTGAAGCCTTTCAAAATAACTTTCAAAATAACTCTGGTTAGTTGTTTCTCATATGGAGCAATCCTCAGCCTCTCATTTTGAATCTTTTTCTGTCTGGTTTACTAACCAAATGTACTACTGTAAAACAACTTCAGGAGACAGATGCCCAAGTAGTGGGCCTAAAGTGGCATCTTACTGTATTGGAGTCTTCTAATGTTGATGTGTTTAAGCATAATTCTACGGTGGGTGTTGTGGCCACTTGGCAGTAGTGATCATAGCATGATAGCATTTGATTTCATAAATGAAAGAAAGATGGCAAGCAAATCCACAGTACTACCATTTAACTTTCAAAAGGGAAACTATGATAAAATGAGGAAAATAGTTAAGAAAAGACAAAAAGGAGCAGCTGCAAAAAAGATTTATATCAAGCGTGGGCATTGTATAAAAATACTATCTTGGAAGCCCAAGCCAGATGTATTGCATGCTTTAAGAAAAATGGAAGGAAGGCCAAGAAACTGCCAGAATGGTTTAAAGGTGAGGTCAGGTAGGCTGTTGTAGCCAAAAAAGCATCTTTCAGAAAATAGAAAAAGGAGCCAAATGATGAAAACTGGAAACAAACATAAGCACTGGCAAGTTAGATGCAAGGCATTGATAAGGCAGGCAAAGAGAGAATTTGAAAAAACGTTAGCCATGGAAGCAAAAATGTGTAATAAAAACTTGTTCAAGTACCTTAGTAGCAAAAAGACTGTGAGAGTCAGATGGACCATTGGATGATAGAGGGGTAAAGGGGGGCACTAAGAGGGGACAAGTCCACAGTGGAAAGACTGAATGAATTCGCTGCTTCGATCTTTACTGCAGAAGACGTAGGGAAGTTACCCATTCCTAAAATGGTATTTAAAGGTGATACATCAGAAGTATTGAAAGAAATGTCAATAAACTGGGACAATGTATTACAACTATTTGATAAATTGAAGAGTAGCAAATCATCTGGACCGGATAGTTTACATCCAAGGGTGTTGAAAGAACTGAAATATGAGATTGCAGACCTACTATTAGTAATCTGCAAAAGGGTTCCAGGAATGATTCGGGAAACTACTGACCAGAGAGGCTGACATCAATACCAGGCAAAATGGTAGAAACCATTATAAAAAACAAAATTACTGAACATGTAGGTAGTCATGGTTTAGTGGGAGAAATCCAACATGGATCTAGCCAAAAAAGGCCTTGTCTTACTCATCTGTTATATTTTTCTGAAGGTGTGAATAGACAGATAGCCAAAAGTGAGCCGATTGATATAGTGTATCTGGATTTTCAGAAAGCCTTTGACAAGGTCCATCAAGAGAGAGACTTGGCAAAATTAAAAGTCATGGGATAGGAGGCAGTATACTATTGTGGATCAGGAACTGGTTAAAGGATCTAAGGCAGAGGGTAAGGCTAAATGGCCAATTTTCTCAATGGAGAAATGTAAATAATGGAGTACCTCAGTGATCTGTGCTGGTCCCGCTGCTTTTTAACATAGTCATAAATTATCTGGAAATGGGAATAACTAGTGAGGTAGTCAAATTTGCAGATGACACAAAATTATTCAAAGTTGTTAAAACACAAGAGGATTGTGAAAAATTGCAAGAGGAACTTGATAAATTGGAAGACTGCACATTTAAATGGCATATGAAATTTAATGTGGACAAGTGCAAAGTTATGCACCCAGGAAAGTACAACCCAAATTATGGTTACAAGATGCAAGGTTCCACATTAGTAACCACTAACCAAGAAAAAGATTCAGGCATCATTGTGGATAACACGTTGAACCCTCCACCCAGTGGGCAGCGGCGGCCAAGAAAACAAAAAAGAATGCTAGGAATCATAAGGAAAGGAATGGATAATAAAACAAAGGTTATCATAATGCCTCTGTATTGTTCCATGGTGCGACCACACCTTGAATATTGTGTGCAGTTCTGGTCGCCGTATTTTAAAAAGGATATAGCGGAATTAGAAAAGGTACAGAGAAGAACCACCAAAATGGTAAAGAGGATAGAAGGATTCCCCTACGAGGAAAGGTTTAAAAGGTTAGGGCTTTTCAACCTGGAAAAGAGACGGCTGAGGGGAGATACGATAGAGGTCTACAAATTCATGAATGGAGTGGAATGGGTAAACATAGATCTACTGTTTATACTATCAAAAAGTAGAACGACTAGGGGACATGCAATGAAACTACAATGTAACTGGAGGCTGTAGTAAAAGCTGTTAGTGTAGCTGGGTTTAAAAAAGCTTTGGACAAAATTCCTGGAAGAAAGGTTCATAAACCATTATTCAAGAGGACCCAGGAAATCCACTGCTTGCCCCAGGGCGAGTATTGTGGAACCCGTGTGCCTTTTTGGGAACCTTCAAGGTACTTGTAGGTACTTGTAATCTGTATTGACCGCTGTTGGAAACAGGATAGTGGGCTTGATGGATTTTGGTCTGACCCAGTATGGCACCTTATGTTCTGATTTTCTAATGATTAGTACAACCCCATAATGCAAGACAAATAGTGACCAAAATTAGGGATAAGTATGGGAAACTTCATATAACAGCAGAGTCAGTTGGCCAAACATTTGTGGAATTCTGTAAGACATTATATGGCAGGAGTGTTAGTTTTAAAGAGAGCTATGAAAATTGTTTTGCTGGTTTACCAATACCAAAATTAATCCCAGAACAGTAGACTGGATAAAGAGGCCACTAACTGTAGGGAAAATTAGAGGACTAATAAAGAATCTAAAACTAGCAAAGGCCCCAGGCCTGAATGGATTGGAAGCTGAGTACTGCAAAATTTTAGATGATTTAATTGTGGAATCCCTGTGGCAGATGGGTGAACAAGCAGTAGAATTAAAAAGACTAGGACAATGGTTAAATTGTCACATATTATATTATTTTTACGTAAAGAGATAGGGAACAGTTAGGGCTATATAGACCGATATTTTTTATTGAACAAGGATGTAAAATCCTGGCTTCGGTACTACTGCTACTACTACATCAGTTGAATGAGGTGATCCCGAGCCTTGTTCATGAAAATCAGGTGGGATTTGTTACGGTAAGATACATTTGCGAATTTGTTAAAAGCACTTTCAGTGCTCAAGACTCATTGTGAAGAAGAAGCAGAGGAAATTATTGCTAGTTTGGATATTGAGAAAGCTTTTGATAAAATTATTTTGGAATATGTATTCTGGGTGCTCCCAGAGTTTGGATTACTTTGTAGACTGGATATTGACCTTCTATGCCAAACTTGTGGTGAAATTATTACTAAATAGGAAACTAACAGAGCCTATTTTATTGGAAAGGGGAACACAACAGTATGTATCATGCAGAGCAAATAATAAAGGATTTTGGACAGTTCTTTGAATTACAAGTAAATTATGAGAAATTGGAAGTCTTAGCAGTAGGAGTGGTTTAGAAAAGCAATGAAGGGATTGTCCTCTGCGAAGGGTACACGGACATCTAAAATACCTAGGTGTATATTTCAGTGCAAACCCTACTGTCATGTATAGAATGAATATAATAAATAAAATAACCAGAATTAAGAATTTGTGATAAATGGAAGGGTTTACCTTTATCATTATTTGGTCACATAGCCCTGGTCAAAATGATGGCGATCCCTAACTTGCTATAACTGCTTCAAGCTCTACCTATCTGAATCAAACAGAAAGATGATCTGCAATGATAAAAGCATTATTAGATGATTTATCTGGGGGAATAAAAATGTTCAAGTGGCTTATTGGAAATTAATCCTGGCTAGAGAACAGAGAGGTTTTGTATTACCAGATCTGAGGCTATATAATATTGCTGCTTTTCTGAGATGGATACTTGAAGCCTATACTGAGCAATCAAAACTTGTGGACTGGTGTAAGCCATGTGGGTGACTACCATTATAGTAAAGGAAGAAGGGGGGGGGGGGCTAGAGATTGCTAATACCCTTTAGAAGGGCATTGTGCTAGAGGACTAAATATGTATGGAGTCTAGAAGGATCACCTAAATGATGGGAAACCCTGCTTTAGAACCAGGATAAGGGGAAAAACAGATTCCAAGATTGGAAAATGAGAGTGCAAGGATCAGGGACAATTGATGGCTCTTAGCTTACCTCTCTTTTTCACAAATTAAAGACAAATGGGATATCTCTAATACACATTTATTATATCTGCAGGTGAGGCATTAAGAGATGTGTGAGTTAGATGTTACTGAAGGTGTTATGTGGGGGTTATGGGATAGCATTGCCACTGAAAGAAATTAACATTCATAGTAAATTTAGGACTTCATGGAATACTAGCTTGTTGGTAGAAGAAAAGGGAATTGCGCAGAAAGGAGAAAGTGTAGCCAGTCGTTTTTCACAGTAGGATTATCTGAATTGTTTACAGAATTATCAAGAAGCTGTTTTGACTGCCAAGAGAGTATATTATGATAACCAAATTTATACAAGAATTGGTCAACCTATGCATTTATTTGTTGTAAAAAGACTCTCTTGTTCTTCCTTCTCATCATCTCAGTGTCGAGCTGATTGATCTGCATAATTCTTGGAGTCCATCTGTAGTAACTTGATAAGATTAGTGCTAATATTTCTACTGTGGGTTTCCCTTGGTCACTTGCTCCTGGTGATGTTTTATAGGAGTGTTTTTTGCTAGTGTCCACTGATCAGGTTCATGAAATTGTCTCTTTGAGTGATTCTTATAGTCTGCTGGTTGTTTGTCCTGTTAAGAATTTTATGACATTGAGTGCTGACATGTGCGATTCAGTGATGGCTAGGCACTGTACCCATGCCTAGACACTGGTGCTGAATATCGGGCTCCTCATGCCTATTCACAAAATCTTGAAGCCGATTTAAAACCACCTTTTCCAAAACCTTAGTTAAAAAAGGTAAAGATCAAATGGGATGATAATTGGGAGGATCATCTACATCTAGAGGCAAATAATTTAAAAAAGGAAAACCGAAGGTTCCTTAAGAATAGATGGTACAATTCTATCCAAAAGAGACTGGATATTCAGTGCCGGGGTTATATCCGGTCCCGGCATTGAATATCAGAGGTCGCTGCATAGACTCCACAGCCGCAGAAGCTAACCAGGCAGCAGTGATATTGAACCATTACCCATTTAGCTCCTATGGATAAAGTTAGGGCAGCTTTTGCTGCATCTAGCTTTACCTGTATGTTGCTAACTGGGCAGTGATGCAATTTTGCTGCTACCCAATTAGCGTCTGTTGCTGCCCACGACACACTTTGGAATGCCCACAACACGCCCCGATGCTTAGCGGTTAGCAACAGGGTATGTAGCGGCATTAGTATAGGATATTCAGTGCACTAACCATGTTAGTACTATTGAATATCTCGTTCAGCGGCATTTACATGATTTTCAGGTCTGTAAATCATGTGAATGCCTTTGAATTTCGGACCCGAGATTCTTAGTCCGTTTCAGTTTTAGTTTCAACAATTTGATGGGACAGAAACTTTGTTTTGTTCACCATGGATCAGCTAGTTGCTTTATGCATAATGATCATTAAAGTTTAGATGCTTCATAACAGACTTGAACTGAACGCCAGTAAGGCAGATACTGTATTTGATCTCGGCCCTGTCTCCTTTAGTTTGAAGATCGATGATTGAATACTTTCTGTTTTTGGTGCAAGTCTGACTGAGATTATTCAATGTTACTTCAGTTTCAGAAAATCTCTAAAGCTGCATTTTATAAACCGAACATCTTTCGTAGTCCTTTTTATCTGATTGTAATTTTCGAACAGTTTTCCAAACACATGTCCTATCATCTTTAGACTATTATAATAGTCTGTATCTTGGCCTTCCTAGCTATGTTATTAGTCTTCTTTAGTTAGTTCAAAATGCCACTGCCCACATTATTACTAGCACAGGATGTTTTGAGCATATTATGCCAGTCCTACAGGGATTGCATTGTTTGTATATCAAGTGGCATATAGTTTATAAAGTGCTCTTATTGGTTTATAAGCCTTAATTATAAGGCTCCACTGTGTCTGTCAACAGTTTTGAGGGTTTATTGACCTCCTCATGCCTTGTGCTCTCAAGCAACAACATGTTTTGATGTACCTTCATTTTGAAGTGTACACTTCAGTGAGTTACAAGAACACATGTTTTCTATGTCATCTCCAAAGCTATAGAATTCACTGCCTATAGAGCTATGTCTTCTAACAAATACATCACTTTCAGGAAGCAATTAAAGGCTTATTTATTCAGGTAGGCATTCCCCTCTCTCAGTGGGGAGTAGCTTGATGGAACACTTTGCAGTTCTTGAGGGGTTACTAGCGGGTAGCTATTGAGTATTGAATGAGCGCTAGGTGCAGTCCTGGTGAAAAGATTGTTTGATATAATATTTAGAGATTGTGTTGTATATATTGTTTGTGTGTATGCCTTCAATTTATGTGTATTTTCCTCTGTGCCACCTAGAATGATAGTAAAAAATATAGATTTTTTTTAAAATAAATAAATATTGGGCATCACTAAGGGGGATGTTTATTAAAGTTTAACGTGCATTATATGCTGCCACTGCCCATTCATTTCTATGGGCCATTTCAGCACGTAGCGCACATTAACTTCTAGTAAACATACCTCTAAAAGTGTAAAAAAAAATCCTGAGTGAATTAAGATGAGGTAAATGGATGAAGAATTTGGGGATGTGACTGCTAAATGGAACAAACTATTTGGTATCCAATAGAATTGGGAGGGTTTAGAGGATAATCATGTGGACTCTTTAGCTTAAAGATAAGCAACGGAAACAGCAGAAGAGAGATCTCTTTTTAGGAATGTTTCAACAATTACAGAAACGTTGCACAATATAAAAATCTGCATAAAACATATATTACAAGAGAACAGGGGCGGCCCAAGGGGGGTGCGGGGCCATGTGCGGAGACTTGGTGCGGGGCCTCATTTGCATAAGTGGTCTTATTTGCATAAATATTTGCATAATGTTACCATTCACTAACATTTAGTAAACATGTCTCTTAATGAGTGTATGGATAAAGAAAGACTAAAAGATTTCTACATTACTATAATCCAGTGCCAACCGCCAGGCACATTACGAACTACTACAAACGCTGCCCATTTAGAACCCATAGCAAACCCGCCGTATCCTGACAGCATTACCAGGACTCACAAAGCACCATACCCTACCTATCAAAAGGCAACACTGCAAATATTAAACCAATACATTTCAGAGAATACTGGGGAAAGAGAACAAGTGGCAACGTCAAATAGGAATTACATAAACAGAATACCTCAGCTCAGTTACACATGCAGAACATAGACCATCATCAAACAAGGAATCACAATTTAGAAACAGGAAGGCAATAATTAAACTGGGAACCCCAAAAGCCAAACTTGGAATGTACAACACCACTGTAGAAATAAAACTATACATTAATTTCCTCTTGTACCAAACAAAGCGCAGATGTTAATGATGCACATTTCCCAGAGCTGATATATTCCAGTTAATAAATTCAAAATAAAGAGATATCTTTCTACCTTTTGTGCATTTTTTTTTCAGTTGCAATTGGTCCAGCCACTTTCTTCTGGTTTCTTCATGTTTTCTGCTAACTCTCCATCGTCTGCTGTCCATTTGTCCTTTCTTCTCTCTTCTAGTTTTTTTCCATTCTCTCTCTCTCTACATCTGCTTTAACATACTAATCTTTCTCCTTTTGCTCTTTCCTCATTCCTATTTCATCCACACAAATTTTACCCCTCCATCCTCAATCCCCAATTACTCTCCCAATACCTGGCCAATTGTAGATTTTTCATCCCTCCTACACAAAATATTTTCCCCCTCTCCATTTTAATCTCCCAGCCCCATCCCATTCTAATCCTCCCCCAACATCAGCTCCCTTCTAGTTCCAGTCTCACCCAGCATCCATTCCCTTCTAGTCCCTGCATCAGCCCATTTCCAGTCCTAGCCCCCCATCAGCCCATTTCCAGTCCTAGCTCCCCCATCCATTTCCAGTCCAAGTCCCTTCATCAGCTCATTTCCAATCCTAGCCCCCCCATCAGCCCATTTCTAGTCATTTCCTAGCCCCACCATCAGCCCATGTCAAATCATAGCTCCCCTCCACTCAGCCCAATTCCAGTCCAAGCCCCCCCATGAGCCTACTTCCAGTTCTAGCCCCTCCATGAGTCCATTTCAATTCAAACCCCCACCACAGCCCATTTCCAATCTTAGCTCCCCCCAACAGCCCATTTCCAGTCCTATCCTAGCTGCTCCATCAGCCCATTTTCAGTCCTAGCTCCCTTCCCTCACAGCCCATTTCCATTCCAAGCCCCCTCCCCATCAGCTATTTGCAGTTCAAGCCTCCCCTTCCACTCAGCCCATTTCCAGTCCTAGCAACCCCCCAACCCATTACCAGTCCTAGCCCCCCGTCAATCATCTTCCATTCCTAACCCCATCACCCCATTTTCAGTTTAAGCCCCCCTATATCACATTACCAGTCCTAACCCCCATCAGCCCATTTCCAGTCAGCCCCCCATAGCCCCTTGCCAGTCCTAAACCCCCCCCATCAGCCAACAGCCCATTACCAGTCCTAACCACATCAGCCCACCTCAAGTCCTAACCCCTCCCCATCAGCCCATTTCCTGTCCTAGCCCCCCCATAACCCATTATCAGTCCTTACCCCCCCCATCAGCCCACTACCAGTCTTAACCCCCCCATAGCCCATTGCCAGCCCTCATCAGCCCACAGCCCATTGCCAGTCTTAACCCCCCCACAGCCCACTGCCAGTCTTAACCCCCCCCCATAGCCCATTGCCAGTCTTAACCCCCCCTCCCTAGCCCATTGCCAGTCTTAACCCCCCCTCCCTATGCCATTTCCAGTCTTAACACCCCTCCCTCCCTTGCCCATTGCCAGTCTTAACCCCCCTCATTCCCTCCCTCCCTAGCCCATTGCCAGTCTTAACCCCCCCTCCCTCCCTAGCCCATTGCCAGTCTTAACCCCCTCCCAGTCTTAACCCCCTCCCTCCCTAGCCCATTGCCAGTCTTAACACCCCCCTCCCTAGCCCATTGCCAGGCTTAACCCCCCTCCCTCCCTAGCCCATTGCCAGTCTTAACCTCCCTCCCTAGCCCATTGCCAGTCTTAACCCCCCTCCCTCCCTAGCCCATTGCCAGTCTTAACACCCCCCTCCCTAGCCCATTGCCAGTCTTAACCCCCCTCCCTCCCTCCCTAGCCCATTGCCAGTCTTAACCCCCTCCCTCCCTCGCCCATTGTCAGTCTTAACCCCCTCCCTCCCTCCCTCCCTCGCCCATTGCCAGTCTTAACCCCCCTCCCTCCCTCCCTCCCTCCCTAGCCCATTGCCAGACTTAACCCCCCTCCCTCCCTCCCTCCCTCGCCCATTGCCAGTCTTAACCCCCCTCCCTCCCTCCCTAGCCCATTGCTAGGGAGGGAGGGCAGATGGGAAATTTCCCATCAGCCCCTGCTTCCCATCAGCCCCTGCGGGCTTAACAGAGACGCGAGGGAGACTCTCTCCCTTCGCGTATCTGCAAGCCGGCAGAGAGGGGCTCGGCCGCGCCGGGAGAGTTCTGCTGGGCAGAGGGAGCCCCGCGGGACACTCCATGCCGCCGCGGCGCCAGCGGCCAGCTTTTTTTTTTTTTTTTTAAATTCAATTAAGAAAAAGCAGAATGTTCTTTGCGCGGGGCCCCCCGAAACGCGGGGCCCTGTGCAAAAAACATTCTTGCTCAATGGACGGGCCGGCCCTGCAAGAGAAAAGGGTTTGAATCTTAAGATTTGGATGGATGATTCCTGACAGAAATGTAAAGTTAAGGTGGGAACATATGTTCTATTCCTTTTCAGATTGTCCGACTTTAACACTACTTTAGGGAATAGTGGGCCTACTATTGGAAATGTAGGGCCCACTATTCAGCAATTCCAGCACCTAGCAATCCCTGCTGAACACAAAAAATGGGCAATCAATGCTGGGGCCATATCCAGCCACCAGCATTGAATATCCGGGTCAGCTGCACAACCCAGAAGCTAACCAGGCAGCAGCGATATTGAGCCACTGGCTGTAGTTAAAGATAGGTGCGGCGAAAGCTAGCCTATCTTTACCCATGGGTCGCTAACTGGGCAGCGGCTCAATATCGCCACTGACCGGTTAGCAACAGTTACCGCCCCTGGAATGACCCGATGCTAAGCAGTTAGCATGGGGCATATAGCGGCAGAACTCAGGGATATTCCCACTTAGAAGCATTTACATGGTTTACAGGTCTGTAAACTGTGTAAGTGCCTTTGAATATTGGGCCTATAATGAATAAAAAAATGCAATTGAGTTATGCATTGCTACTTTTGGGAGATGAGACTCCCCTAAGAGAAAAGTAGTCCAAAGCAGTCAGCAGATTTGCACAAGCAGCTATTTTGGTGACCAAGAAGCTGATTTTAAAATATTGGGTAGGAGACAAGCCCCCCCCCCCCCCCCCTTAAGCACAGCGCTGGGTCAGCTTTTTTGCATGAGATGATAAAAATAGAGATGAAGACTTATGAGGATAGAGGCACTGCACTGGAAAAAATGCACACATCTTTGGGGCCAGTTTAAGGTTCAATATTCAATAATACAAGTGTAGGGAGAGACCGGAGTACAGGGGAATGGAGAGGGGGCAACCATAAGGGGGAATATAAGAATTCCCCCTTATGGTTGTTAAGAATTAGTGGTGAAAGAAATATGAAAACATTGGGCAAGGTGCTGGAGTGTAAATGTTTTGGAGTGGAGGGAGTAGCCTAATGGTTAGAGCACTGGCTTGGGAGCCACAAGACTAGGGTTTGATTCCCACTAGCAGTCGTTGTGGCCTTGGGCAAGTCACTTAACCCTCCATTGCCTCAGAAAAATCCAAGTTATCAATGTCCCTGTTTAATGTTGCCAAGTTTAAATTACAATATAAGCCATAAAGCGGTATATAAAACCTGATAAATAAATAAAAACTGTTAAATAAATAAAAAATAAATATTGTTCTTAAGAATAGCTGCTGATCATTAATAAGGCTGTAACTCTGGAAAAAAAATATAATTATGACAAATTGTTGGTCTTGTTGAACATGTATCACTTGTTTGCACTGCTACAATCTGAAGCAATAAACATAAAAAAATAAAATGTCTGCTCCTCTACAGTCATTCTACTCCTCCTCACTCCTCCCACACACACTTTCCTCAAAACACATTCTTCCAAACCCTATTGCAGCCAGTTTCAACTTACACTTGTCATTTTCTGCCATGCTTTTTCCACTCCAGTCCATCCAGGTCCATTGTTTTGTTAATTCTCTCCCCCTCTCCTCTCATCCCCACCTTCTTCGGAGGCTTGCTGCTGGCACTGCCTCCAGAAAAGCTGGTTTTGTTTTCTTCCTGCATCATGTGTCACACAGTACATTTGAGTCACATAATACCCAAATTCCTAAATTCTTCTCAGAGTCTCATGATGATAACGGGAGTTTGGCCACTGTACAGCTCAAATATACTGAGAACCTGGTGCTGAAAATCAGTGTTAAGATACTAGCTTTCTTTTCCTGCCCTAAATCTGCCCCTGTTACCACCCACTTTTATGTACCTAAATGTAGGAATTTAGTGGAATTTTGAGTATAAATTTAGGCCAATTTAGGTGCATAACTCCTATAATTTTTGGAACAGTTTTAGTGGTTAAAGTGACATGCTAAGAATCAAGGAAGCCAGTATTCAAATCTCCTTGTAACTTTGGACAAGTTACTTCACCCTCCATTGCCTCAGGTACAAACTTGGGTTGTAAGCTACTGAACCTGAAATGTACTGTAATTTACTTTGAGCTAAGATTATGCTGTATTTGTAAATTTTTTATATTAGGTAAACTACATATAATGAGCATCATCCTGGATAATACGCTGAAACCCTCTGCCCAGTGTGTAGTCACATCCGAGAAAGCAAATAGAATGCTTTGAAATAGCGGTATATAAAACTCACAAATAAATAAAGAAATCCATAAGGAAAGGAATGGAAAATAAAACCAAAGATGATGATATGCCTCTGTATCTCTCCACAGTTCGATTACATCTTGAATATTATGTGCAACTCTGGTCACCATATCTTAAAAAGAATATAGCAGAATTGGAAAAGTTACAGAGAAGAGCGACCAAAATGGTAAAGGGGATGGAAGGATATCCCTGCGAAAGAAGGTTTAAAAGGATGGAGCTCTTCAAATTGGAAAAAAGATGGAAGATATGATAGAGGTCTATAAAATAATGAATGGAGTGGAAAGATTAAACTTAGATCGGTTGTTTACTCCTCCAAAAAGTAGAAAGACTAGGAGACCCGCAATAAAACTACAATGTAAAACTAGACAAATTGGAGAAGTTTTCACTCAATGTATAATCAAACTCTGGAATTCATTACCAGAGGATGTAGCAAAAGCTGCGAGTGTAGCTGGGTTTAAAAGAGGTTTGGGCAAGTTCCTGAAGGAAATGTCCATAAATCATTGTTAAAGTGGACTGGGGAAATCCACCGATGTACAACTTTTGAGAATCTGACAGGTATGTGACCTAGGAAGACCACTGTTGGAAACAGGATACTGGGCTTGATGGACCCTTAGTCTGACCCAGTATGGCATATCTTACAGTTCTATTTGCAGTATATATGTATGAGAAATAAATAAATACAAGCAAACAATTAAATCCAAATTTAACACAGACCCATCTTATCTCCCCACCCATCTCCCTGAAGTTTACAATTCAAACGAGCTGTCTACAACAAGGCCACCTAGACTCTCTCAACCTCTCCAGGGTCCAAGCCTCCAACTTTCTCTACCCTCTTCCCCTAGCAAGAGAAGAGTTGCTTGTCTCTTGCTGTCTCATTGTTAAAATTATGCCGGCTAAGTTTTTATTCACACTTTAAAGTACATATGGTCAGCCAGCATGATTTTGAGTGTGGTGTTCAAGACAGCAGGAGCTAAGCACCTCTCCTGCCTGTAGATGGGTATGAGGAACTGGTGAGGAGGTGTGTTTCTGGAGGCTTTTGGGGGAGGGAGGTAGGCATAGGGAGTTTGGGTTCAGGCTGACTTATTCTGTCATGAAGGTGAGAAATTTAACAACTGAGTAGACTTATTGTGATGGATAGGAGGGAAGGGTGGGTGGAGACTAGTGCACTGAGGCTATGAGGTAAGGTTAGCATCCTAGCCTTTTTTTCAACTCTTTTCCTACCTCCCCATCCCCCTTCCATGCTAATAGTCTCACAATTATGTGATTGCGAGGTTCACACACCTTTTTATGTAGAATATGAACTTAGAAACATATCCCATTCACATAAATAATTTGATTTTCAACCACTTGGCATCAATAAATTTTCTGGTGCGCTACTAACTTTCAGGGAGGAGTAGCCTAATGTTTGGGACAAATGAAGTTACCTCAGGCCTGAAGCGGTTAATAGTTCTCCCACATGCCTCATCCCACTGGCCATGGTGGTGGGGTTGGGCTTCTGCTTTCTCCTTCCTGCCAATTCCAACTCCTCCTGCTTCCTCAGTCTCATTCCTTTCCCTTCTTTGAAGTCCATTCTATCCGCCTTTTCACTCCACTACTTCTCCAGGTAGCTGTTATTTGTTGACCTCCTGACAAGTCTACCTCTACCTTTCTCACTGACTTTGACTCATGACTTTCCTTCTTTCTAGATTCCTCTTTCTCAGGGATTTTAACATTCATGTTGATCTTTATGCTTTAAAGCTCCTTTCCCTTACCTCCTCATTTGACCTCCAGCTTTGCTGTACTGCCTCCACTCACCATCATGGCCTCTGCCTTGACCTTGTATTTTTCTCTAATTGTTTACACTCAGACATCTGTACCTCAGTTCTTCCCTTTTGACCATCACCTGCTAAACTTCACTCTTCATCACCCACCACCTCAACCTCGTCCTCTCTCCTCCAACCTCTTTAGAAATCTTCATGCTATTGACTCTTTGGCTCTCTCCTCCACTGTTTCACAACCTCTTTCCTCCACTATGTCATCTGAATCTGTTGATGAGGCAATAGCTTCCTATAATGCTGCAATCTCCTCTGCTCTGGATGCTCTCACTCCGCCCATGCAACATTCTGTGAGGCGTACTATACCCCAGCCCTGGCTTTCTTCCACTATCCATTCTTGTGCCCGTTCAGCTGAGTGTGCTTGGCTCAAATCCCGCTCCCTTGCAGACTTTCTACACTTTAGATTCATGCTTGTCTCTTTCCAGTCAGCTATTATGTCCATCTGACTAACTCTCTTGCCTCTGATCCTTGCTGTCTCTTTACTACTCTCAATTCTCTCCTCAAGGTGCCTCCGCCTCCGACCCCTCCCTCCATTTCTGCCAAAACCCTGGCTGACTGTTTCCATGACAAAATCCACAAGATCACTCTCCAGTTCCTCACAAAGTCAGCTACTTCCCCTCCCCCTTTTCACTCCCAGCTTTCCCCCTCTACCTCTGCTACTCTTTCTTTCTTTACTATGATCTCTGAGGAGGAAACCACACACCTTCTTTCCTCCTCCAAATTCACAACCTGCTCCTCTGATCCTATTCCCATCCATCTCCTAAATCCCATCTCCTCCACTGTTGTCCCTTCCATCTCTCATATTCTCAACCTATCGCTCTCCACTGCAGCTGTCCCTGCAGCCTTCAAGCATGCTTTAGTTACACCTCTCCTCAAGAAACCCTCACTTGATCCTACTTGTCCTAACTGTTGACCCATCTCCCTCTCCTCTTCATTTCTAAACTACTTGAACATGCAGTTCACCGCCGTTGCCTTGACTTTCTCTTCTCTCAAGTCCTCCTGAATCCTTTACAGTCTGGCTTTCATATTTTACATTCTACTGAAACAGTTCTTGCCAAAGTCTCCAGTGACTTGTTTCTGGCAAAATCCAAGAGCCATCCTTTTTGACCTTTCTGCTGATTTTAACACTGTTGACCACAACCTTCTCCATGATACCCTGCCCTTGCTTGGTTTTAAGGGCTCTGCAATATCCTGGTTCTTCTCTTATCTCTCCCATCGCTCTTTCAGTGTTTGTTCTGGTAGATCCTCCTCTGCTGCTTTTACGCTCTCAGTTGGTTACCCCAAGAATCTGTCTTGGGTCCACTCCTTTTCTCTCAATATATACCCAGTCCCTTAGTGCACTCATCTCTTCCCATGGCTTTCAGTACCATCTTTATGCTGATAAGTCCCAGATCTGCCTCTCTACACTTGAAATCTCTCCAGCAATCCAGACCCGGATCTCTGCCTGCCTTTCTGATATTGCTGCTTGGATGTTCACCACCACTAGAAATTGAACATGGCCAAAACATAGCTTCTTATTTTTCCCCCTTTCCTCCTTTCTCAGTCCCTGTGGATAACTCTCTAATCCTCCCTGTTTAATTGGCTCACAACCATGAGGTCATCTTTGACTCCTCTCTCTCCTCCTCCATACACATCCATCTGCTAGCTAAGACCTGCTGTTTCTTTCTCTGTAACATCAACATAATCCACCCATTCCTTTCTGAAAACACTGCTAAGACACTTATCCACTCCTTAATCACTTCCCATCTTGACTATTGCAACCTATTCCTTGCTGGTCTCCCTCTGAATCATCTTTCTCCCCTTCAATCTGTTCAACACTCTGCTGCGCGGCTAATCTTCCGCCAGCCTTATCATGCTGATATTACTCCTCTTCTCAAGTCACTTCATTGGCCTCCTATCCATTTCCGCATCCAGCTCAAACTTCTCCTGCTGACCAATAAGTAAATTCACTCTGCAGCTGCTCTCTTATACTTCCCTACACCCCTTCCCGGAAACTCTGCTCTTCAGGCAATATAGTATATGATGGTAAAGACCAGTATGGTCCATCTAGTCTGCCCAGCAAGGCAGTAAGAGTAAGTGCATCTGCCGCTCTGTGCAGGTCACCCCTCCCCATGCCTTTGTTTAGGCATGTACCCACTGCTCCGTGTAGATCACCCCTATTTGTTGAGATATAAGAGAGAGTAATGTTTATTTTGATTTTATCCTGTTGCTATAAAGGGATCCTCTGTGTCTGTCCCATTCCATTTTGAATTCTGTCACTGTATTTGCCCCCACCACTTCCATCGGGAGGGCATTCCAAGCATCCACCACACTTTCAGTGAAAAGTATTTCCTGACTTTGCCTTTCAGTTTATCTTCTTGCAGCTTCATGTTATGCCCTTTAGTTTTATAGCTTTCCCGTCTTCGAAAGAGGTTGGTTTGTTCATTAATACTCTTTAAGAATTTAAAGGTCTGAATCATATCTCCCTTGTCCCTCCTCTCCTACAGAGTATCTGTTCTCTTCTCTTCTATTGCTATCTCCAGACTCCGCTCCTTTCACCTTGCTGCTACTTATGCCTGGAACAAACTCCCTGAGTCTGTACATCAGTCGCTTGTACTTTAAGCGCCTTCTCTGGCCCTTTTCAAATCCAAGCTGAAAACTCACCTCTTCGCTGCCACTTTCGGATCTCGACTCACCTGATCTCCTTTGTGTTTCCTTACCATTCCCCCTAGATGTATCCCTGTCTACACCTACTGTGTTGTCTGTCTTGAATAGATTGTAAGCTCTCATGAGCAGGGATTGTCTCTTACATGTCTGTGCAGTGCTGCGTATGTCTTGTAGTGCTATACAAATGCTCAGTAGTAGTAATCCTATAGGCACTTCTTGTGGCCTTGGGCAAGCCACTTAATCCTCCATTGCCTCAGGTACACATATAGATTGTGAGCTCTTCGGTGATGAGGGAATGTGTACAGTACCTGCATGTAAACCGCCTAGCATGCTTTCGCAGACGTGTGGTATATAAATGACTTAATAGAACAGAACTTAGGAACTCACCCTACACCCATACTTTGAGCCAATCAGCAAACAGGAACAAAGATCACCAGCAATGTGACGCAGTTAAGACCAGGCTGACTAAAACCTATTCTCATTAAGCTGCAATAGCTCTACCGGTAAGGTAGCTGCCTTCTAACCCAAAGGTTACTCGTTTGAGGCCAGCCTGTGATGAAGTGAAGCAAAGGAATTTTGGATTTTTTTATTGTCCTATTGGATTAAAAACAATAGGAAAAGGAAATTGTTTTGATATTTCCAATAAGGTTTCAAACAAATGCACATCTCTAATGAAAATGCATGAGATAAATTTGCATGCACTGCCTCCCTTGTATGCAGATCTCTCTTATGCATATTCCTTGTGATTATTCTGACATCCTTACTGTCTAGGTGTGTTCTAAGGGCTGGACTTAGAATCCCTGCACTAGACTGAAGCAGCTGCACGAGAAGTCCTGCACACACTCCTTTTTCTGAGCTGTCTGATGATGTCACCCACTTGTGCGAACCTAAGAACTGCCATACTGGGTTAGACCAAAGGTCCATCAAGCCCACTGTCCTAACTCCAACAGTGGCCAATCCAGCTCACAAGTACCTGACATTTCCCAAATGTAGTCAGTTCCATACTACTGTCTATGACAAACTCCTGTTAAAGTAAGCAGCTTTGATTTCTCATCATTCTAAATGACCTATGCTATGATTAATGGATTTTTGCATTGCAAATGCAGGATTTTAATGCCTCTGCGCAAAGCTGCTAAATAAGATATTGAAAAGAAACAGTGCTAGCCTGCTGGTCAATTTGTCTTCACCAGAATGAATTCCATTGCTGTTGCACAAACATTTTTAGTTAGTTATTTTATTTATTTCCATCTCTTGTATATTACAGATTTTATGCATACTCTGTAGTTTCCAAAGGATCATATGAAAGAAAGAAATAGGGTTAAAAAATATGACACGCAAAAACAGGACTAATACACCACCATAAGATAAAGAACTAGGTCCAACTAAAAATCCTATGAAACCAGCCAACTAACCCCTAAGGGAAAGTGTGCCCACCTGCTAACAGAATGCCTTCCTAAAGTAAAAGGCCTTTGGGTTTTTTTTCCAGAAGTCCAGAATTTCATCAAGTAATCTAAGATCTACAGACAATTGATACCATTTCTGCATAGCTGATATAGATAACAATGCAGTTTAAGACCTAAATCTCCTGAATCTGGG
The DNA here is from genome assembly GCA_033557465.1 of Ichthyophis bannanicus. Classification (NCBI taxonomy): domain Eukaryota; kingdom Metazoa; phylum Chordata; class Amphibia; order Gymnophiona; family Ichthyophiidae; genus Ichthyophis; species Ichthyophis bannanicus. The sequence continues at coordinate 1,224,154,485 of CM066033.1, forward strand.
AAAAAATAGAGCATCTTAGCAATCTTCCCCATCGGACTGCAGCCACTGGGGAACTAATAGAACTCCCAAAGAATCATAATTGGGAGATTAATCCCCATTTTCAGAACTTTAAAAATTAAAACCATTACTCTGAACCGAATCCTAAACTTAATGGGTAGCAAATGCAGTGTTCACAGATGGGGGAAATGTGATCATGCAGTTTAACCCCCATGATCAAATGTGCTGCTGAATTTCCCATTATCTGTTGCAGCTTCAAATAAGAAACACGAAGACCTAACGGTATTATGCTGCAATAATGTAAAAGTGACAAGACAATTGTTTGAATCACTGATCTAAAATGCATATTGTTCAAAAGATTCCTCAGTCTTCTCAGCAGAGCTTAAATAACTTATTGGCCAAATCCTAATATGGGGTCAGAACAAGAAGCACCAAACCTATTAAGACTCCTAGATAGTGGACTTGCTGAACAATATGAATTTTCTAATTGCCCATATCTACCTCAAGGGGTGACCTGTTTCAGAAAAATTCTATTTCATACCCTGAGATGACAACCAGGAAGAAGCCTAGTGATTACAATTACTCAAATATGCCAACGATGCACTGACATCATCAGAAAGAAGAAGAAACAGGATTATATTGTCTGCATAAAAGCAGTATTCTACCTGCAAAAATTGCAGGAGGTCACAAAGGGGGCATAAATAAAATTGAATAGTATAGCGGAGCGGGCAGAACCCTGAAGGAGCCTTCGCTCCAAGCTAAATAATGCAGACTGTTAATCTCCTACATATGCATGCTGTGTCTTGTCAGTAAAGTATGATTTAAACCAGTTTGATTACAGCTCCGTCTGTTTCCTGTGTAGAAAGACGATTCAGTAATATTTGATGGACCACTGCGTCAAAAGCATCCAATATATCAAGGAATACCACAGTCACACTCTTACCCCTGACAAAAGCAGCCAATCACTTGTCCACCACTGAGGATAGCAAAATGTTGATACTATATCCATTAGGGAAACCAAACCAGAATCAGTCAAGCATGGAACATGTCTCTTGATATATTTGTAACTGTTCAAATATAATCATCTCAATGAATTTGGCCAGCAACTACAAGCTTGATATTGGCTGGAAGTTGGACTACTGCCATTTGTTTCACAATAGGTGGTACAGTTGTGGTCAACTTTATTGGCACCCTTGCAGTTCAACCCCTTAATGTCCAATATCGCCAAAAAGAAAACTGGCCAGTGAAAAGGCTTTAGACTATGTATGTACACATATTTGACACATAAAACAATAAAATTAAAAAAGGAAATAGTATAAAAACTGGGACATTGCCAGGACATGATTTGTGTCCAACTGGTAAAAACTATTTTTTTATTGGACTATTTGTCATGAGGAACAATACCACTTGTAACAATTTTTTCTTTTTTTTAATCATTTCAATTTAGTGAACCCAAACTGAAAGTGTATTCAAACATAAAAATGTGTGAAACACCCTAGCATTCAGTAATCACTTTAAAATCTGTTTTCCGTCCATATATTAAATCAAATATGATCATTCTATGATCACTTTTGCCAAGTGGCCCTAACACCATTATCTCTTGCACCAGATCCTGTGTTTCACTAAGGACTAGGTCCAAAATAGCTTCCCCTTGTGTTTGTTCATGTACCAGCTGCTCCAAGAAGCAGTCATTTATTTCATCGAAAAAACGTTATCTCCCTAGCATGTCCTGCTGTGACATTGATCCATTCGATAGCTGAGTAATTCAAATCACGCATTATTACTGTGTTGTAACTTTTGTTGGCTCCCCTGATTTCTTTTAGCATTTCATCGTCCATCTGTTTATTCTGGCCACACGGACAGTAGTACACCCCCACCGCCATCGCCTTCCCCTTTTTATGTGGAATTTCTATCAATAGAGATTCTACAGTGTGTTTTGTTTCCTGCAAAACATAGCAACATAATATATGATGGCAGATAAAGACCGGTATGGTCCATCTAGTTTGCCCAGCAAGGCGGCAAGAGTAGGTGCACTTGCTGCTCTGTGCTCTGTCCCCATGCCTTTGTTTAGGGATGTACCCACCACTCCGTGTAGGTCACCCCTATTTGTTCAGATATAAGAGATAGTTATACTTATTTTGATTTTATCCTGCTGCTATAAGGGGATCCACTGTGTCTGTCCCATGCCATTTTGAATTCTGTCACTGTGTTTGCCCCCTCCACTTCCATCGGGAGGGCGTTCCAAGCATCCACCACTCTTTCAGTGAAAAAGTATTTCCTGACATTGCCTTTCAATTTACCCCCTTGCAGCTTCATGTTATGCCCTCTAGTTTTACGGCTTCCCCATCTTTGGAAGAAGTTTGTTTGTCCATTAATACTCTTTAAGTATTTAAAGGTCTGAATCATATCTCCCCTGAGTGTACATATTTAGGTCTTCAAGTCTCTTCTCATAAGTCTTCTGACGCAGGCTCCAAATCATTTTGGTCGCATTCATCTGAACCGCTTCCAGCCTTTTTTTATCCTTTGCAAGATATGGTCTCCAAAACAGAACACAATATTCCAAGTGAGGCCTCACCAGCAACTTGTATAGTGTCATTAGTACCTCTTCCTTTCTGCTGGTAATTCCTCTCTGTATGCAACCTAGCATCCTTCTGGCTTTTGCCATCACCTTGTCACACTGTTTCACCACCTTGAGATCATCAGAAGCAATCACACCGAGGTCTGTCTCCTGGTTCATGCACATCAATCTCTCGCCCCCCAATCAACATACAATTCTCTTGAATTTCTGCTTCCCAAGTGCATTACACTGCACTTCTTCACATTGGTCTAATGCTTGGCAATTAAGATTTACTCTTCCAGCTTTTGTAGATCTATCCTCATGTTCCCCACTCCCGGAGGAGAATCCAGTCTGTTGCAAATTTTGGTGTCATCTGCAAAAAGACAGACTTTTCCATTTAGCCCTTCGGCCATATCATTCACGAATATATTGAACAGTACCGGTCCCAAGACCAAACCCTGGGGCACACCGCTAATCACCTTCCTTTCATCCGAGTGAGTTACATTTACTGTCACCTTCTGTCGTCTGTCAGTCAACCAATTTCTGATCCAGTTCACCATCTTGGGACCCATCCCCAAGCTGTTGAGTTTATTCATAAGTCTTCTATGAGGAACAGTATCAAAGGCTTTGCTGAAATCTAGGTAGATCATATCCATCACATGCCCTTGATCTAGTTCTCTGATCACCCAGTCAAAGATCTCAATCAGATTTGTTTGGCAAGATCGTCCTTTCGTAAAACCATGTTGCCTTGGATCATGCAACCTGTTGGTTTCGAGGAAGTCCACTATTTGTTCTTTCAAGAGCACCTCCATTACTTTTCCCGCCACCAAGGTAAGGCTTACTGGGCTGTAGTTTGTCACTTCTTCCCTATTAACACTTTTGTGGCGAGGTAGCACATCAGCCCTTCTCTAGTCCCGTGGAACTCCTGTTGTTTCCAAGGATCTATTAAAAACATCCTTTAAAGAGCCTGCAAGAACTTCTCTGTGCTCTTTCAGTATCCTGGGATGTATCCCATCTGGCCCAATAGACTTGTCCACTTTCAGTTTTGCAAGCTGTTCTAACACATCATCTTTTGTGAATGGTGTGGTATCTACTCCATTCCCATTTGTATATTTGTCAATCATAGGGGGTCCTTCTCCAGGATTTTCTCTAGTGAACACAGAGCAGAAGTATTTTCTTTTTAGCATTGTCGCTTTTTCAATGTCACTTTCCACAAATCCATTCCCAGCACTTTTGAGTACTACAATTCCACCTTTGATTTTTCTCCTCTCCAGAATATACCTGAAAAAGTCTTGCCGCTACGCTTCACATCTTTAGCCATCTTTTCTTCTGCCTTTGATTTTGCTATCCTTATTTCTCTTTTTGTCTCTTTTAGTTTGATCTTGTATTCTTTTCTGTGTTCCTCTGTTTGCGAGCTTCTGAATTTTGTGAAAGCTGTGTTTTTTGCCTTTATTTGTGCAGCCAGTTCTTTGGAGAAACAAATAGGTTTCCTTTTTTTCTTGTTTTTATTTACTTTCCTTACGTATGTATCTGTTGCACCTTTTGTTTCTTTCTTTAGTTTAGCCCATTGCAATTCCACTTCCCTTGCCCCCCCCCCCCCCCCCACCAACTCCTCCTTCAGGTACTTGGCCATTTTACTGATGTCAGCGTTTTTGAAGTCTAAGACTTTGAGTTTGCTGTGATTGGATTCCACCAGCAGACCAGTTCAAGTATTTGGTCAGTGGTAGAGCAGCTTTAATTTAATTAGCCCCTCCCTGTAAGGCAGGCTTGCAACAGACAAAGGATACTAAAAAAGTCAAACTGAAATCTTACTGCTATGTATCAGTCTACTAAGCAAAGGTCTCTGTAACCTTAAAATTATACCCTTGCTTGCAAAATTAAGTAGGAGACCTAAGTAGAAGATCAGGTTCAGCTGCAAGTCTACAAGCAATGTATTTTTCTGTTCCAAGTAGCTATATATCACAAGTGTCCCTGGCCAGTAGGCCTTCTATGAACTGAGGGCACACTCAGATATATGATATGCAACAGGTAATGTTTATCAAAAGACAGGCAATGATAAAGTTTTGAAAGCCTTAGCTGAGTGTGTCTTGAAGTTCTGAAAAGCAGACTTTTATCCTGTGTGACTCAACACCCTCTCTAACATAGAATGCAACCCTTCCACCAATTTGATCTACCCTGTCATTGCGATATAGTTTGTACCCAGGCATCACGGTATCCCATTGGTTGGCCTCTTTTCTTGATAGTTTCCATCGCACTCTGAATCTGTCCAAATTGGAACTACTGCTAGCTTTTTTCCTCTTCCTGCCTCCCATCTAGTCACTAGAGTGACTATCCTCTAGATAAGAGGCATAGAAAGTAGATTCTCTGGGAACAAGCAGGAAGTCAGTCCTCACATATGGGCGATGTCGGCACCGACGGAGTCCTCATGTGGAGCAAATCCCCAGCTTTCAGAGAAAGCCTTTGGGAATTGCATCACACATGCGCGTTCCCCTTCCCGCCCAAAGGTGCCATCTTGCTCAGTCTCCTTTTTTCCGCGGAGCCCTTCAGACGTAGTCCATTAGTCACTGTGAAAAAAGTGTTTAAAAATAGTTTAAATTGTTTCTTTCCTTCCGGATCGACACTGGTTCCCTTTCCTGCCTTCGGCTCGGTACACCGGTATCAAGTCTGGTTTGTTTTCGGTTTTTGTCCTTAGTGACTAGTGTTCGCACTCTTTTTCTTTTTCACTGGCAGTCCGGGTCTTCGACCTTGCAGGGGCCCCTTTTTCCCCGATGGCTGCCAGCGGGTATAAGAAATGTGAGCGGTGTACAAAATTAATATCCCTCACCGATACACAGACTGCTGTCTCCGGTGCCTCGGGCCTGACCATGATCTGAAAGGCCTGTGACCCATGCAGGAGGATGTCCTCGAAGGCCCTGAGAAGCCACCAGCAGCAGCATGATAGGATTTTTGCTGAGTCCGTACCTTTGCAGGCCCAGACTTCGTCTGAGGCTCCTGTCTCGGGGGGAACACTCCGAGCCCAAGCGTCGTAGAGGTTCCTTGGAGAGGGGGTCTTCCTCACGGGAACATCGAAGGAAGAAAAAATCCTCAAAGGCGGCGTCGTTGGATGGCTCAGAACGGCCAGGTCCTGCCCGGGATCGGTTGCGGAGCCCCGAGCGCTGGACCGGATCCTCGTAGATCAGGGGTCTCAAACTCAAATTGCTTTGAGGGCCAAATGAGGACTTCTAAAATAACCCGGGGGCCGCATGAGATGTGGGACCTCATTTGCATAAGGGACCTCATTTGCATAAATATTTGCATAATGTTACCATACCCTAACTTTTAGTAAACATGCCTCTTAATGAGTGCATGAATAAAGAAAGACTAAAAGATTTCTACATTACTATAATCCAGTGCCAACCGCCAGGCACATTAGGAACTACTACTGCTGTCCCGATCGCTCTCACCCTGCCGCCGCGGCACCTGAACCCTGCACCCAGAAGAGTCTGCTGGCCCCTTTAAGACTGGCTCCCCCTCCAGAATTCACTAGACCTAGCCGTGCCTAGCATTGCCTGCATTCTCCTGCTCTGGAGCCCCCAATGCTGCTCCCCTATCCTGCCACCATCTACTACTGTAAGTCCTGATGCCGTCAGCCAGTCCCATGAGCAACAGCAGATCCAGATGTGTGGTGACCATAATTGTACACAGTACTCAAGGTGCGGTAGCACTATGAAGCAATAGAAGCATTATAATACACTTTAATTTATTCTCCATTTCTTTTCTAATAATTTATAGCATTCTATTTGCATTTTAAGTACCTCTGCACACTATGCTGAGGATTCTGTTTCCTGAATGGTGACTTCTAATGTGTACCTAGCATTTTATAGCAAATATTTGGATTATTCTTCCCTATATGATTAGTTTTCACTTATCTACATTAAATTTCATCAGCCATCCAGATGCCCGGTCTCATAAGGTCCCACTGCAGTTCCTTACAATCTGCTCGCGATCTAATGGCTCCGAACATTTTTGTGTTACCTGCAGATTTGGTCATCTCATTTGTTTTTTCCAGTTCATTTCTAAATATGCTAACATGCACTGGTCCTAATGCAAATTCTTAGGGCACTCCACTATTTACTACTTTGCGGGCCCCTCTGCCTGCTCTGAGTCCTCTCCTCCCTGCAGCATCAGTTCCAAAAGCGGCGGCTTTTCAGAGCCGCGAAGAGAGAGAGTTTCTCTCGCGCGGTTCTGAAGAGCAGCGAGAGAGTCTTCAGAACCGCGCGAGAGAAACTCTCTCTCTTCGCGGCTCTGAAAGCCGCCGCTTTTGGAGCTGATGCTGCAGGGAGGAGAGGACTCAGAGCAGGCAGAGGGGCCCGCGGGACGCTTAATACCGCGGCGGCAAGTTTGGAATTTTTTTTTTTTTTTTAGACGCCGGTAAGTGCTTCGCGGGCCGCACAAGATGCTCTCGCGGGCCGCATGCGGCCCGCGGGCCGCGTGTTTGAGACCCCTGTCGTAGATGGAGCGTCCAGCGAAGCTTCCTCGACGGGATACGGAGCAGCTGAGGCAGGTAACGGTCCTTGTCGAGGACTCCCCCCCCCAGGGAAACCAGCGTCGGGCCCGATGACGTTGGGACCTGACCCGGTGGCTGCGAAGCCTTCTGAGCTCGGCCTCAGTATGGTGGCCCTGGAGCGCAGTATGTCTGCCTTCATGGACCAGCAGCGGGCACTGATTGCCATCCTGACCGGTCCTTCTGCCCCAACCACTGGGCCACCGATGTCCAAGTTGACCCCAAAGGCCGAGCCGATCCTCAAGACCATGCGTACTAGAGTCGATCCTCGGCCGAGGTCTCCCTCGACCTCCTTCTCGGGGCCGAGGTTGTCGCCGCTGGTTCCACCGGTGTCGGGGCAGTCAATGCCGGTAACCCTTGATTCCTCCTCGGAGGCATCAGGGTGGGAGACAGAGGAGGAAGAGTCCCCGGACACCTGCTGGCACAGGGACGTCTCATCTGATTCCCCGGCATCCGGGCCTCGGAGAAGGTCCCCCCCGGAGGACACTAGGTTCTTGGACTTCATGAGGGACATATCAAAGGCTTTGGCATTCCGTGCGGAGTCCAAGGAGGATCCTCGAGCCGAGGAGCTCGAGATCCTCCAGTATGACTCTCCCCCTCGGGAGGCCCTTACTGTACCAGTGCCTCCGATCCTGGAATGACTGATGCTCCACATGTGGGAGACACCGGCGTTGGCGCCGGTGATCAGCAGATGGATCGACTCGATGTATCGTGTCCGTAAGAGCCCTGGGTTTCAGAAAGCACAATTGCCACACAACTCCATGGTTGTGGAGTCGGCCATCCACAGGCTGAAGAGCCATAAGACGCAGTCCTCGTTGCCTCCTGGCAGGGAGGCCCGCAACTTGGACGCCCTCGGCAAGAAGTGCTTGCAGGGTTCTATGCTGACATGTCAGATCCAGGCCTACCAGCTGTACATGGGCATGTACCTGAGGGACCTGGCGAAGGAACTCGCTGGGTTCTCTGCTGGTCTCTCCGAGGGACCTTTTCAGCGCTTCAAGAGCCTGTCCACCGGAGTCCGTGAGTGCTCGAAGTTCATGACTCGAGCAACCTATGACGGCTTTGAGTCGGTGGCCCGGGTAGCTGCGCCGGCCATCGGTGCATGCCGCCAAGCATGGCTACAGTCGTCAGACCTTGAGCAATGGGTCCAGGACAAGTTGGTCGATATCCCATGCCAGGGAGAGAACCTCTTCGGCAAACCCATGACTGACAAGGCTGCTGAGATCGAGTCCGAGTACATGAGCAGGACACGGCTCTTTGCCCCTTCTAAGAAAAAGGGCTCGGGTAAGAAGCTCCTTTACCTGAGGAAGGATGCTGCTTACCAATGCTACCCCCCATTTCAGGCCTCCCTGGCTCCCCAACAGGGGCAGTAGGCTAAGGGACAGGGGCATGGCCCGCATCAGCAGAAAGCCCCCAAACCCCAGGCACCGGCTCTGGCTCAGCCTGGGAGTGGCATTTGACTCTCAAAGCATAGCAGGTGGAAGGCTTGCCCTGTATGTCCACAGATGGACAGCCATCACCACCGATGCTTGGGTCCTACAGATAGTCCATCAGGGATATCTCCTTCATTTGACCCAGGTTCCTCCTCCTTATTTTCCAAGAGAGCCCCTCAGGTCTCTCCTTCACTGGGACCTTCTTTTGAAGGAGTTAGCAGGTCTTCTCAAGGATCAGGCGGTAGAACCGGTGCCCCACCACCTACAGGGCAAGGGCTTCTACTCCAGGTACTTTCTGATACCAAAAAGGACAGGAGGCCTCAGACCCATCTTCGACCTGCGCAACTTAAACAAATTCCTGGTGAGGGAGAAGTTCAAGATGGTCTCACTTGGAATATTGCTGCCTTACTTTCGCCAGGGAGACTGGCTATGCTCCTTAGACCTAAAGGATGCGTATACACACATCCTGATACACCCAGACCACAGGCAATATCTACGCTTTGTGGTGGGATGCAATCACTACCAGTACAGAGTTCTTCCCTTTGGCCTGACCTCCGCCCACAGGGTATTCATAAAATGCCTGGCAGTGGTGGTGGCCGCCTTCCTCAGACTCCAAGGAGCTTTTGTCTTCCCCTACCTAGATGACTGGCTTATCAGAGCCACTTCAGCCATGGAGGTCCAACAGGCCACATCTCGCAACATCCAGGTGCTCCAGCACTTGGGGTTTGTAATAAATTACCCCAAGTCCAGCCTAGTACCCACTCAACAACTAGAGTTCATAGGGGCCAGACTGGATAACCCTGAAAGCAAGGGCCTACCTGCCAGCAGACAGGGCAAAAAGGCTTCTAGCCCTGGTAGGCCAAATAAAGTGCAGATCCCAGGTATCAGTGGAGGAGTGGCCTAGTGGTTGGGGCAAGGTACTTCAGGCCGGAAGGTCGGGGGTTCAAATCCCACTAGAGGACAGCAACCATGGGCCGGAAGGACTGGGGTTTCTAGTCCCACAGGTGCTCCTTGTGGTCTTGGGCAAGCCACTTAACCCTCCATAGCCCATGTTCCCTGTAAAATAGTTATCTCCAAGTTATTATGCCCTGTTCAATGTAATTTCAGTTTGTTCAATGTAAACCGCACTGATGCAGAATAGCGCGGTATATAAGAGAATGTAAATAAATAAATAAATAAATAAAGACACTTTCTGCGCCTCCTCAGGCACATGGCCTCCACCGTCCATGTAACACCAGATGCCCGCCTCCACATGCACATTGCTCAGTGGTGCCTCAGGGACCAATGGACACAGGCCACAGGCGGCTCCCAAGAGAGTCAGTGTCCAGAAGGCTGGTACAGTCCTTGGAATGGTGGCTTCAACCATTACACTTGGAGGCAGGGATGCCCTTCTAGGCTCCTCGACACATGAGGATCCTGACCATGGAGGCATCCTTACTGGGCTGGGGAGCCCATTGCCAGGGTCTGTGTACTCAGGGTGTGTGGTCTCCGGATGAGAGCACACAACAAATCAATTTCTTGGAACTTCGTGCCATCCACCTGGCTCTGCGAGTTTTCTGTCAGACTTTGGCTCATCAGTCTATCTTGGTACAGACGAGCAACCAAATAGCCATGTTCTATGTGAACAAACAGGGTGGCACGGGGTCCCGCCTACTGTGCCAGGAAACCCTGGATCTGTGCTCCTTTGCAGTCCAACATGTCATGCACCTGAGGGCAGTTTACCTGCCAGGCCAGGACAACTACTTAGCCGACAGACTAAGCAGGATTCTGCAGCCCCACGAGTGGCAGCTGGACAAGGTGGTACTCCATTGGCTTTTTCAGACCTGGGGACGACCGTAATGGACTTGTTTGTGAGTCCAGAAAATCACCAGTTGTCCCGGTTCTGCTCCAGGCAACCACATCCATACAGGGTGGCCGCCGACGCATTTCTCATATCATGGTGTGTGGGCCTCCTGTATGTGTTTCTCCCGATGCCTCTGGTGGCTAAGACTCTATTCAAGATTCTCCAAGACAAGGCCTCGGTTATTCTGATAGCCCCCAGGTGGCCGAGGCAACCCTGGTTTCCGCTTCTGCTTCAGCTAGCAGTGGAGGCCCCCATTCCCTTGGGGTCCTCTCCAATCCACCTGTCCCAGGAGGGGGGCAGTCTCCTGCACCCCAGTCTCAGCTCCCTCAACCTACTGGCATGGCTGCTGCAAGGGTAGTGCTCGCACCACTCCTCCTTCCAAAAAATGTGGAAGATGTCTTGCTGGCCTCAAGGAGGCTCTCAACTAGACAGACCTATGCCTTCAAATGGCAGAGGTTTGGGGTTTGGTGCAAGAAGCAGAAAGTGAATCCTTTCTCCTGCCAGGTTGCAGTGGTACTACAGTATCTTCTCCACCTTTCGGATTTAGGCCTTAAGTCCAACTTCGTCAGAGTGCACCTCAGTGCCCTGGCTGCACACCACTCTCTGGTGGAGGGAAAGCCTCTCTCTGCGCATCCTCTGGTGTCTAGGTTCTTGAGAGGCCTACTTCTGCTGAAGCCCCCGGTCTGCCCTCCGGCGACCGAGTGGGCTTTGAATGTGGTTTTAGGGCAGCTTACGCAGCCGCCTTTCGAGCTGATGGCAACCTGCCATCTATGCTACCTTTCTTGGAAAGTAGTTTTCTTGGTGGCACTCATGTCAGCCAGACAAGGGAGTGAGCTTCAGGCCCTTGTGTCCGACAGGCTTTATACAAGGTTTTATAGGAACCGGGTGGTGCTCCGCACACACCCCAAGTTCCTGCCAAAAGTGGTCTCTTCCTTCCACCTCAATAATCCTACCATTATTTAATTGATAGGATGTGAAGAAAGCTTTCAGTGTGAAATACTAAGCAATAGTTTTGCTAGATTCTGTATGAATTTGAAATATTCTAACAGATCAGATTTTGAATATCTGGTGAGTAGGTTGTATTTTTTTGTTGTTATGTGCCGTCCAGTCGGTGACGACTCATGTGTGGAATAGTCTCCCAGTGGAGGTAGTAGAGACTAGGATAATATCTGAATTCAAGAAAGCATGGGACAAACACAGAAGATCTGTAAAGGAATAAAAAAAGGACTATAGTATTTGGTATGGAAGCGTAGACTAGATAGGCTATGTGGTCTTTTTCTACTGACATGTTTCTATGTTTCTAAAGCAGAGGCTAGTGAGGTTTCTGGAGTCCAATGGATCGCAGGATTCACGGCAGCATGGTTTTACAAGAGGCAGGTCCTGTCAGACAAATCTGATTGATTGATTTCTTTGACTGGATGACCAGAGAGTTGGACCAAGGGAGAGTGCTAGATGTGGTGTACTTAGATTTCAGTAAAGCCTTTGACATTGTTGAACACAGGTAATTTATAAATAAATTGAATGCCCTAGAGATGGACCCTAAAGTGACTAACTTGGTTAAAAATTGGCTGAGTGGGAGACAACAAAGGTTACAGATAAATGGTGCTCACTCTGTGGAGAAGGATCTTACCTGTTGTGTGCCACAGGGATCTGTCCTTGGTCTGATTCTTTTTAACATTTTTGTAAGTGATATTGTGATAAGGTTTGCCTCTTTGCCGATAGTACCGAAATCTGCAATAGAGTAGACACCCAGGAAGTTATAGATAACATGAGAAGAAATTTAGCAAAGTTTGAAGAATAGTCTAGAATTTGGCAGCTAAGATTTAACACTAAAAAATGCAAGGTCATACATGTGAGCTGCAAAATTCCAAGGGAGCAGTACAGTATTGGGGGGGGGGGGGGGGGGAGAGAATTTCTTCTGTCCTCAAAAGAAGAGAGGGACCTAGGGTTGAATGGTTCTGATGATCTTAAGGTGATTAAACAGGTAGAAAAGGTGACGGCAAAAGCCAGAAAATGGTTGAGTGCATAGGGAGAAGAAAGGCTAGCTGGAAAAAGGAGGTGATAGTGCCTCTGTATAAGTTTTTGGTGAGACCTAATTTAGAGTATTGTGTGCAATTCTCGAGACCACACCTTCAGAAGGATATAAACAGAATCGATTGGTGCTGCGAGTGGCTACCAAAATGGTCAGTGAGCTTCGTCAAGGCACATGAGGATAGATGTAAAGATCTAAATATACATACTTTGGAAGAAAGAGGTGAGGCATGATAGAGACTTTTAAATACCTCTGTGCATAAATGCTTTCAACTGAAATAAGCACTGCAACTAGGGATCATAGGATGAAGATGAAAAGAGATAGACTTAGGAGTAATGTGTGGAAATATTTTTTTACAGAGAGAGTGGTAGATACATGGAATAGTCTCCCAGTGGAGGTAGTAGAGACAAAAAACAGTATCTGAATTGAAGAAAGCATGGGAGAAACAGAGGATCTGTAAAGAAAAAAAGGGAGTGTAATGCTTAGTGGTTCGTATGGAAGGGCAGATCGGATAGATTGTATGGTCTTTTTCTACATTGTTCTACGTTTAAGCTAGAGAAAAGACTTCCTTCTAGCTTGTGCTGCTCTTGAAACATCTGGAAAAATTTGTACAGCATGGCCACATAAGTGGAATATCCTCCTTCTTGAAATGATATCTAACGTCTGAGTTTTGTTAAATCTGAAGATAATGTCACCATTAAAGTAGCCCACATAATCCATTTCATCTTAAGAAATCTCAAAAAAAAGTCAAATCTAGTTTAGCAAAATTCACATCACCTTCAGCCCCCTCCTTCTGAGTATCCTTATAAACACTTCTAGCCAAATAATAGCAATTGAGAAATCTTATGTTATCTACTTATGGTAACCGCAGAATCTCCTTTAAATATGTACTAAAGAAGATTTCTGCTGACAAAAGATGAATCATGGGAATATTTAAAACTCAAACATTTTTGAATTGCAAGGAATTCTTTAGAAGTTCAACTTTATGATACACTATCAAACTAATCGGGGCAGGCAGCCAGCCTTCATAAAGAGAAGCGCCGTCCAGCGCGCCCGCGCCTGGCGGGCCCGTACCTGAGGGCCCGCACCTGAGGGCCTCGCCAGAGGGCCCTTTGGCGTGGCCCTTAGGCAGTGGTCCCTCAGCACATAGTGAGGCGCACTAACTCCGCCTCAGGACCTACAAAACCAGGACGCTAGACCAGCCCCACTCAAGTACTAGCTCCCTGCACAGGTCGAGCTCCCCTATCCACCCGAAGCACCCGCAAGCTCTGGAAATATATGGCAGAAAACCCACAAACCCACTGGCCCAATCAACGGCAGAAGCCCATCAAAGCTTGAGCTCCCGGCACAGGTCGAGCTCGCAGAACTTCTCCACACAACCGGCACCAGCGAACTTAGGTGACTCTGTAATGTTTCTCCCTGCATAGCTTTATCTTCACTGTAGCAAACTTACCTAGACCTGCCTGCTAACAAAGTCTCACAGTGCATGTAATCCTACTTAGCTCTAAGCATATATATTTACATTCCTATTATATATAAGCAAATCAACCTTATCTTACTGTATGTTTTAACCTGTGTAAATGTTCTGTGTTAGTTAAAGTATCTGGATTGTTTAGAGTGTTGCGCTTTTTAGTACACTGCATCAAAAGCGTCCTAGTTGTGTACCCATTTTTGCTCCATACTTAACAAAAATGGATCCCTTTAATGTTACTATACTTTTGTGCCTTTGCCTAGCGTTATCCACATGTGCAGGTAACCCCATCCCTCACTACTACTCCCCATATGCTTGGCAACCAATATTTGTATACAACCCAATACTAGAACCTGCCCTCTCAATACACAATACTTACCTTCCTACACACATGCAAGTGACTATACAACCCAGACAAGAACCTAACAAAATGTCCAACAAAAAACAGAGATTCCGCCACAACTCCAAATCAAAAAAGGAGCGCCGTCCGAATGAAGAAAGAGCCACCAAGCAAAGCAAGAGCTCACAGACTGTCTACCCATCTCAGTCCACAGTCTCCATTATACTAATCAATGCCAGGTCAATAAGAAATAAAACTCACATAATACATGACCTCATCACTGATACAAAGCCTGATATTCTATGCATCACCGAAACATGGGTAACCGAAACAGACCCAGTAATCATCAATCAAATAAGCAAACCTGGATACACAACTTATAACTGTCCCCGCTTCAAGAAAAGGGGAGGAGGAGTTCTAATTATTGCCAAAACTGCATTATCTCTAACAAGTACACCACAAAGCATGCTCGACGGCATAGACATACTCAAAATTGAAAACAAAACCATATCCATATGTCTTATCTACAGGCCACACAACACCAACAAACTCTGCACAACAAAGTTTTATTCATCCATAAATTTCAACTATTATACCCAAAAATTTCAACAACATATCAATAAAGCTAAAAAGACCTCAGGATGGCTAAAACCCACATTTAGTGAAAAATCACTATAGGTAATAGCAGACGCTTACATCACAGGTCCTATAGCCACCTAACCTAACCACCAATAACATCAATTAAAGTAATTTCAAAACACCACAACTACCAATGGGAAAACCTTTGTTAAATCTACATAAATCTACTAATAACTAACATATACCATTCATACAACATGCACAACAAAATATTTTTAATATTAAAAAGGCGTCTCAAAAATAGTAACTCTGCTGACAGAGACAGCGCTGGATCCTCCAGTATTCTTCCTAAAAAGAAGAAATAAAAATAATGGCGTACACAGTAACGCTATATCTATAACAGAGAGCCCACAGCACTTATCTGTAAAGGACGATACACCAAACTTCTAGCAAAGAAGGTCCATGCGGCGCTCGATTGCAGTCATCTGTTCAACCAGGACAGCAACGGAGAACCTTTTTAAATCCAACAGATCTTCAATAGTAGCACATCTTCAACATTATCACTTGCCCGACGGAGGCTTCCGTTTCGCCACACAGAGGGCTTCTTCAAAGGGCTAGTTCTAAAATGAATCAGCCACCATCTACTCACAGGGACGGTCTCCGATAACCAGCACATCAGCGTCTGACGCACATTAAAAGAACCCTACCATCAATCAAAACAATACTACGTAAAAGAGGGTGGAGCTACAAAGTGCACATTGACAGAATATACCAAAAAAAAGTCCTAAAGCCCAAAAAAGACTTTTAAAAGAACATTGACCATTCAATTTTATCGTTTAGCCCATGGGGATACAACGTATCTAAGGCATAAATCCACTGTTGCTCTTTCTGCAACAGCAGTTTCCCACGATCTCCTCGCCGGATAGACAGGGGAACATGATCGATTACAGTGCAACGTAGATCTTCAAATTGATGAGTAAATTCCAAACAATGCTGAATAAGAGGAGTATCAATATGTGATTTTCGGAGACTGCATTTATGCTCAGTCAAGTGGGTTTTCAATGGGCGAGTTGTTTTACCAATATACAACTGTGGACAAGGGCACCAAAGGCCATAAACCACATAAGATGTAGAACAAGTAGTTTGAGCTCATAAATCAGGAGTCTTGCCCCGATGTTTAAATGAATCACAAAGTTTAGGCTTCATAAGCGCACAGAAAGAACAATGCTGACACGCTATATGGCCTTGACTAGTCACCGAGGCTAAGGACTGCCGTAATACCGCAGGACATAAATAATCCCTCATATTGCGTCCTCGACTATAGGCTATACGAAGATAACAGTCAGCAAGTTTTGGATGAGTAGCCAACAATGTCCATCTTTTATGTAGAGTTGATACAATACGATTCGAGTATGGCAATACACAGGTAACAACTGTTCTAGAGTCCACTTCCACATTTGAAGAAGTAAACAGCCATTCCCGATGATTGAACCTAGCCCATTTATAAGCTGTAGATAATACCGTTGCAGGATACCCCCGATCCTCAAATTTCCGACGCATAACATGTGCTTGAGATTTAAATTCTGGTAAGGTGGAACAAATGCGTCTACAACGTAAAAATTGAGAATATGGTAAATTACATCGGAGGTGAGGGGAAGAGGGATCTGAGAAAGCAAGAAAAAAAATGGAGGAAACTCAAAACCGAAGAGCAGAGGAAGGAATACCTGAGCCTCCTAGCAACATATAAGAATGTAGTCAACCAGGCAAAAAAGACACACCATACAAACACACTCAGTAAGGCCCTCAACAGGCCTAGGGAGCTTTTCGCACTCGCCAAATCTCTCACCAAGGCTCCACATGACTGCAATCCCAGCGGAACCATAACTGCCCAACGGCTAGCAGATCACTATGCCAGCAAGCTTAATCCCACAGCGCCTGCCCTCCTCACTCCAAAGCTAGATGCAGTGAACTCCCTACAAAAAATTAACACCCCAGGAGGACAAGACCAGGGCAAAAAATGGTCCATCTTCCAGAGCGTGGTAGTCCAGCAAATAAAAAACATCATTACCAACTTAAACACCACAACCTCCCCTCTTGACCCCTGTCCAGCCGCCTGGATCAAGGCAACCAAGCAAGAAATGGCACAGCACATCTCTCACATAGTGAACCTTTCTCTACTGCAAGGTCTCATGCCATCACTTCTTAAAAAGTCACTCATACGACCCATTCTGAAAAACAAAGCACTCAATAAGGACCACCCAACCTCCTACCGCCCAATATCAAGTATATCCTTCCTCGCCAAGATTATTGAAAAGGCAGTTCAGCAGCAGCTGCAGGACCACATTGACGACGCAAACGCCCTTGATGTCCATCAATACGGGTTTCGTCAACATCACGGTGTAGAAACTCTCCTGCTAGCCCTAATGGACAACCTACTCAAAGGTCTAGAAAACAAGTGCAAGATGTATATGCTTATATTCATAGATATATCAGCTGCCTTTGACTCCGTGCATCACCCCACACTTCTGGAGCGACTCGCGTCCATAGGCATTTCAGGTACCCCTCTAAAATGGTTCTCCTCCTACATAACCAACAGAATGCAGCAGGTCCAATTCAACAATGACAAGGCAGCCCCCTTCCCACAAACTCAAGGCATTCCGCAAGGCTCTGCCCTCTCCTCCCTCCTATTCAACTTATACCTACAACCTGTATGCAAGATTTTCCAGGAACACGAGATCAACTACCATATATACGCAGATGACCTAATGCTATATACACAACTCGACGTAAATAGCCCAAACCTCAACAAACTTGAAAAATGCCTACTTGAGCTACAAACCTGGCTGCAACGAAATAACATGTCCATAAATCACAAAAAAACAGAAGCAATGTGTATCTCCAGGAAACCGGGCTTCAAGCCCCCAGCAACGGTCACCATGAACAATAACATTTACAACATCAACACTGAGATAAAATATCTAGGAGTGATGCTTGACAACAACCTATATATGGACAAACACCTTCGAAATACCAATCGGGCCATCTTCCACAAATTAAGAGTCTTGCAGCCCTTACGTAACATCCTCGATCATGCCGACTTCAGGTCAGTCGCACAAGCACTCATCATTCCACATCTAGACTATTGCAATGCCATACTGCAAGGCTTGCCAAAGAAAACTATAAATATTCTGCAATTGGCACAAAATGTTGCTGCCAGAATCATTATGCAAAAAGGCCTCTCTGAGCACATTACACCTGTACTAATTGAGCTACATTGGCTCCCCATTGCGGCCCGCATTCAATACAAAATGTTAGTCACTACATTCAAACTCATTCATAACTTAGCACCCTCACACCTCAACAGCCTAATCTCCAATCTACCCAACAACAGGAGTAGAAGAACAGTAAACCTCAATACCCTCTGTCCCCCAAAGTGCATCAGAAATGTTAATGCATGTACAAGTAAAAGATCATTCTCACTTATAGCTCCACTACTCTGGAACCGGCTGCCATGCGAACTACGTGCAACCTGTGACTTGAAAGACTTCAGAAAAAAACTTAAGACGCACCTCTTCCAATCGCATTACAATGTAACCTAGACACTGTACCCCACTACCACTGTATCCCACCACCAATTGTCTACCATGCGTGGGAAAGCTACTGTACCCCATGTAACCTCACAACGAGAAATGCATTCAGTTTATGTGTAAATATGTACATAATATATCCTGTGTGAAGTGTTTCCCATCGATCAACTGTAATCTGTAACCCTATGTTTGCTGTGTACTATCTCTCTCTCCCAATCACAATGTATATCCTTCTAATTCCTGGCCGGTACAGCCACTCTTACCATGTATGGCAACCGCTGCTGATCGCTGGAAGCAGCGGGATACAAATGTACACTAAATAAATAAAATAAAGAAATAAAGAAATCTGTTTATTATCATAATATTCAAAAGGCCTCTTTTCAGTGTAAAGCTCTTTACTTGATAAAACACATGGAGCTCAAAAATGTTCACAATGATATACTTATACCACATCGACTTAACTTAACATCATTGCTCCTTATGTTTTAAATTGATGTGGTATAAGTACATCATCGTGAACATTTTTGAATATTGTTTATCAAGTAAAGGGCTTTATACTGAAAAGCTGTTTTTTAAATATAATTATAATATTCAAATTATTATTATTATATTGAATATTACAATATAATAATATGATTTCTTTGTGATTTTTGGTTTGTTTATATGAAGTTTCACAAAGATAAATAAAATTAAGCCTTGATTTTTCTACCTGCAGTATCAAAATATCCTTAACTGCAGTACAACCAGTAGCTTGATGTGAAGAAGCACACTTCTCCAAAGAAATATTCTTCACTTTAGAATTAATGGCCTCATGTGTTTCTTCTATTTTTTCATCCCCCCAGCAATACTGAAACTTGACAACATAACAATCAGAGTTGAAACAGAAACAAAATACTTGGGAGTATCTATCGACCCACAACTGAACTTCCAGTGCACATAAAAAGAACAACCTCTGCTGTCTACTACAAACTAAGAACTCTAAAACATCTTCGCCCCCTCCTCACTACAGAACTATTTCGGACTATCTGCCAAGCCATGATCACCCCAATATTAAACTATTGTAACATCATCTACTATGGTCTCCCGAAAACCACCCTCCACCCTTTACAGATGACAGAGAGCACAATGGCACACATCATCTATGGAGCTTCCAGCCGATCCCATATCACCCCTATACTGATCCACCTACACTGGCTTACCATCACAGCCAGTCAAAGGGATGTGCAACAGCTGTTGAATTGATGTGCATCTCTTAGGGGGAGAGAATAAAGTTCCCTCCTCAGGTCTTGCCTGGTGACCCCTTTGTAGAACATCTATACCAAATCTCAGCAAGGCAAAACTACAATTAAAATATGGTAGGAACGAAGAAAAAAAGATACATACTGGCCACACGTCGCCCAGGATAGCTTACGCACTAAGGCTAATGATGGTGGTTGCGATAGTGCAAGTGCGCAGATGTAGATAACATCCCTGCCACAGATAAAGGCCATGGTGAGCTTGTTCATGGACCAACTATGGCAGGAGATAAACCACAGAAATTAATGAAAACGTTCAGAGGATTAACTATGGTTAAGTGGAATTCTGCAGATAAAGAGGAGATAATGTACTGCTATTTTTATGCTACAAACCCTATATTTAAATCAAGAGGGTATACAAAGAGAGTCTATCAAAAGCTGGAAGAAAGAAGAAAATTGCCATTAGAAAAATTGCAAAAAGCATCAGATGCAAATTTAAGATCTTTAATTTTAAAGATCAAAGAAAATAAGTATGTGAATGATAACAACTTGAAGCAACTGAGGGATTCTGTGGATAAAGAAATACAGGGAGGAGGGGACCTAGGTGAAAATACCAGAAGAAAGGAAGACACGGAAAAGGAAAAAAGGTTGAGGGGAAGATGGAATTGAGAGATCTGGAACTGCAGGAGTGCAAGCTGAATAAAGGAAGGGTCAACAAATTAACTGAAGAGGGAGAAGAAAAGGAAGTAGAAGTAACAGAGGAGAAAGACTCGGAGATGGAGGAATTAAAGATAGAACTCCTAGTCCATATGGAAAGAGATGAATATGCTGGGTTCCCAGCAAGGGAAAGGTTATCCAAATTAAATTTAACACCTAAGTTTAGAAGTATGATAATTAAGATGAACAATGCCATATCCAGTATAAAATGACCATTTATTGACATCACCAAAATTAATTGATTACAATATTGTGCAGCTAAAATTATTACTGCAAGAATACTACCAACTAAAGTGCAGGGCCAGAAGAAAAGAGAACAACAGTTCTTCCTTGGAAAAAGCGCATTGAAGGAAAAATACAATCATTGCATGCAGAGATATCCATGATATATGGGTACTTAAAAGGATTAAAATCATCAAAGATATTATAGAAGATCCAAAACATCAAGCTGAAGAATGCTGCATTAATAAAAAAAGACCTGAAGTTTCTATGTTCCAACAGTAAATTGAAAATAGTGGCAGAAGCGCAAAAACTTTGAAGATATGAAGAAAACAGGAGAGAAAGATATCAAAATAAACTATTTAGAGAGAGCCCAAAACAATTCTACAGGGAATTGGGAAAGAGCATTAATCTGGTAAAAGCACCACCAGTTGAAACCAAAACCTTCTGAAGAAAGTTATATGAGGACCCTATACAGTACAATCAGAAAGCAGAATGGTTACCCTGCACACAGGAGCATTTAGAAAAATCAAACATCACACCTATGGGAATGGTCTGTAGTAACAAAGAAAGAATTGGAAAGCAGTTTAAAATGAGCCCCAAACTGGAAGAGCCCTGGCCCAAATGGAGTAACCAACTTTTGGCTCAGTTAACATCACTCCACCAAGACCTGGTGAACTGCAAAAATCAATTGTTCAAGCAGCCGGACTTAACACTGCAATGGCTTACTACAGGAAGAACGTTTCTCCTTCCAAAGGGAGATTCAAGTAACATTCCTAAAAATTATAGACCAGTAACCTGTTTGCCTTCAAACTATAAGCTGTTCACTGCGATAGATGCAGGCACAGAAAAAGCAGGACAAGATGCACACCATGGAAATAGTCTTTATTCAAAGCCTATGAGGTCAACCCGACTCGTGTTATGGTCAAGAGTCCTTCTTCAGAGGTTAACGACCTGCACAATAAATAATATAATAAGACAATTAAAACCACCAATATACATAACAAAACAGATAATAAAAAGGATAATAAAAAAAATCCCATAAGACTTGATGATAAGAAGTAGATAATAAATTATATAATAAAATATAATACACAAATAGCTGCTTTTAAAGATGTTTTTCTTGTTAGCTACTACAAGAATTGAAATGACACACAATGCATTCACTATACTGCAGTTTTAATCTTTAATTTACTATGTATGACTCATTATCTATTCTTTAAATTGTATTGTTATTATGTTAGAAATTACCATGTGTGTCATGATTTTCCTTGTTGTATTATAATTTATTATAATTTATCATTAATTATCTACTTCTTATCAGGTCTTATGGTTTTTTTATTATCTGTTTTGTTATGTATATTGGTGGTTTTAATTGTTTTATTTTATTATTTATTGTAGAGGTCTTTAACCCCTGAAGAAGGCCTCCTGGCCGAAACATGTCGGGTTGACCTCATAGGCTTTGAATAAAGCCTGTTTCCATTTGACTCAGTAAATCACAACACTCTACTACAAAGACTCCGGGACATAGGGATATGAGGCACAGTCCTATATTGGTTTGGATACAACAAGTAAGAAACAAAACCCGACAGTCTGAACCCTTCACCCAGCACCAAGGAGTCCCTCAAGTATCAGCTCTCTCGGCGCTACTATTCAATATCTACATACAGCCGATTTGTAGCATTATAAAATGATTCAACATCGATTACAGAATATATGCAGACGACATCATGATATTCACCCCCATAAACATCAAACACCCAGACTACTCACAGTTCACAGCATGCTTGGAATCAATGTCAGAATGGCTCAACAGTCAAAGCCTTTCCATAAACTACAAAAAATCCGAACTGATACACATTGCCAGAAGTACGATATTCTCACCGCCAGACTCAATAAAAATCTTCGACCAAACTATAAGCAATAATAGAGAAGTCAGATACCTCGGGGTCACTTTTGACCAACAACTTGGCTTCCAGCCACACATCAAGAAAACAACCAGATCAGCCTACCACAAACTCAGAATGCTACGCAACCTCAAACCACTGCTCACCGACAACGACTTCCGAACTGTCTGCCAAGCTATAATAATGCCTATATTAGATTTTTGCAACGCAATTTACCATGGGCTCCCGAAGAAAACGACCCTCCCCTTGAAACTGGTACAAAACACTGCGGCCAGAATCATCACCGGAACAGCAAAATACAAACACATAACACCCATGCTCCATCAGCTGCACTGGCTTCCTATGACTGTACGCACCAAGTACAAAAACATTATAATAATCTTTAAAACACTAAACAATCTCACACCTACAACTCTACAACCACTGATCAAGAAAACACCACCTACCAGAACAAGGAGAGGAGCTGATAACAACATCCGAACCTTTCCAACAAGAACAAGGCGTGCCAAAAGGGATCCTCACTCTCGGCCTTGCTTTTCAATATATACATGCAGCCCATTTGCGCTCTCATCTGCTCCTTCAAAATCGCCTGCCTGGTATATGCTGATGACGTACTGCTCTACATGCCGTTCTCAACCGACCAGCCAGATTTTTCTCCTCTAACAACCTGCTTCAATCTGTCACCGACTGGCTCCATACACAAAACCTCAGAATAAATTTCAACAAAACTGAGGCCTTATTCATTACTAAGAACCAAGCATTTACTCCTCCCGCCTCACTAAAAGTATGAAACGCCGAGCTCCTAAGCAAGCCTACTGTACGCTATCTAGGGGTTACACTAGACCAACAGCTAGACATGAAAGCTCATATAAGCAACACGGTCAAGGCAATTTACCACAAAATACGGACAATCCGACACATACAACGCCTATTGGAGCCAGACGACTTCTGAACAATCTATCAGGCCCTTGTAATCCCCCACTTTGACTACGCCAACTAAATCCTACACGGGCTCCCAAAGAACATGCTGAACCCACTTTGGCTTGCAATGAACGCAGCCGCCAGAATATTGCACGGAGCCTCTAGGAGGGATCACGTAACCCCAATCTTGAAACAACTCCATTGGCTGCCGGTCCACTGCAGACTCTCCTTCAAAATACTATCGATGACCTTCAAAGCCATCAACAAGTGCTCCTCCACCTCCCTCACAAACCTCGTCCACCCCACTTCCCCTAACAGAACCAGGAGGTCATTCGCCGCCAACACACTGATAATACTAAATGCAATAACGAAATGCTCACAAGAAACAGAGCTTTTGTATTCTATGCACCCACATGTTGGAACGCCCTCCCACCCACCATCCGGGCCATCACTGACCTCGCCCAATTTAGGAAGTCACTGAAGCACCATCTCTTCCTTCAGCACTACTCCCATACTAGCAACAAATCACAACCAGTCATACTCAACCGCCAGGACACCGCCCCCAGCACTCCCACGCCACACTGTTGCAGCTCCACCCTTTAGCACAACGGTACACCCAGTATATTGAACGTGTATATAGTTTCTAATACCACAAATAGATGCCAATGTGTATATAGTTGCCAATGTGTATATAGCCGCCTAATATTCAGATAAACGCCAAGCATCCCCGGTCAAGGTATACATCTGCGATCTGAATGAACAATCTGTATATAGTTATACAACCTGTAAATAGTTGCCAGCCAATCTGGTCACCTGCAACCGGATTGCTCAGCCTGTACATAGTTACCCTTGTTAGTCCCAAGTTGTAACACCTGTTCATTGTAAGGACAGCGCAGGTTCTGTCTGCACTGTACAAATTTTGTTGACTGTAAACCGCACTGATTCTAAATAGCGCGGTATAGAAAAGACATTAAATAAATCCTAGAGACCCCACTAAACTTCAGGAAAGCAAACCAATCCACCTGCAACAGAGCCTTCTCCCTATTTGCACCCAAGCTGTGGAATGATCTCCCACATCAACACGTGAGATCAAAGACTTAACGGACTTTAGAAAGGCAATAAAAACCCATCTGTTCCTGGAATACTTTGAAGATACCCTGGAAGATGATGATTAACAGTAACAGCAACTGGACCATGAAAAGCAGCTAGAGCTCTTGTATATAGTTAGCAACTGACAATTGCTTGTTCTGTCCCGATGTAACCTCCAAGTTGAATAACCCTGTTCAATGTAAAGCTTTGTTGCTATAACTGTTCATTGTAAACTGCTTTAAATAAATAAATAATAGTGTGCTTTTTATCCTGCTTTTTCTGTGCCTGGTGACATTGCAGGAAGGGTGCTCCTTCTCTCACTGCAATAGATGCAGACAGAGTATACGATCACATTGAGCTCAATAACGTCATGGCCAAGGAGCAAAAGGGCAATAAGAGGGGGACATATAGAACCAAAGACCAGTTACTATTGAATAAGGCCAGTGCTAAGAGAGGCAGAAATCTAACTGTAGCATGGATTGATTATAAGAGAACTTTTGACAGCATCTCTCACTCTTGGATAATACATCGCTTTGAACTGTATAAAATAAAACCTGGTTTGATAGAGTACATTAAGTTCACTATGACAATGTGGCAAACCACACTCTTTTTGAGATATGAAGATGGTCAGTGCATTATTCCTGACATTAAGATCCAATGAGGAATATTTCAGGGAGATTCCCTGTTGCCACTTCTATTTTGTTTGGCGCTTAATTCAATGAATGCTCTCATCAATTCTTTGGGATATGGATTTAGCCTGAATCCTAAAGAAGGTAACAGCCCAGAAGCAACTTCCCATTTACTATTAATAGATGATTTGATGCTTTACAGTTCCAGTGACCAATGATTAGCAGAGCAACTTTGTGTAGTGAAAAGCTTTTCTGATAACATCAGGATAACTTTTGGCCTTGACAAGTGTGCTAAGACAACATTTTTCAGAGGAAAATTGAGCAAAACCGAAAACAGTCTCCCTTGATAAGGTTGTGACATCAAGGACCTTAAACAGGAAGGCATATATAAGTATTTTGGAATAGAGGAAGGAATGACACTTGAGGAGAAACTATTGAGAGAGAAGATAAGCAAAGAATATTACAGGAGATTAAACTTGTTATTGAAAAGTGCTTTAACATCATGGAATAAGATACAAGCCATCAATCAGCTGGCAATTCCTGTACTTTCATAAAGCTTTAGGATTGTGGACTGGCCTCATAAAGATCTTGAAAAGCTGGACGTGTGAACAAGAAAAGTCCTCCATGCCCATGAAGTAATTTACAAGAATCAGTGTATGCCAGAACTGTACATTCCTAGAGCTGAAGGAGGGCTAGGACTTATAGAGAATGATTACACCTGCAGAGATACTATCATAGGCCTCCAGGCCTACCTGACAGCATCACTGGATCCAAATACGCAAAAAGTATTGAAGTATGAAACTAAACATCCTGAATCTATCTCCATCATCAAACTTGGCCAAGCATTCAGACGATTAGAAGGAATGAGTAAGAATTCAGACATGCATGGGAAAGGAAGTAACATAATTTGCAAAACAAAAGAAAAAGCTTTTCAAAGAATTAGATCAGCAGGCAAGGAAAACCAAGAGGTAAATGCACAAATACAGTGGAAAATACAGTGTTACTCAAAGAACCTTTTGTCGATGAAGAACAGACACATGAATGGTTAAGGAGAGGTGAAATGAAACCGAAGGATAAAAGATTGATAATTACAGTCCAGTACAGCAGATTAAGTTTGTATATACCATCTTTATAAACAGAGTTCCTCAAAATGTTTTACAATAAGAACAGACATCAAAGGAAGGAAGAGTACAGTAGAAGGTATTGAAAGACATTCCTATTATAATACTGTATCTAAGAAAGAGGAAAAGATCAAATCCTACCAGAAACAAGAATATTAACCCATTTAATGTTTTAAAAAAAGAGGATTAGCCATTTTTCCTTACTCTTGTAACCCTAATCCTCATACCAGTATCAATAACTCATAGGAAACAGCAGTGTTTTCAACACCTTCCTAAAACTCATTAAGCTTGCTTCCTCTCTTAAGTAAGCTGGCAGAGCATTCCATTGTTCCAGTTCATGCATTTCTTAAAAAATATTTATGGCTGAGACAGAGGGGGCATGAGCAGGAGCTCCGATCTGCTGGATGCTGAAGCATAAAGGAATGGTAAAACCCTTAGGATACTCCCCTGTCCATCCTAGGTACAATGGACTGCAATGTGGGAGTCTCTAGGGCTGCAATGCAGGTGATTAGGTTAGGCATGGCAGCATTTGAGTGGAGGAGTAGCCTAGTGGTTAGAGCAACTGCCTAGTACCCAGAAGATCATGGGTTCAAATCCCACTGGCACTTCTTGTGACCTTGGACAAGTCATTTTACCCTCCATTGCCTCGGAAGAAAAGGCTTGGCAATCTACTTCCGATGATACATTGCCAAGAAAACCCAGAGGCAGCTGGATTGCCAAGAGTCAGCACTGACTTGACAGCATTTCAATAAAAAAAATCAAATTTGGAGGAACTGGTGCTGCCTTCCGATATTGAAACATCATTGCCGCCTGAGGCACGGACTCTGCCACCCCGCCCAGATGAAGCCCTTCCCTCACCTGACAGTCTAGAACCATTGACATTTGCAGTTGGAGCCAAGTTTGGCTCTTTGCGAGAGGATCTGTCGGCAGAGGTTCAAGGGATGCTCCCTGGGATCCCCAGGCATGTCAGTCATCTGCTGTAATACCAATGACTAGCAGTTCTAGCGTTACTGAACAACCTTTTCTGCCTCTTCCTCGACCAAAGACGTTTACACTCGAGACTATCTGAGAGGCCATAGCCATACATTCAGAAACTGTTTCTAAACAGTCGTTTGATTTGTCTGCCAGGGGGCAACAGAATTCTGATCGTATTGCAGCATCTGTAAGTACTGTTGAAATGTTAAAGCCTAAGGTTGAAGATCATGACCGGCAAATACTGTCTTTGTTGTTTACAAACTTGGCTCTGGTTAAAGCAATATTGCTTTACGATTTAAGCTGGAGCTTTTGGAAAATCTGGTCTGCTCTACAAATTTTCAGGATTTGAATTTCCCCAGCTCAGTGGGGATATCGCCAATTGAGATGTTTGAGAAGTATTTGCTAGAGGATCTTGTGGTTCCCCAAGAGTTCATTCCTTTCTTGCTAAAGCTTATTATTTGTCATCTGGTAAAAAGGAGCCTGTTGGTCAAAGTGTGGACCCTGATATGGATGTTTTGAATGTGACTGAATTATTAGATACATTTGGGCAAGACAAATACAAACCTACTACTCTTTTGGTGCCATGGATAGGGACTAGATTCTCAAAATGTACTTTAGAAAGTGGTCTTTAACCTTCCTGGGTTTCTCAGCCTCAATTTTTCCCGATATATCTAGGGGGACACAAAAGCATCGTCGACAATTTCTTCTGATGAAACCTGGAAGTTTCATTTCACTTATGGTTTCCATGTAAATGTTTGATAGTGTTTAAATCTGTTAGATATGTATTTTTCCAGCCTTATGACCTTACTGCTTTTCTTAACTCTAGAAGGGTAGTGTCATCTTCTACCACTGGTTTAGAAGTTGATGTTTCCACAGTGTCATGAATATTAAGTCTCGGTCCACTTTGCTGCCATCTGATTTTCCTAATGTATGTTCTTATTATGTTTTTGGGGTATTTACTTTCTACCTAAAAGCTTACTTCACGCCCCCCTCTTATGGTTGGCTATTAGGAAGCTTATGGACCCTTTGGTATGTCTGAATTGTATAACTCATTCCTGTGTTATGTATTTGTCCCCAAAGTTTCCTTTTTCTGTACGAGAGTTTGATAATAATATTGAAATTTAATAAAGATTAAATTAAAAAAATATATTTAGGTGTTTCTTATAAAATATGTAATTCATGTAAAGTACTTTCTAACATTTATGCCTGTTTTTAGAGCAGGTGTAATGTCCACATTTCAATCTAGGTGCTATTTCTTCAGGATTTATGTGAGTATTTTATAAAGACACGTAGATACCTGTGTGCATTTATAAAATAAGCTAAATCTAGGAACCTCTCTGCCTTGTTAATCTAGGCGCCCTATTAGAAAACCACCCCCATAAAGCCTTCTGATTCTATCTTCTTAATATGCATTGCGTTTACATGTTTCGTTGTGCTTTGCCAAACCTCTTGCCCAAGCTTTAGACTTATCCAGTCTTTCACAGCTATAAATTCTTGCTGTCTGGTATGTTTTCACATTTTCCCTTTTTTTTGTATGTGCTCTACATACACCTTCTTTATCTTCATTTCTCTTGACTTCTGGTTAAAATTTGTGTATAGTACAATGCTTATTTTCACATAACTTGATACACCGCATGACTTTATTCTACCTTTTCTTCAGTTGCTAATTAGCCATTACTTCCTTTCATACCACTAACTGTCTCTGAGCTCAGCAATCTTTTTGGACAAAATATGAAAAAAAATACATCATCTTTCAAGTAGATGTTGGTACGCTGATCCCTACTTTTTGAGGAATGTGCTGGCAAAACCCTGCATTGTTGGGAAGAGAGGGGATTCTGCCAGGAAAATTCTTTGTTTTCAAGGGAGGAAAGTCTCTGACAAAACTGGTGTTCCAGTCACCCAGCATGTTACACCCACATATGCTACTTCCTTTGTAATGCCGGCATCATATTTTCAAAGCTTGCAGACTAGATCTGTTAATCTCATCACCCTCAATTTAGCTTTCTCAGATAACTTATCTCCTCTTGCATTTAAGTGTTTTTCAGAGGCATAGCCTGGTCTGGTATTTGGTGGGGCCAGAGTTAACCTGGTTGGACATTGGAGACAGGTGGATGTTGTCATCACCTCCAGTTCTTGTCTCATTGTCAATGTTGCTGCCATTGACTGAGTGGTCCTGACTCCAAAGTTGGGGGAGAGGGGAGATGCATAGCCTACTGAGGCTTACCTGTGGCTCTACCCCTGATCTGTTTATCAGAATTTTACCTTTTTTTCATGTTGACCTCCTTCTTCTTTTTATTGTTTTGCTTATTGTAATTTGCTTTATAGAACAGTATACATAAGTATAACCATGAGTATGGCAGATATATACCACCCATGCTCTGTAAGAATTTTTCATGAAGAAATGTATCATGGTGACAATACGCCTTCAAAGAAGCATAGACCGCATTTGTCCATTGCACATGTATTCATTGAGAGAACTGCAGTCCCCATGTCCAATATGAATATATGCAGTGAAAAAGCATACAGTACCTATTCTCAAGCCCATAAAGGAGGGACATTTATAAACCTTTGTCTGCACAAAATGTGGTATACTTAGGAGTGTCCTTGTAGAATAGGCGTGCTCAAGAAAGGTATTTATCTTTATCTTTATTTAAAATTTGATAAACCGCTTTCTGTCGAAACAATAAAAGGTTGGCAATGCACAAATAAGGAAAAAGAACGCCAGAGCAAAATAGGAAAGTAAAAGTATAAAAGCATAACAGATAAAATGGACAGAACATAACAAAACAAAACAAAAGGGCCAATATGTTTGGGCAGAGCATAGGAGGCACCATGATGTAAATGTGTATTTTATAAACTGCATACGTACTTTACACGCTAATATTTGTCTGCTCTTGAGCAGATGGAAATGACAGCACCTACAATCTAGGCACTATTTCTGCAGGATTTGTGTTAGTATTTTGTAAATACACATAGGCACTACTGTCCCTTTATAAAATAAGCTAAAAATAGGTATTTTTCCACCTCCAAACCTAGGCACATCCTGTTACAAAATTATACTCAAACTGTATAATAGTGGAGAGGCTATGCTGAGTTCTAATTTTGTACCAATGTTTGTCTGCTTTATGGCATTGTAAAGATAGCTGTCAGTATTAATACAACTTCAAATAACAAAATAAACATACTGTTGATGTAAAAAAAAAAGAAAAAAAGTATGAAGCATGTCAAAATGCTTACTAGTGGAAGCATTGTAAAATCATATACAAAAATAATTTTCTCTGGTGTCAGATAAAATCAGTCTCACTCCTATCAGCATTTCACTGTCCTTATGAATGCCAATATAGTATCAATCAATAATTTTATTTATAAAAACACCCAAATGTTAATCATATTGTGCTGTAGACTTAACTCCTTTTTACAGATCTGAAGTAATTCCATTGCTCTGCTTTAGACAATGTAACATAAAACCATGTAAGGATTTTTATATTTTTGTGGTTTGTTAAAAATAGGGAAATTGCTTTGAAAACATAAGAACATAAGAAATGCCATACTGGTCAGACCAAGGTCCATCAAGCCCATTATCCTGTTTCCAACAGTGGCCCATCCACGTCACAAATATATGTCAGGTTCCCAAAAAGGTACACAGATTCCACAATGCATATCCTGGAGTAAGCAGTGGATTTCCATAGTCCTCTTTAATAATGGTTTATGGACATTTCCTCCAGGAACTTGTCCAAACCTTTTTTTAAACCCAGCTACATTAACATCTTTTACTAAATCCTCCAGTTTGTAGCTTCATTGCGTGTCACCTAGTCTTTCTACTTTTTGAAGGAGTAAACAGCCAATCTATATTTACCCGTTCCACTCCATTCATTATTTTATAGACTTCTATCATATCTCCCCTCAGCCTTCTTTTTTCCAAGTTGAAAAGCCCTAACCTCTTAAGCCTTTTCTCATAGGGGTATCTATCCCCTTAATCATTTTGGTGGCTCTTCTCTGTACCTTTTCACTTGAATCTTACAATATATATTCTCTCCATAGAAAATTATAAATATATATCAATTCTAAATAAAATAGAATTAAAGGTGACAAAATTGTGTAACTATATTAATTTGATTGTAGATATGGGTTCTTGTAATAAAGGAATTGTGTATTTAAGTAGCTGTGCATATCATCATGTTCTTTTAAGGTATTCAGTAATACAGAAAATCAAAACATTTTATTCCAGTTTGTAACATATGTTGTGACAGGCAAAAATCAATTTCCATTTAATTTATCATTCCACACTCACTGATGATGTACTATTAGGAAAATGTAGAGTATAATGTGGGTAATTACATAAGTTAAGGGAACCATCACAATATATTAAAGATGATAATGAGAGATCCAGCTGTGTTGGTGAAGAAAGTTGAATAATTTGTCCTGTTTTTCACTCCAAAATGTCTTAAAAAAATAAAAGTAGACTTGCAAGTAGAGTACTAAAAGCAATCGTTCTATATCTTGATAATGCATTGAGTATAGAAAAATGGAACTAAAGTTGAAGATTTTGCATTAAATTAAGTAGATAATGGATCAGGGTATGACATTTTTCAAGATGGTGGCCACAGGATAGGAACAAATGGGAATCATTCCTGCTGTGTAATGAAAATTGATATCTGGGGGCAGAGGCGTAGCGTGGGTGGTGCAGGGGGGGCCGGCCGCACCGGGCGCAACATGGGGGGGGCGCTCGCACTCGCAGCTCTCTGTTGCCGATGAGGGGGAAAGGCAGGTCCCTATGATACATGTTGGCGCGTACGCCATCTGGTGGTGGCACTGCAAAGAGGTTTGCGCTATAGCCCTCGAGCCCGCAGTCCTGGGAGTCGCATTGTTCTTGGCAAACCCTCGGCAACAAAGCGCAAGCGATGCGATTGACCCCCTCTAGGTAGCTATTTCACACAAGCTGCCGGGGCGGGGTGGGAGGGGGACTGTTTATCACGTCGTTGCCCCTCGATCTCAATGTAAAGCTGGGGTTGGGGTCGGATCGCCCTGTGCGCTCGAGAAGGCGGAGCTGCAGGGCGGCATCGCGAGTTTCTGGTTCCGGATCTCCTCCTCTCCCTGCTGTTGGGCGTTTAACCATGCTTGTCGGGCTCTTGCTGCTGTGCTGTTCGTTTCCCTGGACTCCGGCTCAGCGAGGTCAGTGCTGACGATCGCTCCCTCCCGGGGTAGGATCATGGTCGGCTCCCCCGCGCAAAGAAGCTCCCCGGCGGCTAAAATCCACGGGTTAGGGGGCGCAAATTACTTGCCTTGCCCCGGGTGCTGACAACTCACGCTACGCCACTGTCTGGGGGTAAGCCTCAGGGAGCTTCCCAGAAGGGCATGTTTGGATTTTCATATTAATTGAACCCCAGGGGAGGTATGAGGAAGTGTCTGGATTCAGAGGACTGGATGGGGAAGGGCTTGTTGGAGGCAGCTAGGCCATCAGAGGGCGCCCCCCATGTCTTCTGAAATACTCAGTATGGCCATATGAAGAGACCCATATATTTGGAAATTTTTGCACCTTGCCACAGCCGGGAATATACGAGAAATTTAGCTATGGGTGCAGCTTAGCGATTAATTCATCTGTATCCAGTAGCTAAATACTACAAAAATGGTCACTTATCTGCTATTATTTTTCTGGATTTTTCTGCAACTGTTATTACATCATCCAGTAACGAATTCCAGAGTTTGATTATGCGTTGAATGAAAAAATACTTTCTCTTATAATAGTCTTAAATGGGTTACCGCTGGGGTTTTCAACCCAGTCCTCGGGGAACCCTAGGCCAGTCAGGTTTTCAGGATTCCCAGAATGAATATGCATGAGAAAGATTTGCATGTTCTGCCTTCATTGTATGCAAATCTATCTTATGCATATTCATTGTGGGACTCCTGAAAACCTGACTGGCCTAGGGTTCCCCGAGGACTGGGTTGAAAACCTATGGGTTACAGTGTAGCTTCATTACATGTCCCCTTCCACTTTTTGATGACCTAAACGATCAATCTACATTTACCCATTCCACTCCAGTCATTCATTTATAGACCTCTGTCATATCTCCCCTCATCTGTCTCTTTTCCAAGTTGAAAAGCCCTAACCTTTTAAGCCTCTCCTCATAGGGGTATTCTTCCATCACCTTTACCATTTTGGTGGTTCGTCTCTATACCTTTTCTTATTCTGCTATATCAAGAGTTTCTCATGAGGGACCTTGTGTAAGGTGTGACTAATTCAGAGTTACTCATTCCAGATGATGCCCACAAATTTGTGAGGGTTATTGTGAGTAGCAAATGAATATATATATATAAATACTCAATAGGTCCAGAGGTAATTGCTACATCCCTCTTTTCCCAAGATTCTATAGGTCTATTTGGCAAATAAACCATGTAAGATAAAGGAACCAACCCTGTGTTTATATATAAATTAGACATTATTACTGATAGAAAAATAATGCAGATATAGAATAAGTTAGTTTTCTGAGGTAGCAAGTTATGTATTTATTTATTTTTTATTTAACAAATTTAGATATACTGTTTTTCTACAAGTCAAAACAATTTACATGGAACTGAGTAGATACAATGAACAATTTATATATAACATTATGAACATTTTACAGTGAACATTTGAACATTTTGGAGAGACAAAGAACAGTGAACATCTTTTGGAGAGCTCAAGAAGTTAGAGATTAAACATTTGGAAAAACGATATACAGTGTGGAGTAAGGGGGTGAGGAGCATAAGGGATATAATGTGGGAGTTTTTATGGGGGTGGTGTGGAGGATATTAGGTTTGTTTGCTTGTGATCATACTGTTCTTTAATTGGTTGGTATCCATTGCCAAAGTGTTCCTGGAAGAGATAAGTCTTTAGCTTTTTACGAAAATCTGAGGTTGAAGTGATGCTTCCTATTGAGGGGGGTAGAGAATTCCAGAGGGTGGGCGCATATGGTGTGAATACTCTTGCTCGTGTGGTTTGTTTGCTTTTTAGAGTTTGCAGTCTGTCACGATTCGTCTTGGTCTGTCACGATTCGACGCATGAATTAAAGTTTGAAGGTGCTCTGAAGATTGGTTGTCTAGGGTCTTGTGGATGATGGTTAGGACTTTATATTGTATTCGTGAGCTGTTAGGGAGCAGTGGAGGAGTTTGAGGATTGGAGTAAAGTGGGTTTGCTTTGAGGCTTGGAAGATTGTTCGAGCTCCAGTATTTCTGGAGAGCTGTAATGGGAGGAGTAGGCTTTGGCAAATAGAAGTCCAATAGTCGAATAGAGGAATGATGGTGACTTGGCAAGACTAAGCGGAATGTTTCAGTGGATAGGAGGGGACATATGTTTCGGAGATTTTTGAGCTTGTAGTATACAGCTTTGGTGGTGTTTTGAATTTAGGTCTTGAAGGTCAGTTTCTGGTCAAGTACAATTCCGAGATATTTTATCTGGGAGTTGACCCAAATATCGTTGCTGCCAATTCTGATGGAAGCAGGGGGTTGAAGTTGGAATCCTTAGTGATGTGAAGGAGTTCTGTTTTATTGAGGTTAATGGATAGATTGTGAAGGTGGAGCCATTTGATGACGAGGTTTGGTTTCTTTAGGGGAGGTCTGATTGATGCTTGTTTGATAGAAGGAGGGAGGAGTCCTTGAGAAAGGGAAGAGTGTATGATTTCAGATATGATTGGTAGGAATTGATTTCCAGAGGCTGTGATGTTGATGTTGCTGATTATGTTGCTGAGTTCCTCAGGTGATAATATTTTGAAGGCAGTCCAGTGGTGGTTTTGTGTGGCTGGCAGGTTTGATGTCATATCCTGTGGTTTAAGAGTGTTGTCACGGCTTGTTTGTGAAGGATCTTTGGTGAGTGATTTGACAGTCCGCTCTCGGTTTGACTTGCCTGTGCGGATACCTTCTTCTCTTGTTGTTTGAATGATTTGACAATGTCAAAGAGTTCCCTGGGCTTATTGATGGAGCGTGAAAGGAGGTGGTTGTAGTATTCTTTTTTGGCTTTGAAGGTTGAATCATGGTATAAAGTTAGGTCATGTAGGTAAAGAGATTTGAGTTGATGGTTTTGAGACTTTTTCTGCACTGTCATTCAAGGAGGCGCAAGTTGCATTTCTGTGCTTTTAGGGCTGCAGAGTACCAGGGTGCATGTGGTCGTTGTTTTTTGTGTGGAACTTTGGGTGGAATAAGAGCGGCAGCTGATGTTTGAGTTCTATGTGCAGATCATTATTTCAAGGTCAGGCTGGGCTGGCATGGTTTGTTGGAGGAAGGCCTGTTTGTCTAATAAGAGGAACCTTTGATTTGTTGGAGGAGTGCTCTGTGGTGGGATGTGTAAGCAGGAGCTTGGTATGTTGAATGATATAAGGTTGTGATTGGACCAGGGAACTGGAAATACTAAGGGCGGAGTATATCTGGGTGCATTTAGGAGTTGATCTGGTTCAATGATGCCACCCTTTGTGTGGGTTGGGGTGAATATAAGCTGAGTGAACTGGAGGCCTGTCATAGCTTCGAGAAAGACTGAAAAGTGGTTGGTGAATGCAGAATGGAGGTTTAGATCTCCAAGTAGAACAAAGTCTTTGTGAGTGGATGAGTAGGAGCAGATTTCTTCCAGTAATGTGGCGAGTTCTTCAGTTTTGGGTTGTGGGGATCTGTTTGCAAAGCAGATGGTGAGGAAGTGGTTTGAGATTGTGATGGTGTCATGGTTAGGGATGGAGGTGTGGTTCATGCTGTTGAATTTGAGGCTTTTCCGTTTGAGGGAAATTGTGAATGTTGAAGGTGGTGGGTGGTGGTGGTAAATTGGTTGAGCAGGATGCTGTTGTTTTTGGTGAATCAGGTTTCTGTAATGCACAGTATGAAGACCTTGTTGTTTGTTATGTAATCATAGAGGGTTTGAATTTTGTTTTGGGCAGCGTGCAAGTTAATGAGGGCACAGCATATTTATTTATTTATTTATTTATAGTCTCTTATATACCGCACTATTCAGCATCAGCGCGGTTTACATTAAACAAGGAGTTACACAATTCAACGGTACTTTGTGTTTACAGAAAACACAGGAAATACAACTCGGATAACAGGGTAATTAATTAATATAACAGACATGATCTCATCCTGGCTTCAGTATTGTGTATGGGAGGTCTGTGGGGTGTCTGTATTGAATTTGTATGTTTGGAAGGTCTGTGGGTAGGTTGTGTTATCTGGATTGTTTAATGGATAAGACAAGAGGAAGAGGTAGTGTTTCAAAGCTTTTCGAAACTGCAAAAGGTCTGGTATTGATCGGATGTTTTGAGGAAGGCTGTTCCAACACCTTGGTGCACAGAAAAAGAAAGCCCTGTCAGTAGTAGTTTTGGTGTATTGTGTTATTGATTTAGGGACTAACAGAGAATTGAGTGATACTGACCTTCTATCCCTATTGAGGGGTGTTGTTTGGATCATATCTGATAATGATGCAGATGAGAGCTCTTTGATGGCTTTGAATGTAATTAGTAAAGTTTTGAAAGTGAGTCTATTTCGTATCGGGAGCCAATGAAGATGTTTTAGAATAGGTGAAATATGTTCTTTCCGAGATGCTCCATGAAGGACTCTTGCTGCGGCATTCATTGCCAATTGAAGTGGATGTAATGTGGCTTGAGGGAGACCTTGTAATATTGAGTTCGCATAATCAAAATGAGGTATGATTAGCGCCTGATAGATGGTTCTAAAATCGTCTGGCTCTAGCAAGGATCGTAGATGTCTAAGGGAACGTATTTTGTGGTATACTGCTCTTACAATATTTCCTATGTGTGCTTTCATATCCAAGTTCTGGTCTAAAGTGACACCAAGGTATCTGATGGTGGTCTTGGTCTGGAGGTTAGCATCCTTTACTTTCAAAAAGGACGGAGCAGTGAAATTTCGGTTCCGTGTAATGAATAACACCTCTGTTTTTTTGTGTTGGATCCTTAGATTTTGAGATTGTAGCCAGTTGGATACTTCATTTATGCAGTTTGTTAAAGGAGTGAGGTCGGGGTTCTCTGTTGAAAAAGGAAAATATAATAGCACATCATCCGCGTATATCATGCAGTTGACTCTAAAGGATCGTATCAGGTTGCATATAGGCTGCATGTATATATTGAACATAAGGGCGGAGAGGGAGGAGCCTTGAGGGACACCTTGTTTTTGATGAAACTGATCTGATGAAGTATCGTTGGATCGTACCTGTTGCCATCTGTCCGAAAGGTAGGATTTACACCACTCGAGTGCTTTATCGGTAATTCCCTTCCCTTTGAGACGTTCTAGGAGGCGTTCATGGCTCACAGAATCGAAAGCGGTTGCGATATCTAGGAAGACAAGGACAAACCCTTGGCGGATGTTATCAATACCTGATAATAAGCTGCTGAACAGTGTAGTTAGAAGCGGTTCCACACCGTGGGATTCTCTGAAGCTGTGCTGGCATGGGTCTAGTGGAGCGTTAATTTCAATATGATCCTGAATTTGTTTTTGTACTTCTTTTTCCAATATTTTTGCTAGTAAAGGAATGCTTGCTATTGGTCTATATGATTCTGGTTTAAGAGGGTCGAGCTTGTTGTTTTTTAGTAATGGCCTTATGGATGTTTGCTTAAGGATACGTGGGAAAGTTCCTGTTGTAAATGATTGAATCATGAGTCTGGATATGATGGGACTGAGGTCAGCTCGTAAATCTTTGATCCAGAACGCAGGGCATGGATCAGTATGAGCGGTGGTCATGTTTAAGCTAGCAATGATAGCATATAGGGTTGTGATGGTGTGTAAGGTTCATGTGCTTTTGGGGTAGAGTCTTTGGGGCTACTGTGTGGTTCTTGATGAGGCGTCCGTACTTTCTGTCGCAGTAAGTGCGATGAGTGCCATATGTTCGGTAGTCTGTTTGTAGGATTGGGAATTAGTGGAATCGGAGGGTGACTATTTGTGAGTGCATAAGTCCAGGAGAAAGCTAGGAGGCTTAGGATGGTTAGCCAGTATAGAGAGTGTGTCATGTTGTGGTGAGGGGTGGCAGCTGAGAGAGGTTACCTTGTCTCTTGTAGCTTGTTGCCAAG
The DNA here is from genome assembly GCA_033557465.1 of Ichthyophis bannanicus. Classification (NCBI taxonomy): domain Eukaryota; kingdom Metazoa; phylum Chordata; class Amphibia; order Gymnophiona; family Ichthyophiidae; genus Ichthyophis; species Ichthyophis bannanicus. The sequence goes on from CM066033.1 coordinate 1,224,192,707, forward strand.
CTTCGTTGGTGCCTGTCTCAGAATCAACTGCTGCCAAACCATCTGGTCACATTTTTTATCATTCCATGGGCATTTCCACTCACTCAAAACAGTTTCTTTAAACAAACATTGCCACTTTGAGCATTTGTACCTGTGCACAGCATTGATGATAAAGTAGGTACTCCAAAATGGTGATCTACTCTTGAGTCTAAACATCCACCACACTTCTCTTATGAAAAGAGTGTAGTACACTGGGAACTCTGTGTATAGTGATATGCAATGATCTGCGGTGGCTCAGTCACACCAGACCCCGGTTATTGGTTTTGTGGACATTTGACAGCTTTATCAATGGATACTGCAAACTCTGCTGCTTTGCTTATTGGAGGATGCTTTGTTTGTAGCAATTCTGTGGGGTTTGCTGGAAGTCTATTGTGCCGTTGTTGCCAGTGTGGGTGTTGTTTTTGTTGGTCCTCGCGAAGCTCTTAAGCACGGGACCACCAGATGCGGGCGTGCTTTCCAGTGCTGCTGAATTTAAAGGTCTAAAGGTTGGGCCTGATTGGCCTTAGCTGCAGGGAGTGGGAGGGGCTTATCTGCCCACTCCCTTTGGCTGACGCCAATCGGGTGGTGGTGCTTGAGACATTGTGCCTTCCGGCGCTGCTGAATTTAAAGATCCAGAGGTTGGGTCCAATTGGCCTTAGCTGTGGGGAGTGGGAGGACTTATCGCCCTGTGATTGCAGTTACCAAGATAAGAAATCACTGTTTTAGCAACCAATGTCATTGATTTGCTCTGCACTCAGAAGTACAGAAAATTAGCTGTCTGGCTAGGCTAGGCACACACCCCCAGGAGAATTTAGACCAGTACCTTAGCTTTTGCCAGGACAATTATGGCTGGGTCCGAGAAATCATCTCAAGAATGGCACAATGTCCAAAGTATGTCAGTGGTCCAATGCAGGCTACAGCCGGTCCAGGTGAGCTGTGTGATAGCACAGAGATTCAGGTCTGGGAGTGATTCACTCCTTCTCAAAGTTAATCCTTGTCCTTGTACACTGTCTGATTTTCCAGCTGTAGAGAGGCAGGCAGTAGGGTTAGAGACTTCAGAAAACAAACAGCCAGTGTCAGGGAGCTACGTTAAAGTTCCCAAAAGTGTTTAAAAGCAAAGTGTTTGTAAAAGTATCTCTTCAAGAGTACAAGTGGTGCTCATCCCTCTGTGTCCAGCGTATAATTCTTTGTCCTGACTTCCTCGTCACGGCACGGTGATTGGCTGGTCTCAGATACTGTATTTCATCTTCAGCGAATCATGTAACAGTTATCAGGTTGTCCTTCTCCCAACAAAGGTCCATCGTGAGAGAAAAGATACTGGCATGCAGGTTCATACATTGTTGCAAATGCTAAGACCAGTAAGAACATAAGAACATAAGATATGCCTTACTGGGTCAGACCAAGGTCCATCAAGCCCAGTATCCCGTTTCCAACAGTGGCCAATCTAGGTCATATGTACCTAGCAGTTTCCCCAAAAGACACAGGTTCCGCAATGCTTGTACTGGGTCAAGCATTGATATCCTGGGTCCCTTCAATGGTTTATGGACCTTTCCTCCAGGAACTTGTCCAAACCTTTTTTAAACCCAGCTACACTAACAGCCTTTACTACATCCTCCGGTAACAAATTCCAGAGTTTGATTACACGTTGAGTGAAAAAATATTTTCTTTTATTAGTCTTAAATAGTTTACCCTGTAGCTTCATTGCATGTCCCCTAGTATTTCTATATTCTGATAACGTAAACAATCGATCTACGTTTACCCGTTCCACTCCTTTCATTAATTTATAGACTTCTATTATATCTCCCCTCAGCCGTCTCTTTTTCAGGTTCACGTCACTTCCTATCAGAATCATTGGCTACCTCTTATCTACCAATATCATTTTGAAATCCTCATAATCGCTTATAAAGCATACTATACAAGTCTCTCACTGTGTGCCTCCCATCTCTTCTGGTCCCCTACTGCCGCACACAAACCCTATGATCTCAGGTCTCTAACCTCTTAGTACTTCCCTCAGTCTCTCGTGCACAATAGGAAGCCACACATCATTCAGCACTCTATTTTCAAACATTCTATTATTCTTTTATTCAAACAAAATGCGTACAACCACCTGTACACGGTCATACATGCTATAAATGTAAGTAGCTCCAATGTTAAATGTACATAGTTCCTTTGTTCCTATGTTAAATGTACATAGTTCCTATGTTTATTGTAAAACATGTTCTGATGTTTTATGTAAACCGCCCCTGATCTCAGGAAGGGGCGGTATATAAGCTTTTTTAAATAAAAAAATAAAAAACAAATATATAAAATATTTTTAAACCCTTCACCGCTGGACTTCTCTGGCAGATTACTTACGTGATGAATCCAGCTTTAGGAAATTCAAAAAAGCCCTTAAGGCATACTATTTTGAAAAGGCTTTTCCAGAATATCGGAAGCAGTGGAGCACTGGCCACCAGAATACCTACAGTTGTATACCCTACTCCTAATCTGTTAATGTAGTATTATCTTTTAATTCCTAGTTTCTGTCAACTTTAGCTTTCCTTGTCCTATTTAATTTATGGAGTTCTTTCATTTCTTTCATTTGAGTTTTATGTTTGCTTTGTTGCTAACCATGCAAAAAGGTGATATATCAAATCATTAATAAACATAAACATTACATTTTTTTCTGATGCAGTATAAACAAGACTGAAGAATTGGATGCGGCAAACCAAAGCCCCATATAGCATTTGTTGCAAGAAGGACTTGCTTAAATTTATGGATGATTTTGTAATTGAAACCATTTATTTTATTTATTTGGTTTTATATACTGCACTATTTAGAAATCAGCATGGTTTATAAAGAACAACAATCATTCATTATATAGAACCGGTTTTCCTAGAACAGGTACATTGAACATACAACAGGTATTGCAGTTAACTGTAACTTTTAAATTACAACAGGGGGTGTCAACTTGGGTAGAAACTGAGTGAACTATTTTCAAAATGGTTAATGGGCCATGATGTATGGCTGGATATGGGCTAAGGGAAGAAGGAGCTTGGTCCAAAGCAGGTTTATGTAATCTGGTCATAACATAGTTGGAAAACATGTGTCTTTAATGCTTTTCTGAAGGTAGATAGGTCAGAGATGGTGCGGATTGGGGTGGGCAGGGAGTTCTAGAGAAGTGACGTGTATAGAGTGAAAGCTTGGTTCCTAGCAGCCTGGAGCTTTTTCTTATTATAGATGGGATGGTATGTATGTTTGCCATGATTGACCTTCTAATTCTATTATCTGGTGTCCAATGTATGATTTCCTCCAGGGAGATTGCAGAGAGGTTGTGCAGGATCTTTAATGTCATTAGGACGGCTTTGTACCATTTCTGAAAACCTGTTTTGAAGACACTGATGCGAGTACCCTTTTTTCTCTGTTTTTCTCGGCGCGAAGGTCTTTGCTCACGGCCACGCCGATCGAGACGTTGGAGTTTGACCTCACGGGTGCCATTTTTCCCACTATGGCCTCTATCATCAGTTTTAAGCAATGTGGGAAGTGCCCCCCGCACTGTCCATCATGGACCACCACATTTTCTGCATAAAATGGGAATGCATTGGCTCTTCATTTCTTAGCGCACAAATATTTATTTATTTATTTATTTAATTATTTAACAGTTATTTCTATACCACTCTTCTTCAATTCAGAGCGTTTACATAGAACATAACAAGCCAGAGTTATTCACAAATTTTACTATGCATACCACCTGACTTCTGCAAGACAAACAAAACAAAACACTCTTTGGAATTCCCTGCCTCCAACAATAAGGGAAATAAAAGATCTTACCGACTTCAGAAAAAGATTGAAGACTTTCCTTTTCATTGAATACTATGGCAACTCACACGTGAAACTTATGACTACCAACAAAAAGTTGTCTTAAAGCACTCTATTTCCTTTCCCTAACCTCTACTCTACCCACCTAATACATTCAAATACACACGTATACTCCCTTCAGTTAAGCAATATATGCCTATCAATCTTTCTTACACCCTATAACATAAGACCAGTTATATTGTAAATAGTTCATTCTGTTATTGTATATAGTTAAAAATGTTTGATGTAAAGTCAAGTTCTCTGTATTGTAAACCGCCTTGATTGCTAGATAAGATGGCATATAAGAATGTGAAATAAATAAATAAATAAAATGCCTTGGGGTGGATCATGACGTGTCTATCTGCCTGCTCTGCCAACGGATGTTGGCGAAGATCCATAAGGATCATAAAAAGTGACAGGGGGAGCTGCTTGGTTCTAAGTCTGCCTTGGGACCGACATCGGGGGTGGAATCCCTGCCCTCGGAACTGGTGTCCGGTGATTCATCATTACGTGCCAGGCTCAGTTGGAGCCCTGGGGTCATGGAGCCTTGGACTGGGGATCGTCCTCCAAAGACCTTCCTCATGGATCCAGGATGTCGTCAAAGCTTAATGGCAATATCCGATCCTGGACCGGCAGGCAAGACCTCTGATGCCTGTGATCGGAATTCTCAAGCCAACGCTGACAGTGATGGCCAGGAGCAGCCCTTCAAACAGCCCTGGTGGGAGGAGACTCCCACGGCATCAGGTGATAGGGTCAGGTCCCCCGACGCCATCACCATCAGTGATTCCCCTGTGAGGGACATGGCTCTGGGCTCGATGACCTTGAGACCTGAGTCAGCTGCTGCAGAGGAAATGCAGCTTTGCTGCGTTCGTCGTGGCACAGTGTGGCCTGATGCCCGGAACCTCCGGGTCATCTGTGCTGACCTCAGGATCATCGTTGGTGAGGACTTTCCTGGAGGAGACTCAGCCAGTCCTGGAGAAGCTGGCTCATCTGATGCCACCTCCATCAGCGTCAGACGCAAGACTCAACTCATCGCTGGGCCCTGCGGCTGCGGAGCATCGGTGTCAGCCATTGTCAATGCTGAGTTGACTCGAGGATCGCACAACGATTCCTCCGACACCATCAGATTGGGAGACAGATGAGGAGTCCTCCATCGGGACATACCCTACAACCCTTCTCTACCTCACCATTGTCTGTGGTCCCCTCTGGAGGACCTAGCCTTTCTGGACTTCATGATGGAGATGTCCCAGGCTGTCATCTTTGTGGTGATGCCTGAGGATGAGCCGAGGACTGACGATCTCAAGATCCTACAATAAGAGGCTCTCCCGAAGGAGGCACTGACAGGGCCCATACCCATCATCCTGGAAAGGCGGCAGTTCAGGATGTGGGATAGCCCGGTTACAATGCCAATTGTGAACTTCGACTTGATTCTCAATATCGACTCGGCCGTAGCCCTGGCCTCAAAAAAACCACAACGGCCTCACAACTCCATGGTGGTGGAGTCAGCAATGTGTCTGATCCAAAAACAGCAGATGCACTCCTCTATGCCCTCGGGTAGGGAGGCATGCACCATAGATGCCTTTGGCAGAAAATGCTACCAGGGCTCCATGCTTACAGCCCGGCTTCAGGCATACCAGCTATATATGGGCATCTACCTGCGTTACATGGCGAAGGAGAGCGTCCGGGTTCCCAGCAGGATTGGCAGGTGAACATCTGGAGCACTTCTGGGCCCTGATTTCTTCAGTCAAGGAATGCTCCAAGTTTCAGACATGCAGTCTTTGACGCCTCAAGTCAGTGGCTCGTGTGACTGCGATGGGCATTAGTACCCTCCGCCTTGCCTGATACAGTCCTCCAACCTGGAGCAGTGGGTTCAGGACAAGTTGGCCGATGTCCCTTGCTGGGGAGAGAACTTCCTCGGCAAGTCCATGACGGAGAAGGCGACTGAGCTGGAGACAGAATTCCTAACTAGAACCAGGCTGTCAATGAAGACTGCTGACCCTTCCCGTCGGAAGAATTCAGGGAAAAAGCCCTTCCACCTGAAGACCAAGAAGACTTATGGGAAATTTCCTCCAGTTTCTGGCCTATCAGACTCCCCAACAGGGGCAGCAGGGGAAGCAGAAAGCCCTCAAGCCCCAAACAGCACCTAGCCAAAGCCTGGGGGGGGGGGGGGATTTTGACTCCTTGGACATAGTCTCCCTCCCTCAGAAGGTAATGGGCCTAAGGTTCACTGGAGAATAGCTGGTCCATGTTGTGCACCTCTGGCCATACATCACCACAGATGCCTGGGTGCTGCGGGTGGTTCGGGAGAGGTACCTCTCCCACTTTCTCCAGCTACCTCCTCCTTTCTTTCTTTCCAGGGAATTACCCATGGACTTCTTGCACACGGAGCTCCTGCAGAAGGAACTCTAGTCCTTGCTTGAGGGCCAGGGGTTGTACTCCCATTACTTCCTTGTGCCCAAAATGACAGGGGGCTTCTGGCCCATCCTGGATCTGCGGGACCTCAACCACTTCCTGGTTAGGGAAAATTTCAATATGGTAAACCTTGGAACCTTGCTGCCCTACCTCTTGCAGGGAGATTGGCTATGCTCCTTGGATCTCAAAGATGCCTACACCCAAATCCTGATCCATCCAAGGCACCATCAGTACCTCTGATTTGTCATAGGCGGATGCCATTATCAATACGGGGTGCTCCCCTTCAGCCTACCCTTGGCCCTCGGGTATTCACCAAGTGCCTGGTGGTTGTTGCCACCTGCCTCCGTCTTATAGGGGTCTTTTTCTTCCCCTACCTAGATGACTGGCTCATCAAGGCTGGCTCGCCAGAGGAGGTGTGCAACTCTGCGCAGTACACCATAGGGCTGCTACAGCAGCTTGGATTTGTGGTCAACTTCCCAAAGTCACACTTGCTACCGGCCCAGTGATTAGAGTTCACTGGTTCTCTTCTGGACTCCATCCAGGCATGGGCCTGCTTACCAGAGGATCGCACGCTGTGCCTCTCCGCCCTCGCCAGGGAAGTTCAGGGCTGCCCAGTGGTGATGGCCAGATAGATGCTCCGCCTGTTGGGGCCCATGGCCTCTATTGTCGATGTCACACCCTTTGCCTGCCTCCGAATGCGGCAGACCAAGTGGAAGTGCCCAGTGGACACAGCCTTCCAGCCACTTGGAAGGCAGGATCCAGGTCACACCAACCCTGGCAGCGTCCCTCAACTGGTAGCAGTGTCCCCACAACCTCTGAGTTGGACTGCTCTTCCAGGTGCCCCAAATTCAGCCTGTCCTCATGATGGACGCATCCAAACTGGGCTAGGGAGCCTACTGCAATCACCTGCAGTTGCAGAGCCCGTGGTTGTCAGGAGAGAGTGATCTGCAGAACAGTATACAATGCCCTTTGAGTGTTTCAGGATCACCTGAAAGGTCATGATTCAAGTCCAGATAGACAACCAGGTAGCGATGTACTACCTCATCAAGCAGGGGGTGGGGGGCACGGAGTTGTACCACCTCTGCTGGGAAGTCATTTGCCTGTGGAACTTTGTCGTCCGTCAGAAAATCGCCATCCGGGCAGTTTACCTGCCGTGCCCGGACAATGTGCTAGGAGACCACCTGAGCAGAATACTTCAACCCCATAAGTGGTAGCTATACCCAGCAATACTCGGAGAGGTCTTTCGCCACCGGGAAACCACAGAGATAGATCTCTTTGCCATTGCGGAGAATGCGCAATTACGATGCTTCTGTTCCCAGAGGCCCTCCCAGGGCAGGGAGACAGTGGATTTCTTCCTCCTCCCTGGTTCCCCGAGCATTCCTCAAGATTCAAGCGGAGGTGGCCTCCATCATCCTCATCACTCCCATATGGCCCAGGCAGCCCTGGTTCTCCTTTCTTCTGCAACTTTCTTGGTGGGACCTGCTGCCACTGGGGAGCTCCCTAGATCTGCTGTCACAGGAGAATGGGACGCTTTTGCATCCCAGTGCTCTGACAGTCCGGATGCTGAGAGGTTAACCATTTCACACTTTTGCCTCTCACGGGAGTTGGAAGATGTTCTGCTAGCTTCGCGTAAGGATTCCATGCATCGAGTGTACACCTTAAATGGCATAGGTTCTCTGTTTGGTGCTTCATTGCAAGACGTTTTGCAATATCTCTTGCATCTCTCCTGCACCGGCCTAAAGTTCAACACGGTCAGGGTACACCTTAGTGCCATTTCTCTGCATCACCCTCCTATCGAATGCTCAGTCATTTCGGTGCACCCACCGGTGGGCCATTTCATGAGAAGACTCCTCCTATCCCGGCTCCCAATCTGCCCACCAGTGGTGGCATGGGACTTAAATGTGGTTCTGGGATAGCTCATGGCTCCCCTGTTTGAACCTTTGGTGACATGCCATCTCAAATATTTGTCTTGGAAAGTCATTTTCCTAATTGCGCTCACTTCAGCCTGATGGATCAGTGAGCTGCAGGCACTGGTGGCCCATGCACCCCACACCAATTCGTTATCTATCTCTTTGATTTGAGTTGGAGGTCTGTAGACTACAGCAGTATGGATGACAGTGCCATCTCCTCTTTCCAACACAATCCAGAGTGCTTCTTCTTTTCCCCATGCCCCCTGCATTTCAGTAGTTTTAATATTGCTTTTGACATACAAGGTTACTCCTCCTCCTTTTCCATTTTCTCTGTCTCTTCTGAATAGATTATAGCCAGCTATGGCTATATCCCAATCATGCAATTCATTAAACCATGTTTCTATAATGACCACAATGTCCAAGTCCATTTCCACCATTAGGGCTTCCAGATCTGGAACTTTGTTGGCTAAGCTTCGAGCATTTGTGCTCATTGCTTTCCAGCATTTAACTGGCTTGCGTGTATTTTGCATTGATTTTGTTCTGCCCACTTCTTCCCACTTATTTTTGATGTGTGGTTTAAAAGTGTGGCTGTTTCTGATATTGTTCTGCTTTTGCAGGGAGGGACGTCCAGAACGTGACCTTCCCCATCCGTCATCCCCTTTTTCTAGTTTAAATGCATATCCACATACTGCCTGAATTTTTCATTTAGGATTCTTTTCCCTGCGACAGAGAGATGTAGTCCATCAGGACAGTATAGTCTCTTGTTGGTCCATCTGTTTCCCCAGTCACCTATAAATCTGAATCCTTCCTCTTTGCACCAGGTCTGGAGCCATGCGTTAAAGCTGTTTATGTGATGTAGTCTTTCTGCCCCCATACCAAGAACAGATAGAACTTCTGAGAATGCTACAGGGTTAACAATGGGCTTTAGTTTCTCCCCCAGAGTTTGAAAGTCCGTTTGAACTGTAGTGGCACTGTTTCTAGCCAGGTCATTTGTACCCAAGTGGATGACAACATCAATTTTGGAGTGCTCACTTTCAGCGCTAAGTACATCGACAATTTGGTATGTATTCTTGCTAGCTGAAGAGCCTGGGAGGCATTTGACTAACTTCTCTCCTCTGAACTGTGTTTCCAAGTTGGTGCCTCTGATGATGGAATCACCAAGTAGTAGTAGTTTTCTGTTCCTTGAGTTTTTCTTCATATTTGGTGTTTTATCAGGAGACTGGGCATTGACTGTCTCATTTAAGGGCCCTTCAGCTTCCCTGGATTGGGCATCCTCATTATCCAAAGCAGAGAAGGCATTATGCAGTGATATCTCATGATGTACAGGGTGTTTCTGCATTACAGAACGCAGTCTACCAGAGCCCACTGTGATCCATTTGTTCCTGGGATGTTTGATTCTCTGTGGGAGCAGCGGAGGACTTTGTTTGGTTTGTATCCTAGAAGAGGTGCGTTTCATTGCAGCTACTTCGTCCCTTAATAGAGTCAATTCTTTATGTATGGCTGCTAACTTGAGGCAAATAGGGCAAGCTCTTAGGTTCCAGATGATTAGTCTCAGAATGAAGGCACCACAGTTATTGTACTGAATACAAGACATGTGTGGTCCTAGAAGGAGAAGAGAAGGTGGACCTAACACCAAATTAAGAGGATAGATGTTAACGTATATGACCGCTATATAGGCAATGCAGCCCTAGGGTGGGTGGGGTGAGGGGTAGGGTAGGCGGGAACCTAAGTGTCCTTGGCCAGCAGGCCTTACAAGAACTGAGGGCACACTTAGATTTCTGATTTGAGGGCTACACAAGGAATGCAGGCAGTCAGAATATTCCCAGAAGTGAATATAAAACCAACAGTTAAATTTTATTTCAGCTACACAACCAACAGGATAGGTACAAGATACAGCAGTTAAATTTTATATCAGCTACACAACCAACAGGATAGGTAAAAGATACAAAGCTGGAAGCTTATCTATTTGCAGGAGAAGCTGTGGAGCCCAGGTTCAACCAGGTGACTGAAAGACTTCCACTATTCGGATGATCTACAATCTTTCGAAGAAGGGGGTCTAAAGAAAGGACGAACAGTAAGGGCTATAGTGGGCACCCCTGTCGGATCCCCCTCTTCTGATATCATTGAGTTTACTATGACCGCTGCCTTAGGTTTTGAGTAGAGCAGCCTAACAGTGCAACAGAATGGGCCATCTATGCCATATTGGGGGAAAACTGCAAATAAATAGTCCCAGCCCACTCGATCGAACGTCTTTTCGACATCGAAACTAATCAGTCAGGAGGGTCGGCCCCTCTAGTGGACTCACTCTAGGGACGCTTGAATCTTACATAAGTTACTAGTAGCATAGTGTCCCCGGACAAAGCCGACCTGGGAGTTGTGGAGGAGTTCTGGAAGCACACAAGCCAGGCGGTCTGCCAGAATTTTTGCGAAAAGTTTAAGATTGTAATTAGGGAGACAGGATGATATAGTGCTGTATTTTGCAGATCTTTACCTGATTTTGGAATCAAAGTTATGTGGGCCCAGTTATCACCCCACCCAAATGTGTCCTTATCAGTATGCTCCTGAAATGTTTCTGCCAGAAGGGGATCAGCTGGTGTTGTAAGATTTTATAAAACTTGGCAGTGAATCAGTCTGGACTGGGGGCCTTACAGCATGTCATGTGTTCGATTCCTTTTTGAATTTCCTCTGTAGAGATCGGTGCTCCTAACACTTTTGCTTGCTGATCTGACAATTTGGGTGGCTAGAGGTTACCTAAGTATGTCTCAATTTTAAATGTGGCACCAGTTCTTTAGTGTACAGATTTTTATAAAACATCTGAAATAAGTATGCGATATGGGTGCTATCATGATGGAGGCAGGCCCTATCATCGTGTAGCACTGTAACAGTGTGAATACCTGGGCCCTCCAAAGACAGCACACCTGTAATCGCCCAGCTCAATCTCCATGTCTGTTCAGCTGAAATTAATAATAAAGCATAGATTTATTTTGCTCATTGATAAAGCAGCTCATTCAGAGAGTTTTGCATCTCCAGTAGTGCTGCTTTCATGTGCGAAGTTGGGCGCCACACTTACCGTATATACTCGAGTATAAGCCGAGTTTTTCAGCACATTTTTTGTGCTGAAAAACGGACCCCTCGGCTTATACTCGAGTCAACGTCTGCAGGACGTCTGCAAAATTCTACAGATGCCGCAGATTGGTTGGCGCCGGCCAATGGCGCCGCAGGGGGGAGGAGCCCGGAGCCGTGATGCCACCGGCCAGGTGGGTGCCTGCGCCGAATAACCATCGGCGCCGACGGAGGAGAAGCCCCTCCTTTCTGGGGAAGCCTCTGCCTGGGAACCCCATGGCGCTGAGAGAGGGGAGGGTCCGAGAAGTCCTCTGTGCCTGGATCTGCGCCGACCAATGGCGCGGAGGGGGGGAGGAGCCTCGCCCGTAGTGACACCAGGAAATGAATCTGCGGCGGAGAGGTGGAGCCAGGTGCTGCGCCGGGTCCAATCCGGCAGAGGGGGCGCGGCTTCGTGCAAGAGGAGCATGAAAATGGCGGCCCCCATGGTCCACCCACGTGCGAGGGGGCCCGACAGGATGCTCCGGCAGCCGTAGGGGTTCTCAACCGGGGGAGCTGCTCCTGGTTCAATCGCGCTTGACGATCCAAGCACGCTGCGGGTTGGAGGCCTCCAGGCACAATCCGAGCGGCGGCCGAGCTTGCGGACCATGCCTGCGGCTGGGGTGGAGGCCCGAAGGCGCACCCGGAGCGGCGGCAGAGCTGGCGGACCAAGCCTGCGGCTGGGGTGGAGGCCCGAAGGTGCACCCGGAGCGGTGGCAGAGCTGGCGGACCGAGCCTGCGGCTGGGGTGGAGGCCCGGAGGCACACCCAGAGCGGCGGCAGAGCTGTCCCAGAAGGTCCGCGAGCAGCGAACTGCACCAGGCCATCCGTGAACGGGATTGCTGCACGGAAATGCTGCGGTGGCTGAAACTTTGAAAACTGAGACTGGAAGTGCAAGTAAGTTTAACAGCAATAATAGAAACAGAACGCAAGATGAAAACTGATCAACGGAGGGAAATTCTCCCAGAGTCTGGGAGCACATGGCCCGTGGAGGTCCCGCTGGCCAGCGGATAGGAACATCAAAGTAGTAAAACATCAGACAAGTAAAAACTGCTATATACATACGATTAGGAGGATTAGAGTTCTAAAAGTAAATTTTTTGGTGGAGAGTAGAAAGTCCGTCTTGCTGGCAAGGCGGAAGACTCAATACTTTTTGTCGGAAGATCGACCGTGAGGATTACAAGCCTCTCGAAGTATATACGGTAGGTGCCTCATTTCCCACCCTCGGCTTATACTCGAGTCAATAGTTTTGCCCAGTTTTTTGTGGTAAAATTAGGTACCTCGGCTTATATTCGGGTCGGCTTATACTCGAGTATATACGGTAGTTGTGACGGACCATGCCTCTCAATGCGCAATATTTGCCCATTTATCAGCCGCCACTTGTGTGCCGACTATGCAATTATGTCCCCCTGTAATACTACCTTAGCTGCTTCCCATATGAGCTAGGGAGTATCTATGTGTTGGGAATCACTGCTCACAAAGTCGCTTTAGTGGTCATGTAGCAATTTATTAAAAGTACTGTCTCTATACAAATCAAACAGGAACCGCCAAATATGTCTTTAGATCTGTTGTTCCCTAGGCTTGGTCCACCCATACAGGGGAGTGGTTGAAAATTTCTCCCGGTCCTATAATAGCCTCTACTATCTTGTCAAATAGAAAATCAGACACAAGAGATAGTAATATAGTATATGATAGCAGATAAAGACCAGCATCATCAATGCAGGCACTTGTCCTGTGTGCTCTAGAGAGGTGTGTGTATAGTCACATTCCGTGGGATGGAGGACACACCAAAGAATCCACCAAATGCAGCTTACATTTGAACCGACACAATGTCTTAGCGAGGCTCCGTTGGGTGTCCATCTCATCCCACGAGGCATCCACACTAGGATCGAAGACCGTGTTGAAATCTCTGCAGATTACAAGGCCTGCCTCCGGAAGGCTTTCCAATTCAGAGGCTACTTTGGCGAAATATAGAGCTTTATTTGTATGTGAGCCGTACATGTTGCACAGTACTATAGGGAATCCTTCCAAGTTTCTGTATAATATAAGGTACCTCCCTAAAGGATCTACTATTGTCTGTGAGCACTCAATTCTAAGGGCCTTATGAAATACGATTACAACACCTCCCTTCTTCCCAGAGAAAGAGCACCAAAAACCTGGCCTACCCACTCGCGCTTCAGTTTGGCATGCTCTATTGCAGACTGAAGAGTCTCCTGCACGAAAGCAATATCACCTCGGTAGCGAGCTAGTGCTCAGAGAATCTTATAGCATTTGACTGGGGAGCCCAATATGCACACATTCCAGGTTAGGACCTTCAGCCAATTCCACTTTTATCGAGGCCAGAGAAAATGCACAATGTTAAAATAAGGGGGTCCCCTCACCCTAGGACCACCCCTATGGTAGATATCTTCATCATAATATAGATATAGGGCCCGATATTTGAAAGCCCTTACAACCGGTAACCTCCTTAGTTACCCGTGTAAGGGCCTTATCCGGGATATTCAAAGGGCACCTGCATGGGTAGTGCCCTTCGAATATCCTGGTTGTCCCTAACACGCATAGCATCGGGACATATTAGGGGCGTTCCAGGGCAGAGCAGAGGCAGAGGAAGGGGCTACATGGGTAGCAGCGATATTCAATGCTACCCACCTAGCCCTCTGCCCCTTACCTCGCCTATCTTTAGGGTGTAGAGGCTATGCTCGAAAATCACTGCTACCCATGTAACAGCCTCTGTGGCTGCCGGGGCTGGCGCAGAAGTGAAAATCTGGGTTAAAGGGGTTGGCAGGCAGGCTGTGCACCGCCATAGCACAACGCCTGCCCAACTCAATATCGGGCCCAAAAGCTATAATACAGCCTTTTTGTGGAACCCCAGCTGTTCCCATCCCTTTCTGTTCTCACCCTCTCCATCCCACCCCCATCTCCATCTATACCACTTCCACAGGGCCCCCCTATCCCGCATTATCACAGTCACGTTACCGCCCCCAGTTATACACTACACCCCACTCTATCCCGTGCTCACATGTCCTGTCATCCAATCATCTTCAGGATCTCCCCTTACTATTGTCCAACTAATCCTGGTGCCCAACCCCATCACTCAAACCTCTAGCACAATTGTCCGACACATTTATATAAGTCCAATATAAATATGGTTCCCCCTATTTATTTAACATTCTAGGCGACTGTTACAATAACGTCCTGTAACTGGACATAGATTCACATGGGTGATATACTATATTCTCAAGGAAGATAACAATACTCTCTTCTCTGTGCTCCCCTTCTCCCTGGGCCATCTTGAATCAAGGTTCCAATGTGAACCGGGTCCCAGCTTGCGCTACAACCAAGTTGTTATGGCCTAATCTATGTGTTGTCCAGGTGGGCCATGGCCTTGTTGTCCATTCAGCTGGGCTATTTTCTTTTCCCTCTTCTTTGGATGTACTAGGCATTAATTATACCTACTGTTTACCACCTTAGCCCCCTAATTGCTTTATCACGTCCCCATTCCCATACTCTCATGCAATCACACTCCCACCCTCGATCGTCCGCTAACTACCCTTTCCCCCCTCCCCCCCCCCTGGCTTTTCCCTAAATCCCAATACCCACTCCACTCACTAATCTTGTTCACAAGTAGCAATTTAATCATGGGACACCTCAGTTCCTCACCATTCCAGGCAGCAGTGATAATGATATCAAATAATTGAACTTTATACAGAGGGGTGTGTTTATAGCTTAAAAAGAAAATAGTGACACCCTTTCCTCTGCCCTCCTCCCTCACTATAGTCTAACTCGGACCGAGATTTTGCAGGGAGAGTTAGATCTCCATATTCACTGAGGACTGAAATTCCATATAAAAAGGGGAAGGGGAAGGCGATGGCAGTGGTGGTGTACTATCAACCACCTGACTAGAATGCACAAATGGATGATGAAATGCTCAAAGAAATCAGGAAAGCTAACAAAAGTTACAACAAGTAATAATGGGTGATTTCAATTACTCCGGTATCGACTGGTTTAATGTCATGGCAGGACATGCTAGGGGGATAGTTTCTAGATGAAATAAATGACTGCTTCTTGGAGCAGCTGGTTCATGAACCAACCAGAGGGGAAGCCATTTTGGACCCAGTCCTTAGTGGAACACAAGATCTAGTGCAAGAGATAAGGGGCCACTTGGCAATAGTGATCATAGCATAATCGCGTTTGATTTAATAAATGAGGGAAGGACAGTAAGGAAATCCACAGTACTACCTTTTAACTTTCAAAAGGGAGACTATGATAAAATGAGGAAAATAATTAAGAAAAAACTAAAATGAGCAGTTGCGAAGGTTAAATATTTGCATCAAGCTTGGGTGTTGTAAAGCTGTATTCCACGCTTTAAAAAGATGGAAGGAAGTCCAAAAAACTGCCAGCATGGTTTAAAGGTGAGGTCAGAGAGGCTGTTGCCAAAAAAGCATCTTTCAGGAAATGGAAAAAGGAGCCAAACACAAGCATTGGCAAGTTAGATGCAAGGCATTGATAAGGCAGTCAATGAGAGAATTTGAGAAGAAACTTGCTGTAGAAGCGAAAATGCATAATAAAGACTTTTTCAAGTACATTCGTAGCAAAAAACCCGTGAGAGAATCAGTTGGACCATTAGATGATAGAGAGGTAAAGGAGGCACTAAGAGGGGACAAGGCCATAGTGGAAAGACTGAATGAATTCTTCGCTTAAGTCTTTACTGAGCAAGCTGTAGGAAGGTTACCCATGACTCAAATGGTATTTAAAGGAGATGCTGCAGAAGAATTAAAAGAAATATTGATACAGCGGGAAGATGTATTACTACTACAGTATTTGATAAACTGAAGAGTAGCAAATCACCTGGATTATTAAAATCATCTGTAATACCTGAAGATTGAAGGATGGCCAATGTAACGCCATTTTTTAAAAAGGGTTTGAGGAGTGATCCGGGAAACTCAGACCAGTGAGCCTGACGTCAGTACCAGGAAAAATGATGGAAACCATCCTAAAGAGAACAATTACTGAACATCTAGATAGTCATGGCTTAATGGGAAACAGCCAACATGACTTTAGCCAAAGAAGGTCTTGTCTTACTAATCTATTATGTTTTTTAAAGGTCAAAGGTGAGTCGGTTGATATAGTGTATCTGGACTTTCAGAAAGCCTTAGACAAGGTCCCTCATGAGAGACTTTTGGCAAAATTAAAAAGTCAATGGATAGGAAGCAGTGTACTATTGTGTATCAGGAACTGGTTAAAAGATAGAAAGCAGAGGATAGGGCTAAATGGCCAATTTTCCCAATGGAGAAAGGTGAATAGTGGAGTACCCCAGGAATCTGTGCTGGGTACACTGTTTTTTTTAACATATTCATAAATGACCTGGAAATGGAAATAACGAGTGAGGTTATCAAATTTGCAGATGACACAAAACTATTCAAAGTTGTTAAAATCCACGAGGATTGTGGAAAATTGCAAGAGGATCTTGATAATTTGGAAGATTGGGCATCCAAATGGCAGATGAAATTTAATGTGGACAAGTGCAAAGTTATGCACCTAGGAAAGAAAAACCCAAACTATGGTTACACGATGCAAGGTTCCACATTAGGAACCACCACCCAGGAAAAAGATTTAGGCATCATCGTGGATAACATTTTAAAGCCCTCCGTCCAGTGTGCAGCGGCGACCAAGAGAGCAAATAGGTATCATTAGGAAAGGAATGGAGAATAAAACAAAGGATATTATAATGTCTCTGTATCTCTCCATGGTGCGACTGCACCTTGAATATTGTGGGCAGTTCTGGTCGCCGTATCTTAAAAAGGATATAGCATTATTAGAAAAGGTACAGAGAAGAGCCACCAAAATGATAAAGAGGATGGAAGGATACCCCTATTTATTTAATTATTTAACTGAATTTGATATACCTTTATTCTACAAGGCATAATGGTTTACATAGAACAAGTTGATAACAGTACAGATAATTTCATAGAACATTGCAGTCAACTATGTACAAGGCCAATCCTGGCAAACTATATACAGACAGCTATGCGGAGAAAGCTGCTGTTAGGTTGATGGAGTTGATATAGCGGATGGAAGTAGTGTGGAGTGTGTCAAGAGAAGGAACAGAGGTTGAGCAAGAACAAACATGGAGCACCTTCCGCAACATCGATGAACAACAAACCATCAACATATTAACCTGCTTAAAGACCACCACCTCCCCATTGGACCCCTGCCCAACTGCATGGATCAAAGCAGCAAAAAAGGAGATCAGCCAGCAAATATCCCACATTGTAAACCAGTCACTAAGTCAAGGAATTATGCCTGACCAACTAAAGCAATCTATAATAAGGCCAATCCTAAAGAACAACACACTCAACAAGGAAGACCCAACCTCATACCGTCCCATCTCCAGCATTTCGTTCCTGGCAAAAATCATTGAAAAAGCAGTGCTCATACAACTTCAAGATCACCTCGATGACCGTGATACCCTAGACAAACAGCAATACGGGTTCAGAAGAAACCATGGAGTTGAAACACTTTTGTTAGCTCTAATGAACAACCTCCTCAAAGGCCTAGAAGACAGGAAGAAAATGTTTATACTCATTTTCATTGACATCTCTGCCGCCTTTGACACTGTACATCATGGGATCCTCCTTAACAAACTGGAATCTATAGGAATTATGGGAACCCCCCTCAAATGGTTCTCCTCCTACATAACAAACAGAAGGCCACAACTACAATTCAATGGTGAAAAAGCTGAAGCATTCACTCAAACACAGGGCATACCCCAGGGTTCGGCTCTCTCGGCACTACTGTTCAACATTTACATGCAACCCCTCTGTGACATTTTCAAAAGGCATAACATCAACTACCACATTTATGCAGATGATGATATGCTTTACACACAATTGGATACCTCGGACCCTAATTATACACACCTCGAAACCTGCCTGGACGAGATGTTAAGATGGCTACAGAGAAACAACATGACAATTAACCACAAGAAAACAGAAGTCATGTATATATCCAGTAAACCGAACTTCAAGCCCCCTCCTACAATCACCCTATGCAACAACACGTACAACACGAAAAATCAAATTAAATATCTAGGAGTCACACTCGACTGCAACCTAAAAATGGATACACACCTACGTAAAACAAACAAGGCCATCTTCCATAAACTGAGGGTGATACAACCTCTAAGGAAAATAATAGAACCCTGTGATTTTCGGTCTGTTGCACAAGCACTCATTATGCCACACCTAGACTACTGTAATGCCATCTTACAAGGTCTGCCGAAAAAATCACTAAATATCCTTCAGATGGCCAAAAATGTGACAGCCAGGATCATAATGGGCACAAGCATTGCTGAACACATTACCCCCATTTTAATCGAGCTACATTGGCTACCAATTGCGGCCAGGATACAATACAAGATGCTGGTAACCACGTTCAAACTTATCAATAACATAGCCCCCTCATTCCTTTCCTCACTTATCAGCACGCAACCTACAAATAGGGACAGGAGAATCACCAATTCGGGCACCCTGCAAGTCCCCACCAACATCAGAACTGTGAAAACAAGTACGAGTCGCAGAGCTTTCTCATTCTCTGCGCCAACTATCTGGAATCAACTCCCATTTGAGCTGCGTTTAATCAAGGACGTTACCAATTTCAGGAAGGAGCTAAAAACTCACCTATTCAAAAGTCACTACAATCAACTATGACTCTCAAGTTTCGATAGAGTCGTAGCAAAGCAATCAGATAATAATACGCTTTTTGAAACCGCTATATGTATAAAGATGTAAATATGTATGTATAAATGTAAAAATGTGTAGGCCTTTCCCCAAAACACTAACCCTGTGTGCTGTGACATACCCTCAGATCTAATATATATACTATCCCCTCCTTCCAGTCTTGATTTGACAACCCCCAAAGATGAAATCGAACCGCTACTGATCGCTGGAAGTAGCGGTATATAAGTGTGTATTAAATAAATAAATAATAAATGTGGGTTTATGTCTAGGAGGGGGGAAAAGAGAGGGGGATAGTGTGAGAGAGTGTGGGATGGTCTTGCTGTGGTTTGGATGCTGGGGAAGTACAATAGTATCCTTCAAATAGGAATATTTTGAGGTGCTTCTTAAAGGTGATGTGAGATTGTATGCAGCATAAGGTGGGGGGGAGTTGGTTCCATAAGATAGGGATGTAAAATTCAAATGCTCTGGTGCAAGTGCGTTGGGATTTCTTGCAGAATTGCATTGATGGAAGGAGAAGATTGACTGCATTTTCCCGACAAAGTGTGTTGTTAATAGGTTGCTTGATGAGGGATTGGATCTGTTCAGCCAAAGTGTTGAAATAAGCTCTGTGGATGATGGTGAGTATCATAAATTGAATGTGGGATGCAACAGGGAGCCAGTGGAGAGATTTTAATGCGGGGGTGATGTGTGACTGTCTTGGAACACCGGCTATGATGTGAGCTACGGTGTTTTGAGCAAGCTAGAGAGGAGCAATGGTAGACTTAGTGAGCCCATGGAGAACAGAGTTACAGTAGTCAAGGAGTGGAGTAATGGAGGCTTGGCAGATTGTCTGGAAGCTGTCTGGTGATAGGAGGGTTGAAGGTTTTGGAGGATTTGGAGTTTGACGTATATGTTTTTGGTGATGTTGGAAGCTTAGATGCTGGTCCAGGGTGATGCTGAAGTATTTTGGTTGGGATTTGACTTGTATGTTTACATCTCTGATAGTTGGAGGGGGTGTGAAGTTGTGGTCTTTGGAGATTTATTTATTTATTTATTTATACATCTCTTCTATACCGCCACTTCCAGTGATCAGTGGCGGTTTACAAGTAAACAAAGTTTAATAATAGCATGCTATTATTTTACATAGAACGGGTTTAGAAACTATTTTACATAGAACAGGTTTTGAACTATTTTACATAAAACATGTTTTAGTACAAAGAACAGTAAATAGAGAACAAGAGTTTTTACATAGAACAAAATTATAAAAGTAAACATTTAACTATTAAATTGCAACTCAATAATACAATGAAATAACTGGCTATCAATAGTAAATCATCGGCAATGGAATATATTACATTAATTACACTTATTCACATTTTGCTTTCAAAGAGAAAATTTAATGTGAAGGATCTCTGTTTTGTTGAAGTTTATTGCAAGGTTGTGATGCTGTAGCCATAGGATGATTTCATTGAAGCATTCATTGATGCAGGAATAATCAGGAGAGGAAGTATGGAATGGAGTGAAGATCAGTATATCAGCATAGAGTTGGTAGCCGATCTTGAATTTCTGTATGATGAAGCATAATGGTCTGATGTATGTATTGAAAAGGAGGGAGGAGAGGGCGGAACCTTGAGGGACTCTTTGAGGAAGGGTGTAATGCGCAGATGCTTAGTTATCTATCTTTACTGTTTGGGTTCGATTGGATAGGTAGGAATGAATCCATTTGAGAGGGGTGCCTTGAACTCCGATTGTGTTGAGTTGGTTAAGCAGAATTTGACGGGATACAATGTCAAATGCAGCAGAAATGTCCAGAAATAACAGAATGAAGCCAGAAGAGGGTTTTTCAATTCCAATGATGAGTATTTTAGTAGGGAGGTGAGAAGAGTTTCGGCGCTATGATAGGGATGAAAACCATGTTGCCTGGGGTCAAGTGGGGCAGATCTGTCCACATGCTCCTGAAGTTGGATTTGGACATCCTTTTCAATAATTTTGGAAAGGTGAGGAACGCTGGCTATAGGTCTGTAGTATGCAGGAGAATTGGGATCATGGTTAGCTTTCTTGAGTAAGGGTCTCACAGAGACTTGCTTGAGAGCAGGAGGGAGATATGCTTGGTTGAGCGAAGCTTGGAGGATGGTGGAGATGAATGGTAACATAGTGTTTTTTGTTTACTTGATCCAGATTACTGGGCATGGGTCCAGGGGAGAGGTGGTAGCATTGATGTGGTTGATGATGTTTAATATTTCTTCAGGGGGAACATCTCTGAACATTGTCCAGGGAGTTGTGTTAGCAGTTGAGGACATGGGAGGGGGGTATGATGATAGTGGAGGAGCCAGGAGATTGGTGCTTAGATATCAGGAAGTCGGCTGAGGGTGGATGGTGCAGGTGTGATGAGGTTGGGATGGATCATTTGTAAAGGATTTGACAATGTTGAAAAGTTCTCTTGGCTTGTTTACAGAATGAAGCAGTATGTTTTCATGATGTTCACGCTTGACTTTGATGGTGTTATCAGAGTATGCTGTTCTGTGTTTGAGATAGATGGCATGAAATTATGGATCTTTGGATTTTCTCCAACGTCTTTCAAGCTTTCGGAGGGAGTGTTTTTGATCTCTGAGGTGAGTTGAATACCAGTGTGCGTAGGGACAATGAGGTTTAGGTGGATTGTGTGGTGGAGCTTTGGCAGCTGCATTGATGGTGGTATACCAGGAGTGTACAAGAGTGTTGAGGTCAGAGTGGTGAATTGCTTGCTTCAGAGTGGGGGTGATTTGTTGAATGAAAGATGTCTCATTGAAACTCCTAAATCTTCTAACAGAAAGGGATTTGGGGGGAGGGAGATGTTTGGGCAGGGTGGTGGGTAGGGAGACTATTATAAGGTGATGGTCAGACCAAGGGGCCGGAGTAGATGTGGGGGAGATGGGGTGTGAAGAGGTGAGTGGGTTGGAGGCGAAGAGGAGATCTAGGGCACCGCCCCTTGAGATGAGTTGAGGCATTGATTAGTTGTGTAAATTGCAAATCATCCATAGCTGTTTAAGATTTTATTAGTTGCTGCATAAAAACTATCTACTTGGCATACTTGTGATTTCAAGTGGAAGATGTTCTCCATATGATGATTTATAAATGGCCACAACTTCATTCGGCGGCATCCTGACTATATCATTGTCGGCAGGGACTACAGATGGTCCTCCATTAGAGCACTATCATGCCCCCTATAATGCTTTACAATATCCTATCACGTCTCAGTTTGTGAAGGGCTTTATGCATGTCCCACCACCACTGCAGCTGTACTTTGGGACCTCAGGGTTGTCCTTACATCTCTCATGAAGCTGACATTTAAACCAGTAGGATCTGGTTGACGCAAGAATGCCACTGAAAGAGTGTTTTCTCATAGTAGTCTAGGTAGAAGAATAAGTGGATTTCGAGCTGTGATTGCCTTAGAACCCAGTACTCAATTTCATCAAAACAAGATAGTTCTTTGGACTCATCCTAAGTTCTTACTGAAGACAGTAGCCCATTTCATGTCTATGAGGAAAAGGTGCTTCCCCTAGAAGAAAAGGCTTTTAAAAGGTTAGGGCTCTTCAGCTTGGAAAAGAGACAACTGAGGGGAGAAATGATAGTCTATAAAATAAGTGGAGTGAAACAGATAAACTAGATAAGTTGTTTACTCCTTCAACATGTATTCAAATTCTGGAATTCACTGCCAGAAGGTGTAGTAAAAGCTGTTAGAGTAGCTGGGCTTAAAAGAAGTTTGGACAAGTCCATAAACCACTATAAAGTGGACTGGTGAATTCCACTGCTTACCCCTGAGATAAGCAGCATAGAATATGTCTAAATTTTGGGAACCAGGTATTTGTGACCTGGATTGGCCACTATTGGAAACAGGATACTGGGCTTGATGGACCTTTGGTCTGACCCAATATAGAATATCATTTTTTATTAGCAACATAAAGTCAGAACTGACTCCTAGCGACCCAGTTGCCACTGGGTTTTCTTGGCAATGTATCACTAGAAGTAGATTGCCAGGCCTTTTCTTCTGAGGCAATGGAAGGTAAGGTGACTTGCCCAAAGTTACATGGAGTACCGGTGGGAATTGATCCCTTGATCTTTTGGGTGTGAGGTGGTTGCACTAACTACTAGGCTGCTCCTCCATTCCATGGCTTATCTTATGTTGCCCTAAACCTCGTAAAAATCCACTTGAAGGCTTTCCACACTCTGGATTGCTAAAGGAATCTTATTTATTTATTTATTTGTGCACTTTTCTATACAGCCCCTTCCAGAGATCAGGGGCGGTTTACAGAGAATCTTGCTTATTTCTCGGAACTGAATCCATCAGAAAGTCTATGCAGCTGCATTCTAGTGAGCAAGTGAACTTTAACAAACTCTCCTAAAGCAAAATCCTCATTAAATACATGAGTGAGCAGCCCTGAGCTTGAGAGCCACCCTCTTAGTGCCTGACTCATTTCTTGTTAAGGAAAAAAGCATTGTTTCTCACGTGTAGCAGGTGCTTTCTGTAGATGGCTGATTGATTAGGCAAACAGACCATCCCACCTCCCTGAGGATTGTATTTTATCTTGAACTACCAAGTTAGGTACTGAGAATCCTGCACAAAAGGAAGGACGTGCATGCTCAGAACATTACACTTGGTTCTGAGCTCTAGGCAAACTGTTCTATCCCAGCAATATATGATGACATCACCCCACTTGTGGCCTGATCAATTATACTTTCTACAGAACACACTTGTTACAGGTGTGAGACTGCTTTAGGAACAGCTCATAGATTTTGCCTTTACTCATGGTGACGTTTAAAATTTAGAAATTATATCTTTAGCCTTTGGTGCTCTCAGCAGAAGTGGCAGTGCTATAACTAGAAATGTTAGTACTTATTGCAGGAAAACATATTTTTCCTTTCTCCCCACTGTTTTGCCATCATTTTCATTCTGATTAACCATCCCCTTTTCATCTCACCCCTTCACCAACATGAATGTTAAGAGGTGTTTTCATTTGCTGCCAGCATAAACTTACATTTCAGTAATTCTACAAAAGAATATAAGAAATGCCATACTGGGACAGACCAATGTCCAGCAAGCCCAGTATTCTGTTTCCTACAGTGGTCAATCCATGCTTGTCCAGGGATAAGCAGTGGATTTCCCAAGTCCTCTTTAATAATGGTTTATGGACCTTTCCTCCAGGAACGTGTCCAAACCTTTTTTAAACCAGACTACACTAACAGCTTTTACTACATCCACTAGTAATGAATTCCAGAGTTTGATTAGGTGCTGAGTGAAAAAATATTTTATCTTATTACCCTTAAATGGGTTACATTATAGCTTCATTGCGTGTCTCCTAGTCTTTCTACTTTTTAATGGAGTAAACAACCTTTCTACGTTTATCCGTTCAACTCTATTCATTAATTTATAGATCTCTATCATATTTCCCCTCAGCCATCTCTTTTCCAAGTTGAAAAGCCTTAACCTTTTAAGCCCTTCCTCAAAGGGATATCCTTTCATCCCCTTACCATTTTGGTGGCTCTTCTCTGTACCTTTTCTAATTCTGCTATATCCTTTTTAAGATATGGTGACCAGAATTGCGGTCCCACCATTGCCAGAGAGGCATTATAATATCCTTGGTTTTATTCTCCATTCCTTTCCTTATTACTCCTAGCGTTCTATTTGCTTTCTTGCCCGCTGTTGCACATGGGAAGGAGGAATTCAACGTACTGTATTTTCCATGATGACACCTAAATCTTTTTCCTGGGTGGTGGTTCCTAATGTGTAACCTTGCATTGCATAACCAAAGTTTGGGTTGTTCTTTCTTAGGTGCATAACTTTGCATTTCTCCACATTAAATTTAATCTGCCATTTGGATGTCCAGTCTTCCAGTTTATCAAGGTCCTCTTGCAATTTTTCAAAATCCTCTTGTGTTTTAACAACTTTGAATAATTTTGTCACCTGCAAATTTGATCACCTCAGTCATTCTTCCCATTTTCAGGTCATTTACGAATATGTTAAAAAGCAGCGGGCCTAGCACAGATCCCTGGGGCACTCCACTATTCATCTTTCTCCATTGAGAAAATTGTCCATTTAGCCCTATTCTTTTTTATCTTTTAACCAGTTCCTAATCCACAATAGTACACTGCCTCCTATCCCATGACTTTTTAATTTTGCCAAGAGTCTCTCTTGAGGGACTTTGTCAAAGGCTTTCTGAAAATCCAGATATACTATATCAACCGGCTCACCTTTGTTTACCTGTTTATTCATACCTTCAAAAAAGTATAACAGATTAGTAAAAGACGACTTTCCTTGGCTAAATTCATGTTGACTTTCCCCCATTAAACCATGACTATCTACATGTTCAGTAATTTTATTCTTCATAATGCTTTCTACCATTTTTTTGGTACTGATGTCAGGCTCACCAATCTGTAGTTTCCTGGATCATCCCTGGAACCATTTTTAAAAATTGTTGTTACATTAGCCTCTGGGTTTGTTTGCTGATCTCATGGTGGTATTTGTGTGGTGGTGGTGTTTGCAACTGTTAATCAGGTTGTTTTAGTCTCTGTGTATGGCTCTATATTTATTTAGTGCATCTGGGGCTTTATTTTGTCTCAATTTCCTTTCGATTTTCCTTAACTCTTGCTTTGCCTCCCTTATCTCCTTGGAATGCCAAAAGGCGGTGGGTCTTTTGCAAAGCATTTGTGCGTTTCTGGTTAGGTGCTGCTGCTGCTGTGGCTATGGAATGGTTCAAATTTTCTAGTATCTTGTCCAGATCTGTTTGTTCTTGCTGCAGATTTGGGATTACCTCATTCAGAAATGCTTCCTTATTTGAAGTCTTTGATTCTTCTCTCATTGGGGTGGCCTTCTTGATGATTTATGGTATTGGAAATTCGGAGAGAGAATGTTATTAGGTAGTGATTTGACCATGGTGTTGGTGTAATTGCTGAGGAAAGGGGGGGGGGCGATTGGGTTGTGTTCTTGTAATGTTCTGGGAATGAAAATAAGATCTGGGGATGTTCCCATTCTGTGTGTGGGGATCTTGACTAGTTGATAGTAGTGGAGAGATTCCAATGCTTTGAGGAATGATTTAGATTCCTTGTTAGGTGATGTATTGAGGTTAAAGTCTCCTAGGACAATGAGTGGTTTGTCGGGTGTGTCGTGGGCGCAGATTGTCTCCAGTATTCTAGATGGTTCTTCGGTCTTGGTTTTAGGGGGTCTGTATACAAGACATATGTTTACGTATTTGTTAGATATCGTGATCATAACTGTACTCTTTTGTGTGCTGCTTGATGAGATGGTTTTGAATTTGCATTGACTCCTAGCTATTATTAGTACACCTCCTCCCTTCCTGCATGTTCTGGGACTCAATGCCCCCCACCATGGTTGCTGTCACATCTTTCACCAGTGGAGAAATCGGAGCCGCTGCCATCTTGGCTAGCCCTCTGCAGGCTTCTCAAGCTCCCGTCATGCAGATTTCATCCACTGCCAGACCGCTGGAAACAGATGGGGCACAGTATCTGTTGTTGTGATTCACCCGCCGGTTATAAAATATGGATGTCCAAATGAGTGGTAGGCACAATAGAAGGTCAGAAGCCCGGATAGAGCGCTGAACGCGCCCGCACTCCCTAAGTACATCATGTGACCCCCCCCCATATGTAGCTTTATAAAAATTGCTACTCCCTCTGGACATGCTAGTAGATACCACTTGTATTTGCCAATGGCCAATTTGGCTTTTTCAAAAGGCTCTGGGCCAGATATTCAGCACCAGTGACTGGCTGCCGGTGTTGAACCTTAGACTTGAATATTCAATTCTGGGGCCATATCCGGTTTGGCTGTTGAACCCGGAAGCTAACTGGACAGCGGCAGTATTTAGCCGCTTCCCAGTTGGCTTTGGTGGCAAAAGTTAGGACAGCCTTTTCTGTGCCTAACTTTCACTGCTGAGGGATAAGTAGATATATCCTAGTTCTCAGTTGTGTTCTCTGTCTTGACTAGACTGTAAGCTATTATGAGCAGAGACTTTCTCTTACATGTCTCTGAACAGCACTGCTTATGCCTTTTAAAGCTGTACAAATGATAAGCAATAGTAGTAGTAGTAGTAGTGAAGTTCATTTTAAAATAAATTTTATTTCCATCTTGGCTTCATTGTTAAAATGGAAGTAAAGTTAACTTCGGTTAGATTAACTTTCTTCCATTTTAACTTCAGAGGCTTTTTCGACCAGAGATCACCTGGCCCGGGACTCCCTGTTCAGGCATCCTGAGTTTAGGATTCCCTTAGTTTGGATATTCTGACACAGGGATATTGACTGGACAAAGCTCCCAACTACTCATTACTATTGCAGTAATGCAACAGTACTTAACTTGACCCAGAGAGGCATTATCCATACATCCTCTTCATCTGCTTACCATTGTTGAAAATGGTGTTGGATCAGCTGAGACTGGCGATCAGCCAAACTGCTGGCTTTTTATAAGATGACAAGTGGTAGAAGAGAATACACAGATGATGCTTCACTGGGCCCATGTTAGTATGGCTGATCTGTTAATAGACAGGTAGTTTGGGGCCTCTAGGCCAAGAGTCTCCAGGCTTGGAGCACAGTGGGACCTGGAGTCAGAGGGCTTGGGTCAGAACATCTGGGCCTCTGTGTCCCAAATTTGAAGATCTCGCATCTTGTAGGGGCTGAATTTTTAACTTTTCATCATCTTTAATGAAGGTAATGGGAAGCTAAAATGTTATCTCCAGCGGTAAATAAGCAAGCTGTGCTAATCTTTAGTGCAACTTATTGCACTGGAAGCAATTCCATGATAATTGAATTAAAATCAGTGCAATAGTTTACAGCTAGTTTTTCTTTGATTTGGGTGTTATTTTTCCTTGCTATATCAAAAACAATCATTGTGCAAAGAAAATCAGCACTAAACCGGAAGTAAGCCAGTGCATTTAGCTTGGCTCAGTTTTACATTGGCTTATCCGTGATTTTGGGCTTCTGAAGACAGAAAAAGAAGCATATATTTTCACCTACACATTCTTAGACAGGCAAATAATTTTTATTCTCATGATTTGATTCTGCCCATTTTGTCATTTTTTTAGCAAACTGTTGTGAAATTTATGCTTTTGAGAGCAATGCAGGATTTCCAGGGAAATCCAAATGCCATTGCCAAGTAAGGGGTTAAAATAAAAGACCTTACTTCTCCATATATGACATTTTGATAATCTGCTTTGGGATTGCCAATGCATTGAAACTGTGGACTGTAAATTTCTGGTACCAGTTTATTTATTTAATATGTCTTATATACCACATTTCTAAGGATCAAGGCAGTTTATATAGAACATAATTTTAACAGTATATTATAACATGATATACTGGATGGATCCTGTTCACACTGGTGTATTTTAAAGAACACGTGTAGGATAAGCACCAGCAAGTGCAATGTGACAGGTAAATGTGTGTTATTCTTTTGTTTCTTTTTTGACTGAGCATTAGAGATTACTCTTAAGTGTACCTTCTTAATAAGGAACAATGTCACAATTGATAGGTCATTGTTATTTGATGATTATACTCTGGGGACTTATACAGTTATGTGCATACAGAATTTTCTTTGCATAATTGAGTGCTTTCATAATCACATAAGGGCAAGCCAGTGATTCAAATGCAGTGCTGGCGGCCTTCCTGCATCATGCAGCTCTTCCAGGGTGTTGTCAGCTTGATGCTGAAGTCCTTTGCTAGTCTTGCAAAACTCAACAGCACAGGATTTTGAGCACTATGCTGGTCACAGACTGCTAAGGCCACCCAGTGCAAAAAGACCATGGCATCAGCTGCATCTAAATCACGATCAGAGAACCACACCATGCAATTGATGCAGCACCAGAAGGTAGGCTGGAGAGATGAGTTTGGGAGGGAAATTGAGGAAGGGACTTCTGGGTGAGACAAGAGACTTAGAGAACATGGGGGGAGGTCACAGTGGATAATGAGATATGTGTGAGAGGAGAAATGAGATGGGGTAAATAAGGTGTGGGTGTGGAGGGGAGAGCTGGGGACAACAGAATAAGATAATCTCCAGGAACAAGCAGGAATGAGTCTTCCCATATGGGTATCGTCGGTACCGACGGAGCCTGCGCGGGAACGCTCCCCAGCGTCCAAAAGGAAAGCTTTTGGGAGCATCCCACAGCGCCTGCGCGCTGCCTTCCCGCCTTTCCTAACTGCCTCTCTCCAGTTCTTCTTTTCCGCGGAGCCAGCAGGTCGTGTTTCCTGTCACCGCTGAAGAATTTCTTATTTTTTCTTTATTTCTTTAGTCGCGTGTCTGCCTTCTCGTCTCCGGACCGGTACCGCCGGTTTTTTCTTTCTTCTTTAAAAAAAAAAATAATAATAATAATTACTATTTTTTCTCACTTCGGTGCTTTTTCTTCTGGGGCCTTAGGCCTACACGAATTTTTCCTCATGGAAAAGCCCGCCTCCGGGTTTAAAAAGTGCACGAAGTGCAGCGGCACTATTTCTGTCACTGACACCCATGACTGGTGTCTTAAATGTTTAGGTCCTAATCATTCCATGACAGACTGTGAGTCCTGTTCTATGATGTCTAAAAGAGGTCTACAGAATCGAGCAGCCAAGCTCAGTATCCTGTTTCCCTCTGATGCAGCTTCGGTGGCATCGACGTCTTCCAGGGCTTCCTCTTCCTCCCATGGATCTCAGGTAACCAAACTTAAGTCCAGCCGGTCCTCGAAGAGTAGATCTCCCTCTAAATATCGAGATGCCTCCGGGCTTGCTCTCGAGGAATCCGCACCGGCAAAAGTACCCCGGCGGGAGGCTCTGGCTTCCAAAGCTTTATCTATGGGGTCACAGGTTGACATCGATGGCTCGGCCTCGACCGATCACCTGTTACAATGTTCTGGGGTACCGGTGGTTTCCACTGGTACCGACATCCAGACATTGGTGGCGTCGATGGATCAGAATATTCTTACCATGCAGCGTGCCATCATGGCATTCATACAAGCTGCGACGCCTTCGATACCGCAACAAACTCCGTTGTCGGTACCGATTCCGGTACCGGCCCCGATATCGGTTCCGGTGCCGGTACCGATTGCATCGACATCCACGTCGACGGCAGCGGTACACTGTCCTGTGATGCCCATCGGTACCGAATCGGTACCGATTCCTCCCGATGTCGATACCCCCCGGTACGCGTATCGGGCTCTGCAAGAGCATCCAGACAGGCGATACTTCGATTCCTCTGAAGACTCTGATGAATCAGAGGCCTCTATCGAAGCATTGGGGATCCTTCCTCAGGAACCCTCTTCTCCAAAAAGGAGAATGTCTCCTCCAGAAGACTTGTCTTTTCAAGACTTCATCAGGGAGGTGGCCAGGGGCCTTTCCATCTCAGTGGCCTCTGAGACTGAGCCTAGAGCCAAAAAATTAGATATTCTACAATATCCTAAGGCTCCTAAAGAGGCAGCCACTTTACCAATACATGAGATTCTTTATGATCACATGTTGGGCATATGGGAGACTCCTCTTACCACCTCCCCTCATTCTCGTAGGTTGGACACCATGTATCGTGTTCCTCCTTGTCCTGGTTTTCATAAGACTCAGCTTCCTCATCACTCCATTGTGGTAGAGTCTGCTATGAAAAAGATCAAGAGTGCAAAAAGACACTCTTCTACTCCTCCAGGAAGAGAATGCAGAACCTTAGATGCCTTTGGCAGGAGAATCTTCCAGGCCAGTATGCTTGTGGCCAGAATCAACTCCTATAGTCTCTATATGGGGATGTTTCTTAAGGAAGTTACAGATCATCTACAAACCTTATCTCCTTTTATTTCAGAAGATAAAAGGGAAGAGTTTCTCACCTGGCTTAAACATGCCCAGGATATTTCCAAGTTTTCCAACCATGCAGCCTTTGACTCTTTTGAAGGTGCCAGCAGAGCCTCGGCTATTGCCATAGGTGCACGCAGAGTTGCTTGGTTACAAGCTTCTGATTTGGAACCTTGGGTTCAGGATGGACTAGGTAACCTTCCTTGTGCAGGTGAAAACCTATTTGGCAAGGATTGGCAAGCAAAGGCCAACCAGATGGATGCTGAAAACTCTGCTTTAGATAGACTTTCCAAGTCTACTTCTGCTCCTTTTAAAAAGAGGTTGTTCAAAAAAGTTTTTTTCCCCAAAAAAGGGAAATATTCCTCTGCTTATGGTCAGGCCTCTTCTGCAGGTCATTTTGCCACAAAGAGACAGCAACAACCAAAACAGGCCAAGCCTAAGGCTGCCAGGACTGCTACGGCCCAACAGCCTCAGCCTCCTCAGGGCCTTTGACTTACAACTAGAGAACTTAGCCTTTCTGGCTCTAGAACATCCAGAGCCTCTCACCATTCCAGGAAGGTTAGCTCATTTTGCTCCCAGATGGGAACAAATCACAGCAGAGCAATGGACCCTCTCCATCATAAGAGAAGGGTACAAGCTTCATTTCTTAAACCTTCCCCCTCACACCATGGTGAAACAGTTCAATTCTCCAACATCTCTCCTCGACCTTTTGGGTCAGGAGATTGCTACCCTTCTTGCCCAAGGGGCAATAGAAGAAGTACCCCTTCTTCAACAGGGCTCAGGGTTCTACTCCCCCTATTTTCTCATTCCAAAGAAAACAGGGGGCTACAGACCCATCTTATATCTCAGAGAATTGAACAAGTTTTTATGCAAGGAGAAATTCAAGATGACTTCTCTCGGAACTCTCCTTCCATACCTCCAGAGTCAGGACTGGCTTTGTTCTCTAGATCTCAAGGATGCGTACACCCATGTCCTCATCCATCCAACACACAGGAGGTTCCTTCGGTTCCTTTACCAAGGAAAGCACTACCAATACAAAGTGCTTCCTTTCGGTCTGGCCTCTGCACCAAGAGTGTTCACAAAATGCATGGCTGTAGTAGCTGCATTTCTACGCACTCTAGGGATATTCGTATTCCCATATCTGGACGACTGGCTTATCCAAGCTCTGTCCCAGTCAGAGGCCCAGACTTCCCTGGCCTGCACAAGGCGTGTTCTTCAGTATCTGGGACTTGTTATAAACATTCCAAAATCCCATCTCACCCCTACTCAATCTCTCGAGTTCATAGGGGCCTTGCTGGATACCACAACTGCAAGGGCCTATCTTCCCCAGGCCCGTTGCCTACGCTTGGTGCAGTTAGCCTCACAGATTCAGTTAAAATCCCATTTAACTGCTCGAGAGATGTTACAACTGTTAGGCCACATGGCATCCACCGTGTATGTGGTTCCTTATGCTCGCCTTCACATGAGAGCAGCTCAATGGACTTTGTCCACCCAATGGACCCAGGCATCAGGGTGCCTGTCAGACAAAATAGCGACCTCCAGTCGCCTCTCTTGCTCTCTCTATTGGTGGAGGTCCACTCAAAATCTGTTGCTGGGGTCCCCCTTTCAACAGGTGTTACCCCAAGCAACCCTTACCACAGATGCCTCTCGAAGGGGTTGGGGAGCTCATCTACAAAATCTCTCCACCCAAGGCATCTGGTCTCCACAGGAGACATCTCTACATATCAACCTCTTAGAGCTCAGAGCAATCTTTCTGGCTCTCAGAGTCTTCCACACCCTGCTCAGCTACAAGACAGTCCTCATCCACACGGACAACCAAGTAGCCATGTTCTACGTGAACAAGCAGGGGGGGACTGGCTCTCTGTTGCTTTGCAATGAAGCTCTGAGATTGTGGGCCTTCATCAGAGAGCATCAAATCCATCTCATGGCAGTGTATCTTCCAGGGGTTCAAAACTCTTGGGCAGACAGACTCAGTCGAGTTCTGCTTCCACACGAATGGTCCCTCCATGGGGACCAGATAGCCAGGATCTTTCGAAATAGGGGAACCCCAGACATAGACCTGTTTGCAAGTCCGTGGAATGCCAAACTTCCCCGGTTCTGTTCCAGGATTCCGTGTCAGGGAGTTCAGGCCAGGGATGCCTTCCTCCTTCATTGGGGGCAAGATTTCCTCTATGCCTTTCTACCTATTCCCCTCATTCCCAAGACACTGTTCAAGCTTCAGAGAGACAAGGGGTCTATGATCCTCATAGCACCACGTTGGCCACGCCAAGTGTGGTACCCTCTACTTCTGCATCTCTCTCAAGCTCCCTCCCTGGACTTGGGGTCTGCTCCAGATCTCCTCTCCCAGGAGGAGGGAATGTTGTGGCACCCAAATCCCCAGTCTCTTCATCTCAGGGCCTGGTTGCTGAAGGCCTAGACCTTCAAGATTTACCTCTTTCTCAGCAGGTGAAGGATATCCTTCATGCTTCCAGAAAGCCTTCCACCAGACGTTCCTATGTTTTTAAATGGAAGAGGTTTTCCATTTGGTGTGCAGAGAAGGGTCTTAACCCTCTTGCAATACCTCTGAATTCTTTACTAGAGTATTTGCTGCATTTATCCCATGCAGGCCTTAAAACGAATTCAATCAGAGTCCATTTGAGTGCTATTGCAGCATCCCTTAAACCCCTCAATGGACAGCCTATTTCCTCTCATCCTCTTATAGCAAGATTCATGAGAGGCCTTCTTTTGACTAAACCTCCCATTAGACCACCTCCAGTGGCATGGGACTTGAATCTGGTTCTTGGCCAGCTCATGAAGCACCCTTCGAACCCTTAGCCACTACCTCCTTGATATTCCTTTCCTGGAAGGTTATTTTTCTCATTGCAGTCACCTCAGCTCGCCGTATCAGTGAGTTGCAAGCCTTAGTGGCTAATCCTCCTTATACAAGGTTCCATCATGACAAGGTAGTCCTCAGAACTAATCCACACTTTATGCCTAAAGTGGTCTCACCTTTTCATCTGAACCAGGAGGTGTATTTACCTGTCTTTTTTCCAGGACCTCATGCATCAAGTGCAGAGAGGAATCTTCATGCCCTGGATTGTAAAAGAGCTCTTGCTTTCTACTTACAAAGGACACAGCAACATAGAAAGTCCTCTCAACTTTTTGTTGCTTTTTATCCCTCTCATTTAGGACTTCCAGTCTCTAAAAGAACTCTGTCAAATTGGATTGCTCAAAGTGTTTCCTTCGTCTACCAGAGTAAGAACCTTTCTCTGGAGGGCCATGTCACAGCTCACAATGTGAGGGCCATGGCAGCTTCTATGGCTCATCTAAACTCTGTGTCCATCGACCAAATCTGTCGAGCGGCCACCTGGGCCTTGGTTCATACCTTTACAGCCCATTACTGCTTGGACAAGGACTCCCGCCGGGATGCCTTGTTTGGTCAGGCTGTTCTCAAACACCTGTTCCATTCCTAATCAACTCCTACCCTCCATCCCTGACTGGATGCCTGAGATTCATGGGTGGAGGTAGAGCCCTTTCCAGGGACTCACAACCTGGGTGATCTCCCAGGCATCTCTAGCTGGGGAGTCCCCATATGTGAAGACTCATTCCTGCTTGTTCCTGGAGATAGCACAGTTACTTACCTGTAACAGATGATCTCTGGGAACAGCAGGAATAAGTCTTCACAACCCACCCACCTCCCCTAGGAGTTGTATCTCTCTATCTATCTTTGTCTCAGCTTTAAAACTCGAACTGGAGAGAGGCAGTTAGGAAAGGCGGGAAGGCAGCGCGCAGGCGCTGTGGGATGCTCCCAAAAGCTTTCCTTTTGGACGCTGGGGAGCGTTCCCGCGCAGGCTCCGTCGGTACTGATGATACCCATATGTGAAGACTTATTCCTGCTTACCCAGAGATCACCTGTTACAGGTAAGTAACTGTGCTTTATGGAAAGGGGAGATAAATTGCCATTTTATACCACGCAATCTTTGACAGCATATCGAGTGCAGGGCAGCCCTCCTGGCATCAGCTTTCTGAGCCCCGACTTGCAAACATCGGATATGAGCCTCCCCCACACATGTTGAAGCAAGTCATAATTACCGGCACATCTCCACACCAGCTGGGGTAAAAGGCAGGACTTTTTCTATTTAAAGCACACATGACAAAGGGCCCTTAGATGTGGCTCTTGAAGTGGACCGAAGGAGGGAATGTTACCATAAGTAAACTAAAGCTCAAGCTGAGCTACAAATTAAGAAATATACAGCTTCACACATTACGTACAAAAAGCATCCCAGGATTACAGTACAGATTCCCCTCTGCAAGACTTACTCAAACCAACTATGGATTACAGGAGTTTGTTATGCAGCTTCCTTGTCCTAATTATATTCAGTGGAGGAGTGGCCTAATGGTTGGGGCACGGTACTTCAGGCCAGAAGGTTGGGGGTTCAAATCCCACTAGAGGACAGCAACCTTGGGCCAGAAGGACTGGGGTTTCTAGTCCCACAGGTGCTCCTTGTGGCCTTGGGCAAGCCACTTAACTCTCCATAGCCCATGTTCCCTGTAAAATAGTTATCTCCAAGTTATAATGCCCTGTTCAATGTAATTTCAGTTTGTTCAATGTAAACCACACTGATGCAGAATAGCACGGTATATAAGAGAATGTAAATAAAATAAAATAAATAAAATATTACTACTCCCCCTATTCACATATTTTGGGTAGGCCACATATTACTTTTCAGGAATACTAATCCCACTTTTACATGGAAGTAAACCCAGAGCCGAAAGGCTCTATGCCCACCAATCAGGGCATAAAAAGAATCGTAGGCTAATTCAAATAATCCTTGCCAATACATGGCACACTACTCAGAACACTATGCAACAAAACATCAATTTAAAATGCGCCCTGATTAACGCCTGCTCCATCCGGAACAAATTCCAGACCATAACTGATTACATAAACAACCTTTTCATAGACATAATGTGGATTATAGAATCATGGCTTGCTGACACAGACAATGTGATTCTTAACCAAATGGCCTCTCAATCCCACACTATACATACTTCCCAAGAACTACAAGAAGAGGAGGAGGAGTAATCATAATCGCTAAAAAGTACCTAGGGTTTGTGACTACCTCCTCTTACAGTTCAGATGGTAGCAATATCATAACTATTTCGACAAGCGCCTAACAATTTGTCTCACATACCGAGCACCACACACCAAGGAGGAAGAAGTTATTCTGGAAACAATGTGCTTCCATTCAACAATGCACAAACCCCTCATCGCTCCCACTCAACAATGCACAAACCCTTCATCACTCCTTACCAATTAAAGAGACTAACTCATTCCTGTGTGCCATGAGTGATCTGTACTACACACAAATATCAAACTTCCTCAATCACAGGAGAGGAGGCACATTGGACCTCATCTTTGTACCTTATCACATGCTGGCCCAAAATATCATCACCCAACCTACCACCACATCGATTCCCTGGTCAGATCACTATATGATCAACTTCGACATAAAGGCACCTGTAATGAGGAAAGCCCCAGAAGAATTGCAGAATGAGAGCAGATGGTTCAAACAATTCAACATTGAAGAATTCCTGAAGCATGGTGCACATAGTTGTTGTCTTGGATTTTGTGCCCCCACTCCACACTACTCATCCAAGGGAGGTCTCCCAATGGTCGCCTTCTACTCACCCCCCCCCCCCTCTTCCTCTAAGGCAACAAAAGTTTTTCTTTCCCCTCCCTCTCGCCAGTCCATCAAATGCCTAATTTGGGAAACCCAATAATAGGCCTGCAGGTCTGGTACCCCTAGTCCTCCTTCCTCTCTTAGTCTATACAATACAGCTCTAGCAATTCACGGTGGTCGTTTTTTCCATATGAATCTATATACCTTCCTTTGAATTTCTCGCATATGCCTCGTTGGAATCCCTATGGGAAGGTCCTGAAAATAATACAGCTTTCTGGGTAAAATATTCATTTTAACTGCTGCTATGCATCCTATCTACACTATTTTCATATCTGACCAATCCCACAAGTTCTGCCCCACTACTTTTCACAATCGAGGATAATTTGCTTCATATAAGCTCTGAGTGTGAGCCATTTTATCAACTCCTAGATATTTGATAGCCTACAAGCTCACTTAAAGGGAAATTATTGTTTTAGCTTAGCCAGGGCATCTTTAGTTAAGGTAATATTAAGCGCCTCTATTTTGTCCAAATTCATTTTGAATCCCGATACAACTCCGTACCGCCCTTTTCTTCCAGCACTGTTTGTAGTGATTTTTTGGATCATGTTACCACCAGCAATATATCATCTGTGAATAGTCATATCTTATGCTGCTGCACTTCCACTTCCATTCCCCTTATGTTTGCATCTGTCCTTATTATCTGTGTTAGGTGCTCAGTTACCAAGGCGAATAAGAGTGGGATCATTGGACAGCCCTGTCTGGTGCCTCTTTCTAATCTAAACTCTTCAGTGTATGTGCCATTAATTTTTGCCCAGGCATGGGGGTCCTGATATAAGGCCTGTACCCAGCGTAAATATTTGGGCCCAAATCCCATCTTTTGCATCACTGCAAACAAAAATGCCCAATTTACTCTATCAAATGCTTTTTCAGCATCAATAAAGAACACCATCATTCCCTCTTGCTGTGGGTGTGCTGCCCAAATCACCTTTACACTCAGTATTATCTGAGGCTTGTCTCCCCCCTATGAAACCCATTTGATTGATATCTACAGGTGTGGGCATCCATTTAGCAAGTCGATTTGCCAGTACTTTAGCGAGGATC
This sequence comes from Ichthyophis bannanicus, assembly GCA_033557465.1. Taxonomy (NCBI): domain Eukaryota; kingdom Metazoa; phylum Chordata; class Amphibia; order Gymnophiona; family Ichthyophiidae; genus Ichthyophis; species Ichthyophis bannanicus. Next base: position 1,224,230,245 of record CM066033.1, read on the forward strand.
TTTACATCCGCATTAAGTAGGGATATTGGTTGACATGAGCCGCAGTGTAACGGGTCTTTTCTTGTTTTTGGTAGAATCGTGATCCCGGCTGTTAACATTTCTGTGGACAAGTGTCCTCCTTCAACCAGTATCCCATTAAACAACCTCCCTAAAACCTCTACCACTTCTTCTTTGAAAGTCTTATAAAATATATTAGATAGCCCATCCAATCCTGGTGCTTTTCCATTGGACAGTTCTTTAATTACCCTCTCAATTTCTTCCCGCTGTAACTCCTCCAATGTTGCCCTCATATCCTCTTCCACCACTGGCAAGGCAATCGTCTCCAAATATTTCTGAGCTTGCGCTGATACCCCCCCCCCCCCCCCATTAGGTGTATAATTCTTTATAAAACTGGTAAAATCCACCAATTTGCTTCTCCGTCTTAAAAATGTCGCCCTCTCTCCCTTTAATGGCCTGTATGAAGGCTAATATTTCTTGTTTCTTTAGCTTATGTGCTAGCAATCTCCCTGCTCTATCCCCCCATTCATAAAATCTCTGCTTAACCCTGTCCATTTCAAATGCAATTGTTTCTAGCTGCAATTTGTTTAACTCCGTTCATAACTGATTTAAGTGCTTTAAACTCTGTGCTGTTCCCCTCTCTCTGTATTGCTCCATTGCAATTTTAATATTCCCTTGCAATTGCTCTTCTTTTTCCCTCCTCTGCTTTTTAACCCTAGCAGCCCACATTATCAGGCGCCCCCAAATCACTACCTTCATTCCCTCCCATATCCCCGCCTCGTGTACTTACCCATTATCATTTCATCTGCCAATATTCCTGCATGTACTTCTGTATATCTTTCACAATTTCCTCCCACTTAAAGTGGCTTTCATTCAGCCTCCAAAAGCATACTCCCCCTCCCCCCTAGCCTCTCGTATCTCCACCTAGGTAGGGGCATGGTCAGATCACATTATTTTACCTATTTCCACTTCTCCCATCCTTAATTCTCAGATCTTATCAATCAAAATGTAATCTATCCAACTAAAGTTTTTATGGGGAGGTGAACTGGACGCACAGAGGGGATCGTGATTATGATCCCACGGGACACGTCTAGCCCCGCTGGATCAGAATCACAAAGTCCTGCATGTGCAGGCCAGGACAGTGATTCTGTCTGACCTGCATGTGCAGGACTGCACCCGGCTAACTCAGTCAGGGCTTTTAAATGGAGCTGTGGCACCATGGCGTCATGTTGCCATGGCACCGTGACTCCCATTTAAAAGCCACGATGCCAGCCACCAAGAAAAAGGGTTTATTTCTCACAGCCTGCCCCCCAGTCTGGCCTCCTAAGGCCAGGGTCAGGCTGTGGGGAATAAACCCTAGCCTCCTCTGCCCCATCCGCGCCCCGGCAGCAGAAAAAACAAACTTCCAGGGACGATATTCCACCTTGGAGGTGGAATAACTTCCCCAGACATTTCGCCGGCCCCGGATATACAGGGCCAACATTAGAATCAGCCCTGTACGTCCGGGGCCAGTGACCACCCACCTCCCACCCACTCTCCGCCCCTGTGCCACACATTCCCCGCCCCCATCTAACTTCCTTCACAACCGGCAGGGAACTTATTTGGGGGCGGGTGAAGCCACGAATAGCGGGGATGGATGTCCTTTTGGGCCATCCATCCCCACTATTCGTGGCTCAGAATAGCCGCCATAGTCTCTATGTCCTTTATTCTGTACCCTCCATTAATCTGATATGTGAAACTTCTTAATAATACCTTGCACTATTTGTCGGCTTTTTGCATTTCCATCCTCTCCTTTGGCCTGCCGATCCTAGCCAGAATGCAGTGCCAAATTGAAATCACCCCCTAATATCAATTTCAATTGGACGGGCCGATCAAGTAGCTCCCGTACTTCCCTCCAAAAGAGGATTTGTCTTGTTTTTGGGGCATATACATTTGCTAGAGTGACTGATTCCCCCATCAATTCCCCCTTTAATATCAGCACTCTGCCTTCTTTATCTCGGATTGTTTCTCCTACCTGTAGTGGGCACCCTCTCCTCACTAGGATGGCCACCCCCTCCCCCATTTGCCCCTAGGGCTACCAAAATACTGATGTAGGTACAGGCTTCGAAGCAATAACTCCTCATCCTTGTGTCGTAAGTGGGTTTCTTGGACATATATTCCATCTCAACCTCTCTGTCTCCCAGAAGAGGTATTGCCTTTCTTTGAAGTATTCAGCCCCTTAACATTGATAGTTCCTATTTGCATCATCACAACCTGTGGGAACTTGCTGGCTCACCACACTTTTCTCTCTTAACTCCTTCCCCCCCATCCCTTAGTATCCATTCTCCTCCTAGTATCTATCAGAGAAAAGTAACATGCTTCCAGGCGCCACCCTCTGCCACTTCCCCCCCTCCCCCTGCCTCCCTTGCTCTATACCCCCGTATTTTCAATCAAGGTTCATCACCACTGTGATCTCACTCTTCTCCACTGCCCCAGCTCCCCTTAATTTACAGCCTAGTTACCATTTCCTTTGTCTTCACCTTTTATTCATCTCTTGTATTTATCCTTTCCTCGGCAAGCATTTAGAGCCTTCAGTTACTTACACATCCAACTACCTCCCCATAACTTTAAACATTAACTGGATTCATTAGTGCATATTAGAATACCCAATCCCTCCACCCTCTCCCTCCTATATTGTCCTGTGAGTTAATACATCTTAACTTACATATGTCCACCATAATTCTTTCAGGAAGTACCCCTTTCCAAGGCATCACTAGAGCTTTTCCCCTTTGGCAGTCTGGTCAGCCTCTGACTTTTAGTGGGCGCACTCTGCCATTTCAGTCCTAAACTCTTGGTTGCTGCAGTTCGCCCCAGTATCGACTGGCTCAATGGGGCTTCTGGTATATTTTTGCACTCCGAGCTCCTTCATCACCTGCCAGGCTTCTCCACTGCTCTTCACTGTGGTTAATAGTCCAAAGGAGTAAAGCCACTTAAATCTCCAGCCCTCTCTCTTTAAAAGCGCACCACTCCATGGTTGTGGAATCGGCCATGCACCGTCTGAAGAGTCAGAAGATGCACTCCTTGGTGCCCCCCGGCCGGGAGGCCCGGAACCTGGATGCCCTCAGTAGAAAGTGCTTCCAGGGCTCTATGCTATCTTGCCTTTCCAGACCTACCAACTGTACATGGGCATGTACTTACGAGACCTGGCAAAGGAGATTGCCGGGTTCTCAGCTGGCCTCTGCGAGGAACCTTTGCCAGAGGTTCAAGGCTTTGTCAACAGGGATTCGAGAGTGCTCAAAGTTTCTCTCTCGAGCAGCCTATGATGGCTTCGAGGCTTCGGCCCAGGTAGCCGCGGCCGGCATCGGTGCACGCCGTCAGGCCTGGCTTCAGTCATCAGACCTGGAGCCATGGGTGCAGGACAAGTTGGTCGATGTCCCTTGCCGAGGTGAAAACCTTTTCGGTAAGCCCATGACTGAAGAGGCTGCGGAAATCGAGACTGAGACTCTCACCAGGACAAGGCTGTCCAGGAAGACTTCTGCCCCTTCTCAGAAAAAGAAGGGCTCGGGGAAGAAGCCCTTTTCCCGAGGAAGGGTGCTGCCTACAAATCTTACCATCAATATCAGACCTCTCCAGCTCCCCAACAGGGCCAGCAGGCCAAGGGGCAGGGGCATGGGCCCCGTAGGCAGAAGGCCCCTAAACCACCAGCTCCGGCTCCTGCACAGCAGGGAGCGGGTTTTTGACTCCCACAGCATAGCCTCTCCTCCATAGCTGGCTCCACTCAGCACAGGAGGCCGGCTGACACTGTATGCCTACAGGTGGCCAGCCATCACAGGGAATACCTGGGTCCTCAGCATAGTCCAAAAGGGCTACTTGCTCCACTTCCACCAGATACCCCCCTCCTACTTTCCAGGAGAGCCTCCAAGATTCTCTCTGCACAGAAACCTCCTCCTTTAGGAGTTGGCAAGTCTTCTAAAGGAACAGGCGGTGGAACCGGTGCCTCACCACCTGAAAGGGCAAGGCTTCTACTCCAGGTACTTTCTGGTACCAAAAAGGACAGGAGGCCTCAGGCCTATCCTAGACTTGCGAAACCTAAACAAGTTCCTGGAGAGGGAAAAGTTCAAGATGCTTACCCTTGGGATACTGCTGCCCTACCTCCAGCAGGGAGATTGGCTATGCTCCTTAGATCTAAAGGATGCTTATACTCCACTCCTGCTTATACAGGAGTGGAGGAGTGGCCTAGTGGTTGGGGCAAGGTACTTCAGGCCGGAAGGTCGGGGGTTCAAATCCCACTGGAGGACAGCAACCTTGGGCCGGAAGGACTGGGGTTTCTAGTCCCACAGGTGCTCCTTGTGGTCTTGGGCAAGCCACTTAACCCTCCATAGCCCATGTTCCCTGTAAAATAGTTCTCTGTGTGCTGTGCTTTCCTGTCTAATCAATGTGTTTATACCTCAAAAATTTCCTGTCATGATTTGACAATTTTTTCCAATCTGTAATCAAACCGCTGCTGATCGCTGGAAGTAGCGGTATACAAAGGTATACTAAATAAAAATAAAAAATAAAATTATACTCACATTCTCATCCATCCAGACCACAGACAATATCTCAGATTTGTGGTGGGAGGAAACCATTTTCAGTACAGAGTACTTCCCTTTGGCCTAGTTTCCGCCCCCAGGATTTTCACCAAATGCCTGGCGGTTGTGGCGGCCTATCTCAGAAATCAGGGAATTTTTGTCTTCCCATACCTGGATGACTGGTTCATCAGGGGTCAGTCTCTCCAGGAGGCCAGACAAGCCACTCTTCGCACTGTCTCTCTTCTTCAGCATCTGGGCTTTGTCATAAACTACGCAAAGTCCACTTTGCTCCCCTCACAGAACCTAGAGTTTATAGGGGCAAGATTAGACACCCTGCAAGAAAGAGCTTACTTGCCAGAGGACAGGGCCCATAGGCTGATGAACTTGGCCAACCGGTTCCAGAGCAATTCTCAGGTCTCCGCCAGACACTTCCTGCGGCTCCTGGGCCACATGGCATCCACGGTACATGTGACCCTGAATGCCCGTCTGCACATGCGAGCGGCTCAGTGGTGCCTCAGAGCTCAGTGGGCGCAAGCCATAAGTGACCTCCGAGACAGAGTAAAGGTGTCCAAGCCACTCTTGGACTCCTTGCAGTGGTGGCTACATCTCCCAAACTTTCTCAGGGGGGTACCCTTTCAGGCCCCAGCATACACAAGGGTGCTGATGACCGATGCTTCCTTGAAGGGCTGGGGTGCACATTGCCAGAGCACGTGCACTCAGGGCCTCTGGTCTTCTCGGGAGGCCACACAGCAGATCAATCTTTTGGAGCTGCATGCAAGCCGCTTGGCTCTACAGACTTTTTCTCATGCCCTCCTCTCTCACCAGTCTGTCTGAGTTCAGACAGACAATCAGGTAGCAATGTTCTTTGTGAACAAGCAAGGGGGCACAGGGTCCAGACCCCTATGTCGGGAGGCGCAGGCCCTTTGCTCCTTTGCAGTCAAACAAGGCATGTTTCTCAAAGCACTTTATCTACCTGGTCAGGAGAACTTCTTGGCAGACAAACTAAGCAAGATTCTCCAGCCTCACGAATGGCAGTTGAATCCACTGGTGGTCCAGCAGTTCTTTCTACGATGGAGACTTCCATCCATCGATCTCTTTGCAAGTCCACTGAACCGTCAGCTGCCCAGGTTTTGCTCCAGACAGCCGCATCCCCTGAGAATGGCAGCAGATGCGTTTCTGATCTCTTGGTCTGCGGGCCTCCTGTATGCGTTTCCTCCCACGCCCCTGGTGGCCCGAACTCTGTTCAAGATTCTACGGGACAAGGCCTCGGTTATTCTGGTAGCCCCCAGATGGCCGAGGCAACCGTGGTTTCCTCTTCTGCAGTTGGCAGTGGAAACCCCATTCTCTCTGGGGTTGCAACCCAGTCTTCTGTCTCAGGATCAGGGTTTCCTTCTGCACCCCAATCTCAGATCCCTCAATCTGATGGCCTGGCTGCTGAAAGGATAGTGCTAGCTCCCTTACTTCTATCTAGGGGAGTTGAGGAGGTGTTCTTGGCCTCTAGGAGGCAGTCCACCAGAAAGTCCTATGCCCTCAAGTGGCATACGTTCTCAGTATGGTGTGCTCAGCGAAATGAAGATCCTTTCTCCTGCCTTGTGCCAGTAGTACTACAATACCTACTTCACCTGTCAGACCTAGGCCTTAAGTCCAACTCTGTTCGGGTCCACCTCAGTGCTGTATCAGCACACCACTCACCGGTGTTGGGACAGTCTCTGTCAGTTCACCCCTTGGTGTCCCGCTTCATCAGAGGCCTGCTTTTGCTCAAGCCTTCGATTCGTCAACCTGACACTGAGTGGGATTTGAACGTGGTCTTGCAACAACTTACTCGGCCACCGTTTGAGCCGATGGTCACTTGCCATTTACGCTACCTTTCTTGGAAGGCGCTCTTCCTGGTAGCTCTTACCTCGGCCAGACATGTGAGTGAACTACAAGCTCTGGTTTCTGATAGACCGTACACACGGTTCTATAGGAACAGGATGGTCTTACGGACCCATCTGAAGTTCCTCCCAAAAGTTGTCTCCTCCTTCCTCCTCAACCAAGAGGTGGTTCTTCCGATATTCTTTCCCAGGCCGCATACCAGCCGGGCTGAAACAGTCTTGCAAACCCTGGACTGTAAGAGGGCGTTGTCCTTTTACATAGAATGTACTTGGAGGCACCGAAGAGCTACTCAGCTCTTCGTCTCCTTTGACCCTAATAAACTGGGGTTGCCTGTCTCCAAGCATACCTTGTCCACTTGCGTAGCAGATTGTATCGCCTTGGCGTACAAGGCAGCCGGCCTCTCCTTGCAGGGTTGAGTCACGGCCCACCGTGTCAGGGCGAAAGCCGCGTCAGTAGCTCATCTCTGCTCTGTTCCATTGGCAGACATCTGCCGGGCCGCTACTTGGTCTTTAAGCTAGACTTTTGCAGCCCATTACTGCCTCGAGAGAGAGTCCTGAAGGGACAGTGCTTTCGGACAGGCGGTACTCTGCAATCTCTTTGAGGTTTAGGCAACTCCTACCCTCTGGCCCTTGTGTTGGGCTACCGTACAGGGGCGTTCTCAGAGGATATTCTTATCATGGATGCTGAGGCTCTTTTTAGAGGGAGCCATTTTTTCAGCTTTGGATTCACGGTAGCCTAGAGCTGAGGAGTCCCATATGTGAGGACTGACTTCCTGCTTGGTCCTGGAGAAAGAGTAGTTACTCACCTGTAACAGGTGTCCTCCAGGAGCAGCAGGACTCAGTCCTCACGACCCTCCCTCCTCCCCTGGAGTTGCAGTCATATCATTCATTTTGATTTTTTGCTGTCTTTTAGCTATGTCATCAGACTGAGCAAGATGGCACCCTTGGGCGGGAAGGGGACCGCACATGCGCGCTGCATTCCCAAAGGCTTTCTTTGAAAGCTGGGGAAATGCTCCGCATGGGGGCTCCGTTGGCGCCGACGTCACCCATATGTGAGCACTGATTCCTGCTGCTCCTGGAGAACACCTGTTACAGGTGAGTAACTACTCTTACTGTGCACCCATCCCATTGAAAAGGTCCCAGCTTTTGGGAGGCCACCAGGAGCCGCTCTTTCATTTTATAGTAGCTCAAACATGCTACCGGTCCCTGGGGAGATTTTCTTTAATAGGACCTTGACCCTGGTGGGCTCTTTCGAGCTGTAGTTATGCTGAGTCCGCTATTTGTTGGGGCTCCTCTGCTTTTAATAATGCCCCAAACATTTCCATGAGCACAGCTTCAGTCTTTATATTTGGGTTCCTCTGGGATACCTCAGACCCCACTTACACCAGGAATGATCTTCGAGGTCTTCTGCCTTCTCTTTTAGGAGCTCCTGTACCTGCTTTAGATCTTCCCAGCCACTCTGCAGCTCCCCAGTTATGTCCTCTTTTTGCTCCAGATGTCCCTCAGTCTCCTCCACTTGGGCTCCGAGGTCTACTATGTCCTGCCTCAGTGCACTTAAAGTCTCTTTGAGTTCAGTTTTAACCCAACTCATTTCCGCCTTCAATTCTTCTTTAAGTTCAGTCAACCAGACTTTCAGCATTTCAGCTGCTCCGGATCCCCATGCCTCGTTGACCTCCTCATCCCCATGCCTCGTCGACCTCCTCATCTGCAACACTCAGATTCCCATCCGCCATCTTACTTGCAAAATTCAGCACTTCGTATTGTTTCAGCTGGTGCATATGAGGAATGGTATTCTGCTAACCTCTTTTTCACCGACATATCTTCCCTAGACTTTTCAAATTCTCTGGTGTTTATCAGGCAGGCAGGGTAGGCTCTCGCCACACTTTATCACACTTTTAAAGGCAGGATGCCGTGGAGCTCTCTTAGCTTGCAACCATCCTGGCTGCTGACATCACTTCCCTCTGCCAAGCGCCATTTCTGTAGAATGTAGAGGATAAAAGTCAGATTGCAAAATGCCTAGAGAGGAAAGAAAGTCAAGGCAGTGGCAGTGAACTGCACGTTCGAGTAGTGTTTGGATATGAAAAGGAAGAGGGAGGATAGGAAAGGGAGCACATCCATCCACTTTCTCTAATTTACAAACTTTACACTGGGCATACGTAGACCCAAAGTACCAACTTGCAGACACCCCCACCTATGGATAGCTCCCACTTTCAACATATTCTTCACCAGTGCATTTCATCTACTCCTACTCAACCCTTGATGAGCATGCACAGTTCTCTACGGTAGCCCTCTACCTATTCAGACAAACTGAACCCAGCTGCTTACTCTCACAAACACACCCCACCACTCATTTCACGCAATCAAATGCATCACACCCAGGGGCGGCCCAAGGGGGGTGCGGGGCCATGTGCGGAGACTCGGTGCGGGGCCTCATTTGCATAAGTGGCCTTATTTGCATAAATATTTGCATAATGTTACCATACACTAACTTTTAGTAAACATGTCTCTTAATGAGTGTATGGATAAAGAAAGACTAAAAGATTTCTACATTACTATAATCCAGTGCCAACCGCCAGGCACATTAGGAACTACTACAAACGCTGCCCATTTAGAACCCATTATACAAAAGAAAATTCACTCAAAAAATTATCATATAACCACGATCTCTTTAAAAACCTCTTGCCACTGGTCTCAGATAAACGGGTAAGTTATGACACTTGTTTATGGGTAATTTTATTCGCCCACTCTGGTGTCCGTTTACATCAATGACCTTTTTTGCAAGTGGTTTTTTCATATATATTGCTTTTATCTTATTACTTTTTTATATACGTTTTTCTTCAGCTTTATTTAAAACGATAGCAAGTGCCACTCTACTTATCTTAAGCATTGCAGAATGGCAGCAGTTGATATTCCTTGTTGATACAAAGGAAAAAACCCCAACGCCTCAATCTTCTAAGCACTTCAGAGCGTTTCTCCAATTGGGTTTCTCAAGGGGAACTTGAACTTGTTTTGTATCAAAAACCATGCGGTATCCACTTTTTCAATGTACAGGAGCTATTTGCTATGATAGTAAAAACAGCAACAGCAAGGACATGGTTAAAAATTAAAAATGTACGATGTTGTTTTCAGAAATATACTTCACTTCTCATGTAGATTACCTTGTAACGCTTCTCCGGATTCTTACTCTTACCGGTCATCAGCTCATTTCATTAGTGATCCTGTGGGATGGTGAACGCCAACGCATGCGCTCTGCTTTAAGATTTAAATACCCTATGAAAACCTCCTCTGATTGGAGCAGCCTACACTCATGCTTGCCAGTCTACACAGATATTCAGTCCCTCAGGTTGCACCGTCTGAAGTTGATGAATCCACCATTGTTCTCGATATAGAAGCCTTTGCTCTTGCGATTTTCCTTGTAACCCATGTGTGACTGACTCTATGCACCAACAACGCAACATTTCAAATTCATGGTCAAAATCTAAACAATGCTGAACGATCGGTGCCGTCAGTTGTTTATTACGTAATCTGCTGCGATGTTCCTGCATGCGTATTTTTAAAGTCCGAATTGTTTTCCCAATATATAATAAAAAACAAGGACATTGAACAGCATATACCACTGACTTGGACTCACAATTTGTCACTTGTTTTAAAAAATATCGCTTCCCTTTATGCACAAAGTCAGAAAGTTCCAATGTAATATCACAAATGTTGCAATGACCACACTTGGTATGATTTCCCAAGATTTGATCAATAGAACCCCAATCTAAAGGTCGTAATACTGTGGGTGACAAATATTCTTTAAGATTTTTGTTTCGTTTCCAAACACAGCGTATTGATATTTCCTGCAGTTCTGGCACCACTGTGAGAAGCGGTTTATGTTTTTTAATAATTTTCTGAATTTTTGTGCTTAGAGGTGAAAAAGCCGTTACTAAGTTCACATTAGGTTCTTCTAGTTGTCTCCCAGATCTTTCTTCAGATGTCAGCAACAAGTCTCTATTGTTGTAAAGAGCTCGGCGATAGGCTTGATGGATGACCTTTTTGGGATATCCTCTATCCAGGAAACTGGTTTTTAGATGTTTAGATGAACACTTTTATTCCTGCGTTGTAGAACAATTTCTACGATATCTTAGAAACTGTGATATAGGGAGGCCATCCTTTAGGCGCTGTGGATGAGCGCTAGAATAATGTAAAAAGGTATTCTTATGGGTGGCCTTTCGAAACACCGTAGTTTTCCAGCCTTCCGATTGCCTGATAATTTGCACATCTAAATAGGTAATTCGCATTGTATTACTTTCACAGGTAAACTTTAAATTATTATCACAAGCATTCAGCCATTCGACGAAACTACTTAAATCAAAGGTAGACCCTTGCCATAACATAAAAATGTCGTCGATATAGCGATGCCATGATTTAATATGAGCTTTAAACGGAGACTGTGATAAATGTTGTTTTTCAAAGATATGCATATAAAAATTTGCTACAGAGGGGGCACAGGTAGCACCCATAGCCACCCCTGCAATTTGATGGTAAATTTGTTTGTCAAAAACAAAAAAGTTTTCAAACAAAGTGAGGGCTGCAATTTTATACAAAAATGTAATTTGTTCTACTGTCAGGTCTCCTCTGTCTTGAAGGACTTCTTGTATAATCAAGTAGGCTGACTGTTGTGGGATACTTGTATATAAGGATTGAACATCTAATGTGACTAAAAGAATTTCTGTTTGTGTCGCCCAAAATGTTAAATTTTGTAATATGTTTAAAAAATGAGTAGTATCTCTTACAAAAGATGGTATTGTTTTCAATAATGGTCGTAAAAATGAATCTAAGTATATTGAAAGGGGTTCTAGCAGAGAACCCCTGGTGGACACTATGGGCCTACCAGGGGGGCGTTCCATATTTTTATGCAACTTTGGTACCGTGTAAAATTTAGCAAGTTGAGGATATTTCACCACAAGAAACTTGGATTCCTTCATTGAAATGATTTTACTTTGCACTGCGTCCTTTACTAGGGTATTAATTTGATCCTGTAGACGGGACGTCGGATCTTCTGTCAGCAGTTCATATGTGCGTGAATCCTGTAATTGAGTCAGCGCTTCTTCCATATAATACTGGCGGTCAAGTACAACAAGGGATCCTCCTTTATCCGCTCGTTTTATCACCAGATTTGTTCTGGTTTGCAATTTTTTCAGGGTCTTCATTTGTTCCATTGTAAGATTCGTTCTACTTTTTGGACCTATTTTGAAAATTTCTCCAACATCTTTCAGCACCAATTCTTTGAAGACCTGTATACCAAAAGGAAGAGGAGTGGGTGGCAGCCATCGTGATTTTAATGGTAATTGTACTCGATTTGTAACCGCCGGTAAAGACCGAATAGAGTCTCTAGCAGATTGTAAAGCAGAAGAACTTGCAGAATCAGAAAAAGCAGAGTCAAAAAAAGACCTTAAATGTAATTTCCTAATCAATTCATTAAAGTCTATTTGAAACTGAAAAAAACCAAAAGTGATCCGAGGAACAAAGCCCTTGTTGTACTCGACCGCCAGTATTATATGGAAGAAGCGCTGACTCAATTACAGGATTCACGCACATATGAACTGTTGACAGAAGATCCGACGTCCCGTCTACAGGATCAAATTAATACCCTAGTAAAGGACGCAGTGCAAAGTAAAATCATTTCAATGAAGGAATCCAAGTTTCTTGTGGTGAAATATCCTCAACTTGCTAAATTTTACACGGTACCAAAGTTGCATAAAAATATGGAACGCCCCCCTGGTAGGCCCATAGTGTCCACCAGGGGTTCTCTGCTAGAACCCCTTTCAATATACTTAGATTCATTTTTACGACCATTATTGAAAACAATACCATCTTTTGTAAGAGATACTACTCATTTTTTAAACATATTACAAAATTTAACATTTTGGGCGACGCAAACAGAAATTCTTTTAGTCACATTAGATGTTCAATCCTTATATACAAGTATCCCACAACAGTCAGCCTACTTGATTATACAAGAAGTCCTTCAAGACAGAGGAGACCTGACAGTAGAACAAATTACATTTTTGTATAAAATTGCAGCCCTCACTTTGTTTGAAAACTTTTTTGTTTTTGACAAACAAATTTACCATCAAATTGCAGGGGTGGCTATGGGTGCTACCTGTGCCCCCTCTGTAGCAAATTTTTATATGCATATCTTTGAAAAACAACATTTATCACAGTCTCCGTTTAAAGCTCATATTAAATCATGGCATCGCTATATCGACGACATTTTTATGTTATGGCAAGGGTCTACCTTTGATTTAAGTAGTTTCGTCGAATGGCTGAATGCTTGTGATAATAATTTAAAGTTTACCTGTGAAAGTAATACAATGCGAATTACCTATTTAGATGTGCAAATTATCAGGCAATCGGAAGGCTGGAAAACTACGGTGTTTCGAAAGGCCACCCATAAGAATACCTTTTTACATTATTCTAGTGCTCATCCACAGCGCCTAAAGGATTGCCTCCCTATATCACAGTTTCTAAGATATCGTAGAAATTGTTCTACAACGCAGGAATACAAGTGTTCATCTAAACATCTAAAAACCAGTTTCCTGGATAGAGGATATCCCAAAAAGGTCATCCATCAAGCCTATTGCCGAGCTCTTTACAACAATAGAGACTTGTTGCTGACATCTGAAGAAAGATCTGGGAGACAACTAGAAGAACCTAATGTGAACTTAGTAATGGCTTTTTCACCTCTAAGCACAAAAATTCAGAAAATTATTAAAAAACATAAACCGGTTCTCACAGTGGTGCCAGAACTGCAGGAAATATCAATACGCTGTGTTTGGAAACGAAACAAAAATCTTAAAGAATATTTGTCACCCACAGTATTACGACCTTTAGATTGGGGTTCTATTGATCAAATCTTGGGAAATCATACCAAGTGTGGTCATTGCAACATTTGTGATATTACATTGGAACTTTCTGACTTTGTGCATAAAGGGAAGCGATCTTTTTTTAAAAACAAGTGACAAATTGTGAGTCCAAGTCAGTGGTATATGCTGTTCAATGTCCTTGTTTTTTATTATATATTGGGAAAACAATTCGGACTTTAAAAATACGCATGCAGGAACATCGCAGCAGATTACGTAATAAACAACTGACGGCACTGATCGTTCAGCATTGTTTAGATTTTGACCATGAATTTGAAATGTTGCGTTGTTGGTGCATAGAGTCAGTCACACATGGGTTACAAAGAAAATCGCAAGAGCAAAGGCTTCTATATCGAGAACAATGGTGGATTCATCAATTTCAGACGGTGCAACCTGAGGGACTGAATATCTGTGTAGACTGGCAAGCATGTGTGTAGGCTGCTCCAATCAGAGGAGGTTTTCATAGGGTATTTAAATCTTAAAGTAGAGCGCATGCGTTGGCGTTCACCATCCCACAGGATCACTAATGAAATGAGCTGATGACTGGTAAGAGTAAGAATCCGGAGAAGCGTTACAAGGTAATCTACATGAGAAGTGAAGTATATTTCTGAAAATAACATCGTACATTTTTAATTTTTAACCATGTCCTTGCTGTTGCTGTTTTTACTATCATAGCAAATAGCTCCTGTACATTGAAAAAGTGGATACCGCATGGTTTTTGATACAAAACAAGTTCAAGTTCCCCTTGAGAAACCCAATTGGAGAAACGCTCTGAAGTGCTTAGAAGATTGAGGCGTTGGGGTTTTTTCCTCTGTTTGTATCAACAAGGAATATCAACTGCTGCCATTCTGCAACGCTTAAGATAAGTAGAGTGGCACTTGCTATCGTTTTAAATAAAGCTGAAGAAAAACGTATATAAAAAAGTAATAAGATAAAAGCAATATATATGAAAAGACCACTTGCAAAAAAGGTCATTGATGTAAACGGACACCAGAGTGGGCGAATAAAATTACCCATAAACAAGTGTCATAACTTACCCGTTTATCTGAGACCAGTGGCAAGAGGTTTTTAAAGAGATCGTGGTTATATGATAATTTTTTGAGTGAATTTTCTTTTGTATAATGCATGTCTGTAGTTCACTCTGACGAAGCCTTAAAAAATTAGTTGTCTAGTACATTTAGAACCCATAGCAAACCCGCCGTATCCTGACAGCATTACCAGGACTCACAAAGCACCATACCCTACCTATCAAAAGGCAACACTGCAAATATTAAACCAATACATTTCAGAGAATACCGGGGAAAGAGAACAAGTGGCAATGTCAAATAGGAATTACATAAACAGAATACCTCAACTCAGTTACACATGCAGAACACAGACCATCACCAAACAAGGAATCACAATTTAGAAACAGGAAGGCAATAATTAAACTGGGAACCCCAAAAGCCAAACTTGGAATGTACAACAACACTGTAGAAATAAAACTATAAATTAATTTCCTCTTGTACCAAACAAAGCACAGACGTTAATGATGCACATTTCCCAGAGCTTTCATATTCCAGTTAATAAATTCAAAATAAAGAGATATCTTTCTACCTTTTGTGCATTTTTTTTCAGTTGCAATTGGTCCAGCCACTTTCTTCTGGTTTCTTCATGTTTTCTGCTAACTCTCCATCATCTGCTGTCCATTTGTCCTTTCTTCTCTCTTTCTAGTTTTTTTTCCATTCTCTCTCTCTACATCTGCTTTAACATACTAATCTTTCTCCTTTTGCTCTTTCCTCATTCCTATTTCATCCTCACAAATTTTACCCCTCCATCCTCCATCCCCACTTACTCTCCCAATACCCGGCCAATTATAGATTTTTCATCCCTCCCACACAAAATATTTTTCCCCTCTCCATTTTACTCTCCCAGCCCCATCCCATTCTAATCCTCCCCCAACATCAGCTCCCTTCTAGTTCCAGTCTCACCCAGCATCCATTCCCTTCTAGTCCCTGCATCAGCCCATTTCCAGTCCTAGCCCCCCATCAGCCCATTTCCAGTCCTAGCTCCCCCATCAGCCCATTTCTAGTCATTTCCTAGCCCCATCATCAGCCCATGTCAAATCATAGCTCCCCTCCACTCAGCCCAATTCCAGTCCAAGCCCCCCATGAGCCTACTTCCAGTTCTAGCCCCTCCATGAGTCCATTTCAATTCAAGCCCCCACCACAGCCCATTTCCAATCTTAGCTCCCCCCAACAGCCCATTTCCAGTCCTATCCTAGCTGCTCCATCAGCCCATTTTCAGTCCTAGCTCCCTTCTTCACAGCCCATTTCCATTCCAAGCCCCCTCCCCATCAGCTATTTGCAGTTCAAGCCTCCCCTTCCGCTCAGCCCATTTCCAGTCCTAGCAACCCCCAACCCATTACCAGTCCTAGCCCCCATCAACCAACTTCCAGTTCTAACCCCCCATCACCCCATTTTCAGTTTAAGCCCCCCCATAACCCATTACCAGTCCTAACCCCCCATCAGCCCACTTCCAGTCCTAACCCCATCAGCCCATTTCCAGTCAGCCCCCCATAGCCCATTGCCAGTCCTAAACCCCCCATCAGCCCACAGCCCATTACCAGTCCTAACCACATCAGCCCACCTCAAGTCCTAACCCCTCCCCATCAGCCCATTTCCTGTCCTAGCCCCCCCATAGCCCATTATCAGTCCTAACCCCCCCCATAGCCCATTACCAGTCCTAACCCCCCATCACCCCATTTCCAGACAGCCCCCATCAGCCCACAGCCCACTGCCAGTCTTAACCCCCCCCCCATAGCCCATTACCAGTCCTAACCCCCCATCAGCCCACAGCCCATTACCAGTCTTAACCCCTCCCATAGCCCATTATCAGTCATATACCCCATTCACCCCATTTTCAGACAGCCCCCATCAGCCCACAGCCCATTGCCAGTCTTAACCCCCCCCATAGCCCATTACCAGTCCTAGCCCCCCATCAGCCCACAGCACATTACCAGTCTTAACCCCCCCATAGCCCATTACCAGTCCTAACCCCCCCATCAGCCCACAGCCCATTACCAGTCTTAACCCCCCCATAGCCCATTACCAGTCCTACCCCCCCCCCCCATCAGCCCACAGCCCATTGCCAGTCCTAACCCCCCCCCCTCGGCTCATGGAAATTAAAATTTAAAAAAAAGCTGGCCGCTGCCGCCGCAGCAGCATGGAGTGTCCCGCGGGGCCCCCTCTGCCCGGCTGAACTCTCCCGGCGCGGCGGAAGCCCTCTGCTCCGGCTTGCAGATATGCGAAGGGAGAGTGTCTCCCTCGCGTCTCTGTTAAGCCCGCAGGGGCTGATGGGAAGCAGGGGCTGATGGGAAATTTCCCATCTGCCCCTGCGGGCTTAACAGAGATGCGAGGGAGACACTCTCCCTTCGCGTATCTGCAAGCCGGAGCAGAGGGCTTCAGCTGCGCCGGGAGAGTTCAGCCGGGCAGAGGGGGCCCCGCGGGACACTCCATGCTGCCGCGGCGGCAGCGGGCCGTTTTTTTTTTTTTTTTTATTTCATTTTTAAAAAAAGCAGAATGTTCTTTGCGTGGGGCCCCCTGAAACGCGGGGCCCTGTGCAAAAAACATTCTTGCTCAATGGACGGGCCGGCCCTGATCACACCTAGCAGTCACTTAGCTCTCTCCACTATTGTCTTATCACCTCTCTCCTCCACTTTGTCTTCCAACTTTGTTGATGAGGCTATAGTTTCCTATAATACTACTCTCTGCTCTGGATACTCTTGCTCCGTCTATCCTACGTCCTGTGAGGCACACTATACTTCAGCCCTGGCTGTCTTCAACTATCCTCTACCTGCACTCCTCTGCCTGCTCATCTGAGCGCATTTGGCTCAAATCCTGCTCCCTTTCTGACTTTCTTCACTTCAAATTCATGCTTGCTTCCTTCCGATCTGCCATAGCACTTGCCAAGCAAAACTACTATGTCCATCTAACTAACTCTCTTGCCTCTGACCCCCGTCGTCTCTTCTCAACTCTCTCCTCAAAGCACCTCTGACTCCTCTTTCTACCAAACCCTAGCCGACTATTTCCATGACAAAGTATACAAGATTACACTCCATTTCCCCACAAAATCAGCTTCATCCCTTCTTACTACTAATACTACTGAGAATTTGTATAGCACTACAAGACGTATGCAGCACTGCACAGACGCATGTAAAGGACAGTCCCTGCTCATCAGAGCTTACAATCTAGTCAAGACAGACAACACAGTAGCTGTTGACACGGGACACACCTAGGGAGGATGGTAAGGAAACACAAAGGAAACCAGGTGCATCAAGATCCAAAAGCAGCAGTGAAGAGGTGCGTTTTCAGTCTGGATTTGAAAAGGGCCAGAGAAGGCGCCTAATGTACAGACTCAGGTAGTTTGTTCCATGCATAAGGAGCAGTAAGGTGAATGGAGGTAAGTCTGGAGTTAGCAATAGAAGAGAAGGACACAGATAGAAGTGATTTGCCAGAAGAGCAGCGTTCCCGAGGAGAGGTGTATGGTGAGATAAGAGAGGAAAGGTAGTGAGGAAAGATAAAATAAATGGAAAGTTAAGAAAGGAAAGGTAGTGTCTTCAGTACCAACTTTTCCCTCAATCTCTGTCACCCTTTCATTGTATTCTAAGATCTCCAAAGAGGAAACCTCTCATCTCCTTTCCTCTTTTAAATTTACTACCTGTTCTTCTGATCATATCCACACCCGTCTCCTTAACGCCATCTCCTCCTCTGTCATCCCTTCCATCTCACATATTCTCAACCTATTGCTCTGCACTGCAACTTTCCCTGCAGCCTTCAAACATTCTCCGGTCACACCTCTCCTATAGAAACCTTCACGACTCTACTTGTCCTTCTAATTACAGACCCATCTCCCTTCTTCCCTTCATTTCCAAAATTCTTGAATGTGCAGTTCTCTGCTGTTGTCTTGAATTTCTCTCCTCTCAAGCCCTCCCAGATCCATTTCAATCTGGCTTTTGTCCTTTACATTCTACTGAAATGGCTCTTGCCAAAGTCTCCAGCGACTTGTTCCTAGCTAGCCTTTACTCATTCCTCATTCTTCTTGACCTTTCTGCTGTTTTTGACACTTGACCAGCACCTTTCCCTTGACACATTCTTCTCACTTGGTTTTAGGGGTTCTGTGTTGTCCTTTTCTTATCTCTCCCATCGTTCTTTCAGTGTTTGTTCTAGTGGTTCCTCCTCTACTGCTATCCCTCTCTTAGTTGGTGTACTCCAAGGGTCTGTTCTAGGCCCTCTCCTTTTTTCTTTCTGTACACAGTCCCTTGATGCTCTCATCTCCTCCTATAGCCTTCAGTATTATTTTTATGCTGATGATTCTCACATCCATCTATCTATTATACCTGATATTTCTCTTACACGACAGCAGCTGATCCACTCTGGATGCCCCCAGGCACAGCGTTTATGCACTGAGGGTAAGACCCACCGGTCTAGGCTGTCCCGGCTGTGCCTGCCCGATGGAATGGGGAGGGAAAACAGCAGCTCCAAACACCTCCGCCACAGCGGCAGTCTCCAGGCAAGTGAGGCAGACTCCAGCTACCTCTTCTGACAGCAGCTGATTCCAATGATGAATGTTCTGATTATTCCCTTTGATGATGAATTATTCTAGAATACTCTAGAATTATCCATAGTTCCATAAATAGTGTTTTATGAATCCATGAATGTTTCCATTTATACTAAAAAAAAAAAAAAAAAAAAAGCTGTTTTTTATTAAACTATCAGTTTCTAAGTGTTGGCTCAGCGGTTTCTTCCTTCTCTGCCTATTTAAATTGACTTCGGCTGAGCTCTGTCACCATGAGCTTCCATTTGCAATTAGTTGGGGTCATTGCTCATTTTATCCCCCTCTCCCATTTACTCCCTTCTTGTCTAGCATCACAGTGACAATCCTCAGGTAGGACCACAGTCGATAGAATCTCAAGAAGTCAATATCTGTATGGCCTGAGTTTGAGCATTAGATGTTGCCATTAAGAAATGGCTAGGAATCAGTCACCCCTGGAACTGTGATGCTTTTTCTAGCCCAAGGAGCAGAAGATGGGTTCAGGGATTGAACCTTAATCTTCTACATGCCAGTGTACAACACTGCCAATAAGCTATCAAGCCAAACCCAAAAGGTATTTCATCTGGGGAGGAGGAGGCAGCACGTTACTGCAAAGGACAATAGATGTCAGAGCTAATAGCTTTTCTACCTGGACACCAAAAATGTTAGCTTGTACATGGTGGGAAGAGGAGCATTAAGAATTGACTTGAACCAGATAATTACTTTTTTGCTGCATTATCACAGATCTTTTCCTCTAGAAATGACTATGCTGTCACAAGCAGAGGGTTATGGCTTCAGTTAAGAATAAGAGATAAGATCAGATGGAATCCAAGGAACAAAAATATATTCATACAGCATCTGTATTTGAAAAGGGCAACCGGGATGTGCTGAACTGTGTGCACAAATATTCTGTCATTGTAGCCCTGAAAATTATTGTATTGACTTATTGAAAATTTATGTAAGAAATGTTTAAACATTTTTTGTTTTGCCCTCTGTTGCAGAACTGGTATATTAGCACATAACTACTTGCACTGTGGACAGGTAGCATCTACCTGTCTATTTACAAACCACAGATTTTACCCTTATTGCTAGATAGTCTATTAAGGTGATAATTGTCCTACAGGCTTCTGATCCAGTGAAGTGCAGATTTTTATTAAATGTCAGTGCGAATACTATACAGTGGTTTGTATTAAGTGTAAAATTATTTTCATTGTATTTGCATTATGCCTTAATAGAACTAATATTTTGGTTTGCCACAAAACTGGCAGATTGGTAAATGTATATTGTGTTGTACCATAGGGGAGCTTACATTTAATTTAGCTTTCACATCACTTGAGGAATGCAGATTTAGTTGACTATATTTACGTATCAAGGTAGACTCTCTGCAATTAGTAACTTGTGTATTCCTGAATTATTTTTAACCTTGTTTTTGCAGTGATTAAAAGCTGAATCTTAAAGTCACAGAACAAACTTGAATACCTTTTCAGATATGGTTGTTCTCTCTTGTTTTTCTTGAGAACATGGTTGAATGTGAGGAGAGGGAAGGAACAAAAAAAGAGAGGCACCTATAAATTAGGTGCCACTAAGAAATAATGTAGAAATCAGTGCCCCATAACTCCCTTATTTTTTGAATAAATAGAAGTTTATTGCATCATATAGCACCCTTGCAGTTCAACCCCTTAGGGCCCGATTCTGTGCCACGAATAGCAGGGATGGACATCCATCCCCTCTATTTGTGCCTTCTCTGCCCATGTCTAATTTCCTTGCCAGTTGTGCGGGGAAGTTAGACGGGGGCGGGAAAGGGGCAGCTCAGGGGCAGAGTCTGGGCAGTCGCCTGCCCTGGACATACAGGGACGATTCTAATGTCGGACCTGTACGTCCAGTGCCGGTGACATGTACAGGGAAGTTATTACACCTCTGAGGTGGAACTTCCTTGGACGTGTTTTTTTTTTATGCCAGGGCATGGATGGGGCAGGGGGGCCAGAAGACATTCCCCGCAGCCTGACCCTGGCCTTAGGAGCCCAGATCGGGGGTCGGGCTGCAGGGAATAAGCACTTTTGTCCGGCGGCAGGCATGCGGCTTTTAAATGGAGCCGCGGCTTTTAAATGGAGCCACAGTTCTTTGGTAACTGGATGCTATGGCGCCACGGCTCCATTTAAAAGCCCTGACTGAGTTAGTCGGGCAGGTAATGTACGTGCAGGCCAGACAGAATCGCAATCCCAGCCTGCATGTACATGACTGTTCGTGATTCTGATCCTGCGGGGCTAGATGTGCCCCACAGGATCAGAATTGCGATCCCCTCTTTACATCCGGCTCAGAGCAGACATACAGAGGGGTCTACGTCTGGAACGGAATAGGGGTCTTAATGTCCAATATCTCCTAAAAATAAAGTGACCACTGATTTGGCTTTGGACTGTATATGCACACATATTTGACACACAAAAAATCAAATAAAACAAGACCAATTAAAAAAGGATATAGTAGGAAATAGTATAAAGATTGGGACTTTGACAGGACATGATTATTCAAATGCATCACAAAAAACACTATGTTCACTCAATATTTCCAAAAATCAAAAAGTAGACCAAAAATTGTACTAACAAATGGCAAACTAAATTTTTTGTTGGAATACTTGTCATGAGGAATAGTACCTCCTGCAACAATTTTTTCTTTTTGATCGTTTTAAGGTTTACCAGAAAACCAGTGAACCATTCCTCAGTGTATACCAACAAAACAGTGTGTGACACACCCCAAACTTTCACTATTGATTAAAAATCCCCTATCAGAAGGAGGTATTTTAAACTAAAAAGGAGTTCCCAAGCTTCCTTCAATGTACCATATTTTCATATAAGATAGTTAAAAGTATTTATCTTGTGAGCTTGATACCTCTCAAGATCAACACCAGCTCCCAGTGTGGTTTGTTTTAATATCTTCTAACACCAGCACCCAGCTCCCAGCGTGGTTTGTTCAAATATAGAAATCTATGCAAATGTCTCAAGCTGATCTCCTCCAACACTGAACACAGCACTGCGTTTAATGCTGACAAGTATTCAAAGCCCTGTATCATCGTTCTGTTGGAAAGAACTCAGACTTGCTGCCATGATGTTCCATGAACAAGGACTTGTGATGGGGGATTTTTAATTGATTGTGAAAGTTTGGGGTGTGTTAGTGTACACTTGTTGTGTTAGTGTACACTTTGAGGAATGGTTCACTGGTTTTCTGATAAACTTTAAAATGATCAAATAAGGAAAATTTGTTGCAGGAGATAGTATTCCTTATGACAAATATTCCAACAAAAATTTAGTTTGCCAGTTGTCAGTACAATTTTTGGTCTACTTTTTGATTTTTAGGACATGATTATTGGCACCCTTATAAATAATTCAAATCAGTTTGAACAGAACAACCACATTACTATTGTAATAAAATTAGACACACGTGATCAATTGTCAGTACTCACATGACTTAAATCAACAATGACTGATGGCTCTAATGTTTAAAATGACCACATTCATTCCCTTTTCCATTTTCACAATGGTGAAGACAAGAGAGCTGCCTGAGACCATCAGAAAAGCCACTATCACCAAACTTCAAAGGGTTACAAGACCATCTCCAAAGACCTTGGGATTCCTGTGTCTACACTTCACAATGTTAAGAGGTTTTCTGCTAATGGAACTGTCTATATTCTCCCAGGATATGGTTGGAAGAGGAAAATTAATCCAAGAAGTCTCCAATGATTAATGCGAACTGTTCGAAAAACACCATGTACTACATCCAAAGAGCTTTAGGCTGACCTGGAGCTATCTGGAGTAATGGTTTCAACTCTCACCATAGGTCGTGCACTAAACAAAGAAGGACTTCATGGGTGAAGGCCAAGGAGTGCTCCCATGCTCAAAGACTGACATAAAAAAGCATGCCTGATCTTTGCCCAAACCCACCTTGAGAAACCACAATCCTTGTGGGAAAATGTTCTGTGGACAGATTAAACCAAACTTGAGCTCTTTGGCAATGCAGACCAGTTATACATTTACAGGCGAAGAAACTTATTTCTATTATTTAAAGGGTTTTCTATAGTGCCTTATCATAAAGTCAAAACGGTTTACATTGTAACTCAAAATAGAACTTACATTATAACAAGGCTAAAGAACTTGGTGAATAACAACAGAGTAGAACTTACATTATAAGAGTCCAAAATTGGGGAATAGGGCAAATTGAATTTGTGTTGACAGGAAGTTACATAATCTGTGGTGGTGTTTGGCATTTTGGGTAGAACTGTCCAACAGGTAGGCAGTACTCACGTAAGTAGCACAGACACAGTCCAAGACGTGAGGTATGTGGAAGACAGTTTATTGAAACTCACAGAACCTATGGCAACCCGACACAGGCCGTGTTTCGTAACCTTCGTCAGGGGTTGATTAGGTAAAATACATTTGAGGAGATCTTCTCTCAATACTAAAGGCGACAAACCGCTCGCATTGACAATCAGTAGGGCCCTACTGATTGTCAATGCGAGCGGTTTGCCGCCTTTAGTATTGAAGAATTTCCTACAAAAGAGCTGCATCGGAGGAGAGAGAAGATCTCCTCAAAAGTATTTTACCTAATCAACACCTGACGAAGGTTACGAAACACGGCCTGTGTCGGGTTGCCATAGGTTCTGTGAGTTTCAATAAACTGTCTTCCACATACCTCACGTCTCGGACTGTGTTTGGCATTTTGGGTCCATGGGGGGGAGGGGGGATGACAATAGGTGATATTACCTTGCTGTGTGGTAGACGGGGGGGGGGAGGGGTGAATATCATTCACTCTGTCTGTAGTATTCTGTGAATAGGAGTGATTTTAGTGTTCTTCTGAAGTCTGACAGGTCCTTGGTGGCTCTCAGACTTTCTGGCAAGGCATTCCATAGTGATTGAGTATATAATGAGAATGCTCTGTTATAAGTGGGTTGATTGAGCTTTTTCTTTGTTCTTGGACTGGTAAGTAGGTTTCTGTGGTTCTTCCTTTTTATTCTGTTCTTCAGCTCCTTTTGTATTAGTGGTTGAAGGATGTTCGGGAGTAAGTTATATAGGATTTTGAATGTGATGATCATTCGTGTTGCCCTGTTCTAGGCCAACTGAAGGGGGGAGAGTTGTGTGTCTTGAGAAATCTTCGTATATCAAGATGCAGTAGTCCAGAATGGGTATTACTGTGGCTAGGAACAATGTTTTAAAGTCACTTTCCTTGAGGAGAGGTTTGAGATTTTATATAGTACTCACTTTGAAGTAGGCTGTTTTATCATTTTGTTGATGTTTGCTTGGAAACTTAGGGGGATGTTTACAAAATGCGGTAGCGGACTCTGTGCGATATCGGAGCTGCCATTTAATAAACAATCCCCCCCTTAGTTTCTGATCGAGTACAACTCTAAAGGTGTTTGACCTCTGATTTTACAGAAATATACTTGTTTTATTTATTTATTTTATTTATTTACATTCTCTTATATACCGCGCTATTCTGCATCAGTGCGGTTTACATTGAACAAACTGAAATTACATTGAACAGGGCATTATAACTTGGAGATAACTATTTTACAGGGAACATGGGCTATGGAGGGTTAAGTGGCTTGCCCAAGACCACAAGGAGCACCTGTGGGACTAGAAACCCCAGTCCTTCCGGCCCAAGGTTACTGTCCTCTAGTGGGATTTGAACCCCCGACCATCCGGCCTGAATTTTGTATTTTCATGGTGGTGGGTGGGGTAAAGGTGGTGTTCATGGTTATGTGTAGTCTTCTGTTTTGTTATAGTGTAGTTTATTGCAAAGTTTGGTTCATCTAGCCCAGTGGTTCTCAACCCAGTCCTCTGGGACCCCCAGGCCAGTCAGGTTTTCAGGATATCCACAATGAATATGCATGAGATAGATCTGCATACAGGGGATCATACAATGCATGATCTTATCTCATGCATATTCATTGTTGATATCCTGAAAACCTGACTGGCCTGGGAATTCAGAGGACTGTATTAAGAACCACTGATCTAGCCATTGTGCTATTGCTTCTAGGCAGTTTATCTGTGTGTAGTCTAGGTGTTCTGTCTCAAAAGGGGCATAAATCATAATGTCTGCATAGATGTTATATGATATGCGATGATTTTTTATTATGTGTCGCATAGTGGTTGACGGTATATATTGAATAGGATTGCTGACAGAGATAAGCCTTCCAGTAGTCCTTGGGATTGGTCAATTTTTTTTTATTTTTCTGTTCAACATTTGATGTGTTGTTTCCTGTGTGTAAGGTAGAATGTGAACATAAGAACATAAGATATGCCATACTGGGTCAGACCAAGGTCCATCAAGCCCAGTATCCTGTTTCCAACAGTGGCCATTCTAGGTCATACGTACCTAGCAGTTTCCCCAAAAGACACAGGTTCCACAATGCTTGTACTGGGTCAAGCATTCATATCCTGGGTCCCTTCTTAAATTGTTTATGGACCTTTCCTCCAGGAACTTGTCCAAACCTTTTTTAAACCCAGCAATACTAACAGCCTTTACTACATCCTCCGGTAACAAATTCCAGAGTTTGATTACATGTTGAGTGAAAAAATATTTTCTTTTATTAGTCTTAAATAGTTTACTCTGTAGCTTCATTGCATGTCCCCTAGTCTTTCTATATTCTGATAACGTAAACAATCGATCTATGTTTACCCGTTCCACTCCGTTCATTAATTTATAGACTTCTATCATATCTCCTCTCAGCCGTCTCTTTTCCATGTTGAAGAGCCCTAACCTTTTTAGCCTTTCTTCATAGGAGTATCCTTCCATCCCCTTTACCATTTTGGTGGCTCTTCTCTGAACCTTTTCTAATAACGCTATATCCTTTTTAAGATATGGCGACCAGAATTGCACACAATATTCAAGGTGCGGTCTCACCATGGAACGATATAGAGGCATTATAATATCTTTTGTTTTATTTTCCATTCCTTTCCTTATCATACCTAGCATTCTATTTGCACTCTCGGCTGTGGCTGCACACTGGGATGAGGGTTTTAACATGTTATCCACAATGACGCCTAAATCTTTTTCCTGGGTGGTGGTTCCTAATGTGGAACCTTGCATCGTGTAACCATAGTTTGGGTTGTTCTTACCTGGGTGCATAACTTTGCCGTTGTCCACATTAAATTTCATCTGCCATTTTGATGCCCAGTCTTCCAATTTATCAAGATCCTCTTGCAATTTTCCACAATCCTCTTGGGCTTTAACAACTTTAAATAGTTTTGTGTTATCTGCAAATTTGATAACCTCACTCGTTATTCCCTTTTCCAGATCATTTATGAATATGTCAAAAAGCAGCGGACCCAGCACAGATCCCTGGGGTACACCACTATTTACCTTTCTCCATTGGGAAAATTGGCCATTTATCCCTACCCTTTCTATCTTTTAACCAGTTCCCGATCCACAATAGTGCACTGCCTCCTATCCCATGACTCTATAGATTTGCCAAAAGTCTCTGATGAGGGACCTTGTCAAAGGCTTTCTGAAAGTCCAGATACACTATATCAACTGACTCACCTTTGGCCACCTGTTTATTCACATCTTCAAAAAAACATCACAGATTAGTAAGACAAGATCATTCTTGTCTAAAGCCATGTTGGCTGTCTCCCATTAGGCCATGACTATCTACATGCTGAGTAATTATGTTCTTTATGATGGTTTCTACCATTTTTCTGGGTACTGACGTCAGGCTCACCAGTATGTAGTTTCCCGGATCACCCCTGGAACCCTTTTTAAAAATTGGCGTTACATTGGTGATCCTTCAATCTTCAGGTATTACAGCTGATTTTAATGAAAATTCAGATTACTAATAGCAGGTCTGCAGTCTCATATTTCAGTTCTTTCAACACCCTTGGATGTATACCATCTGGCCCAGGTGATTTGCTACTCTTCTGTTTATCTAATAGTTGTAATACATCTTCCTGATGTATCAATATTTCCTTCAATTCTTCTGCACCTTTAAATACCACTTCAGTCATGGGTAACATCCCTACATCTTCCTCAGTAAAGACCGAAGCAAAGAATTCATTCAGTCTCTCTGCTATCACCTTATCACCTCTTAGTGCCCCTTTAACCCCTCTATCATCTAATAGACCAACTGACTCTCTCACAGGTTTTTTGCTATGAATGTACTTGAAAAAGTCTTTGTTTTGCGTTTTTGCTTCCGCAGCAAGCTTTTTCTCAAATTCTCCCTTTGCCTGCCTTATCAATGCCTTGCATTTGACTTGCCAGTGCTTGTGCTGTTTCCAGGTTTTGTCATTTGGCTCGCTCTTCCATTTCCTGACAGATGCTTTTTTGGCAACAGCCTCTCTGACCTCACCTTTAAACCATGCTGGCAGTTTTTTGGACTTCCTTCCACTTTTCTTAAAGCATGGAATACAGCTGGTCTGTGCTTCCAAGATAGTATTTTTCAACAACACCCAAGCTTGATGTACGTCTTTAACCTTTGCAACTGCTCCTTTTAGTTTTTTCATAACTGTTTTCCTCATTTTATCATAGTCTCCCTTTCGAAAGTTAAAAGGTCGTACTGTGGTTTTCCTTACTATCCCTCCTTCACTAATTAAATGAAATGTGATCATGCTATGATCACTATTGCCAAGTTGCCCCAACACCCTTATCTCTTGCACTAGATCTGGTGTTCCACTAAGGACTAGGTCTAATATGGCTTTCCCTCTGGTCAGTTCATGAACCAGCTGCTCCAAGAAGCAGTCATTTATTGCATCTAGGAACTTTATCTCCCTAGCATTTCCTGCTGTGGCACTGACCTAGTCGATACTGGGGTAATTGAAATCACCCATTATTATTACTGCACTGTAACTTTTGTTAGCTTCCTTGATTTCTTTGAGCATTTCATCAACCATTTGTTCATGTGAACCATTTTAGGGTAGTTCCGCTTAGCCCTATTTCTAGGAGCCTTCTTAGTAAGGTGGTGTAGTTAATAGTCCCTCACTTGGTTTGCAACTTGTCATGCTGTGAGGACTTGTGTGCATCAGTGATGCTGAGGGCTAAGCTATCGGTAGTTTAACTACTGGCAGGGCCTCCCAAGATGGACAGGTCTCAGCTGAGTTGCCAGACCAAGACAAACCACCCATTTGGGCAGCAGCAGAATGGGACAGTGTTGACAGCGGAGAATCACATTTCTGTGACAACGGCAACAACACTAAACTTAAACTACGTGGAGGAAAGGTCCGGCAATCTACTTCTGTATCTTTTCATGAAAACCCATCTGCGCAGCAGCAGAATGGGATGGTGTTGATGGCAGAGGATCCCATTTCTGTGACAATGGCAACAACACTAAACTTAAACTGCGTGGAGGAAAGGCCCGGCAATCTACTTCTGTATCTTGCCATGAAAACCCAATGGATAGTCACAACAAAACAAATTGCACTATAGTGCCGGAAGATGAGACCCCCAGGTCGGAAGGCACTAAACTAGTTACTGGGGGAAGAACTGAAGACTTTTCAGAGTAAAGCCAGCATTTATAATGTAGTTGAATCAAAGCCCTTGGAACATCCGTCTGCTGATGAAGCTGCACATGAACTGAGAGTCAGAAACTGCAAAGATGTCTTACATATTGGGACATGGAACATACAAAGCATGAACCAAGGGATGTTGGAGGTGGTGAAGAATGAAATTAAATGTGTACAACTCAATCTGCTGGGTGTCAGTGAACTGAAATGGACTGGCAGTGGGCAGTTTGCTTCTGATAATCATATGGTCTACTATGCTGGAAATCAAAGACAAAGAAGAAATGATGTTGCATTTATAATAAAGAAGAAACTTGCAAGTACTGTAATGAAATACAATGCAGTCAGTGAACGCTTAATCTCTATTCATCTACGAGGAATGCCTTTCAACACAACTAGAATTCAAGGATATGCCACAACAGCTGCAGAAGAGGATGTAATTGAAGAGTTCTATGAGCAAGTTCAAGCTGAAATTGACAGAATATGTAAACAGGATATCCTGATAGTCATGGATGACTGGAATGCAAAAGTTGACAACAAAGAAGAAGGCAAAGTGGTTGAAAAATATGGACTTGGCAGCAGAAATGAAGCTGATAGAATCCTGCAAGACCAACAATCTATTCATCTCAAATACCTTCTTCCAGCAACACAAGCGGCAACTGTACACATGGACTTCTCCCAATGGATTGTACAAAAATCAAATTTACTACATCTGTGGAAGTCAACAATGGAAAGCTCTATAACATCAACAAAGATAAAACCTGGAGTTGACTGTGGTACAGATCATCAACTACTAATATGCAAACTCAAGCTAAAGTTGAAAAAGAGCAAACCATTCATGAATGCAACAAAATATGACCTTGAGAATATACCACTGGAATTTAGACTGCCTGCAAAATTGATTTGCTGCTTTAGATACAAATGACAAAGCTCCAGAAGTGTTATGGAATGACATCAAGAAGGTTGTGTTGGAAGAAAACGAGAAGTCTCTACAAAAGGTGAAAAAGCAAAAGCAGCCAAAATGGATGGCGGAAGAAACTCTGAAAATTGCCAAAAAACGCAGAGAAGTTAAAGCCAGAGGAGAACTCAATAGAGATTTCCAAAGTGCAACAAGACAGGACAAGGAAAAGTACTACAATGACATATGCAAGGAAATAGAAGCAGAAACTATTAGAGGAAGAACAAGATCAGCTTTCCTAAAGCTACGAGAGTTAAAGAACAAATTCCAGCTTCAAATTGGAATGTTACAAGATGCTCAAGGTTCTATGTTGAATGATGCTGAGAAGATCAAGGAAAGGTAGAAAGAATATACCGAGTTTTTATATGATAAAGATCAAGTGGACCAACAGCCATTAAAACCTGTACCTTGTGATCCCGAACCATTGGTGATGAAAGAAGAAGTTGAAGCAGCAGCTGTATCAAAGAACAAAGCACCAGGCATTGATAGCATTCCCATAGAAGTATTATAGCAATATGATGCAGGTGTTACCATACTTACAAGGCTCTGGATTATAGCATCATGGCCAACTGGAAAAGATCTGTGTTTATATCAATACTAAAGAAAGGTGATCCAACTGACTGTGAACACTATTGCACAATCGCCCTGATCCCACATGCCTACAAGATTCTACTGAAGATTATTCAGCAGAGACTACAACCATACCTGGAACAAGAACTACCTGAAGTGCAAGCAGGGTTCAGGAAAGGGCGAGGAACAAGAGACATCATCACAGATGTGAGATGGATCCTTTAAAAAGACTAAAGAATACCAAAAGGATATCTATTTGTGCTTTATCAACTATAGCAAGGCTTTTGACTGTGTAAACTATGAGAAACTCTGGGCCACATTAAGAAGCATGAGTATACCAGAACACCTGATCGTTCTCTTGCACAATCTGTACATTGATCAAGAAGCAACAGTTTGAATGGAACAAGGAGAAACAGAAAGGTTTAAAATAAGCAAAGGTATAAGACAAGGCTGCATACTTTGCCCCACCTGTTTAATTTATATGCAGAACAAATCATCAGAGAAGCAGGATCGTATGAAGACAACAGAGGTGTGAAGATTGGTGGAAGACTCATCAACCACCTTCGATATGCTGATGATACCACATTACTGGCTGAAAGTGAAGATGATCTGAAACATTTGCTTCTCACGATTAAAGAACATAGTCTCAAAATGGGCCTGCACCTTAATGTAAAGAAGACAAAGATCTTGACAACTGGCCAAATCAACAAGTTCATCGTTGAAGGAGAAGAAATTGAAATTGTTGGCTACTTTAACTTACTTGGATCAACTATCAATAAAGAAGCAACAAGCAGTCAAGAAAAGGACGCATTGCTCTTGGCAGAATGCCTATGAAAGACCTAGACAAGATTCTCAAGAGCAGAGATGTTTCTCTCCATACAAAGATTCAACTTGTTCAAGCCATGGTATTTTCAATAACATCATATGAATGTGAAAGCTGGACAGTGACAAAGATAGACAGGAAGAAAATTGATGCCTTTGAATTATGGTGCTGGCAGCGAATACTGCGTATACCCATGGACTGCCCAGAGAACAAACCAGTCTGTACTAGAGGAGATCAAACCTAAGCTTTCTTTAGAAGCTCAGATGACAAGACCTCAACTTTCATACTTTGGACACATCATGCAGAGAGAGAGATCATTAGAGAAAGACATCATGCTTGGCAAGATAGGTCAACGCAAAAGAGGAAGGCCAGCAATGAGATGGATCAATACAATAACAGCAGCTACGGGTACCATTCTTTCAACAATGAGCTGCCTGACTGAAGATCGAATACAATTTAGGACAACTATCCAGAGGGCCGACACCGACTCGATGGCACTTAGCAACAGCAATTCTTCCCTTAGTAGAGTCAATTCTTTATGCATAGCAGCTAACTTAGGCATATACGGCAAGCTCTTAGGAGCCAAAAGATTCTTCTCAGAATGAAAGCACCACAGTTATTGCATTGAATACACAACATTCTGACTCAGCTGTCCTATGAGGAGAAAAGGAGAAAAAGTGGGTGTAAAACCTAATTAACGGACAGATGTCAATGTATATGATGACAATATAGGCACTGCAACCCAGGGGTGGGTGGGGTGAAGGGTAGGGTGGGCGGGAACATAAGTGTCCCTGGCCAGTAGGCCTTCTATGAACTGAGGGCACACTCAAATAGGGGTGTCCTACATGGAACGGTGGGTTCACCCCTAAACAAAGACATGGGGAGGGGTGGCCTGCACAGAGCGGCAGGTGCACCTACTCTTTCCATCTTACTGGGCAGACTAGATGGACCATACTGGTCTTTATCTGCCATCATATGCTATGTTACTATGTTATTCAGATATCCGACTTAAAGGCTATGCAGGGCACGTAGGTAGGGTAAAGATTCCTAAAGACCTATATTCAACAGGGAAAGTTGATCATAAAACAGGCAATGGTAAAGTTTGAAAGCCTTAGCTGAGTGTGTAGTCTCTTGAAGTTCTGATGAGCAGACTGGTTCAGGTATTTGGTCAGTAGCAGAGCAGCTTCATTTCAATTAGCCCCATCCTGTAAGGCAGGCTTGCAACAGACAAAGGAAACTGAAATATTCAAGCTGAAGTCTCACTGCTATATATCAGCCTACTAAGCAAAGGTCCCTGTAACCTTAAAATTATAACCTTGCTTCAAAAATTAAGTAGGAGACCTAAGTAGAAGATCAGGTTTAGCTGCAAGTCAAAAAGCAATGTATATTTCTATTCCAAGTAGCTATATATCACAAGTGTCCCTGGCCAGTAGGCCTTCTATGAACTGAGGGCACACTCCGATATCTGATTTAAAGGCTATGCCAGTAACATAGGCAGGCTGAAGAATCTTAAAAACCTATATTCAACAGGTAAAGTTT
Organism: Ichthyophis bannanicus; assembly: GCA_033557465.1. Lineage (NCBI taxonomy): Eukaryota > Metazoa > Chordata > Amphibia > Gymnophiona > Ichthyophiidae > Ichthyophis > Ichthyophis bannanicus. The sequence goes on from CM066033.1 coordinate 1,224,262,517, forward strand.
TTATAGAAAAAAAGGCAATGGTAAAGTTTGAAAGCCTTAGCTGAGTGTGTAGTCTCTTGAAGTTCTGATGAGCAGACTTGAAGATCTAAATATGTACTCTCTGGAGGAGAGGAGGGCCAGGGGAGATATGATTCAGACCTTTAAATACGTAAGAGTATTAATGAACAAACAAACCTCTTCCAAAGACGAGGAAGCTGTAAACCTAGATGGCATAACATGAAGCTGCAAGGGGTTAAATTGAAAGGCAATATCAGGAAATACTTTTTCACAGAGAGTGGTGGATGCTTGGAATGCCCTTCCAATGGAAGTGATGGGGGCAAACACAGTGACAGAATTCAAAATGGCATGGGACAGACACAGTGGATCCCTTTATAGCAGCAGGATAAAATCAAAATAAATATAACTACCTCTTATATCTGAACAAATAGGGGGTGACCTACATGGAGCAGTGGGTACATCCCTAAACAGAGGCATGGGGAGAGGTGACCTGCACGGAACGGCAGTTGCACCTATTTTTGCCACCTTGCTGGGCAGATTAGATGGACCATACTGGTCTTTATCTGCCGTTATATACTATGTTACTGTGTAATGGTTCAAGATCATTTCCTCCAGGAACTTGTCAAAATCTTTTTTTTTTAAATTCAGCTACAGTAACAGCTTTTTCAACATCCTTTGGCAACAGAATTCAGATCTTGATTATGTATTACGTGAAGAAATATTTTCTTTGATTAGTCTTAAATCTAGTACTTTGTACAGTCATTGCATGTTCCCTAGTCTTTATATTTTTTTCAGGAAATAAATAGCCAATTCACATTTACCTATTCTACTGTGCTCATTTTGTAGACTGCAATCATATCTCCCCTCAGCCATCTCTTCTTCAAGCTGAAACGTTGTTTTTTTTCTCAAACCCCCCCCCCCCCCCATTTCAAATGTATTAATCATAAAGAAAAGAAATACAATAAAGTCCTCATCAAGAGGGAGATCATTTAATATCAAAATATACCAACAAAACCCATAACAAGCAAAAACAGAGAAAACCTTCATCAAAGCCCCCGCAGAATTTCTATTAAACTAATGCCCATTTAAACTTAGGCCAGGAAGCCCCAACAGTCTAAAGGAAAATTCAAAGATTAGCCCTCCCCAGAATAAAGGCCTCTAGTTGCTCCGGTTCTATAAAAATGTATTTAACCCTGTTTAAGAAAACAATATATTTACAAGTACAAGAATGTTTCAGAAAAAAGCACCTGTGGCTTCAATACCAAGAAGGCCTTCCTACGCCTCTGCATTATCTTGCTAACATCAGGAAGTATTTGAATCCTACTTCCACAAAACATAGTGGTGGCCTTGTTAAAATACTACTTCATTACCAAATTCTTACCACTCATAGATAAAAATGTTATCATCAATTTTACACGAGACAAAATTACATCGAGAGATGATTCTAAGAAAACTGACATATCAATGACTCCGAAAAGGGAGAACATAAACCACCTACCTCCTCATGCATTACTGACTGACCCTAGGGGTTGTAAAATATATTAGATAACTTTATCGCGTCGGCATCCTCAATCAATAGTACCTTTTTCAAATAGTTCTGAAACAATATAAGTGGAGCTAAATGAGTTCATGGAAAATTGAGTAACCTCAAGTTCCTGGTTCGGGCAGAATTCTCCATTGCCTCCTGTTGGTGATAGAGCACCAAACTATCATGAACATTTAAGGAGAGGGCTGCCTGAGCCAAGGAAATGTTCCCCTCCAACTTAGACAAAGCAGTATTACTGAGAGATATTTGACCCTCATGCTCATTTAAATATCAATGACATCAACAGAAAACTGCACAACCTGGGAAAGAGATGACTGCAACAACAATTTTGTGTGAGTCACTACTTCCCAAATGTCACGCAATGAAGCTTTCTTTGGGGGAGATACTTTCTGGGGAACTTCTGGAAACAACAATGGACTAAACATCCACTTTAAGTCAGAAGAAACAGTTTCCCTGGTCTGGAACAAAAGAAGACCCCAGTGGGTAAGTGAACAGATTACCTTCCCCTTTATCCACAAAGGGGGAGGCATCTGCTCGAAGGCAAGTTTTCTGGCTGGGCTGAGCAACACCCATGTGTGATGGAGAAGTCGTCTCCAAGGGAGTACTCACAGTACCAAAAGAACCTTCAAGCTCTGGTAAACAGGTCTCCCATGCTGGTTGATTGAAGATGATGATCCATTGGCCCGCCGATTTTCACGGCCTTGACTGCCTCTGTCAGAAACACTTTCTTTCTCCGCTTCCCCATCTAACTCCCTCAGTTGTTGTTTTGCTCCTCCTGGCTCCGAAGGGGCTCCAAAGGCTCAGAGTGTGCCATTTGGCCACGCTCCCGCGGCAAGCAAGGGCTGTTATAGCAGTACACCAATGATGTCACCAACTGCTCCTCCTCCTTTCGGGGCATACAGGGATTGCAATTCAAAGCAGAAAAAATGTATCAAGCAAAGTTCCCCTTGTTTAACCCACGAAGCAAGGGCTGTTATAGCAGCACACCTGTGACATAAGCAACTGCCCCCCTCTCCCAGAGCATACAGGGACTGCAAGTCAAAGCAGAAAAAAATGTAGCAAGCAGAGTTCCTCCCTGTTTAACCCACAGCAAGTAAGGGCTGTTACAGCAGCACACCTGTGGCCAGGGCCAGCTCATCCATTGTGCAAGAATGTTGTTCGCACAGGGCCCTGCGCTTTACGAGGCCCCATGCGAACTTCATTTGCACACAGAGATGAGCCAGGAAAGCCTGCGCGAGACCCCGACTCACCTCTGCACAGCCACCAGCGTGAAGAACAATGTTTTCCTTCACGCTGGCAGCTGTGTTACTGTAAAGCATGCTGAATGCCGGGAAAGGTTAAAGACACAAAAAAACACCCAGCTCAAGGCAGAGAAATACCAAATCAGATAATATAACCCAAGCTTCAAACCTCCGTGTATACCATCAAAACCTAAAGGTGCAATTCTTTTTCTTTTTTGTCGGAGTAGCCGATCAGAGGATGCAGGAACTGTCACCCGTCCCCCGCCACGGTCACTCCATTTTAATCATTAAATGCTTGAAAAAACTTTACAACTTTACTTATCTTGCTTGACTTCAGCCAATGAGGAATTCAAAAGACACAACGTGCCACGTTTCGAGCCCTCCAACAGTCACTGGCTCTGCATCAGGTGAAAAGCTAGAATCCCTTGAAAAAAAAAAAAGCCACTGTGGGTAATTGGCTTGTGCAGACGGCTGCCCAAAGTGGGTTAGGGTCCGACTACCGTGATAGCACTCGAGGCCATTATGCTTGTGGCCAGTGTGACTTTTGTGACACCACTGTGCAGGGACAGAGTTGGGAGGATCCCCATACAGGTGTACAATATCGTTCTTTGCAAATTTCTGATTGCTACACGGAGTTTGTAATTTATGTACTGGTCTGTCCTTGCCCCCTTTTGTATGTGGGTAGCACAGTTCAGTCAGTGAGGAAGCGATTGCAAGAACATCGCTCGCGAATTAATCGGCGGCAAGAGGGGGCCCCTGGGGTACAACATTGTCAACAGTTTGGGCATTACTTTACAGATTTGCGATGGCGTGTATTGGAGGTGATCCCAGTCCCCAGTCGTGGTGGGGATCGAAGAGCACGCCTTCATCTGCGGGAGCAGTACTGGATCTATCGATTGGCCTCTATGTCACCACGGGGTATGAATGTGGAGATTGACTGGTGGGGTTTGTCGGTGCAATAAAGTTTGGTGAAGGATCTGCACGTTGGGATTCCTCTGACGTCACATTATTATGGCATTTAAATGGAACTTTGTGGGGAGGGGTTCATAAGCCTGATGAAGAGCTGAATGAAGACGCGGCTTGAAACACTATTAGTGTCGCAAGGACCCCTGATATTTGGCATTGGGAAGGAGTGCCTTATCGGCGTTGGAGCTGTACCCATTTGATTGGATGAGCTACGGAGAAAGCGTTTGTGCTCCAGCCGACTTATCTTTTCCTTCTATCCTGTTGAGGAAGCTAAGTATTTTTCCTACCTTATGTCAGTTACCGTATGAAAGATGGACTGATTTGGAGAGTAGTTTATCAGCAAGAATAAGCTTCCTGAACTTTTATCGACTTTATATGTGGATTCTGACGGCGACTTGTGTCGTGGAGTCGGTTTTTTAAATAGCCCATGGGTGGCATGCTTCAAATTGATTAAAATGGAGGGCTCACTCCGAGAATGGGATACTTCCCTTTCAAGGTGAGCGATCCGACAAAAAATTTATTGGTGGCACATATATTAGTCTTTGGAACTTTGGGAGCACGTGAGTGTATCCAGTGATGGAGTAGTAGTTCCACATGGTGCTATGCATGGAATCAAGATTTATATTTGGGATTTGATGTGTTGATTCCTGGGGGTGTATATATTTGGATTATTATATAGGTTCTAAATGGGCAATGTTTATAGTACTTCCTAATGTGCCTGGTGGTTGGCACTGGAGTATAGTAATGTAGAAATCTGGTAGTTTAAGAGGCATGTTTACTAAAAGTTTGTGCACATTAACATTATGCAAATATTTATGCAAATGAGGCTCCTTATGCAAATGATGCACCACATTGAGTCTTCGCACCCCCCTTGGGCCGCCGCTGCCTGTGACATTAGCAATTGCTCCTCCTCCCAAGTTGAAACTTTTAAGCCTTTCCTCATAGGGGTATCCTTCCATGCCTTTTATTATTTTGGTTGCTCTTTTCCGAACCTTGACCAGTTCTGCTCTCTTTTTTATATCTGGTGATAGAACAGAATGCAGCATTCAAGGTGCGGTTGCACCATGGACAATAAAGAGATGTTATATCTTTTATTTTATTCTTTATTCTCTATTCCTTTCCTTAGAATTCCTAGCATTTTATTAGCTTTTTTATCTGCCACTGCACAGTGAACAGAGGATGTTAATATATTACCACTGGGATGCCATGCAGGTGCCACGATTCCCCACCGGGCCACACACCTTCCTTTCCCTGCCACCCAACCCCTGGAGGGGCCTGCCATGGCCCAGATCAGACGGCGGGGCACCACCTCCTGCATCCCAAGTCCTTGGAGGGGGGGGAGGTCCGCCGGTGCAGTTCCCTATCCGGGGGGGGGGGGGGGACTTATTCCACCTCTGAGGTGGACTAAGTTCCCCATGCATTCCTGCAGCCCCAGACGTACAGGGGTCCCACCTATGCCCCGCCTAAGCTCCTCTTCTGGCCCTCCTGCCCCCATCCAGAGCTCCCCGCACAGCTCCTCTGTATGTGCAGTGAGCTCTGGATATGGCATCGGGGCCAGGCATTTAGCGGAGATGTACGTCCAAACCGGACATACATCCCTGCTAAATGCTGCTCAGAATGACCCCCCTAAATGCATAACTTTGCACTTATCCACATTAAATTTCATCTGCCATTTGGATGCCCAATCTCCCAATTTCTCAAGGTCCTATTGCAATTTTCACAATCCTCTTGTGATTTAGTAACTTTGAATAATTTTGTGTCATCTACATATTTGATCATCTCACTCATTGTTGCTATTTCCAGATCAATTATAAATGTTTAAAAAGTAGTGGCCCAATATAGATCCCTGGGTATTCCACTGCCTTGATTCGGCAGTTTCACAATAGTAATCCTACCCGCTTCTGATCGCTGGAAGGAGCGGGCTACAAATGCTTGCTAAATAAATAAATTAATTAATTAATCTTTCACATTTGCGAAGATTGATCATTTTGCCCTACTCTTTTTTTCTCTTTTTTCTCTTTTAACCAGTTCCCAATCCACAATAAGACATTGCCTCCTATCACATGATGTCTTAAGTTCCTCAAGAGTCTCTTCATGAAGGGACCTTGTCAAGAGCTTTCTGAAAATCCAGATATACTATGTCAATGGTTCACTTTTAGCTACCTGTTTGCTCACACCTTCAAAAAGAATGTAGTAGATTGGTTAAGCAATAAGTCCCACTTATCCCTCCATTGCCTCAGAAGAATCCAAGTTATCAGTGTTTGTTTGTTTATTTATTTATTTATTTATATACAAGCTTGATATACCGCCCAAAACCGGAGTATCGGGGCGGTGTACAATAAAGGAAAAGCAGCTGCAGGAAAAATAAAAGAAAGAAAGGACCGCCATTCAAGGACAGGAAAGGACTAGGGAGATATAGATAGAAAGAAGAAAGGACAGAAATTACACGACTAGACGATTAAACACGAGGGAAGGGAGTGAGGGGGTGGAATGTGGCAATGGAACTGACATGACTGTCATGGAGGTGCTGGATGATCAAAAGCCTGGGAGAAGAGAGAGGTCTTAAGAAGAACTTTAAAGTGCGGGAAAGAAGGCTCAGTGCGGAGCGAGTGGGGAAGGGAGTTCCATAGAGCAGGAGCTAGGAAGAAGAATGCGGAGTGACGAGTGAGTTCAAGGTGGGCCTGGGACGGAGAGGGAAGAAAAAGACGGTTGGTATGGGATGAGCGGAGGAGACGGGGAACAGGTTGATGATAGATAAGATCCGAAAGATATTGAGGAACGCTTGTGTGAAGAACTCTGAGTAGTGATGAGATACTTGTAAATGAACCTAAATTTGATGGGAAGCCAGTGGAGGGAGAAAAGGCAGGGGGTAATGTGGTCGAAAGGGGAGGAGAAGGTGAGTAAGCGGGCAGCAGTGTTTTGAAGGAGTTGAAGACACGGAAGGCCAGCAAAGATTGAGTTACAGTAATCCAAGCGAGAAGTTACCAAGGAGAGAACTAGAGTGGTGAGGGATTTAGCGGAGAGGAAGGGTCGGAGGGAACGGATACGGCGAAGGTGAAAGAGACAGCTGCGGACAAGGGAAGCGATGTGAGGGTGGAAGGAGAGGGAGGAATCAAGGGTGACACCAAGGTAATGGAGGGAAGAAACAACAGGAATGGGGAGGGAGGACATTATAGGGGCTAAGGTGGGAGGAGGAGTGGTGAAAGAGAACCAGATGGCAGAGGATTTAGAGGGATTGACACAGAGGAAATTATCAGAAAACCAGGAGGCAATGAGATCAAGGCAGGCATTGAGAGCAGAGAGGTCCGAAGAGGCAGAGCTAGTGTGATGGGCAAGGAGAATATCATCTGCATAGAAATAGAAGGAGATACCGGACTGTTGAATGAGGAGGGCCAGGGGGGCGAGGAAAACATTAAAAAGTAGAGGGGCGAGGGTAGAACCTTGTGGAACACCACAGTGTAGAGGGGAAGGGGCAGAAGCAGTGGAGCCAAAATGAACAGCGAAGGAACGGAAAGAAAGAAAAGACTGAAACCAGTGCAGCACGGTGCCTCGGATACCAGAATCAGACAGACGAGTAAGGAGAGTGCGGTGATCGATAACATCAAAGGCGGCGGAGAGATCCAGAGAGATGGCAATGGATAGGTCACCCCGGTCATGAGAGCGGTGGAGTTCACTGAGGAGGGCAAGAATGATAGTTTCAGTGCTGTGCCCAGGCCTAAAACCAGATTGACGGGTGTGAAGAAAGAGGGTGGAATCAAGGTGTGCGGAAAGCTGGGTGAAAACCAATTTCTCAAGAACCTTGGAAAGAAAGGGGAGGTTTGAGACGGGTCGCCAGTTGGCAGAAAGACTAGGATCGAGGGAGGGTTTCTTCAGAAGAGGGCGGACCAAGGCATGTTTCCAGGAAGTGGGAAAACTGCCGGAGGAGAGACTGGTGTTGACTATGGCTAGGATATATGGCAGAAGTCGAAGAGAGGGATCAAGGAGCCAGGAAGAAGGAAGAGGGTCGAGTGGGCAGGTCGTTTTGTGGGATGAGGAAATTTACCTTAAGAAACTTGGAGGAGGTGACAAGGTTGAAGGAGCGCCATGTGTGAGGAAAGGCACTGGAGGGAGGAGGGGAGAGAATGATGGGGGAGGTGGAGAGGGAGGGGGGAGGGGAGAGAGGAGGGGGACAGAGGGGGAAGGAAGAGCGAAGGGACTGGATCTTGTTAACAAAAAAGGAGGCGAGGCTCGTCGGACTGGGAGCAGTGGGAGGAGGTGCTGATGAAAGGGGACGATGTGAGGGAGAAGATAGTGAGTGAAGGACCCGATACAAGCAACGGGAAGAGTTAGAAGAGGAGGCAATGAGATCCGAGAAGTAGGTCCTTTTGGCCTCAGTAATCATAGTGCAGTAATGACGATGCTCACAGCGGAAAGAGGTTAGGGAGGCAGGGGAGGGGTGTTTGCGCCAGTGACATTCGGCACGTCGGAGATAGGTACGCTGGAGATAAAGACCCGAGTGATACCAAGGATGATGGGACAGAGGGGAGCTAAAGTGTCAAGGGTGCTAGTGAGAGTAGAGGACCAAGAATCGACCTGCTGGTCGATAGGAAGAGAGAAAAATTCGGGGGAAAAGAGAGAGTCAGCTGGGGGAAAGGCTTGCAAGGTGAGGGGTGTGAGACGCCGTTTAAGAACCTTAAATGAGGTGACAGCAGCAGATGAGGAGAGCGTTTGCATGGGAGGGAGAGGGAAGGAGAACAGCAAACAGTGATGGTCGGACCAAGGAAGAGGGGTGGATGAAATAGCAGAGGGAACATAAGGAGACGAGAAAAAGGTAAGGATAAGGTCGAGGGTATAGCCAGAGGAATGAGTCGGACAGTTTACATGCTGGGTTAAATCAAGGTCGGCGAAGAGCGAACTAAGAGCCTTATCACGAGGGCGGGTTTGGCAGGATGGGTGGGCATTGAAATCACCGAGAATAACCAAATGGGAAGAGAGTAGGGATGTCTCAGAGAGGGTGAGCGGAAGAGACTCCCAGAGATCAGAGCGCATCGAAGGTGGGGCATAGAGAAGAAGGAAAAGTATAGGAGTAGGAGTCCCCGAGCGCAGTAGTAAGGCTTCGGGATAACAGGGCTGGGGGGACATGATTGAGAGAGGGATAGAGGAGCGGTGGATAACTGCTACGCCACCACCGGACCGGTGAAGACGGGGAATGTGTAAGGCAGAGTAACCAGGGGGAAGGCATCGATGGAGAATACCGTCCTCGCCCTCACAGAGCCAGGTTTCGGTGAGGAACAAAGCGTCAAGAGAGTGTTGTGACAGCAGGTCATGGACCAGAGGGGTTTTAGCACGGAGAGACCTGCAGTTTAAGAGGGCAAAGGAGAGCAGACAGACTGAAGTGGATACGTGGAACAAGGCTGAGTAGTGTGACAGATAACGAGATTATTTATTTATTTTATTTATTTATTTATGCTTATTTCTATACCGCTTTTTCCAAAGATCAAAGGCGGTTTACAGGTAACATTTAGTGAACATGGTTTTACATAGAACATCGTTTTTTTTTCATAACTATGTACAGTTAACATGATAAACGATAACATGGAACATTGTTACAGAACTAAATACAGTTTAACATGGATTATTTGATTATTCATATTCCGGGTGCAAGCCCCTGGTGGGATAGAGGAGGCCCTCAGAGGGTGGTACCCACAGAGAACGGGAATGGAGGCCATAAAGTGGGTCAGGGCAGAGGAGGAGATAAGAAAGCAGGAGCGGTTCTAGGGGTACGAGATGGACAGGGAGTTAAAGGGAAGAATAGGAAAGAAGCAACAGAGAAAGGAGGTACCAGTAAAACCACCCACAAAGAGGAGACCGACCTGGCAGGAAGGGAAAGGCGCCCCAATCGTCGCCCCAAGGAGCTCGCCCAAGGAGTGGAACCTGCTCCTTGTGTGCGCTCCTTCGACGCGGAACGGCGCCCCGATGCTCTTTAAGTACAGCAGGGTACCTGGGGTTTGGCGCGGATGCATTGCACGCGTCCGCGTCACTTCCAGGAGGCGGGTCTGGTGATTGCGAACCAATGCAGGGAAGACAGCACAGACGGACCTGAGGGAAAGGGCAGACAATCAACGGGCAGCAAAGCAAACAGCAAGGCAAACAGTAGAACACAGCAGCAGGACCGGAACAGCGCCCTGATGCTCTTTAAGTACAGCAGGGTACCTGGGGTTTGGCGCGGATGCGTTGCATGCATCCGCGTCACTTCCGGGAGGCGGGTCTGGTGATTGCGAACCAAGTTTAAGTTACAATGTAAACCTGACTAAAACGCTAAAGTGGTATAAAACAACCTTTAAATGAATATTGTCTTTGTCCCATTAAACCTGACTTGACTATTCAGTAATTTTGTTCTTTATAATGGCTTATACCATTTTTCCCAGCCAGATGTCAGGCTCACTGGTCTGTAGCTTCCTGAATTATCCCTGGAACCCTTTTTTAGAAATTGGCATTGTGTTGGCCAGTCTTCAACCTTCAGGTACTATAAATGATTTTAATGCTAGGTTACAAATTGCTAAGAGTAGTCAGCTCACTGAGATGCATACTTTCTGGCCCACGTGATTTTCTACTCTTTAATTTGTCCACTTATCCTATTATGTTTTCCAGATTCACAGAGATTTGTTTCCAGTTCCACCACCTTTAATTTCTGGCATGGATATTTCCCATACATCATCTTCAGTAAAGACTGAATCTCAGAATTCATTTAGTTTCTCTGCTATGTCTTTGTCCTTCCTTAGTGCCCCTTCTACCCCTTTCTTTTCTAATGATCCAACTGTGACTCCCTAATGAAAAAGATTTTATTATAAATTTTTGCTTTCACAGAAAGCTTTTTCTCAAATGTTCTGTTTGCCGGCCTTGTCAATTCTTTGCATCTATCTTGCAAGAATATACAATATGCTGTTTCTTCTTTTCTTCATTCAGATACTTTCAAAACCAGGCAATACTAGCTAGCAGCATAAATTCAAAATATGGCCCATAAGCAGCAGTTTTTAAAAGCATCCCCCGCTAGAGCAGGGGAAGTCCACGTCAGAAGATAATGAGAGCCAACTACAAGAGGGCTCCTTTTTTTCTTGGGGCTCTCCTATGCTGTAGGGGCTACTTGGACAGAATTTTACTCCACTGATGTTAGCTTATTTATATAGATTGCATCATCAGATGTTAGCCACTTCATTCAGTCTTAGAATGTCAATTGTAAAGTTTCAAGAAAGTAGGCAATCAGGGAAGTCTTATTCTTACAGGACTGGATATTTATACAAGCGACGTGAATATCAAAAGAAGAAACTGGTTTGAGGTTGAGATTATTATTTCTCATAAATTAGAGAAAGTCCTGCTTCTGCTGTGCCATTGGAGATTACAAAGGTCACTGTAGCGGCCAAGACTTGTAATTGTTGGGATGGAATACACCCGGACTTCGGGAATAACACTAGCAGAGTGTCTTTTTGACAGCATAACTAATATTGAATACAACCAGCAAGAAAACATAAATCACAAGATGTTAATGGGGGAGAGTGGCCTAGTGGTTAGGACACGATACCTCAGGCCAGAGAGCCAGGGGTTCAAGTCACACTTGGGGACAGTAATCTCAGGCCAGTGGGACTGGGGTTTCTAGTCCTATAGGCAGTCCTTGGGCAAGCCACTTAACCCTCCATTGCCTCAGGTACACATAGATTATGAGCTCTTTGGGGACGAGGAAATATATCCAGTACCTGTTTGTAGTACCGGTAATTACATAATGTGAACTGCTTTGATTGAAGGATAAGGCAGTATAGAAAACTGGTTAAATTTAAAAAAAAAATAATAATAATAATAATATTTGCGAATGCAAATAGTCTACATTTCATCCTGGGCATGTACAATGGTATACTTAAGAGGCTTGCCCCTTTGGCGTGATGCCTCAGAAGTGCATCTCCTTTAAGATGGCTCCACAATGTATGTGGTTGTGTGGTGGTGCTGGTTTTGGGGGACATCTTGCATTTCGATTTTTCTACTGATGACCGTATTGTCCCAGTTCAGTCTTGCCATGCTGTGGTCAGTGTGTGCCATGTCTTCAGAGCATGGGAGTGCATCTTCTTTTAAGATGGCTCTCATGTCATGGAGAGAGTCACGATGTATGTGATTGTGGTGAGTCAGGGGATTTAACCTTTGTGTGTGTATGTATATACCCCCACACACATATACATACATACCTACAGGAATTTTATTTGCAATGTCTGTAATCTGCTTCTAGGGATGGGACCAGCATGGCCTGGGGAATTGCATTCTCTACCATTCCCCCCAAAAAATAGTTCATGAGCAGAAACTTGCTCCAAACCAAACAGAATTTGACTGATGAGACATTGTTGTGGATTGACAGGTGGTGCTGTTTTGGCCTTCGAGTCCTTTGCTGCTTGGAAGAGTGGGGAGGAGGGCTTTGCCTGGATGATTGAGGACTGCTAGGATGAATATGTAAATGAGTCTTCCATTCTTCTATTTGACTTATTGCTTGCTAGAGGCATTATTATTATTAATAATAATGTATTATTTAATGTAGTGGTTTCTCAGTCACGAAGATTTAAAAGAGAATATGTCTGTGCTCTTCCTTGTTGATTCATGATCTTAACCACCTAGACCCACGGTAACCACCAAATCGACTTCCTCATATTTTTTAGCCAACTCCTGCTGCCGTGCGCCAATTTTGGGTGGTAAATCAGCAGGTGAACCTTAAGCACTATTAATCCATCACTGGATTCCCCCATAAAGTCCAGATATTTTTTAAAATGTTTATTTAAATTTTAAACAAACCATAATGATCACATAAGGATGTCATTCATATAAAAGTCAGAGTGACATCTATAAAAGTTAACCATTGAAGATATCAATTACTAACCAAATCCTACCCCCCCCCCCTTCTGCTGCCCCTGACTCAGAATTTAAACATATCAAATATATGAAAAGGACAATAAAAGTTTAAAAGTACTAGTTTCCCGATCGCATAAGCCTCGAAGCATTTTGTATGGCCATGTAGTTATCTAGGGCAGACCGTTTCTTCTGACATGTTATGAGCGAATGCCCATCACCAGCGTAGATTATGTCCCATCTGTGATATATGCAGGTCAGATTCCACTAGTAGTTTACATCCAACTGTGTGGAGGCTTTCCCATGTGTTAGAATACATTTTAAAGCAAGGCTGAGAAGTAGATCTAATAATCTTCTATCAGAATACTGCAAATAAGGATGTATAATCTGTGATATTCGGGCCCAAATGCCTTGCCAGTAATTCTTGATGTTGGAACTGGAAAAAAGCATGTGTGAGATCGTGCCCTTCATTGTTAGACAGGACCAACATTGATTTTCCTGTTGGGGCTGCCTTAGTTAATGTTACAGGGATAATAAATGCTCTATGAGAAAGAAAATATGAAGTTTGTGCCAAGGAAGCTGCTGAGGAAGGTCAAATTAGGGAGCTCCAAAAGACCTCCCAGGTGTTGCAATCTAAGAGTTTGCCTGCCTCCTCTGGCCAAAGCTTCTCAGCTCCACTACATAGTCTAGAAAGTCCAGCTCGAAAGCTAGTATAGAACACAGACACTAATTTCATAGTGGAAAAGGAAGATCGAATATTAGTAAGGAGGAACCAATCCTCCAGTATCTAAGAAGGAAAGACACCAGCTGCAACCATGCAATGGCGGAGCTGGCACCATTGGAAAAAGCATTGAGCCAAGTAACTGATATTTATGCTGAAAGACTTAAAAGTATTGGATAAAAGGAGTTGCTCCACTGTCCAAATACCCTGAGCAGATCACAAGCACCAGTAAAAAGGGTGGTTATTGATTTTGAAAAGGGGATTCAACCAAATAGGTATATTTCTAGCAACAGCAAAAGAAGCTTTGAAGAAACTAGCATAAACAGACATTGCTTCACAAGTAGAGGAGAGTATTGGGAATTTTGAGAGGTGTCCCAATGGAGCCATCCTTATCAATAAGGACGTCGATGTAGGTGTCACCAGGGATCACTCCAGACAAGCCCACCGCAGAGCATTTTTAGGAAGACTTTCTACAGCCCAGAAAATACCTTGCTTTAAGATGTTAGTGAGATGATATTAGTGGAAATCTGGAAAGTGAACCCCTCCTTTAGACTTACGCAGTTTCAGCTTCCAGACCTCTATACGTGATTGTTTCCCTTTCCAAAGAAAGGCCAACAGGCATTTTTCTAGTGCTTTGTAAAAGAAAATCAGAAAACAATGGAAAGCATACTTAAAATATAATGTATTCTTGGAAGCAACACCATTCTGATGGTCTCTGATCTACCCCACCAAGACAGGAAAAGAGGTGACCAGCTAGATATACATGACTGAATAAGCTTTTGACATTCTGTGGCATTGTAGTTCAATGAGTCTGTTATAGTTTGGGAATAATATACTCCCAAATATTTAAAGTGGGTATCAGCCAATTGAAAGGAGAAATCCTGCAATTTTTCTAATGGCACTCAGGAGAAATTTGAAGGGCACTCCCCCTATGGTTTGTTGTTGTTAAGTGCCGTCGAGTCGGAGTCGACTCATGGCGACCCTCTGGATAGCTATTCTAAATTGTGTTCGGTCTTGTCAGGCGGCTCATTGTTGACAGACTGGTACCCGTAGCTGCTGTTATTGTATCGATCCATCTCATTGCTGGCCTTCCTCTTTTGCGCTGATCTTCTTGCCAAACATGATGTCTTTCTCTAATGATCTCTCTCTTCGCATGATGTGTCCAAAGTATGAAAGTCGAAGTCTTGTCATCTGAGCTTCTAAAGAAAGCTTAGGTTTGATCTCCTCTAGTACCGACTAGTATGTTCTTTGGGCAGTCCATGGTATACACAGTATTCGCCACCAGCACCATAATTCAAAGGCATCAATTTTCTTCCTATCTATCTTTTTCACTGTCCAGCTTTCACATCCATATGATGTTATTGAAAATACCATGGCTTGAAGAAGTTGAATCTTTGTATGGAGAGAGACATCTCTGCTCTTGAAAATCTTATCTAGGTCTTTCATAGCCATTCTGCCAAGAGCAATGCGTCGCCTGATTTCTTGACTGCTTGTTGCTTCTTTATTGATAGTTGATCCAAGTAGGTTAAAGTAGTTCATGATTTCAATTTCTTCTCCTTCAACGATGAACCTGTTGATTATGCCACTTGTCATGATCTTTGTCTCCTTTACATTAAGGTGCAGGCCCATTTTGAGACTATGTTCTTTGATTGTGAGAAGCAAATGTTTCAGATCATCTTTACTTTCAGCCAGTAATGTGGTATCATCAGCATAGCGAAGGTTGTTGATGAGTCTTCCACCAATCTTCACACCTCTGTTTTATTTATTTTATTTTTTTTTTTTCTTATATACCGCGCTATTAAAATCAGTGCGGTTTACATTATAACTGAACAGTGCAACAATGCATTAAATAACACAATGTGCTTACATAGAACAGGGGACAATCATGAAAGGGGAGAGAACGGGGGAAACTATTTATAAGGTATATACATAATATTTACATAGAGCTATATACAAATAATACTGTTGTCTTTATACAATCCTGCTTCTCTGATGATTTGTTCTGCATATAAATTAAACAGGTAGGGGGAAAGTATGCAGCCTTGTCTTACACCTTTGCTTATTTTAAACCATTCTGTTTCTCCTTGTTCCGTTCAAACTGCTGCTTCTTGATCAATGTATAGATTGTGCAAGAGTATGATCAGGTGTTCTGGTATACCCATGCTTCTTAGTGTGGCCCAGAGTTTCTCATGGTTTACACAGTCAAATGCCTTGCTATAGTCGATAAAGCACAAATAGATATCCTTTTGGTGTTCTTTAGTCTTTTCCAGGATCCATCTCACATCCGCAATGATGTCTCTCGTTCCTCTCCCTTTCCTGAACCCTGCTTGCACTTCAGGTAGTTCTTGTTACAGGTATGGTTGTAGTCTCTTTTGAATAATGTTCAGTAGAATCTTGCTGGCATGTGGGATCAGAGTGATTGTGCGATAATTTCCTCAGTCAGTTGTATCACCTTTCTTTAGTATTAGTATAAACACAGATCTTTTCCAGTCAGTTGGCCATGATGTTGTCTTCCATATTTCTTGGCAGAGCCTTGTAAGTATGGTAACAGCTGCATCAGATTGCTGTAATACTTCTATGGGAATGCTATCAATGCCTGGTGCTTTATTCTTTGATAAGGCTTTCAATGCTGCTTTAACTTCTTCTTTCATCACCAATGGTTCCCGATCATAAGGTACAGGTTGAAACGGCTGTTGGTCCACTTGATCTTTATCATATAAAAACTCTGTATATTCCTTCCACCTTTTCTTGATCTTCTCAGCATCATTCAACATAGAACCTTGAGCATCTTGTAACATTCCAATTCGAGGCTGGAACTTTTTCTTTAACTCTCG
This sequence comes from Ichthyophis bannanicus, assembly GCA_033557465.1. Lineage (NCBI taxonomy): Eukaryota > Metazoa > Chordata > Amphibia > Gymnophiona > Ichthyophiidae > Ichthyophis > Ichthyophis bannanicus. The sequence continues at coordinate 1,224,278,681 of CM066033.1, forward strand.
TAGCTTTAGGAAAGCTGATCTTGTTCTTCCTCTAATAGTTTCTGCTTCTATTTCCTTGCATGCGTCGTTGTAGTACTTTTCCATGTCCTGTCTTGCTGCACGTTGGAAATCTCTGTTGAGTTCTGATATTGTCTTTCTTTCTCCTCTGGCTTTAGCTTCTCTGCGTTTCTGGGCAATTTTCAGAGTTTCTTCCGTCATCCATTTTAGCCGTTTTTGCTTTTTCACCTTTTGTAGAGACTTCTCGCTTTCTTCCTTCCAACACAACCTTCTTGATGTCTGGAGCTCTGTCATTTGTATCTAAAGCAGCAAATCGATTTTGCAGGCAGTCTTTAAATTCCAGTGGTATATTCTCAAGGTCATATTTTGCTGCATTCATGAGTGGTTTGCTCTTTTTCAACTTTAGCTTGAGTTTGCATACTAGTAGTTGGTGATCTGTACCTCAGTCAGCTCCAGGTTTTGTCTTTGTTGATGTTATAGAACTTTTCCATCGTTGACTTCCACAGATGAAGTCAATTTGATTTTTATACAATCCATTGGGTGAAGTCCATGTGTACAGTCGCCGCTTGTGTTGATGGAAGAAGGTGTTTGAGTTGAATAGATCATTGGTCTTGCAGAATTCTATTAGTCTTTCTCCAGCTTCATTTCTGTTGCCAAGTCCATATTTTCCAACTACTTTGCCTTCTTCTTTGTTGCCAACTTTTGCGTTCCAGTCACCCATGACTATCAGGATATCCTGTTTGCATGTTTTGTCAATTTCAGCTTGTACTTGTTCATAGAACTTTTCAGTTTCATTCTCTTCTGCAGCTGTTGTTGGGGCATATACTTGGATTATAGTTGTGTTGATAGGCATTCCTCGTAGATGAATAGAGATTAAGTGTTCACTGACTGCATTGTATTTCATTACAGTTCTTGCAAGTTTCTTCTTTATTATAAATGCCACACCATTTCTTCTTTGTCTTTCATTTCCAACATAGTAGACCATGTGATCATCTGATGCAAAGTGCCCGATGCCAGTCCATTTCAGTTTGCTGACACCCAACAGATCAAGTTGTACACGTTCCATTTCATTCTTGACCACATCCAACTTCCCCTGGTTCATGCTTCTTACTTTCCATGTTCCAATGCGTAAGACATCTTTACAGCTTCTGACTCTCATTTCATGCGCAGCTACATCAGCAGTCAGACGTCCCAAGGGCTTTGATCCAACCACATCATAAATTCTGGCTTTACTCTGAAAGTCTTCAGCTCTTCCCCAGTAGCTAGTTGAGTGCCTTCCGACCTGGGGGTCTCATCTTCCAGCACTATAGCACAATTTGTTTTGTTGTAACTATCCATTGGGTTTTCATGGCAAGATGCAGAAGTAGATTGCCGGGCCTTTCTTCTGCGCAGTTTAAGTTTGGTTGCCGTTGTCACAAAAATGTGATCCTCCACTGTCAACACTATTCCATTCTGCTGCTGCCCAGATGGGTGGTTTGTCTTGGTCTGGCACCTCAGCTGAGACCTGTCCATCTTGGGAGACCCTGCCAGTAGTTAAACTACCGATAGTTTAGCTCTCAGCATCACTGATGCACACAAGCCCTCACAGTACGACAAGCTGCAAACCAAGTGAGAGGTATGAACCTGCCATAACCAAACTGGAGACAAAGACACCATACCTGTGAAACCTACAGTAGTATAATCAGCAGATCAAGGTTCATCATATATAGAACTAAAACAACCTAATAGATTGCTTGTGCCAGGGACTGTCATGCCATCAGAACTAACTAATTACATCACTATTGGTGAGACTAATCTACCCAATGAGTAAGAGGCCCATAAAATCAACAATAACATCCCCCCTCCTTCCATCACTTACACATTCACACACACAGAGCAAGCAGTGTGAAAAACAGAGGAAAAAGAAGTGCCAGAAAATGATTAAGAGCACACATACAACCCAACACACACCATTCCAAAAAAGTCACACATAAAAGATTAGGATAGTCCACAGAAAGCAATAATAAGAACAAAAAAAGACCAGTTTTGGAAGACACTCTTTTCGATGATCCAAAATGCCGTAGGAACATCCATGTCCATAGCAGAGGAGATGGCTACTCCTATGAAGAGAGGCTACAATGGTTGGGGCTCTTCAACCTGGAAAAGAGACGGCTGAGGGGAGATATGATAGAGGTCTATAAATTAATGAATGGAGTGGAGCAGGTAAACGTGGATCAATTGTTTACGCTATCAGAATATAGAAAGACTAGGGGACATGCAATGAAGCTACAGGGTAAACTATTTAAGACAAATAAGAGAAAATATTTTTTCACTCAACGTGTAATCAAACTCTGGAATTTGTTACCGGAGGATGTGGTAAGGGCTGTTAGTGTAGCTGGGTTTAAAAAAGGTTTGGACAAGTTCCTGGAGGAAAGGTCCATAAACCACTATTAAAAAGGGACCCAGGATAATCAATGCTTGACCCAGTACAAGCATTGTGGAACCTGTGTCTTTTGGGGATACTGCTAGGTACGTATGACCTAGATTGGCCACTGTTGGAAACAGGATACTGGGCTTGATGGACCTCTGTCTGACCCAGTATGACATATCTTATGTTCTTATGTTCTTATGATACAGCCATACTACAAGAGATAACCAAACACTTAATTTTCATGGGTATTCATATGGTTATATTCGCTAAGAAAAGTCCATAGAGAGTCCGCATCTTCAAACAAGCATGTTGTGTTCTGAATCGTCACCCTCACATGGCTGGATAATGTAAGCCATATCAAGTCTTGAGCCGCTGCATAAGGAGCCTCTAAGTTAACAGTTGTTTCCACAGCTCAATCACAAACCTACTAAAATCTGGAAAAAGGGATATCTTATGTCCTTCATATTGAATAGGAGCCTGTGAACGAGCAGTTTGCAGGATTTGCATTGTTTGTGGGTATCGAAGGACCTTGATGACAGAAAGGTTTAGGAAACTTCACTACTGAGGCTTTAAACGATAAGCCCCATGGGCGTACTCAAGCTCAAAAGGATGCTGAAAATTCAATCTTAGAAGGGTAGGCAAAAGATTTTCCAGAAAAGCAATAGGGTAAGGTCCTTCAGCTCCCTCAGGAATTCCCAGAATTCTTATATTATGTCTAGAGCGATTGTTCTGATCTTCAATAATTCGTTCTATCTGCACCACACGCTTAGGGAACTTCCTGGCCTCCTTCAGGAGCTCTTCATGTCAGCTCAGTTGAGATTCTGCCGCATTCAATCATAGTATCATGGTAGCATACTGCACCTTAACCTAGCTTGGTTTGCAAATTTCCCATAGTGACTTTATTGGAAGCGACCATTTCTTTTACTTGACGGATCTCGCTCAAGATTTCTCGGAGACCTTCATTTAGTTCTTGCGTCAGTGCCATCTTTAACGGGTAAGTTGGATCTTGTTTAGATCGCTTGGCACCGGAATCGGCAGCTATCGCATATTCCAATTTTGCTGGTTTAAGGGCAAACATCATCCAGATAAGCTCTTGTCATCGGGAGGTTGAGTAAAGTGAGGAAGGCGTTCAGGAGGGCCAGGATTTAAAGTCAGGACCCGCGAGCAAGCCGTTTACAAATCTTACTCGGCAGTCAGCTCCGCCCCTCCCAAAGAATATGAGAGGAAGGTCCTGCAGAGGCAGCGATGCATTTGAATGAATCATGGGTATAACTGGACCCTGGGAACAAAGGAGGATAGTTGTAGCGAGTTAAAAGCTCTGAGTGAATCAGGTGGTGATTTTTTTGTTATTTGTTATTATTAACCTCTCAGTGAGCCCAGTTTGTTAAGCACTGTGATAGCCAGGCCTGCCCTACATTGCCTGGCAGCAGGAAGACGGAAGCCAAAATAAAAGAACATTTAACAGATTAGAATTTGTTAAGATCTGAATTATTTTCCTTATACAGCAAGGCAAACAGCTCAGGCCACACTGAATTGTATGGGGATTATAGAATGCTGCAATTTGTGAGGGAATATTTTAGTGCAGTTTTGTTGAAATGTCGTTTAAGAATTCCTAACTATGATTGGCTCAGTGGCAAGTACTGGCATGCAGAAGGCCTGGATTCAGTTTTTGTGTTAGGTTTCTGTACCCTGGCCAGATGGAGCAAAGGATCCTGCCAATGGTGAAACCTAGGTCAGGTTTAGAGACTATGGCTGCAGAGTTTCAAAGATAGCTCTAATGTGCAGCTCCATCCAAGAACAGTTACTGCAGTAGTTGGATCAGATATATGGGAGGGAATATAAAATAAGAGAAACTCCGGGTAATTGCAAATGAAGGCTCATAGTGCTGTAACACAATAGAGCTGGTTCTGCTTGACTGAAGACAGAATTATAGAAGCTGAGTCACAGAAACACTAGAACAATGTTTTGCTTGGATGTTTTTCTAGAAACTTAGAATGTGTGTTGGGGGGGGATAGTATTCCTTTTATTAATTCTGTGATAAATGAAATGTATCAGTTGGTTAGTAATAATAATAAAGAAGAATATATTCACCAGCTAATCATGTGTGGTCTCCTTTTGTGCCATAACATATTTCTAGTTTTATTTTGGATGCACAGACAGACAAATCATATCTCCATGATTTACCAAGAATTCTGCCTAAGGAGTGAAGAATCACTTGGCAAAATGATATTGCATATTTCAGCTGGAAATCATCTAAAATTATTATAATTTATGTATTTAGTCAAATAATAAAGTGGAATTCTAATTGAACAGGGTACTCCATCCACATGCATAATTTGTATGACATGGTGCAGCTTTAATCCTAGAAAGTTATATAATTAAAAAAAAAGAGGACCAAACTGAGATTCTAGTTCTTTTTCTGTCTCCTATACGAGTACCTTCTCTATGGCAACCAGGCATATGTTTCATGTGTTATCACAGAATCTTTAATACTGATGTTCAGATAATGGTGCCCTTGTACTCAAAGTGAAGCTTTTCCCCCAAGCAAGTCATTGGGAAGGTAAAAGAGCAGTGGAAAATATTTTTTTTCATGGAACTGCAGAGGATAGAATGATCTTTTTCATTAACGCTTGACAGAGCTTGTAGTTTGTATGTGCATGATAAGGAATTGCATTTTAGCATGTTCCACTTTCATCTTTCAATTCAGTCACCTGAAATGCTGGGTTTTCATTACACTGACAGCTTTAGTGCATTTTGAAGGTAATTATGTAAAGTTACCCCTAGTTAGCATATGCTTTAAAATGCCTATGAAGTCAAGTATGCACATATTTGACTTCATAAATTGCTAGCCTACGTGGCAAAGAATGCACCTTAAATTAAGGTATGATCACTTACAGCCATAGAGCTGGTATAAATGGCTGCACCTACTTTTTGCAATTATGCGTGCAAATTGTAGTATTCTATAATCAGGGCGTGTACTTGCATTGCCCATGCTTCATCCATGTTAAACCTGTATCTGGAGGACAAAACTGTGCAGGTGGTTGTGCCAGGGGGCTTTGGATTATTGTAATGGCTGTAACGCCCTTTATGTAGGGATGTCTCATAAAGTTACTTAGCAACTGCAGGTAGTGCAAAATGTAGTGGCGCAGTTGCTGATGGGAACAAGAAACTGGGAGAGTGCATGTCATTTGCTGTTGCACCTGCACTGGTTACAAGTGCAGGCGTATTGCCAGTTCAAGTTGGGTGATTATCTTTCATGCCCTAGTGGATCTCCGTCCTGGGTATTTACGAGAGCTCCTGCAATGGTATGACCCTCCCAGGCTGCTGTGCTCCTCACAAAAGTGCTTATTGGTGGTTCCTGGTTTAGAGGTAGTTTACAAGACACATTGGCAGAGGTGGGTGTTTTGGATGGTGGCAAGTGAATAATGGAATGCTCTACCTTTGGAGCTCAGAGCTAAGTCTTCTCTGTTGGGTTTTCTAAACTCTTGAAGACTTTTTTTGTTTGCAGGGGAGTGAGGGGGGATGTTAGGAGGGCGACAATGTTTTTATTTTGTTTGTCTGTTTTTGTAATTTTATTTGTACACCCTTTTGTTGACTATGGTCAAAAAAGTGGTATAAACTTTTATAAATAAATACGTAAATAAATGAATGTGTACATCCACTGTGAAAGTACTCACTATGCAGACAGCGTGCATACTGTTACACTAATCAGTAGTTTGTTATTGTTGTTGTTAAGTGCCGTCGAGTCAGAGTCGACTCATGGCGACCCTCTGGATACTACTACTACTACTACTACTACTATTTAGCACTTATAAAGCGCTACGCACGCAGTGCTTTACAGTAATCCTACAAAAGGTAGACAACATGCAAGAGACTATCCCTGCCCATCAGAGTCATGCTCATCGGAGCTTACAATCTGGATAGTTATCCTAAATTGTGTTCGGTCTTCAGTCAAGTGGCTCATTGTTGACAGACTGGCACCCATAGCTGCTGTTATTGTATCGATCCATCTCATTGCTGGCCTTCCTCTTTTGCGTTGACCTTCTATCTTGCCAAGCATGATGTCTTTCTCTAATGATCTCTCTCTTCGCATGATGTGTCCAAAGTATGAAAGTCAAAGTTTTTTCATCTGAGCTTCTAAAGAAAGCTTAGGTTTGATCTCCTCTAGTACTGACTGGTTTGTTCTTCGGGCAGTCCATGGTATACACAGTATTCGCCGCCAGCACCATAATTCAAAGGCATCAATTTTCTTCCTTTCTTTTTCACTGTCCAGCTTTCACATCCATATGATGATATTGAAAATACCATGGCTTGAACAAGTCGAATCTTTGTATGGAGAGAGAAATCTCTGCTCTTGAGAATTTTATCTAGGTCTTTCATAGCCATTCTGTCAAGAGCAATACGTCGTCTGATTTCTTTACTGCTTGTTGCTTCTTTATTGATAGTTGATCCAAGTAGGTTAAAGTTGTTCACGATTTCAATTTCTTCTCCTTCAACGATGAACCTGTTGATTATGATAAATATATGTATATAGTTTACCCTGTTCTCCAAGTTACTTGTTCCTGTTCAATGTAATGACCTGACTTTTGTTTATTGTCGGATACCATTTGTTTTATGTAAACTGCGCTGATCGCAAATAGTGCAGTATATAAGAAATGCAAATAAATAAATAAAATAAATGATAAGAAGTCATTTATATGCATAAGTGGCTTCTTAAGCATGCATAAATGACTACAATACTGACACACATATTCTTACCACCTATAACTAGGTGGCCCCTTATAAAATGATCCTACCAGTATCTCACTGGATGTTTTTGTAATTGATCAGATTGTTTAACAGTAAGAATGGCACCAGGAGGCCACATTTCTTTTTTCTACTCTTAGCAGATTTTTGATATGCCACTTGCATTTTGCCCTTAGCCCCTTATCCTCTCCCTGCCAGCCTCAGCCTTTACATCATCCATTGGATGCCCACCATCATCCTTGGGCATCAGAAGTCTGACTCATTCACAATTCTTACCTTTGTGTCATGTCAAAATATTACAGGTCTAAAGAAGGAAGTTTGGTAAGAGAAAAAGGAAGATATCTTCATGTCCCATTGAGCTTCCTTTGAATAAGGGAATCCTTGGAAGGAGACAGTAGGGATAATGGGACATTTTTGGTAAAACAAAAAATTAGGTGATCTCTCATCTAAAATAGTATTGGCAGTCCTTTTTCTAATTACTTGCTGCATGTCTGCATAGATTGCTTATCTCCTAGTCAAAGTAAAACTGCTTTGGTTCAGGGTGCTGTATAAATGCCGAAGTTATAAACAGTTTCTAAGCTATATTTAGTTAAAATGAGCTCTTGATTCAAATAGCCTGCAATCTAATTTCAGTATGTAAGGCATTGCAAAATAAAGATACATTTATGTAGACCATTTAAGTCCACCCATGCAAAAGTAAGGTGATATTTTATAAAAGATCTAGAGGATACAAGCTTTTGATAAAATACATATAGTGCTGCTAAGGATGTACATATATTTAATGCTACGCTCAAGTGATGTTGTCATTTTATAAATCTATACATAGAAAAACGCAACCACATGGGAGACATATGCTGAACAAAGATCATAGCAAGTGTTTACAGCTCCCTGGCCATGCTCGGTTAGAGGATGCATCAGATGAATGCTTTATATATGGAATAAATCACATCAAAAAGTTGTATATACAAAACAATCATTAATTGCAAATGATTGTTACTCATAGCGAAGGCACTAAGTATCAGGAATTTAGATATTTTTGGTAAATAAATATTGTTATTATGCTCTGAAGCAATGTGTTGTTGTTTTTTTCTTATTTTCTCAGCATGCTAATTTGCTGTGGAATACTGGAGAGAAAAGTTGAAAGCACTTGATGGCATAGAGGGATTGCCCATATATTTAAAATGCTTCCATGCCTTCTGTCTTAAGGAAATGATAAAAAGTAGTGTTCCCCCTTTGCAAAAAAATGGGCTAGCAGCAAACACATTTTTTTTATTTAATAAAATCTTATTGCTATTAAGTATACTTTATGGAATAACAACAGCTTAGGAATACTGTTATCACAATTTTTTGACATGTTGCATATATGAAATTATGGCTGCTCTGTGGTTCCAAACACATGCCCAGTGTGTGTATGAGAGAAGGGTCATAGGTTCAAGGCCAGCCTGTGGATCAGGAAATGCATGTCCTGGTGCGTTAACTTTAATTGTGTGCAATTCTGGAGACCGCATCTTCAAAAGGATATAAATAGGCTGGAGTCAGTATGAGGGTGGTCATGTGGTCTTTTTCCGTTGTCATGTTTCTGTTTCTATTTTATTTTCAATTTTTGGATTCAACTCTGGTCAGAATGAACTCAAAAGTCTTCAAGAGTTTTGTAACTGGGTGACTTTCATTATGTTATACCTGGATGTGAAGAGTGAGGGTCCAAATTTCCTGTAAAGCTAGAATTACAGGGCTTAAAAGAAAGAGAGGAGGCACAGACCACATGGCCTATATAGTCTGCCCTTCCATATCAATCACTACAACAGTCCCCTTTTTCCTTTAGAGATCCTCTGTGTTTGTCTCATGCTTCTTTGAATTCAGATACTGTCCTCCTCTCTACCACCTCCACTGGGAGACTATTCCACAGACCCACCATAATGTTTCCATAAAGAAATATTTCCGCATATCACTCCTGAATCTATCCCCTTTCACCCTCATCCATGGGTTAGACTAGAAAGGGGGAAGGAGAAATCCATTTGCATTGGTGTGTTATACAGACCCCGCTCACAGAGAGAAGAAGTGGATGCAGATTTAATAGAAGACATACACAGCATTGCCAGGAAAGGGGACATGCTATTGATAGGCAATTTCAATATGCCAGATGTTGATTGGCACATCCTTGCTGCGATGTCATCTAGAAGTAAGGAGATCCTGGCTTCTCTACAGGGAAAACTATTCAGGCAACTGGTAACAGAACCCAGACATGAAGGGGCAATACTAGACTTGGTGCTTACCAATGGTGAAAGTGTTTCTGATGTTATAGTGGGAGATTATCTCGCATCCAGTGATCACCAAATGGCGTGGTTCAGTATTAGGACTAGAGCTGATAAAGACCATTCAAAAGTGAGGGTCCTAGACTTTAGGAAACTAATTTTGCCAAGATGGGACAATAATTCAAAGAGTCGTTAGCAGGATGGGAATTGCTCGGGGATATAGAAAAATAGTGGGCAAAACTGAAAGGGGATATTTTAAGGGCAACAAACCTTTTTGTTAGAAAGGTAAATAAAGGTAAAAAGAAAAGGAGGCTGCTATGGTTTTCAAAAGACATAACTTTTCAGGTGAAGAAAAAGAGGTAAGCCTTCATGAAATACAAGAGATCACAGAGAGAGGAAGACAGGCATCTATATTTGGAAAAACTTAGAGAAGCTAGCAAAGTAGTCAGGAAAGCAAAGATAGAAAAAGAAGAAGAAATAGCCAATGCAATAAAATAGGGGGATAAGATATTTTTCAGATATGTTAGTGAGAAGAGGAAGGGCAAAAGTGGTATTGTCAGATTCATGGGTGAAGGAGAGGAGTATGTAGAAGCTGATGAGGATAAAGCGGTATTGCTTAAGAAACATTTATGTTCTGTGTTCACAGATGAAGGGCCAGGAGCAGGACCTCAGAAAATACCCACAAATAGGAAGAGAAGCGACGGGGATCTCAAACAATTTTCAGAAGACTGTGTTTGTGAGAAACTAGCTAAACTAAGTAGACAAAGTGATGGAACCGAATGGTATACATCCGAGAATACTGAAGGAACTTGGGGACATTCTAGCAGCTCTACTGGCTGACCTTTTCAGCGTCTTTGGAATCTGGAGTGGTGCCAGAGGACTGGAGAGAGGCAAATGTGGTCGCTTTACACAAAAGCAGAAGTAAGGATGTGGTTGAAAGCTACAAGCCAGTTAGTCTAACCTCTGTGGTAAGTAAATTATTGGAAATATTGCTGAAAGACAAAATAGTGAGGTTTCTGGAGTCTAATGGATTACAGGATCGGAGACAGCATGGATTCACCAGAGGCAGGTCTTGCCAGACAAATCTAATTTATTTCTTTGACTGGGTGACCAGGGAGTTGGACCTAGATGTGGTGTACTTGGATTTCAGAAAAGCCTTTCACACTGTTTCGCACAGATGATTTATAAACAAACTGAGCACCCTGGGGATGGACCCTAAAGTTACTGATTGGGTTAAAAATTAGTTGAGTGGGAGGCAACAAAGCGTACAGATAAATGGAGCTCACTCTGAAGAGAAGAAGGTTACCAGTGGTGTGCCACAGGGATCTGTCCTTGGTCTGATTCTTTTTATATCTTTGTTAGTGATATTGCAGAAGGGCTGTCAGATAATGTTTCCCTCTTTGAGGATGATACCAAAATCTGCAATAGAATAGACAATCAGGAATGAGCATATAACATGAGGAGGGATCTAGTTAAGCTTGAAAAATGGTCAAGAATTTGGCAGCTGAGATTTAATGCTAAAATATGCAGGGTCATGTATTCGGACTGCAAAAATCCAAAGGAGTGGTACAGTGTAGGGGATGAAGTACTTTTGTCCACAAAAGAAGAGCGGGACCTAGGCGTGATTGTGTATGACGATCTTAAAGAAGCTAAATGGGTAGAAAAGGTGACGGCGAAAGCTAGAGGGATGCTTGGGTGCATAGGGAGAGGAATGGCCAGCAGAAAAAAAGGAGGTGATTGTGCCTCTGTATAAGTCTTTGATGTGACCTCATTTGGAGTATTGTGTGTAATTATGGAGACTACACCTTCAAAAGGATATAAATAGGTTGGTGTCTGTGCAGAGGCTGGCTACTAAAATGGTTAGTGGTCTTCATTATAAAGCATATGAGGACAGACTTAAGGATCTTAATATGTACACTTTACAGGAAAGGCAGGTTAGAGAAGATATGATAGAGATGTTTAAATACCTCTGTGGCATAAATGCTCAGAAGAATCTCTTTCGATTGAAAGCAAGCTCTGCTACAAGGGGACATTAGATGAGGGTGAATGGAAATAGACTCAAAAGTAATATGCGGAAATATTTCTTTATGGAAAGAGTGGTAGATATGTGGAATAGTCTCCCAGTGGAGTTGGTAGAGATGAGAACAGTATCTGAATTAAAAAAGCATGGGACAAAAACAGAGGATCTCTAAAGGAAAAAAGCGGACTATTGTAGTAGTTGATATGGAAAGGCAGGCCAGATAGGCCATATGGTCTTTTTCTGCCGTCATGTTTCTATGTTTCATACCATTAGCTTTCTTGTGATTTTTGCTATTTTGGTTAGTTATGTGTGTTATGTTTTTTCATTAGGAGCAGTCTAAGGGGGTTGTGGGGCCATGTGCAGAGACTCATTGTAGGACCTCATTTGCATAAGGAGACTCATTTGCATAAATATTTGCATAATGTTAACATGCACTAACTTTTAGTAAACATGCTTCTTAGTGAGTGTCTCGATAAAGAAAGACTACCAGATTTCTACATTATTATACTCCAGTGCCAACCGCCAGGCACATTAGGAAGTATTACAAACACTAACCATTTAGAACTCATAGCAAATCCACCTTATCATAACAGCACTATCAGGACTCACAAAGCACCAAACCCTACCTATCAAAAAGGCAGCACTGCAAATATTAAACCAATACATCTCAGAGAATACCAAAACATCTACTGGGGAAAAAGAACAAATGGCACTGTCAAATAGAAACTACATGAACAGAATACCTCAGCTCAGTTACACATGCAGAACATAGACCATCACCAAACAAAGAACAAGGGATCACAATTTAGAAATAGGAAGACAATAATTAAATTAGGAACCCCAAAAGCCAAACTTCAAATATACAACAACACTGGAGAAATAAAACTATAAATTAATTTCCTCTTTTACTAAACAATAACACAAAGACGTTAGCAACACATATTTCCCAGAGCTGACATATTCCAGTTTATAAATTCAAAATAATAAGTATTTTTCTACCTTTTGTTTGGGCATTTTATTTTTCAGTTGCAATTGCTCCAGTCATTTTCTGGTTTCTTCGTGTCTTCTGCGAGCTGTCCATTTGTCCTTTCTTCTCTCTTCTAGATGTTTTCCATTCTCTCTCTGTCTGCTTTAACATACTGATCTTTCCCCTTTAGCTCTTTCCTCCATTTCTTTCTTTATTCCTTTATAATCCACTCAAATTTCACCCTTCTTCCTCAATCCCCACTTACTCTCCCAATATCTGGCCAGTCGTAGATTTTTCTTTCCTCCCTCACAAAATATCTTTTCCCCTCTCCATCCTCATTCCCCCAGCCCCTTCCCCTTCTAGTCCTCCCCCAACATCAGCTCCCTTCTAGTTCCAGCCCCACTCAGCATCCGCTCCCTTCTAGTCCCATGTCCCCACATTAGCCCATTTCCAGTCCTAGCCTCCCATTGGCTCATTTTCAGTCCTAACCCATCCATCAGCCATTTCCAGTCCTATTCGAGCCCCCTATCAGCCCATTTCCAGTCCAAGTTCCTCCCCATCAGCCCATTTCCAATTCTAGCCCCTCATCAGCCCATTTACAGTCCTAGCCCTCCCTATCAGCTAATTTCCAGTCCTATTCCAGCTCCCCATCAGCCCATTTCAAGTCCAAACTCCCTCCATTCAGCACATTTCCAATACTAGCCCCCCATCCGCCATTTCCAGTCCTATTCCAGCCCCCTCATCAGCCCATTTCCAATCTTAGCCCCTATCGGTCATTTCCTGTCCCATCCTAGACTTCCCCCATCCCCAAAGAGCCCATGGCTGTCTAAGCTGCTTCAAAGGGAGCCGGGGAAGCCCGCTCACCTCTGCACAGCCGCCAGCATGAAGAGCAGCGTTTTACCTCATGCTGGCAGTTGTGTTACTGTGAAGCACGCTGAATGCCGGGTAAGGTTAAAGGGCATTTCCTGGCACTCGCACACTTCACAGTAACGCATCTGCCAGTGTGAGGGGAAATGCCGCTCTTCACGTTGGCGGCTGTGCAGAAGGAGCCGGGGCCTCGCGCTGGCTTCCCTGGCTCACCTCTGAAGCCATCCATTGTGTGAGAATTAAGTTTGCACGGTGCCCCCTGAATCGTGGGGCTATGCGAACAACATTCTCGCACAATGGATGAGCCGGCCCTGATTTTCATGCAATATTTGAGTTCTGATTAATGAGTTGTTAAAATATATTCCTCATAAAATTCTGGAACCTAGGATTTATCTATTCTTCAACAGAAGTGAGAATAGTGAAAATCTTGTAATTGCTGCTTGTGTTTTGATTGTGACAGAAAGTGACTAGCCCTACAGTCTGAATAGATCCTAAGCTCCATGGAGCAAAAACTGTTTCTTATGCATGTATTATATACAGTGCTGTGTATATCTAGATGTACTATAGAACTGATAAATAGTAGCAGTAGTTTTTCAATGTTATCTATATCCCACAGATGTCTGTTGTAGCTTCACTACTTAGCAAAATTGCCAACACACATGCAGTTGTTACAAAGAAGTACTCTTCTAGAATTTTACATTTGAATTCAAACAAAATATATAAAATAGCGGTCAGGCTATGGCCGAATCTTCATTATACGGTAATTTAGGTTCATTTTTCATGTCATTTTAAGCAATCACTTTTTAGCACCTTACTGGGTCACTAAATGCTCCCAACTCATATACTGTCAGAAGAGAGTTACCTCCTGATCCTTTTTCTACCATACTTATGCTGTGCTTCTAGACTTATGTTGACGATCAGTTCACCTTTCCTTGCTAACAGTTCTATTTTCCTCTACGTTTTTTAGGTGTTGACTGAAATTAAACCCTCCAGCCATCCTTTTGTTATGGCTTATAACGGAACTGTCCCCAAAATATGAATTATCAAGGCTATTATATCCTGACTCACTAAAAACCTCTAACAGAGTTCTTATATTTGAGTATCTGCAAAAGTGTCCTTCACTGACTGTTTAAAATATTGGTGTAAAAGAAACCAACATTCAGTGCTTCAACCTAGTGGATTAGGTTGAAGAGGGGATATGTAAACAAATATCCTCTTATTCATTTACACCATCAAACATGTTTCTCTAGTCACATTTTACAGAAGTAGTTCATTAGGTTTATAATTTATGCAATGCATTTTAAATATTTATAAAATTAGAATGGTGGCATCTTAAAATATTGTTATGAACACATTTGCAAAGCTGTATGTTATACTCCTGGACAGTTGATATAAGAACTAACTTTCTTATAATTTATCTGAGCTTTGCTAAGAATTTTTAGGATAGTTTTAAATAGCATTTACTTAGGTAAAATGGCCTGACTGAAAATTGTCTATTCCTGAAGGAGCTTCATTTAAAGCAAGTTGACTTTGTAACTTTTACTACAAGTTCTCTGGCTGAGTGTTTCTTAAAAAAGATTTCTTTTTCCTGTAGCATTTTTATTGTTGCTTAAGTATCTGGTTTATTGTTTTGGGGCTGGTTGCAGAAGCCTTTTTTCTTTTTTACAAAAGGCTTTTTTTTTTGCTGCTGATTTTTTTTCTTTCCTCTAGCCTGTAATCTTTAGAAGTTCAAAAAGGAGAGGGAAGGTAACTAATAATTTTAGAAGACACTTCACTGCTGAGATGTAAATGTTATTAATTACATTGCCTGAAAGTCAGGTTTTTAAGTGTGGTATAAAAGTCTACACCAGTAGTTCTCAACCCAGTCCTCTGGGACCACCAGGCCAGTCAGGAGTTCAGGATATCCACAATGAATATGCATGAGATGTATCTGTACACAGTGGAAGCAGTGCATGCAGATCTATGTCATGCATATTCATTGTGGATATCCTGAAAACCTGACTGGTCTGGGAGTCCTAGAGGACTGGGTTGAGAACCACTGGTCTGTACTAGCTTGCAAGCATTGCCATTCCTGAAAGGGCTTAATTTCAAACATGGTAACTTTGTGACTTTTATTACAGGTTCTTTGCCTGAGAGTTGTTTTTTTTAATGGGGGCTATTTTTCTTATGTAACATTTTTATTGCTGTTTAAGTTACTGGTTTATTCTTTTTTGACTGTTTGCAGAAAGAGATTTTTCTGTTTTAGGAAAGACATTTTTTTTTGCTACAGTGTTTTTTTTCTTTCATCTACTTTTTAATCTTTAGAAGTTAAAAGAGGAGGGAAGACAGCTAATACTCTCTGAAGCTCTACTGCACTGCTGAGGTATTAAATCTCCTCCTTCCCACCCACCTCAGTATTGAATCTTCCTTTATAGACTAAATCTCCCCATCAAAAAGCTAAATTGAATAGATTTATTTTTGCACAGGCAAATTAGGGAGTTAAATAGGCCAACTATAGGTTCTCTGTGGAAATAGTTCAGGATTATTTGATTAGTACTATCTTAATAAATAATTGAGGTAATTCTACAAAGACAAAACAGTAAACTACACACACCAGATGAAATTAAACACATTTTGTATTCTGAAGGAACAAAGAGACATACTTACTAAAGGGTAGAGTGGGGTTAACGCGTGGTTTTGTTACAAGACCCCTTATAAAAAAAACCTGCGCTACTTGTGCACTGTGAGTTGGGGTGGTTACTGGGTGGGATAGGGGTGTTCCCACTGCAGCCCATTTGTAGTCCATGATATCTGCACTCAGCTCAAGTACTACAGTGCAACTAATGCCGCCTCAATGGCGTTAATTGCTACTGCAGCCAGTTTACCACTGTGAAGCACCGTAAATGCAGGAGCTGACTGTACCTGCCCCCATGCAAGTAACGCACAGCCTCATGGTCCGCATGTGCATTACTAGTCTGGGGCTTAGTAAACATTCTCCAAGGTAAACTGCTGCAGACCCTAATAACAGGTGAGCAAACACGTAGGAATTACAACAGGGAATCTGAACAGAGGTATTAATGTTCACTTTTTTTTTTTTTTTAGTGTCATCAAATCAGTGTTGAGTGTTGACTCCTGGCGACCCAGCTGCCTATGGGTTTTCTTGGCAATGTATCACTGGAAGTAGATTGCCAGGCCTTTTCTTCCAAGGCAATGAAGGGTAAAGTGACTTGCCCAAGGTCACAAGGAGTGCCAGTGAGAATTAAACCCTTGATCTTCTGGGTATAGACAGTTGCTCTAACCACTAAACTGTTCCTCCACAATTTTCACATAAAGCTAGCTTTTACTGAGAAAGGAGCCGAGGACAGGGTAGTGACTTTGGTAGATTTTCTTTTACTAATTTTTCCAACAGATACCAAAGCTCCAACAGCAGGAATATGTCTTGGAAACATCATGGTGCCAAAGGTGTCACCCCCATTACCACCTCTGCATCCATCCAGACCAGGGGTCTCAAACTCAAATTGCTTTGAGGGCCGAATGAGGACTTGTAAAGTAACCCGGGGGCCGCATAAGACACGGGCCTCATTTGCATAAGGGGCCTCATTTGCATAAATATTTGCATAATGTTGCATAATGAGTGCATGGATAAAGAAAGACTAGAAAATTCCTATATTACTATAATCCAGTGCCAACCGCCAGGCACATTAGGAACTACTACTAACACTGCCCATTTGGAACCCATAGCAAACCCCCCGTATCATAACAGCACTACCAGGACTCACAAAGCACCAGACCCTACCTATCAAAAGGCAACACTGCAAATATTAAATCAATACATTTCAGAGAACAATACATGACCTACTGGGAAAAGAGAACAAGTAGCAATGTCAAATAGGAATTACACAGAATACCTCAGCACTGTAGAAATAAAACTATAAATAATTTCTTGTACCAAAGCACAGACATTAATGATGCACATTTCCCAGAGCTGACATATTCCAGTTAATAAATTCAAAATAAAGAGATATTTTTCTACCTTTTGTGCATTTTTTTCAGTTGCAATTGCTCCAGCCACTTCTGGTTTCTTCGTGTCTTCTGCTATCTCCATCGTCTGCTGTCCATTTGTCCTTTCTTCTCTATTCTAGTTTTTTTCCATTCTCTCTCTCTACATCTGCTTTAACATACTAATCTTTCTCCTTTTGCTCTTTCCTCATTCCTATTTCATCCACTCAAATTTTACCCCTCCATCCTCAATCCCCACTTACTCTCCCAATACCTGGCCAATTGTAGATTTGTCTTCTCTTCCAGACAAAATATTTTTCCCCTCTCCATTTCACTTTCCCAGCTCCATCCCATTCTAATCCTCCCCCAACATCAGCTCCCTTCTAGTTCCAGCCCCACCCAGCATCTGCTCCTTTCTAGTCCCTGCATCAGTCCATTTCCAGTCCTATCCTAGCCTCACCATCAGCCCATTTCCAATCCTAGCCCCCCATCAGCCCATTTCCAATCCTAGCTCCCTCCCCTCACAGCCCATTTCCATTCCAAGCCCCCCTCCCCATCAGCCATTTGCAGTTCAAGCCCCCCTTCCACTCAGCCCATTTCCAGTCCTAGCAACCCCCCCAGCCCATTACCAGTCCTAGACCCCCCATAGCCCATAACCAGTCCTAACCTCCCCATAGCGCACTTCCAGTCTTACCCCCCCATCACCCCATTTTCAGTCTTACCCCCCCCATAGCCCATTACCAGTCCTAGTCCCCCCCATAGCCCACTTGCAGTCGTATCCCCCATCACCCCATTTTCAGTCTTACCTCCCCTCATAGGCCATTACCAGTCCTAACCCCCCAATCAGCCCACCTCCAGTCCTAACCCCCATCACCCCATTTTCAGTCCTAGCCCCCACCATAGCCCATTACCAGTCATAACCCCCCCCTGCCAATAGCCCACTTCCAGTCCTAACCCCCATCTGCCCATTTCCAGTCCTAGCCCCCACCATAGCCCATTACCAGTCATAACCCCCCCCCTGCCAATAGCCCACTTCCAGTCCTAACCCCCATCTGCCCATTTCCAGTCCTAGCCCCCACCATAGCCCATTACTAGTTATAACCCCCCCCAGCCCATTACCAGTCATAACCCCCCCTGCCAATAGCCCACTTCCAGTCCTAACCCCCATCTGCCCATTTCCAGTCCTAGCCCCCACCATAGCCCATTACCAGTTATAACCCCCCCTCCCCCCTCTGCCAATAGCCCACTTCCAGTTCAGTCAGCCCCTCCATAGCTCATTACCGTCCAACAAAAAACCCCCAAAACCCTGGCTTCTGCTGCTGCCGGTGCCGCCGTGGCAGCAGCAGAATCAATTGTCAAACTAACAAACAAAACTGCCTTCTGCTGCTCACGCAGCTGTCCTGCGGCCCCTTTCCCTCTGCCCGGAGATCCGACTCTGCTCTATCAGCGGCGTGCTTTTCAAGCCGCGACGAGAGTATTCCCCTCTCGCGCGGTTTTAAGCCGCGCGAGAGGGGAATACTCTCGTCGCGGCTTGAAAAGCACGCCGCTGAGAGCAGTCTCGGATCTCCGGGCAGAGGGAAAGGGGCCGCAGGACAGCTGCTTGAGCAGCAGAAGTCAGTTTTTTTTTTAATTTGACAATTGATTCTGCTGCTGCCACGGCGGCAACGGCAGCAGCAGAAGCCAGGGTTTTGGGGGATTTTTGGTTTTCCGCCGTCGCGGGCCGCACAAAGTTGTCTCGCGGGCCGCATGCGGCCCGCGGGCCGCGTGTTTGAGACCCCTGATCCAGACAGACAGCCAGATCCAGGACATGGAACCAGTTCCGTTTGCAAGATTCTTGCAGGCTGAATCCCTCAGGAATTGAGAGAAGAGGTAGTGAGGCTAAGAAGCATCTGGGACAGTGAGAGGTACATTGTTGAAATGCTTCTAGAGGCATCTAAGATCTCCAGAAGAAGGAAAGATGACACTGTATGAAAATATGACAGCTGAACACAGATCACCAGAGCCTGCAGACCCAACACTCCAACTCCATCTTCTCTAGAACTGAGAAACTGATATGTAGCCCTGGAATTGGAAGAGGTGACAGCATCTCAGGAAGAGGACTTATCAAAGCTCAAAAAATCCAAAGCTGGGAGATCAATATATTGTTAGGAAGCGAAGGGTAGTGGTGGGTAGTGACTCCCTTCTGAGGGGTACAGAGCTATCCATTTGCCTTCCAGACATGATGTCCTGGGAGGTGTGCTGACTGCCTGGTGCCAAGATCGAAGACATTACAGAGCATTTGCTGAGACTTCTCAAGCATACTGACTATTATCCAATGCTCTTCATCCATATTGGCACAAATATAGTAACATAGTAGTAAATGACAGCAGATGAAGACTCGCATGGTCCAACTAGTCTTCCCAGTAAGGTAGCTAGAATTCTACGCACCACATCGTGCAGGTTGCCACCTCTATACCTTTATTTAAGCTTGTACCTGCCACTCCAAGCATGTTGCCCCTCTATGTCTTTGTTTAGGGATTTTTATTTATTTATTTAGCAACTTTTCTATAACACTGTATCTACAAGTCCCAACAGTGTACAGGGAACAAGACTGGAATGGTTTACATAGAACTTAAGTAACAATAGTATAACTTATAAGAACATATGTACAGTTGCTAACAACAGCTAACTTAATCATTGCTAGAGTTGGGGTTAGCAGGTGCTGGGGGTGCAGATGTGTACAATTGCTTGGTTAGGAATGGTTTGTCATTAAGGCAGGTGGGCTTGGGCAAGATGGGGTGGAGGAAGGAAGGTAGGGGAGGAGGGTCAGTTATTAGGGTGTGAGGGGGTAGAAAGGAAATGGATTAGTGTACATTGGGATAGGAGGTGGAGAGTACGTTGATGGTTCTGTCAGGGGTTAGGTGCTTGGACCATAGTGCTCTATAAATAGATGCATTTTCAGCCGGCAGCAGAAGTCGCTCATGTCCATTATTGATTGGAGCTCCATTGGTAGCAAGTTCCACAAGGATGGAGCATAGAGGGAAAAGGCTGTATCAGACATTGCTCAAGTGCATCACAAAGGTTTTGATTAGCTTTTCTTCTGGCTCTGTTATCTTGGGGATCTGAGGATAAGTGGTTGAAGTGTTTCTGCAGAAAGGTTGTGGAGGACTTTGAATATGTTTAGTGCTGACTTATATTTAATCCTCATGTGAAAGGGAAGCCAGTGGAGCTGATTTAAGACTGGAGTGATGTGGGATTGGCGAGTGGTACCTGAGATGATCTTGGCAGCAGTGTTTTGCGCAAGTTGGAGTGGAAGTATGGTTGACTTTGGGAGACCCTGATAAATGATGTTTGTGTAGTCCAGAGTTGGAGTGATGAGTGCCTGGCATGCATCCCTGAAGTCTTGGTGTTCCAGCAGAGGGCGGAGGTTTTGGATCGCTTTCATTTTATAGTATGCTGATCTTGTGACTTGCTTGATGTGGGCTTGGAAGTTGAGTCCTTTGATCAAGGAGGACACCTAGGTATTTGACTTTCCCTTTGACTTGAAAAGCGATGTTCGGAAGGCTGAGGAAGTTAGGGGTAGAGAATGTGAGGTTCTTTGTTATGTGCAGTACTTCACTTGCTGGGGTTTATATTTAAGTTATGGTCATAGGGCCATTGAGATATAGATGCAGAACATCATCCTATAGTGGAGTAGTCAGGATTTCCAGTTGAGTATATGGTGTAGATTAGGATGTCATCTGCGTAGAGGTGATAAAGGACGTTGTGCTTCCGAATTATGGTGCAGAGTGGTTGTTTGAAGATGCTGAATAATAGAGAAGATATGGTGGAGCCCTGTGGTAGTTCTTAGAGCTGTTTAAATGGGGGCGAAACTGGCTGAAAAAAATTCTCACTTGTTGGTAGCGGTCCTCTAGGTAGGACTGGAACAATTGGAGCATTTTTCCGTTTAGTTCTACTGTATGGAGACGTGTTAAGAGGTGTTCGTGATTAACTGAATCAAAAGCAGTGGATATATTGAGGAATATGAGAATGAAGCCCAGTGTAGCTTTCTCATTTCCTTTAAGGTGTCTAATAGGGAGGTCAGTAGAGTTTCAACACCATGAAGAGGTCCGAAACCATGTTGTTGCTGCTGATCAGGAGGGAGTGGGAGTCAGTGTAGTCCTGAGTCTGCAGTTGAACTGTCTTCTCGATAATTTTGGCTAGAAAAGGTATACTGGACATGGGTCTGTATGAGGATGGTGATGTTTCATTGGCTGATGGGTTCTTTAATAAGAGTCTGACGGAGGCGAGTTTGAGGCTGTTAAGCATGTATCCTAGAGATAGAGATGACTGTAGTGTTTGACAGGATTGGAGCTAATTTGAGCTTGGTGAGTTTGATCCATGTGACAGGACAGAGGTCAAGAGGGGCAGTGGAGGTGTTGAGGTTGGAGATGATGTTTTCCAGACACTCAGGTGATATAGGGTTGAAATTAGACCAGGCCTGGGTGGGGCAGTATGAACAAGCTCTGAGGGTGCGTGCTTGCTTGGACTGGAGGAAAGTCGCTAGGTCAGAAGGCAATAAGTAGGAGTGGGACTTCTTGTGATAAGGGTCCTTCAGCAAGCTATGCGCTATGTTGAATAGCTCTCTGGGCCGGTATAAGGAAGCTCTGATTAGCTTGGAGTGAAATTCCTTCCTTTGGGCATAGATCGTTGAGCAGTATTTATGCAGGGTATCGAGGTAAGTTGAGTGATGGACTAAGTCCTTGGAGTGTCGCCATTTGCATTCCAGCTGACACAGTTTACTCTTGAGCTTCTTCAGATCTGGGGAGTACCCGGGAATGGAGTTAGATCTCTTGGTGGGACTTGAGTGGCAGGGCATTGTCACATAAGAGGAGATGCTGCTGTTCCAGGTAGAAATGAGAGAGTCCAGGTCCAATGGGTCAGAATGGATATGTGGTGAAACTTCATTAAGGAGTCCATGTTGAAGGTGCGGAATCTGCATGAATGTTGGGAATAAAGGCAGGATTGAGTTGGTTTGGAAGGCTGTGGTAGATAGAAGATGATCATATTGTGGTCAGACCATGAAACTGGTGTGTTTCAGGTGAGGGAGGAGAGGTGCAGGTATGGCGAATTGGATGGGGTAAAGATAAGGTCCAGTGTGCCACCCCTGCTATGAGTTGGGTCGTACCCACCACACCGTGCAGGTTCTCTCTCTCTATTTTTTAAATGTAAAAGTTGTTTGTTCTGATTCTATCCTCTTGCTATATAGGGATCCTCTGGTTCTGCTACATACATTTTTGAATTCCATCACTGTTTTTGCTCTCACTATCTGCATTGAGGAGGAGTAGCTTAGTGGTTAGAGCACTGGCTTGGTAACCAAGGGACCCAGTTCAATTCCCACTTGCACTCCTTGTGTCTTTGGGCAAGTCACAACCCTCCATTGTCTCAGAAGAAAGGCCTAGCAATCTACTTCAGTCACACTGCCAAGAAAACCCAGGAGCTGCCGCATTGCCAGAAGTCAGCATTGACTCGAAGGCACAAAAAAACCAAACAAACGTGCATTCCAGTCTGTTTTCACAATTGGGGCTTCCAGGTCAAAAACCTTTTTGCCTAGAGAGTGTGCATTTGTGCTTATTGCCTTCTAGTAATTTTTGTATGGCTTGTTTGTATTAGTATGGTCTATTCCTAATTCTTCTTCCCTTTTGTTATTGATGTGTGAGTTAATATGATGTCTCTTCTATTTTCAGCATTACTGATGCTTTTGCTGGGGGTGACATCCTGAACTAGTTTTCATCACCTCCTTTCTGTAGTTGGAATGCCTGACCATATATTGTCTTAATTTTCCCCTTAGGATTTTTTCCTGCCACAAAAAGATTTAGTCCATCATTATTTATTTATTTATTTATTTATTTTACATTTCTTATATACCGCACTATTTACGATCAGCGCGGTTTACATAAAACAAAACATAATCCCCTTGTTACATAAAACAAAACATAGCCCCTTGTTGTTCCACCTATTGTTCCAGCTGCCTATATATCTAAAACTTTTTTATTTATACCAGGTTAAGAGCCATGTATTAAAGTTGGTTGTGTGATGCAGCTACTATTCTCCCATATCATGAACAGGTAGAAGTTCTGAGAATGCTGTAATGGTGACATTAATTTTTATGTTTCGTTCCCAAAATAGGCCATATAATCCTTTTCTGCTGTCATGTTTCTATGTTCAATTCTTTTTTCTTAGCAGATACCTTAAGAGAAATATGACAAATTCTAAAGCTGCAAATGCTTTTCTTTTGGATCAATCTTTCATAGCTGTTGCATTTAATAAAAGTTATTCTCCGGGAACAAGCAGGAAGTCAGTCCTCACATATGGGTGACGTTGGCACTGACGGAGCCCACACGGATCCACTCCCCAGTTTTCACAGCCTTTGGGAGTTACACCGCACATGCACAGTCACCTTCCCACCCAAAGGTGCCACCTTACCTCAGTCTTCTTTCTTCCACAGAGCCCTGCAGACATACCATCTGTGCCCCAAGTTAAAGTTGATTTTTTTTCACCAATGTTTCTTCATTCTTTTCACCGGCATTGGTTCTGATCACATTTCCATCGCCTCGGCATTGTGGTTTTTTTGGGTCCCCTTTTTTCTTTGTTTTTCTCAGCGCACAGGTCTTTGCTCGTGACGTATCTAATTGAGATGTCGGAGTTTGACCTCGCGGGTGCTATGGCCTCGTTCAGCAGTTTAAGTAATGTGGCAAGTGCCCCCACACTATGTCCATCATGGACTGACACAGTTGCTGCATAAAATGCCTCAGGACAGACCATGTCTACCTGCCAGCTCCGCCTAAAGATGTCAGCAAAGACCCACAAGGATCATAAAAAGCGGCAGAGGGAGCTGTTTGGTTGTACTTTTGCCTCGGGACCAGCATTGGGGTGGAATCCCTGCCCTTGGAACTGGCATCTGATGACTCATCATCACTTGCCCGGGCTCGATCAGAGCCCCGGGATCGTGGAGCCTTGAACTGGGGATCATCCTCTGAAGACTTTTCTTGTGGGTCTAGGACGTCATCGAAGCCAAAGGTGAGATCCAATCTTGGACCAGTAGGTAAGACCTCTGGTGCCCAGGCTTGGAGTCCTTGACCCATCGGCGATGGCCAGGAGTGACTCTCCTAGCAGCCTTGGTGGGAGGAGACTCCCACAGCATTGGGAGATCAGATCAGGTCCCCTGACACCATCACCATTGGTGATTCCCCTATGAGGGATGTGGCTCCGGGCTCAATGACCTCAAGATCCAAATTAGCTGCTGCGGAGCCAACTGGCATCGAGGCCAGGCAGATTTTCTGCATTCCTCAGTGTGAAATGTGGCCTGATGCCCGGAACCTCGGGGTCATCTGTGCCAACTTCGGGGCCGTCCTCAGCCAAGACTTCCCCAAAGGTGACTCAACCAATTCTGGAGAAGATGGCTTGTCCAACACTGACTCCATCAGTGTCTGACTCAAGACATGACTCATCACCAGGCCATGCAGCCGTGGAGTACCAGCGTTGGCCATCTTCGATACCGCATCGACTCGAGGATCACTCGGCAATTCCTCTTATGCCGAGTAGGATTGGGAGATGGATGAGGAGTCTGCCGATACTGTCCTCCGTTGGGACATCCCCTTCAACCCTTCTCCACCTCACCATCATTGGCGGTGCCCTCCAGAGAACCTAGCCTATATGTACTTCATGAGGGAGATGTTCCAGGCTCATACCTTTGTAGTGGTGGTGCCCAAGGATGAGCCTCAGACTGAGGAACTCGAAATCCTGCAATATGAGGCTTCCCCGAAGGAGGCACTGATGGTGCCCATGCTCCCCATCCTGGAAAGACTGCTGTTCAGGATGTGAGCGAGCCCGGTGATGATGTCGATTGTGAACCATCAATTTCAATCTCAGTATCAAGTCGGCCAGAGCCCCATCTTCAAAAAGATACAGCTGACTCACAACTTCATGGTGATGGAATTGGCCATGTGTCAGATCAAAAAACAGAAGATGCACTCCTTTGTGCCCCCCAGTAGGGAGGCATGCACTATGGATGTTTTTGGCAGAAAGTGCTACTGGGGCTTCATGCTCACAGCCCTGATCCATACATATCAGCTGTACATGAGCAGGTATCTGCAGGACCTGGCAAAGGACCTCACTGGATTCTTGGCTGGGTTGACAGGTGAACTTCTGGATCACTTCTGTACCTTGAATTCTTCGGTCAAGAAATGCTCCAAGTTTCAGATACGGGCAGCCTTCAATGGCTTCAAGTCAGTGGCTCATGTGGTTGCAGTGGCATTAGTGCCCTCCGCCTTGCCTGGCTACAGTACTCTGACCTGGAGCAGTGGGTTCAGGACAAGTTGGCCAACATACCTTGTCGGGGAGAGAACCTCTTCAGTAAGCCCATGATGGAGAAGGCGGCCAAACTAGAGACAGAATTCCTGACCCTGAACCAGGCTGTCCAGGGAGACTGCTGACCCTTCCCATCGGAAGACTTTGGGGGGGGAAAAGCCCTTCCACCTGAAGACCAAGAAGGCTTATTGGAAATTCCCCCAGTTTCCGGCCTACCAGACTCTCCAACAGGGGCAACAGGCCAAGGAGCAGGGGCATGGCTCCTGTAAGCAGAAAACTGCCAAGCTCCAAACAGTGCCCCAGTCATAGCTTGGGGGGGGGGGGCTTTTGACTCCTTGGACATAGTCTCCCTCCCTCAGTAGGTAATGGTCCCAAGGTTAACAGGAGGACGGCTGGTCTACTTTGTGCACCTCTGGCCAGACATCACCACAGACGTCTGGGTGTTGCAGGTGATTCGGGAGGGGTACCTACTCCACTTTCTCCAGCTACTGCCTCCTTTCTTTCCAGGGGAATTCATAAGAGCTCTCTTGCACAGGGACTCTTTGCATAGGGAGCTCCTGTAGAAGGAACTTGAGTTCTTGCTCAAGGATTGCATGGTAGAGTCAGTCTCCCAGCCCCTGCAAGGCCAGGGGTTCTACTCCCACTATTTCCTTGGCCCAAATAGACAGGGAGCTTCCAGGCTATCTTGTATCTGTGTGACCTCAACTGCTTCCTGGTTAGGGAATTGTTCAAAATGGTATCCCTTGGAACCTTGCTGTCCTACCTTCTGCAGATAGATTGGCTATGCTCCTTGGATCTCAAAGATGCCCACACCTATATCCTGATCCATTTATGACACCGTCAGTACCTTTGATTCATCGTAGGCGGATGCCACTGTCAGTACAGGGTGCTCCCCTTCGGCCTAGCTTCAGCCCCTCGGATATTCACCAAGTGCCTGGCGTTCATCTTATAGGGGTCTTTGTCTTTCTCTACCTGGATGACTGCTACAGTGGCTCAGATTTGTAGTCAACTTCCCGAAGTCACATTTTCTACCAACCCAGCAATTAGAGTCCGTCGACACTCTTCTGCACCGCATCCAGGCATGGACCTTCTTACCGGAGGATCGCTCCCTCAGCCTCTCCACCCTGGCAAGGGATGTTCAGGGCTATTCGGTGGTGACAGCCAGACAGATGCTCTGCCTGCTGAGGCACATGGCCTGTACTGTTGACATCACACCCTTTACTCACTTCTGAATGAGGCAGGCCCAGTGGATGCTCAGTGCCCAATGGACACAGTCTTCTGGCCACTTCGAAGGTGGAATCCAGGTCACGCTGACCCTGACAGTATTCCTCAGCTGGTGACAGAGCCCCCACTTCCTCCAAGTTGTACTGTCCTTCCGGGCGCCTCCAATTCAGCACGTCCTCATGATGGATGTGTCAAAACTGGGCTGGGCCCATGGTCATCAGGAGAGAGTGCTCTGCAGATCAACCTACTAGAACTCAGAGCAGTATACAATTCCCTTTGGATGTTTCAGGACCACCTGAAATGTCAGATGGTTCATCCAGACAGACAACAAGCAGGGGGACACGGGTTCGTACCTCCTCTGCTGGGAAGCTGTTTCCCTGTGGAACTTTGCTATCAGGCAGAACATTGCCATCTGGGCGGTTTACCTGCCAGGCCCGGACAATGTGCTGGTGGATCACCTGGGCAGAGTACTTCAACCCTACGAGTGGCAGCTGCACCCGGCCATACTCGGCGAGGTCTTTCAACGTTGGGGGGACCCTAAAGATAGATCTCTTTGCCAGTCCAGAGAATGTGCAACTACCGCGTTTCTGTTCCCAGAGGTCCGCCAATGGCAGGGAAGTGACAGATGCCTTCCTCCTCCCTTGGTCATGAGTCTCCTGTACATGTTCCTGGCTACACCCCTAGTTCCCCAGGTGCTCCTCAAGATTCAAGCGGAGGCAGCCTCTGTCATCCTCATCACCCCCAGGTGGCCCAGGCAACAATGGTTCCCCCTGCTTCTGCAGCCCTCTTGGAGGGACTCGCTGCCACTGGATAGCTCCCTGGACCTGCTGTTGCAGGAGAACAGGACACTTTTGCACCCCAACCTCTAGTCCCTCGCTCTGACAGCCTGGATGCTGAGAGATTAGTCATCTTGCAGGAGGTGGCGTATGTCCTGCCTGCTTCACATAAGGACTCCATGCATCAAGCATACACCTTTAAATGGCACAGGTTCTCTGTCTGGTGCATGGGCAGTGGTCTTAACCCCTTCTCCTGCTTGGTGCAAGATGTCTTGCGATATTTCTTGCATGTCTCTGGGGCCAGCCTAAAGTCCAACATAGTCTGAGTGCACCATAGTGCCATTTTAGCGCACCACCATCCTATTGATGGCTCAGCCATTTCAGTGCACTCACTGGTGTGCTGTTTCATGAGAAGACTCCTCCTGTCTTGGCCCCTGGTCCACCTACTGCCGGTGGCATGGGACTTAATATGGTGCTGGGGAAGCTCATGGCTCCCCCATTTGAGGCTTTCGCGATGTGCCATCTCATATATTTGTCTTGGAAGGTCGTTTTCCTGGTGGCTCTCACCTCAGCCCGACGGGTCAGTGAGCTGCAGGCACTGGTGGCCCATGCGCCCTACACCAGATTCCACAAGAACAGAGTGGTCATTTGAATCTATCCCAAGTTCCTACCAAAGGTGGTCTCTGCTTTCCACGTGAATCAAGAGGTGGTGTTCCCCACCTTTTTTCTCAGGCTTGATGCCTCCAGGGCAGAGTTCTCCCTGCACACTTTTGATTGCAAGAGGGCATTGTCCTTTTACATCCAGAGGACACAGCCCCACCACCACTCAGTGCAGCTCTTTATCTCCTTTGACCCCAACTGTCTTGGGGTTGCAATCTAAGTGCACCCTCATGTAACTGCATTTCCTTTGCCTATGAGCAGGCTGGGCTTTCTCCGCAACATCATGTCACTGCACACAATGTGTGCGCCATGGTAGCCTCTGGCTAACCTGTGCTTGGTGCCCTTGCTGGATATCTGCCAGGCTGCCACCTGGTCCTCTCTCCATACCTTCGCAGCACACTACTGCTTGGAGGAGAGCTCATGGTGTGATAGCACCTTGGGCCAGGCAGTACTTTGACACCTCTTTGGGGAATAATGCAACTCCTTCCCTCCAGCCCTTTGTGTTCAGGCTACCGGAAAGAGGATTGCATCTTTGTTGTTGGTACTGCAAAGCCCTGCTTCCAGTCAACCAGCGCTCCCTGCTGCCCTTTATGGTCTGCTTTTTGGGTCACCCATGGCTTTTACAGGGTTTTTTCAGTAGCCTGTAGCTTGGGAGTCCCATATGTGAAGACTGATTTCCTGCTTGTTCCAGAAGAAAGTGTAGTTACTCACTTGTAACAGGTGTTCTCCGGGGACAGCAGGAGCCAGTTCTCACAACCCTCCCTCCTCCCCATGGTGGTTTTTTTTAAGCTTGATTAAACTATGTCATTGTACTGAGATAAGATGGCACCTTTGGGCAAGAAGGTGACCGCACATGCGCGATGTAACTCCCAAAGGCTTTCATGAATGCTGGGGAGTGGATCTGCACGGGCTCCGTCGGCGCCAACATCACCCATATGTGAGGACTGATTCCTGCTGTCCCCGGAGAACACCTGTTACAGGTAAGTAATTACACTCTTTGATTATTGGGTTTGAAGTAGAGGAGGAGTTTTATAAAAAGTAAGACTGGCGTGTCTTCCACTTTCTTGAAGACAATGGGCAATGTGTCTTAGGAAGATTAACAGGAAAATCCAACTCTGTGGTGGGCGAGGGGGAGGGCGGAAGGGATTTAAGTGCCCCAGGCCTCAAAATATAGCACATAAAAATGTTAATAACAGATATGTTTGACTGCCAACTAATAGAAACTGTCAGAGCCCAGTCCTGTTACAGTAAGTACAGGGCAAAAACTGTTCCTTTTAAGCAACTAATTAATAAAAGCTTAAAATTTGAACAGGTTTTCTATAGTAGCAGATTAATGAAAGTCAGAAATGCCTAGCTAGCTATTTTATTTCTATATAGTAAATAATTACCCCAGTTACCCAAGTTATTGTTCCTGTTATATGTAAACAAAAAACAGATAATTGTATCTTGTCTGATGTTTTCTTGTTCTATGTAAACCGCGCTGATTATGAATAGTGCGGTATATAAAAGATGTTAAATAAATAAATAATAAATAAATAAATAAATGTCTGTAAAACAATAAAATCTACATAAGCAGACTGCTAAGCAATCTTCAAAGGAAGAAAGTTAGTCAAAACTGCAAATAAGGTAATTTTTTGAGCAGCCAATTCAAATGATATTGCTAGGGTCTCACCTGAGCACATCTAAAGTGACTTTGTGGCTTTGGGAGAGAAAGTGAAGCAGTTAGGAGAAGATCACCTATGCATCTCAGGACTTTCTATCGAGGATTAGGGTCGAGGCTCAAATGCTTGCATCTTGGAGATGAATACATAAGTGCATGGAAAGTTTAATTGAGATTGTTTTGGCTTCCTGGACCCATGGCATGATTTTCCGAAGGCTGCTGAGCAGAGATGTCATGCACCTTAAAATAAGGGGAGAAGTATATTATGCAATAGACTGGCTACCCTACTGAGAAAAACTTTAAACTAGGATTGTCAAGGATGAGTAAAGATGCCTCCAGGTAATTAAAAGCCCTCGGGTAACTAAAACATTAAACATTAGTATAGAAAAGGGGAAAAGGGCAACATCTGGGGAGCTGTATATACCAATACCCATAGTATGCAAAGTAATGCTCCAGATTTAAAAGTTGTAATTGAAAATGCTGACATGGATATAGTGACAGTCATGGAGACATGGTACACAGAAAACAGTGACTGAGACATAGTAATATCATGCTATCATCTATTCAAGAAAGACAGGATAGGAAAGCAGGAGTGGTGGCCCAATATGTGAAAAACAACATTATAGCCACCAAACTGCAGAGCATACAAAGGATGGAGGTAGCACTGTGGTTAGTCTGGAAAGAGGGAATATATAGACCTTTGTAGGCAAAAGAAATAGCTAGAGATTTAATTGAATGCATTTGCAATATTGCTAGGAAAGGGGACGTGCTATTGTTAGAAGATTTTGCCAGATATTTTGCCAGATATTGATTGGTATATCCCAGCTGTGGTGTCATCTAGAAGTAGGGAGATGCTAGATTCTCTACAGACAGAACTTTTCTGGCAACTGTTAATGCAACCCACAGGACTTCATTCTTACAAATGGGGAGAGTGTTATAGTGGGTCATCTGGCATTTGGTGTTCACCAGAATAAGGATGTAGGTAGAGATGGTTCTTTCAAAAGCGAGGGTCCTAGACTTCAGAAAAACTAACTTTGTCAATATGGGAAATACCTCAGAGTCATTAGCTGATTGAGAAAATTTGGGGGAAGTATAACAATGGTGGGTGAAACTGAAGGGAGATATTTTAAGGGCAGCAAATCTTTTTGTCAGTGAAGTAAATAAAAGTAAGAGGAAAAAGAGACCGCTATGGTTTTCATAAGAAGTAGCTGTAAAGGTAAGGAAAAAGAGACTGGCCTTCATAAATTGCAAGAGATTGCAGAAAAAGGAAGACAAACAACAATATCTTGAGAAGCAAAAGGAAGCTAGAAAGTAGTCAGGAAAGCAAAGATGCAAATGGAAGTAAATATGGCCAATACTATAACACATGAGGACAAGTTGTTTTTTGGGGTTTTTTAAGTATATTAGTGACAGGTGGAAGGGAAAAGTTGGGATTATGAGACTTAAGAGTGACAGGGAGGAATACATTGAGGCTGATCATGATAAAACGGAATTCCTTAACAAATATTTCTGTTCTTTGGTCACAGATAAGAGGCTGGAAATGGGTCCTCGAAAAACAAACACAAATAGGAATGGAAGTGAGATAGACCTTAGACAATTTTCAGAAGACTTGTGTATGTGAGGAGCTAGCTAAACTAAAAATAAACAAAGCAATAGGGCCATATGGGTATTGAATGATCTTAAGGAAGTATGGGCAGCTCCACTGTCTGACGTTTTCTATATATCTTTAGCATTGGGAGTGATCCCCGGAGGATTGAAGATGGACCAATGTGGTTCCTGTTCACAAAAGCAGAAGTGAGGAAGACATTGAGAAATGCAGACCGGTTAGTCTGAACTCTGTGGTGAATAAATTAATGGAAATGCCACTAAAACAGAGGATCATGCAGTGTCTGGAATCCAAGGGATTACAGGATCTGGGACTGCATGACTTTACTAGAGGTAGATCTTGTGAGATGAATCTGATTTCTGTAGGTGAGAAGAGAATTGGGTCAGGTAAGAGTGTTAGATGTGGTGTATTTAGATTTCAGCAAGGCCTTTGAAACCATTCCTTCTTGTTGACTTAAAAGTAAACTAAATGTCCTTGGGATGGACCCTAAAGTGACCAACTGGGTTAGAAATTGACTGAGTGGTGGACAAGAAAGAGAAGTAATAAATATTATTAACTTTCAAGATAGGGTAGTTAACAGTGGTGTGCTGCAGGGACTGAATCTTTGTCTTCTTCCTTTTAACATTTTTGTAAGGAATATTGCAGAAGGTCTATCAGGAAAGGTTTGTTTCTTTGTAAATGGCACCAAATTCTACAACAGACTAGTTGCCCTAGAAGGTGTGGATAATATGAAGAAGGATCTAGTAAAGCTTGAAGAATGGTCATAAATTTGGTAGCTATGATTTAATTCTAAAAATGTCATGCATTTGGGTTGCAAAAACCCAAGGGAGTGCTAAACTATAGGGGGTGAAGTACTTCAGTGCACAAAAGAAGAGCGGGATCTGGGTTGATCATATCTGCTGATTTTAAAGTGGCCAAACAGGTTGAAAAGGTGACAGCAAGAGCTAGAAGGATGCTTGGGTGCATAGGGATAGGAATGGGCAGCAGGAGAAAGGAGATGAGAATGTCTTTATATAAGTTTCTAGAGTGACTTCCTTGTGAGTACAGTGTATAGTTCTGGAGACTGCACCTTCCAAAAGATAAAAACAAGACAGAGCCTGTCCAGAGGTAGTTACTAAAGTGATCTGTGTCTTCATCAAAAAGCATATGGAGGAAAGGCAGGAGAGGGGAGATATGACCGAGGCATTTAATACATTTGTGGTATAAATGCAAAGGAGGTGACATCTTCCAATTGAAAGGAAGCTCTGGAATTAAGGGGTCATAGGATGAAGGTGAAAAGGGATAGACTCGGAAGTGATCCATGGAAATACTTATTTATGGAAAGAGTGCTGAAAGAACTCAAAAATTAAATTGTATACCTACTATTAGTCATTCTATCATTAAAATCATTTATAATAACTGAAGATTGTCAAAATAATGGCAGTTTATAAAAATAATTCCAGAGGTAATCAGGGAAGCTAAAGACTGGTGAGCCTGACATCAGTGCCATGTAAAATGGAAGAAACCATTATAAAAAAAAAATTCTGATCATAGAGCTAGTCGTGATTTACTGGGACTAAGCCAACATGGATTTAGCCAAGAGAAGTCTTGTCTTGCCAGTCTGCTATATTTTATTTTAATGGTGTGAGTAAACAAGTAGATAAAGGTGAGCTGGTTGATATATTATATATCTGGATTTTCAGAAAGCTTTTGACAAGATCCCTCACGAAAAACTATTGAGGAAAATAAAAAGTAATGGGATAGGAGGCAGGGGCGACTGGTGTATGGGGAAAGTTTGCAATAGAATGCAATTAATATTATGTCCTAAAGGATAGGGCTTTCAAATAAAATAAAATGGATGGGCCGCGGTGGTGTGAGGTGAAGTCCTCTACACTGTGACGGCTTTTCCGACAAAAAAAGTTGTTGTCTTTACAGGCGGTTTTTGGTTTACCAGGTTCTCTTTATTTACAGTTGCATTTGACTTGCCAGTGCTTGTACTATTTCCAGGTTTCGTCGTTTGGCTCTTTTTCCATTTCCTGAAAGATGCTTTTTTGGCAACAACAGCCTCTCTGACCTCACCTGTAAACCATGCTGGAAGTTTTTTGGACTTCCTTCCACTTTTCTTAAAGCGTGGAATACAGCTGGTCTGGGCTTCCAAGATAGTATTTTTCAACAACACCCAAGCTTGATGTAAGTCTTTAACCTTTGCAACTGCTCCTTTTAGTTTTTTCTTAACTATTTTCCTCATTTTATCATAGTCTCCCTTTCGAAAGTTAAAAGGTAGTACTGTGGATTTCCTTACTATCCCTCCTCCACTAATTAAATCAAAGGCGAACATGCTATGATCACTATTGCCAAGTGGCCCCAACACCCTTATCTCTTGCACTAGATCTGGTGTTCCACAAAGGACTAGGTCTAATATGGCTTCCCCTCTGGTCGGTTCATGAACCAGCTGCTCCAAGAAGCAGTCATTTATGTCATCTAGGAACTTTATCTCTCTAGCATGTCCTACCG
Organism: Ichthyophis bannanicus; assembly: GCA_033557465.1. Classification (NCBI taxonomy): domain Eukaryota; kingdom Metazoa; phylum Chordata; class Amphibia; order Gymnophiona; family Ichthyophiidae; genus Ichthyophis; species Ichthyophis bannanicus. The sequence continues at coordinate 1,224,312,665 of CM066033.1, forward strand.
TGACACCAACCCAGTCGATACCGGGGTAATTGAAATCACCCATTATTATTGCTGCGCTGTAACTTTTGTTAGCTTCCTTGATTTCTTTGAGCATTTTATCATCCATTTGTTCATTCTGGCCAGGCGGTCGATAGTACACCCCCACTGCCATCGCCTTCCCCTTTTTACATGGAATTTCAATCCATAGAAATTCTACAGCAAATTTTGTTTCCTACAAAAGTTTAATCCTTTCTGACTCAATGCCCTCTCTAACATAGAGTGCAACCCCTCCACCAATTTGATCAGCTCTATCATTACGATATAGTTTGTACCCAGGTATCACAGTGTCCCACTGGTTGTCCTCCTTCCACCATGTTTCTGATATTCCAATCATATCTAACCTCTCATTTAGTGCTATATATTCTTACTCTCCCATCTTATTTTTTAGACTTCTAGCATTTGCATACAAGCATTTTAGAGACTGTATTTTATTCATATTAATTTGGCTATTGGTAGACATGGGTAATTTGGGATCTTTAAGCTCTGTCTGCTCCATACTCTAGGGCATTTGGGCTACTTTACTGTTTTTTCAAACCTCTCTGCTTTTGGTAGTATCCTTCAAGGATACATTCTTCCGAACCATCTGCTCTTGAGCGACTGTCGACTTTCCCCTATTATCTAGTTTAAAAGCTGCTCTATCTCCTTTTTAAAGGTTAATTCCAGCAGCCTGGTTCCATCCTCGTTAAGGTAAAGCCCATCCCTTCGGAAGAGCCCCTCCTTTCCCCAGAATGTTCCCCAGTTCCTAACAAATCCAAAACCCTCATCTCTGCACCATTTTCTCATCCACGCATTGAGACTCCGGATCTCTGCCTGCCTTTTGGGTCCTGCGCGTGGAACGGGAAGCATTTCGGAGAATGCTACCCTGGAAGTTCTGGATTTCAACTTCCTACCTAAAAGCCTAAATTTAGCCTCCAGAACTCCCTACCACATTTTCCTATGTCATTGGTACCGACATGTACCAAGATAGCAGACTCCTCCCCAGCACTATCTAAGACCTTATCTAGGTGGCGCGTGAGGTCCGCTACCTTTGCATCAGGCAGGCATATGTTACCAAGTGATCCTCACGTCAACCAGCCACCCAGCTATCTACATACCTAATGATCGAATCACCAACTATAACGGCTATCCTAACCCTTCCCTCATGGGCACATGGCTCTGGAGAAACTTTCTCGGTGCGAGAGGGTTTTACATCACCTAGAGGACAGGTCCTAGTTACAGGATCACTTCCTGCCACACCAGGGTGATGCTCTCCTGTCACCTGACCTCTCTCCTCTATGTCAACAGGGATGCTGCCAGACTGGAGGTGGGACTTCAGGACTGTATCCCTGTAGGTCTCATCTATGTACCTCTCTGTCTTTCTTATGTTTTCCAAGTCTGCTACTCTAGCCTCTAGAGAACGGACTCATTCCCTGAGAGCAAAGAGCTCCTTGCACCTAGTGCACATGTAAGACCTCTCACCAACTGGGAGAAAATCATACATGTGACACTCAATGCAAAAGACTGGAAAGCCCCCATCTCGCTGCTGGACTGCTGTCTGCATCTTAGTTTTAAGTTTTTGTTTAGATCTTTAAGTTCTTTACTTACTGAGGGTTGCTCTGGATATTTATACCAATAAAACTGTACCTAATACGTTTAATATACCTTGTTCACCTGAAGCTTAATTAATCTCAGGTCCTTAGTGTATGACTGATTTGGGTAACGAGCTTCAGCTGAGAGCACCTCCTGTCTTTTAAGATATGTAAGTACCTATAAAGCTACGATTATCCCAGGGGTGGGTGGGTTTGGGGAGGGAAATAACAATTATTAAAAGAGGGCTGCTACACAGTACCCTGTCCTGTGCTGCTGAGGTAAGCTATATTCTTATTTGATTTAAATTATAGCTCTTTGCTGCTGCTAGGCTCTAACTTATTATGAAATTTAAACTACAAGCTCTCTGCTGGGTTCTAAATTTAACCAGAAAGCTCTCTTCTGTGTTTTAAATGTAAACTAAAAGTACTTTGCTGATGCTAGGCCCTGAGTGACTATTAAATTAAAACTACAAGCTCTCTGCTGGGTATGAAATGTAACCAGAAAGTTCTCTTCTATGTTTTAAATTTAAACTTAAACTGCTGCTACTAGGCTCTGACTGATTTAACAAAAAATAGTGGGTTCACAGATTAAATAGCTTTAATAGAAAGAATTCCTTTCAGAAAATTCCCAGAAGTATATACTCACAATTGCAGATCTCTCTCCAGAAGTAACAGTCCCTTTTTCTAGTCCTTCTAGCCTCTTACCAACTGTACATGGGCATGTTCTTGAAGAACATCATGTGCAACCTGGCTGACCTGGCCCATTTTCTTCCTCTAGAGAAATTGGATTGGTATCATTCCTTAATAGCCCACTGCAAGGACTGCTCAGAGTTTATGCTCAAGGCATTGTATGACGTCTTCGAAATGGCTTCAAGAAAAGTTGCCATAGGTATTGGTGCCTTGAGACTCACCTGGATCCAGTCGTCACACCTAGAAGAATCAGTCCAGGACAAGCTGGCGGACATCCCATGCTGGAATCTCTTCGGCGAACAGGTCAAAGAGAAAGCTGGCTATATTGAGAAGCAGCATGTTGCTCTCACTAGACTCTCAAGGCACAAGCCTGAGCCAACCTCCTACCATAGGAGGTACCAAGGTGGGAGCCAGCAAAAGACCGACTACCCTCAAAGGTTTAGGTATTTGCCTGGGCCCCAGACCTCCAGCCCAAACAGGCTCCTCGCCAACAGCAGCATCGAGAGAAGTCTTAGAAGGCCCAGCCAGGTTCTCAGCCTAAACCTGCAGTGGGGTTTTGACTGGTTCCTTTAGAGCATAGCCACTCTTCAGATGACCACAGTAGGAAACACTCCAGTTGGGGGAAGGTTCACGCTTTTTGCACAAAGATGGAAAGTGGTTGCAAGCTTCCTTTATCGGAACTGCCACAGAATTGCCTGCCAAGGGTGCATCATCTCGAATCTCCAGGAACAAGCAGGAATGAGTCTTCACATGTGGGTACGTCGGCGCCGACGGAGCCCGCACGGGAATGCTCCCCAGCATCCAATCAGAAAGCCTTTGGGAGCATCCCTCGCGCCTGCGCGGTGACTTCCCGCCTTTCCCACTGCCTCTCCCCAGTTTTCGTTTTTCCGCGGAGCCGGCAGGACGTACCTCCTGTCACCGCAGAAACTTTTTCTCTTAAATCCTTATTTTTTTGTTTTCTTGTGGTCGCAGTCGTTTTCCCGCCGATACCGGCACCGCTGGTGCCTTGTTTTAGTTTTTCTTACCACTTCGAGGTCTTTTTCTCCTCAAGTCCTTTCTGAGGCCTTCCAGGCCTTTCTAGCTTGGAGCCTTCTTCCCCTAAGAAGTGCCTCCACTGTGGAGACTTAGTCTTCATTTTAGACTACACCACTTGGTGTATATCCTGTTTGGGTCCTGACCCTTGTTCCCCCGGTCCATCGGGCTTTAGGTTTGGGAGGAGACCCTCTCTTTTTCGGGTATCCCTCGATGCTGTTTTTCCTCCTGAGGTGAGGACATCGGTTTATTCTTCTCCCCAGGATCAGGTAACCCGCAAACAGTCTGTTAAGACTAGCCAATTCTTGACGGGTAAGTCTCATGCCCAGCATGACGACGGCTCCGGCCTTCCCCTCAAGACCCCTTTGGCATTAAAACCCCGGCGGGAGTCTTCGGGCTCCAAAGCATTCACGGGGTTTCAGGTTGTTCCTGGGGTTCGTTCCTCTCAGAACATACCTGAGCCATGCTCGGGGGTGGTATCCGCTTCGAGCGGTGCCGATTCCCCGGCATCGGCGCTGGCGTCAAGTGTTCCACTCTTCGCCAAGGATCGTCAACTGTTGTCCTCGGTGCCTTCGGGGCCGATCGATTCGACCCAGACTGGCCTTCCTGCATCCCAGCCATATGAGGGGTGGGTACCGGCTTCGAGCGGTGCCGCTTCCCCGGCATCGGCACCGGTGTCGAGTGCTCCACTCTTCACCAGGGATCGTCACCTGGTGTCCTCGGTACCTTCGGGGCCGATCGATCTGACCCAGACTGGCTTTCCTGCACCCCAGCCGTGCGTGGGGTTAGTGCCGGCTTCGGACGGGGCCGATTCCCCGGCATCGATGCCAGGGTCGAGTGCCCCAGTTGTCACTAGTGATCGCCATCTGGGGTCATCGGTGCCTTCGATCGATATGACCCAGACTGGCTTTCCTCTGCCCCAGCCAGCCGCGAGGTGGGTTCCGGCTTTGAGCGATGCCGATGCCCTGGCATCGGCATCGGTGTCGAGTGTTCCACTTTCCACCGGGGCTCGGCGTCGGGTATCCTGGACATCGGGGCCAAGCGATATGCCCCAGATGGTTTTTCCTCTTGCTACGCCATGCTCAGAGGGGGTACCGGCTTCGGGCCGTACCTCTGCCCCGACATCGGCGCCGGTGTCGAGTGTTCCTCTCTTCGCCGAGTGGCGTCGTCGGACGTCTTCGGCTCCTTTGGCGCCGATCGATGCGATTCCGATCAACCTTCCGGGATCGGCGTCACCTACACCACCACCGACGTCGGTGCCCTCTAGACGGGCGTCGATAACCTCGCTCGGTTCGATGCCCAGTCTAGAATTGTTATCCAGTCTGGATGACTTGGGTCCGACGGTTTTCGGAACTGATCCTTGTCCCTTCCGGCTACGCAGTACGGTACCGATTTCGACTCCTGTAGTTCCATCGGTGCCTTCGATCCTCTCAATGCCTAGCTTGGAATCGATACCGGGTACCGACGATGCAGTGCTAACTGCCTCGAACCGGAGCTGTCGGTATCAAAGCTCTCTAGTTCCTCGGTATCACTCCGGCAGCCGTCGCGCCGGCTCCGAGGGCATTGCCGTCCCCGATGCCGGTGTCGGTATTGAGGTCGACTCCTGCAGCCCCATCGGTGCCATCGATCCTTTCTATACCTAGCTTGGAATTGATACCGGGAACCGTCGATGCAGTACTAACTGCCTCGTATCGGAACTGTCGGTATCATTCTCCATCTAGCAGGATTCCTTTGGTGCACCAGTCCGGTAGGTCTTCTGGTGTTCAAGCTGATCATTCAACCTCAGCCTACCCAGGAATAGTTCCTCTGGGAGTTCCTTCTTTTCAGGAATTTCTCCTTGACATGGCAGATTTTCTTGCCATTCCTATTCCTGGCCCTACTCTTAACCAAGGTCCTGCAGAAAAAGCAACCATGATGCTTCCTTTACATCCTCCTTTGCAGGACCTTCTTTTGGGGATTTGGCAGTCGCCTTTAAAGGTTCCTGCACCTTCTACAGCCATGCATGTTCTGTATCAGGTGCCCCCCTCTCCGGGGTTTCAGAAGAACCAACTTCCGCATCATTCCATTGTAGTGGAATCGGCAATGAGGAAGGTCAGAAGCAAGAAGAAGCATTCTTCTTCTCCTCCAGGTCGTGCATCTAAAGCACTTGATGCCTTTGGGCGTCAAACCTTCCAAACTTCCATGTTGGCTTCCAGAATTATTTCATATATCTTTTATATGAGTCTAACACTTCGGGAGGTCACAGAGAAATTATCTCTTTTGTCTCCTTTTTTGTCAGAACCTAAGGCCTCTGACTATTCCTTGCTTCTTAACCATAGCAGGAATATCTCTTGGTTTCTTTCTCGTGCTTCTCTAGACTCTTTTGAGTCTGTTAGCAGGTCCTCTGCTATTGCCATTGGAGCACGTCGTACAGCCTGGCTGCAGGCTTCAGACCTGAGCAGATGGGCACAGCATACATTGGGTAATTCTCCGTGTACTGGAGAAAATCTTTTCAATATCGAGGCTTTACGTCAGGTTGCTCAGTGCTCCACTGACTTTCCTAGTTCTGGAAACCATCCTAAGCCTTCTTTTTCCCCAGGATGTAGGAAATGTCCTACCAAACCTTCTTTCCCTAAGAAAAGAAGGTTTCATCCTCCTTCTGCCCATCCTCCAGATGTCCCCAAGCAAGGGACATCTCATCCTGGTCTGAAGTTCCCAGACTCTCACCAGGATAATCATAACCGGCAGCCTTAGGCTCCTGTATGCTGCAGTCTACAATTAACTTCTTCTTACCAGACGTTTTCTTCCAACTCTACACTGGGTTTTCTTTTCAGTATGCTTTTGTCCATGGGTCACAGTATTTTCCCTTTCTTATTGCTGTAAAGGGAGATCACGGGAGGAGAGCACCTTTGCCTGGGAGCAGACGCTGTGTTGCAGCTCGGGGCCAGGAACAGCTGAAACAACTGCAGGCGTGGGGTGGACGACACTGCTCTGGAGGACCCCCCTGCTCTCTACAAAGCCCGATGAGAGCGGGGCTTTAGTGGAGGAGAGCACCTTTGCCTGGGAGCAGACGCTGTGTTGCAGCTCGGGGCCAGGAACAGCTGAAACAACTGCAGGCGTGGGGTGGACGACACTGCTCTGGAGGACCCCCCTGCTCTCTACAAAGCCCGACGAGAGCGGGGCTTTAGTGGAGGAGAGCACCTTTGCCTAGGAGCAGACGCTGTGTTGCAGCTCGGGGCCAGGAACAGCTGAAACAACTGCAGGCGTGGAGTGGACGACACTGCTCTGGAGGACTCCCCTGCTCTCTACAAAGCCCGATGAGAGCTATACGCGGCCGCGTGTTCGCGGCCTGTGTGGTTGCGTCCTAAGGAGCGTGACACAAGGGGCAGGATACTCCCCTTTGACACCCCTTCGACGCTTCTGAGGCGCTGGAAGTATACAGGGTTTGTATATGGGAAAACGGAAAGCTAAACCTGCCGCATTATCAACAACTTCTGGCGGAGCACATGGAGGTAAGGTGGGCCCCATGGACCAGCATGTTACTTCTTTGCAACCAGCTACGCAATCACCAGAAGGGGTTTCTTTAAGCCCAGAAAGCCGGTTACCACCTCCTCTCCCACAGTTTCCACTTTCATCTACTCTTATGGACACCCCTGTACTAGACGAAGTTCCTGCTCTTTGTCCAGTTGAACCAATTGTGTCTGAAGATTCTTTTGTTTCTCCTTCTGGAGATGTTACTCTCTTGGATATTTGGACTGCTATTAAGAAAATAGATGTACGTTTATCTGGCACTGTTTCTTCCCTTTGTTCTTTTTCTCATGATGTAGTCAGTAAGGTGAAAATGGTTGATCAACATTTGACCTCTTTAACAGGCTCCATAGCCCGTACTGATTCTCAGCTTCAGGTGTGTGTTGCTAACAATGTGGCTTTAGTTAAAGAGCTCTCAGCGGTTTCTTATCGCTTGGAGCTCGTTGAGAACCAGTCTCGGGCTCGGAACCTTCGCTTCCTAAATTTTCCCACTACTCATCTTTTTTCTTTTGATTTGTTGTTAAAAAAGTACTTCACTGAAGTTCTTCAAATTATAGAAACTATAGATGTCCTCCAAATGTTTTCCTTTTCAAGTGCTCTTAGGTCGGTGCCAAACCCTGAGGGAGACTTACCTCTTCCTCAGGACTCGGTTGCCCAAAATCTGACAGTGTTTTTGGAGGACTCCTTGGATGTTATTCCTAAACGTTGTACATTGGTTGTAACTTTTTCCTCAGAGTCCGTTAAATTAAAGGTACTACGTGCCTACTTTAAGCACAAGGATCAACTGTTTTGTGGTTTTAAAATCCAGGTTTTCCCTGATATAGGACGGACTACTCAGTCTTGTCGTAAACAATTTTTAGATTTAAAACCTAGAGTGCTTGCATTGGGGGCTTCTTACTTCCTCAAATTTCCCTGTCGGTGTCTTATTACCTTTGAGGAGCAGAATTACGTCTTTACAGAGGTAATTCAGTTACAAAACTTTTTGGTTAGTAAGGAAGCTGTTTGAATTGATTAGGTGGAATGCTTATATTTACTGCTCCCTTATGTGGGATCTGCGGATCCCTTATTACTTTATATTATTTTGTTAAGTTAGGATAATCTCTCCTTCCGTTAATGTGTGCTTAGTTATGTGATGGTGATATTCTTGTAGAGTGAATTATTGTGGTGTAATTTTCTTTTTTTCTTTTGTTGTTAATCTGTATCTCAAGAAAATGCAAAATAAAAAATATTAAAGGGAGATCACCACTATCCCATGATAGTTTCTGTCCCCACATGGACGTTCTTTCCTTCTGCTGACTTACCATATGGTACGTCACCTTCAACCCCTCTCTTCCAGGGTTTCCCCTGCTTGAGTCGGTACCATACTGGAACGTCTCTCTCTCTCTCTCTTTCCAGTGTAGACTTCCTGTTATCCTTCAACGCATGTTCTGGACAACTCCTCAGACAGGGCCGGAATATCCCCGCTCCCTTGGTCTGTCTTCTCCCTGTTTCATACAGGAGAATCCCCTCTGCTATCTTGTTCAGTTGCTGTGCGTGCAGGAGTTCCAGTGCGTACTTAATGCTTCTGAACACTGCTCTCAACTATCTGCGTGCTGACACTCACTGCAGGTTATCTTCTCCTGGCCATGTCCTTATCGAGGATGTGGCAACCTGTCGACTTCTGTCAGTCCCATCTCCTGCACGATGCTCTCTGCAATCGTCAGAGAGGCTTCCCACTATGGGCCCTTGCCATAGAGCATTGGACTTTGTCTTTGAGGGTCTTCCATATAATAGAAGAGGCTTATATAGTCATTCCATGGCTATCTAGATAATTCTACTCTTTTAATGTACATGATACCCCTGAGTCCCTTGGCTGGGTCATCCTGGTATCTTGGTCTATGCGTTTTCTGTCCTTGGGACGCATCAGCAGCCTAAAGTGCTCCTGCCGTGCTCTCCCCTGACTGTTATTGTCCTCTGTTCTTCACGCAACTATACTGCTAATTCCACTGATCTGCATCCCTGTACCACAGAAATAGACTCTCTATACTCTTCGGGTGGTTTTCGCCCCCTACTATTAGATGAAGTTTTTCGCATCACATTTCCCATGTGGATGTTTCTTCTGTGGCCCAGTTGCAGGCAGTATTGTTTTCATGTATGTATGTGTCCTATGCATACATGTTTTTTGTACCCTGGGTGGGCATAAACCATGCCCATCTCTATCTATATAGTTATATATGTCACACTTGTCTAGACATATATATTCACATCTGTATTGATATGTATATAGTTTTATATATAAATATATATATATATATATCCATATAGGTCTGCGCTTTTTGGGAGATGGTCATAGCACCCTGTGTATTACCCACTATCTCCCTAACTGTCGGTACTAAAGTTTTTTGTTTTTTTTACTTTCTAAGGGGTCCAGACAGTCCGCTTGCCTATTATCATACGGCTCGGTAACTGGGTCCGGTTATCCTCACAATTATTGCTGTGGTGTCAACAGCTTCTATTTTGTTATACACCTCCTTATCTATGAGGTATCAAACTTCAATGTCTTCCTATTTCTTATTGGCTAGGAAAGACAGTGTACATCTTCAGTGTTCCGGAGTACCCTCCTGTTTTCCCTGGGAAAAGGGTTTTTTTCCATACCTTCTCTTCCCTTCCGGACTGGGCTAATTCCAGATCAGTCAGTCTTCTTCTTTTAATCCTCAATGTTAATAACTCTGTGCCAGAAGAGTTCTCAGCTTTTTCACATAAACTTTCCATTGAAGACCGGCTGCTGTTCTCCTGCTCCAGTTGACACCTGGGTCACCTGCCCATTCCAGATTTGGAACTTCTTCCTCACTGCTGTGAAGTTCCCGTGAAGATTCCGCTACTGCGTCTACAGTACCTTCCATCACAGTTCTACTTCCTAGAATCCAGTAGGTAAGCTCTATATGGTACTAGTTCATTAAATGTTTTAATGATACCTGACGTGCACTCTAAAGACTCATCTCCCCTGTGGTCTTTGGTTTTTTGTTGTTCCTCTGCAACTCTTCTCTCCTCAACTCCTACCCCCCATCCCTCGGGGGATGCCGGGGATCCAGGTTGGGAAAAAGCCGTCCTGTCCAGGGATACGCATTTTATGGGATCTCCCATGGCACCCTCAGCTAGGGAGTCCCCACATGTGAAGACTCATTCCTGCTTGTTCCTGGAGATAGCACAGTTACTTACCTGTAACAGGTGATCTCAGGGAACAGCAGGAATTAGTCTTCACAACCCTCCCACCTCCCCTAGGAGTTGTATCTCTCTATTTCCTTTCCTCTTCCTCTCCTTCTGTTTCAGCTATGAAACTCAACTGGGGAGAGGCAGTGGGAAAGGCGGGAAGTCACCGCGCAGGTGCGAGGGATGCTCCCAAAGGCTTTCTGATTGGATGCTGGGGAGCATTCCCGTGCGGGCTCCGTCGGCGCCGACGTACCCACATGTGAAGACTAATTCCTGCTGTTCCCTGAGATCACCTGTTACAGGTAAGTAACTGTGCTCTCTCTGCATCAGGAACTGCTTCATAGAGAAATCACCTCTCTCTTGTCAGATCTTGCAATCTAGCTCATACCAACAGAGTAAAAGGTCAGGGGTTTTATTCCATTTACTTCCTGATCCCCCCCAAAAAAGGGGGATACAGTCCCATCATAGATCTAAGATATCTGGACATGTACTTGGTAAGAGAAAAGCTCAGCATGATTTCTTTAGGCACCCTGCTTCTTTAACTTCCAAAAGGAGATTGGCTATATTCCCTGTATCTGAAGGATGCATATACCCACATACAGAGACATTATGCTCACAGGAAGTATCTCAGATTTGTCCTGGGGGACCAACACCTTGCGTTTTCATAAAATGCCTCATGGTAGTAGCTGCTTGCCTCCGGACACTTGGAGTGTTTATCCTCCCCTATCTGGGCGATTGACTGATCAAGAATACCACTCCAGAAGGGGTTCAAGAATCAACACACTTGACCATTCAGGTATTGGACCTACTAGGGTTTGTTATAAATTACCCAAAGTCCCACCTTCAACCCACCCAGTAGTTGGAATTTATTGAAGCCCTGCTCAACATGATGCAGGCAAGAGCCTTTCTTCCGCATGACCATCTGCACAGGCTGATAACATTGGTGCAGCAGACTCAACTGAGTCAGCAGATGATGGCTCGCAAGATGTTGACCATACTAGGCCACATGGTCTCTACAGTGCATGTCACATCATTGGCACGCCTCCAGATGAGGCAGACTCAGTGAATTCTCAGGATTCAGTGGAACCAGTCCATAGGTCGACTCAGGGATCTGTCTGTATGTCACCTCCCCTCTCGTTCAGTCATTGCATTGGTGGACAGTCCACTGCAATTTGGTCAAAGGTCTCCCTTTCTAAATTGCTCCATCTCAAAGAGTTCTGACAACAGACACATCCAGGCTAGGGTGGAGAGCTCATCTCAATGGGTTGCACTTCTGGGAAATTGGTCCATCCAAGAAAGTCTCCATCAGATCAGCTTCTTGGAACTAAGAGAAGTGGCAGACACTCTAAAGGCTTTTTGAGATCGACTAGCCAACCAGATGATTCTGATCCAAACCGACAATCAGGTCACCATGTTCTGCATCAACAAGAAGGGAAGCTTATACCTCCTGTGTTGGGAAGTAGTCAGGTTGTAGAAGTTCGCCATCGTGCACAGAATGGACTTGAAAGCTATGTACCTGCTAGGCAAGAAAAACACTCTGGCAAACAGACTGAGTCGAGTCCTCCAGCCACATGAGTGGACACTGGACAGGGAAGTTGCATCTTGCATCTTTCGAGAGTGGGGCACTCCCTCGATAGATCTATTCGTGACCCTGCAAAATGCCCAAGTGGACCAGTTCTGCTCCAGAATACGATCACACAGCAGACTAGCATCGGATACTTTCCTCTGGCATGTTTGCATATTACTCAATATCTCTCATTGCAAAGACCTTCCAGAAGCTCAACACAGATGGCAGCACGATGATTCTCATCGATTCCTACTGGCCCAAGCAGCCTTGGTTTCTCCTTCTGCTGCATCTCTCCAGTAAGGAGCTGCTCCGGCTAGGCCATGCACCGGATCTGATATCACAGAATGGCGGGACGATACACCTCAACATCCAGTCCTTGGCCCTGGTGGCATGGATGTTGAAAAGCTAATGTGGCTTGATGTCAACCTGCCAGGTGGTGTAACCAAAGTCCTTTTAGCCTTCAGTAGGGCCTCTATGAGAAAGTCCTGTTCGTTACCATCAAAGTGTGCAGGAAGGTCTATCTCGTTAAAGCCTTTGGTTGTTCGCTTTATACGAGGGTTGCATCTCTTGAAGCCTCCCTACAAGCCTCCTGCAGTGTCTTGGGTTCTCATTGTGATTCTTGTGCAGCTCATGAAAGCTCCCTTTGAGCCGCTCAACTCCTGTCCTCTGAAGTTCTTGACCTGGAAGGTATTGTTTCTGGTGGCGTCACTTTAGCATGCAGGGTGAGCAAGCTTCAGGCCTTAGTGGTTCATCTGCTTTACACCAAATTCCACCATAAAAGAGTGGTCCTCCATACTCATCTTAAATTCCTTCCAAAAGTGGTATCAGATTTCCACCTTAATCAGTCAGCTGCTGTTCCAACATTTTGCCCCCGAGACCTCATACCCAGGGGAAGCTGCATTGCACATGTTCGACTGCAAGCGAGCCGTTGCCTTCCACTTTGAGCAGACAAAAGCCCATAGAAAGTCCATCCAGCTTTTTCTTTCTTTTGACACCAATAAGCTAGGGGCTGCTGTTTCCAAATGCTCTCTTTCAATTTGGCTATCAGTCTGTATCTCTTGGTCATATCACAGCTCATAATGTCAGAGATATGGCTGTATCAGTGGTCAACTTATGCTCTATCTCCATGGAAGAGATCTGCAGGGCTGCAATGTGGTCTTCGGTCCACACATTCACATCGCGCTACTATCTGGATAGGGATTCTTGATGCAACAGCAATTTTGGCCGATCTGAACTTCGGAATCTGTTTGGGGATTAGAATCCAATTCCATACTCCCTAGGCGCATTCTCTTTTGTCCAGACTACCAAAAAAAAGGAGAGAGAGAATTATGGCTATTGTACATAGTTGATAGTTTATTTATTTATTTTAGTTATTTGTTACGCTTTTCTATACCACCCTTTCCAGAGATCAGAGATGATTTACATAGAACAAACAGGCTACATATAACATGGTAACTATTTACAAACAAACATGATGTAAATTATTTACAATCAACTATGTACATGAATATATGTAACAGGGTGACAATTTCTTTTAGTAACCTGGGGGAAAGGGAAGAAGTAGTCATGAAGGTGTGATTTAGGAGAATATTGGGAGTGTAGATTGCATCAGGGGTGTTGGGGAGACCGCTAGTGTTGACTGTAATGCTGCAGTAGTGCTCCTTGAAGAGTAGTGTTTTGATCTCTCTTTTAAATGTTTGGAGATCTTTTATTGATTGGATTGTGTCTGGGAGGGTGTTCCATAAACTGGAGGCGGTGTAGGTGATTGCTCTGGTGCTTGTGGTTTGTTTAGTTTTTCGAATAGATGGGGGGATTGTGAGGGTGTGCTGGGTGCTAGCCCTCCTAGCTCTGGTTTTAGTGGTTGAGAGGAAGGATGCTGCTATATTATTGATCAACTTAAAAGTGGTAGTTGAATGGTTATGCCTCTCGCTATACCACAGTTGATTTTTGGCTCTCTTGGGCTTCTCAGTGGCCTCCTCTGTTTTTAGTAGCCTGTAGCTTGGGAGTTCGATATGTGAGGACTTATTCCTGCTTGTCCACGGAGAAAAGGTGGTTGCCCACCTGTAGCAAGTATTCTTCATCGATAGCAGGAATTAGTCTTTGCCAAACCCGCCCCCCCCCCCCCACCTCCTCAGGGAGTTATCTTTTGCTACAGCTATGTTATCAGACTAATTCAAGATGGTGCCATGGTGGCAGGTGGGATGGAGACACACAGGCATAGTGGAGCCTCCAAAAGGTTCCAGTAGAAGCTGAGGAGCATTCCCATGTAGGGGCTCATACTTGAGGACTAATTCCAGCTGTTCACGGAGAACATCTGCTTCAGGTGAGTAACTATTTTGTCCTAGCAGCCGGGTCTCGAGGCAACCCTGTGCAGATAGAAAAATTGGGTACATGCATGGCTGTAGACCTTTTTAGAAATGTGGACATTCCCAAACTGGATAGCCACAGAGACTGATGCTCTGATGTCCCAGCTGATGTATTTCAGAAAGGGGACATCCATGTTCAGTGGCATGCACATTCCAGCTGGTGATTTTAGAAATTCAGACGTGCAGCAATAGCTCACTAATATGGTATATGTATTTACTGTATATAAAGAAAAGAGAATCAGAACTATACTTCCACAGATTAGCCAGGAGTGAGAAAACAACAAGCAGAAGAAGACTATGCACAAACAGAAAACCTTTATTAAGGGGGGCCAGATGGCCAGGTTTCGGCTATTCAGCCTTCGTCAGGGGCCTTAAGTATTGCAAATGACAGCAACACTGCTAGTAGCTTTCTCTGCCACTAGCAGTGTGCTGCTGTTTGCGATACTTAAGGCCCCTGACAAAGGCTGAATAGTCAAAACTTGGCCAAGTCAGGCCCCCTTAATAAAGGTTTTCTGTTTGCGCATGGCCGTTTTCCACTTATATGTATTTATATGGCAGGTTTGTTAGCCAGAAGATATTAATTGTGGCGGTGAAAGCTCATGTTACTCTATCCCCTGAAAGTGCTATAGCCATGAAATGAGCATGGTTTTGTACCAGGTTGTCTGTCCAGAGCAGGTATGGACACCTCAACAACCAGGGCCAGACTTTCTTGTGCCATTCTGAAATTGCATTGTAACGTGAATCTTTGTTGCTCCACCCAGGTCACTCCTCCAGCATACCCCCATTCTATTTAGCCACCCTCATGCAGGAGACGTCCATATACCCGGTTTCTAAAATGGGTCTGGGGACATCCTTGTGATTTGGACGCCTGAGTGCCTGTTTTCAGACATTCAAAGCATGAATAGGGCTTCTAAAATAACCCCCGTATGTACTAGCTCTTACCTGTGCATACATGCAGAGATAACATCTGCCTTGAAGAAGGAGCAACTCTGTGCAGTAGGTTTCAGGGAAGGTACATAAGCGCATATGTTGCCTTTATAAAACATGCACCTGAGTGGATTTATGGCCTAGGCTACCTCTTACAGTTACAATTTGCAGTTTTTTAATTTGGTATACTGCCGATCACGAGCCATATCTTGGCAGTGTACAATAACATCAGTACAGATAACATAGAAACACAAAACAAGAAAATCAAAATGAGTAACGAGGACAGGAGAGAGCAGGAGGGCCAAGGTATGTAGTGGAACGGGTAAATGTAGATCGGTTGTTTACGTCATCAAGAAGTAGAAAGACTAGAGGACACGCAATGAAGCTACAATGTAACACATTTAAGACTAATAAGAGGAAATATTTTTTTACTCAACACATAATAAAACTCTGGAATTCATTACTGAAAGATGTAGTATAAGCTGTTAGTGTAGCGGGTTTAAAAAAGATTTAGATAAGTTCCTGAAGGAAAGGTCCATAAACCATTATTAAGGAGGACCCAGGAAATCCACTGCTTACCCTGCGACGAGCATTGTGGAACCTGTGTGCTTTTTTTGGAACCTGCCAGGTACTTGTGACCTGGATTGGCAACTGTTGGAAAGAGGATACTGGGCTTGATGGACCTTGGTCTGACCCAGTATGACATTTCTTATATTCTTATGTTCTTATATTCTTACAAAATCAGTAGCAACCACTTAAGATCCCAAGAGGAAGGGGGAGACAGGAGGGCATGGAAAATAGAAAGGCATCCTAGAAGTGCAGCCGAGCAGCAAACCGGAATTCAACCTGTGGGGGACCAATCAGGAAGCAACGGAGGGAAAAGCCTGCCTATAAAGGTAGCCCTTGAGCTGGGCCTTGAAATGGTTAAATGAAAACTGACTGTGCAAATGATAAGGAAAGGAATTCCAAAAAACAGGAGCCACAACCTGGAAAGCCGAGGTGCGGACCACTTAAGGACCCGGGACCATTAGCAGATTGCAAGAGGCAGATCAGAGAGAACAAGAAGGAACACAGGACATGAGGAGCTGAGACAGAAAAGAGGGGTGACCAGAATGGAAAGTAAGGGTGAGGACCTTATAAGAATCATGAGAAGAAACCAGCAAGACCATTGAACTGAATGAGAAATATGAGAAAAAAAGGAGAGAGAGGAGTCAAAGCGGACGCCAAGGATTTTAACATTATCCTGCAGAGGGATATCAGTGCTGTTGACAGAAGGAAGCACAGGAAGAGATGATGGGAGAGTGGATAAAGACAATAAAAGCAACTATCTTGGAAGGGTTGAGTTTTAACCCATGGGTTGACAACCTGGGTAAAGTGAGCAGAAATTTGGGGCACAGCAGGGCTGGAATGGGCGGGCAAGCAAAAGAGCACCTGAATGTCATCAGCATAACAGAAAAAAAGTGATATCCAAGGATTCAATTAGAAGAGCCAGGCGGATCAGGAAAATATTGAAAAGAATGGGCCTCAGGATGGATCCCTGAGGAACACCACAGTGCAAAGGCAGGGGAGCAGAGCATTCGGAGGACCAGAAAATCCTAAAAGTGCAACACTGCAGATAGGAACAGAACCATTGCAATGCAGAGCCAGAGACACCAAGAGAGTAGAGCTGAGAGTGGAGAAGAGACTGATTCACCAAGTCAAAAGCTGCAGTAAGATCTAAAGAAAGAAGAAGAACCTCACAGTGAGAACCAAGAGAGGTGTGGATAAAATCAGAAATATCTATGAGAGTGTGTTCAGTGGAGAGCTTGGGGTGAAAACCTGTTTGGGCCATATGGAGAGCATTAGTCTGGAGGAGAAAAGCCAGCAATTGCTGAGCAACCAAGTACTCAGTAACCTTGGACAAGAAAGGCAGCAAGGAAATGGGACAGTAGTTAAGAGGATCATGGGGGTCCACCTTCCTGGGCTTAAGAATAGGAAGAATGGTAGCCTGCTCCCAGCAAAAGGGGAAAGTGCCAGAGGAAAAAAGAAGTAGTGATAATGAAGTGCAAGGGTGAGAGGAAAGAGCTGCCTACTAGCTTAAAGAGGTGAGAAGGCATAGGTTCAGTGGAAAAACAGGACTGAGGCAAGTGAGCTCACAATAAGTAGGAGCCTTAAAAACGAAAAAGCCAGACAGAGTAGCAGAAGAAAAAGCCAAAGGAGAGAGGGGAGGGGAAGAAGGTATAAGCAGGGTAAGCTGAATGTCCAAGACCTTCTTCCGGAAGATGATAGCAAAGTCCTGGCAACCGAGAGGAGTAGCGGTAGCGACATTGGGAGGAAGAGTGGTGGTAAGCTGATACACTAAATGGTACAGTCTGGAAGAACTGGTGTCCCAGTGGATAAGTAGACAATAGTAAGACTTCTTAGTGGAGACTGTGACTGAACGGTAATGGAGAGATGCAAAACGGAAAGCAGAAAGCGATGTGGGAGAGTGGGACTTGCACCAGCAACACTTTAAGTGGCATAACTGGCGCTTAAGGAGATGGAGACCAGGTTGATACCAGGAATTAGAGGAACGTGACAATGAAGAGGAGGGATGCAAGGGAGCTATGGAATCAAGAGCAAAAGAGTGTTGAGTTGGTCATCCAGAGGGCATGAGGCCAGGTCAACAAGGAAAGGCAGACAGTGAGAGACTAGAGTCTGGAGTAAAGCGCCACATATACCGGCATTGACAGGGCAACGTCTATATGGTACAGCGCTGCATACGACTTGTAGCACTATATAAATGCTCAGTAGTAGTAGTAGTGAAGAGAAGAAGAGAAAGTCCCAGAGACAGAAATAAAAGAATGATCAGACAAGGAATGGGCGTGACCACAGGTAAAGATAGGGATACAGAAGGGGAAGTAATGAGAAAGTCCAACGTCTGACCTGCAACATGGGTGGAAACCTGAACATGCTGTTGCAACCTGTGAATATGTAAGAAGGAACAGAAATCACGGGATCAAGAGCAGAGGAAATATTTTCCAGGCCGAGCCCAAAACTCTCGGGATCCAAAATTCTGACTAAATATTCCTATCAAATGGTATATAATACATGACCATAGCAGAAGGAAAATCACTATTAGAACATATTGAATAAGACAGGTACAATTTTCCTGAAATATGCAAAAATTAACCTGGCTGCAGAATGTGGATTAAAAATTTAAAGTAGGCCTTCAAAGGGTTAAAATCTCCAAGAATGAGAAAAAGGGAGGAATCAAGCAGATACGGAGAGACCACATTATAAAATTTCTGAAGAGCAGCCACAGTAACCGGGGGAGGCAGATAGACCAACACAAGGAGAAAGGCTGAAGGAGCAAGAACCTTCACAACGAGGAACTCAAGAGCAGGCGAGACATGAGCAGCCAGAAGAGTCACATCAGAAGATGAGGAATAAAGAACTGCAAGGCCCCCACCGTGACACTGAAGGGGTAAAAGTAAAGGAAATGATAGTGTGTGGTTATCTCTCTAGTGTTGATTTTTTTTCTGAATTACGCAATTTAGTTTAATGTAATGTAATTCACAGATTTATATCCTGAAAGATGAAATTTGGAGACATCATTTGTAAAGTGAATAGGAACAAGCTGAAAAGTAAGCAGTTTCAGCAGGCCATGGTTAGTAACACATACTAAACTGAATAAAGTTGATGCCTATGGTCTCACAGGGGTCACTGCCTGCTCTTAAACTATTTTGCATTTTTATTTATGATTTGAAGCAAAGAATAAGCAAAAAACTGTCACTGTTTGGAGATGGCACCACATTGTCTCATATTTATAAATATACAGCAGGGATCATTGCCTCTGTAGTGAGATTTGAATTCCCTAGTTAAGAATAGACATGTGGCAGATGAGATTCACTTTGAAAAAGTGCAGGGTAATGCATGTAGGACACATACATTAGCAGGTGCCAATAGGATATTATTTATTGACCGCAAAGTTTACAAAGCCAAATGGCAGCAACCAAAGTTGGGCGTGCTTTAGGGGCTCTTTTGCTAAAGGTTTTAACACATGTTAATGAAAATGAATGTGCGCTAAGTGCCCACTGCCCTTTTATTTCTATGGGCGCAGAAGCACTTATCGCACACTAATTTGCATTAACACACATTAACCTTTAGTAAAAGAACCTCTTAGTGTTCCTGAAAGACAAGTAAAAAGAATGGCTCATATGGGTTCTTCCCAATACATATGACCCTTGTTGAATTGCATATTGCGCATGGATTATATTTTTGAGCACTCTCCTTCAAAAAGACAGCAAGTTGGTGGAAAAAGTCCAAAAGGATCTACTAAATTACAGTTGATATAATATGGTAAAATGGTAGATCATGGCAGATAAATAATTTGGAATAAGAAACAAGTAAGGTGATGAAATATGCAAATGATACAAATATGTTTAAAGCTGTTAAATCATGAATGAATTATGACAAATTGCAAGAGGATCTTGAAAGACTGAACATTCAGGTTGCAGATAAAATTTAATGTGGACAAGTGCAAAGAGATACACATAGAGAAAAAAATCCAAATTATAGCTATATGATGCTAGGTTCTACATTAGGAGCAATTTCTTTTAACAGAGTGCCTAAGTTAATATGGCAAAAAGACATCTATTCTATAAAAACACTTAGGGGCATGTGTAGTAAAGTATGATAGGCTTTTGCAACTAATGCAGCAGATTAATGCAGATCGCGCTGCATTAGATGAAAAATCCGCGTGTTATCTCTTGGGAGTGTGCACATTTTCCCCAGTAGATAATGCCGTGAAAATGCAGAGATCGTGGCGCAGCAGCAGATAGCTGCGGGAGTTTTCTGTGCTATCTGCATTTGGCCCACATTAGCGGTTACCATGGTGTTCTTTTCCCACGTTATTGCCACTTCAAAAGCTTTAGTAAGCATGCCCCTTAGGCGCCTGTGTCTATATAAAATACTAACACAAGCTCTGCAGAAATTAAATCTAGATTGAAGGTATGGACATCACATCTGCTTTAGAACAGATGCAAATGTCGGTGTGAATTTTACGCGTGTATGTGCACATTTTACCTCCTGATGCAGAAAGATAAATTCATTCTGTTTCTTTCGAAACACAGTGCAATGTTTAATTAGATTTAAAGATCTTGTGGACTAGGATTTGATGAAATTTTTGATGGCATGAATGGTTAAAGCAAAGACTGATTATAAATGAAATGGACCCTTTTTATAAGTGACTTTTGACTTGCAGTTTATAAACATTTTGGACCAATGATGACACAAAACAAAACTGGCTAACCCTGAGGGCTTTTTAGCCTTGGTATATAGTCTGCTTAATGCTCTTTATCTGATGGTCCCAAAAGAACATTTTTTGAAATAAAAAGAAATCTTTTCTGTAAAGGGCTTGTATGTTGTACATTATGCTCTAATGCAGTGTTTTGCTGGAGATTTTTCCATACTAGTCTTGCTCCCTGGTGTAGAAAACAAACTAACCTGGGAAAAAAGCAAGCAAAATCCACTGCCCTAAAGCACAGCACAGTGGACATGCAAATCGCTTGTAAAAGAAGGAATATTTAATTTCTCCTGATGTAAAAAACTGGGCTGAAACTCAGCACAGTCTTTTAATGCTGGATCTTTACGCTAGCATGAGGCAGGCATAATGATGCAACGAAGAGCAAAAAGATCATCCAAGGTGAAGTTTGACATTTCCTCAGATGACCAGAGACCCTGATCTCCATTTCCTCCCCCCCCCCCTTCCAATCATTATCAGTCAGTCTGCTAAACTTAAACTGTGCTTTCCAGGATTCACCCCAGAATCAGTCTGCCATATAAAGCAAATTTTACCTTATATGGCAGACCTACTCCACTCAGTGCATCTCAGGATGCACCATGTGGGATCAGGTGCCACTATTTTCAAGGATGGCAGCATGGGGTAAAGAGCATGTGGGCATTACTCCCGTTCCCTGACTCTAAAGGTACGGGGGGGGGCAATGCCTCCAGGGGTTTGGGGGAGTAGCAGCCACTGCGCTACCAGGGAAATCTTTACAGGTCTGAGGGAGGAACATGATTGGTGGGGGAGGGGTCTGTTTTGATCATCTGAGGTGCAATGTCAAACTTCACTAAAGATGATTTTTTAAAAATGATCCAATATGTCTATAGGTGCCAGACAGTGCAGACTCCTGTGTGCATGTGTCTGGCTTGCTCCTCTTGTTTAACACTGAACATTTGCATACAGCTTATTTGCATGCTGTCAGCTTGCAGCATCGCTGCACAAAAAGTCTGCATTAAACTTGTATTAGGAAACCCTGCTAGAGCTTTAGTGCTAGGCTCTAGTGCATGGCTTCTGTATTGAATTACCAGAATATTTATGGTTATCTTATTTATAAATTGTGATTTTTAATGTTTGTTGTAACATTGTGTATTAATTAATTAATTTATTTTATTTAACAGGTTGTTTTATACCCCTTTATCATTTCAATCAAAGCAGTTTACTTGTAACTTAAACTTGGTAAACGTACATTAAACAGGGACATTGATAACTTGGATTTTTCTGAGCAATGGAGGGTTAAGTGACTTGCCCAAGGCGTGCTTGTGGGAATCGAACCTGGTCTCTTGGTTCCCAAGCCAGTGCTGTATATTGGGGGCATGTTTATTAAAGTGTGCCAAAGGTTTGCACTCATTGAGGTGGCTTTAAGTGCAATCACACTAACAGCAACATTGACCATTGGCGTGCATTAATTACCTCCCTCCCCCCACACACTCCTTGCCCTTAATTTTATTCAGTCACCACCCAACAAGCAGTTAACATGGGCATTTTACAGAGCTGATTGTTTTTAGCATGTGGTAGCAGTAACCGTGCACCCACACTAATCACTTAGTGCATACTAAAACCCACAGTAAACATTAGTGCACTTTACTAAACATGCCCCATAACGTTTGATAGTAATTTGTTTTTAATACATTGTAATTGTAAACTTCCTAATGCAGTTTACAAGGGCAAATATCAAATAAATAATGAAATGGAATGGAAAGTCACTGCTTGGTGTGCATCAGCAGCCAAAACAGCAAATAGAATATTAATATTTATAAGGAAAGGAATGGAGAATATAACAGAGAATATCATAATGCCTCTGTATTGCTCCATGACTGGGTCCACCTCTTCAGTTTTGTGTGTAGTCCTGGTGGCTGCATCTCAAAAATGCATAGTGGAATTGGAAAAGCTACAGAGAAGGACAACCAGAATGATTCCCCCTAAGCGGGGGGTTGGGGGAGGGGAGGTTAGAGCTCTTTATCTAGTAGAAGAAATGGAGGTCTATAAAATCATAAGTGGAGTGGAACAGGTAAATGCAAATTGGTGGCTTACTCTTTGAAAAAGAGACTAGGGGACATCCCATGAAGCTAGTAAGTAGCACATTTAAAGCAAATCAAAGAAAGTATTTTATCTCCAGGAACAAGCAGGAATGCAGTCTTCATATATGGTGATGTCCCCAATAGAGCCTGCACGGGAATGCTCCCTGGCATCCAATAGGAAAGCCTTTGGGAGCACTCCACTACGCCTGCGCCTGCCTTCCCAACTCCTCTCTTCAGTTGTTCATTTTCCACGGAGCCAGTAGGATGCACCATCTTTTCAATGCTGAAAAACTGTCTTTTTTTGTGCCCTTTGGGGTAAATAGTGCTTTTGCTTCCCGTTGACATTGAATCCGATACCGGTCCAATATTTTCCTTTATTTTCAATTTTTTTCTTTTTCTTTTCTATTGATTTTCACCGTGGTTCTCACTGCTAGCCTAGGCCTCTGGGCCTCCATAGCCTTGTCTTCACTCAAAGACAATTTTTTCAGGCATGGAAAAGCTACTCAGTGTTTTAAAAAAAAAATGTACCAAGTGTGCCAGTACCATTTCGGCCACTGATAAACATGACTGGTGTTTAAAATGTTTGGGTCCTGACCATGAACCCACTTCTTGGCCTTTGTGCCAACAAATGACAAAGAGAGGCCTCAAGAACCAAGCCAGGCAGTTTGGATTATTGTTTGCCTTGGACTCTGTTTCAGTGGCTTCTACTTCATTGAGGGCATCGACTCCTTCTCATGGGCCTCAGGCTTCTTCAAAGTCCAAACACAGAAGTAAGTCAATCTCTAGCCATTTCAAAATCTTTGGCATCAGAGAACAAGTCCAATGCCAGGGAAAAGTCCCAAGATAAGCATTGCAACTCCCCTAGAGATGCTTCCAGTGTAAACCAGCCAGTTAAACAGTCCCAGCAGGAGGATCTCTCCTCCAAAGCACAAATGGGGCTCTGGGATATTCCCAAGGAATCGACCTCTAGAGAGCTACTGGTTCCTTGTTCTGGGATGGTGGCTCAGAGTCTCATGCGTGTTTCCACCTAGACATCTGCTGTATCCCTGGACCAGCACATGCTGGCTTATGAGAGGAACTTGGCAGCACTTCTGGCAGCCTCGCTATCAATAATATTGAGAGCTTTAGGAGTACAGGCTTTGGCACAGAACCTACTGCAGAGTGTATCTTTCCCGATACTGGCCCTCGAACCGGCACTGTCAGCATCCAAGGCCAATTCCTCAGTTGCATCATATTCTGCAGAACCTTATGCTCCGCATGTGGGAGGCTCCGCACACGGTTCTTCCTGTTAGCAAGAAACTCGATACCACGTACTGAGTACAAGAGTGCCCAGGTTTCCAAAAACCTCAGTTTCCCCACTACTCAATGGTGGTGGAATCGGCGATGAACCGCATAAAGAGCTCAAAGAACAATCCATCTATGCCTCTTGGCAGAGAATCAGGGACACGATGCCTTTGGGCGTCAATGTTTCCAGGCATGCATGTTGGCCTCCAGAATCAAATCTTACATGCTTTACATGGGCATGTTTCTGAAGGATGTCACCAGGGATCTGGGGACTTTCACCCCCCCCCCCCCTGCTTCCAGAGGATAAGCAGGGTGCATTCCAGACCCTCATTAAGCAAGGTCAGCATTCTTCTACGTTTCTTACCAGAGCCTCTTTTGATGGCTTTGAATCCACCAGCAGAGCTTCAGCAGTCTGCATTTGGGCTCACAGAATGGCCTGGTTAGAGGCATCAGACCTTGAGCAATGGGTCCAGGCCAAAATCCCATGTCCTGGAGGAAACCTTTTTGGCAAGGATTGGAGGGAAAAAGCAGTGGAGATTGAAACAGATGATCTCACCCTAAAAGACAGCTGACTCATCCAAGAGGAAGGCTTTTTCCCAAGAAATCTTTTAATTCTAAAAAGAAGAGATGCTATCCTTTTTACCCGCCTTATGCTGCCTAGTAGCTTAAACAGAGGTAACAGGGTCCTTGCCAAATTAAGAAACCAAAGTTCCTAAGCCTCACCCAGCTGCACAGGCACAGCTTGCACCTGTTTTTTGGCTCCCTCCTAGAGAACATTGCCAATCTGCCCCTGGAGGGCCCCTATCCCCTCCACATTGCAGGCAGACTTTGTCACAGTTCCCACAGGTGGCACTTCTTAACATCAGGGCAGTGAACGCTTCAGATTGTCCAAAGGGGTTATCAGCTTTACTTCAAAACCTTACCCCCCACCTGCCTACAGCACTCTCTTAAAAGAAGAGGTGACCACCCTGTTGTCCCAAGTTGCCATAGAAAGAGCTCCTCCTCCTCACGAAACGTTGGGTTTCTGCTATCCTTACTTTCTCATTACAAAGAAAACAGGAGGCTTCAGTCTCATCTTGGATCTCAGAGATCTTAACAAGTTCTTGGTCCAAGAAAAATTCAAAATGATTTCACTAGGAGCTACCATACCTCCAGAGACATGATTGGCTCTGTTCTCTAGACCTAAAAGAGGCATACATGCATTTACTGATACATCCCTTGCACAGACAGTACCTGCGCTTCATGCTTCAAGGAAATCATTATCAATACCAGGTTCTCCCCTTTGGTCTAACCTATGCCCTGAGGGTCTTCACAAAATGCATAGAAGTCATCGCTGCCTACCTACGCACACTGGGGATATTCGTCTTTCCTTACTTAGATCACTGGCTGATCAGAGGAGACTCCCCTCAAGAGGTAACACTCTCCCTCCATCACTCCATCATGGTGCTACAACTGGGTTTAGTCATAAACTTCCCAAAGTCCCACCTCATTCCAACCCAACAACTGGAGTTTATCAGAGCACTCTTAGACATTCAACATGCCTGGGCTTTTCTCCCACAGGATCACTGTGCCCGCCTCATCGAGTTGGCATAAAAAGTACAACAGCAAAACTGGGTAACAGCTCGAGACATGCTACGGCTATTGGGACACATGGCCTTCACGGTCCATGTCATTCCCTACGCTTGATTACACATGCAGCAAGTGCAGTGGACTGTCTTCCCAATGGACACAAGTGAAGGGCCATCTTAGGGACAAGATCCACATCACCTCTCAACTTATTACATCCTTTCAGTCTCCCACAAAACCTACTCATTGGGTCACCTTTTCAGATGCCTCCACCTTGATGCACCCTGATAATGGATGCTTCCAAGCTGGGTTGGGGACGCATTTGAATGACCTGATCTCTCAGAGACTGTGGACACAACAGAAATCTGCCTTCCGATCAACCTACTAGAACTACAGGCACTGACGAATGCTCTTCGGGTTTTTCAACCTCAGCTATTGGGGCAACCTGTTCTAGTCAGAATGGACAAGGTTACCATGTTGTACATTAACAAGAAAGGGAGAAATGGGGTCCCGTTCCCTCTGTGAAGAGGTGATTTGCCTATGGTCCTTTGTCATCTCTCACCGCATCCACCTCAGAGCGGTGTACCTCCCGTATGAACTCAGTGTGCTAGCGGACAGGCTAAGCCATATTCTTCGTCCACATGAATGGACCTTGCATCAGGAGATGACTGCTTGGATCTTCCAAACATGGGGAACCCCACTCATATCTTTTTGCCACTCCACAAAACACGCAGCATCTGCTCTTCTGCTCCAGGTTTCCATCGCTGCACTGACAGGCCCCAAATGCCTTCCTTCTGTATTAGGGATAGGGACTGCTCTATGCATACCCTCTCATCCCCTTGATACTCAAGATGCTATTCAAGCTACAGGCCGACAGGGGCTCGATGATTCTCATAGCTCCCATCGGGCCTGTCAACCGTGTTTTCATCTGCTTCTTTGCCTTGCGCAGACTCAGCCACTCAACCAGGGATGTGCACCTGAACTCCTCTCTCAGGACCACAGGATGCTCCTCCATCCCAATCTTCACTCCCTATTCCTGACAGCATGCCTGCTCAAAGGCTAGTGCTCGCCGACCTCAACCTACCACAAGTGGTCAAAGAGATCTTTCTAGCATTACGTAAAGGTTCCACCAGGCAATCGTATTATTCAGATGGCATAGGTTTGCCCTTTGGTGCTCCCCAAAGGACCGTGACCCCTTTTCTTGTCCAGTAAAGTCACTTCTACAATATGTCCTCCAATTATCCTTAGAGTGAAAATATAAGAGCAAATAAATGGTGTGTGATTGTTTTTTGTCGGAAGGTAGCCAGGAGAATAAAATTACCCTCTTGAGGCTATAACTTCCATTTTATTCATTATGTACGACACCCTATATAAAATTACGAGAGGGTTAAAAGGAGGTAAAACCACCACAAGATGTCACCTCTTGCCAAAAACTGCACATATTTCAAAATGCAATCCAAAAATAAATGAAAAAGTGGTACTTATCAAAGCCGCCGCTCCCACCAATGCAGAAGTATTTGTCAAAGGGGAACTTGACATTTTAAAATATATGCAGTTTTTGGCAAGAGGTGACATCTTGTGGTGGTTTTACCTCCTTTTAACCCTCTCGTAATTTTATATAGGGTGTCGTACATAACGAATAAAATGGAAGTTATAGCCTCAAGAGGGTAATTTTATTCTCCTGGCTACCTTCCGACAAAAAACAATCACACACCATTTATTTGCTCTTATATTTTCACTCTATTTTTGTCTTTGGTATTATTTGGGTAGAGTGGGGGTCTCTTGGATTTTTGCTCCAATTATCCTTGACAGGTCTTAAGACTAACTCAGTGAGAGTTCACCTTAGTGTCAATGTGTCCTCTCACAGACCAGTGGATGGACACCCTATCTCCTCACAACCCTTAGTAGCACACTTCATGTGGGTTCTCCAGCTGTCCAAACCACCCATTAAGTCACCTTCGATGGCCTGGGATCTCAATGTTGTTCTGTCTCAATTTCTAAATCCACCCTTAGAACCTCTAGCCACCACTTTACTGAAGTTTCTGCCTTGAAAGGTCATCTTGATTATTGCCCTCACTTCAGGTCACCGCATCAGTGAGCTGCTGATTACCTCACTTGCTGCCTCAGAAATGCAGGAAGTCATTTGACTGATGTTTTCAGCTTAATGCGCTCTGTGCTTAGGTCCATCCTCCTGTCATTAAAGATCTCCTGTGTATTTCATATTCTTTTTTTTAATCCTATCACTGTTTTGTTTACACCACCTTTTCTGGGTGATGAAAGAACACTCTACAGAGAGATGCTGTCAAACTAAGGAGAAATGGATTTTATACCTTCAAAAGTAGCAAGGTTGATCCCATGCAAAATCTAGTGAAGTAAGGGAATGTGTGGCTACTGCAAACAACTGAAGCAGAAATGTACCCTATGCAACTCGCAAACCTGAGGACCCCCTCCCATTCAGCCACATGCAGGAACTTGATCTTTTTGAGCTTCCTGGAAGCCCCAGTGATCACATCAGCACCCCTTCCATACTTGCACCCTGTGCAATTGCACTGCTTGTACAGCCCTTGGTATGGCTCTGATTTGGAGGACAGTGTTAAGAATGAAAGATGTAATTAACACTTAAGAAATGTGCCTTATTTAGGAGCTTTAGCTAACTGTCGCACTTGAGGATGAGAGAGCATTTTTCATGCTACATCTAAATTGGCTGTACAGTGCAGATTTTTCATTTTCCAGTGAATTGTTCCGTAGAGTGGCATAAAGTAGTTCAAAGGTTGGAAATGATGAATCCTCTGTTCATGTTTCAACATTCTTAACTATCTACTTTAACTAATTTGAAGAATTATTTTCTAGATCTTGATTTGAAATTGAATACTCAGCATTAGTTTGCTGATTTCCAAATGCTTTTCTTTTTAAATCCTGGGTATTTAAAACATTCATCTTTGATAACTTGTATCCTGTTATCTTTTAAGATGGCCCAGCTGATGCACCAGTTACTAATGGAGCTACTACAAGTATAGGAGCCTTAAATGATGATTTAGACATATTTGGTCCCATGATCTCGAACCCTTTGCCTACATCTACTGCATCAGCAAGCCAGGTAAGATTTTAAGAGAAAAGTAATACAATACTGTTTTCCTTTTAAAATATTGTCATCTTCTTTTGAACATTGCCTGGAACGGTAGGCACAAAGAGGAGTAATCAACCGAGAGCTGCATGTGCATCTCTACAATTCTAGCCACATTACTGGGCAGACTAGATGGACCATACCGGTCTTTATCATTATTCACTATGTTACTATGAACACTGAATATGAGTTTTATATTTTTGTCTTGTCATTTGTGTCTTTTGTTGCACTCCTAGCGGTTTGGACTTATATTAGAAATGGCCACCAAATACTGAATATTCTCCAGGACCAAGCAGGAAGTCAGTCCTCACTTATGGGTGACGTCGCCGATGGAGCCCTCGCGGAGCAATTTCCCCAGCTTTCGCAGAAAGCCTTTGGGAATTGCAGCGCGCATGCGCGGTCCCCTTCCCGCCCAGGGATGCCATCTTGCTCAGTCTTCTTTTTTCCGCGGAGCCCTACAGACGTGTCTGTTAACGCCGCTGAAAAGTTGATTTCTTTGATTTGTTTCATTAAAACATTTTTTTCTCGGTTCGTGTGTCCTCTTCCCGCCGGGCCTCGATATCCCTATTGGGCCCGTTTACGTTTTGTTTTTTCCCAACTGGCGTTCCCGCCACTTTTCCCTTCATCCCTGGCAGCACGGTCTTTCGACTTTGCAGGGGCCCTTTTCCCCCTGATGGCTGCCAGCGGTTTTAAAAAGTGTGATTGCTGTGTCAGGCTCATGTCTCTTACTGACACGCATGACTGCTGCCTCCGCTGCCTGGGGGCCGAGCATGACCCTATGAGCTGCGGCCCGTGCGGCAAGATGTCCTCAAAGGCGCTGCGGAGTCGGCAGTCGCAGAGGGAACGGATCTTCTCTGACTCCGCACGGACCTCGTCAGAGGCCTCTACACCTCGTGGCTCCGGTTCGGAGCATCGTAGGAGTTCTTCCGAACGGGGCTCCCCCAGCCGGAAGCACCGGTGGGAGAAGCGGCCCGCGAGGGCGGAACCGGGCGGCGAGCCTGGTCCTTCTAGGGCCAGGTCGCTTAGCCCGGTCCGACAACCCGGGCCCTCGGAGGAGGAGAGGCCTTCGAAGATTCCTCGTCTCGGAGTGGAGTCGCCTGGACACGTGAGTGATATAGTCCTCCTGGACTCCCCCATGGATGAGCCGACGTCGGGCCCGACGCCGTCGGGGCCCGAGTCGACAGCTGCTGGGTCCTCTAAGCTTGATCTCAGACTGACGACCTTGGAGCGCAGTATATCTGCCTTCATGGACCAGCAGCGGGCATGGATCACCGGCCTCGCCAGTGCATCTGCCCAGACCACCGGGACGTCGACGCTCGAGTCGACCCCGGAGGCCGAGCCGATCCTCGAGTCCATACGAGCTTGAGTCGATCCTCAACCTAGGTCTCCCTCGGCTTCCCGTTTGGGACCGAGGTCCTCGACGCCGGCCTCGGCGTCGGGGCGGCGGTCCTTGGGCCTCGCCCGCGCCGAGCCACGCGATTCCTCCTCGGAGGAGTCGGGCTGGGACACGGAGGAGGACGAGTCTTTTCAGACTCAGTGCGTCCCCTCCGACTCGCCCGAGTCGGAGCCTCGGAGGAGGTCCCCCCCCCCCACCCCGGAGGATACCCGGTTCTCCGATTTCGTGAGGGATATGGCCAAGGCTTTGGCCTTCCCTGCGGATCCGGAGGAGGAGCCCCGAGCCGAAGAGCTCGAGGCCCTCCAATACGACTTCCCCCCAAGGGAGGCCTTCACTGTACCGGTTCCCCCGATGCTGGAGTGGCTTCTCTTCCGCATGTGGGAGAGCCCAGCCTCGACACCAGTGTTGAGCAAGCGGATCTATTCCATGTATCGAGTCCGCAAGAGCCCCGGGTTCCAGAAGGCGCAACTTCCACACCACTCCATGGTGGTGGAGTCGGCCATGCATCGACTTAAGAGTCAAAAGATGCACTCTTCGATGCCCCCGGGGAAGGAGGCCCGGAGCCTGGATGCCCTCGGTAGGAAATGCTTCCAGGGCTCTATGCTTGCTTGTCGGGTCCAGACATATCAGCTGTACATGGGTATGTACCTCCAAGACCTGGCGAAAGAACGTCAGGGTTTCTCTGCCGGTCTCTCCGAGGAACCCCTGCAGCGGTTCCAAGCCTTGTCCTCCGGGATTCGAGAGTGTTCGAAGTTCATTTCTCGAGCGGCCTATGATGGCTTCGAGGCCTCGGGGCTCGCCGCCAGGCTTGGCTTCAGTCCTCCGACCTCGAGCCCTGGGTGCAGGACAAGTTGGTCGATGTCCCCTGCAGAGGTGAAAACCTCTTCGGCAAACCCATGGCCGAAAAGGCGGCGGAGCTCGAGTCGGAGACTCTCACCAGGACTCGCCTTTCTAGAAAGTCCTCTACCCCTTCACAGAAGAAGAAGGGCTCGGGGAAAAAGCCCTTTTACCCGAAGAAGGTGTTTGCTTATACGCATCACCAACCACAATACCCACCACAACCCCCCTTCAGGGGCAGCGGCCTAGGGGACAGGGTAACGGATCCCGGAAGCAGAAAGCCCCCAAATCCGCCACGCAGGCCCCAGCCCAACAGGGCGGGGTTTTTTGACTATGCCAGCATAGCCCCTCCCCCTCAGGGGCCTTCGTCCGGTACGGGGGGTCGGCTGACCCACTTTGCCCACAGGTGGTCAGCTATAACATCCGAGGCCTGGGTATTGCAGATAGTTCGAGAGGGCTACCTCCTGCATTTTCACCAGGTGCCTCCCACCTACTTCCCAGGGGAGCCTCCGAGACCCCCTCTGCACAGGGACTTACTCCTTCAGGAGCTGCAAAGTCTGCTTCAGGAACGGGCGGTGGAGCCCGTGCCCCAACACTTGTGGGGCCACGGGTTTTACTCGAGGTACTTCCTGGTTCCAAAGAGAACAGGAGGCCTCAGGCCCATTCTAGACCTACGCAACCTCAACAAGTTCCTGCAGCGGGAAAAGTTCAAGATGCTTACCCTTGGAACCCTGCTGCCCTACCTTCAGCGGGGAGATTGGCTATGCTCCTTGGATCTAAAGGATGCTTATACCCACATCCTTATCCATCCGGACCACCGACAATACCTAAGGTTTGTGGTGGCGGGGAATCATTATCAGTACCGGGTACTGCCCTTTGGCCTGTCCTCCGCACCCAGGGTGTTCACGAAGTGCCTGGCGGTGGTAGCCACCTTCCTAAGGCTTCAGGGTCTCTTCATCTTCCCATACCTGGACGATTGGCTCATCCGGGCATCGTCTGCTCCAGGGGTCGCCCAAGCCACCCAGCGTACGGTGGCCCTGCTTTAGCACTTGGGCTTCGTCATAAACTTCGAGAAGTCCGCTTTGCTCCCCTCCCAGGACCTCGAGTTCATAGGGGCACGGCTGGACACTCGGCAGGCTCGTGCTTTCTTGCCTCTGGAAAGGGCCAACAGGCTCACGGCTCTAGCCGGCAGGTTCAGCGGCAGGTCGCCGGCCTCGGCCAGACAGTTCCTGCAGCTACTCGGACACATGGCCTCCACGGTCCATGTCACTCCGAACGCCCGTCTACATATGCGGCCTGCTCAGTGGAGCCTTCGCACTCAGTGGCATCAGGCCACAGGGAGACTGTCGGACCTGATACAGATTTCCGACCGTCTGGTCTCCTCCCTGAACTGGTGGCTTCACCTGCCCAACCTAGTGCTCGGCATGCCTTTTCAGTCTCCCCCACCGTCCCGGGTGCTCACGACAGATGCCTCCCTCCTGGGATGGGGGGCGCACTGTCGAGGGACATGCACGCAGGGCCTTTGGATGCCTTGGGAGGCCGCCCAGCAGATAAACTTCCTGGAGCTCCGGGCGATCCGCCTAGCTCTGCGGGCCTTCTCTCACCTGACGTTCGGCCAGTCTGTACTGGTACAGACGGACAATCAGGTTGCAATGTTCTGCTTGAACAAACAGGGGGGCACGGGCTCCCTCCTTCTATGTCGGGAAGCCCGGAGGCTGTGCTCTTGGGCTGTCGATCACGACATCCTCCTCAAAGCGGTTTACCTGTCAGGGCAGGACAACTGCCTGGCGGACAAGCTGAGTCGGATGCTGCTACCACACGAGTGGAAATTGAACCCTGAGGTGGTCCAGCAGATCTTCCGCCGGTGGGGCTCTCCCACTGTGGATCTTTTTGCCAGTCCCCTGAACAGGCAGCTCCCCAGATTCTGCTCCCGGCACCCCTATCCTTCGCGGGAGGCGCCGGATGCTTTCCTCATCCCGTGGTCCACGGGTCTGTTGTATGCCTTCCCTCCTACGCCACTGGTGGCCCGGACATTGTTCAAAGTTGTCCAGGACAGGGCCTCCGTGATCCTGGTGGCGCCTCGGTGGCCGAGACAGCCGTGGTTCCCTCTACTACTACAGCTGGCGGTGGACACCCCTCTTCCTCTGGGGTTCCAGCCCGACCTCCTGACCCAGGATCAGGGCACTCTTCTGCACCCCAACCTCAGGGCCCTACACCTGACGGCCTGGCTGCTGAAAGGGTAGTCCTAGCTCCGCTACGGCTAGCCCCGGAGGTGGAAGCCATTGTCCTAGCTTCTCGGCGTCCCTCCACCCGGAAGCCGTACGCCCTCAAATGGCGTCCCTTCTCGGTCTGGTGTTCTCAGCGATCTGAGGACCCCTTCGCCTGTTTAGTATCGGTGGTGCTGCAATATTTGCTTCACCTCTCCGATCTCGGTCTCAAATCCATCTCTGTCAGAGTCCACCTCAGTGCTCTCTCTGCACATCATTCTCCGGTCGAAGGCCGGCCTCTCTCCTCGCATCCCTTGGTGGTGCGTTTCCTCAGAGGCCTCTTTCTGCTTAAACCTCCGTTGCGCCCCCCAGCCCCTGACTGGGACCTCAACGTGGTTCTGCAAAGGCTTACCTGTCCACCTTTTGAGCCCATGGCTACCTGCCCTCTCCGTTTTCTCTCCTGGAAAACTCTCTTCTTGGTGGCCCTCACGTCCGCGAGGCACATGAGTGAGCTACAAGCCCTAGTGTCAGAGCCTCCGTACACTAGGTTCTACAAGAATAGGGTGGTACTGCGGACCCACCCCAAGTTTCTTCCAAAGGTGGTCTCCCCCTTTCACATCAACCAGGAGGTGGTTCTTCCGACCCATAAGTGAGGACTGATTCCTGCTGCTCCTGGAGAACACCTGTTACAGGTGAGTAACTACTCTTTCCCAAATAACTATCCTCATAAAAAGGAATATTTGGCCACTGATCTTTGCAGAAAACTGCAAAGATCATGATACTAGCCGCAGATGCCTAGGAGAATATTTGACCACTATTTATGGCACTTTTTAAATATGCCAAAATATATTTGAGAGGTCCCAAAGAAGATATTTGGAGCATATTCAGGGAAATAACTCATTGGTTCGATCTGTTCAACCAGCCAGAACGGGCTCTCCAAGCACTTTACCTCTGAGGGTTCTTCAGTAGCCATAGAGGCATTTATGTGTCCCAGTATCAAGGAAACCTATGTCTTGCTCTGACACATGGAGCAGCTGTCTCATGGATTTCCGACTGGATTGAAAAAATATTTATTTATTTAACAGTTTTATATACCGCCTTTCAGAAAAATCAAAGCGGTTTACATAGAACAAAACTTGAACATTACATTGAAACTTATTCAAACAATTGAAATTACAGTGAACATTAAATTGTATATAATAAAAATGGTAATTTGAGGGTTACAATGCTGAGTAAATGCTGATTAGGTATATAGATAGTTTAAACATATATACAGATTTAAATATTTACAAATTTCAAAAATCCTATCATCTTATCTGAGTAAGGAAAAATGTATTGTAGTTCACTAGAATTATTAGTGTAAAGAGTAAATGTGATAATGTGGAGAATTGGGTATTGTAATATAGAGTAAGAAAAAGGAAAAAGTAAGTTGTGAATTAATGAATATGAGTATACATGAGTTTAAGTGGGAAATGTTTCATCTATTGGGAATGAGTCTCCAAAGTACTCTATAGTACTTTTTGAAGCTGAAGGCATTAAAATTCAAACAAAAGGCATTAGGATACTTCTCCAACACAAAGGATAATAGAAGATAACTGGTAACTGAGGTAAACGGAAACCAAAAGTCCTGCTAACCTTAGCAGCTGTTTTTCATTAAACAAACCAGTACTCAGCACAGCTTCTTGTATCTCTTTCAAACAAAAGGTAAACTTTATTCTTGGCACAACTGTTGTTTTCCCAGTTCAAACAAACTTCTGGTAACACACAGCTTCTTTGCTTTAGAAGGAAATTCTCACTTGGTAAAACACATCCTTGGCTTTAGAAGACTATTAGCAGTTACAGAGTTATGCACAATGCAGCTTCTCACTCTTTCTCAGTTCTGCTTAGTAAGGCTCAGTCTTCTTTTAAACAGAATGAGCAATCCATTGGAGAGATTCCTAGGTCAGACTCTGGCACATAAGAATTGACCTGCATTTCCTCCTGGGCTAAAGAATGCTCATTGCCTTCTACAGTCTTAAAAGCTTCCTCAGCTTCTCTGTCTTGTAGGAACTTTTGAAACTGGCTCCACAGCAGATCTTTCTGATTGGGCACAGTTACTTTGGGAGAATAAGCCTTTCTCTCAGTGAACACTTATGCTAATGTTTCTAGTGTTTTTAGCTCAGCTGCTCTGCTCACTGCTGGGGTTTGGCTTTTTCCTCTCTCAAGCGTCTCCACCCACCTTCTGGCAGTTGTAGAGCTCAGGTCTGGCTTTTGTACACTAGCTGTTGCAAACTCTTCCTGTTCATCTGTAAGCTGTTCAGCTATACATCTGTTGGCTTCACTTCTAGGAGCATTTCTCAGACATCCACTGCTTCCTTTTCTACTGACCTCTTTCAGCTTCTGGAAGTCAGACTTCTTGTGCCTTTCTCCACTCTTTCTCTCATGAGATCCCTCCTGAAAGCCTTCCTGGAATCCTTCTTCCTCTCCAGGATCTCCCAGGGCTCTGGGATATCTCTTCCCACTGGAATCCCCTTGCTCCAGGATCTCTCCTTCTCCTGTGGAAGTGACTCTCCCTTCCTTCCTTCCTCTCTGGTCAGAGTGAAGTTTTAAAAACCGTTTCTTCCCTGCCACACCCTTGCCTTTGCACAGGCCTTTCCAATCAGTATCTAAGCCTGCCCCCACTTCAGAGTCTGGACATGGCTTAGCCTCAGCAGAGACAGGATTTTTTTTCTTTCCTGCTCTGCAAGCTCTGTGCATAGCTTGTCTGTCACTTGTTTTAAAGGCAGAAACATGGTTTTCTTCTATCTCCATCTGTTCTTGGCCGCTCTCATCATCACAACAGAAAGTATCTTGCCACCTTTTAGTCAACACATGAATCCCTCTGAATATCGGAATTATTGAAATTTTCTTAGTCTTGCCCCTCCAGTCTGTACCTTTGAAGAACTTTCTCCCATACTTCTTTCAACAGCTGTGTGTTCAGTATGTTTAGACTCTTGTTTCAGATTCACTTCAGATAACATAAACAGTTTGATTCTTCATCCAGGACTATGCAGATTAGCTCAGTTATTGTTACTGGACACAAGTGGTCTCTACATAACTTACAGCTTTATTAAGATAATTTTTGGAGGTGGAGCTAATTTGGGTTTGCTATGACAGAGTATGACGAATCATGCAGTCAAGGCTTTTTAAGTTCTTATTCTTATTTACTTTTCTGTTCTTTCGTTTTAAAAATGTAGAGTATGTGGTGTAAATCAGACTCCTAATTCAGTGGATTTAGAGTTGTATTTTTTAAGTGGCATAAAGTGAAAACTGCACAAAGATATGAAGATTTTTGCAAAGCATTTTATATTACAGAAAATATGCCTCTCTCTCCAATTTGGAAGTGAGGAATTTAGATGTACAGTTTACTGCCTCTCTTCATATGGAGGTTCACATCTCTGCCACAGCACATTCAACCCTTATGAAGCTATGAAGATAAGAAAATTGCACCTGTATTTGAACACAGAATGCTGAGGTTAACAATGCACTTGCTGGTTTTATTCCAGCTAAACTACTGCAGTGCTTTATACATCTGCCTACCTCTTAGGTTAACATATAAAGTGAAAGTGGTTCAAAACATAGCTACACAGGTGATCTTGGGGAAAACGTTCGAGATGAGTTGCCCTACTTTTGCAGCAGTTACATTAGCTCGCTTATTACAGTTAGTGCTATATTTCAGATTCGGATCTTGAGGTGAATAGGCCCAGAATATATATATGAAAAAAAGATCAGATGGTAGGACTACCAGCAATTAGTTCTAATCGGGACATCCTATTAGAGATGGCCTTGATGCATGGGATAAGGCAAGTGCAGTGTCAAATTTAACTCACATCTTTCTCAGAAGTTCAAAGCGAGCTACATTCAGGTGCACTAGGAATTTTTGCTATCCATTGGAGGACTTACAATTTAACTTTGTACCTGAGGCAATGCTGAAAATCAGCTTTCTCTTGTTGCCCCTATATTGTTGAATATATTGATTTAGAAAGTAAATTAAAACTTGGATCTTTTTTGGGAACCTGAGAGGCAGGACCCTGCACTAAGCTAGAAATGCACACTGTGCATCTGGTGCCCCCCTCAAGCCCAGCCACGTGTAATAATGCACTTTATTTTGAGCTTCTTAGAAACCCAGTGATAATATCAGCGCCCTTTCTGTGCTTGCGCCCGGTGTGGCCACACCTCTCGCACAGCCCTTGGTACGGCCCTGCTGACAGGTACTTGTGATCTAAATTGGCCACGGTTGGAAACAGGATACTGGGCTTGATGGACCTTGGTCTGACCCAGAATGACATTTCTTATGCTCTTGACTATATGATCCTTTGGTACACTTTTATGGAATGAACTCTTTCTGAAGGAATTTAAGATTAATGGCATCATTGTGAAAGTAGTGTATGGGAATGTCTGGATATTTATTTTATTTATTTATTTAACATTTTTATACCGCATTTTCCAAAGTTCAACTGCAGTTTACATTAAACAAGGAACTGAATTGTACAGAGAGGTACATATTCATTACATGGAACGAATTAACTATATACAATGAACAGAGTAACATTGTAACATTGTGGACTATAGTACAATTAGTGTAACATAGTAACATGATTAGTAACTATTTACATTTACATTCTTTGGAGGGCTTAATGGACAGGGTTTCCTGGGGGGTAATGATGGTTGTAGATTATTTAGGTTAGATCAATATCTGTTTTGTTAAGTGCGGTGTTAGAGGACGGAGTTGTTTCTTCAATTATATTTCCAAAGTGAACAAATGGGTTTTGGTTGTTTTTCAGAAAGTGGTAAGGTCATCTATTGACCTTATACTGTCTGGGAGATTATTCCAGGTTACCGGGGAGAAATGTGAAAAGGCTCTGTTGTTGGTTAACTTGTTGGATTTTCTAAATTCGAGTGGGGTGATGAGCTTGTTTTTATTGCACTCACGTTGGTTTCGGATCCTGTTCTCCTTGGTGATGAGGGTAGTGAGGTAGGATGGGGCAATATCTTTGATGATTTTGAATGTAGCTACAGTATAAGAATTTTGTATTGAAAGCAGCCCTGAATTGGGAGCCAGTGGAGGTTATAGAGCACTGGTGTGATGTGTTCAGCCAGGTTGATGTTGGATGTAATTCTTGCTGCCATGTGTTGGGCAATCTGCAGTTGTCTTATGGAGTGTTTGGGTATACCATGCAGTATAGAATTACAAAAGTCGAAGTGGGGGGTGATGAGGATGTTAATGACTGATTTAAAGTCGTGAGTGTGTAGGAGTGGACGGAGCTCTTTGAGCATTTTAAGTTTCTAATAGATCTTTTTTTGTTGTTTGTTTTATGTGGGATATTGAAGATTATGTTGGATTGATTTGGTAGTGGATGAAAAAATGTTCTGGAACGGAACTAGATGTCTCTTTATACATATGTTTGTACACTTGAACATTATTTTAAGCCTTAATGATGGAAGTATGACAGTATATTGAATGGTCAGAGAAATTTGCCTTATTTTTTTATATTGGCTATTGTATTTTATTTGTTGTTTTTTTTAATATCCTTTTGGCCTTTTGTATTTTTATTGTGTTATATCATTGTGAGTGACTCCTTAGGATGCCAAGGAAGTGGTATCAAATTATTTTTAAATAAACATAAAAAAAATACATAAACAAATTTCCATCAAGGTAACAGAGTGCCCAGGACCCCTTGTTTTTCTTTTGTGCCTCTGAACATTTCTCTTCCCCCCCCCCCCCCCCATGTGCACTTGTGCATACATTCTCTCAAAATTGGCAAAGAGACTGGTAGAACTTTATAGATTAACTAATTTATTGAGGCATGAGCTTTCAAGTGTCCACTTTATCAGATACATTGAGTACCCTGGGTGTGGACTGAATTAAAATAGGTATAGTTATTTAATTTATTATAATTTGCTTGACCGCCATTCAAACTGGAAAATAGTCTATGAGGACAGTGTACAATCTAAAATAAAACTAAAGAACAATGATAAGAAAGGACATAAACTAAAGAACGGGCATAAATTGGGTTCATAAAACCATTCATAGAATCAGTCTCACCACTCCCTGGCTATTAAGATTCCAACCCAAAAGCTCATTTAAAGAAAGATTTATGTTTGTTGAATTTGAGAAAGAAGGCTGTTGATGTTGATATTGAGAGAGGGAATTTCAGATGGAAGGTGTTAAGAAAGCAGCTGAAGCCCTATCCTGAAAGGGGGAGGGGGAAAAAGCTAAGAAGTTTGGGAAGAATAGAGAGTCCATGAAGATGTGCAAGAAATGAAACAATCACTAGGTACATAGGGAGTCTTGAAGGACTACAAAAGGGGACTGCTACTTCTGGAGAGAAATCTGCAATAGTGAGTATATACTTCTGGGACTTTTTTTGAAGGGAATTCTTTGGATTAAAGCTGATTAATCTGTGAACCCAGTGTATTTGTTAAATCACTCAGGGCCTAGTAGCAGCAGTTTAAGTTTAAATTTAAAACACAGACGAGAGCTTTCTAGTTAAATTTAGAACCCAGCGGAGAGCTTGTAGTTTACATTTCATACTAAGTCAGAGCCTATCAGCAGCAAAGAGCTTTAGTTTAAATCAAATCAGAATTTATTTATTTTTTTTAGTGCCATCAAGTCAGTGTTGACTCATAGTGACCCAGCTACCTGTGGCTTTTCTTGGCAATGTATCACCAGAAGTAGATTGCTAGCCTTTTCTTCCGAGGCAGTGGAAGGTAAAGTGACTTGCCCAAAGTCACAAGGAGTGCCAGTGGGAATCAAACCCTTGATCTTCTAGATACCAGGCAGTTGCTCTAACCACTAGGCTACTCCTCCACTCCAAAATCAGAATATAACTTAGCATAAAAGGCAAAACAAGGTCAGTATTCTTTGAGCAATAAATAAAGTCTTCTAGAGACCTTTACAAAGAGGCCTTCTACCTAGGGGGCAAGAGACCTGTGAAACTTTTTAAATAGGTGTTAAAGCCAGGTGGCAGGTCAAAAGGCCATTTTGAAAGACTCCTTCTATCCAAGCAAGGACTGTTAATCACCCAGGAAGTTGGTCACTGCTTACCTCAGAAGCACAGGACCAGGGTACTGTGTAGCAGCCCTCTTTTAATAAGTCTTATTTCCTCCTTCCCTCCCTCCCTCCCCAACATCTACCCACCCCTGGGATAATCGTAGCTTTATAGATATTTACACAGCGTAAAGGAAAGAAGCTGCTCTCGGGTGCAGCTCTTTATCCAAATCAGTCATACATTAAGGACATTAGAATTAATTAAGCTTCAGGTGAACAAGGTATATTAAATGTATTAGGTACACTTTTATTAGTATAAGTATCACAGCAACCCTTAGTAAGTAAAGAACTTAAAGATCTAAACACAAGCTTAAAACTAAGATGCAGACAGCAGTCCAGCAGCGAGATGGGGGCTTTCCAGTCTTTTGTATTGAGTGTCACATGTATGATTTTCTCCCAGTTGGTGAGAGGTCTTACATGTGCACTAGGTGCAAGGAGCTCTTTGCTCTCAGAGAACAAGTCTGTTCTCTAGAGGCTAGAGTAGCAGACTTGGAAGACACAAGGAAGACAGAGAGGTACATAGACGAGACCTACAGGGATATAGTCCTGAATCCCACCTCCAGTTTGGCAGCATCCCTGTTGCCATGGAGGAGAGAGGTCATGTGACAGGAGAGCATCACCCTGATGTGGCAAGAAGTGATCCTGTAACTAGGACCTGTCCTCCAGGTGATGTAAAACCCTCTTGCACCGAGGACGTATCTCCAGAGCCATGTGCCCATGAGGGAAGGGTTAGGACAGCCGTTATAGTTGGTGATTCGATCATTAGGCATGTAGATAGCTGGGTGGCTGATGGACGTGAGGATCATCTGGTAACATGCCTGCCTGATGCGAAGGTAGTGGACCTCACTCACCACCTAAGGTCTTAGATAATGCTGGGGAGGAGTCTGATGTCTTGGTACATGTCAGTACCAATGACATAGGAAAATGTGGTAGGGAGGTTCTGGAGGCTAAATTTAGGCTTTTAGGTAGGAAGTTGAAATCCAGAACTTCCAGGGTAGCGTTCTCTGAAATGCTTCCCGTTCCTCGCGCAGGACCCAAAAGGCATGCAGAGCTCCTGAGTCTCAATGCGTGGATGAGACGATGGTGCAAGGATGAGGGTTTTGGATTTGTTAGGAACTCGGGAACATTCTAGGGAAAGGAGGGGCTCTTCTGAAGGGATGGTCTTCACCTTAACCGGGATGAAACCAGGCTGCTGGCATTAACCTTTAAAAAGGAGACAGCAGCTTTTAAACTAGATAAAAGGGGAAAGCCAACAGTCACCCAAGAGCGCATGGTTTGGAACAATGTATCCTTGAAGGATACTACCAAAGGCAGAGAGGTTCCAAAAAACAGTAAAGTAGCCCAAATGCTCTTGAGTATGGAGCAGACACAGATTAAAGATTCCATATTACCTATGCCTACCAATAGCCAGATTAATATGAATAAAATACAGTCTCTAAAATACTTGTATGCAAATGCTAGAAGTCTAAAAAATAAAATGGGAGAGTTAGAATATATAGCACTAAATGAGAGGTTAGATATGATTGGAATCTCAGAGACATGGTGGAAGGAAGACAACCAGTGGGACACTATTATACCTGAGCACAAACTATATCATAATGATAGAGCTGATCAAATTGGTGGAGGAGTTGCACTCTATGTTAGAGAGGGCATTGAGTCAGAAAGGATTAAAGTTTTGCAAGAAACAAAATTTGCTGTAGAATCTCTATGGATTCAAATTCCATGTAAAAGGGGGAAGGCGATGGCAGTGGCGGTGTACTATAGACCGCCTGGCCAGAATGAACAAATGGATGATGAAATGCTCAAAGAAATCAAGGAACCTAACAAACGTTATAGCACAGTAAAAATAATGGGTGATTTCAATTACCCCGGTATCGACTGGGTCAGTGTCACGGCAGGACATGCTAGGGAGATAAAGTTCCTAGATGAAATAAATGACTACTTCTTGGAGCAGCTGGTTTATGAACTGACCATAGGGGAAGCC
Source organism: Ichthyophis bannanicus (assembly GCA_033557465.1). Taxonomy (NCBI): domain Eukaryota; kingdom Metazoa; phylum Chordata; class Amphibia; order Gymnophiona; family Ichthyophiidae; genus Ichthyophis; species Ichthyophis bannanicus. The sequence goes on from CM066033.1 coordinate 1,224,354,340, forward strand.
ATATTGGACCTAGTCCTTAGTGGAACACCAGATCTGATGCAAGAGATAAGGGTGTTGGGGCCACTTGGCAATAGTGATCATAACATGATCGCGTTTGATTTAATTAGTGAAGGACAGATGGTAAGGAAATCCACAGTACTACCTTTTAACTTTCGAAAGGGAGACTATGATAAAATAAGGAAAATAGTTAAGAAAAACTAAAAGGAGCATTTGCAAAGGTTAAAGACTTACATCAAGCTTGGGTGGTGTTGAAAAATACTATCTTGGAAGCCTAGAACAGCTGCATTCCATGCTTTAAGAAAAGTGGAAGGAAGTCCAAAAAACTGCCAGCATGGTTTAAAGGTGAGGTCAGGGAGGCTGTTGTTGCCAATTAAACTTCTGTGAGGAAATGGAAAAAAAAGCCAAATGATGAAAACTGGGAACAGCACAAGCACTGGCAAGTTAAATGCAAGGCAGGCATTGATAAGGCAGGCAAAGGGAGAATTTGAGAAGAAGTTTGCTGCGGAAGCAAAAACGCATAATAAAGACCTTTTCAAGTACATTTGTAACAAAAAACCCATGAAAGAGTCAGTTGGCCTATTAGATGATAGAGGGGTTAAAGAGGCAATAAGAGGCGACAAAGCGATAGCGGAGAGACTGAATGAATTCTTTGCTTCGGTCTTTACTGAAGAAGATGTAGGGATGTTACCCATGATTGCAGTGGTATTTAAAGGTGCCGAAGAATTGAAGGAAATATCGATACATCGGGAAGATGTATTACAACTATTAGATAAACTGAAGAGTAGCAAATCACCTGGACCGGATGATATACATCCAAGGGTGTTGAAAGAACTGAAATATGAGATTGCAGACCTGCTATTAGTAATCTGTGAACTATCATTAAAATCATCTGTAATACCTGAAGATTGGAGGATCGCCAGCGTAACGCCAGTTTTTTAAAAGGGTTCCAGGGGTGATCCGGGAAACTACAAACCGGTGAGCCTGACGTCAGTACCGGGAAAAATGGTAGAAACCATCATAAAGAACAAAATTGCTGAACATGTAGATAGTCATGGCTTAATGGGAGACAGCCAACATGGCTTTAGACAAGGAAGATCTTGTCTTATTAATCTGTTATGTTTTTTTGAAGGTGTGAATAAACAGGTAGACAAAGGTGAGTCGGCTGATATATTGTATTTGGACTTTCAGAAAGCTTTTGACAAGGTCCCTCATCAGAGACTTTTGGCAAAACTAAAGAGTCATGGGATAGGAGGCAATGTGCCATTGTGGATCAGGAACTGGCTAAAAGATAGAAAGCAGAGGGTAGGGCTAAAAGGCCAGTTTTCCCAATGGAGAAAGGTGAATAATGATGTACCCCAGGGATCTGTGCTGGGTCCGCTGCTTTTTGACATATTCATAAATGACCTGGAAAAGTGAATAACAAGTGAGGTTATGAAATTTGCAGATGAGACAAAACTATTTAAAGTTGTTAAACCCCATGAGGATTGTGGAAAATTGAAAGAGGATCTTGATAAATTGGAAAACTGGGCATCAAAATGGCAGATGAAATTTAATGTGGACAAGTAAAAAGTTATGCACCCAGGGAAGAACAACCCAAACTATGGTTACACGATGCAAGGTTCCACATTAGGATCCATTACCCAGGAAAAAGATTTAGGCTCTATTGTGGATAACATGCTAAAACCCTCTGCCCAGTGTGCAGCGGCAGCCAAGAGAGCAAATAGAATGCTAGGTATCATAAGGAAAGGAATGGAAAATAAAACAAAAGATATTATAATGCCTCTGTATCATTCCATGGTGCCTTTTGGGGAAACTGCTAAGTACGTATGACCTAGATTGGCCACTGTTGGAAACAGGATACTGGGCTTGATGGACCTTGTATGGCATATCTTATGTTCTTGTGTGTCCAAAGCAAAATCTTGAACTTGGTTGAATGAAAGAAGACAGAAGAATAGTTAAGGGGAATTCACTTGGTGGAGATAAAAAATAAGGCATGGACTGATCCAGGATCAATCCTAACAGGGCCGTACCTAGCCAGAATTGCACCCTGTGCGACTTGCACAATGGGCGCATGCCCCACCCCCCTCCTCCCCATACCTCTGTTCAGCCGCTGCCTGCTTCTGTCCTGCTGCTGCCGCCCTCTGTTTTTCCACAGTAGCGCCAGCAGCAGGACAAGAGCAGGCAGAGGCTGGATGGAGGTATGGGGGGTGCCCGATGTGCAAGTAGCCGGCAGCAGCAGATCTGATCCCTCCCTGCTCTGATGTCATGTCAGAGGAGGGAGGGACCAGACCTGCAAAAAGACCCACGAAAAGGCTTAGGGGGTGCATTTCGGCTGCCTGCTGTTGCCCTGCCACCGCTGAGAGAACAAAAAGTAGCGGCGGCAGGGCAATAGCAGTTAGCCGAAATGCCCTCCCTAAGCCTTTGCTTAGTACCGTACCTAGCACAGGACTAGGTACAGTACTGAATCCCAATACCAGTTCTGTTCACTATCTTTGTAAGTGATATTGCAGAAGGGTTAGAAAGATATGTTGGCCTTTTTGTGGATATTATCTTAATTAATTTTGTTGTTTTTGTTTGTAGACATTTGCCTGTTTTTCAGCTATTCTTTGTGCATTGCAGCTTACTAAAGTATTAATGGTTTGTTTTGTTGCTATATGTGGAAATAAGGTCCAACAAGCAAGTTGTAGGTGACACCTTGGATTAACTTAAGGTATTTTGGACAAGCCTTTTGAGAGTTATCCTCTCCATCAAGTCAATAAGATCCTCATTCTCACACACCGCACTATCTACTCCTCTTCCCCTCAATATCTGGCAGACCTCCTCCGGTTCCATGTCCCATTCCCCCCCCCCTCCCCCATCTGCTCCACTCTGTTCACAAGTGCCTATTGGAGCTTCCTTCCCCCTCCCAGGCACACCTTGAGCGCACCCGTCGTTCTGCTGGTTTCTTTCTGGCCCCTCCCTCTGGAATTCCCTTCCCTTGGAACTCCGTTCAAATCTGCACTAAAGACCCACCTGTTCCAGCGTGCCTTCAACCTCCCTCACCCTCCTCCTTCCTAACGTTCTACTTTTCCTTCCCTTCTTCTTTTTCTTCTTCCTCTGCTACTTCTCTGTCCTTTCCTATCAATTATTGGTGTCCTGTTCTCACTCCAGCAGTCATTCGATTTTTGTACTGTACACCGCTGTATGTCTTTTGATCCAAGCGTTTTAGCAAATGTTTGAATAAAGAATTGTTTTTTGTTTGTTTGTGCGTTTGCTGAGCTTTTCACTTTGATTCCAGTGGAGCCAGAGAGATTGTTCGAGAATAATCCAGTGAGGCAGCACCATACCTAGCCATGTGTGAGTGGTGCAGCTGCATAAGGTTCAAAAGGATTAGGGGCGCATGTCGGGCTGTCAGCCTGGCCGGCCCGCCCCCTTCCCCATGTTGTCCTGCTGCCATCGCTGCCATTTTTTTGCTTTCTTGGAGGCAGCAGCAGCAGCAGTAAGGCAGATCAGCGTTTGTAGGCGGGTCAAGTCCCTCCTTCCCTTCTCTGATGTAGGTTGCATCAGAATGGGAAGGACCAGGCCAGCCATTCAAATGTGGGTCTTTGTAATTCAGCGTTTGCATGGCTGCCCTGGTCCCTCCCTCCTCTGACGCAACCATCAGAGAAGAGAAGGAGGGATCCGGCCTGTCTACAAATGTGGATCTGCCTCACTGCTGCTGCTGCCGCCTCTGAGAAAATAAAAATGTGGCGGCCATGGGAGGGCAATGTGAGGGGCTGGGTGGGGGCAGGCAAGGGGGGGCATACCAAATGGGGAAATAGCACAGGGCGCAATTATGTCTTTGTACGGCCCTGCAATGAGGAATGTGAGAATTGAGCTTAGATGTTTTGGTTTCTTGGCTCTTGTTTATACTGATATTATGCCCTAAACATGCTTACTGGGGTTTCCCTGCTTTCTGGCATGGGGATCCAAGGTGTCTGGAACAGCTTTGTATGATTGACCAGGAATAAGGAGGCTCCTACATAGGAAAACTAGGCTTCTTAGACCAGGGTTGGCCCAAGAAGCTTTATTATAAGCTCATTATCATTCAGCTTACTGTTGTTCAGCCTCCCATGGAGCTTTTCCTCCAGTTCTGAGTAAGCAATATATTCTTTTAAATTCATAAGTCTTGTGAAATAGCTATTTGCAATGGTCTCTTATTCAGCCTCAAATTGGGTGAATTTTGAGTAGTATCTGTAAAATGTCAAATTTTCAAGGATGCTTGTTCAAAGCATGCTCAGTAGTGCCATTTTTAAGTGGTGGTATTTTGGAGGAGTATGCTAAAATATTAAATGCTGTTGATATTATATCTGAAAACTGATGTTGAATAGTTTATGAGCATGTCTTTACATTGAGTAACCCAATTCAATATGCTGAAATTTACATTAGAGTTTGAAAAGCAGGTTTAGCAATCATTTTTGTCTTTGGAGAGTAGATGTTTAAAGCAGTTGTTCATCACAGCTGAACTCAAATGTGCTTATATTGAAATGCATGCCCCCGAGTCTTTAGAACACTCAAACCTCTCCTGTAGTTAAAACCAGTTTTGTTTGGATTTGGATTTTAAATTTATGTTGTTGCTCTCCAAATCCAAACTCAAATCAAGTTAAATTCAAGTATAATGGGTATTCTACCTGCCCTAGTGGGCTCATGATTTACTTTGTACATAGTGGAAGGTGAAATGACTTGCCCAAGGTCACAAGAAGCACCAGTGGGAGAAAGTAGGATGTGAGCGCTGTCTTCCCTGGGTTTCAGCCTACTGCTCTAAGCATTAGGTAGGTGATCTATGCAAAAAAACCAAACCCTTAATTCTTGCACTCATTCACGCTCCAGATCTTTGAAGGGATTTATTTCTATTTTCAGCAGTTTTGTTTGGGTCCTCTTTTGCCTTTTCTTTGACAAATAAAGGCCAACTGTAGAGAGGAGATAGCTGTTTATGAAGGAGTCATGCTTTGTTGTTTTATTCAAAAATGCACTGACATGATGGGGGTGTATCTTTCAAAAGCTAGGGACAAATATGCATTCTTTTAATCCAGCTAGGATTATGTAATCCACCTAGAAATGAAAATGTTAAGGGGGTAAGCAAATGTGAATAAATAAAAAATCTATCATTGTTACTTATTATCTGAGTGTTTTATTTCTTTACAAAAAATTTGAGGACTATTCCAAATTTGTGAGATTACATAATTCCACTGAAAATAAGACTGTTGTGCTATAGAAATAAATTACAGTTGTGGTCAACATTATTGGCACCCTTACAGTTAAACCCCTTAATGTCCAATACATATCTCCTTAAAAAAAGTGGCCAGTAAAATGACTTTGGACTATATATGCACACATATTTGACACACAAAAGAATCAAATAAAACAAGACCAATTAAAAAAGGAAATAGTATAAAAACCGTGACATTGCTAGGATATAATTAAACGGAATAAAAAGGAAGGTTTACCACGAGAGAGGATTTGTGCCTTTCACTGTAAACAATCCAACAAAAAATTTTGGGTAATTAGAAAAAGGGTTAGGAGTTTATCTCTTAGTCTGAAGAATTTATAGTGGGATGAATGGTGGTTTTTGATAGTAGAGCTAAGGATATGATTATTGGCACCCTTATAAACAATTCAAATCAATTTGAACAGAAGAACCACATTCCCATTGCAGTAAAATTAGATGCACCTTTGATCAATTGTCAGTACTCACATGACTTGAATCAACCAATGAATGATGGCTCTAATGTTTAAAATGGCCACATTCGCTTCCTGTTCCATTTTCACAATGGTGAAGACAAAGAGAGCTGCCTGAGATTGTCAGAAATGCCTTTATCACTAAACATCAAACTTTAAAGGGGTGGAAGGCCATCTCCAAAGATCTGTGTCTACAGTTAGCATTGTTATTAAGAAGATTTCTGCTCATGAAACTGTCAAGAACTGTCCCAGGACGTGGTGGGAACAGCAAAATTAATCCAAGAAGTCTTTGAAAGTTAGTGCGAATTGTTGGAAAAACATCCCGTACAACATCCAAAGAGCTTAAGACTGACCTGGAGCAATCTGGAGTGGTGGTTTCAAACCCCTCCATATATCGCATACTAAACAAAGAAGGACTTCATGGGAGAAGGTCAAGGAGGAGCCCACTGCTCAAAGACAGACGTAAAAAGGCATGCCTGATCTTTACCCAAAACCACAATCCTTCTGGGAAAATGTTCTGTGGACAGATGAAACCAAACTTAAGCTCTTCAGCAATGCAGACCAGCGATGCATTTACAGGTGAAGAAATGAAGCTTATAAGATAAAAATATACCCTTCCTACAGTTAAATATGATGGAGGTTCCATAATGTTGTGGGGCTGTTTTGCTGCCTCAGGAACTAGAGGCCTGGACTGTATTAAAGGAAACATGAAGTCAGAGAACTACCAAGGTATTTTGGAACTAAATGTGCTACCTACCTACAAAATACATCCAAAAGTACAAATAAATGGTTAAAAAGGGGAAAAAATTGACTATTTTAAACCGCTCAGCAATGAGTCCTGATCTCAAGCCAATCGAGAACCTTTGGAAAGAGCTGAAATCTGCCATTCGTAAAAGGAATTCCAGAAACATTCATGAGCTGGAACAAATCACAATTGAAGAGTGGGCGAGACTACCAGCAAAAAGATGTATGAAACTTATAGATGGCTACAAGAAATGTTTGGAGGCTGTCAACACTGCCAAGGGTTGTTCAACCAAATATTTGTGAAGGGTGCCATTAATCCTGTCCTGGTCATATTTTGTTTTTTTTCTCAGAAATTACTATATCTAAGTTGTACAGACATTGTTGTTTTTGTTGTATACTTTTGAAAATACTATTAAATATTATCATGACATACAGTTAGAATATTGCCAATGATTTCTCAAGATATTGTACACAACATACCCAAAATGCAAGGGTGCAAATAATGTTGACCACAACTGTATAATAGTAGTAAAAGCTTTTACCATGTGCACGACTTTGTGCAGATGCAAGCCTGAATGATACTATGCAAGAAATTGTTATCTCTGATGACTTTGAAAATAAATTATTTTGGATATTTAAAAGTATAAATATATACTGCATTCTATCTTTGATCTGATAGTGTAATGGACTTCATAGGCTGCTGCTTCAGATCTCTTTGATATTCTTGGGTAGACTTCTATTTATTTATTTTTATTTATTTAAAGGTTCTTTTATATCGCTTTTACAGGGATCAAAGCAGTTTACAATGTAACAACATTTTACATAGAACATGAGATAGATGCTGTCTACAATGTAGCGACAAAGTAACAATATTTTACAAAAAAACAAGAGATAAGATATGATTAATACAAATGGGTAGTACAATCAAGACTGTTGAGAAGAGAAAATGAACTGGAGGTTAACATGTAGCCAAAAATTCAGGCAGTTTAACTTATATACAAACTATATACAGTCTGTTTGGCGCAGTATATAAAATAAGGGATGTATGGATATGAGCGTATATTTGAGCATGATGACGGTAAACTTAAGTTGGGAGTATTTGATGTCTGTCAGAGTTTCCGAAGTGGTCTAAGAAGAGAGAGCTTTTCAGGCCTTTCCTGAAAGTGGATAGGTCAGAAGCTGCTAAGTTTATCTGGGAGCTTATTCCATAAGATTGGGGCTGCAAATGTAAATGCTCTATTGCTGGTGAAGACGTTTGTTTTGCAGAATTCAGAAGGGACTATTAGGGTGTTCCTTATCGTTCCTCCAGTTCAGTCCTCTACCTCTGGGTTGTCAATCTCCTCCTGCAGCTTGGAGACTGGTATGTCAATCTTCTGACATCACTGGATATAGCCTGCCACCCTTTCACTCCAACTCCAGTGTGACCAGTCTCCAGGCAGCAGGAGGACATGGCGAGCCCTAGGGAGGGCTCTCTGGAGTAATGAATAAGGAGCTAGTAGATTTGATATAATTGGCGTATACTTTACAGTTTGATTACTGATTTAAAAAAAAAAAGAAACACTGAGGGTCCTGTCACTCCGGGTTACAGGGCAGACTACAGGCTTTCTTGCTCCCTGACTCTGTGAGTGCTCTTGGGCAAGGCGGAGACTCAAGACATCGAGTTTGCTACCTCTTGCAAGAGATCACCGGTTCTCTCCTCCTTGACTGATTGGGGGAGAGCCCTTGGTGCTGGCAGCCCTTCATTCAGCTGCAGTGTCTCCTGGACAGCGTCAGAGGCAGCAGCTTGGCGGGACAACGGTGTTCGCCGGAAGAGTTGAGACACAGGGCTGATCTGTGATCCGCAGGAGTGTGAGTCCGCCCGGTAAGGCCTCCGGGACTAAGGACGGCTCTTAGCGGGGACCTGGCACTTTTCAGGGCCGGAGCAGCGTGGGGATGTTTTTCGCGCCCTTTTTCCTTTCGGCGGCAGTCCCGGTGGCCATTTTCGCTGTCACGGCAGCGCCGCATGGCGTTCAAAACGCTGCAGATTTCGGGTTTTGCACTTTTGAGTGAGGTTTGGTAAGTGGTGTTTGTTTTCTTTTCTGGCCCATTTTCATTCTTCTTGCTTCCTCATTGTCGGGAGTCCGGTGAAGCGGGTGGTCTCTTTGCGGCGTTTCAGGCCTTCCTGGAGGGAGGGGGCTTTAGATTCTTCGCGGGTTGGAAGTGCAGGAGCGTTCAATACATTAGTTTCTGTAATTTCTTTAGTTCTTTACCTTTGCTTTCGGCATTTTATTTCCTTCTTGTAAAAAAAAGAAAAAAAGAAAATCAGAACACAAAGCACAAACGGGATTATGGCATCTAGACCCCAATGCCTGGTGTGTGGCACCAGGAGGGGTACAGTGGCGAAGACGGGGGTCTGCCGGGGATGTGCAACCCTATCGTCCGCTGTGGAGATGCAAATGGATATCAATGAGACCCCAGATACGCAGGGACTGCAGGCAGGTCCGAGGGTAGCTTCCCCGCGATCGCCAGCACGCGACCCGGCTCTAGAGGAGCAGGCAGGGCCCTCCGGCTCTACCCTGGAAGCGTCAGGGTCGAGGTTTGGGGGGTTCAGTGCGGAATTTGTTCTGCTTCTGCATCAGGCCTACTGCCTGAGGCACCAAGAACAGGCATCCGGCCTCGGGGCGCTTGGTGGGGCAGCGCAGCTCCCGGCGGCGATAGGAGAGGTCGCTCAGGAGCCTCCAGCTGCTAAAAGAGCAAAGGCTATGGATTCTATGGCGGGAGACGGCGAATGGCCGGGGCTTCCGGATGTGGAGTGGGAGCAAGAAGAGGGTTCACAGGATCTAGAGGAAGGAGAGATCCAGGAGCCCGAGGATCAAGCGCAGATCATCAGGGTTTTCTGTAAAGAGGAGCTTTCGGCCTTGATAACGGAGTCTTTACAGATGTTGAAGTTGGTCACTCCGTCGGCAGTAGAGGAAGAAGTTGAGGATCCCGTAATTCAGGCGGTGAGACAAACCCAGGTGGTTTTTCCGGTGCATAAGGTAGTTGAAAAAATGATACAAGACGAGTGGGATCGGCCGGAAGCCGGTCTCCGCGGCATTCGGACCATGACTAGGCTTTACCCATTGGCCGATAAAGATAAGGAAAGGTTCCGGGTACCGAGGGTAGATGCGGTGGTGTCAGCGCTGACGAAGAAGACTACTATCCCGGTAGAGGGTAGTGCTGCTCTCAAAGACGCCCAGGATCGTAAGGTGGACGGTTTGTTGAAACAGACCTTTGAGGCGGATGTGCTGTCACTCCAGGCTTCCATATGTGGAGCCTGGGTGGCTAGAGCGTGTCTGAGATGGGTGCAACGCCTACGTCAGGCATCTCACGTGGATTCCGAGGACTTGAAAGAGCTAGATCGCCTTGAGTCCGGCACAGCTTACTTGGCGGACGTCCATTACGACTTAATTAGAGCATTGGCGAATAGTACCGCATCGGTGGTAGCTGCCCGTCGCTCGGTGTGGTTACGCAATTGGGCGGTGGATGGTTCGTCTAAGTCCAGACTCAGCAAGCTGCCTTTTAAAGGGGGGCTGCTTTTTGGAGAGGATTTGGATAAGTTGGTGAAGGATCTAGGAGAATCTAAGGCGGGCAGACTCCCAGAGGATAAGCCAAAGCAAGGGAAGTCCTCTCAAGGCTTTCGAGGGCAGTGGCGAGACTTCCACAGATTTCGTTCCCAACGGTTTGGTACCTTTCAAAGGGGCCGGTTTCAATCACGGGTGCAGGGGTTTCGCGGGTTTCGAGGGGCCAGTAGAGGTTTCTCCTCCTTCCCCTCCTCTGCAAACCGCAAGCCACAATGAAGCGAGGCGGGTCCTGGCGGACGGGGTGTCCATAGGAGGATGGCTCAGGGACTTTCTGTCTGCTTGGACCCACATAACCTCCGACCAGTGGGTGTTGGAGATCATTCAGCACGGATATGCACTAGAATTCGCTCGTCCAGTATGCGAAGCCTTCGTCATGTCGCCTTGCAGGGGCCCCAAAAAGGCCGCGGAGCTGCACCTTACATTGGACAGGTTGTTGCAGTTGAAGGTGGTCGTCAGGGTGTCCGATGCCGACTGCGGAGCAGGTCGGTACTCCATCTATTTCATGGTGCCAAATAAGGGTGGAACTTTACGGCCCATCTTAGACCTAAAAGCTGTAAATCGTTGTCTGCGAGTTCCACATTTCCGGATGGAGACTCTGCGATCCGTTATAGTGGCGGTCCGTCAGGGGGAGTATTTGACGTCCCTGGATCTTACAGAGGCGTACTTGCATATTCCCATCTGCATAGCACACCAGAAGTTCCTGTGTTTTGCTCTTCCTTGGGGTCATTATCAATTCCAAGCATTACCCTTTGGTCTGGCAACGGCGCCGCACACCTTCACCAAGGTGATGGTGGTGGTGGCGGCGGCATTGCGCAAAGAGGGCATTCTCGTGCACCCTTATCTCGACGATTGGTTGATTCGGGCGAAGTCCAAGGAGGAGAGTGTCCGGGTAACCGGCAGGGTGGTACAGTTCTTCCAGGAGCTGGGTTGGATAGTGAATCCCATCAAAAGTCGCTTGGACCCCTCGCAAAACCTGGAATATCTCGGGGTACGCTTCGACACGCAGAACGGGCAAGTGTTCTTACCGGACCAGAGGGCCAAAACATTGAGGACCTTGGTCCGCCAGTTTTTGAAGAAGTCGGCGCCGTCAGCGTAGGACTACCTTCGGGTGCTGGGCACGATGGCAGCAACGTTGGAGGCGGTCCCATGGGCCAAGTTTCATATGCGGCCACTGCAACGGTCTCTTCTGCACAGGTGGTCCCATCAAGCCGATTCCTTGAGCAAACGACTTCCCTGTCCACTCCAGGTCAGGCGATCGCTGAGATGGTGGTTGCGCCGGATATCTCTAGCGGCGGGCATGCCGTTGGAACAACCAGACTGGATCCCACTGTTGACGGATGCCAGCTTGGTGGGCTGGGGGGCTCACTGCGGGAGCCATTTCGCGCAAGGGATTTGGTCCCACCAGGAGGCCTCCTGGTCGATCAACCGGCTGGAGCTCCGAGCGGTGGCCCGAGCTCTGCAGGCGCTCGAGGACTTGGTGCAGGGGCGTCCGGTGCGAGTGCTCTCAGACAACTCGGCAACGGTGGTATACATCAACAGGCAGGGCGGCACGGGGAGTGCCGCAATGGAAAAGGAGGCGGACAAGCTATTCAGCTGGGTAGAACAGAAGTTGTCCGCGATTTCGGCGGCACACATTGCAGGAAAGGACAACGTCACAGCGGACTTCCTCAGCAGGGTTCACGTGGATGCGGGGGAGTGGGAGCTGCATCCCGAGGTGTTCCAACAGATAGTAGCTCGCTGGGAAATGCCCTGGATGGACTTAATGGCGACCTTCCAGTCAGCAAAGGTGAGCAGGTTCTTCAGCAGGCGGCACGAACGGATGTCGGAAGGGCTAGATGCGCTGTTACATCCTTGGCCGTCCGACGGTCTTCTTTATGTCTTCCCTCCGTGGGCATTGATAGGCCGGGTGATTCAAAAGATCGGTGCTCATCCAGGGCCTGTACTGCTCGTAGCGCCCGACTGGTCGAGACGCCCTTGGTGCGCGGATCTAGTGCGTCTTCTAGACAGCGAACCATGGAGGCTCCCGTCGAGAGCGGATCTATTGCTTCAGGGTCCGCTGTTCATGCCTCAGGTGGATCGATTCTCGCTTACGGTATGGCCATTGAGAGGGCGAAGCTGAAGAAGAGAGGCTACTCGTCGGCGGTCGTCGCAACTTTGCTTAACGCCCACAGACGATCAACCTCTTTAGCGTATGTGCGGATCTGGCGAATCTTTGAGGATTGGTGCTCCCGGCGTCAGGTCCGAGCGGCTACGGTTCCGGTTCCTTTGGTATTGGAGTTTCTACAGGATGGTTTTGATAAAGGTCTGGCGGCCAGTTCCTTGCGAGTGCAGCTGGCGGCTCTTTCTTGTTATCGCGGTAAGGTCAATGGGGTGTCCTTAGGAGTTCACCCGGATGTGCGGCGCTATGTGAAGGCGGTTTCGAGGTTGCGGCCAGTACGACGAGTGTGCATTCCGGCTTGGGATCTGAATCTCGTATTGACGGGGTTATCTCGTTCTCCCTTTGAGCCATTGCGTCGCGCGTCAGTGAAGGATGTGACACTTAAGACTGTGTTTCTGGTTGCTATATGCTCGGCGAGACGTATTTCAGAATTGCAAGCGTTATCCTGTAGGGAGCCGTTCTTATCCTTCTCTAAAGATAAGGTTGTTCTGCGTCCGGTTCCGTCCTTTTTGCCCAAGGTGGTGTCTCCCTTTCACTTGAATCAGGCGGTATGCTTGCCGGTGCTGGGGAGCAACAGGGGTACCGCGTCGGCTTCCTTCCCCCGTTGTTTGGTTATAAAAAGGGCATTGAAAGAGTATTTGAAGGTGACGGAGTCCTTTCGCAAGTCGGAAAGGTTGTTTGTCTTGTTTGGGGCCGCCGCAAGGGAGAGGCGGCGGCTAAGGCATCCATTGCCTGGTGGGTTCGAGAGGCCATTGCATCGGCCTACAAGATTCAGGGGCAGTCCGTACCTAGTGGGTTGCGGGCGCATTCTACCAGGGTGCAGGCGTCTTCTTGGGCAGAACACTGTTTGGTGCCGCCAGTGGATATTTGTAAGGCGGCAAGTTGGTCGTCGCTACATGACTTCAGTAAGCATTACAGGCTTGATGTCGCGGCGGCAGCTGATGCTCGTTTCGGGTCGGCGGTTTTGTCCGCCGCATGGAAGGGTCCCTCCCATTAATTACTGCTCTGGTACATCTCAGAGGTAGAGGACTGAACTGGAGGAACGATAAGGAAATGATAATTACACTTACCTGGTAATTGTAGTTTCTTGAGTGATGACAGTTCAGTCCTCCATCCCACCCAAAGGAGGTTAGAAGGTGTTCAGGATGTGCAAAGAGGATAGCGGAAAAGTATTACAGGTAAGTCGATCTTGGCTTCCGTTGACGGTGACAGGGTAGGGTGTAAGAAAGCCTTGCCCACGCAAAAAAAAAAAAAATGAAACGAGAAGGGTGGCGGTGAGTAGTGTTAGTTAAGATGTTTTTTGCAACGTTAATATTGTCTACTTGTTTGTTGCTCTGTTGAGTCTGCTTTGTTATAGTTCACACTGGAGTTGGAGTGAAAGGGTGGCAGGCTACCTCCAGTGATGTCAGAAGATTGACATACCAGTCTCCAAGCTGCAGGAGGAGATTGACAACCCAGAGGTAGAGGACTGAACTGTCGTCACTCAAGGAACTACAATTACCAGGTAAGTGTAATTATCATTTTTGTAAACATCCTCTTCTGGGCTGGTCATCTGGTGTTGTTTTGATAAGGCTGGAGAGGAAGGAGGGAGATATGTTTTTAATTAGTTTGAAGGTTATCATGAGAATGTTGTATTTAATTCGGCTGTGTATGGGGAGCCAATGGAGCTTATATAGGATGGGGGTTGTGTGTTCTGTAATGCTAGCCTTGAGTATAATGTGTGCTGCCATGTTTTGAGCTACTTTGAAGGCTGTATATGGCTTATCTAGGTAGTCCATTTAGGATGCTATTACAATAGTCAAAGTGTGGAAGGACTATTGCTTGTAGGGCAGATCTAAAGTCTTGTTCCAGTAGTAGTGGACATAGTTGCTGCATTAGTCTTATTTTGTTATAAATGGTTCTAGTAACTGAAGTTATGTGACTAGTTAGGTTGAGCATATTGTCTATTGTGATTCAAAGATATTTGACTTCATTTTTTACTTTTAATGAGGCATCATTCATCTTAATAGTGAAGGAAGGGTTGAAATCATGGTTTCTGGAGATGAACAATATGCCGGTTTTATTATAGTTTATATTGAGGTTGTGGGTTTTTAGCTAATTTGATACTTCATTGAAGCAGGAGAAAATGGATTTGAAGTTGGGGTTTGTAATGTTAAAGGGCAGATACAGCATTAGCTTAGCTAACTTTGAACTTATTGATTATAATCAATAATTATAGTGGCTGGACGTATATATTAAATAGTAAAGCAGAAGAGATGATCCTTGTGGTAACACTTGTTGTTGATCATAGGTTTCCAAAGTTAGTTGATCGATTATGACTTTTTGGGATCTGTCAGATAGGTTTTAAACCATTGGAGTGTGGTACCATAAATGCCTATTTGTTGTAAGCGGAAAAAGAGAATGTTGTGGTTGATGGAATAGAAAGCTGATGTGATATCTAAGAAGATGAGTATGAATGCCATTTTGGGGGTTTCAATTCCTTTTATAAGGTTGTTAAACAGTGTCAGTAGTAGCGTTTCAGTGCTATGATGTGGTCTAAATCAATATTGGTGTTTATTGAGGGGAGTATTAAGGTCAATGTGGTCTTTTGTAGTTGAATATCTACGATCTTTTCAATTATTTTAGCAAGAAATGGGAGGCTGGAAATTGGTCTATATGATTTTGGACAAAGTTTATCCATTGATTTGTTTTTGAGGATGGGACGTATAATGTTTTTTTTTTACTCTTTGGGAATATAGCCTTGTGAGAGAGACATGTTTGCCATCTTGAGAATAATTGGTGCAGTGAGTTTGCTGGTGGCCTTTATCCAATTAACAGGACAGGGATTAAGGCTAGATGTAATAGTGCTTAAGCATGTTATGATATTCTTGAGGTGGTCAATGGAAATTTGGTGAAAGTCAGACCAAGTCGTTTAAGTGTTGGGACAGTCGATAAGACTTGTGGAGGTGTGGTGTAAGAGAATTGTAGTTTACTGGAGTAGTAATTTGCTAGTGTTTGTGGGTGTATGGTCTGGTATCATTTGGGGGGGCTGGTCAAGGATTTAACTATTTTGAATAGTTCCCTAGGGCAATTTAGAGACTTTGAAAGGATATTTGAGTAGAATTCTTTCTTTTTTTTGTTTATGAGATCACGATAAGCTAGAAGGGTATTCATGAAGGATGTTCTGTCTTGAGGAGATTTAGACACTCTCCATTTACGTTTGATTTTCTTTAGGAGCCTTTTTGAGTTTCATATATCTTTGGAGTACCATTGTTTAGATCATCTTCTATTCCTGGTAGGCTGTCTTGATTGAATTAAGGCTGAGTTGGCTATAGTAGAATTCCATTTACTTAGTAGCTCATTTAGGTTATCAGAGCTGAAGCCAATATTATTTATTGCTTCCCTGATGAATGATTACTTGTCAGAACTCTTAAATCTTGGGATGTATTTATCTTGTTGGTTAGATTAGGTGTAGATGCAGTGTGAGAGAAAAGTCATTCAGATAGTGGTCTGACCATGGGACGGTGAGAGTGTTTAGTTTATTATTTATTGAGGTTTCATATATTTTTTCAGGAAGAAATATAAGATCAAGGGTATTCCCTTTGTTACGAGTAGGGAAACTTATTATTTGCTTGTATTCCATGTCAGACACAGCATTTAGGAATGTGGAGGCATGGGATTGGTTTAATGAGTTAAGGTTAAGGTGACCTGCACAAAGCGGCAGGTGCACCTACTCTTGCCAACTTGCTGGGTAGACTAGATGGACCATACTGGTCTTTATCTACCATCATATACTATGTTACTATGTCACCTAGTAGTATTAGTTGCTGTTTTGCAGAATAGGTGCAGACTAATTCTAGAATTTTTAGTAAGCTGGTGGGATCAGCCATGGGAGATCTGTATAGAAGGTAAAAGGATATATATTTATTTTCCAATATAAGGATGTCAAAATCATCCGTGCTATCAACTAACGAGGGTGATGTAGAAAGATCTTTTTTAATTAAGATAAGGATTCCTCCTCCACATTTATTAGAGTGTGTTGAGTGAAACAAATTGTAATTATTGATTTTCAACTGGTTCAGGAGGACATTATCCATTTCAGAAAGTCAGGTTTCAGTAATGAATAAGATATCTGGGTCATTGTCTTGTATAATATCTATGATTACTGGTGTTTTGTTTTTAATAGATTGAGCATTAATAAAATAGCACTTTATTTGGTTACATTTGTATACCGCTTCCTCCAGCGATCAGTAGTGGTTTACATTACTTTAGGGGATTAGGAGTCGGTAGGCTTGTAGTTGCTATATTGTTGAGACGGTGTGGTACGGGAGAGATGTAGATGAGTCTATTGCTTTAATGGAGTGTTCTATGGTTGTATCTATAATATGGCAATCATAGATGGTTAGAAGTGGTATAATGGATTATGGGGATTTGCAGAGAGTGAGAATGGGAGGATGTGAGGTATAAGACTTGAGTATGTAAGACTTATGTATATTAAACGTAGTATACATGGAACACGTAGTATACTCAACCCACAAACATCCACAGTACCACACACAACCACGCACACATATAACACACTCCACCCCATACCACCAACCCCAAAAGCCACCTGCACCTCTCCATCTCACTCATAAACGCACGCTCCGTCAGGAACAAATACCACATGCTCCAAGACCTAATCACATCTGAGAAGATTGATATCCTGTGTATAACAGAAACCTGGCTAACAGAAACCGACACGGTAATAATGAACCAACTGACACCAACCGGATACAGCCTTCAACACTGTTCCCGAACACATGCAAAAGGCGGAGGCGTAGCCATCATTGCAAAGGACAACCTCCACCTACGAATCCACGCCTCTGAAACCTCCAATGAAGCAGACATCCTCACCCTCACCAACAAACACCTCACAATATGCCTGGTCTACCGATCACCCGCCGCAAACTCCGACCTACCAAGGATACTGCACATCATCTCTGAAAGCATTGACCCCTCAAAAGATCAAATTATCCTGGGAGACTTCAATCTCCCAACACTCCAAGGCACACAAGCAGAAACCTTCATCAACGCCATGACAGCAATGGACCTAAAATAAATCATAAATGAACCAACGCATGAAAAAGGAAACACACTGGACCTCATGTTTCTGAACTCCCATACAGCCTCCTCATGCAGCAGTCCAACAATCTCTCCAGTACCATGGTCAGACCACTACATCATCAACATATCCCACGCATACCAACCAAACACTAACAGAGGAAACATACAACACACACGGAGATTCAAAGCATTCAGCAAAGAAGACTTCCTAACCCTAACCCTACCTAACCTACTTACAAGCTCCATCAACCTGGATGAACTGATAAACAACTGGAACACCACAATCTCCTCAGCATCCAGCGCAACTATAAACAAAACCAGTACTAAACCCATCTCCTCAAGGGCCCGCTGGTTCACCCCTGGCCTACGGAAACTAAAAACCAAACTTAGAAGAGCAGAAAGGAAATGGAGGAAAACCAAAAATGAAATGGACAAAACACAATACCTCTATGAACTCACTACATACCACTCAGAGACCGACAATACGAAGAGAAACTACCACACCAAAATCATCATGACAGCCATAAACAAACCTCGAGAACTCTTCCAAATTGCCAAAAAACTGACAAAAGCACCGAGCAATTCTGATCAACTCCCAGATATCCCCCCGGATCTCCTGGCCCGACAATACAAACAACTTCAACAACCTCAACAAACACACCACTGTGCTGAAACCACAAAGACAAATCCATGCGCCATCATTGACACAGACTGGAATACGTTTGATACAACATCAAAAGAAGAGATATCTTCCACCATCTCTTGTCTGAACACCACTACCTCCCTGCTAGACCCCTGCCCTACGGACTGGATAAAGAAAACCAAGGAAGACCTGAGTGCTCCACTAACCCACATCATAAATGAATCCTTTAAGCAAGGATACATGCCGGACGCCCTCAAGACAACAATCATTCGACCAACCATGAAAAAGAACAACTTGGACCCCCTGGACCCCACCTCCTACAGACCAGTTGCAAGCCTCCCCCTCACCGCCAAGATAATAGAGAAGGTAGTCCAACGCCAGCTTCAAGATCATCTAGACATCAACGACATACTAGACCCCAGCAACACGGTTTCCGGCCACTACATGGAGTCGAGACCCTCATAACCATTCTAATGAACACCCTCACCATAGGAACCCAAGAGAAACTATCTGGATACATCTTGATCTTCCTAGATATATCAGCAGCCTTTGACACAATCTCACATGAAATCCTCATACGCAGACTTCAATCAATTGGAATCAAAGGCACTGTACTCCAGTGGTTCAGGTCCTATTTAACCAACAGACAGCAACGGATCCGCACCTTCACCGCAACCTCGCCCCCCTACCAGCAACATCAAGGAGTACCCCAAGGATCCACCCTGTCAGCCATGCTGTTCAATATATATCTCCGCCCACTCTGCTCAGTCATATGCACCCACAACATCAACTTCCACATATACGCTGACGACATAATGCTCTACGCACCGATTACAACCACCAACCCAACAAATGATCAGCTATCAGCCTGCTTCACCGATGTGGCCAGCTGGCTACAGGAAAACAACCTATCCATCAACATAAAGAAAACTGAAGCCCTTATAGTGACAAAAGAACCAGACTTCAAACCACCTACCCATCTCAACATGGGGACCACGAAAATTCAAATCCAGCCTCAAATAAGATACCTAGGCGTAATCATTGATCAAGCTCTCACCTTTAAACCTCAAATCAACAAGACCGCCGGGACGATATTCCACAAAGCTAAAACTGTACAACGCCTCCGACCCCTCCTAGAACCTCACGACTTCAGGACAGTAATGCAAGCTGTGACACTCCCTCATTTGGACTTTTGCAACATTATCTACCATGGACTTCCCGCCTCACAAACCAACCCCCTCAGAACTGCCTTAAATACTACAGCAAGGATTATTCAGAATGCGAAAAAATGGGATCACATCACCCCAATACTAAGAGACCTCCACATCCTCCCACTTGAAGCAAGAATCAAGTACAAAGCTATACTACTCACCCACAAGACTATCCACCAAACACGGAACACCTCACTCCACCCCCTACTGCCTCGCCCATCCCACAACAGACCAACCAGACAATCCTTCAATAACTCCATCGTTGTCCCCCACAAAAGAACCAAATCCACACAACGGACCTGCAACAGAGCTTTCGAACTTTATGCTCCATCCCTCTGGAACTCTCTGCCAAACCACATCAGAAACAACGCTGACATCATATCATTCAAGAAACAGCTCAAAACAATCCTGTTCCGCGAACATCTCTGAACAGAAAAACCACCCTATCCGCATAAACTATGTCTATGTCCACCCCAAATCTATAAATGTGGCCCCCTGGTGACGGCCCTACCCTATAAAAGATTGACCCCCCCTTTTTGTTATATGTTACACCGCTTTGACCCGGTGAAAAGTGGTATATAAATGCAGTTAAATAAATAAATAAAAAGAAAGAAAGAAAGAAAGAAATATACTGTGAAAGTACATTGTTGCAGTTCTAAAGGGCGGGCTAGCTTTCTACGAAAAAATATTGTTGCAATCTCTGGAAAGAAGGGCTAGTCTTACAGATAAAGTAAGTAAGGATAGGGTTGGGTGAACATAAGAACATAAGAACATAAGAAATGCCATACTGGGTCAGACCGAGGTCCATCAAGCCCAGTAGCCTGTTTCCAACAGTGGCCAATCTAGGTCATACGTACCTAGCAGTTTCCCCAAAAGACACAGGTTCTGCAGTGCTTGTACTAGGTCAAGCATTGATATCCTGGGTCCCTTTTTAATAGTGGTTTATGGACCTTTCCTCCAGGAACTTGTCCAAACCTTTTTTAAACCCAGCTATACTAACAGCCCTTACTACATCCTCCGGTAACAGATTCCAGAGTTTGATTACACGTTGAGTGAAGAAATATTTTCTCTTATTTGTCTTAAATAGTTTACCCTGTAGCTTCATTACATGTCCCCTAGTCCTTCTATATTCTGATAGCGTAAACAATTGATCCACGTTTATCCGTTCCACTCCATTCATTAATTTATAGACCTCTATCATATCTCCCCTCAGCCGTCTCTTTTCCAGGTTAAAGAGCCCTAACCTTTTTAGCCTCTCTTCATAGGAGTAGCCTTCCATCCCCTTCACCAATTTGGTGGCTCTTCTCTGTACTTTTTCTAATAACTCTATGTCCTTTTTAAGATACGGTGACCAGAATTGCACACAATATTCAAGGTGCGGTCGTACCATGGAGCGATACAGAGGCATTATAATATCCTTTGTTTTATTCTCCATCCCTTTCCTTATGATACCTAGCATTCTATTTGCTTTCTTGGCTGCCGCTGCACACTGGGCGGAGGGTTTTAACATGTTATCCACGATGACTCCTAAATCTTTTTCCTGGGTGGTGGTTTCTAATGTGGAGCCTTGCATCGTGTAACTATAGTGTGGGTTGTTCTTTCCTAGGTGCATAACTTTGCACTTGTCCACATTAAATTTCATCTGCCATTTGGATGCCCAGTCTTCCAATTTATCCAGATCCTCCTGCAGTTTTCCACAATCCTCTTGGGTTTTAACAACTTTAAACAGTTTTGTGTCATCTGCAAATTTGATAACCTCACTAGTTATTCCTTTTTCCAGGTCATTTATGAATATGTCAAAAAGTAGGGGACCCAGTACAGATCCCTGGGGTACTCCACTATTCACCTTTTTCCATTGGGAATATTGGCCATTTAGCCCTACCCTCTGCTTTCTATCTTTTAACCAGTTCCCGATCCACAATAGTACACTGCCTCCTATCCCATGACTTTTTAGCTTTGCCAAAAGTCTCTGATGGGGGACCTTGTCAAAAGCTTTCTGAAAGTCCAGATACACTATATCAACCGACTCACCTTTGTCTACCTGTTTATGCACACCTTCAAAAAAACAGATCAGATTAGTAAGACAAGATCTTCCTTGTCTAAAGCCATGTTGGCTGTCTCCCATTAGGCCATGGCTATCTACATGCTGTGTAATTTTGTTCTTTATGATGGTTTCTACCATTTTCCCTGGTACTGACGTCAGGCTCACCGGTCTGTAATTTCCCGGGTCACCCCTGGAACCCTTTTTAAAAATTGGTGTTACGTTGGCGACCCTCCAATCTTCAGGTATTACAGATGATTTTAATGAAAGTTCACAGATTACCAATAGCAGGTCTGCAATCTCATATTTCAGTTCTTTCAACACTCTGGGATGTATACCATCCGGTCCAGGTGATTTGTTACTATTCAGTTTATCAAATAGTTGTAATATATCTTCCCGGTGTAGCGATATTTCTCTCAATTCCTCTGCAGTATCACCTTTAAATACCACTTCAGTCTTGGGTAACATCCCTACATCTTCCTCAGTAAAGACCGAAGCAAAGAATTCATTCAGTCTCTCTGCTATAGCCTTGTCCCCTCTTACTGCCCCTTTTACCCCTCTATCATCTAATGGTCCAATTGACTCTCTCACAGGCCTTTTGCTACGAATGTACTTGAAAAAGTCTTTATTTCGTGTTTTTGCTTCCGTAGCAAGTTTCTTCTCAAATTCCCCGCTTTGCCTGCCTTATCAATGCTTTGCATTTAACTTGCCAGTGCTTGTGTTGTTTCCAGTTTTCATCATTTGGCTCTTTTTTCCATGTCCTGAAGGTTGCTCTTTTGGCAGCAACAGCCTCTCTGACCTCACCTTTAAACCATGCTGGCAGTTTTTTGGACTTTCTTCCACTTTTCTTAATGCGTGGAATACAGCTGGTCTGGGCTTCGAGGATAGTATTTTTAAATAACACCCAAGCTTGCTGTAAGTCTTTAACCTTTGGAACCGCTCCTTTTAGTTTTTTTCCAAACTATATTCCTCATTCTATCATAGTCTCCCTTTTGAAAGTTAAAAGGTAGTACTGTGGATTCCTTTACTATCTGTCCTCCACTGATTAAATCAAACATGATCATACTATGATCACTATTGCCAAGTGGTCCCAACACCCTTATTTCTTGCACCAGATCTGGCGTTCCACTAAGGACTAGGTCCAGTATGGCTTCCCCTCTGGTCGGTTCATGAATCAGCTGCTCCAAGAAGCAGTCATTTATTTCATCTAGAAACTTTATCTCTTTAGCTTGTCCTGCTGTGAGACTGTCCCAGTCGATACCGGGGTAATTGAAATCACCCATTATTACTACTCTGTTGTGGCTTTTGTTAGCTTCCTTGATTTCTTTGAGCATTTCATCATCCATTTGTTCATTCTGGCCAGGCGGTCGATAGTATACTCCCACTGCCATCACCTTCCCTTTCATAAATGGAATTTCAATCCATAGAGATTCTACAGCAAATTGTGTTCCCTGCAAAACTTTAATCCTTTCTGACTCAATGCCCTCTTTAACATAGAGCGCAACCCCTCCACCAATTTGTTCAGCTCTATCATTACGATATAGTTTGTATCCAGGTATCACAGTGTCCCACTGGTTATCCTCCTTCCACCATGTCTCTGAGAGTGCAATCATATCTAACCTCTCATTTAGTGCTATATATTCTAATTCTCCCATCTTATTGTTTAGACTTCTAGCATTGGCATACAAGCATTTTAGTGACTGTATTTTATTAATTTTATTAATATTAATCTGGCTATTGGTAGGCATGGGTAATTGGGAATCTTTATGCTCTGTCTGCTCCTTACTCAAGGGCATTTGGGCTACTATACTCCCTTTTGGAACCTCACTGTTTTTGGTAGTATCCTTCAAGGATACCTTTGTCCGAACCATGCGCTCCTGGGTGACTGTCGGCTTTCCCCTATTTTCTAGTTTAAAAGCTTCTCTATCTCTTTTTTAAAGGTTAATGCCAGCAGTCTGGTCCCATCCTGATTAAGGTGAAGCCCATCCCTTCGGAAGGATGGGTGGCTAGAAGATCTCAGCTATTAAATCTATAATGAGGTATAATAGTAAAATGGGCGTATCTTCATTATGTGGATAAAGGTGGGGGAAGGATCCTATCTGGTTCAGCAAGATAATGCCTTGGGTACGAAAGTGACAATAAGGTCAGGCAGTCAATATGATTCACCATAATCCCTCTAAAACCTCGGAGAAATCATAGTCTCCACGCCAAAGATCGACACCAAAGGGCCCTCTGGTGAAGCCTTCAGGCACGGGCCTGCCAGATAAGGGTGCGCCCGAAGCATGGTTAATTAAAAAAAAAAAAAAAAACAGGAAATGCAGATAATAGGCTGATTCTAAAGGTGTAGCTTACCACCTTATTAGACTTGTCAATGTGCTGCGTTCTCCCTCTAGCTTGGTCTCACGTTCCTGTTGGATTGTAGATTTGTCGGAGGGTCTGACAGCAAGGGGGGCAGTCCTGAAGCACGGTTAATTTAAAGGTCCAGGAAATGCAGATAATAGGCAGATTCTAAAGGTGGAGCTTACCACTTTGTTAGCCTTGTCTGTGCGCTGCTTTCTCCCTCTAGCTTGGTCTCAAGTTCCTGCTGGATCATCGATAACTAATGTGGAAATTAGGCTAGCAGGCAAAAATAAAAGGCCCTGTTTACTAAGCATTTTCTCATAAACACAAAATGGGAGAAGATCTTTAGTAAACATGATGAAATACTAAAAGAAGTCATGAAAGTTAAAAAAAATTACAACAGAGTAATAATGGGTGATTTCAATTACCCTAGTATTGACTGCATCAGTGTCACAGCAGGACATGCTAAGGAGATAATGTTTCTAGATGAAATAAGTAACTGCTTCATGAACAGACAAGAGGAAAAGCTATTTTAGACCTAGTCCTTAGTGGAACACAGGATCTGGTGCAAGAGATAAGTGTTGGGGCCAATTGGCAATAGTGATCATAGCAATATCACATTTGATTTTATAAATGGAGGGAGGACCGCAAGGAAATCTGCAACACTAGCTTTTAACTTTCAAAAGAAAAACTATGATAAGACGAAGAAAATATTAAGAAAAAACTAAAAGGATCAGCTGCAAAGGTTAAAGCATCTTTCAGGAAATGGAAAAAGGAGCCAAATGATGAAGACTGGAAACAACATAAGCATTGGCAAGTTATGTGCAAGGCACTTATAAGGCAGGCAAAGAGAGAATTTGAAAAAAAGCTTGCTGTGGAAGCAAAAACATATAGGGCCCGATTCTGATCCCGATGTCCATCTCCTTTGTACATCCTGGCTGAGTCGGATGTACAAAGGAGATCGCTATTCTGATCCCGCGGGGCACTTTTAACCCCGTGGGATCAGAATCGCAAACAGACTTGCATGTATAGCCATAGCCTGGCTAACTCAGTCAGGGCTTTTAAATGGAGCCGTGGCGCCATGGCACCGTGGCTCCAATTAAAAGCCATGATGCCGACCGCTGCTAAAAAAAGTTAATTCCTCACAGCCCGACCCCTGATCCAGCCTCCTAAGTCCAGGGTCGGGCTGCGGGCTATTACCTTTGCCCCCCCAGCCCCTTTCCCAACCCAAGTCTGCCAAAAAGAAACGTCCAGGGAAGTTATCCCATTCAGCAGTGAAGTTATTCCACCCCTGAGTGGAATAACTTCCCCAACCATTTTGCCGGCCCTGTATGTCCAGAAGCGACATTAGAATCGGCCCTGTATGTCCAGGGCCGGTGACCACACACTGGCCGCCCACTCTCTGCCCCTCAGCCACCTCTTCCCCGCTCCGGACTAACTTCCCCGCACAACCAGCGGGGAAATTAATCAGGGTATACAGCCAGCACGAATAGCGGGGATGGACGTCCCGTTGGGATGTCCATCCCCGCTATTCATGTCTCAGAATAACCCCCATAATAAAACCTTTTCAAGTACATTTGTAGCAAAAAAACCTGTGAGAGAGTCAGTTGGACTATTTATTTATTTATTTATTTAACAGTTTCTTCTATACCGCCCCTTCCAGAGATCAGGGGCGGTTTACATTGAACAGTGAACAAAAATTTGTATACTTCTGTATACTTTACATGGAACAAGGTTTTAACTATATACAAGTGTAATTACAGGGAACATATTTTTTAAACGTTAGCTGGAACATTGATTTTAAACTATATACAGGTTATAATACATGGAACATAACATAACTAATTACAGGTAGTTATTTACAATAGCGATAAAGAAGACAGTTTGGGTGAATCTTTTGCATGTTGTGTGGAGTATGTAAGGTTTCTTGAGTCATTTGTTCTGTCTTGAGTGCTGTGGATGTGTTTCTGTGATTGTTGGGGAGAGGTTTTTTGTTGATAGGGGATTTCAAAGTGGTTTGTAAAGAGGTAGGTTTTTAGTTCCTTTTTGAATTGATGAAGGTCCTTTATCATGCGGAGGGTTAATGGTATTTCATTCCAGAGAGTAGGGGCAGCAAAGGAGAAGGCCCTATCACTTGTTGTTGCTTTAGTTTTTCTATAAGTTGTTTTTATGTTGAGGGAATAGGTTGCATTCTGTCTGCGCGTTCTAGTTTCTGATGGGGGGTGTATTAGAGTAGATAATTGTGAGGGAGAGATGTTATTAATGAGTTTGAAAGTAGTTAGGAGGATTTTATATTTTATTCGGCTACTTATAGGGAGCCAATGCAAGTCTAACAGTATTGGGGTCACATGGTCTGTTAGTTTAGCTTTTGTGATCATCTTGGTGCATATGTTTTGGGCTCTTTGGAGTAGGTATATGCTCTTTAGTGGTAAACCGTTTAGGAGACTATTACAATAGTCAAAGTGAGGGGTAATGAGGGTATTGACTACTGATCTAAAGTCATGTGTGTTAAGTAGGGGTCTCAGATGTTGTATTGTCTTGAGTTTATAGAATATGGTTTTTACTGTCTGTTTTATGTGTGGGAGCATGGTGAGTGAGTGGTCTAAAATTATTCCAAGGTACTTTACCTCCTTTTTAACAGGTATAGGTGTGTTGTTTATTGTGATTGTTGTTGGGTAGTTGTAGTCACTGTCTGGCTTTCTCGTTATGAACATTGCTTCTGTTTTTTTGAGGTTGATGCTTAGATGGTTGTCTTCAAGCCATGTGGTAGTCTCATTCATGCACTGGAGTAAGCTATCGTATTTGGGGTTGTTGGAGTTTATGGGAATGGCAAGCATGATATCATCCGCGTATATAAAATGGTTGATTTTATGCTTCTTGAATATGTTTGTAATAGGTTGGAGGTACTAGTTGAAGAGGAGGGCGGAGAGGGCTGATCCTTGGGGGATACCCTGACCTTGAGGGAAGGTTTCTGATGTTTCTTTACCTAATTGTATCCGTATTAATCTATGTGAGATGTATGACTTGAACCATTCAAGGACTGTCCCTCCTATTTTTAAATTTTCTAGTCTGTTGATGAGTGTATTATGATTGATGCTGTCGAATGCAGCAGATAGATCTATGAAAATAAGTAGGAAACCTTTGTTATTGTTATTAGTACCTCTGATGAGGAGGTCTGTCAGTGCGATTAGGAGGGTTTCAACTCCATGGAAGGGGCGGAAGCCAAACTGATGTGCATCAAGGAGTTTGTGCTCATCAATGTAGTCTTGTAATTGGAGTTGTATGGTTTTTTTCTATTATTTTGGCGATTAGTGGTATGCTAGCTATTGGCCTGTATGAGTTGGGGTCTTTTGGGTCTAGTTTATTGTTTTTTATTATGGGGCGGATCGAGGAGAGCTTTAGGGCTTTGGGCATAGTTCCTTGAGAGAGTGATTGGTTCACTATGTATTGGATGTTTTCTGCAAGAAAGTCCTTAGTGTACTTGATCCATGACACCGGGCATGGGTCAAGCGGGGAGGTTGTGGTGTTGATCATTGTTATAATATGAAGGATGTGTTTTCGTTCGACCTTGTGAAAGGTTGTCCATTCATTATTACTGTCATGGTTTGATTTTATTGTTGTGGTTGGAGAGTAAGGTTTTTTCTTTAGTTTTTCAGCAAAATGTGATGCTAAGGTTTGTACGCTTATTGTATCTTGGTTCGGTTCTGGGTTGTGTGTTTTTGTTAGTGTTTTCACAATTGAGAAGAGTTCTCTTGGCCGGTTGAGAGCAAGATTTATTAATTTGGAATAGTAATCTCTTTTTGACTTGTTGATTGCATCCTTATATCTATTAAGTATGTTTATATATTTGGTTTTGTTATCGTGTGATTTTGTTTTTCTCCAGGTTTTTTCTTGTTTACGTAGTTGCTTTTTTAGCAGGGCAGTGTCTTTAGTGAACCATTTTTGTGATTCTTTCATTTTCTTCTGCATAGTTCGAGTAGGGCTTGCTGCTTCTTGGATTGTTTGGTTCCAGTTCTCTATAGTATTAGAGGGATAAAAGGGTGTTAAGAGAGGACAAGGCCATAGTCGAGAGACTGAATGAATTTTTTGCTTCAGTCATTACTGAAGATGATGTAGGGAAGTTACCCATGCCTGAAATGGTATATAAAAGTGATGTATCAGAAGAATTTAAACAAATCTCGATAAACTGGGACGATGTATTACAACTATTTGATGAACTAAAGAGAAACAAATCACCTGGGCCACATGGGTATACATCCCAGGCTACAGAAAAAAGTGAAATATGAGATTGCAAACCTACTATTAGTAATCTGTGAACTAATATTAAAATCATCTGTAGTACCTGAACATTGGAGAATGGCCAGTATAATGCCAGATTTAAAAAGGGTTCCACGGGTGATCTGGGAAACTGCAGACCTTTGAGCCTGACAGTGGAACCAGGCAAAAAGACAGAAACCATTATAAAGAAGAAAATTACTGAATATGTAGATAGTTCTGGTTTAATGGGAGGAATCTAATATGGATTTAGACAAGTCTTGTTTTACTAATCTTTTATATTTTTTTTGAAGGTGTGAATAAATAGGTAGGCAAAGGTGAGCTGGCTGGTATAGTGTATCTGGATTTTCTGAAAGCCTTTGACAAGGTCCCTCATAAGAGACTCTTGGCAAATTTAAAAAGTCAAGGATTAAGAGGCAGTGTACTATTGTGGATCAGTAACTGGTTAAAAGATAGAAAGCAGAGAGTAGGGCTAAATGGCCAATTTTCTCCATGGAGAAAAGTGAATAGTGGATTACCCCAGAGATCTGTGCTGGGCCCGCTACTTTTTAACATATTCATAAATGATCTGGAATTGGGAATAAAATAAAGAGTTAGGTGATCAGATTTGTAGGTGATACAAAATTGTTCAAAATTGTTAAGAAGAAAATAAAGGATTGTGAAAATTTGCAAGAAGACCTTGATAAATGGGAAGACTTGGCATCCAAATGGCAGATTGAATTTAATGTGGACAAGTACAAATTTATGCACTTAGAGAAGAACAACATAAACTATGCTTACACGATGCAAAGTTCCACATTAGGAACCACCATCCAGGAAAAAGATCTAGGCATCATCTTGGATAATACATTGAAACCCTCTGCCCAGTGTGCAGTGGAGGCTAAGAAAGCAAATGCAATGCTAGACATCATAAGGAAAGGAATGGAGAATTTTAAAAAAAGATATTATAATGCCTCTATATCGTTTCCATTGTGCAACTGCACTTTGAATATTGTGTGCAATTCTGGTCACCATATTTTTAAAAGAATATAGCAGAATTAGAAAAGGTACAGATAAGAGACAGGTGCAGGGGATGGAAGGGATACCCCTATGAGGAAAGGCTTAAAAGATTAGGGCTCTTCAACTTCAAATAAAGATGGCTGAGGGGAGATATGGTAGAGGTCTATGAATTCATGAATAAAGTGGAACAGATAAACGTAGATCGATTGTTTATGCCATCAAAAAGTAGAAAGACTAGGGGACACACAATGAAACTACAAAGTAACCCATTTAAGACTAATAAGAGAAAATATTTTTTCACTCATTTTGTAATCAAACTCTGGAATTCATTACCAGAGGATGTAGTAAAAGCTGTTAGTGTAACTGGTTTTAAAAAAGGTTTGGACAAGTTCCTGGAGGAAAGGTCCATAAACCATTATTAAAGAGGGCTCGGGAAATCCACTGTTTACCCTGGGACAAGCATTGTGGAACCTGTGTGCCTTTTTGGGAACCTGCCAGGTACTTGTGACCTGGATTAGCCACTGTTGGAAACAGGATACTGGGCTTGATGAACCTTGGTCTGACCCAGTATGGCATTTTTTATGTTCTTATGACAGCCAGTTTACCAATGTACGTAAGCTTATATTTAAATATATTATTGTTTGAAAAACTACTAACTTGATTCTGATGTTCTTGTTTACATTGGTTTATTAGAAGCAAAATGTTATTTTGTTTTTTCAAAATGTAATACCATCAGATTGAACCAGACAGCAATAATAAGATTTATTTATTTACTCTGTATATTTGTATACTGCCTGTCCCCAGAGTGCTACACAATGGTGAACAAGCAGTTATACATGACTAAAAATCACATATCATAAATGCATTTTATTTATTTATGCAATTTTACAATACACCAAGAAAGGCAACAACGCACTCTCTTGAAGAAACAGGTTATTCATTTGAAAACAAAGCCATAGTAAAAAGAAAAAAAAAATTCTCATTAGTAAGAAATAGGAAAAATAAAATGAATAGCCAAACTAGTCCACAAGAAAGGGGGACAATCCAAGAATTAATACACAATACCAAACTTTAAGAAGAAAAAAAAACAGCACTCCAGTTCAGAATCTATATAACAGAGTACATTTAGGAGGAAACAATAGAGGATACTGCTCGTCGAGCACTAATAAAGGCCAGCAGCTGGGAGGGCTCAAAAAACACATAAGAAACTGCCTGGTATTTCACCAAGCATTTACAGGGATGTTTGAGAAAAAAGAGTCCCCCCAGCTGCAAGACCCCAGAACGTAACAAAAGAAACTCTACGGCGTTTCTGCGTCTCCCTCGACAGGTCAGGATAAATACGGACCGCAAGATTAAATGAGGGCAGTGTTCAGCAGGGCAGCCACCGCATAAAGATGGATGAATTACTTTTCTGCGTATCTTTATGCCAGATTTTCAGTCATCCTACCTGTTTCAGTAGAACTATGGCCCTAAACTTAAATGGGTCAGTTATCCATTTTTAAATTAGGATAATACTGTAGCTATTTGTGCACTCTTTTCTGAACAGAAACTGTTGTCCAGGAGGTGCTGAATATTAATGCTATCTACATAGCTTTTGGCTCCATCCCCAGATCACTTCCTGACCACCCTCCTAAGTCTCAAACCTTTGGCTGGACTTCTAAATGCCTGGCTATATATGCATTGACTATCCTGAATTTTAAAAAAGGAAATTATTCCATTCGCTATGAAGTTAACCCCACACATTCTTTTAAATTTTACTCTCAAAATTGTATACAAATAAACAAAATGAGGTAATATTTTTCTTGGTTGCCTAATTGAATGACTCTGCATAAGAAATATTTTTTTCCATATTCAATAGTTCAATATTTCAGATTTTTTGTGACCTTAAGGAGTGAAAGCTGAGAGGTGTTTATTAAAATAGATATGATGCTCCTATCCACCATCTTTAGATTTAAAGTTAAGTGTATTGAATTTGGTAAGTAGCCTTCATCAATGATGCTGAAGTGTTTTACAAATAAAAAGGATTCAGAAGGGGGGGGGGGGAACCATTGCCAGTAACACAAAAGCAAATAAGAAAGACACCACTAAATAAATCACAAAGGAGAACCCAGAATGGTAGAGAAGGAAGGGAGGTTTAGAACTGATCTACTGGAAAATGCAGTATAAAAATTTCTAATTAATTAATAAACAAATAAATAATGGAGGTTTAGAATTGTCATAATATACTAATAGTATGATGACAGTGCTTCATATTCTAGTGTTACCAGACACAATAGGGGAAAAGGAAGGAAGAGAAAGAGGGGAGCTAAGCCAAGCTGATGATCCAAGATACTGTGCTGGTGGAAGAAGTTTCCTATGCAAATGAATGCTTCGCAGAAAAGCTAAGTTTTGAGCAAGGTCTAGTGTAGCTGGATTCACTCCTTTAATGTGGAGGAGCTGATTCCAGAGTTGGGAATGAGATAGCTAAAGTATGGTTACCAAATCCATTTAGAAGAAAGCTGCAATAAGGCACTTTAGGAAGGATACATGGAGTACTGAACATAAGAACATAAGATATGCCATACTGGGTCAGACTAAGGTATCCTGTTTCCAACAGTGGCCAATGTAGGTCATACGTACCTAGCAGTTTCCCCAAAAGACACACGATCCACAATGCTTGTACTGGGTCAAGCATTCATATCCTGGGTCCCTTCTTAATAATGGTTTATGGACCTTTCCTCCAGGAACTTGTCCAAACCTTTTTTAAACCCAGCTACACTAACATCCTTTACTACATCCTCCGGTAACAAATTCCAGAGTTTGATTACACGTTGAGTGAAAAAATATTTTCTTTTATTAGTCTTAAATAGTTTACCCTGTAGCTTCATTGCATGTCCCCTAGTCTTTCTATATTCTGATAACGTAAACAATTGATCTACGTTTACCCGTTCCACTCCGTTCATTAATTTATAGACTTCTATCATATCTCCCCTCAACTGTCTCTTTTTCAGGTTAAAGAGCCCCAACCTTTTTAGCCTTTCTTCATAGGAGTATCTTTCCATCCCCTTTACCATTTTGGTGGCTCTACTTTGAACCTTTTCTAATAACGCTATATCCTTTTTAAGATACGACGACCAGAATTGCACACAATATTCAAGGTGCGGTCTCACCATGGAACGATATAGAGGCATTATAATATCTTTTGTTTTATTTTCCATTCCTTTCCTTATGATACCTAGCATTCTATTTGCTCTCTTGGCCGCCGCTGCACACTGGGCCGAGGGTTTTAACATGTTATCCATAATGACGCCTAAATTTTTTTCCTGGGTGGTGGTTCCTAATGTGGAACCTTGCATCATCTAAACATAGTTTGGGTTGTTCTTCCCTAGGTTCATAACTTTGCACTTGTCCACATTAAATTTTATCTGCCATTTTGATGCCCAGTCTTCCAATTTATCAAGATCCTCTTGCAATTTTCCACAATCCTCTTGGGTTTTAACAACTTTAAATAGTTTTGTGTCATCTGCAAATTTGATACCCTCACTCGTTATTCCACTTTCCAGGTCATTTATGAATATGTTAAAAAGCCGCGGACCCAGCACCAGATCCCTGGGGTACACCACTATTCACCTTTCTCCATTGGGAAAATTGGCCATTTAGCCCTACCCTCTGCTTTCTATCTTTTAACCAGTTCCTGATCCACAGTAGTACACTGCCTCCTATCCCATGACTCTTTAGTTTTGCCAAAAGTCTCTGATGAGGGACTTTGTCAAAGGCTTTCTCAAAGTCCAGATACACAATATCAACCGACTCACCTTTGTCCACCTGTTTATTCACACCTTCAAAAAAACATAACAGATTAGTAAGACAAGATCTTCCTTGTCTAAAGCCATGTTGGCTGTCTCCCATTAGGCCATGACTATCTACATGCTGAGTAATTTTATTCTTTATGATGGTTTCTACCATTTTTCCCGGTACTGACGTCAGGCTCACCGGTCTTTAGTTTCCTGGATCACCCCTGGAACCCTTTTTAAAAATTGGTGTTATATTGGCGATCCTCCAATCTTCAGGTATTAGAGATGATTTTAGTGATAGTTCACAGATTACTAATAGCAGGTCTGCAATCTCATATTTCAGTTCTTTCAACACCCTTGGATGTATACCATCCGGCCCAGGTGATTTGCTACTCTTCAGTTTATCTAATAGTTGTAATACATCTTCCCGATGTATGGATATTTCCTTCAATTCTTCTGCACCTTTAAATACCACTTCAGTCATGGGTAACATCCCTACATCTTCCTCAGTAAAGACCAAAGCAAAGAATTCATTCAGTCTCTCCGCTATCGCCTTGTTGCCTCTTAGTGCCCCTTTAACTCCTCTATCATCTAATGGACCAACTGATTCTCTCACAGGTTTTTTGCTATGAATGTTCTTGAAAAA
The DNA here is from genome assembly GCA_033557465.1 of Ichthyophis bannanicus. Classification (NCBI taxonomy): domain Eukaryota; kingdom Metazoa; phylum Chordata; class Amphibia; order Gymnophiona; family Ichthyophiidae; genus Ichthyophis; species Ichthyophis bannanicus. The sequence goes on from CM066033.1 coordinate 1,224,387,554, forward strand.
GTCTTTATTTCGCATTTTTGCTTCCGCAGCAAACTTCTTCTCAAATTCTCCCTTTGCCTGCCTTATTAATGCCTTGCATTTGACTTCCCAGTGCTAGTGCTTTTTCCCGGTTTCGTCGTTTGTCTCTTTTTTCCATTTCCTGAAAGGTGCTTTTTTGGCAACAACAGCCTCTCTGACCTCACCTTTAAACCATGCTGGCAGTTTTTTGGACTTCCTTCCACTTTTCTTAAAGCGTGGAATACAGCTGGTCTGGGTTTCCAAGATAGTATTTTTCAACAACACCCAAGCTTGATGTAAGTCTTTAACCTTTGCAACTGCTCCTTTTAGTTTTTTCTTAACTATTTTCCTCATTTTATCATAGTCTCCCTTTCGAAAGTTAAAAGGTAGTACTGTGGATTTCCTTACTATCCCTCCTCCACTAATTAAATCAAAGGCGATCATGCTATGATCACTATTGCCAAGTGGCCCCAACACCCTTATCTCTTGCACTAGATCTGGTGTTCCACTAAGGACTAGGTCTAATATGGCTTCCCCTCTGGTCAGTTCATGAACCAGCTGCTCCAAGAAGCAGTCATTTATTTCATCTAGGAACTTTATCTCCCTAGCATGTCCTGCCGTGACACTGACCCAGTCGATACCGGGGTAATTGAAATCACCCATTATTATTACTGCGCTGTAACATTTGTTAGCTTCCTTGATTTCTTTGAGCGTTTCATCATCCATTTGTTCATTCTGGCCAGGCGGTTGATAGTACACCCCCACTGCCATTGCCTTCCCCTTTTTACATGGAATTTCAATCCATATAGATTCTACAGCAAATTTTGTTTCCTGCAAAACTTTAATCCTTTCTGACTCAATGCCCTCTCTAACATAGAGCGCAACCCCTCCACCAATTTGATCTGCTTTATCATTACGATATAGTTTGTACCCAGGTATCACAGTGTCCCACTGGTTGTCCTCCTTCCACCATGTCTCTGATATTCCAATCATATCTAACCTCTCATTTAGTGCTATATATTCTAACTCTCCCATCTTATTTTTTAGACTTCTAGCATTTGCATACAAGCATTTTAGAGACTGTATTTTATTCATATTAATTTGGCTATTGGTAGACATGGGTGATTTGGGATCTTTAAGCTCTGTCCGCTCCATACTCGAGGGCATTTGGGCTACTTTACTCTTTTTTGGAACCTCTCTGCTTTTGGTAGTATCCTTCAAGGATACATTCTTTCGAACCATCCGCTCTTGGGCGACTGTCGGCTTTCCCCTATTATCTAGTTTAAAAGCTGCCCTATCTCCTTTATAAAGGTTAATGCCAGCAGCCTGGCAGATACTGTGGTATCAATAAAGAAGCTAGATAAATGGGAAGATCTGTGTGAAGAAATGGTTTCTGAAAAGCGATTGGTTATCAGTGTTGCTCATATGGAAGTGAGATGACATGGCCATACTGACAAGTTCTATAAAGGACTTAAATTGCATGTTCTGTATAGTTTGTAGCCTTTTTATGGATATAGCTGTATGTAATGGAGGATGAACAAAACTGGGCTTATTTTGTATGAGTGGAAGTTATGCCTTTCATGTCTATTGCCTAATACGTGCATTAACTATATTTGTAGTTTGTATTGAGTACTGTTCAGATTAGTTGGATTGGTCTTCAATAAAGTTGTCCAGTGATAACACCCTAAGGGACATGTTTACTAAGCCCTTTGCTGTTAACATACTTGTGGGCTGCATTACCAGTGCAAGACTTTGGACTAACTATAGGGAGGCATGTACATACTATCCCCCTGCAGTTACCACTCTGTAGCATGCAACTAATGCCACCCATTCAGGTGACAGTTGCACCCATTCTACCTGTGCTACAAACACCTGCACCAACTGTGCCAGCCTGGGATCACCCAGTTGCAGTCCCAGTGTTCACTACTAGGGTAGCATGAGGGTTTTGGTATGGGGCCAAAACCACACACTAACTCCTTGCTACTCATTAGTAAACCTGCCCTTAAATGAGCCAAAACCTGGATTTTGGAAGCTAAACAGCAGCTTTCAAGGGCAGTACTTGGATGGGAGACATAAGAACTGCCATACTGGGTCAAACCAAAGGTCCATCATGCCCGGTGTTCTGTTTTCAACAGTGGCCAATCCAGGTCACAAGTACCTGACATATCCCAAAAGCAGCCAGTTCCATACTACTTATCCTCAGGAATAAGCAGTGGTTTTCTCTTGAACTACCTCAATAACTGTTTATGGATCTTTCCTCCAAGAATTTGTGAAAACGTTTTTAAAACCCTGCTGTACTACCTGCATTTACCACATCCGCTGGCAATGAGTTCCAAAGACTGACTATACATTGATAGAAAAATATTTTCTCCTAGCTGTATTAAATATGTTGTGTTGCAGCTTGTTGATATATCCCCTAGTCCTTGTATTTTTTGAAAGAGTAATCAATCTATTCTTGTCTACCCATTCCACTCCATTCCACTCAGAATTTTATAGACCTCTATGATATTTCCTCAGCCATCTCTTCTCCAGGCTGGAGAGCCCTAACCTATTTAGTCTTTCTCCGGGACCAAGCAGGAAGTCAGTCCTCACATATTGTTGACATCAATGAAGCCCACATGGGAACGCTTTCCAGCTTCCTTTGGAAACTTTTGGAAGGTGCACCATGCATGCGTGCTGGTCTTTCCACCCAAAGGAGCCATCTTTACCTCAGTCTTATTTTTTTCCATGGAGCCCATAGGACGTTTGTCTGATCCCTGGAAAATGTTTGACCCTTTTTGTATCATTTTTGGTATCTTTTCACTTTTTTCAGGTGTGCCGTCATCTTGCCTGTGCCCAGGAATGCCAGTGCCTTGATGCTGCTTTTTTTCATGGGCTTCTTTTTCTTTTTGAGGCACATGGGTCTTTTCTCTCACACCCCGCAGTCGGCTGGAACATTGGAGTCTTTTGACTTGGTGGAAGCATTTTTCCCTAACACATTCAAGCCATTCAATGGTTTTCAAAAATGTACCCAGTATGGCTTGACCATCTCAGTGACAAACCGCTGCAACTGGTATCTTCAGTGCCTCAGGCTGTACCATGATCCTTCCAATTGCACTCTGTCTCCAGATGACACGCAAGGGGCCTCAGAATCAGGCAAAATAGTGAGAATCACTGTTTGGAACTTTGGAGTCATTGACATCAGCACTACCATCGATATCAGCATCAATGCCCTCAAAGGCTCATCCCTAGGCATTGGCCTCGTACGGGGGCAGGGCTCACTCAGATTCACAGGGCAACAGACCGGAGGCTCTCCTTTGAAGTGGATGGCCCCCATAAGGACCGGACTCCAGCCCCAAAGGTGTCGAAGGGGAATGCCAAGCCCAGAGCGAAGAGTCATGGGCATTGGCATTGCAGCCCTCAATGGGACTCTGAGGGTAAGGGCTGGGAGCAGCCTTCCAACCTGCCCTGGCAGGAGGAGTTGCCCCTTGAAGACCCAGAGAGCTGGTGAGTGACTCCTGAGGTGGTCACCATCATGGAGTCCCTGCCAAGGGAACCGGCATTGGTGCCGGAGGTTGTTGTGCCAGCTCTGGTCGGAGACTGTGCTCCTCATGCAGTGCATAGAGGACCTTGAGCGCAGCCTGTCTATGTTCTTTAGCCAGCAGGCTTCCCAAGAACCAATTACCTTGGGTTCCTCTGAGCCGGTGATGGTCCCATCTCACTTCGAACACCCTTCACCCCTCCCGACCAGCACTGATGCTGGGAGGAATCTCGTCAGTACTTCGAGTTCCTCTCAGAGTCAGACTCCGATGCCTAGAAGACTAAGGAGGAGGAGGAGGAATTGCCCAAGATTGTATGGAATCAGGACATACCCTCCAATCCTTCACCACTCTAGGAAAGGAGAAAGACCCCGCTAGAGGACTTGTTCTTCAGGAGCTTGTTAGGGATATGAGGAATGTCTTGCCCTTCACTATCAAGGCTGAAGAGGAGCCAAGGGGCTGTAGAGTTTGAAATCCTTCAATACTCCTCTCCACTGAAGGATGCCATCACGGTGCCAGTGCACCAGATCCTTGAGAGACTCCTCTTTCAGATGTAGGAAACACCTCTAATGGTACCCACCATGAGTTGTCGCCACGATTCCTTGTACAGAGTGAGCAAGAGCCCCAGCTTTGAGAATCCTCAACTTCCCCATAACTCCATGGTGGTGGAGTTGGCCATGCGCCTCATCAAGAGCTCCAAGTTGCACTCCTCAGTGCCCCCAGACCAGGAGGCACACACGTTGGATGGCTTTGACAGGAAATGCTACCAAGACTTGATGTTGGTGGCCCGTATCCTGGCCTACCGACTGTACATGGGGATGCACCTCAGAGATCTGGCTGACAAGCTCACTGGATTCTTTACTGAGCTTTCTGGAGAGTAGCTCCAGCGGTAATGGGCTCTTGTCTTGAAAATCAAGGACTGCTCCAAGTTCATGAGTCGAGCAGCATATGATGGCTTCAAGTCAGCGACTTGGGTGGCCACTATGGGCATTAGAGCCTGTTGCCTTGCATGGCTGCAGGCCTCAGACCTGGAGCAGTGGGTCCAGGAAGAACTGGCGGATGTCTCCTGCAGAAATGAAAACCTTTTTGGGAAACCGATGGAGGAGAAGGCTGGTGAGCTGGAGAGAAAGCAGTCACCATGACTTGGCTTTCCAGAAAGACCTCGGACCCTTCCAGGTGGAAATCCTTGAGGAAGACGTCCTACTACCTCTAGAAAAAAAGAAGTCCTATGGCTCCTACAACCCGTACCACTCCTACCAACAGCTACAGCAGAGCCAACAGCAGAAGGGTCAGGGACAGCAACAACCATACCATCCTAAGGTCCCAAAGCCCCAATTGGCACCACAGCTGCAGCCAGACGGGGTGGGTTTTGACTTCTTCAGGGACATGGCCCTTCTTCCCCCTCCCAGAAGCTATTCTGTCTCAGGTAGGAGGAAGACTGATCCACTTTACCCACAAGTGGCCAGGCATAACTTCCGGCTCCTGGGCCCTCAAGATAGTCCAGAACAGCAACCTACCACATTTCAAACCAACAGACTGAAGCACAGACAAGGTATGAAAAGCTGGTAAGCCACGGAGTCCCCAGTGGTCCACTCCTTGAAGAAGCAGGTTGCGAAACACCCAGTGTTGGAGTGGTGACTGCAGTTTAGCACTGTGCTGTGATGACTGAAGTTAAGCACTATACCAACGTGTTGTTTGGAGCTAGGTGCTGTGCTTGTTCATGTGGCAATATTTTTGTGTTTACGCCATGAGATATTGAATGTACTTATTGTTCGTGATTGTGTTCCCCAACTTTTTCGTTTGGGACTGTGCTACTTTTTGTGAGGCACTGCAAAGTTTTTTACTGACCGTTGATGCAGCTGTTCCATTCCATTGATTGTCCATAGGGCAATCGGCAGGCTTTCCCGCTATAACCTTGTTCTGAACTCTGGGATTGTAACAGAGGAATTTTTTTTCTTGTTCAGTGCGAGATATGATGTAGATCTTGATATTGTTTTGAGTGGACTTTTTGCTACTTTCATCTCCATCAGAAGTCAGCAATGGGTATTCACCAGAAGATCTATTTGCCTTTGACTTTGAAGGAAGACTAAGGCACCATCCCCTTTTAATTACAGGTTGTCTTTGAGTTCCTACCACTACTCTTCGACCTGCTCAAATATTTTGATGCTTCTAAAGAGCTGGTGGCAGTATGTATCCATTACTCACCAACAGCTAGCTTCCTGGAGTGTGAGGACTGAATTCTAACCATTATTTGTGGGTTATTTAGTAAAATCTCACTTTCTGCCTACATATTACCCCTTGAAGACCCTTATAAAAAGCATAAGGAACAATTAGCTAAATGTTTGTATATATGTATGTATTTATTTATTTAACTGTTTTTATATACCGTCTCTCTACAATTCAAGACAATTTACATGGAACATAACATAGCAGTGTTTAACAGCTGTTGTACATGGAACATAAACTTTGGAACTTGAGCATGCATGATTCAGCAAAGAACTAATTACATATTTTCAGGTTAATTAGGGATAGTGGAGTTGGGTAAGGATGAGGGGATAGAATTATGAGGGTAGGGGGTAGTATAGTGAAAGGGGGCGTTTATGGGAGTGGGTTAGGGGACAGTGAAAAGTGTTCTTGGAAGAGGTGGATTTTGAGTTTTTTTCCGGAATTCAGAGTGGTCAGAGCAATTACATAATTCACATGGGAGTGAGTTCCATAAAGAGGGGGCATAAAGTGGAAAGGCCCTGTTGCAGGTGGTTTGCTTACATGTTTTCTTTAGAGCAGGTATGTTTAGGATGTTTTTGGTATTAGAGCAGCGTGGTCTGGTATTTTTAGTTTTAGATAGAAGTGAAGATAAGCATGGTGCTGATTCATTGTGGATAATTTTGTGTATGAGGGTGATGGTTTTAAATTTTATTCTGGATAATATGGGGAGCCAATGGAGCTCATAGAGGATTGGAGTTATGTGGGTACATCTGGAGTTTTTTGTGATTAAACGAGCTATAGTGTTCTGTGCCATTTGGAGAGGATGGATACTGTTTTTAGGAAGGCCTTGGTAGATGAGGTTACAATAGTCGAGGGTAGGAGTAGTAAGAGCATGGCAGACAGTACGAAAGGAGTCAGGGTTTAGTAAAGGCTGGAGGTTTCTCAGAGTTCGTAATTTGGCATAGATTGTATTTGATGCTTTTTTTAATCTGGTCATGGAAGGTGAGGTTCTAGTCAAGTATCAGACCAAGATATTTGATTTGTTTTTTTATGGGGAGGGTGAAATCACCAAGGGTAAGGGTTGTTGGTGGAGTATAGGAAGGGTTGGAGAATATTTGGAGAGCTTCTGTTTTTGACTGATTAATTAAGAGATTGTGATGACTGAGCCAATTCCTTAAGGTTGTGAGGCATTTGCTTATGTTTGTAAAGTCTGGATTTGTTATGTTGAATGGGCAGAAGAACATGATGTCATCTGCATAGATATATAGATATAGATATATATGTACTATGCAACAGTTTATGTTGTTTTATTTAGTAATATAATAAAAATTAGCTTGAAGTTTCTCTTTTGGTTTCCAGATTATTTCTGGCATTGTTATTTATATAATTACTCTTCCCCAATTAGTGCTGTGCACTTAACAAATGCAATGACAAAGTACACAATTTGTGATGGGGAAGCAGATTATACTTCTATTATTTCCAGGAAGATATATTAGGGCCGTAGTGTCTATCAGTCACTTATCTGATATCTGCTTTCATTGAGAAGATTTTCAAGACTATAACATGGTTTTGTGCACACATTCACATTCCGTTATTCTCTGAGCATGTCCTTCCAGTGAGATGGTAGGTTTGAACAATTTGCTCTATGTTCTGTTACATTTATCCCTAGGAATCACCCTAAGTGGCTTACTACAATTTGAAGAATAGATTTCATAAGGATATATGTCATAAAAATACATTTCATAAAAATAAAATGCAAAAAAAAAAATCAAAACTAAACAATAATAAATCTGTACCCTATCACATTGCTCAAGCTCATATCTCACTTTCAGTAGGATAATAAGCCTGCTGCCTCACACTATATCATATAAATATAATGTTTACATTTTCCAAAAATAAATAAATCCTCTAAAAAAAAAAATCGCCCCACCAACTAATAAACAAAATTCTTCATGCACAAAATCCATCTTTCTTACAATCTACATTTCCATATCTTTGACGGTCCTCTAAAAGAGAAGAGAAAATGGCTGCTTCTTATTCAAACCTTCATCCTACTTTGGGCAACTTAACCTACCATGCGATGCCAGATGGCAATGTGACTGGGCCAATCAATCTTTTAGGAATTCCCCAAGCAGAGATCCCCTTTTGGCTTGCCTCTTAGGCATCCTGCTTTTGTGGCGCATTGACTTTTAAGAGTGGCTTGCAATGACATCAGTGAAAGGAGCAGAAGTGTCCCAGTTGCTGGCAGGTAAGCACCAGAACAACTTCCAATAAAGGAAGCATGATGGCAAAGTGCCTTTCCTTCAGAACAGCAGGGCATCTTCCAGAGTAGAGCTCAAGTTATCTTCCCTAAGGGCTATTTTTATAATTTTTTGCTGCTTAACTTGCTAAAAATAACAATAGTAATAGTGTTTTTCCCAATAGAAATTATTTCTTTTTTGTTTTCTTCTACCTTGTTTTGTTGATATACATAAGAACATAAGAGATGCCATACGGTGTCGGACCAAGAGTCCATCAACAGTGTCCAATCCATGTCACAAGTACCTGTCAGGTTCCCAAAACGTTACACATATCCCATGCTGCTTGGGAAAGCAGTGGATTTCCCCAGTCCTCTTTATTAATGAAATATGGACTTTTCCTCCAGGAACTTGTCCAAACCATTTTTTAAACCCAGCTGCACTAGCAGCTTTTACTATATCCTCTGGTAATGAATTCCAGAGTTTGTTTATGCGTTGGGTGAAAAAATATTTTCTCCTATTAGTCTGATGTGAAGCCCTTATTAGTGGAGTTTCACTTAAGGGACTAAGATGAACTGCTTGTCTTCAGAGAATTGAATTGAATTTAATATAGTTTCTTATATTCTGCGTCGATCCTACCATGAGTAGAACTCAAAATGGATTGCAGAATATTATAAAAGCACTATTTATTTATTTATTTATTTATTTTATTTATCTATTTCTTCTATACCGCCCCTTCCAGAGATCAGGGGCGGTTTACATGGAACAAGTAAACAAATTTGTATACTAATGTATACATTACATGGAACAGAGATTCTTTTAACTTTATACAGATAATAGTTATTAACAGAGATTTATAACATTGTAACTTTATACAAATAACTGTGCATTAATTGTCAAAACTATTTACATTTTATATACATTAATAAGTTTCTGTATCATAGTGTTGATCAGAGTTTTTCTACCTTTTTATAGGTAGTCAGAGTTTTCTACCTTTCATATGTGTGTGTGTGGAGGAATTTATTTCCTTTTTTCATCTCTTGGGAGTATTTTGGGGTGTATGTGGTGGGAGTATGTGGTGGGTGTATGTGTGTGGGTAGTTGAGTGTGGTTCAGTATACACTATAGGTGTATATTGAACCAATCCATAATGAAAATTATTCAGCATTACATTTCATAAGATTTAAAGAAAATAGTCTTACTGCTTAGCATAATTGCACGTGAAGAATGTGAAATTACTTACTTATAAAAGATATTCTCTGAAGACAGCAGTTTACCACTAACACATACCCTCCTAATTTCCGTTTGATAGTGTTTGTCCTGTAAGAACTAATATATGAAATGGAAAGGAACTGTTGAATCACTACACGCGGGTTGTTCCCACATTGTTGTGTAAAGACTCTTGCATTTACAAAATGTTAGGGCTAATACACATCCAGTGCCAAGTCATATGAACTATATGGATATCAAGGTATATTTGAATATATGTTTATTCTTTCATATTTACTCATTTTGATCAATTTGTACAAATCACAGTGCCCGCTGACACACCCAGCACTACTAGTCGCTTATTACTTAACATTTAATAATCCATTTGGGCAACAGACTCAATGCGGCCAGCATTTCACTACATGTCAACTGCATCGGGAGTGTGTTATGCCTGTACTACAGATGCATTACATTACTATTGTCAACATTCCAAATAGATCATTAAATGATAAGTGACTAGTAGTGCAATAAGTAGTTCTGGGTGTGTCAGCAAGCACTGTGAATGGTGCAAATTAAGCAAAATGAGTAAATATGAATGAATTAATGAAAACGCATTCCAATGTAAATTGATGTTCTTAGCGGTTTTTGGGAATCTGTGAAGAACTGTCCTTGTTCCCTTGATAACTCTTTGTAGGAGTATCTGGGATTGATGGTTAAATAAATTTCTAAGATGCTGTGTGCTAGTTCAGTAACGTATTTTTTGATATGATATAGATTTCACTGATCCCTTATGTTGAAATGTGATTGGTTTTGTATATACTGTCACGCCCCAGCCCTCTGCCTAAGGCTTAGAGGGGTAGGGTTGCCATTAACTTCTCTTATAAAAGGTTGAATAAACTATTTTTCCCAGTGAAGCATGCTGGGAGTTGTAGTTTTGGCCTTCTAAGATGAAGTGTAGTCATGAAACCGAAAGTAAAGGCAAATGACAAAATGTATTCCCCAAACGCAAACAAATGGGCTTCACAGTCATTAATTATATGCAGCTGCTTATCAATATAACGGATAAAGAAAACACAGCTGCTTCATTCAACAAAGTAAAAATATCTTCTTTTTACCATTGTCTTCATTAAGCATTCAAATGTACATGCAACAGGTATATTCCCATTAAAAGAGCAAGTTCCTACCTTCAGTTCAGGCTAGGTTTCAATACTCTATTTTTCAGGAGACTTTATCTTTTCAGCTATTTAGCAAAGGGACTCAATGCTAACAGCTTTTCATAGAGTACAGTCCATGAGTACTTCTGGAGGCAAGAAATCCTGCTCAATAGGCTCAACCTGCATTTCCTCTGGCTCCGGTAATGCAGTGCCCTTCTCTGAGCTTTTAACATATGTCTCAGGGTATATTCTCTCTGAGGATCCCTGTGTCTCTCTTGAGCACAGCTCCACCCAGTAAAGATAAATTATACCTGAAGCTGTTGACAGTTCTCCCTGGCTGTGTTCTCCAGTCTCCCTCCGGCTTCTGGGAAACAGTCCCTGGTTCACTTCCCTGAGTTCCTTCCTGGAGCTCTGCCATGGCTCCCTGTTCCAGGCTTGGCTCCTTTGACTCCTGTGCTGAGTCCTGGGCTCCCACCTCTGAACTCTCTGAACCCTCTGATCAGGAACTGGGGCTTGAAGCCTTCTCTGCTCTCTCCTTCCAGTCTCTCTCTTCCCATGCTCTCTCTTCCCATGCTCTCTCTCTCTGGGCTCTCTCCTCCAGTGCTCTCCCTCTCCGGGCTCTCCTCTTCCGGGCTCTCTCTTCCCGGGCTCTCCTCTGCTTTCTCTCTAGCCAAGGTTTATATCCCTGCTTCCCAGGCAGTGTCTCTCCCTCTCTGGACAGGTGCTTGCAATTATCTTCCAAGCCTGCAACTACGTCAGCAGAGCTTGGGTGTGGCAGCCTAAGTTCAGTTTCTCTCTGTTTGCTTTCTTTATGCCAACGCTGAAACCTGTGCACTGCAGGGATGTCACTTTTCTTAAAAGCAAAATCATTAGTTTCTCCTATTTCCATAGGCTCACTACAGGCTTCCTTATCACATACCCCCTCCCTAAGATATTACGGGCTGGCGGCATTTCCCCCGCACAGTCCGTAATCCTTGATAGGGCATCAGTATCTTGCTGTAATCTTCTTGCCTTATGTTCCACTTTAGATAGATTGGCTACTGCTGTTCGTTCCCGCCAGGGCCTAAGGACATTTATGTGGTAAACCTGCTGGTGGCCCCTATTATTCTCTACCGCATAGGATACCGGACCCACCTGTTTGACCACTTTATATGGTCCTTTCCACTGGACCTCAAATTTTGGCATGTCGCCTGCCACCATTTCTATGACTTTCTCTCCTAGGGCTATTTGGCGGGGTTTCATACCTTGATCATAGTGTTTCTTTTGGCGAATCTGGCTGGCCTGTAAGTTTTCCTCATCCACTTGGGAGGTCCTGTGTAACCGCCCCCTCAAATCTCGAAGAAAATGGGGTACTCCCATAACTTCTATCTCAGGCTTAACCCATTGCTTCCGTAATATATCTAAACTTCCCCGTGGGGCATGTCAATACATCAACTCATAGGGGGATGCCCCTAAAGATGCCTGTGTCCGCTCTCGGCAGGCGTAGAGAATGAAAGGGAGCATAACATCCCACTCGGTCATGTTACCATCCAAGCCTCGCCTTAGCATCTGTTTCAACGTCTGGTTTAATCTTTCTACTAGCCCATTAGACTGGGGGTGATAGGCGGCTGTTTTTACGTGCTGTACCCCGAAAGCGTCCCACACCTGGGCCAAGTACTTTGACATAAAATTGGTACCCCGTTCTGTCAGCACTTCCTGGGGAACAACCCACCTCACAAAATAGCTTTATTACCTCTAAGGCTATCATTTTTGCAGAGATGTTATGCAAGGGAATGGCCCACAGGAACCTGGTGGCTTGATCCACTATAACTAAAATATACTGGAAGCCTCGGGGTGTCTTCACCAGAGGTCCCACTATGTCCATTGCGATTCTTCGGATAGGTTCTGATATTACGGGCGTCGGGATCATGGGCACCCCTGGTGGCCGGACAGTGGTGATCCGCTGACAAGAAGGGCATGACTCACAAAATTGGGTGGTTTCCTTGAAGATGCCTGGCCAGTAGAAGCGGGCAAGGGTCTGGTCTAGAGTCCCCTGTACCCCTTTGTGACCTCCTACCAGGTGGTCATGGGCAAGCCTCAAGACCAACGTCTTAAAAGCGGCGGGTACCACCAGCTGCTTCCTGACCGTCCCTTCCTGGGGATCAAGAATCTCCCTGTATAGTATTTCCTTATCCAAGAGGAATCTTGGGAGGGCATCCCTCTCAATCTGGGCATATTCAAACGCCCGTGTAAGCGCAGGGTCCGCTTGCTGCTCATTGGGAAAGGATGGGAACTTTTCAACCAATTCTGTAGGGACCCAAGGTAACCCATGTTCAGCTTCCATCTCAGCTCTCCCTCGAGACCTACACTGTCTTTCACGGCGTTTCTCAGCTTTTCCCTTCTTACTCCTATCAGAAGGGGAAGCTACTAGGTCATCATGTGATGGTAATTCACCTAGGGATTCATCTGGGTGTTCATCCTTTTTGTCTTGGGCCTCTGACTGGGACCGTGTAGACACCAGTCCAACTTTTTGATGTAAGCCCTTCTCCAATCCTCTTTTGAACTGGGACCAATCCCTACCCAACACTAGGTCATGGGGCAGTCTCGGGACTACGGCTACCAGGACTTCCCTCTGTATCCCTAACCCCTTTATTAACACCTTATACATGGGATAAAAGGAGGCTGCTCCGTGGATACATCTGATCCGGACCCTTCCTTCTGGTCGGCTCGGGACTGACTCACTCTGGGCTTGTATTGCCTGCCAGAGTCTCCGTGAGATCATACTCTGGTCAGCACCTGAGTCGAGTAGAGTGTTAATAGTAATGCCCTGAATATCAACATTCAAAAGGAAACCCTCTCTTAGCTGTTTCACATTAGCACCTATCAATGCTGTACGTGCTTTACATTCCTTTTGTATGTGACCCAACTTTCCACATTGAAAACATTTTTTTCTTGCCCAATTGCTCTCCTGCGTAGGCAGATAAGTTTTCATACATTCCACATTTTTCCTTGGTCTCCTTTCTGATTGTTCAAAACTAGTCTCTGCTGCTATTTTCAGAGCGCCCCCTTTTGGTTGACCTGCCAATTCTGCTTCTAAATAGCGCTCAGTCAGCAGGGTTGCTTCTCTTGTGGTCCAGCAGTTTTGTAATATCAGAAAGGATTGGATTTCTTTAGGAACCGCAGCCATAAACTGCTCTAACACAATTGTATCTATCACCATATCCATGGTTTTACCTTCTGGAGCTAACCATTTCAAAGCTAAGCCTCTGACCCTTTGGCACAAAGCCTTAGGTGTCTCACCGGCTCTTAAGCTTGTAGCTCTCAGCATGCGATGGTAGACCATCTGAGTTAAACCTAAGCGATCTCGGATAGCCTTTTTTAGCTCTCCATAATCTGTAGCAAGTGCCACTGGCATGGCCCTGTAGACCGCTAATGCCTCTCCTGTGAGAGATGTGGCTAGCCGTACAGCCCACTGTTCCATTGGCCACCCTACAGTATGAGCAACTCTCTCAAAGGATTCTAAGAAATCGTCAATATCATCCTCTTACTGAAAGTTTTCCAAAGGAAAATGTCCCACATGTCTGTGGCCCTACCATACAGGTATTTGGTGTCCCTTCTAGTCCCGATTGGGTTGTCAATGCTCCAGCTGACGCTTTCTGGTTAGCAAGCAACGCCTCCATCAAGTCCAGTACCGGCTTCTGTTGTGCCTGCAAAGCGGCTGCTGCCTTTTCTTGAGCCTGGTGTGCCATTTCTTGCTGTTTCTGGAATTGGGACGCCATCCATTGCAGTATGTCCTTTGGATCCAAATCAGCAATTTCTGCAGGAGAAAAGAAAAAACAAAACCCACCAAGTGCGGTACCACCAAAACTCTGTTAGTCCCTTTTAGCTGAATGCTTGGAATCTTCTACCCCTTTTACTTGAATCCAGGTTTGACCCATGCCTAGATACTCTTTACCTGAGGTTAAGCATTGACTCTGGCCTTAAAAAGGGAGTGTCTCACTGGCCACCTCCGTCATTCTGGCCGACCCTGCCAGCGATTTTCCCCTCTGCAGCTCACAGCACAGCTCAGCAGTTTGGTGTTGAAGAACCTTTGGGGTGTATATCCTGAAGTGTTGTATATCCTGATACAGGTGAGATCCAAACAACTACGCCACTTGTCATGCCCCAGCCCTCTGCCTAAGGCTTAGAGGGGTAGGGTTGCCATTATCTTCTCCTATAAAAGGTTGAATAAACTATTTTTCCCAGTGAAGCATACTGGGAGTTGTAGTTTTGGCCTTCTAAGATGAAGTGTAGTCATGAAACCGAAAGTAAATGACAAAATTTATTCCCCAAACACAAACAAAGTCAATGTAGACTGTAACAGGATACATCTCCATTCATTCGCTCAAGGTTATTTACAACTTAGGCTGGATGAGCTTCACAGTCATTAATTATATGCAGCTGCTTATCAATATAACGGATAAAGAAAACACAGCTTCTTCATTCAACAAAGTAAAAATATCTTCTTTTTACCTTTGTCTTCATTAAGCATTCAAATGTACATGCAACAGGTATCTTCCCATTAAAAGAGCAAGTTCCTACCTTCAGTTCAGGCTAGGTTTCAATACTCTATTATTCAGGAGACTGTCTTTTCAGCTATTCTTTAGTAAAGGGACTCAATGCTAACAGCTTGACATAGAGTACAGTCCATGAGTACTTCTGGAGGCAATAAATCCTGCTCAATAGGCTCAACCTGCATTTCCTCTGGCTCCGGTAATGCAGTGCCCTGCTCTGAGCTTTTAACATATGTCTCAGGGTATATTCTCTCTGAGGATCCCTGTGTCTCGTCAGCAGAGCTTGGGTGTGGCAGCCTAAGTTCAGTTTCTCTCTGTTTGCTTTCTTTATGCCAACGCTGAAACCTGTGCACTGCAGGGATGTCACTTTTCTTAAAAGCAAAATCATTAGTTTCTCCTATTTCCATAGGCTCACTACAGGCTTCCTTATCACAATACCATACTAGAATGAACCTCACTCTTGTGCCATAATATGTTGGATATGATCTGTATCTCTCAAGTTTACTGCTAGTGCTCATCTTAATGCTTACATTATGCTAATGAGAAGCTGCTTCCAGATGAGGATTCACCCTCAGGGGCAATGTCTCCAAATGGGTTAGTTTTATACACACTATGACCTCACGCTAAACCAAGGTGTGGAGTGTGATCTCAGTTTCTCAACTGTATTGCTTAATGCTTGTCATAGCACTGCATCATATCAAAGAAAGCATCCTTCTGGAGTTCATAGGATGTTTGTAATATGTATAGTATGAAAAAGATGAGGCGAGTTTCCCCACATTTTAGCACAAGCAAAAAATACATACAGTAGCAGGTGAACTGATGAAAGAATCTGATGAGTAGCTCATTAGAGTAGTTTATTAACAGAAACCCAACATGGTCGTGTTTCACCAAAACCTGCCTGCATCAGAATTACAGTACTTGTTTCATCCAAATAAAATAGAAATGGACACAACCATGTCAATAAATTATAGACAGATATATACATATATGGTAACAAAATCAAAACCATGTAAAACCATATATATAAGTAACAATATCAATATCCACAAACAAATGCTAAATTATAAATAATAAAATTAACACATCAGTATTAAAACAGGGGCTCTCAACGCAATCCTCGGGATACATCTAGCTAGTCAGTTTTTCAGGATAACCACAATGAAAATGCATATGAGAGATTTGTGCACCAAGCATGTGGAATTTACTCCCTGATGACATACAAGCTATTACTGACCTGACAGAATTCCACAAGAAACTGAAGATCCATATCTTCTTGGAGTGCTTTGGTAGCAAGAGTTAAATCAGACTACTCCATGACCCATACACATTACACAGCATAATCTCTCAGTATTCTTGAACTGTTTCCTCAACCTTACTCCTGTTACTGACATTATGTAAAAACTTAGAAATCCACTGTCTTCTGGAAGCTCCTAATACAATGTAAGAATTTAGAAGTTCACGCTAAGACCCTGTGGTCTATGTAAAAGCATATAGTTAAGTTACACTGTAAACCACTTAGACTTTCAGATAAAACGGTATATTAAAAAGTTAAATAATAAATCTCATGCATATTCATTGTCATTATCCTGAAAACCTGAACATTTGTACAGTGCTATAAGGCGTGCACAGCACTGCACAGACACAAGTAAAAGATGGTCCCTGCTCATCACAGCTTATAATCTAATAGAGACAGACAACACAGTAGCTGTAGCCATGGGATACAGCTAGGGGGAATTTGAATGGTAAGGAAGCACAAAGGACATCAGGTGAGTCAAGATCCAAAAGCGGCAGCAAAGAGCTGAGTTTTCAGCCTAGATTTGAAAAGGGTCAGAGAAGGCGCCTGATGTACAGACTCAGGTAGTTTGTTTCAGACATATGGAGCAGCAAGGTGAAAAGAGTGAAGTCTGAAGTTGGCAATAGAAGAGAAGGGCACCGATAGAAGCGATTTGCCAGAAGAGTGGAGAGCCCAAGGAGGGGTTGTAGGGAGAGATAAGAGAGGAAAATGTAGTGAGGAGCTGTAGAGTGAATGCACTTGTAAGTCAGCAGGAGAAGTTTGAACTGCATACAGAAACAGATAGGAACACAATGAAGAAGGGTAATATGAGCATGATGAGGCTGGTGGAAGATTAGCCGTGCAGCAGAACAGATTGGAGGGGAGAGAGATAACTCAGAGGGAGACCAGCAAGGAGCAGGTTACAGTAGTCTAGACGGGAGGTGACTAAGGCATCTTAGTAGTGTGTTCAGAACGGAATGGGTGAATTTTGTTGATGTTGTAGAGAAAGAGACAAAACCTGTTGAAATCACCTTAATACACCAATTCAACCAAATTCCAACATATATTAGACCCTGAACCCTTTCTTTTTTGTCGGAGTCAGTTGTCAAAGTGAGTGGAATTTAACCACACACCACCGCGACATCTCCTTTTTTTTAAATTTATAAGTAAAACTTCACACTGAACTCCGATGATGATCTTCCAAAAGATAACATACCAGAATATCAAAAGCGACGTGCCATACGTTTCAGGTTGTCTTAAAAAAACATTCAACCCTGCTTCAGGCCATCTGAAACTGGCGGATCCTAGATCGTAGTCGTAGAGCTTATGCATAAGGAAACAAAGGCAAGGGTGCATATAACTATTGCTCACTCGGCGTCTGACGTCACTTACACCAGGTGACTTCCAGCTATCAATCATAATGAAGTTTGAAGCATTGCAACTGCTAAGGGGGAACCCACTTCAGGAGAATACCCTGCAATTAAGCAATGAAAATCACTATAGAAGAATGAAACACTAGCCAGTCTGCAGAAGAAGCCGCAAAAACAAAAGACTGTAGGGACAACATAACAGATGAACACCCAAACTGAAAGTGAATGAACACTCACACTAAAAATTATTACAACTGTTAGAGGAGAACCCACTCCTAAAAAGCTCCCTATAGTTAAACAATAGAGAACACTGTTATAAAATGTCGTGGTGGTGTGTGGTTAAATTCCACTCACTTTGACGACTGACTCTGACAAAAAAGAAAGGGTTCAGGGTCTACTCTATGTTGGAATTCGGTTGAATTGGTAGAGAAAGAGACGGCAGGTTTTAGCTATCAGTTAGATGTGTATGGAGAAGAAGAGAGAGGAGTCAAAGACGACACCAAGTTTGCGAGCTGAGGAAACAGGGAGGAGTAGAGAGTTATCCACAGAGTGAGAAAGGAGGAAGGGGAGAGGAGGGTTTTGGCCATGTTCAATTTCAAGCACCAGTGAGACATCCAAGCAGCAATGTCAGAAAGGCAGGCACGCACGCAGAAATCTGGACCTGAATTGCTGGAAAGATTTCAGATGTAGAGAGATAGATCTGGGAGTCATCAGTGTAAAGATGGTACTGAAAGCCATGGGAATGGATGAGTGAACCAAGGGACTGATTATATATAGAGAAAAGGAGTGGACCCGACAGATCCTTGGCATACACCAATTGAGAGCCGGGATAGCAGTAGAGGAGGATCCACCAGAACAAACACTGAAAGAGCAATGGGATTGATAAGAAGTGAACCAGGATAGCCAGAGTCCTTAAAACTAAGAGAAGACAAGGTATCAAGGAGAAGGTTGTGGTCAACAATGTCAAAAGCAGCAGAAAGATCAAGAAGGATGAGGATCAAGTAAAGGCCCTTGGATTTTGTTAGGAACAGGTCACTGAAAACTTTGGCAAGAGCTGTTTCAGTAGAATGTAAAGGATGGAAACCAGATTGTAGGGGATCCAAAAGGATTTGAGAGGAGAGAAAGTCGAAGCAACAGTGGTGAACCCTATGTTCAAGTAGTTTAGAAATGAAGGGGAGGAGGGAGATGAGTCGATAGTGAGGGCTTCTTGAGGAGAGGAGTGATCACAGCATGCTTGAAGGCTGCAGGAAAAGTTGCAGTGGAGTGCGATAGCTTGAGAATATGAGAGATTGAAGGGACTACAGTGGAGGAGATAGAGCTAAGGAGATGGGTGAGAATAGGAGCAGAGGAGAAGGTAGTGAGTTTTGATGAAGAAAAAAGGTGAATGGTTTCCTCCTCGGAGATCATAGAAAAGGAAGAAAGGTTAGCAGAGGTGTTGGGGGGGGGGGGGGAGGTTGGGAGTGAAGACAGGGGAAGAAGGGGAGTAGATGACCTTGTGGGGAATTGAAGTGTGATCTCTTAGATTTTGTCATGGAAGTAGTCAACCAGGGTTTGGGCAGAAGGGAGGGAGGGGTCGGAGGCAGAGGCACCTTGAGGAGAGAGTTGAGATTTATAAAGAGAAGGCGAGGGTCAGAGGCAAGAGAATTTTTCAGATGGACATAATGGTCTTGTTTGGCAAGTGCTATGGCTGACTGGAAAGAGACAAGCATGAATTTGAAGTGAAGAAAATCCGCAAGGGGGCAGGATTTGAGCCAGGCACGCTCAACTGAGCAGGCACAGGAACATAGATAGTGGGTAGTGGAAGGTAGCCAGGGTTGAGGTACAGTATGCCTCACAGGACTTGGCATGGGCGGAGCAAAAGTATCCAGAGCAGAGGACAGTGCAGCATTTTAGGAAGCTACTGCCTCATCAACAGATTCAGATGACATACTGGAGGAAAGAGGTGATGAGACAGTGGAGGAGCGTGCCAACGGGTCAGTGGCATGAAGATTTCTAAAGAGGTTGGAGGAGAAAGGGTGATGTTGAGGCAGTGAGTGATGAAGAGTGAAGCTTAACAGGTGATGGTATGGAAGTTTAAGGATAGGCAATTAGGGAAGAATACAAGATCAAGGCAGTGGCCTTGCTGGTGAGTGGGGGCAGTAGAGCAAAGCTGGAGGTTGAATAATGAGGTAAGGGAGAGGAGCTTTAAAGCATAATGGCTGGTGGGGTTATCAACATGAATATTAAAATCCCCGAGAATAAAGGAGGGGGAAGATGAATCCAGAAAGAATGAAAACCATGAGTCAAAGTTAGAGAGAAAGGTAGAGGTGGACTTGTCAGGGGGTCAATAAATAAGAGCTAGTCAGAGAGGTAGTGGAGTAAAAAGATGGATGGAATGAACTTCAAAGAGGGAAAGGAGTGAGATCGAGGCAGAAGGAGGGGTTGAAACTGACAGGAAGGAAAGAGTAGAAGCCCAACACCTCCACCACAGCCAGGGGGATGAGGTGTGTGGGAGAATTGATAGCCACCATGACAGAGAGTAGCGACTGAAGCTGAGTCCTCAGGAAGGAGCCAGGTCTCAGTTAGAGCAAGGAGATGGAGAGCATTAGAGATAAAGAGATCATGAGTAGAGACAAGTTTATTTGAGATGGAGTGCGTGTTCCACAAGGCACATGAAAAAGGGAGAGAGGAGAGGGATATGAGTAAGATTTAAGCTGTTGCATAAGGATCTATTCTGGGAGTGTGACAGAGGTCTGGGGGACCAGGGTTGCGTTTGAAATCTCCAGAAGAGAGGGGGGAGTAGGAGGGTGTAGGGCAGAGAGGAGACAGCTCGTGGTAATGAGACTGAGGTTGGTTCAGAGAGAGAGGAGATGGTTGAGAGAGAAGAGTTTTGATTTAATAAATGGAAGAAAGATGGCAAGGAAATCCACAGTACTACCATTTAACTTTCAAAAAGGAGACTATGATAAAATGATGAAAATAGTTAAGAAAAAAACTAAAAGGAGCAGCTGCAAAGGTTAAAGATTTACATCAAGCATGGGCATTGTTTAAAGGTGCTATTTGGAAGCCCAAGGCCATAGCAGATAGACTGAATGAATTCTTTGCTTCGGTCTTTACTGAAGAAATTGTAGGGAAGTTACCCATTCCTGAAATGGTTGATAAAGGTGATGTAGGAGAAGAATTGACAGAAATATTAATAAACCAGGAGGATGTATTACAACTGTTCGATAAACTGAAGAGTAGCAAATCACCTGGACTGGATGGTATACATCCAAGGGTGTTGAAAGAATTGAAATATCAGATTGCAGACCTACTATTAGTATTCAGTGAACTATCATTAAAGTCATCTGTAGTAACTGAGGATTGGAGAGTGTCCAATGTAACTCCAATTTTTAAAAGGTTCCGGGGAAACTACAGACCAGTGAGCCTGACGTCAGTACTGGGCAAAATGGTAGAAATCATAAGAATAAAATTACTGAACATGTAGATAGCTATGGTTTAGTGGGAAAAAGGCAACATGGATTTAGCCAAGGAAAATCTTGTCTTAGTAATCTGTTATATTTTTTTGAAGGTGTGAATAAACAGGTAGACAAATGTGAACTGGTTGATATAGTGTATTAGGATTTTCAGAAAGCCTTTGATAAGGTCCCTCATAAGAGATTCTTAGTGAAATTAAAAAGTCATGGGATTGGAGGCAGTGTATTATTGTGGATCATGAACTGGTTAAAAGATGGAAAGCAGACCAATTTTCTCTAAGGAGAAAGGTGAATAATGGAGTACCCTGGGGATCTGTGCTGGGCCCGCTGCTTTTTAACATATTCATAAATGACCTGGAGATAGGAATAAAGAGTGAGGTGATTAGATTTGCAGATTGTGGAAAATTGCAAGAGGACTTTGAAAATTTGGAAGAGTGGACGGCCAAATGGCAGACAAAATTTAATGTGAACAAGCGCAAAGTTATGCACCTAGGTATATATAGTGTATCTGGATTTTCAGAAAGCCTTTGGCAAGGTCCCTCATGGGAGACTCTTGCAGAATTTAAAAAGTCATGGGATACGAGGCAGTGTACTATTGTGGATTAGAAACTGGTTAAAAGATAGAAAACAAAGAGTAGAGTTAAATGGCCAGTTTTCTCATGGGATCTGTGCTGGGCTACTGCTTTTTAACATATTCCTAAATGCAGGGCCGGATTTACCTATACGCCAACTACGCCGTGGCGTAGGGCCCACAGCTGGCAAGGGCCCACAAAAATTGAACAAATGCTTTATTACCGGCCCTGGTAGTCTCTCAGTTTCTATCCAGCCCCATCGTTCTCTCATAGCTAACGCTCACAGAACCCATTCCATTGGCTCGTTGACTCTTCAGGATCCCGCCCCCCTCTTTCCCCCTAGCTCTTCCTTCCCGCCCCTCCGTCCTGCTAAGTGATTGGCTGTATGTCGCCATCAATAATCTGCAGAGCAGTTCGGACTGGCTGACCAATGCCTGCCAGTCACCTGGGTTCGGCCCAGTGAAAGAGGGGAGGAGATTTTGTCGCACCTGGTGGTGGACACGCAAGAGCCATGCGAAGAGTGGAGGGCTTGTCGTGGTGCGGCTGAGCTGAGCGCCTTGCCCGGAAGGTGAGTGGGTATCACAAAGCGACTAAGGGGTGGGAGAGTGAGGACAGCAGGAATGGGGGGTGGGGGGACGAACGTAGCCCGTGTTTCCTGCTCAGGTGGAGGGGAGCGGAAGGTGGAATGGAGAAAGTTTGGGTGGGAAGCATTTTTATATTAATCAAGGGACGCGACGGATGGGGCGACGCGACAGTCTGGATGGATACACGGGGGAGGGAGTCCCTTAAGAGCACCTAGGCACTGCTATCTGTGGAAACAAAAGAACCATTGGGGTGGAGAGCAGCACTAAAGATGTTGGTGAATAGAGACGTTAATGAACGGAAACGCCACTCTCCTAAAAGTTGCTGCAGAGAGCCGGGGTGGGAGATGAGTGCGCGTGGTGGGAAAGCTGCCTCTAATGGCTCAAGCTGGGTTAGAAATTTAAAGTTTAACTTCATCAATTCGGCACAAAAGCCAAAATTCGTGGACTCTGCACCTGGTAGATTGAGGTGAACGAAGCAGCCCACTGCTTTGCTAGTTATCTTTGTTTTTCTTGAAAAGGAGACTTTTTTTAAAAAAAACTTTAATTATATTAAATATATATTCGCGCTTTCTATTTGCACTAAAAGGAGGACCACATTTCTGAAGTAGGAGAATAATTTTATTTTGAATTTATTAATTGGAATATATCAGCTCTGGTAAATGTGCATCATTAACGTCTGCGCTTTGTGTAGTACAAGAGCAAATTAATGTATAGTTTTATTTCTACAGTGTTGTACATTCCAAGTTTGGCTTTTGGGATTCCCAGTTTAATTATGACGTCAGGGCCAACAGCGCGCAGCTGATCCAGCGTGCTCGTTTTTATCTTTTCTGGGGGCCCACAATTTTTGTTGGCGTAGGGCCTCACTCAAGGTAAATCCGGCCCTGCTTAAATGCCTTGGACATGGAAATAACAAGTGAGGTGCTAAAATTTGCAGATGACACAAAATTATTCAAAGTTGTTAAAAAAAAAAAAAAAAAGAATTGTGAAAAATTGCAAGAGGGCCTTGAAAAATTGGGAGACTAGGCATCCAAATGGCTGATGAAATTGAATGTGGACAAGTGCAAAGTTAACCAGTTTCTAAGCAGCGGGCCCAGCTCAGATCCCTGGGGTACTCCACTATTCACCTTTCTCCAACCCAAACTGCACTTACACAATGTATGGTTCCACATTAGGAATCACCACTCAGGAAAAGGTTCTGGACGTCATCGTAGATAGTACATTGAAACCCTCCACCCAGTGTGCAGCCGCATCCAGGGAAGCAAATAGAATGCTGGGCATCATAAGGATAGAAATAGAAAATAAAATGAAGGATATTATAATGCCTCTATATCGCTCCATGGTGCAATCGCACTTTGAATATTGTGTGCATTTCTGGTCACCATATTTTAAAAAGAATATAGAAGAATTGGAAAAGGTAGAGAGAAGTGCGACCAAAGTGGTAAAGGGGATGGAAGGAGATATGATAGAAGTCTATAAATTAATGAATGGAGTGGAACGGGTAAACGTAGATCGATTGTTTACGTTATCAGAATATAGAAAGACTAGGGGACATGCAATGAAGCTACATGGTAAACTATTTAAGACTAATAAAAGAAAATATTTTTTCACTCAACGTGTAATCAAACTCTGGAATTTGTTACCTGAGGATGTAGTAAAGGCTGTTAGTGTAGCTGAGTTTAAAAAAGGTTTGGACTAGTTCCTGGAGGAAAGGTCCATAAACCATTATTAAGAAGGGACGCAGGATAACAATGCTTGACCCAGTACAAGCATTGTGGAACCTGTGTCTTTTGGGGAAACTGCTAGGTACGTATGACCTAGACTGGCCACTGTTGGAAACAGGATACTGGGCTTGATGGACCTTGGTCTGACCCAGTATGGCATATCTTATGTTCTTATCCCTATGAGGAAAAGCTTAAAAGGTTAGGGATCTTCAATTTGGAAAAGACAATTGAGGGGAAATATGATAGAGGTCTATAAAGTAATGAATGGAGTGGAACGAGTAAACGTAGATCAATTATTTACTCTTTCAAAAAGTAGAAAACTAGGGGACACACAATGAAGCTACAATGTGACACATTTTAAGACTAATTGGAAAACGTTTTTCACTCTGTGTAATTAAACTCGGGAATTCATTACCAGAAGATATAGTAAAAGCTGTTAATATTGTTGGGTTCAAAACAGGTTTGGATGAGTTCCTGGAGGAAAAGTCCAGAAACCATTATTAAGGAAGACCAGGGAAATCCACTGCTTACCCCTGGGACAAGCAGCATGGATTGTGTATACCTTTGGGAACCTGACAAGTACCCGAGACCTGGAATTGCTACAGTTGGAAATAAGATACTAGGCTTGATGGACCCTTTGTTTGACTCATTATGGCATATCTTACGTTTGTAAGGCTTAGAACGGTTCACAGTTTTGCTCTGACATTCTGGGCCCATGGCTTAGTGACTCTGCCAGCTGTCAGTTCCCCCATATTTATGAATATATGTATTTGGTTTAATAGATCAAGATAGGATTGTCAATTGTTTTATACTGTGTTTTTAGGGACCACCGAACGTTAAGTGCAAAGCCTCCACATTAGCTGTCGGGGGTGTGACAGCATATTCCTAACAGCTAACATGTGACTGAGTACTGTAATGAATGCTGAACCTAATGTGGATGCACCTAAGGAAACCCATAAAGGTGTCATCAGCTGCATCAGTGCTAATTGCAACATTAACTGAACTCGCACACTGATGTGCTCTCCGTGCCCACATTCATCCTTTGTGCATGATTTCCAGTTAGCGTGCATTTGAGCAGTTGGTAACTGCCATGCCTGCACATTAGAGTTCATCATAGCCAGTTAGCACATGCTATAACGCACGTTAACTGGTTAGTGGCACTTAATAGAAGGATCCCTTAGTTCTTTATACCTCCTGTTGTTTGGTCTACATGGTCACTGAAGGTAAGCTTTTTGGCCTTAATGCAGTTATCTGCCTGGCATCGATAATGTATTATACGTACATTGATGTATCTATCTAGTTTTAATTCAAAGAAACATAGAACAGTCCCCTTTTTTCCTTCAGAGATCCTGTGTTTGTCCCATGCTTCTTTGAATTCAAATACTGTCCTCATCTCTACCACCTCCACTGGGAGACTATTCCACGGATCCAACACTCTTTCCATAAAGAAATATTTCCACATATCACTCCTGAATCTATCCCCCTTTCACCCTCATTCCATGTCCCCTCGTAGCAGAGCTTGCTTTCAATCGAAAGAGGCTCTCCTCCTGTGCATTTATGCCACGGAGGTATTTAAACGTCTCAATCATATCACCTCTATCCCGCCTTTCCTCTAAGGTGTACATATTGAGATTCTAAAATCTGTCCTCATATGCTTTATAATGAAGACCACTAACTATTTTAGTAGACACCCTCTGTACTGACTCCAGCCTGTTTATATCTTTTTGAAAGTGCATTCTCCAGAATTGCACACAATACTCCAAATGAGGTCGCACCAAAGACTTATATAGAGGCACTATCACCTTCTTTCTTCTGCTGGCCATTTCTCTCCCTATGCACCCAAGCATCCTTCTAGCTTTTGCTGTCGCCTTTTCTACCTGTTTAGCTACTTTAAGATCATCAGACAAATCATGCCTAGGTCCCACTCTTCTTTAGTGGACAAAAATACTTCACCCCCTATACTAAATACTTACCCCTATACTAAATACTTACCACATATCGACTATGCCAACACAATACTCCATGGTCTACCACAATCCACTTTGCTTCCATTACAGCTAGCAATGAACTCAGCAGCACGAGTTCTCCAGGGCGCTGCCATGAGGGAACACATGACACCCATCCTGAAACAATTACACTGGCTCCCTATAAAAGGCAGGACCACATTCAAGACCATACTAATGACCTTCAAGATCATAAACGGACTCGCCCCATCTTCCTTATCCGATCTCATACTGATAACCCCCCCTAATAGATCTAGAAGATCTCATGCCGTCAATAAACTAGTAGTCCCAAAAGAAACGACCAAGTGTTGCCAGAGCACAATGAACAGGGCTTTTAAGCTCGCCGCACCTAAATGCTGGAACACCCTTCCACACAGTATCCGTGATATCACCAATCTAACCCAGTTTAGAAAAGCCGTGAAACATTACCTCTTCCTCTTACATTACCCAGATGACAGCACCACTGATCACTCACCATCTAGCTAGGCAAATCTACGCAAATGTCCAATCAATTCGCATTGTACAGATGTAAATAGTTACCCTTGTTTCTTTCCAAGTTCCTATTCCTGTTAATTGTAAACACAAATCAAGTCGTTTGAAATGTGTATGTAAAATGTTCCATGTAAACCGCACTGATGGAAAATAGCGCGGTATATAAGAAAATGTAAATGAATAAATAAATACTATATCGCTCCCTTGGATTGCTGCAGCCCAAATGCATGACTTTGCATTTTTAACATTAAAGCTCAGCTGCAAAATTCTAGACCATTCTTCAAGCTTAGCTAGATCCCTCCTCATGTTATCTACACCTTTCTGGGTGTCTACTCTATTACAGATTTTGGTATCATCCGCAAAGAGGTAAACCTTACCCGACAGCCCTTCCGCTATATCACTAACAAAGATGTTAAAAAGAATTGAACCAAGGACAGATCCCTGGGGCACACCACTGGTAACCTCCTTCTCCTCAGAGTGAGCTCCATTTACCTTTAGCCTTTGTCGCCTCCCACTCAACCAATTTCCAACCCAAGCAGTAACTTTAGGGTCCAGCCCTTGGGTGCTCAGTTTGTTTATAAGTCACCTGTGAGAAACGGTGTCAAAGGCTTTACTGAAATCTAAATACACCACATCTAGGGCTCTCCCTCGGTCCAACTCCCTGGTAACCCAGTCAAAGAAATCAATCAGATTTGTCTGACAAAACCTGTCTCTGGTGAATCCATGCTGCCTCAGATCCTGTAATCCACAGGACTCCAGAAACCTCACTATTTTCTTTTTCAGTAGCGTTTCCAATAATTTATTCACCACTGATGTTAAACTAACCAGCCTATGGTTTTCAACCACATCCTTACTTCCGCTTTGTGTAAAGGGACCACATGAACCTCTCTCCAGTCCTTTGGCATCACTCCTGACTCCAATGAGGCATTGAAAAGGTCAGTCAGTGGAGCTGATAGAACATCCCCAAGTTCCCTCAGTATTCTAGGGTGAATCCCATCCGGTCCCATCACTTTGTTTACTTTAAGTTTAGCTAGTTTCTCACGAAAACAGCCTTCTGAAAATTGTTCAAGATGCCCCTTGCTTCTGTTCCTGTTTGTGGGTGTTTTCTGAGGTCCTGCTCCTTGTTCTTCATCTGTGAACACAGAACAGAAATATTTGTTAAGCAATTCCACTTTCTCCTCATCAGCTTCTACATATTCCTCCACTTCACCCTTGACAATACCACTTTTACCCTTCCTCTTCTCACTAACATATCTGAAAAATGTCTTATCCCCCCATTTTATTGCATTGGCTATTTCCTCCTCTTTTTGATTTTCTTGCTTTCCTGACTACTTTGCTAGCTTCTCTTTTTCAAACATAGATGCTTGTCTTCCTTTCTCTGTGATCTCTTATATTTCATGTCGACCTCCCTCTTTTTCTTCACCTTTTCAGCTACTTTTGAAAACCATAGCGGTCTCCTTTTCCTTTTATTGTTATTTACCATTTTAACAAAAAGATTGATTGCCCTTAAAATATCCCCTTTCAGTTTTGCCCACTGTCTTTCTACATCCCCCAGCTGTTCCCATCCCTATGACTCCCTGAGATATTGGCCCATCTTGGCAAAGTTAGTTTTCCTAAAGTCTAAGACCCTTGCTTTTGAATGGATTCTAATAACCCTAGTCCTAATGCTGAACCACACAATCTGGTGATCACTGGATGCAAAATGATCTCCCACTATAACATCAGAAACACTTTCACCACTGGTAAGCACCAAGTCCAGTATGACCCCTTCACGTGTAGGTTCAGTTACCAATGGCCTGAATAGTTCTCCCTGTGGAGAATCCAGGATCTCGTTACTTCTAGATGATACTGCAGCCGGAATGTGCCAATCAACATCTGGCATATTGAAATCCCCTATCAGTATCACTTCCCCTTTCCTAGCAATGCTGCATATGTCTTCAATTAATTCTCTGTCCACCACCTCCTCATGTGAGGGAGGTCTGTATATCACCCCAATGCAAATAGATTTCTCTTTCCCTCTTTCTAGTTTCACCCACAGTGCCTCCTCTCTGCCTTTTAAGCTCTGTAGTTCTAAAGCTTTAATATTATTTTTTACATATAGTGCCACTCTTCCTCCCCTTCTTCCTACCTTGTCCTTTCTGAATAAAGTATAGCCTGGTATAGTTATATCCCAGTCGTGGTTTTCTGTGAACCATGTTTCTGTAACTGCCACTAAATCCAAGTCAGCCTCTCTCATTAAAGCTTTGACATTTGGGATCTTACTTCCTGTGCTATGGGCATTTATACACACCTCTTTCCATATTTTGCCCCTTTTACCTATTTCCATAAAGGTATTTAATGTTTCACTTACCTGGGGGCTTTCTTCACCCATCCCCAATGAATCTAGTTTAAAGCCCTCTTTGGTAGATTAGCAAGTCTGCTACGGAAGACATGTTGACCTTTCTTGGACAGATGAATGCCATCTCTGCTCTGCAACCCTTGGAATAGCATCCGATGGTCCAGGAAACCAAAACGCTCTCGATGACACCATCCACGCAGCCATGCATTCATCTCCAGGATGCGAGCTTCTCTGCCTTGGCCTTTACCCTCAACAGGGTGGATTGAAGAGAACACCACCTGCGCCCCCATCTGCTTCACCCTCTGTCCCAGAGCCATGAAGTCACTTTTGATACACTCAGAGGGATACCTGGCAGTATCATTTGTGCCGACATGGATTAGCAACATTGGGTAATATTCAGTGGGCTTGATGAGTGTCATCAAATTCTCCGTAACATCTTGGAGTTTGGCACCTGGCAGACAACATATCTCTCTGGACATCAAGTCTGGTCAGCAGATGGATGCCTCGGTACCCCTCAGAAGAGAGTCACCAACCACCACTACCGTTTGCTTCCTTGGGATCACTGATTCAATGCATTGTGTTCTTGTACTACCTAAGGCAGTAAATGATCTCCTTGGAATGGGTGCCATTTTTAATCTACATAATTGTAAAGATTATATTTCATTTTTTAGATTTAACTTATGAGAGAATGTCTTGTATTAACAAATACAATTTTTAAATGTGAGCTCTTTACACACTTGCTGTTAATTTTTAGTTTACTCATTTCTCTTCTCTCTTTGGTTTCATGTCTCCTTCGTTCTTTTTTTTTTAATGTTTTGATTTTCAGCATTTTAAATTATATGATGTTGTGTTAATTTTATCTTTTATAATTTGTTTGCAGATATTGATATTGTTACAGTATGTATGTTTTATGTGTTTTTGATGGTTACTATATGTATATCAGTAGCGTAATTCTAATGAGGGGCCCCTAAGTAAAATTTGCTTAAGGCCCTCATAATGACGATGGTGTTGACCAGGAGAAGGGTGGGGACACTTTTCCCTTGGCTCCCCCCCAAAAGGTTTTAAAAAAAGTCAAACCATACAAACATCATACTTACAATAAAGTAATTTGCCGCACCACCTCCCCCTGCCTCTATTGTGCTGCAAAAAGGGCTTCCACCTAGTATTGAGCCAAGGGATGTGACAACATGCAATCAAGACTCATTGATTACTTATTCGTAATTACTTTTTGAATATTTCTACAATAGTTCTTTCAAGTTAAAAAAGTATAGTGTAGATCAGTGAAACAAACACTGTAATACATTCAAGTTGTATTTATTTACACGGCTGAATGTGTAAAAATTACAAGGATGAGAAAACTTTACAAGGCCCTGTAAACAGAATATTAATTAATACAAGGCTATTTTGAAACACAGACACCAGACCTCAGCCCTACAAAGGAAAAAGTCATTTTTCCAACTATTCTATGACCACATTTATTTATTTATTTATTTATTTAACATCTTTTATATACCGCGCTATTGTCATCAGCTCGGTTTACATGGAACAAAAATATGCATACATAGAACTGAAAATGCATTTTACAAGTAACAGGGATTTGTAAACTTGGGAATAACAAGGTAAAACTATGTAAAACTAGCTAACTATTTACAGAAGATTCAAGTACGTTAGTCAAATCTGGATGTATCAATTGGGATAGATGGTATGGTCGGGAAGTATCTGTAAAATGCTTTCTTGTGCAAAAAATTAGATTGGGAAATAGCTTAGGAAGAGATGATGTTTGAGGCTTTTTCTGAATTGCGTTAGGCTGTTGATAATTCTCAGTTCTAGTGGGAGGGCATTCCAGGCAATTGGGGCATGGATACTGAAGGCTCTTTTAGTTGTTTCCTTAGTATATCTAACTGTTTGTTTAGGGATTATTAGTGTATTTATTGCATTTGACCTTCTAGATCTATTAGGGGCCTGTGGGTGTAAAAGGTTGGTAATGGTTTCTGGTGCTTGGTTGTTTATGGTTTTGAATGTAGTGATTAATATCTTGTAGTGGATTCGTGCTTTGGTTGGTAGCCAGTGGAGTCTCTTTAGGATTGGGGTTATGTGGTCCGTCTTTGATACTCCTTCGAGTACTCTGGCAGCAGTGTTCATCGCCAGTTGGAGAGGATTTAATGTTGCTTGAGGGAGTCCATATAGAATTGCATTTGAAAAGTCAATGTGAGGCATTATCAGGGCTTGGTAGATGGTTCTGAAATCTGAGGGTTCCAGTAGTGGTCGCAGGTGGCGTAAAGTGCGTATCTTATGATATATTAGTTTTGTTATGTTTTTTATATGGGCTTTCATATTGAGGCGCTGGTCAAGGGTTATACCTAGGTAACGTAGTGTAGGTTTTACTGTTAATTCCTTATCATTTATCTTTAAGGAGGTAGGGGGTGTGAAGTTTTGATTCCTCGTTATAAACATCACATCAGTCTTGCTATGGTTGATTCTTAGATTTTGGGAGATACAGTAGAGGCAATGCCTGTCAACCCCACAGATACAACTTCCCCATGCTAACCTCCTAGGAACCACTCACCTATTTGTAATTTAGCTCTTCCTGTTACTACCCAAGTTGGCCTCCCTGTTCAAGTATATGTATTTATTTATTTAACAGATTTCTATACCGCCTTTAAGCCAAAGCGGTTTACATGGAACAAATAACAAACAACTCTGTTGATTTGCCGTTACATCGAACTTAGGATGTTACTAACTTGGAATTAACAAATAGGGTATTTACAAATGTATGTTTGTCTAAGTGAAAGTTCTCTTATATGGTGCTATGTGATATCATTATTGCCATAGTGTTCAATGAAGAGATGTGTCTAACAGTTTCTTAAGATCCTGAGTGGACTGTGAAGCTCTTTTGGGTTCCGTTAGTAAGTTCCATATTGTTGAGGCAAATAGGGAGAAAGCTCTGTTATTGGTTTGCTGAGTACATCTTGTCTTGAGATGTGGGATGATTAATAGATTCTGATTCGGTGGTGTTCTTGCTCTTGTTGTGGGTACTGTACTGATTAGGTCCCCGAGGCAGGAGGCTGATAAGTTATGTGTAATTTTGTAGATGGTAGTTGCTACTTTGTATTTTATCCTTTGTGCTATTGATAGCCAATGTAGATTCTTCAGGGTGGGTATATTAAGTTGATGTCTTGCGGTGCATGTTAGGATTCTTTCTGCAGTATTTTGCATTAGTTGAAGTGGGTATAGTGCTTGCTTTGGTAGACCCTGGTAAAGTATATTGCTGTAGTCAAGTACTGTAGAGATGTTATTATGGCTTGGAATACTGTTCAATAGTCATTGGATTGGAGTAGTGGTCGTAGATGTTGAAGTGTTTTGAGTTTTAAGTATGCAATATTAGCAGACTTCTTAATGTGGGAGAGCATGTTGAGGTTACTGTCGAGGGATATTCCAAAGTATTTGACTTCATTCTTTACTGATATCTGAGCGTGTTGAAGAGTGAGCTTTGAAGGTGGCTTGAAGGATGTGTCTCTTGTGACTAGGAGAGCTTCTGTCTTACTACTGTTCACTATTAAATTTAGTCCTGCAAGGAATTCTGTGATGGCTGTGAAGCAGTCAGAGATGGCAGAGAAGTCTGGAGTGTGAATGTGGAAGGGCATGTAGAACATAATATCGTCAGCATACAGATGGAAGTAGATGTTGACATTTCGTAGCAGGTTACAGATGGGTTGAATATACAGGGTGGCCCAAAAGAAGTGAGAACATCTCGTAACTTAAAAGCTTAAATAGTTTACTTATGTACCTTTTTTAGCTATATAATGTCTTTATTTCGGTAATTTCCGGTCACCATCTTTTTTTTTTAATTTGTCAATCGTTTACATCTGTCTTTTTGAATTTTTAAATAACTTATATGCTACGAGATGTTCTCACTTTTTTTGGGCCACCCTGTATATGTTAAATAAAAGTGCAGCTAGTGCTGATCCTTGCGGTATTCCTTGTCGTAGGTTGAACCTGTTGGATTTGAATTGACCAATTTTTACTTGTAGCTGTCTGTCAGCAAGATATAACAATAACCATTTTATTGTGTTCTTGTGGAGGCCTATGTTGCTGATATTGCCAGTAGTATGTTGTGTCAATCAATCTTTGTTACACTCTGACACTATCAGTAAGATGTAGTATGTTGTGTACAATGGAGTCAAATGCAGCACTGATGTCAAGAAATATCATCACATAGTCTTGGTGTGGCTTATCAAGACCCTTGATAAGGGTATCAAGAGCGCGATGAAGAGAGTGTCTACACCATGTTGAGGGCAAAAGCCATGTTGCTGGGGGTCTAAGGGAGCGTAAGTGTCCACATAATCTTGGAGCTGATGCTGTACCATCTTTTCTATTATTTTGGCTAGGAAAGGGATGCTTGCGATAGGTCAGTATGAGCTTGGGTCAGACTGATCCATTTATACTTTCTTTAGGCTGGGTCTTATTGATGCTTGTTTCAAGATGAGGGGTAGGTATCATTGAGAGGGGAAGTTGTGGTATTGATGCTTTTAATAATATCTGAAATCTCTTGCTGTGAAATCACTCTGACCCCAACTTTGTATTTTTGAGGGCTTGTCATGTGTGGTTAGAGGGGTTTTTGGAGGGAGTGCTGTGGAAGGTTGTCTGTTGGATAGGAAGTCTGCCATGGTCTGTGGGTCAAGTTGTGGGCTTGATCCTGTTGAGGAAGATGATGTGGGGTCTTTGGTGAGTGAGGACAAAATAGAGACTCGTTCACTAGGTCTGTTGACTGATTTCATAATGATGCTGGAAAAATATTATTTTCTGCAGGAGTTAGTAAGATTGCAGTATTCTTTCTGTTTGGTGATGAAAAGACCTTTGGTGTAATTATCCCGTGATTGTTTCCATTTTCTTTCAATATGTCTTAGTTGGCATCTGAGTTTGAGAGAGAATCAGGGTGGTTGTGTATATTTGGGGAGGAGGGGGGGTAGAGACATGCCGTGGTGTAAAGGTAGCGGCATTGGTGATCACTGTATTCCAAGAACGTATTAAACTGTCCAGGTCATGTAGGTCAGTTTCTAGGAGTGGGGAGACGTCATCTAAAAAGGCTTCCTTGTTGAATGCTTTAAAGCGGTGTACATAATGGTGCTGCTAATGATAGTGTAGAGTCTGGGGCCTGCTTGGTAGCACAAAGGAGATCATCGTATGATCTGACCATGGCACCGGGTCAATCTGGATCAGTTGCTTGTAGATCTCTGGGTGCAAAAACAAGGTCCAGAGTTGATCCTTTATCATGGGTAGACTTATTGATTACTTGTTGTAAATGGAGTGTTTCCATGGCATTGTAGAACGTGCTTGTTTCGTTGGAATGGATGTGAGGTTTAGATCTCCAAGGTAGGAGAAATTGTTTGTTAGATGCTGTGTGTGTACATGTTTCTTCCAGCAAGTCTGATAAGGCTTCAGGGTTTGAGGAAGGTCTACGATATGCCAGACAGATGGTGAGATCTCTGTTGGAGATTGTAAGGAAGTCCAGCATTTCTGAGGAGTTTGTTTGTCATAGTGAAGTTTAGGTGTTCTTTAGCCATGAGCCTGTTCAATGTAAAATGCTTTTATTGTTCATGTTCCATGTAAACTGCGTTGATTTCAAAATAGTGTGGTAAATAAACACAAGTTTTGTCATAGATAAGCCTTGTGATATAGCCGTGATTATATTGATAGATATTAACACACTGCTGCTGCAGAGAAAGCTATTTTTTACTCAATAGAGATTTTTCTTAGTATGTATTCCATATCTGTAGTACAGAAGCTGGTAGTTTCATTCAACAATTTGTGTGTTGATCCTTTTTTCACAGGGCACCTCCACTCAACCTACAGCTACCCCTTTATCTTCAGCATGTGGAGATCTAGATCTGTTTACAGAGCAAACCGCAAAATCAGAGGAGTCTACAAAGAAACAGCTGTCAAAAGACTCCATCTTATCACTTTATGGTGCAGGAACCATGCCACAACAAAATGCTCCCAGTAAGTAATTATTTTTTTAAACATTTCTCTGAAGTAATTATGAGTGTGTGCTACCTTGGTATATCCCTACAGCAAAATGTATATTCTTTGTCTATTAATGTATTATTGGACATACAGTGCTATGTGTACCATAAGGCAATATGTTAGATCTGTAACTTTTGGGTGAATTGATATACAATACCTGAAGCATTAGTTAATTATTTAAAAAGTCTAAAATCTGGTAAATGATTCAGAGAGATTTTATTTCATGGGCATTACAGATGTCTTA
Source organism: Ichthyophis bannanicus (assembly GCA_033557465.1). NCBI lineage: Eukaryota > Metazoa > Chordata > Amphibia > Gymnophiona > Ichthyophiidae > Ichthyophis > Ichthyophis bannanicus. Next base: position 1,224,422,481 of record CM066033.1, read on the forward strand.
AAACATATTTCAACACAATACTGTAAAGAAATGTTTAATAAATTGATGATCTTAACATTTATGCAAGGCAACATTCATTCAATGTAAACAGTAGGCTGTTCATTATATTGTTTAGGATGAAAAAACAAGAATTTGCCGCTACATCCAAATCTTAGATAAAATCTATATCTGTTACACATTGAACTAACTTAACTGTGGAAATGCTGGATACTGCAAGTTTATTGGATCAAATGATAGTACTGTGCTTTATTCAAGGGTAAACATAAATATATTGCAAATGAATTGCTTCTCTTCCCTCTCAAATATAGGTATGTTCATGGCATCTTCTGTGCCATTTCCTTTACAACCTTCGGCTAATTTTCCAGGTTTTGCACCTATGGGAGTGCCTATACCATCAGCTAGTGGAATGATGGGGAATGTGATGGGACAGAGCACAGGCATGATAATGGGCATGGGAGTTCCAAATGGCTTTGTAGGAAATGTTCAAGCTGGCGTCATGGGACTTCCTCCTAATATGATTGCACCACAGACAGGAATGGTTGGAAGTATGAGTACAACGCCAAATAAGTATGGCGTGCAGCAAAGCCAGCAGGCACCCTGGAATCTATCTCAGGTATGCATCATTTACACTCTGTTTTTATTATTATTTTTGTAACTATAGCATACTTAAAGACACATTTTGGGATTGGCGTTTATGTGCTAGGCAGACAGTAGACCCATAATTTCCAAATTCAGTCATCAAAAACTCGCAGGATATCCATAATGAATATTCATAATATATACTTGCATTCTTTTAAGAAACCACTGGTATAGACAAAAGGCATGGAGGAGGAAGATGTGCTGTGCTATAGTGTGGTTAAACTCAGCATGTGCTACTGTGTTTCCCCAAAAATAAGACCGGGTCTTATATTTATTTTTGCTCCAAAAGATGCACTAGGGCTTATTTTCGGGGTAGGGCTTTTTTTTTTTTTTTGATATACAGCTTGACAGCACAGAATGAGTGGCGCTGCAGCTCCCACCTGCACAGATGATGGATGTGGCCCGCAGCACAGCACAGGCACCCGATCGGCATCAGGGAGTGGAGCAAGAGGAAAGCTCCTCCCCGGTCCACCCACCAAAGCCAATCAGGCCACAACAGCACCATCTTCCAAAGAGCAGAGCGCCCTTGGCGCAAAGGAAGCAGCCCACAGCTCAGCACCGGCACCTGATCGGCGTCGGGGAGTGGAGCAGGAGGAAAGCTCCTCCCCGGTCCACCCGCCAAAGCCAATCAGGCACAACAGCACCAACAACTTAAAGGAGAGCGCCCTTGGAGCGAAGGAAGAGGCCCGCAGCACAGCACTGGCACCCGATTGGCGTCGGGGAGTGGAGCAGGAGGAAAACTCCTCCCCGGTGACCCCCCCCCCCAGGTTCCGAATCTGTCAGCCATGATCTGCACTAGGTCTTATTTTCGGGGTAGGGCTTATATTATGGGAATCTCAGAAAAACGTGTTAGGTCTTATTTTCAGGGTAGGTCTTATTTTCGGGGAAACACGGTATGCAGCACACTATGCACACACGTCAACAAATCTCAAGCCAATGATTTACAGCCCTTCACCATTTCTACAGCTACTTGCAATAGGAGGACATAGTTAACAGAATAAACTATGGCTATGTTCTGTGCATTTTCTTTCATGTGAGTTGATGGGATCATGTTCGCTAACTATTATCTTAGGTGATTATTTTAAGTAAAAAGAATGTATTCTACTCTAACATTATTGTCCCATTTATGTAATAGTTCCTCACAGTTAGCATTTCTCCTATTCATGTGTCTGATGTGCTGTGTAACTAGACATGCATAGTCAGATTCATATTGATATACTTTAGTGAGAGATATTACAAGGAACTGTTCATGTTTGCTGTTTTAGTCCAGGGGAAGGTGATATCTCCAGATGGATTGGTTTAATGGATACCATGACAAAAATGAACCTCACTTCTAAGCTAAGGCAGGCCTTGACAAATTTTGTGCAGACTTAGGAGCCAGTGCTTGTGACCTTCTCGTGCCTCCCCACCTCACCCCCCGGTTGTTTTTCCCACTGGTCTCATGTTCTCAAGTCTCATGAGACCAGAGCAAGTGTCTGTGTGGGTGTGTGCCTGTCTGTGCATGGGATGCAGCAGTGGGTGCCTTTGTGAGGGTGGGGTGCAGGGCTGCAGTGCATGTGTGTGTGTGCTGAAGAGGAAGAGGAGCCTATGTATGTGATGTGCAGAGGTGGGATGCCCCTGTCTGTGAATGTGAAAGTGTGTGTGTGCATGGTGCAGAGGTGAGGTGTCTATATGTGTGCGCATGTAGATAGGGTGGAGCTGGGATGCATGTCTGTCTTTCAGAGGTGAGATGCCCAGGGGTGCTTGTGTGTGTCCTCATGATTCCATCCCTTTAATATCCAACACCTTGTACTCTTCCTTCTCACCTCCAACCCCTCCCCACTCTCTGTTCTCCTTCGACTCTCTCCCCTTCTCCTTCCCCCTAGCACTTCCATCTCCCGTGCCCTACATTTCCCCATCCTCTCTGGAGGCCCCGATGCAAGCTGTCAGCCCATGGGAGATTGGATCCCCACAGGCAGACAGCTTGCATCAGGGTAGCCATCTCCTTCTCTTTTGCCCATGCGGATCGATCTCCCTCGGCAGACAAAAGTGTTCTTGCTCCGCAATCATGATTTGTTTAAGAGGGTGGGTGGGGGGGGGGGGGGGCAAGTAAATCCCTTATGCCATATGCAAATTTCTGGTCGCCATGGCAAACTGGCATCCGGGATATGTTGAGCTCTGAGCTTAAGGTATCTAGAGTATGATCTCAGTTTCTCAAGCATAAGATATACTATAGTAGGTCAGACCAAAGGACCATGTAGCCCAATATCCTGTTTCCAACAGTAGCCAATCCAGGTAACTAGTACCTGCCAGGTTCCCAAAAGGTAGATAATTTACTGCAAATCCTCATTGTTTTACAATATGGTGTTTTTAGAGATTTTTGTGTCTAAAATAATCAGCTATGACTGGGATGGTGCAGTGATGTCCCTGCTTAATCAATATATTCATTAGTGTAAATAATTTGTAGAAAGTTATCCCAGTTAGGTCCAAGTTATAGTTCCTGTTTATTGTAAACACAATGCAGCCCCGACTGCATTGTATAAGATTCTGTTAAATGTAAACTGCACTGATTGGAATAGCGCGGTACAGAAGAGACATTAAATAAATAAAATAAATTATTGGATAGGAAAATTAACATCAATAAGATAGATTTATGCCTTTTAAAATGTAATGCTATAATTCATAAGTGATTTTGCTGTGATGATTTTGTCATTTTCTAATTTAGATGGTTATCTAATATCAGAAAACTGAAGATTATTTAGCTTTGAGTATCTAATATAAGTAATGTATTTTTTCAATTAATTTTAATTACATTCCCATATGTGACTGGATCATTCTCCAACTTCAGGTTCTGTAGCTACAGGAATGAGTACAGAAACACAAATAAGAACTGTAAGAAGCAACTCCTGCCACACACTTTGGGGCCTGTTTACTAAAGTGTGGTAAACTTTGTCAGTTAATACACATTCAGTGCAAAACGTAATGCATAATAGCTGTAAAGTCTGTGTGGTAACTGTTGGGAGCTTGCCCAGCATCTGCCCATGCAGTTTGCACATGGGACAGACATTCACTGCACCTTCAAGGCATTGCAGATAACATGACTCTATCTGCACCATCGACAGTGCACTTACTGTGACTGGTGTGGGACCATTTCCACTCCCAGAAACCACTCTGGATTTTATTGGGTGTCTCCCTGGTATCTAAGATGGGCAGGAGCAATCTCCTGCCATGACGGCTCCCAGCTTCTAAATAGCGCTTCTGATCCCTAGCAGTAGTCTTGCAGAACTGCTGCTAGGGGTCAAACTGCAAAATAGGAGAAAGATCTCAGGTTCATGGCCTTTGAGGAGACTGCGTTATAGTGAATGCATAATGGCAACGTTTTTGGGCTGCTTTAAATACCCATGATTGCATAGCCCCCCAGCCAGGGCCGGCCCGTCCATTGAGCGAGAATGTTTTTTGCACAGGGCCCTGCGTTTCAGGGGGCCCCGCGCAAAGAACATTCCGCTTTAAAAGTAGAATTAAAAAAAAAAAAAAACCTGGCTGCTGCTGCTGCCGCGGCGGTAGCAGCAATATCGCATGTCCCGCGGGGCCCCCCCCCCTTGCCCGGCAGATCCCTTCCTGCTTGCCTGCCTGCTTGTCAGTTCTTCTCCGCTTCGGCTTTCAGAGCCGCGAAGGGAGAGCTTCTCCCTCGCGACTCTGTTAAGCTCGCTGGGGCAGATGGGAAATTTCCCATAAGCCCCAGCGGGCTTAACAGAGTCACGAGGGAGAAGCTCTCCCTTCGCAGTTCTAAGCCGAAGCGGAGAAGAACTGACAAGCAGGCAGGCAAGCAGGAAGGGATCAGCCGGGCAAGGGGGGGGGGCCCCGCGGGACATGCGATATTGCTGCTACCGCCGCGGCAGCGGCAGCAGCCAGCTTTTTTTTTAAGTTTTAATTTTCCCGGGGGGGGGGGGAGTAGGACTTGATGTGGGCTGGGCTGGGGGGGGGGAGTAGGACTTGAGGTGGGCTGATGTGGTTAGGACTGTGATGTGCTGTGGGCTGATGGGGGGGGTTAGGACTGGAAATGGGCTGATGGGGGGGTTAGGACTTGAGGTGGGCTGATGGGGTTAGGACTGGTAATGTGCTGTGAGCTGATGGGGGGGTTAGGACTTGTAATGGGCTAAGGGGTGGTTAGGATTGCTAATGGGCTATGTGGGGGGGGCTAGGACTGGAAATGGGCTGATGGGGGGTTAGGACTTGAGGTGGGCTGATGGGGTTAGGACTGGTAATGTGCTGTGAGCTGATGGGGGGGTTAGGACTGGTAATGGGCTATGGGGGGGTTAGGATTGGTAATGGGCTATGTGGGGGGGGCTAGTACTGGAAATGGGCTGATGGGGGGTTAGGACTTGAGGTGGGCTGATGGGGTTAGGACTGGTAATGTGCTGTGAGCTGATGGGGGGGGGGGTTAGGACTGGTAATGGGCTAGGGGGGGGTTAGTATTGGTAATGGGCTATGTGGGGGGGGCTAGGACTGGAAATGGGCTGATGGGGGGTTAGGACTTGAGGTGGGCTGATGGGGTTAGGACTGGTAATGTGCTATGGGCTGATGGGGGGGGTTAGGACTGGTAACGTGCTGTGGACTGATGGGGGGGTTAGGACTGTAAATGGGCTGATGGGGGGTTAGGACTTGAGTTTTGCTGATGGGGTTAGGACTGGTAATGTGCTGTGGGCTGATGGGGGGGTTAGGACTGGTAATGGGCTATGGGGGGGGCTAGCACTGGAAATGGGCTGATGGGGGGGTTAGGACTTGAGGTGGGCTGATGGGGTTAGGACTGGTAATGTGCTATGGGCTGATGGGGGGTTAGGGCTGGTAATGGGTTGGGGGGGTTGCTAGGACTGGAAATGGGCTGAGTGGAAGGGGAGGTTTGAACTGCAAATAGCTGATGGGGAGGGGGCCTTGGAATGGAAATGGGCTGAGTGGAAGGGGGACTTGATCTGCAAATAGCTGATGGGGAGGGGGCTTGGAATGGAAATGGGCTGTGAGAGGAGGGAGCTAGGACTGGAAATGGGCTGAGTGGGGGGGAGCTAGGACAGGAAATGGGCTGATGGAGGGGCTAGGATAGGACTGAAAATGGGCTGTTGGTGGGAGCTAAGATTGGAAATGGGCTGTGGTGGGGGGGCTTGCATTGAAATGGACTCATGGAGGGGCTAGAACTGGAAGTAGGCTCATAGGTGGCTTGGATTGAAATGGGCTGAGTGGAGGGGAGCTAGGATTTGACATGGGCTGATGATGGGGCTAGAAAAGGACTAGAAATGGGCTGATGGGGGCTGGGATTGGAAATGAGCTGATGGAGGGACTCAGATAGGACTGGAAATGGATAGGGGAGCTAGGACTGGAAATGGGCTGATGGGGGGCTAGGACTGGAAATGGGCTGATGCGGGGACTAGAAGGGAGCGGATGCTGGGTGGGGCTGGAACTAGAAGGGAGCTGATTTTGGGGGAGGATTAGAATGGGATGGGGCTGGGAGAGTGAAATGGAACGGGGAAAAATATTTTGTGTGGGAGGGAAGAAAAATCTACAATTGGCCGGGTATTAGGAGAGTATGTGGGGATTGAGGATGGAGGGGTAAAATTTGAGTGGATGAAATAGGAATGAGGAAAGAGCAAAAGGAGAAAGATTAGTATGTTAAAGCAGATGTAGAGAGAGAATGGAAAAAAAAAACTAGAAGAAAGGACAGATAGACAGCAGATGATGGAGAGTTAACAGAAGACACAAAGAAACCAGAAGAAAGTGGCTGGAGCAATTGCAACTGAAAAAAAATGCACAAAAGGTAGAAAAATATCTCTTTATTTTGAATTTATTAACTGGAATATGTCAGCTCTGGGAAATGTGCATCATTAACGTCTATGCTTTGTTTAGTGCAAGAGGAAATTAATTTATAGTTGTATTTCTACAGTGTTGCTGTACATTCTAAGTTGGCTTTTGGGGTTCCCATTTTAATTATTATCTTCCTGTTTCTAAATTGTGATTTCTTGTTTGGTGATGGTCTATATTCTGCATGTGTAACTGAGCTGAGGTATTCTGTTTATGTAATTCCTATTTGACATTGCCACTTGTTCTCTTTCCCCAGTAGGTCATGTATTGTTATTCTCTGAAATGTATTGGTTTAATATTTGCAGTGTTGCCTTTTGATAGGTAGAGTCTGGTGCTTTGTGAGTCCTGGTAGTGCTGTTATGATACGGCAGGTTTGCTATTGGTTCTAAATGACCAACAGACTTAGAGAAACATTCACACATACATATTTTTATTGGAACTCACACCTTGAAGGACAATCCTTCTCGTGGCGTGCTGTTCCCTTTTATTCTTTATATAGGGACGCAACCCTAGCATGCGTTCAAAGGGGATATCTACCCCTCAACATCAACCAGTTAACATTCTTTCATTCAGGAAAAACCCTCTTAGAAGCCACTTATCTGAATGGAGAGTTTCCACAGTTCATAGGCAACTCGGCGTCTTCCCCAGCTCATAGATAGACTCAACGTCCACTCCTGATGGTAAATGGAGAAGTCCCTTTATCAGCCGCCGATACCGGGTAAAACCCAACACCTCCAAATCAATGTAACCAACAGGGAAGGTCATCCGTTATGACTTCTGAGACTTATTCAAGTAGCAACCATACGAGAGTCTCCCCTCATTTTCTGTCATTTTCAGACTCTCGTATGGTTGCTACTTGAATAGAGTCTATCTATGAGCTGGGGAAGATGCCGAGTTGCCTATGAACTGTGGAAAGTCTCCGTTCAGATAAGTGGCTTCTAAGAGGGTTTTCCCTGAATGAAAGAATGTTAACTGGTTGATGTTGAGGGATAGATATCCCCTTTGAACGCATGTTAGGGTTGCGTCCCTATATAAAGAATAAAAGGGAACAGCATGCCACGAGAAGGATTGTCCTTCAAAGTGTGAGTTCCAACAAAAATATGTATGTGTGAATGTTTCTCTAAGTCTGTTGGTTATATATGTGGGAGACATATGAGATTCAGGATTTAGAATGGGTTCTAAATGGGCAGTGTTTGTAGTAGTTCCTAATGTGCCTGACAGTTGGCACTGGATTATAGTAATGTAGTAATCTTTTAGTCTTTCTTTATCCATACACTCATTAAGAGGCATGTTTACTAAAAGTTAGTGTATGGTAACATTATGCAAATATTTATGCAAATGAGGCCCCGCACCGAGTCTCTGCACATGGCCCCGCACCCCCCTTGGGCCGCCCCTGCCCCCAGCTGAGGACCATCATCATGACAAATGGGTTAGGTAAATTGGGTGAGGATATACAATCCCTGAGATAATTGCAAATGAAGGCTCATGGCGCCAGATCATAGTTCTGAGCCATGGGTTCCAATTAAACTGGAAGCCCAAAAATGAAGAAACTACTGGATCAAAGAAATTTGGGAAAAAGCCCTAAGAATTTGAGTAAAGGTTGATTGTACTTTAATCCCAGTAAAGGCTCAGTCTGATTAAGTTGAAAGCCTAAAGAAGCAGAGGGAAACTTCTACAATCTATACCCAAAAACAAACAAACAAGATGGTCTTGTAGTGAGCTTTCCAGATCATGTCAATCCGTTCTTCAGATGTAACCAGTAGTAGTAAAACGTATAGCGTTTCGCCTGGAGCCAGTTGGATGAGAGTACCTACTAATAAACAGTTGCCAAGAAAAACAACAACTTGTAACAGACACAGGCCATTTTTAAAAGTTCCTAAATCTCTGAAACGCCAAGGAAACAATGATGGTGACTTGCATATCAATTTGACTTGATTTGCTTTCGGAGCACTTGATGAGATTAAAAAAAAAACGCCCAAAATTATAATATATACTAACTTCATTAATTTAACATAAATTAATGACAACAAAGAATATCCTAAATGGACATCCTTAATAAGCTAAGAAACTTTAATGTTAATATTTAATTCATACTTGTGATGAAACAACCCTTCTGAGGTCTTTTCTTCAGAGTGAAGAATTATTGTCAAAATCTAAACGAACTATATCTAGTTCCATCTCTCAATAGCAGTAGCAAATCTTATTTGTTTTATTCAAATTATAGTTTCATAGCACAACTTATGAAGATGGTCTCAGACTAATACGGCATAACTTCAGGCTGTTGCCTGTATTTAAATGCCTTTTTGCATCAACGACCATTCCTCATAAGGGACAAAGAAAAAAGGGCCAGATAAGTTGTATTTTCTGTCTCTTTTCAATGGAATTTGAAAAGCTGTTTTTGGATTTGAGGAATGGTCGTTGATGCAAAAAGGCATTTAAATGCAGGCAACAGCCTGAAGTTATGCCATATTAGCCTGGTGCCTGCCTGGTGCGAAGGTAGAAGACCTCACGTGCCACCTAGACAAGGTCTTAGATAATGCTGGGGAGGAGTCTGCTGTCTTGGTACATGTTGGTACCAATGACATAGGAAAGTGTGGTAGGGAGGTTCTGGAGGCCAAATTTAGGTTTTTAGATAAGAAGTTGAAATCCAAAACTTCCAGGGTAGCATTCTCTGAAATGCTTCTCGTTGCAGTGCAGGACCCAAAAGGCAGGCAGAACTCCAGAGTCTCAATGCATGGATGAGACAGTGGTGAAAGGATGAGGGTTTTGGATTTGTTAGGAATTGGGCAACATTCTGGGGAAAGGACAGGCTTTTCCTTAACTGGGAGGGAACCAGGCTACTGTCATTAACCTTTAAAAATGAGAGAGAGCGGTTTTTAAACTAGATAATAGGGGAAAGTCAACAGTCGCCCAAGAGCGCATGGTTTGGAAGGATGTATCCTTGAAGGATAATAGCAAAAGACTGAAGTTAGGGCATATCAGCAGAGAGGTTCTAATAAAGACAAAAATAACCCAAATGCCCTTAAATACAAAGCAGACAGAACTTAAAGATTCCAAATTACCGGTACCTAAATTAATATACATAAAATACAGCCTCTAAAATACTTGTATGCAAATTCTAGAATTCCAAAAAATAAGATGGGAGAGTTAGAATATATAGCACTAAATGAAAAGTTAGATATGATTGGTATCTCAGAGACATGGTAGAAGGAGGACAACCAGTGGGACACTGTGATACTGGGTACAAATTATGTCACAATGATAGACTATATCAAATTGGTGGAGGGGTTGCGCTCTATGTTAGAGAAGGCATTAAGTCACACAGGATTAAATTTTTGTAGGAAACAAAATACACTGTAGAATCTCTATGGATTGAAATTCCTTGTAAAAAGGGGAAGGTGATGGCAGTGGTAGTGTACTATCAGCCGCCTGGCCAGAATGAACAAATGGAAGAGGAAATGCTCAAAGAAATTGGGGAAACTAAGAATATGTACAGCGTAGTAGTAATAAATGGTGGTTTCAATTCCCCGGTATCGACTGGGTCAGTGTCATGGCAGGACATGCTAGGGAGATTAAGTTTCTAGATGAAATAAATGACTGCTTCTTGGAGCAGCTGGTTCATGAACCGAAAAGAGGGGAAGCCATCTTGGACCTAGTCTGGTGCAAGAGATAAGGGTATTGGGGCCACTTGGCAATAGTGATCATAGCATGATCGCCTTTGATTTAATAAATGGAGGAAGGACGTCAAGGAAATCCACAGTACTACCTTTTAACTTTCAAAGGGGACACTATGATGAAAAAAGGAGCAGCTGCAAAGATTTACATCAAGCATGGGTGTTGTTTGAAAATTCTATCTTGGAAGCCCAGACCAGCTGTATTCCACGCTTTAAGAAAAGTGGAAGGAAGTCCAAAAAACTGCCAGCATGGTTTAAAGGTGAGGTCAGAGAGGCTGTTGTGTAGCCATAAAAGCATTTTTCAGGAAATGGAAAAAGGAGCCAAATGACGAAAATTGGAAAGAACATAAGCACTGGCAAGTTAGATGCAAGGCATTGATAAGGCAGGCAAAGAGAGAATTTGAAAAAAAGTTTGCTGTGGAAGCAAAAATGCATAATAAAAACTTTTTCAAGTACATTTGTTCAAAAAACCTGTGAGAGAGTCAGTTGGACTATTGGATGATAGAGGGGTAAAAGGGGCACACCGATTCAATGGCACTTAACAACAAGAGGGGACAAAGCCATAGCGGAAATACTAAATGAATTCTTTGCTTCGGTCTTTACTGAAGAAGATGCAAGGAAGTTACCTATGCCTGAAATGGTATTTAAAGCTGATGCAGCAGAAGAATTGAAAGAAATATTGATAAACTGGTAAGATGTATTACAACTATTTTATAAACTGAAGAATAGCAAATCACTAGGACTGGATGGTATACATCCAAGGGTGTTGAAAAAAACTGAAATATGAGAGTTTAAACCTACTATTACTAATCTGTAAACTATCATGAAAATCATCAGTAATACCTGAAGATTGAAGGTAGCGAATGTAATAGCAGTTTTTAAAAAGGGTTCCAGTGGTGATCCAGGACATTACAGACCAGCGAGCCTGACGTCAGTACTGGGAAAAATGGTAGAAACCATTATTAAAAACAAAATTTCTGAACATGTAGATAGATAGTCATGGTTTAATGGGAGACAGCCAACATGATCTTGTCTTACTAATCTGTTATATTTTTTGAAGGTGTAAACAAGCCGGTAGAGAAAGGTGGGTCAGTCAATGTAGTTTATCTGGATTTTCAGAAAGTTTTGACAAGGCCCCTCATGAGAGACTTGGCGAAATTAAAAAGTCATGAGATAGGATGCAGTGTACTATTGTGAATCAGGAACTGGTTAAAAGGGGTAGGACTAAATGGCCAATTTTCCCAGTGGAGAAAGGTGAATAGTGGATCTGTGCTGGGTCCACTGCTTTTTAACATAGTCATAAATAATCTGGAAATGGGAATAACGAGTGAGGTAATCAAATTTGCAGATGAGACAAAATTATTGAAAGTTGTTAAAACCCAAGAGGATTGAGAAAAATAGCAAGAGGACCTTAATAAATTGGAAGACTGGATGTTCAAATGGCAGATGAAATTTAATGTGGACAAGTGCAAAGTTATGCACCCAGGAAAGAACAACCCAGACTATTGTTACACGATACAAGGTACCACCTTATAAACCACCACCCAGGAAAAAGATTTAGGCGTCATCGTGGCTAACACGTTGAAACCCTCTGCCCAGTGTGCGGTGGCTGCCAAGAAAGCAAATAGAATGCTAGGAATCATAAGGAAAAAAATGAAGAATAAAACAAAGGATATTATAATGCCTGTTTATCGTTCCATGGTGCAACCACACCTCGAATATTGTGTGCAATTCTGATCGCCGTATCTTAAACAGGATATAGCGGAATTAGAAAAGGTACAGAGAAGAGACGCCAAAATGGTAAAGGGGATGGAAGGATACCTCTATGAGGAGAGGCTAAGAAGGTTAGGGCTCTTCATCCTATAAAAGAGACTGCTGAGGGGAGATATGATAGAGGTCTATAAATTAATGAATCGAGTGGAACAGGTAAACATAGTTTGATTGCATGCCCCCTAGTCTTTCTACATTTTGATGGCATAAACAATGAAACTACAGTGTAACCCATATAAGACTAATAAGAGAAAATATTTTTCACTCAACGCCTAATCAAACTCAGGAATTCATTACTGGAGGATGTAGTAAAAGCTGTTAGTGTAGCTGGGTTTAAAAAATGTTTGGACAAGTTCCTGAAGGAAAGACCCATAAACCATTATTAAAGGGGACCCGGGAAATCTACTGCTTGTCCCAATACAAGCATTGTGGAACCTGTGTCTTCTGTTAGGTATTTGTGACCTAAATTAGCCACTGTTGGAAACAGGATACTGGGCTTGATGGCTTATGTTCTTATGATAATTATGATTATGCAATAATATGCTAGCACCCACTGTTGGTAAATAAGCCTCATTAATATTATGAATTATTTACTCAGAGTACACATTATTGCATAATCTTAAACAGGCCTCATAATGAGCAATCTTGTTTTTCCATTGGTTGGACTACCATATAACTGACATCCATAGATTATACAATCAGTTCTCAATACATCCTTGTAGGATTGCTCATACAAAAAAGAAATCTTAAATATACTTGCTTTCTGTTCATCTCTGAGTTAAATTCATAACACCTGATCTTTCTGATCCAGTAAATAATGTAAAACTACTTTATAAAAGATGCTCAATATACAGTCAACCTTTCTGATGCTTCTGCACCATCATAACAGCTTATCATTTAAGAATGATTCTTTATTAATACAAACTTTATTAACAATAACATAGTAACAGAGACCAATTATTTAACCTTTTTATTATTGTTCATTAAGAAAGTTTAGGAATTTCTCAAGGAAGAGAAAGCAGTTTAGTAAAGAGAACTAATGAAAATCTGTGCCTTTAATTTTTTTTTGCATATTTTATAGCATTGTCTCTCATATCTGCATGTCTCATTGCATGTCCCTGGAGAATCTTGCTGTACTTTGTTTCCATAAAACTGGCCATAAATTAATGCTATAATGTGTTAAACTAGAAATAAAAATTTACCAGTGTTATTGGCAGTTAAGTGTTGACAGGGTGCTTGAACTTGATGCCCTTAGGTATGTCTGTTGTTGACCTTTTGCTGAGAGCCAGGTTCTTGTGATTTGTGTGCTTCAGTGAACATTAAATAATTTTGTGCATTTGCTTCATAGCTGAATCAGCAAATGGCTGGAATGAATCTCAACAGTCCTGGCACCATGATGAGCTTTGGCCAGCCTACAAACACAGTGGGAGGATGGACTGGAAATGCCTCTGGTCAGACCCTCAGCACTCAACTGTGGAAATGAAAGCTGCTATTCCTTCAGAGCATCCACCTGACATTCCTTGTGCTTATATGCATATAGTTTTCCCATTTTAGCCATGTACATATTCTCCCTCTTTTCCCTCAAACGTTCCTATTACATTATCTAACTGACCTTGTCAGTTAAATTTGATGTAGTGAAAAGCAGTTTGAGAATACTTCCGTATCACTGGCAGCTTTTCCATAGTATATAAATTTCATGAACCATATCTATAAAGAAGCTGCTTAGCCAACATGCACAGTCAATCCTATTCTCAATAAAATGGTAGATATAATGTTTCTATGTAAGGAAAGTAAGAATCATGTTAATATCTTTAATAATATCAACCTGCCCCTCCTGCCCATCAAAATTATCCAATAGTCCTTTAGAAGGTACTATATGAACAAACGTTTAATCATATACATAGAATGTAAATGTATGACTGAACACTGTTTTCTGGTTTATTAAATAGATTTTGGTTTATTGTTCATGTCACTGTGATGTTTGGTGTGCTTCACTGAAAGCACAATTAGTGAAAGGAATATAAACCTGGATGTTAACAACAAATTTGGGTTTAGTTTTTAAAATGGATCAGGTATTCCTGTGATCTTAGCCTCCTGTGAACGAAATATGCAATTTGGCAATATACTTGTGTACATAGTGCTGTTATAGTAATTTTGAATGCACTATATGAGTACAGGGTAATATAACAATAATTGTGTCCTTGAAAGTATATCCAGGTTTATGACAGTAATTGTGTTTACATATTATGGTGCCTAGTATTGATAAAATGTTATTTCCCTATATTAAAAAGATGAATACAGAGATCACTTTTTGTGTTTGTGTGCGTTTCATATTTACTCAAAGAACCTAGTAAGGCAACGACAGCCCTGTAATACATGAGTATTTTGATGAGGGATCATTTTATGTTCTGAAAGCTGTTCATAATTATATCAATTAGGAGGCCAGATACAAAATATACAAATAATTTCATTTAAAAATATCCCATTAGTATAGCCAAAAATCTTATTTGGTTGGATGGAGATTCAATTGAGAAGCGCATGCAAAACAAGTGAAGACAAACAATTTTAAGTTTTACATATCTGTTTTAACTATCAGGATCTTATTTGCTTTTGACAAGACGTTGTAGTTTGCAGGGAATAGTGGAGGTTATTGTGGAGCAGTAGAGTATCCGGTCCTTGAATGTCCTGCTCTCAGTAACCAGGGAGACTTCCTCTGTTGCTTACATCTGTTCTTGTACATTTCATATAACACCACATTTGGATCATACCTCAATTTTAACTGTGTCCAGATGATATTTTGGTTCATTGGCTAGATTTACCTTTTCTGTTCGAGTGTGCCACACAAGAACCTAAAAAGAAACCCAAAATACTGCTATTAACCCCCAGAAAATAAATGTAAAAGGAATTGATGCAACCATTGTAGACTTAGTACCTTTGTACAGTTATCTGCTTTTGGCTCAAGTTCTTCCACTGTAGTTATCTGTTTCAGAAAATCAGACTCCTGCATTCCCGGCTGTGACCCCCGGCGCTTGAATACAGCTTTAGGATTTGCTAGAATCACTTGAAGGCTCACTGCGAATCCTTTGTAAAATAAATGTTGAAAATAAAGGTTATATCTTAATTTGTAAAATTTGATTTGTGCATTTGAGTTATTATTTTCACTTTTAATAAACACATGTTTTCTAAAGGCATTCTTTCTCTTATGCAGCTGTATATCAAACACAGAAATACAATACCACAATAACAGAACGAAACAGCGCCATCACATGAACATTCAGTAGTATGGAAAAACTAATAAGCATTCTGTCTAATGTTAAGATTTGAAAGTTCATAAAGCGCTACAGCTTCAAAGAATCTGAAATTTCTTTATTTGAATTTTTTGTTTGTTTGGATTGCAGACTGCAGACACAGGGGGTACCTCAAGGTTCGTCCTTATCGGCACTGATGTTTAATATCTACATGCAGCCGATATGTGATTTGATCCGATCCTTCAACGTACAATGCCTTGCTTATGCAGACGACATCCTCCTTTACATGCCGTTCACAATTGACCAACCAGTGCTCTCCCCAATAATAAGATGCTTCGAAGCTGTAGCTGACTGGCTGTTGACACAGAATCTACGGATCAACCATGACAAAACTGATGTCCTATTCGTCACGAGGAACCGGAAGTTCATACCTCCCCCATCACAACATGTCTACAATGTAGAATTGAAATCCAAATCCACAATCCGTTATCTAGGCATCACGCTCGATCAGCACCTGGATATGACAACACATGTGAAAAACGTCACAAAGGCAATATATCATAAGATCAGAATGCTACGTCACCTTCGCCCCCTACTGGATTTCACCGACTACCGGACAACCTTTCAGGCATTAGTCCTTCCACATCTGGATTTCGCTAACATCATCCTCCATGGACTCTCACAATCAACCTTAAATCCGCTCCGCCTAGCTATGAACGCAGCTGCAAGAGTCCTGTCTGGATCGTCAAGATCTGATCACATAACGCCAATCATGAAAGAACTGCATTGGCTACCACTACATGCCAGACTCCAATACAAGTCAATAGTCCTTACATTCAAAGCCCTAAATAACCACCCCCCTACGCCTATCAGCAAGCTAATCCACAGTACGCCGGGAAATAGAAACAGGAGACCTACAACAATGAACACCTTAGTAGTCCCCAAGATGATGACAAAATGCACAAAGACAACCTCCAACAGGGCCTTCACCATATTCGCTCCTTTAAACTGGAATGCCCTCCCCCATGAAATCCGAGGCATCAAACGTCTAGCCCCATTCAGAAAAGCCTTGAAACATCACCTGTTCACAAAATTCTACCCGGAAACCATCCGAGGTAAACACTCAACTGGCAACCTACCTGCATGCCCCGGCCGCCCTAACACCCTAACACAAACAGAAAATGGTTAACCTACACATAAGCCCCACCGCTAACCATCACACGTGTACTATCCACCCACAAATGCACATGTATCAACTTGATGAGTTAGAGAAGTGTATATAGTATAAAGTTAGCCTGTACATAGCTTTCCCGGTTTATCCCATGTTTAATTTCCTGTTTCACTGTAAGCTCAATGTCGCCTGTATGCATTGTAGTATGTTTCTGTTCGATGTACACCGCACTGATTATAATAGCGCGGTATAGAAGAAATGATAAATAAAAATAAATAAATAAATAAATAATTGAGTAGGAGATTTTGGTACTTAAAGAAGTCAGTAGTATACTATGGTAAACCGTTTAAAGCAAAAGACCTATGAAAGATCCAGTAAGCAGTAAGGGATCAGTCAGTTGTCAGGTACCATCTGCATCAGTCAGATTCTTCTAATCAATATATCAGTCCTGGGACTGTATTCATTGCTGAGGATATAAGAGTATTTCCTCAGGCACCTGCTTTTTTAGTACCTGATTATTCCTAAAAGGTCAGAAGTACATCTAACTTTGAAATGGTATGATGAGTTTTTTAGCAGAAGCAAGTGCTGAAAAACAGATTGTGGCAGTCCCATGTAGAAAAACCCCACAATCCTAGGTAAGTATCATGCATGGTGTTCTTGTAAAAAAAAAAGAGTTAAGGCTCCTAATAGCAAGGTAGACGAATGAACAAAAAATTCATTTATTTATTTAATTTTATGTATTTATTTTATTTAGCTAGGTTTATATACCCCTTTGCTACCAGTCAAAGCGGTGTACATTCAGGTACTGTATATATATTTTTCCCTTGTCCCCGAAGGGCTCACAATCTATGTTTTTGTACCTGAGGCAATGGAGGGTTAAATGGCTTGCCCAAGGCCACAAAGAGCACCTGTGGGACTAGAAACCCCAGTCTTTCCGGCCCAAGGTTGCTGTCCTCTAGCGGGATTCAAACCCCTGGCCCGAGGTAAATGAAACATCTCTGTAAAAGTGCAGAGAAATCTGTTTTAATAATAATACTATTTTCTACTTTTAAAAAGTGCCTAGATGTAGGTTCCAAAGGAAGTAAAACATCTATGAAATTCTTTATTTTTTCCCCTTTGGTAAGTGCAAGGCCGCGGGGCAGGGTCCCGGCAGCCGCCCATAACTGGGTGATCGGCTGGGTGCGGGGACCCTGCGCGCGGCTGTAGGAGGACGTCGGCAGCGGCGGTGTCAGAGGCGTCATTTAGCTCATTGGCTCCACTGCATGCAGGAGCATGGGGAGCCAATGAGAGGAGGAGCAGCATGGCGGGAGGGGTGAAGAGCTGGTGCCAGCACCAGGCAGACAAGAGCCGTGTGCCGTCAGGGCTTATGGTGCCAGCTTGCGTTGAAGAGCAGAGTGAGCGGACAAGGCAGCAGGGGAGTGGAGCAGAGCCGTCGGTGTCGGAACGCAAGAGTGGAGTGAGCTTCCTTGAGGCCGGTGTGAGGTGGGGGTGCTGTGGGACCAAGGTTCTGTTGCGCGTCGGTGGAGGAGAGACAGACCTCGGTACCAACAAGCAGGCAAGTGTTTGGG
This sequence comes from Ichthyophis bannanicus, assembly GCA_033557465.1. Taxonomy (NCBI): domain Eukaryota; kingdom Metazoa; phylum Chordata; class Amphibia; order Gymnophiona; family Ichthyophiidae; genus Ichthyophis; species Ichthyophis bannanicus. Next base: position 1,224,440,380 of record CM066033.1, read on the forward strand.
GGGAATCGGGGCTGTGTGCAGGGGCGGTCTGACAGGCGTGTGGGTTTTCAGGTAGGGCAGCATTGCCAATGGACGCAGGGGAATACAAAAAATAAATACAAGCAAAGTACGTGGCAGCATAATTGCTTGCTAGAGAGTGAGCGGTGTAGACTCTGCAGTGCAGGTTCCCTTGGGTAAATAGGCAAAGTGTAATACCCACTGCATTACTGTGACGGGAGCCAATCACTGCACCCACACTTGTTAAAAAAAAAAAAAAAAAAGACAAGCAGGGAATTTTTCTGGCTTGGGGGGAGTCAAGTATCGACTGATGGCTCCACGCAGGGGTAGACAGGGCCGGGTGGGACAGCTGGGCAGGACTGGTAGGGCTTTTGGGCGACGTGATAGCCAGGGCAGTATTGGAGGGCCGAATTGACGGGGGAGCAGTTGGGGAGCACCTTGGAGTTGGGATTGAGTTAGGTAGAGTGACTACTCATCGCGACTCCTTGAGAGCTATGGGGCCTGTAAGAGGGCGAAGGGTGTTGGGGAGGAGAGGAGTGAGGTCTCGTGGGGGTCGGGCTGGAGCTTGGGGGCAGGATGGGCAAGGCCGAGTGTGGTGGAGCAGGCTTCATATGCGAGGAGAGACGAACTGCAGGAGGTTGGGGGAAGGTCTGCGACTGCTGCAACGGCGGCCTTAGCGATGGATATGGAGGCTGCGGGTGAGATGCAGGCAGGACACGGGGAGGGGCCAGAGGGGATTGGCTCATGGGGGGGGGCTCGGGGGTAAAGCGTATAAAAAACTGAAGCATTCCTGTTGGCGGCGGCACAGCTCAAAGTCATCCTTTTCCTCATCATCTGACTCTTCGGCATCGTCGTTGGGAGAGGATGGTGCGGGACAGGGGGGCAGCAGTGGTGTGGCAGTGGAGAGCATGCTGGGGGGGGTGGAGCTCCCACAGCAGCGTTCTTTTCAGAGTTATGGGAAGGAGTACCGAGGATGCTGCGCCGTAAGATTAGGAAGTGCAGATATAGAAGGCGGGCAGAATTAAGAGGGTATCACGTAATATGGTCAATTGGGTGGGAGCCTTTGTGTGGCTAGCAAGGGTATGGGGTCATCACCATCCGGGGCAGTACGGGATGTTGTTGGCATATGTGGATTCCATTCAGGAGGCATCTCAGACCCATGAGGCATGGGCCTGGTTAAACTATGGCGAGAAGTTTTGTGACAAAATGGAAGAGAATAAATTGTTGTCGTGGGGCACACAGGATGTTAATCTTTGGCTGATGCAAATGTCAGCCAGGGAAGATCGGGGAGAGTAGGGGGGATGAGAGGGGGGATGGTGCCTAATGCGGGGGGGGGGGGGGGTTCATTCCTTTTGTGCAGGGATGGCTACGCCGCAGCAGAAGTCAGGGGGGACAGGGCGAGTGACTTGTGCTGGAGGTTTAACAAGCCCTCCGGCCCGTTTCCCGACTGTAAATTCTGACATGTGTGCTCGTTCTGAAGTGGGGAGCATTCAGCAGAAAAAAGGCATTAAAAAAGGGGCCTCAGTGGCCCCTGTGCCAGGGCCCAAGCAATAGAGATGTATTCAGTATCGCCCATACGCCAATACGGATAGGGGCTTTATGGACTTGGCTTTGACACTACCCGAAGCGGGGGGATAAGAAAGTTTTAGAGTTTGGTTTTCAGTTTGGTTTCACTATACTGGTATTCGGAAATGTTTTACCGTCTAAGGGGTGAAATTCGCCCTCAGTTCAGCACTTTGCAAACATAGTGAGGGACATGTTGTCGGTCGAGTTGGATTTAGGCCCTATTGCGGGCCCCTTTTAAGGAGCAGCCTTCCCGGATTTGGTAGTATCACCTTTAGGAATCATACCTAAAAAAAAAAAAAAAAAAAAAGAAGCAGGGAGGTTCTGGCTGATTCATAACTTGTCGTCTCCGTGAGGAGCATCGGTAAATGTTTACATCCCACAGGAGTTGTGTTCGGTTCGGTATGCGTCCTTTGATCGGGCGGTGGAGTTGGTTCAAATGGCGGGTTGCAAGGCAGTGATGGCCAAAGTGGATATTGAGTCGGCTTTTCGTTTGCTGCCAGTGCACCCATCGGCGTTTCATTTGCTAGGTTTCCTTTTCGTTTTCGAAAAGAGTATTTATTTTGACAAATGAATGCCGATGGATGCTCAATTTCTTGTGTGTACTTTGGAAAAATTTAGTACTTTCCTGCAGTGGGCGTTGGTCCAGAAGGTAGGCTGTGCAGACGTTGTGCATTATCTAGATGACTTCTCGTTCATAGGAGCAGCAGGGGCAGCAGGGTGCCAGGAGCTCTTGTAGGGTTTTGTGGAATTGTCTCGCGACTTGGGTGTCTCATTGGCCGCGGGTAAGACCGAAGGCCCGGCGACGAGGATCACTTGCGAACGTGTTGGCTTCTTCTAAGTTGACGTTGCGGGAGATGCAGACTTTGATAGGCTCTCTCGATTTCGCCTGGAGGGTCATACCAATGGGCCGGGTATTTCTGCGGCAGCTGGCGGCATCAACAGCGGGAGTGCGTAGGCAGCATCACCGTATTATAGTATCTAAGGTTATGCGGGCTGATCTGCAAATATGGGATGTATTTTGAAGGAATTTAACATGACGTCAGTGATGATGGAGGTCCAGATATCCAACGGAGATTTGCAGCGCTACACAGAGGCAGCGGGGGGTACAGGTTTAGGAATTTACTTTAGGGGGGGCCTGGTGTGCGGACAGATGGCCGCAGTCATGGTGTAAAGGTGGGCTTACTAGCAACATCACTTTCTTGGAATTGGTTCCCATGTTAGTGGCTTTGGAGGGGAAGTGGCTATTACATGTTTGCATTTGAATGTGTTTGTCAGGGCACAGCATATCGCGGGTTGTACTAGCGAGATTGCGGATGCTCTGTCTCGTTTTCAGTGGGAGCGGTTTCGGAAGTTGGCCACAGAAGCGGACACAGAGGGATTTGTGGTCCCGGAGAAATTATGGAGCGTTGGCCTAGTGAGATGCTGAATCTACTGAGGAGTTCCGTGTCGGCAGCGACATAGTCAGCTAATCGGCAGGGTTGGGGAAAAGTGGTAGAATTTTTGGTGGCCAAGGGTTGGCAGCCTGGTTCGGTGTCCGATCAGTGGATTGGTCCATAGGTAGTTGATGCGAAAGATCGGGGGGTCTCCAGATCGTCGCTGCATACCCACTTAGCGGGATTTGCCTTTTTTGCTAGAGCGGTAGGATGGGGCCCCTCAAATGGGGGGATTCCTAGCCTGCAGGTTGTTACAAGGGTAGGAGCGGTTGTGGCCAACTCCAAGGGACTCCAGGCAAATGATTACGCATGAATTGTTCGTGAGACTCTGTGCTGCTTTGCCCATGGTTGCGGTTTCACTGTAAGAAGCCATTCTGTTCCGGGCAGTTTTTTTGTCTGGCCTTTTTCGGCGCCTTCTGGATTGGTGAGTGAGTGGCGAACTCCAGTAGGTTGGGGAGGAGGGCAGTTTGCAGCGACAGCATGCGCAGCTGGAGGAAGGGCGGTTGCAGGTCCTTCTAGCGAAATCTAAGATGGACCAGTAAGGAAAAGGTTTGTGGGTGGTTTTGACAGAGATGGTGGGCATGTCCACCTGTACCGTAGGCACATTGCAGGGGTACTTGCGGGTGCTTCCAGGGGCTGAGGGCATGCTCTTTATGCATGACAATGCATGGCGGTTGACTCGTTTTCAATTTATAGCAGTGCGGCGGATGGGGCTGCAGTACATAGGCGAAGACCCGAGTCAGTTTGCTTCACATTCCTTCCGCATCGGCGCAGCGACCTGTGCAGTGGGGGCAGGCTTGCCGGAACAGGAGATACGAAGCATTGGCAGAGGGCATTCTCAGGCCTTTTTTGGGTTATGTTCGTTTGTGAGGGGGGGAGGGTTAAAAATAAATAGGGCTCCTAATGGCATTTTCTTTTTCAGATGGGAGACAGAGTCATCGGGGCTGTTGGCTGATCGGGCATTCTTTCATTTATTGGGCTGGTCAGCGAGCAGCGATGCGGCCATTGGGTCCTAATTTGGGTCTTAATTCTGCTGTGGTGTCGGTTTTATGGCTGGGCGAACGCGGTCTCCGGTGGACACAGCTTATGCCTTTGTTTCAGCACCACGAGCGAGTACAGAGTAAGCATGCATTGATACTACTGCATTTGGGAGGCAACGACCTGGTCGTCTGGACATGCAAGCAATTGATACGAGCAGCAAAGAGGGATCTCGCTGTGGTGTTACGAATGTACCCTGGCATTGTTTTAATGTGGTCAGATATCATTCCAAGTCCTGCCTGCGGGTGCCCAACGGCGTTGGTCGTGGGGACTGACGAAAATTAATCGCCAGATCGGCTGTTGGGTCTGTGAGCAAGGAGGAGTCCGAATCATGCATTCCTGGGTGTCGACTGATTGTGCAGGCTTGTATAGGTGGGATGGGGTGCACTTATCCCCAGTGGATATGGATTTGCTCTTGAATGGCTGGCAGGAGGCCTGGGAATGTGTGGTGCAGCTTGGTAGTGGGGGGGGGGGCGGCACAGGGACATTAATGTCACCTTTGCCAGTGGCCGGATCCCAGAGGTTTCTGGGGTCCGGAGCCTTGGCTATACTTGGGCTGGGGGCAGGGTGCCCCTGACCCAGACAACCCCTGCCGGCTTTTGCTAATTACATGGCGAGGGCGGGGAAAGGGGTAGGAAGCTTGCCGGTGGCCTGACCACGGCAGAAGCGGAGGTGATGTCACCTTGCTAATTGTATGGCTGGTGATGCAGGGTCCGCTATGGGGGTGTTAAGAGGATTATTCTTGGACTGTAATGTTAAACATGTTAAAATGTTAATAAAGCTGCGATCAGTGGTTTCGCCATGAACATATGTTGTATTTGTAGTTTTTGGGCAGATGGGGGGTGGGGTGGAAAAAGGGGGAAGGGTGGTGGGGGGGGGGAAGGTTGTGGATAGTGGAAAGGGGTCCGGGAGCACCGGGTCCGATCTACCTCGGTTACTGTAAATTATTTCACTGGGCATTGCTGTTAAAATCATGCAGACCATTACATCATTTCCTTTTCCTGCACAATTCCATCTTTGCCCAACTAGAATAGATCTTTGGTAACCTCACTGGCGTACAAATACAGATTATGTATTTCCAAGTGACCTTTTATTGTGCATTTGATATTTTCCCTTCAATCTCTTTTTCTGGCATATTAAGAAATGCAAAATGAAAACATAGATATATATACATATAAATGAAAACATAAATATATATATATATATATATATATATATATATATATATATATATATATATATATATATCACAGATAACCAAACCTTTACCAACTCTTCTATTTCCAAGAAAAAGAATGCGCCATGGTTCTCTTCCGAGTTATGAACTTCCTTACAGCAACTGAGGAGGCTAGAGAAGAAATGGAGACACTCCCTAAATCCTTATGATCAATCCATTTACTTATCTCACTTGAAATCCCATCGTCAGCTAACCTGGGATAAGGGAAAAGAATATCATGCAAGGCTCCTTAGCCGCTCTCTTAACAAACCGAGAGATCTCTTCCAATTAGTAAAATCCCTAACCAATGAACCTTCTTCACCACAACAGGAACATATACATCCACAACTATATGCTGACTATATCCAATCCAAGGCGATCAAGATCACAACATTAACCACAAGTAAAACCACACAACCTCCCAACGTCCAATTCATACTCAATAATTTTTCATCCCCAACCCCAAAGACAATCGAAGAAATCATAACCTCCATCAACGCCACCACCACCCCCAACGATCCATGCCCAGCCCACTGGATCAAATCACTGAGAACAGAGCTCAGCCCATACATATCAGCCTTAGCTGACCAGTCACTTAGCTCCGGGATATTTCCAACAGCCCTCAAACAGACCTCCATCCGTCCCTTACTGAAAAACAATAAACTCAATCCCTACCGCCCAATTTCAAGTATTCCTTTATTAGCCAAGATCTTAGAAAAAGTAATACTGAGACAGATTCAACAACACATTGATTCTGAATCCCCACTAGATCCAAACCAGCATGGTTTCAGAGAAGCTCACGGAGTTGAAACTCTCCTAGCTTCTCTAATGAACACGCTCATTAATACAACAGACAACATCAGAAATGGAGTCGCAATGATCTTCCTAGACATAGCAGCAGCTTTTGACTCTGTTGACCATGACTAACTGCTTGCCCGTCTCCACGAAAAAGGGATTCAAGGAATGGCATGGAAGTGGTGCAAATCTTACTTGGAAGACCGCTGGCAACAAGTCCGGATTGGTAATACCACATCTCAGCCTTTCCATCAGAAGCAAGGAGTACCACAGGGTTCCTCCCTCTCAGCTCTGCTATTCAACATCTACATGCAGCCCATTTGCAACATCTCCCATTCATTCGGAATATCATGTCTCATCTACGCGGATGATGTGCTCCTATTCACACCAATCAATGTGTTGAAACCTGACTACACTACATTAATCACCTGCTTCAATTCAATCTCAGACTGGCTGCTCACACAAAATCTCCGAATTAATTTAAAAAAAACAGGAAGTCTTGATCATCACAAGGAACAAAGACTTCTCTCCTCCACCAACTTTAAGAACAAGAGATGCTGATCTACCACTCAAAACCACAATACGTTACCTAGGTGTTATACTTGACCAGCGGCCTGAGTTCAAAGATCATATAAAAAATACAGTAAAAGCCATATATCACAAGATCAGGACACTCCGACATCTCAGACCTATGCTCGAACCATATAACTTCCGCACAACCTTCCAGGCATTAGTCACTCCTCACTTCGACTACGCAAATATTGTACTACACGGCCTACCCAAGAGCACGCTGAATCCACTACAATTGGCCATGAATACAGCGGCCAGGGTTCTACATGGAGCCTCAAGGAGTCAACATATTACTCCCATCCTATTCGAACTTCACTGGCTCCTGAAATCATGCAGGATTTTATACAAAGCCCTCATCCTGACCTTCAAAGCATTCCACCAAATCTCACCATCCTCGTTATCTGACCTCCTTCATCACACACAGAACACCAGAACTAGACGATCTGTAACAGAGAACATGCTAATGATCCCAAAAGGCCTGACAAAACTCACCCAGACAACTACCACAAGAGCATTCTCATCCTTCGCCCCTAGATGCTGGAACATGCTGCCACCTAACATCAGATCACAAAAAGACCTGTCCCAGTTCAGAAAGTCTCTAAAACCATACCTCTTCCTACATCACTTCTCACAAGGCACTGGCTCCCCAACCCCTCCCCCTCCCCCTCCAACACAAATCAATGATCATGGTTAGTCAAGTATGTTCCTGAAACTTCATTACCCACCCCAGATCAAATCCTCATAGACCCCCTTCTTTAGAGCTCAAAACATTTGAGAATTTATTGTAAATAGTTGTGAATTCTGTTATTTATTTTAACCCCAGTTATCCATGTTTCATTCCCTGTTGCATGTAAACTTGACATATGTTTTATGCTTAAGTACAAAGTTGTTAAAATGTAAACCGCGCTGATGATGAATAGTGCGGTATATAAAAGCTGTTAAATAAATAAATAAATAAAATGTGATGGTTAATATAGACTAAAAAACGTACCTAGTTTGCACAATTTTGTTTCTACTACAATGTTATAGGTCACAGTTAATCTCTGGATTTCCTGCTACTATTACTACTATTTACCACTTCTAAAGTGCTAGTAGATTCATGTAGTGCTATACAGATACACATAAGATGATATCCCTGCTCCATGAAGCTTATACTGTAATCTAGTCAAGATAGGATTGCATGACAAAAGTATAGGGGAAATATATTTATTATGGAGAAGTATTCAAATTTAAAAACAGCCTCAAAAAGGTGAGTCTTGAGAGTGAATTTGAATAGAGATGGCGAATGATACATCAATGCAGAAAGTCTATTGCAGGCACTTGGCGCAGCAGTGTGAAAGAGCAGGGTCAGGATTTGGAAGAGGAAGAGAAGGGCGCAGATAAGTGACTAGCCAGAAGAATGGAGTTTGAGGAAGGATGTAAGAAGAGAGGATATACATAATGAGCTGCAGAGTGAATATTTAACATAGTAACATAGTATATGATGTCAGATAAAGACCAGTATGGTCCATCTAGTCTGCCCAGCAAGAGTAGGTGTACATACCTGTCGCTCCTTGCAGGTCACAGCTCCCCATGCCTTTGTTTAAGGTTGTACCCATTGCTCGGTGTAGGTCACCCCTATTTGCTGAGATATAAGAGATAGCAAAAACGGCCAAAATGGATGACGGAAGAAACTCTGAAAATTGACCAGAAACACAGAGAAGCTAAAGCCAGAGGAGAAAGAATGACAATCGCAGAACTCAACAAAGATTTCCAAAGTGCAGCAAGACAGGACAAGGAAACGTACTACAATGACACATGCAAGGAAATAGAAGCAGAAACTATTAGAGTAAAAACAAGATCAACTTTCCTAAAGTTACAAGAGTTAAAGACAAAATTCCAGCCTCGAATTGGAATGTTACAAGATTCTCAAGGTTCTATTTTGAATGATGCTGAGAAGATCAAGAAAAGGTGGAAAAAATATACCGAGTTTTTATATGATAAAGATCAAGTGACCAACAGCCATTTCAACCTGCACCTTATGATCCGGTACCATTGGTGATGAAAGAAGAAGTTGAAGCAAAATTGAAAGCCTTATCAAAGAACAAAGCACCAGGCATTGATGGCATTCCCATAAAAGTATTACAGCAATCTGATGCAGCTGTTACCGTACTTACAAGGCTCTGCCAAGAAATTTGGAAGACAACATCATAGCCAACTGGCTGGAAAAGATCTGTGTTTATACCAATACTAAAGAAAGGTGATCCAACTGACTGTGGAAATTATCGCACAATCGCTCTGATCCCACATGCCAGGAAGTTTCTACTGAAGATTATTCAACAGAGACTACAACCATACCTGGAACAAGAACTACCTGAAGTGCAAGCAGGGTTCAGGAAAGGGCGAGGAACGAGAGACATCGCGGATGTGAGATGGGTCCTTGAAAAGACTAAACAATACCAAAAGGATATCTATTTGTGCTTTATCGACTATAGCAAGGCTTTTGACTGTGTAAACCATGAGAAACTCTGGGCATAGGTATACCATTAAGAAGCAGGGATATACCAGAACACCTGATCGTTCTCCTGCACAATCTGTACATTGATCAAGAAGCAACAGTTCGAACGGAACAGGGAGAAACAGAATGGTTTAAAATAAGCAAAGGTGTAAGACAAGGCTGCATACTTTCCTCCTACCTCTTTAATTAATATGCAGAAGAAATCATCAGAGAAGCAAGATTGTATGAAGACAACAGAGGTGTGAAGATTGGTGCAAGACTCATCAACAACCTTCGCTATGCTGATGATACCACGTTACTGACTGAAAGTGAAGATGATCTGAAACATTTGCTTCTCACGATCAAAGAACATAGTCTCAAAATGGGCCTGCACCTTAATGTAAAGAAGAGAAAGATCATGACAACTGGCAAAATCAACAAGTTCATTGTTGAAGGAGAAGAAATTGAAATTGTGGACAACTTCAACCTACTTGTATCAACTATCAATAAAGAAGCAACAAGCAGTCAAGAAATCCGATGATGCATTGCTCTTGGCAGAATGGCTATGAAAGATCTAGATAAGATTCTCAAGAGCAGAGATATCTCTCTCCATACAAAGATTCGACTTGTTCAAGTCATGGTATTTTCAAGCTGGACATTGAAAAAGATAGACAGGAAGAAAATTGATGCCTTTGAATTATGGTGCTGGCGGCGAATACTGCGTATATCATGGACTGCCCGAAGAACAAACCAGTCAGTACTAGAGGAGATCAAACCTAAGCTTTCTTTAGAAGCTCAGATGACAAGACTTCGACTTTCATACTTTGGACACATTATGTGAAGAGAGAGATCATTAGAGAATGTGTTGTCTGATTTCTTGACTGCTTGTTGCTTCTTTATTGATAGTTGATCCAAGTAGGTTAAAGTTGTCCACGATTTCAATTTCTTCTCCATCAACAATGAACTTATTGATTTTGCCAGTTGTCAGGATCTTTGCCTTCTTTAAATTAAGGTGCAGGCCCATTTTAAGACTATGTTCCTTGATCATGAGAAGCAAATGTTTCAGATCATCTTCACCTGGGATTGGTACTGTTCAATATATTCATGAGTGATATTGCCGAAGGGCTGAATGGAAAAGTCTGTCTTTTTGCAGATGACACCAAAATTTGCAACAGAGTGGACTCCCCTCAGGGAGTGGGGAACATGAGGAAAGATCTACAAAAGTTTCAACAATGGTCTAATACTTGGCAGTTAAGATTTAATGTGAAGAAGTGCAGTGTAATGCACTTGGGAAGCAGAAATCCAAGGGAATTGTATGCGATAAGGGGCAAGAGATTGATATGCACAGACCAGGAGAAAGAACTTGGTGTGATTGTTTCTGATGATCTCAAGGTGGCAAAACAATGTGACAAGGCGATAGCAAAAGCCAGAAGGCTGCTGGGTTGCATACAGAGAGGAATTACCAGCAGAAAGGAAGAGGTACTAATGCCATTGTACAAGTTGCTGGTGAGGCCTCACTTGGAATATTGTGTTCAGTTTTGGAGACCGTATCTCGCAAAGAATATAAAAAGTTTAGAAACGGTTCAGAAGAAGGCGACCAAAATGATTTGGAGCCTGCGTCATGAGAAGAGACTCGAAGACCTAAATATTTACACTCTGGAGGAGAGGAAGGACAGGGGAGATATGATTCAGACCTTTAAATACTTAGAGTATTAATGAACAAATAAACCTCTTCCAAAGGCGGGGATGCTGTAAAACTAGAGGGCATAACATGAAGCTGCAAGGGGGTAAACTCAAAGGCAAAGTCAGGAAATACTTTTTCACTGAAAGGAATGCCTTCCCGATGGCAGTGGTGGGGGCAAACACAGTGACAGAATTCAAAATGGCATGGGACAGACATAGTGGATCCCTTTATAGCAATAGGATAAAATCAAAATAAGCATAACTATCTCTCATATCCAGGAGCGGCACCAAGGCAGTCTGCTGCCCGAGGCGAAGAATGAGGTGGCGTCCCCCCCCCTTAGAGACTGAACCAAACCAAAAAGCCGATTAGATTATATGGAGGAAATGCAAGATGTTTGCACACAGGGCCGTATGGAGCTGCAATCGCGCCCTGTGCGACTTGCAACTTGGGTGCACACCCAACTCTCCCCCCCGATACCTCTGTCCAGCGCTGCCTGCTCTTTCCCTGCTGCCGCGGCCACCCTCTGTTTTTTTCACGGTGGCACCGGCAGCAGGAAAAGAGTAGGCAGCGCTGGACGGAGGTATGGGGAGGAGGAGGAGGGACATGCGCCCGATCTGAAAGGCTCCAGCACTTTAAGCAGATCTGTCCCTCCCTGCTCTGACATAGTATCGGAGGAGGGAGGGACCAGACCTGCTTAAAGTGCTGTGAAAAGGTTTGGAAGCGCATTTTGGCTGCCTGCTATTGTCCTGCCAATGGTGGCAGGGCAACAGCAGACAGCCAAAATGCACCCCCCAAACCTTTGCGCCCTGTGCGGCTGCACTGCTTGCACAGGGCTAGGTACGGTCCTGTTTGCACACCAAGGAACTAAAAGACAGCAAGAACCAACAGCACAGTTTATAAAACTAAATTATAACTCATTTTTCTTTTGTTGTTATAAACTGCATTATGGTTCTTGCTTTTTCTTTTTCAACATGGAGTGGAGGAGTGGCCTAGTGGTTGGGGCAAGGTACTTCAGGCCAGAGGGTCAGGGGTTCAAATCCCACTAGAGGACAGCAACCTTGGGCCAGAAGGACTGGGGTTTCTAGTCCCACAGGTGCTCCTTGTGGTCTTGGGCAAGCCACTTAACCCTCCATAGCCCATGTTCCCTGTAAAATAGTTATCTCCAAGTTATAATGCCCTGTTCAATGTAATTTCGGTTTGTTCAATGTAAACCGCCTTGATATCATGAAAGGCGGTATATAAGAAATGTTAAATAAAATAAATAAACATATATTTTGCATCCACAGTAGGTGCAGAGCAGAACCAGGACATTCACCCACAGAACTCAATATTAAAAAAAAAATCTGATTCTGATCATCTCACTAACAACAACCACTATTCTCCAGTACCCAGGCATATTGTGAACTAATACAAAACTCTACAACAAAGAGCAAACCTACCATAGCATATCAGCACAAACTTCCAAAACTCACATAAGGAGCCCATCCAGAAAAACTACAGTGGGCCCTGGAACATCCATACACCTATTTGAAAAGCTGAACAAGTCAGATTACTACAGTACACTATAAATCTTTATGTACAAACGCCATGTTAACAGAACACCTGATCTCAGTCACACACTCACAACATCGACTCTCATCAAGTACTGAAGAAGTAATCACAATCTAAAGTAAAAATAAAAATATGTTGACAAAATTTAAACTGAAATCCCAAGAAACCAGAGTCCACATGCAGTGCAACATCAGATAAATAAGAGATGCAGTTCTCCAGTACTGTGTAAAATATAAAAATAGCACAAAGTCCAATCACTAAAATTAAATAAAATTATTTTTTCTACCTTTGTTGTCTGACCATTTTATTCTCTGATCATGCTGATCCCAATCTGAAGCGTCTGCTTTCCTGTCTTCTCTTAGCTCTCTTTCTGTGGTCTATGGTCCATGGTTCATCTGCCATTTCTTATCTCTTCTTTTGTTTTCTTCACTTCCTTCTATCCATTTCCAGTTCCAGTAACCCTTCCCAGTATCAGCCCCCTTTCCATTCCTCCCCTCCCAGTACCTTCCAATGTCAACCGCCTTGCATTCCCACGACTGCCACTGGTATCCATTCCCTTCCAGTCCCCCTCCTTCCCCACTGTCCAGCCCCTTCCAGTCCAAATACCATCCCAGGTATCAGCACAGATCCACTCTCAGTGTCTCCCCCCAGTCAGCTCCCTTCCAGCCTCCTCCCTATTATACAGCCACCTACCACTCCCATTCCCAAGTGTCAGCTCCCTTCCAGTCCCCCTTCAGTACATCCCAGATGTCAGCTCCTTTCCAGCCCCCTCCTTCCCCCATGTCAGTTCCCTTCCTGCTCCCTCCTTCCTCTGGCAGACCCTCTCAGTATCCACTCCCTTCCAGTCCTATTCTACCATCCCCCCGTATCAGCCCATTTGAAGCCCTAGCCCCTAGTTTTCTTCCAGAGCCAGCAGCACTCCCCTCCCCCATTAGCCCATTTCCTGTCCCAGCCCATTTCCAGTCCTATCCCCCTTATCAGCCCACTCCAGTCCTAGCCCCATCTGCCCATTACCAGTCGTAATCCCCCCAATAAGTCCATTTCCTGTCCTAGCCCCCAATCATTCCATTTCCTGTCCTAGCCCCTCTAATCAGCCCATTTCCAGGCCTAACCGCACCAATCAGCCCATTACAAGTCCTAACCCCCCCATCAGCCCATTTCCAGTCCTAGCCCCTCCCAATAGCTCACTACCAGTCCTAGCCCCCCTCCCGATCAGCCCATTTCCTGTCCTAGCCCCCCATAGCCCATTACCAGTCCTAGCACCCCTCCCCTGTCCAAGAAAGGTCAACGCATCTTTTGTAGTAGACTGGCTAATTTACTGAAGAGGGCTTTAAACTAGATTCGTTGGGGATGGGTGAAGAAAGCCCCCAGGTAAGTGAAATCCCCCACGTAGGTGATACATTAAATACCTTTATGGAAATGGGTAACAGGGGTAACATATGGAAAGCAGTGTGTATGCCCGTAGCATGGGAAATACGATCCCTGATGTTGAAGCTTTGGTGGGAGTGGCTGACTTGGATTTAGTGGCAGTTACAGAAACATGGTTCACAAAAAACCATAATTGGGATGTAACTATACCTGGCTATACTTTATTCAGAAAGGACAGGGTAGGAAGAAGGGGAGGAGGACTGGCACTATATGTAAAAACTACTATTAAAGCTTTGGAATTACAGAGCTTAAAAGGGAGAGAGGAGCCATTGTGGGTTAAACTAGAAAGAGGGAAAGAGAAATCTATTTGCATTGGTGTTATATACAAGAGGAAGAGGTGGACAGAGAGTTAATTGAAGACATACGCAGCATTGCTAGGAAAGGGGAAGTGCTACTGATAGGAGATTTCAATATGCCAGATGTTGATTGGCACATTCCTGCTACAGTATCATCTAGAAGTAAGGCGATCCTGGATTCTCTACATGGAGAACTATTCAGGCAATTGGTAAGAGACCCCACATGTGAAGGGGCCATACTAGACTTGGTACTTACCAATGGTGAAAGTGTTTCTGATGTTCTAGTGGGAGATCATTTTGCATCCAGTGATCACCAGATGGTGTGGTTCAGTATTAGGACTAGGGCTGTTAGAATCCATTCAAAGGTGAGGATCTTAGACTTTAGGAAGACTAACTTTGCGAAGATGGGCCAATACCGCAGGGATTCGTTAGTGGGATGGGAACAGCTGGGGGATGTAGAAAACAGTGGTCAAAACTGAAAGGGGATATTTTAAGGGCAACCAACCTTTTTCTTAAAATGGTAAATAAAGGTAAAAGGAAAAGGAGACCGCTGTGGTTTTCGAAAGAAGTAGCTGAAAAAGTGAAGAAAAAGAGGGAGGCCTTCATGAAATACAAGAGATCACAGAGAGAGGAAGACAGGCATCTGTATTTGGAAAAACTTAGAGAAGCTAGCAAAGTAGTCAAGAAGGCAAAGATTCAGAAGGAGGAGGAAATAGCCAATGCAATAAAATGGGGGGATAAGACATTTTTCAGATATATTAGTGAGAAGAGGAAGGGCAAAAGTGTTATTGTCAGACTCAAGGGTGCAGGGGAGGAATATGTAGAAGCTGATAAGGATAAAGCGGAATTGCTTAACAAATGTTTTTGTTCTGTGTTCACAGATGAAGAACCAGGAGCAGGACCTCAGAAAACACCCACAAATAGGAACAGAAGCGAGGGACATCTTGAACAATTTTCAGAAGACTGTGTTCGTGAGAAACTAGCTCAACTTAAAGTAGACAAAGCGATGGGACCGGATGGGATACACCCTAGAATATTGAGGGAACTTGGAGATGTTCTAGCAACTCCACTGACTGACCTTTTCAATGCCTCGTAGGAGTCGGGAGTGGTGCCAAAGGACTGGAGAGAGGCTCATGTGGTGCCTTTACACAAAAGCGGAAGTAAGGATGTGGTTGAAAACTACAGGCCAGTTAGTTTAACTTCGGTGGTGAGTAAATTATTGGAAACGCTGCTGAAAGAGAAAATAGTGAGGTTTCTGGAGTCCAGCGGATTACAGGATCCGAGGCAGCATGGATTCACCAGAGGCAGGTCTTGTCAGACAAATCTGATTGATTTCTTTGACTGGGTGACCAGGGAGTTGGACCGAGGGAGAGCTCTAGATGTGGTATATTTAGATTTCAGTAAAGCCTTTGACACTGTTCCTCACAGGCGACTTATAAACAAACTGAGCACCCTAGGGATGGACCCTAAAGTAACTGCTTGGGTTAGAAATTGGTTGGGTGGGAGGCGACAAAGAGTACAAGTAAATGGAGCTCACTCTGAGGAGAAGGATGTTACCAGTGGTGTGCCCCAGGGATCTGTCCTTGGTCCAATTTTTTTTAACATCTTTGTTAGTGATATAGCGGAAGGGCTGTCGGGTAAGGTTTGCCTCTTTGCGGATGACACCAAAATCTGCAATAGAGTAGACACCCAGGAAGGTTGTAGATAACATGAGGAGGGATCTAGCTAAGCTTGAAGAATGGTCTAGAATTTGGCAGCTGGGATTTAATGTTAAAAAAATGTAAGGTCATGCATTTGGGATGCAGCAATCCAAGGGAGCAATATAGTATAGGGGGTGAAGTACTTTTGTCCACTAAAGAAGAGCGGGACCTAGGCATAGTTGTGTCTGATGATCTTAAAGTAGCTAAACAGGTAGAAAAGGCGACGGTAAAAGCTAGAATGCTTGGGTGCATATGGAGAGGAATGGCTAGCAGAAAAAAGGAGGTGATAATGCCTCTGTATAAGTCTTTGGTGCAACCTCATTTGGAGTATAGTGTGCAATTCTAGAGACCGCACCTTCAAAAGGATGTGAACAGGATGGAGTTGGTGCAGAGGGTGGCTACTAAAATGATTAGTGGTCTTCATTATAAAGCATATGAGGACAGACTGAAGGATCTTAATATGTACACCTTAGAGGAAAGGCGGGATGGAGGTGATATGATTGAGATGTTTAAATACTTCCGTGGCATAAATGTTCAGGGAGAAAGCCTCTTTCAATTGAAAGCAAGTTCTGCTACGAGGGGACATGGGATGAGGGTGAAGGGAGATAGATTCAGGAGTGATATGCGGAAATATTTCTTTACGGAAAGAGTAGTGGATCCATGGAATAGTCTCCCAGTGGAGGTGGTAGAGATGAGGACAGTAACTGAATTCAAAAAAGCATGGGACAAACAGAGAGGATCTCTAAAGGTAAAAAGGGGACTGTTGTAGTTGTTGATATGGAAGGACAGACTAGATAGGCCATGTGGTCTTTTTCTGTCATCATATTTCTATGTTTCCCAATCAGTCCATTTCCAGTTCTACACCCCCATCAGCCCATTTGCAGTTCTAGCCCCCCCCCCCCATAGCCCATTACTGGTCCTAACCCCCGCATCAGCCCATTTCCAGTTCTATCCCCCCCATTAGCCCATTACCAGTCCTAACCCCCCCATCAGCCCATTTCCAGTTCTATCCCCCTCCCCCATCAGCCCATTTCAAGTCCTAGCTCCCCAACCACCAGCCCAGGGAAATTGAAAAATTTAAAAAAAAAACCTCGGGCTGAAGAAGCAGCTGCTGCTGTGGCAGCGGCAGAATGAAGAGCCCCGCAGCCGCGGCTCCCTGGAGAGCCCAGTGTTTCCCCTCTGCGCCGGCTCAGCTTTGCAGAGCATTTCACTTTCGCACGGCTCTGTTAAAGCTGAGCCTGCGGCGCTCCTTCATGCGGCCCTGCAAAAGGTGGCGGCGTGACCGTGGGGCTCTTCATTAGGTTTTTTAATAATTTTATTTTGAAGGCCGAGTGAGAAGGTCTTTTTGGGGGGCAATTTTGCCGCCCCAAAAAAGTTGCCGTCTGAGACTACCGCCTCACTCAGTCTCATTATAAAGCTGCCCCTGCTTGTATCTGAACAAATAGTGGTGACCTACATGGAGTGGTGAGTATACTCCTAAACAAAGGTATGGAGAGAGGTGACCTGCACGGAGCGGCAAGTGCACCTACTCTTGCCGCCTGGCTGGGCAGACTAGATGGGCCATACTGGTCTTTATCTGTCATCATATACTATGTTACTATGACAGGGGCCAAAAGGAAGGAAAGGTGGTTGAAGTGTGTGGGGGGTGGGGGGGAGCACTGGAAGACTAGTCGGAGAATCCCCAGTTAATCTTGTCAGTCTTGCCTTGGAAAGAAGCTGGTGACAGTCTGGCAGAGAGTGGAGGGAGATGAGATGTAGAGTCAGTCTGAAGTTGGAAGTGAGTATGGCAAAGTGCTGGTGAATCCCCTTTATTCTTATCTCATGCTTTTCTGAAATCTGTTACTGCCATTGCCTCCATTGAGAAACTATTACACGCATGTAGTAACTTTTCATTGAATATATTTTGTTACTCCTGAGTGTATCCCCCTCTCTTCCTTGGACAAGCAGGATATAATCATCCACACATAGGTGTTGTCATCCTGACGGTGCCAGTTTGAATCCACGCTCTCAAATCCATTAAGAGCTTAAAAGTTCCAGTGCTACTTATACCCAATCATTGTTCTTCCACTTCACTCTTTTTCATCTGCTTGACAAAGCAACATCAGATTATTTTCTCTCTGTCTTCACAAGAATATTGTAAAGAAAAACGAAACAAACTAGCAAAAAACTTGGCATACACCAGATGGGCTCAGAGTGGTACTTATGGGTGATTTGACTTCAAAGAACCTTTAAAAAAAAGTACCTACAGGTGAAACTACCCCAAGGGGCCCATTGTGGTACCTATGGGGTTTTGATACTGACCAAAACACACATACCTGGTGTTGCAGAAACCTAGATACAGACAAGTTCTCTCCACTCTGTGCCTCTTAAGTGCCAAAATTACATTACGATACAGAAATTAATTTCTCCAGGCAAATTGAAAATTTCTTCAGGGACCTGAACCAGGTACCCATGGGATCAGCTGGGGCTATACAATGTCCCAAGGGCCAAGCAGACTTTATTTGTGTATTGCAGTCTTTACTATCTCGGGTAGTGTTGCCTATGTGTACATACAGATATATATATATATACATACACCCTTTCCCAAAGTCTACTTTGTATTGCACTGCCATATCTCCATCTAATGTACTGACATACTCAGGTAATTAAGTGTGATTTCTGGGGGCTTTACTGTATGAAGAGGAGAGAACCACAGCCCCGTGAGTATTTAGGAAATGAAGCGACCAACAGGGAAGCAACAGTATGCTGAGCATTCTCAGAGGAAAGACTCATGCGTGGGGACCGCCCTATTTTTAATTCACCCAGAACTCTCTCCACCTAACCTTCCAGTATGTAGCACCGTCACCTAAAGCGATAAGTCTGCCACACCAGTTTATATTTTCTTCAGTGGCTCCTTGAGATCTTGGAGTGACAAATATTTTTGATTACTAATAAAATCTTCTATCTCTGAGATATCCATAGTGTGAAGGAGAAGGTTTCCTGCTATGCTGCCATTTTCAGTAAAAGTAGCCAGTCAAGCCTTGTTAACTAGAGAAGCAGCAAGAAGTGTGCTAATAGAAATAAAGGCACTATGGGGCACTCCACAGAATATCTCAACGTACAAGCAATCTCCTTATTCCAGGTACAAGGCTTGTGAAATTCTCACAGCAGCCTGGTTACAGCTCAACCTGTAGTTCAGGTACATGAAACCATACTGATAGAATGAATTTGGGGTTTTTTTTGTAGAAAAGCAATGTGTGCTGTTGAGTCAGTGCTGACTTCTATTAAAGCTAATTAATCTGTGAACCCACTATTTTTTGTTAAATCAGTCAGGGCCTAGTAGCAGCAGTTTAAGTTTAAATTTAAAACACAGAAGATAACTTTCTGGTTACATTTCATACCCAGCAGAGAGCTTGTAGTTTTAATTTAATAGTCACTCAGGGCCTAGTATCAGCAAAGTACTTTTAGTTTAAATTTAAAACACAGAAGAGAGCTTTCTGGTAAAATTTGGAACCCAGCAGAAAGCTGTAATTTAAATTTAATAGTCACTCAGGGCCTAGCATCAGCAAAGTACTTTTAGTTTAAATTTAAAACACAGAAGAGAGCTTTCTAGTTTAATTTGGAACCCAGCAGAGAGCTTGTAGTTTAAATTTAATAGTCACTCAGGGCCTAGCATCAGCAAAGTACTTTTAGTTTAAATTTAAAACACAGAAGAGAGCCTTCTGTTTAAATTTAGAGCCCAGCAGAGAGCTTGTAGTTTAAATTTCAAAATAAGTTAGAGCCTAGCAGCAGCAAAGAGCTATAATTTAAATCAAATAAGAATATAGCTTAGCTCAGCAGCACAGGACAGGGTACTGTGTAGCAGCCCTCTTTCCCTCCCTCCCCACACCCCCCCCACCCCTGGGATAATTATAGCTTTATAGGTACTTACACATCTTAAAAGACAGGGGGTGCTCTCAGGTGAAGCTCGTTACCCAAATCAGTCATACATTAAGGACCTGAGATTAATTAAGCTTCAAGCTTCAGGTGAACAAGGTATATTAAACGTATTAGGTACAGTTTTATTGGTATAAATATCCATAGCAAACCTTAGTAAGTAAAGAACTTAAAGATCTAAACAAAAACTTAAAACTAAGATGCAGACAGCAGTCCAGCAGCGAGATGGGGGCTTTCCAGTCTTTGCATTGAGTGTCACATGTATGATTTTCTCCCAGTTGGTGAGAGGTCTTACATGTGCACTAGGTGCAAGGAGCTCTTTGCTCTCAGGGAACGAATCCGTTCTCTAGAGGCTAGAGAAGTAGACTTGGAAAACATAAGAAAGACAGAGAGGTACATAGACAAGACCTACAGGGATAGAGTCCTGAAGTCCCACCTCCAGTCTGGCTGCATCCCTCTTGCCATGGAGGAGAGAGGTCACGTGACAGGAGAGCATCACCCTGGTGTGGCAGGAAGTGATCCTGTAACTAGGACCTGTCCTCCAGGTGATGTAAAACCCTCTCGCACTGAGGAAGTTTCTCCAGGGCCATGTGCCCATGAGGGAAGGGTTAGGACAGCCATTATAGTTGGTGATTCGATCATTAGGCATGTAGGTGGCTGGTGGACGTGAGGATCGCCTGGTAACATGCCTGCCTGTTGCGAAGGTAGCGGACCTCACGCGCCACCTAGATAAGGTCTTAGATAGTGCTGGGGAGGAGTCTGCTGTCTTGGTACATGTCGGTACCAATGACATAGGAAAATGTGGTAGGGAGGTTCTGGAGGCTAAATTTAGGCTTTTAGGTAGGAAGTTGAAATCCAGACCTTTCAGGGTAGCGTTCTCCGAAATGTTTCCCGTTCCACGTGCAGGACCCAAAAGGCAGGCAGAGCTCCGGAGTCTCAATGCGTGGATGAGACAATGGTGCAGAGATGAGGGGTTTGGATTTGTTAGGAACTGGGTAACATTCTGGGGAAAGGAGGGGCTCTTCCGAAGGGATGGGCTTCACCTTAACCGGGATGGAACCAGGCTGCTGGCATTAACCATTAAGCTTTAAAAAGGAGATAGAGCAGCTTTTAAACTAGATAATAGGGGAAAGCCGACAATCACCCAAGAGCGGATGGTTCGGAAGAATGTATCCTTGAAGGATACCACCAAAAGCAGAGAGGTTCCAAAAAAGAGTAAAGTAGCCCAAATGCCCTCGTGTATGGAGCAGACAGAGCTTAAAGATCCCAAATTGCCCATGTCTACCAATAGCCAAATTAATATGAATAAAATACAGTCTCTAAAATGCTTGTATGCAAATGCTAGAAGTCTAAAAAATAAGATGGGAGAGTTAGAATATATAGCACTAAATGAGAGGTTAGATATGATTGAAATATCAGAGACATGGTGGAAGGAGGACAACCAATGGGACACTGTGATACCTGGCTACAAACTATATCATAATGATAGAGCTGATCAAATTTGTGGAGGGGTTGCGCTCTATGTTAGAGAGGGCATTGAGTCAGAAAGGATTAAAGTTTTGCAGGAAACAAAATTTGCTGTAGAATCTCTATGGATTGAAATCCTATGTAAAAAGGGGAAGGCGATGGCAGTGGGGGTTTACTATCGACCGCCTGGCCAGAATGAGCAAATGGATGATGAAATGCTCAAAGAAATCAAGGAAGCTAACAAAAGTTACAGCACAGTAATAATAATGGGTGCTTTCAATTACCCCGGTATCGACTGGGTCAGTGTCATGGCAGGACATGCTAGGGAGATAAAGTTCCTAGATGACATAAATGACTGCTTCTTGGAGCAGTTGGTTCATGAACCGACCAGGGGGAAGCCATATTAGACCTCGTCCTTAGTGGAACACCAGATCTAGTCCAAGAGATAAGGGTGTTGGGGCCACTTGGCAATAGTGATCATAGCATGATTGCCTTTGATTTAATTAGTGGAGGAGGGATAGTAAGGAAATCCACAGTACTACCTTTTAACTTTCGAAAGGGAGACTATGATAAAATGAGGAAAATAGTTAAGAAAAAACTAAAAGGAGCAGTTGCAAAGGATAAAGACTTACATCAAGCTTGGGTTTTGTTGAAAAATACTATCTTGGAAGCCCAGACCAGCTGTATTCCACGCTTTAAGAAAAGTGGAAGGAAGTCCAAAAAACTGCCAGCATGGTTTAAAGGTGAGGTCAGAGAGGCTGTTGCCAAAAAAGCATCTTTCAGGAAATGGAAAAAAGAGCCAAATGACAAAACCTGGAAACAGCACAAGCATTGGCAAGTCAAATGCAAGACATAAGAACATAAGATATGCCATACTGGGTCAGATCAAGGTCCATCAAGCCCAATATCCTGTTTCCAACAGTGGCCAATCTAGGTCATACGTACCTAGCAGTTTCCCCAAAAGACACAGGTTCCGCAATGCTTGTACTGGGTCAAGCATTGATATCCTGGGTCCCTTCTGTCGGCGCGCCCCCGTGTGGCCAGGCGGTTGCCTAGGGCTACAGGGGAGGTGCCGATTCTCCTTTTTTGAAATTAGCCCGATAGCATGTAGTTGTGTCCCCGAAAGGATTAGAGCCAAGTGCAAAGGTCGCAGGAATATTTCTTTATTTTTAGAAACAAGGATTTCCTAGCCGGTTCAATTCTTTGACATGAATTGATTGAAGTTGACCAAAATAACGTTCAGGATACTTCTCCAAAATAACAGCACACAAGCCTATTATACAGTCCTTGGCTTGATACAGCTTTGAAACTTGCTTTCTGACAAAACTCTATATACAGCAGTATTCTGTTTCCTGGTCTCCAGGAGGCGCTATACAACCCTCTGTTACTTCACAGTAGGTGTAGCAAAACTTCCTGGCCCACTTAGATACTTTCACAAGCAATAGAATTCTTTTCCAATTATAACACAAACATTCAGCACAGCTTCTTCCCAAGCAGCTTTAAACAGGACAGCTACTTTTAAAAGCACAGCTAAAAAGTAATGGGCTTTAAAATGTCCTTGCAAAAGAACTTCTGGGTTTCTTCCAGACAACACTTCCTTCAGTTCTTTTACTTATCACGAGGTAACACAGATGCATTCAGTAATCAAGACCAGCTGGGTTTCTTTCTGCTTTCAAACCCTATTTGGTTCCTTCATACTTCTTTAGCACAGATTGCACAGCTTATTTCCATGTCTGAGACATTGTCTAAATCCACAGTGTCTCCCAAGTCCATATCCTCCACGTTAGACTCTTCCTGGTAACTGTTTCCCCGGGTATCTTCCTGAGAAGCCTCACTAGCTTGCACAGCCCTTAGGAGCTTCTCCCAGGTACCCTTAACAGTGTGTGAGCTTGTGGGGGAAGGGCAGGAAAAACCCTCTTTGTCTAATAAGCCTTTCAAACGTCGTAAAGGGCTCACCTTATTAGTGCTGCTTTTCCTCCTTATAGCTTCCTTACTAGGAGAAGAGTTGAGCCATGAACTCTTGGAGAATATTTCCTCCTCTGAGGACTCCTCCCCTGAGCTTTCCACTGGCCTTGTCAGCTCTTTGCTCCTGGTTCTCAATTGCTTCTGTGCAAGGGATTTCCATGGGTTTCTTGTCCTTCCTTCCTGGAACCCTCGTGTCCTCTGTGTCTGTGTCCTCTCTCTCTCATACGGGTCCTCCTTCTCTCTCCCCTTCTCTTTCAGTTCTACTGTATGAGTGCAGCTTCCGTTCCTAAATGTTTGGGGCTGTCCTATCCCCTTTGACTCCACCCCCAAACCACTCCCTTCTCCTCCCTCTATCTCCATGGGAACAGGGCGTGTGCTTAGGTCTGCACTTCTCTGTGAGAAATCTTTAACTTTAGTGTTGGTGTTAACCCTTTCAGTGCCTGCACTTTTATGGGTAAAAGAAAAAAAAGGCAGTTTTCCCTTTTTTTTTCTGCCCTCAGCGGCTGCTTCTCCACCACACTTCTTAATAATGGTTTATGGACCTTTCCTCCTGGAACTTGTCCAAACCTTTTTTAAAACCAGCTACACTAAGAGCCTTTACTACATCCTCCGGTAAAAATTCCAGAGTTTGATTACACGTTGAGTGAAAACATATTTTCTTTTATTAGTCTTAAATAGTTTACCCTGTAGCTTCATTGCATGTCCCCTAGTCTTTCTATATTCTGATAACGTAAACAATCGATCTACGTTTACCCGTTCCACTCCGTTCATTAATTTATAGACTTCTATCCTATCTCCCCTCAGCCGTCTCTTTTCCAGGTTAAAGAGCCCTAACCTTTTTAGCCTTTATTCATAGGAGTATCCTTCCATCCCCTTTACCATTTTGGTGGCTCTTCTCTGACCCTTTTCTAATAACTCTATATCCTTTTTAAGATACGGCGACCAGAATTGCAGACAATATTCAAGGTGCGGTCTCACCATGGAACGATATAGAGGCATTATAATATCTTTTGTTTTATTTTCCATTCCTTTCCTTATGATACCTAGCATTCTATTTGCTCTCTTGGCTGCCGCTGCACACTGGGCTGAGGGTTTTAACATGTTATCCACAATGACGCCTAAATCTTTTTCCTGGGTGGTGGTTCCTAATGTGGAACCTTGCATTGTGTAACCATAGTTTGGGTTGTTCTTCCCTAGGTGCATAACGTTGCACTTGTCCACATTAAATTTCATCTGACATTTTGATGCCAATTCTTCTAATTTATCAAGATCCTCTTGCAATTTTCCACAATCCTCTTGGGTTTTAACAACTTTAAATAGTTTTGTGTCATCTGCAAATTTGATAACCTCACTCGTTATTCCACTTTCCAGGTCATTTATGAATATGTCAAAAAGCAGCGGACCCAGCACAGATCCCTGAGGTACACCACTATTCACCTTTCTCCATTGGGAAAATTGGCCATTTAGCCCAACCCTCTGCTTTCTATCTTTTAACCAGTTCTTGATCCACAGTAGTACACTGCCTCCTATCTCATGACTCTTTTGTTTTGCCAAAGTCTCTGATGAGGGACCTTGTCAATGGCTTTCTGAAAGTCCAGATACACTATATCAACCGACTCACCTTTGTCCACCTGTTTATTCACACTTTCAAAAAAACATAACAGATTAGTAAGACAAGATCTTCCTTGTCTAAAGCCATGTTGGCTGTCTCCCATTAGGCCATGACTATCTACGTGCTGAGTAATTTTATTCTTTATGATGGTTTCTACCATTTTTCCCGGTACTGACGTGAGGCTCACCGGTCTGTAGTTTCCCGGATCATCCCTGGAACCCTTTTTAAAAATTGGTGTTACATTGGCGATCCTCCATTCTTCAGGTATTAGAGATGATTTTAATGATAGTTCACAGATTACTAATAGCAGGTCTGCAATCTCATATTTCAGTTCTTTCAACACCCTTGGATGTATACCGTCTGGCCCAGGTGATTTGCTACTCTTCAGTTTATCTAATAGTTGTAATACATCTTCCCGATGTATCGATATTTCCTTCAATTCTTCTGCACCTTTAAATACCACTTCAGTCATGGGTAACAGACATTGATAAAGCAGGCAAAGGGAGAATTTGAGAAGAAGCTTGCTGCGGAAGCAAAAACACGAAATAAAGATTTTTTCAAGTACATTCCTAGCAAAAAACCTGTGAGAGAGTCAGTTGGTCCATTAGATGATAGAGGAGTTAAAGGGGCACTAAGAAGCGACAAGGCGATAGCGGAGAGACTGAATGAATTCTTTGCTTTAGTCTTTACTGAGGAAGATGTAGGGATGTTACCCATGACTGAAGTGGTATTTAAAGGTGCGGAAGATTTGAAGGAAATATCGATACATCGGGATAGGAGGCAGGGATAGTCATGGGATAGGAGGCAGTGTACTACTGTGGATCAAGAACTGGTTAAAATATAGAAAGCAGAGGGTTGGGCTAAATGGCCAATTTTCCCAATGGAGAAAGGTGAATAGTGGTGTACCCCAGGGATCTGTGCTGGGTCCACTGCTTTGTGACATATTCATAAATGACCTAGAAAGTGGAATAACGAGTGAGGTTATCAAATTTGCAGATGACACAAAACTATTTGAAGTTGTTAAAACTCTCACTTGGTTTGCAGCTTGTCGTGCTGTGAGGGCTTGCATGCATCAGTGGTGCTGAGAGCTAAACTATCGGTAGTTTAACTACTGGCAGGGTCTCCCAAGATGGATAGGTCTCAGCTGAGGTGCCAGACCAAGACAAACCACCCATCTGGGCAGCAGCAGAATGGGACAGTGTTGACGGCGGAGGATCACATTTTTGTGACAACGGCAACACCAAACTTAAACTGCACGGAAGAAAGGCCTGGCAATCTACTTCTGTACCTTGCCATGAAAACCCAATGGATAGTTACAACAAAACAAATTGTGCTATGGTGCTGGAAGATGAGACCCCCAGGAGGGAAGGCACTCAACTAGCTACTGGGGAAGAGCTGAAGACTTTTCAGAGTAAAGCCAGCATTTATGATGTGGTTGGATCAAAGCCCTCGGGAAGTCTGACTGCTGATGTAGCTGTGCATGAAATAAGAGTCAGAAGCTGTAAAGATGTCTTACACATTGGAACATGGAATGTACGAAGCATGAACCAAGGGAAGTTGGAGGTGGTCAAGAATGAAATGGAACGTGTACAACTTGATCTATTGGGTGTCAGCGAACTGAAATGGACTGGCATGGGGCTCTTTGCATCAGATGATCACATGGTCTACTATGCTGGAAATGAAAGACAAAGAAGAAATGGTGTTGCATTTATAATAAAGAAGAAACTTGCAAGAACTGTAATGAAATACAATGCAGTCAGCGAACGCTTAATCTCTATTCGTCTACGAGGATTGCCTATCAACACAACTATAATTCAAGTATATGCCCCAACAACAGCTGCAGAAGAGAATGAAATTGAAGAGTTCTATGTACAAGTACAAGCTGAAATTGACAGAACATGCAAAGAGGATATCCTGGTAGTCATGGGTGACTGGAACGCAAAAGTTGGCAACAAAGAAGAAGGCAAAGTAGTTGGAAAATATGGACTTGGCAACAGAAATGAAGCTGGAGAAAGACTGATAGAATTCTGCAAGACCAATGATCTATTCATTTCAAACACCTTCTTCCAGCAACAAGCGGCGACTGTACACATGGACTTCACCCAATAGATTGTATACAAATCAAATTGACTACATCTGTGGAAGTCAACGATGGAAAAGCTCTGTAACATCAACAAAGACAAAACCTGGAGCTGACTGTGGTACAGATCATCAACTACTAGTATGCAAACTCAAGCTAAAGTTGAAAAAGAGCAAACCACTCATGAATGCAGCAAAATATGACCTTGAGAATATACCACTGGAATTTAAAGACTGCCTGCAAAATCGATTTGCTGCTTTAGATACAAATGACAGAGCTCCGGAAGAGTTATGGAATGACATCAAGAAGGTTGTGTTGGAAGAAAGCGAGAAGTCTCTACAAAAGGTGAAAAAGCAAAAACGGCCAAAATGGATGACGGAAGAAACTCTGAAAATTGCCCAGAAACGCAGAGAAGCTAAAGCCAGAGGAGAAAGAAAGACAATCGCAGAACTCAACAGAGATTTCCAACGTGCAGCAAGACAGGACAAGGAAAAGGACTACAATGACACTTGCAAGGAAATAGAAGCAGAAACTTTTAGAGGAAGAACAAGATTGGCTTTCCTAAAGCTAAGAGAGTTAAAGAAAAAGTTCCAGCCTCGAATTGGAATGTTACAAGATGCTCAAGGTTCTATGTTGAATGATGCTGAGAAGATCAAGAAAAGGTGGAAGGAATATACAAGGTTTTTATATGATAAAGATCAAGTGGACCAACAGCCGTTTCAACCTGTACCTTATGATCGGGAACCATTGGTGATGAAAGAAGAAGTTGAAGCAGCATTGAAAGCCTTATCAAAGAACAAAGCACCAGGCATTGATAACATTCCCACAGAAGTATTGCAGCAAGCTGATGCAGCTGTTACTGTACTCACAAGGCTCTGCCAAGAAATATGGAAGACAACATCATGTCCAATTGACTGGAAAAGATCTGTGTTTATACCAATAGTAAAGAAAGGTGATCCAACTGACTGTGGAAATTATCGCACAATCGCTCTGATCCCACATGCCAGCAAGATTCTACTGAAGATTATTCAAAAGAGGCTACAACCATACCTGGAACAAGAACTACCTGAAGTGCAAGCAGGGTTCAGGAAAGGGCGAGAAATGAGAGACATCATTGCACATGTGAGATGGATCCTTGAAAAGACTAAAGAATACCAATAGGATATCTATTTGTGCTTTATCGACTATAGCAAGGCTTTTGACTGTGTAAACCATGAGAAACTCTGGACCACATTAAGAAGCATGGGTATACCAGAACACCTGATCGTTCTCTTGCGCAATCTGTACATTGATCAAGAAGCAACAGTTCGAACGAAACAAGGAGAAACAGAATGGTTTAAAATAAGCAAAGGTGTAAGACAAGGCTGCATACTTTCCCCCTACCTGTTTAATTTATATGCAGAACAAATCATCAGAGAAGCAGGATTGTATGAAGACAACAGAGGTGTGAAGATTGGTGGAAGACTCATCAACAACCTTCGCTATGCTGATGATACCACATTACTGGCTGAAAGTGAAGATGATCTGAAACATTTGCTTTTCACAGTCAAAGAACATAGTCTCAAAATGGGCCTGCACCT
Organism: Ichthyophis bannanicus; assembly: GCA_033557465.1. Classification (NCBI taxonomy): domain Eukaryota; kingdom Metazoa; phylum Chordata; class Amphibia; order Gymnophiona; family Ichthyophiidae; genus Ichthyophis; species Ichthyophis bannanicus. Next base: position 1,224,468,749 of record CM066033.1, read on the forward strand.
TAATGTAAAGAAGACAAAGATCATGACAACTGGCATAATCAACAGGTTCATCGTTGAAGGAGAAGAAATTGAAATTGTGAACAACTTTAACCTACTTGGATCAACTATCAATAAAGAAGCAACAAGCAGTCAAGAAATCAGACGACGCATTGCTCTTGGCAGACTGGCTATGAAAGACCTAGATAAGATTCTCAAGAGCAGAGATGTCTCTCTCCATACAAAGATTCGACTTGTTCAAGCCATGGTATTTTCAATAACATCATATGGATGTGAAAGCTGGACAGTGAAAAAGACAGATAGGAAGAAAATTGATGCCTTTGAATTATGGTGTTGGCGGTGAATACTGTGTATACCATGGACTGCCCGAAGAACAAACCAGTCGGTACTAGAGGAGATCAAACCTAAGCTTTCTTTAGAAGCTCAGATGACAAGACTTCGACTTTCATACTTTGGACACATCATGCGAAGAGAGAAATCATTAGAGAAAGACATTATGCTTGGCAAGATAGAAGGTCAAAGCAAAAGAGGAAGGCCAGCAATGAGATGGATCGATACAGTAACAGCAGCTACGGGTACCAGTCTGTCAACAATGAGCCGCCTGACTGAAGACCGAACACAATTTAGGATAGCTATCCAGAGGGTCGCCATGAGTCGACTCCGACTCGACGGCACTTAACAACAACAACAACAACAACAAAACCCAAGAGGATTCTGGAAAATTGCAAGAGGATCTTGATAAATTGGAAGACTGGGCATCAAAATGGCAAATGAAATTTAATGTGGACAAGTGCAAAGTTATGCACCTATGGAAGAACAACCCAAACTATGGTTACACGATGCAAGGTTCCACATTAGGAACCACCACTCAGGAAAAAGATTTAGGCGTCATTGTGGATAGCATGTTAAAACCCTCGGCCCAGTGTGCAGCGGCAGCCAAGAGAGCAAATAGAATGCTAGGTATCATAAGGAAAGGAATGGAAAATAAAACAAAAGATATTATAATGCCTCTATATCGTTCCATGGTGAGACCGCACCTTGAATATTGTGTGCAATTCTGGTCGCCGTATCTTAAAAAAGATATGGCGTTATTAGAAAAGGTTCAGAGAAGAGCCATCAAAATGGTAAAGGGGATGGAAGGATACTCCTCTGAAGAAAGGCTAAAAAGGTTAGGGCTCTTTAACCTGGAAAAGAGACGGCTGAGGGGAGATATGATAGAAGTCTATAAATTAATGAACGGAGTGGAACGGTAAATGTAGATCAATTGTTTACATTATCAGAATATAGAAAGACTAGGGGATATGCAATGAAGCAACAGGGTAAACTATGTAAGACTAATAAAAGAAAATATTTTTTCACTCAACGTGTAATCAAACTCTGGAATTTGTTACCGGAGGATGTAGTAAAGGCTGTTAGTGTAGCTAGGTTTAAAAAAGGTTTGGAGAAGTTCCTGGAGGAAAGGTCCATAAACCGTTATCAAGAAGGGACCCAGGATATCAATGCTTGACCCAGTACAAGCATTGCGGAACCTGTGTCTTTTGGGAAAACTTCTAGGTACGCATGACCTAGATTGGCCACTGTTGGAAACAGGATACTGGGCTTGATGGACCTTGGTCTGACCTAGTATGGCATTTCTTATGTTCTGGCATTCCAGCAGCTCCTGGGTTTTCTTGGCACTGTGATTGGAAGTAGATTGCCAGGCCTTTCTTCTGAGGCAATAGAGAGTAAAGTGACTTGCCCAAGGCCACAAGGAGTGCTAGTGGGAATTGATCGCTGGTCTCTTGGTTACCAAGCCAATGCTCTAACCTCTAGGCTACAGGGCAGCCAGAATTTAAACAGCTCCAAAGCTACCTGCATTATTGTTTCAGAATACTTAAAAATGGAACATGTACCATTTGATGTAACCCTTATTCATATTTAAGATAGTATGCATGACTGTATTATGAATGGAATGAAATGAAAAGATTGTGATCTACCGTAGGTGACGCCTGAGGGGTCATGGAGTGAATGCAGATATCTGTGGTCCCTTCCCTTACCCTTTTAACTTCACATCCAACTGCCCTTGTCTGTCCCTTAGCCTATCATTCTTTAGTCACTAGAAATTCGTTGAGAACTAAAATCCTTTCAGTTTCAGAAAGCATTAATATGGCATCCACTACTAGTGTTCCTGATTTCTCTTCCTAACCAGAGTGGAAATCCGTCGTTGTGCATATGACGGGGTTTTTTCCAGATGGACACTGTATTGTATTCCTGCTAGGACTGTATTCTGGCATGCATCCAAGTCAAAATCTATATTAACCAGTGGTAAATTAACAGTCCATTGTTTCTCATTTCCAGATTGCTAGCAAATCAAGGAAATGAGTTTCCCAGTGCATTAAAACTCTTTGACCTCAAAGCACTCGGAAATCTAAAGATGCAGTCTCTGTTGTCACCTCAGCAGGCTGTAAAAAAAGAATTAAACAAGAAAAGTTGGTATCTTTATATCTCCTATGTAGGTTCTAACCATCACACTTACACTAAGGTGCTAGGAAGCATCTCAATCAGCTTTACTGTTACCAGAATGCTCAAGGGATCTTTCTTCCATCATTTTCCAGTAGTATTCAATGCTAGAAGCTCCTCTAGCAGACCCGAGCCCCTTTTACCCTCAGGCCAAACATTCAGCATTTTTCATATTTTCTATTCAGTAACCACACTTCCCTTCATATTATAGGACCATTTTTCACTGTTTAAGTTTAATAGAGGAGCTATAAACCTTAACATTCAGCTCCTCTGTTTTCCTTATTGCTCACTATATCAGGATTTCAGTATTCCTCGTATTCTCATGTGAAGAACATGAGTCCGGTGTAAGCATACCTCATACTCCGGCTTGAGAGTGGGGTTCATGACTGTCATGGTATGTGCAAGGCTAACTCATTTGGAGAATATATTGATTCAGTCTGCATGGCTCAGCAACTCATCAACACTACATATACTGTTTATTCTATCGGAATACATAGTCTACTCTGGTGATCAGAGGTCGAAGACCATTAATCATTTCAATAGAGAGTATTTCTCTAAAACAACAGTGTGCAGTAGAATAATTCTATTTCCCTCAGGCCAGGAGTTACCATTCTAAACCAGAGTTCACATCCATAATCAATTCCATTTCAGATGCTTAAAAAAAAAGTATTTTTTCTATTTGTGTGTATGTACAGGGTGGCCCAAAAAAAGTGAGAACATCTCATAAATTAAAAGCTTAAATAGTTTACTTATTTACCTTTTTTAGCTATATAACATCTTTATTTCGACAATTTCCGGTCGCCATCTTTTTTAAAAATCTGTCAATCGTTTACATTTGTCTTTTTGAATTTTTAAATAACTTATATGCTACGAGATGTTCTCACCTTTTTTGGGCCACCCTGTATATCCAACTATATGTAATTACATATGTATTGACTTTGGATATCCAAATTATAGCTGAGAGAAAGCATAGTTACTCACTTGTAACAGATGATCTCCGGGAACAGCAGGAATTTAGTCTTCACATATGGGTAAATTCGGTACCGACGGAACCCGCGTGGGAACACTCCCCAGCGTCCAATAGGAAAGCTTTTGGGAGCATCCCATTACGCCTGCATACCTGCCTTCCCACTTTTCCAGCTCTCCCTCCTCAGTTGAATTTGTAGCTGATATAAAAGTAGAGAAGGAGAAGAAAAGGATAAAGTACAACTCCTAGGGGAGGAGGGTGGGTTATGAAGACTAAATTCCTGCTGTTTCTGGAGATCACCTGTTGCAGGTGAGTAACTACGCTATCTCCAGGAACAAGCAGGAATGTAATCTTCACATATGGGACTCCCTAGCTCGGAGATGCCAGACAGATGACCTCAGGGTGAGCTATGAAGCACAGGCATAACTAAGTAGGTCATATATCCTCCGAGGATGTCTGGTATCGAAAACCGGGACGGAGGGTAGGAGTTGATCTAAGTCTGAAAGAGATGCTGGAGAACAGCTTGGCCAAACAAGGCATCCCAGCAGGAGTTCTTGTCTAGGCAATAGTGAGCAGCAAAAGTGTGGACAAAAGACCAGATGGCTGCTTTGCATATCTCATCAATTGCTACAGCGCGTAGATTTGCCATAGAGGTAGCCATGGCCCTAACATTATGTGCAGTGACATGACCCTCGAGAGAAAATCCTGCACTTTCGAAAGCAAAGGAGATGCAATCCACTATCCACCTGGAGAGAGTTCGCTTTGATAATGGCAATTCCTGGTGACTCGAGTCAAAGGCGATGAAAAGCTGGGAAGCTTTTCTGTGTTCTCGAGTTTTCTGGAGATAAAAAGCCAATGCACATCTGCAATCCAGAGTGTGAAGGGTTGCTTTTGCCCTAGATGAATGAGGTCTAGGAAAAAAGACAGGGAGGTAAACTGACTGGTTTAAATGGAAAGGCAACACCACTTTTGGCATAAAGTGATGTTGAGTCCTAAGGACTACCTTATCATGATGGAATCGTGTATAAGGAGGGTCAGCCACCAACGCCTGGAGCTCACTAATGCGTCTTGCTGAAGTAAGGGCAATAAGAAAGATGACTTTCCAGGTAAGAAACTTCAGAGAAATAGTAGCAAAAGGTTCAAAGGGCGGCTTGAGAAGCTGTCCTAAAACAACATTAAGATCCCATGCCACTGGAGGGGGCTTAATGGGAGGTTTAGTTAATAGAAGACCCCTCATGAAGCGTGCTACAAGCGGCTGAGACGAGATGGGCTGACCATCTAAGGGTATGTGAGAGGCCGCAATTGCACTTAGGTGTACTCTTACTGAATTGGTTTTGAGTCCAGAAGAAGACAAATGGAGGAGATATTCAAGTAATGCATCTGCCGGAGCTGAGAAGGGGTTAAGCACCCTCTTCAAACACCAGAGAGAAAATCTACACCACTTGAAGGCATAGGAGCGCCTGGTGAAAGGCTTCCTAGAAGCTAAAAGGATATCCTTAACCTGTTGAGAGAGGTTAATGTCCTGGAAGGCTATGTCCTGGAAGGCTATGCCTGATGAGTGGAGGAGTGGCCTAGTGGTTGGGGCAAGGTACTTCAGGCAGGAAGGTTGGGGGTTCAAATCCCACTAGAGGACAGCAATCTTGGGCTGGAAGGACTGGGGTTTCTAGTCCCACAGGTGCTCCTTGTGGTCCTGGGCAAGCCACTTAACCCTCCATAGCCCATGTTCCCTGTAAAATAGTTATCTCCAAGTTGTAATGCCCTGTTCAATGTAATTTCAGTTTGTTCAATGTAAACCGCACTGATACAGAATAGCGCGGTATATAAGTGAATGTAAATAAATAAAGATGGAGGGACTGCGACTTGGGATGGAGCAGCATCCCCTCCTCCTGAGAGAGGAGATCTGGAGCAGACCCCAGATCTATGGGCTGAGCTTGAGACAGATGTAGAAGGAGAGGATACCGATGTTGTCGAGGCCAGTATGGGGCTATGAGTATCATGCAGCCCCTGTCTCTCTGGAGTTTGAAAAGAGTCTTGGGAATGAGGGGAACGGGAGGGAAGGCATATAGGAAACCTTGACCCCAGTGAAGGTGAACAGCATCTACCTGCTGGCTGTCCTGGAGCAGAAGCGAGGAAGCTTGGAATTCTGAGAACTTGCGAACAGGTCTATCTCTGGGGTTACCCAAGATCGAAAAAATGTGAGCGACCTTGTCTGCATGGAGAGACCACTCGTGGGATAGAAGGGCTTGACTCAGTTTGTCCGCCAAGACATTGTGTTTGCCCAGAAGATACACCACAAGTAGGTGAATGTGATGCTGTATGGCAAAAGACCACAGGTGCAGGGCTTTGCTGCAAGGGGTCCAAGAGCCTGTTCTGCCTTGCTTGTTCAAGTAGAACATAGCTACTTGATTGTCCGTCTAGACTAGAACTGTGTGGAATCGAAGATGGTCCTGGAATACTTTGAGATCATTGTAAATGGCTCTGAGTTCCATCAGATTTATGTGGAGTTGTGACTCCTGTCAGATGGCTGCCTGGGTGAGAATCTTCACACTCTTGGCAAGTGCATATTTCTATATGATTTGCAAGGTATTGTGGGCAATGTAGTTCATTCACACCAGACACAGCTGCTGACAATAATTTAGTTGTGCTCTTGGGTAAAGCCAATAAGATATTTATTTATGGGGTTATTTCTCCCAACACAGATATGCTTGGTAGCACATAAATTAGGTTACTTGCTTTCAGTGTTAACTTGGAAAAACAAAGTTAAAATCAGGAAAACAACAAATGAAAAGCCACAAAGCAAGAAACAAACTATTCTTTTCAGGTTAACTTCTGATTACTTCCCACATAGATACAGAAGTGATTCTCTCCTAGCTCACAAGCAATTAGGTAAGGCTTAATTGCTAGCAGTTACCAGCTGAAACCCCTTAGCTGGCTTGCCTTCCACTGTGTGGGTCAAATCCTGCTTCAGGAGCTTTTCTGAGTAGATTAAAGAACAAATTTGTATTTCTTTGTGATGGTTGCTGTACTTTATAACAGAAAGTTACCAACGGAGTTTAGATAGAAAGCAGTCCATATAAACAGGATCCTCATCTGCTATTATTCCCCCTTGTTCAACAAGCATGGGTTCAATATCATGGATTGGCACAGATGAATCTCTCAATGGAGCATTTTCAGGAGAATACTTGTTTCCCTGCTGTCTTTCAAGGTTATAGCTAGGGCATAGATCAGTGTTCATACCTGAGCTTCCATTGCTGCTAGAGTTCCTCTCTATATAGCCTGGCCAGTATGTAGTCCAGTTCTTATGTCCAGCCTTCCAATCCAGATCCCTGGACACTGGATCTCTCTTCACATACCTTCTGGCACAGGTCTTAGGGTCCCTTCCACGTGCAGCCGTCTCCCTCACAGGTAGCCTCTGGTGATTCCTAGCTCTGCAGCACCATTCCTCTGGCTTTCCCCAGTCCAATGGTATATGCTGGCCCTTGGAATACCTCCCAGTATACGTACTGCTTTGGACTCTTCTAGACCTCTCAAAGGCTTTTCTCTTCCTTCTTCCAAAGGGTCTCTTTCCCTCTCTGTTCGTCCGGTTTGGCTTCTGCTTCTGATGATCCTTCAGATGAAACTGATGATCAAACTCAAGCTGATGATGATCCTGAGGACAATTCTCTGGATATCCAAAGTGATCATAAAGATGGTCATCTGTAGAATAAACTCTACTCTTATTCTGCTTAGATGAGTGCTCCTCCCTAATACAGCGCAGCTGTGCTGAATCAGGCCCTGCCCTTTGAGATGAGTGCTTAGGGATTACCTCATAGCCCTCCTGATTGAACACACGTTTCCCCACTTCAGCTCCTCTAATGGCTGTTGGAAACCTGGTGCATTCTGGGACTGGTAGTCTTTTATGGGAAAATTCTGTTTTCTTATTTCTACCAGAACTGACAGGTTGCTTGTTCAGAGACACTTCACCTTTTCTATAGCTCCTTCCTGAGCTATGATAAGCTTCCTTATCACACTCCTGATGAGACCAAAGTCCCTGAGTGGAGAGATTGTCCAGATGAGCTCCCCAGCCCAATTTGGATGTATCCATCATCAGGGTACATTGATGTGCTGGCATCTGAAAAGGTGATCCTACTAGGAGGTTTTCTGGGTATTGCCACTACTGGAGAGATGAGATTGGGCGGGTAGAGACCATTATTCTGTCTCTCAGGTGACCCAATACTTGAGACTACTGGGAATCCAGTGTCCATTGAGCTGCGCGCATATGTAGATGAGCATATGGAACAACATGTACTGTTGATGCCATATGAGCCAGAAGTTGTAGCAGTTCTCGAGCAGTGAGAAAGTTCGAGGTATGCCTGAGATGCTGATTGAGTTGAGCGCAGTGGGCCTGGGGCAGAAATGCCTTTGATTGTTGAGTGTCTAGGAGAGCCCATATGAACTCTAGAGTTTGAGAAAGAATGAGCTGGGACTTTGGAAGATTTATTACAAATCCCAAGTGTTGAGGCACTTGCATGGTGCGCGAGGGGGAAAGATTGGTCTCTAGAGAGGTGTTTGCTTAAATGAGCCAGTCGTCTAATTAAGGGAAGACAAATATCCCTAGAGTCCTTAGGAATGTGGCTTCTACCACATGCACTTTGTGAAGACTCTTGGGGCAGAGGCGAGGCCGAAAGACAGGACTCTGTATTGATAATGTCTCCCTTGAAACATGAAGTGCAGGAACTTTCTGTGCTCTGAGTGAATAAGCATGTGAGTATATGCCTCCTTCAGATCTAGAGAACAGAGCCAATCCTGACTGGAGATAGGGGAGAAGGGTACCTAAGGAGATCATTTTGAATTTCCCCATGTAATAGGTACTTGTTCAGTTCTCTGAGGTCCAGGATGGGCCTGTATCCTCCTGTTCTCTTTGGAATGAGGAAGTATGGAGAATAAAAGCCCATTCCCTGCTGGGATGGTGGAACCTCTTCTATTGCACCCTGCGAGAGAAGGGAGGTGACCTCTTGAACAACAGAGCAGTGAGAGGGGGGCGGAGAGCAGAACTCTCTTGGAGGAGTGCCGGGGGGGGGGGGTAGACTTCATAGATGAAGCTTGTACCCTTCCCGTACTATGGACAGTGTCCACTGTTCTGATGTAATAAGTTGCCATCTGTGGGCAAAGTGACAAAGTCTGCCGGGAATGTGGATGGGATCTGGAACCTCCAGAGTCAGAATGGCTATGTTCTCCAGCAAGGAGTCAAAGACCCTGAGGAGGCTGGGTCTGCTAAGGTGGCTGTGACTTAGGAGTCTGAGCCTTCTTTTGTTGTTTTGATGGCTGCTGCCCCTTCTGGGGAGCATGGTGTTGACACTGTACTGCAGGGTTGTAAGAAGGGTAGTACTTTTTCTTCTTCTTGAAAAAAGCTTTCTTTGCTGCTTTTTTCCTAGCTGGGTTGGCAATAGATCTAGATAGTCTATTAAGAGTGGAGTTCTCAGATTCTGAGAGGCCTTGTCCTGCCAATCCTTGTCAAAAAGGTTTTCACCGGTGCAAGGGATATTACCCAGCTTATCTTGAACCCGTTGTTCAAGATCGGATGCTTGGAGCCAAGCAATCCTGCGTGCACCTATGCAGATAGATGAAGTTTTGCTGATGCACTCAAAACAATCAAAAGTTACCCTGTTAACAAACTTTGAAACATTTTGAGCGTGCTTTAGAAAAGTGAGATAATCTGCTCTCTTGTCATCAGGGTGAAAAGGAGCCATTAACGCCAAATCCCTAGCCACCTCTCTAAGGAACATACCCATGTAGAGTATGTAGGAACTGATTCTGGCCAATAACATGGAGGCCTGAAAACAGCGTTGACCCAAAGGCATTGTAGGTTCTCGATTCTCTGCCTGGAGGGTTTGAGGAATGTGTCTTAGCACTCTTTATTTGATGCATTGCCGATTCCACCAATATGGAATGGTGTGGTAGTTGCGTCTTTTGAAAACCAGGACACTCTGGTACCCGGTACATGGTATTGAGTCGTCAAGTAAGTGGAGAGATGGTTAGGAGTGTCTCCCACATATGAAGCATAAGGTCGTGAAGTATGCGATGAATAGGGAGAGTAGCCGCTTCCTTTGGGACTGTAGGATACTGAAGAAAGTTCTTCAGCCCTAGGTTCTTTCTCTGAAGTCACCATTATGGAGAGACCCAAAGCAACGTCACAAATAAAGTCTTGAAAAGACATGTCCTCCAGAGGGAACATGCGACGTGATGGAGATGGGTCTTCTGGGAGAGTTCTCATTTCCCAGGTATCAGCCGATTCATCATCCGACAAATTGGAGTCCGAAGACTTAAAGTATCAACAGGCAGGGTGTTCCCGCTCTGCACGTACTCGATACTGATCAAAACCGGTACCTGAAGCCTGCGGTGCCAGCACCTCAGTACCGGAAATGGATTTGAGGGCCGGCATGGGCAGTAGCGTGATAAGTGACAAAAAAGTTGATGCAAGCTCTTTTGGTACCATAGCCGGTACCGATGCCTGAGGGATCGACTGTAAAGACTTTACCGGTACAGAGGCCACCAGTAAGGCTGCTAAGCTCTGCTCGATGGCCAAGATACATTGATCCATGGAGCATGCCGATGCTTGGGTATCGGTACCGGAATTGTGGACCACAATCCATGAGCATGGCACCAGGAGCTCTCCGAAGGTGGAGGGCTCGGGAGCATCCTGGGACCCCACTAAGGCTTTGGAGGCAAGGTCCTCCTGCTGGGGTTGTTTGGCTGGTGTGTCCCCCTTCAGGGCAATGCCCAAGGCATCTTGATGTTTAGAAGAAGATCTTCCCTTGGAGGGTCAGCCAGTTGTCGATGAAGACTTAGATTTCGATACCTGAGATCCTTGTGAGGAAGATGAAGCTCTCGATGACGTCGATGTTAAAGATACTGCATCGGAGGCAAAGAAAGTGCCCAGCTTTGCAGCTCGGTTTTGTAGGCCTCTCTTTTTTATCTTCCTACAGAGAGGACATTCTGACAGTTGATGATCTGGTCTTAAGCATATTATTTATTTATTTATTTATTTTCATTCCCTTATATACCGCGCTATTCTGCATCAGTGCGGTTTACATTGAACAAACTGAAATTACATTGAACAGGGCATTACAACTTGGAGATAACTATTTTACAGGGAACATGGGCTATGGAGGGTTAAGTGGCTTGCCCAAGACCACAAGGAGCACCTGTGGGACTAGAAACCCCAGTCCTTCCAGCTCAAGGTTGCTGTCCTCTAGTGGGATTTGAACCCCCGACCTTCCGGCCTGAGGTACCTTGCCCCAACCACTAGGCCACACCTCCAGAGGAGTGGCCTAGTGGTTGGGGCAAGGTACTTGGGTGTCTGTGTCATGGGTGTCTGTGGCCGAAATGGTACTGCCACATTTAGAACACTTCTTAAAACCACTGGATGTTTTTTCCATTTTGTCTGTGACAAAAGGGGAGGCCGAAGCCTAAGATGGCATCGATGCGCCTGAAGGAAGAAAAATTCCTTCCCTCACAGAAGATTTTCTTTTTAAGAAAGAAAGCACCGACAGGGGCTGGTACCAGCGTCGACTGGAAGGCAGACGCAACCACAAAAAATAAGAAAGGACAAATTTTCTGCGGTGATAGGAATTGCTTCTTGTTGGCTCCATGGAAAACAAAGAACTGAGGAGGGAGAGCTGGAAAGGCGGGAAGGCAGCTACGCAGGCGCAGTGGGATGCTCTCAAAAGCTTTCCTATTGGATGCTGGGGAGCGTTCCTTTGCGGGCTCCATCGGTACCGATGTTACCCATATGTGAAGACTACATTCCTGCTTGATCCAGGAGATTAAACTCTAGATTTGAATGAATATACATCTTTCTGTATGTACATGCACAGAAATATAGATAAAATAAAGAAATGGAAATATGAGAAACGGTGTCCACTGACTAGACTTCATTGCATCCAGAGTGTAATCACAAGCTTCCTGGAGTGACATCTTGTTCAGAAAAGCTGCAATAATACCAGAACTTTTCTTGTTCATTGCCTGCACACTAAATTTAGGAGGCACACTACTAGCATACTGCTCTTTCTGGACACATCCAGAATATACTCCCAGTTCTTAGGACAGCCATACCAGTCATCATTTCCGTCTTTAGAAACTTTCTTTATTGAGACAACAACATTTTGCAAAAAAGAAGAGAACATAAAGGAAAATACACATTTTAATCCAATCACATATAAATACCACACAAAAAGAATATATTTCCATTTTCTAGCCCACATTAAGGGTGCGAGAGCCAAACCACACCAGGACCCTTAAACCCAGAATTGAAAGCAGCCGTTGTCAGCATAAAATATAAAAAAATTACCATTTAAGAAAAAGAGAAAACCACAGGATTTGGCAAAGGTATAATTAGTTTCTTAGGCCTCCAAGAAGACTTCCAATTTTGATGATCTGTAAACACATAGAGGCTCATTCTGGTTCCCGCACGTCCAGCCACAGTGCTGTGCAAAAAACGGATGTGCGGGAGATAGACCCAAGTCTGCTGCCGCAGGGCCTGGACGTACTTGCGACGGAAGAATCAGGGACTTTGGACATCCAGGCTGACAAGATCGGCGTATGGGGAGCTGCCTGTCCCAATGCCAGAACACCATGGCTGGGACACAGGAGCTATGGCATTCTGGTGCTATGGCAGTGAGCCATCTATCTGATGGTTTGGAATGCCATGTCCCATGTCTGTCCCTGCAGACCATGATCCAGCTGATACAGGAGGCCCCCATGGCCCGGATCATGGCTGCAGGGGCACAGAATGGCCAGATGCCTATGTTGTGGGGGAGTGCGGTGCGCATTGTGAGGGACACCCAAGACTTATACCACCTTTGCTGTGCAACTGTGTGCCGGTGGACATACAGGACCTTGACCTGAATAGGCCCTGTACATCCAGGCACTTTGCCACTCCCCTGCTCTGCCTCCGTTCTGCCCCCATCCAGTGCTCCCTGCACAAACACTGTGTACATACTGGAATCTCATTCCGGGGCTGAGCGTAGGTTAGATGTCCACCCCGGATGTCCATCTCCACTATTCAGGTTACAGAATGCTGGCCATACTGTTTCCCCTAATAAGTGACCAAACACTTACAGGGCAAATGCAAATAAAAAGTAGCCCCTTCAGCCAAAACTCTAGATTTAAGTGCTAGAAACAGTTTACATCGAGATTGTGTCAACTGAGAAGCATCCAGAAAAGTAGTAATCCATTGACCACAAAAGGGCACCTCCTTATTTTTAAAATATTTAGACATTACCACATTATTATCTAATAAACTTAAGAAGGTAACCACCAGTGTAGCATGGTTACTAGTATCTTGAGATGATTCTAAGAAAGGTCCAAACTAGGGGCCCTCACAGTTTTGTTATATGCCACCCTCTCACCACCCTCTACAAGCGGATGAGACATTATATATATAAATAGAAAAGGGAAAGTTATTCATATAAACACATTTTTGAATGAACAACCTAACAAGATAGGGTGTTAGAGAGTGGCAGATATCATCTGCACTTAATAAATCACTTTCTGGATCTTGTCAATTGTAATGATTATTCCTGTACACCATCAGTTTACATCAATAACACTCACTGCACATGGTACAGAAAACATCATCTGTACTGCACTTGTCTAGAGTTTCAAACTACCAGAGCAATTCTCTCCAGATGGCAAGGATTTCACATGTACAGATAACATGCTGAAGACCCTTGCACGCTCAGCTTGGGAGTCATCCATGGGTTGATTTATTATATCCTGCTTGTCCAAAGAGAAAGTGAAGATGCTTACCTGTAACAGGTGTTCTTCTTAGGAAGTGTTAAATAATCCATACCTCTCCCTTGCAGTTAAAGTTCATTAAGCTATTGAAAGAAAGGGGCGACAACTGGGTGGGAAGAAGCACTGGAACATGCCCAGAGAGCTTTTAAAGCTCTTCTGGACTCTTAGAGGGCAAATCTGAATTGCTACCAGCATGATGACGACATCCATGTGTGGATGATTTATCCCACTGTCCAATGAGAAAACCCATTACAGGTAAGCAACTTTGTTTTCTATCATCACCTACTTTTCTAGACATCCTTTCCTACTGAAAGATGTTTTCTTTCTTTTATATAATTTACACCTTAAAGGTATAAGGCCATATTTCCAGTGAGGATCAAATGGATTGTAGATATAGGGGCTACTACCTTAATTCTGCTGGTGAATGTAAGTATTTGTTGTAGTGTATTAAATTCTATCATTAAATTTTATGGGAAAAATTGTAGCCTAGTGGAAGACATTTTGGATCAAACCACCAGTGGAATAATAGAGAAGTTATCCACATTATATTTGGTGCTTGACTTTCTCAGGTCCCTTGGAAATATAGAAACAGAAACATGACAGCAGAAAAAGACCACATGGCCTATCTAGTCTGCCCTTCCATATCAACAACTACAATAGTCCCCTTTTTTCCTTTAGAGATCTTCTGTGTTGGTCCCATGCTTTTTTGAATTCAGATACTGTCCTCATCTCTACTACCTTCACTGGGAGACTATTCCATGCATCTACCACTCTTTCCATAAAGAAATACTTCCGCATATTACTCTTGAGTCTATCCCCTTTCACCCTCATCCTATGTCCACTCGTTGCGGAGCTTGCTTTCAATCAAAAGATGCTCTTCTCTTGTGCATTTATGCCACGGAGGTATTTAAATGTCTTAACATATCTCTCTATCACACCTTTCCTCTAAAGTATACATACTATTAAGATCTTTAAGTCTGTCCTTATATGCTTTATAATGAAGATCACTAACCATTTTAGTAGCCACCCTCTGCACAGACTCCATCCTCTATATATTCTTTTGAAGGTGCAGTCTCCAGAATTGCACATAAAACTGCAAAAGAGGTTGCACCAGAGACCTATAAAAAGGCACTATCACCTCCTTTTTTCTGTTGGCCATTCCTATCCCTATGCACCTAAGCATCCTTCTGGCTTTCGCTGCCACTTTTTCTACATGTTTAGCCACTTGAAGATCATTAGAAACAATCACGCCCAGGTCCCACTCTTCTTTTGTGGACAGAAGTACTTTGCCCTCTATACTGTACCACTCCCTTGGATTTTTGCAGCCCAAGTGCATGACCCTGCATTTTTTAGCACTAAATCTTAGCTTGACCAGTTCTTGACCATTCCTCAAGCTTAACTAGATCCCTCCTAATGTTATCTACTCCTTCCTGGGTGTCTACTCTGTTGCACGATTTGGTATCATTCACAAACAAGCAAACCTTACCTGACAGCCCTTCCACAATATCTCTAACAATGATGTTAAAAATAATCAGATCAAGGACAGATCCCTGTGGCACACCACTGGTAATTTTCTTCTCCTCAGAATGAGCCCATTTACCTGTATCCTTTGTAGCCTCCCACTCAACCAATTTCTAATCCAGTCAGTCACTTTAGGGCCCATCCCTAACGTGCTCAATTTATTAATAAGTTGCCTGTGTGGAACAGTGTCAAAGGCTTTACTGAAATCTAAGTACACCACATCTAGGGCTCTGTCTTAGTCCAACACCCTGGTCAGTCAGTCAAAGAAATCAAACCCATGCTGCCTTGGATCCTGCAATCCACTGGACTCCAGAAATCCCACTATTCTCTCTTTTAGTAGTGTTTCCAATAATTTACTCACCACATAGGTTAGACTAACCGGCCTGGAGTTTTTAACCTCATCCTTACTTCTGCTTTTGTGTAAAGGGACTCACATGTGCCTTTCTCCAGTCCTCAGGGGCCACTCCCAACTCCAAAGAAGCATTGAAAAGGTCAGTCAGTGGAACTGCTAGAATGTCCCCAAGTTCCTTCAGTATTCTCAGATGAATCCCATCCAATCCCTTTGCTTTGTCTACTTTTAGTTTAGCTAATTCCTCACGAGAACAATCTTCTGAAAATCATTCAAGATCCCTGTCACTTCTGTCCCTTTTTGTGGGTGTTTTCTGAGGTCCTGCTCCTGGCCCTTCATCTGTGAACACAGAAGAGAAATATTTGTTAAACGTTATCCTCATCAGCTTCTACATATTCCTTCCCTTCACCCTTGAGTCTGATAATGCCACTTTTATCCTTCTTCCTCTCACTAACATATCTGAAAAATGTCTTATCCCCCATTTTATTGCATTGGCTATTTATTCTTCTTTTTGTAACTTTCCTTCCCTATCTTGCTAGCTTCTCTAATTTTTCCAAATATAGATGCCTGTCTTCCCCTCTCTCTGTGATCTCTTGTATTTTGTCAGCATCAATTGCACTAAGAGTAGAAACAACTGATACACTTGACTCTGAGAGTTGCTTTGGGGTAAATGACGCATGTAGGTAGTTCAATGAAACAGTGATGCCAATACAACCTTCTCCTGAACGCATACTTAAAGATTTTCTGAAACAAAGTTGGTGGAGGAAGGAAAGAGAATTCCAGACTTAATATTATTCATTATTCACGATCACCCAGCAAATATACAGCTATTGGAGGGACAGAAGATTGACAGGTTTCAGACATTTAGAGGTCTCTATTAGCATAATATATCCCAGTATTAATGTCTAAAAACTATTTTTGAAACCATTATACAGATGATAATGGTAGGTAAAGATTGAAATGGCCCATTCAGTCTGCCCAGCAAGATGGTTAGTAATTGATAGTTGATGCAAGTTGCTCTTCCATGCCTTCATTTAGGAATGTAACTGCCACTCCGTGCAGGTTCCTCCCCACATACATGCCTTCACTGCCATTCTGTGTACGGTTTGGTACCCTCTTATTATGGCTGACCCACCCATTAGGCAGTCATATAGGGAAGCAGCTTCTTGGAGTAGCAAAGAGCAGCTACAGTCCAAGCAAAATAATGGGTCCTAACAGCCACACAAACTCAGATTCGTCAATGTGTATTTTTACTTGCATGATGAATGGGCAATTGGCAAATAGTCTATTTACTGTTGTAAGTGGCTTCCTTCATCATGTATATATTTACAAAACAAAGTTTAACATTTAAAAGTTTGATGTCCAAATATGAATTTTTATAGTGTGTTTGAGGAGGGGGGATAGCGCAGAGATGACTATGATTGAGTTAAATTATCAAAATCTATGGGAGGGGTGGTGCTAGGGGGGAAACTGAATTTAGCTCATGCCTTTCTCAGAGTTCAAGGTGAGTTACATTTAGGTACAGTAGGGGACTAAAAGTTAATTTCAAGGGGGCACAAGGCTGAAGGTTCACCCAAGGCATCTAATATCCTTACAACGGCTCTGCCTCTTGTCTCTCTCAATGTATTGAAAAATATTTTCTGAAACATGTAACGTGTTCCTATCAATAGGCATAACTGGTAATTCCTTTGAGTGTTAGATTAATGGAGAAGCCAAAGGGCTTTCTCTTGCATAGGCCCAGAGTTGTGGAATATTGTTTCTGTTGAACTGAAGAATATGATGGATACTCACAATTTTCATCAGCACTGCAGAACATAGCTACATGAAAGGTTTTAAAATTATTTTATAAATATCTTATTGTGCTTTATAAAATATTGTTGTATACTTGCTCTGTAGGGGGGATGGATAGTACTGTAGGTATAAAAAATGGAAATAAATAAATGCCTTATTAAGTAAAAAGTAATTTCGCTGCTGCTTTGAGTTGAAACCCTTAATAATTGGTTTCTATATGCCGCCTTCTGTGTATATCCCATGCTTTTCTGAATTTCTTCTTCATTTTTGTCTCAACTACCTTATCTGGTCTAATCTTTGCTTAAAACCTTTAAACTGAATTCCCTCGAATACATTGCTTTTAGACTTGCAGCTAGACCTGGTCTTCTACTTAGGTCCTTTACTTAATTTTGCAACAAGGGTATAATTTTAAGATTACAGGGACCTTTGCTTAGTAAGCTGATACATAGCAGTAAGATTTTAGTTTGAATTTTTTAGTTTCCTTTGTCTGTTGCAAGCCTGCCTTACAGCGTGGGGCTAATTAAATTAAAGATGCTCTACTACTGACCAAATATCTGAACCAGTATGCTCATCAGAATGTCACGAGACTACACACTCAGCTAAGGCTTTCAAACTTTACCATTGCCTGTTTTTTTGCCTGTTGCCTATAGGTTTTTAGGGATCTTCAGCCTGCCTATGTTCCTTATATAGCCTTTAAATCAAATATCTGAGTGTGCCCTTAGTTCATAGAAGGTCTACTAGCCAGGGACACTTAATTTCCCGCCCACTCAACCTCTCTCCCCACCCACCCCTGGGTTGCATTGCCTATATAGTCATCATATCCATTGACGTCTGTCCTTTAATTAGGTGTTATACCCACTTTTTCTCCTCCTAGGACAGCTGAGTCAGATTGTCATGTATTCAGTGCAATAACTGTGGTGCTTTCATTCTAAGAAGAATCATTTGGCTCCTAAGAGCTTGCCCTATATGCCTCAAGTTAGCTGCTATGCATAAAGAATTTACTCTACTAAGGGAAGAATTAGCTGCAATTAAACACACTTCCTCTAGGTTACAAACAGAACAAAATCCACCTCCGCTTCCACAAAGGATCATACAGCCCAGGACCAAATGGATCACAGTGGACTCTGGTAGGTTGCGACCTATAATGCAGAGATGCCCTATACATCAAGTGATATCCCTGCATAATGCCTTCTCTGTCTTGGATAATGAGGATGCCCAATCGATGGAAACTGAAGTGCCCTTAAATGATAGACTTAATGCAAAATCTGTTCATTATGTACCAAATAGGAAAAAAAAATCACAAAACAGAAAACTACTACTCCTTGGAGATTCCATCATCAGAGGAACTAACTTGGGAACGCAGCTCAAAGGAGAGGGGATGGTCAAATGCCTCCCAGACTCTTCAGCCAGCAGGAATACAAATCAAATTGTTGGTATAGTTAGTTTAGAACGTGAGCACTCCAAAACTGATATTGTCATCCACTTGGGTACAAATGACCTGGCTAGAAACAATGCCTCTGCAGTTCAAAGGGGCTTCCAGACTTTGGGAGAGAAACTTAAGTCATTGCTAACACTATAGCACTCTCAGAAGTCCTACCTGTTCATGGTAAGGGAGCAGAAAGGCTGCATCAACAACTTTAATACATGGATCCAAACCTGTTTCAAACAAGAAGGATTTAGATATATAGGCGACTGGAGAAACATATGGATCAACAAGAGACTATACTGTACTAATGGACTATATCTCTCTGCCACAGGGAAAAGGATCCTAAGTGAAAAATTCAGGCAGTATGTGGACAGGCATTCAAACTAGGGAAAGGGGATGATGGATGGAGAAGGACAAGTTCAGTACGTCACTCCCAGCAAAAGCAAAACAACATTGGAAACAGCCACATTTTTGAACAACACATCAATGGCAAGCGGGAAGGGGCATGTAGAACAAAACCCATGCAAAAGGCAGGCAAGCCATTCAACAAATGCTGGAAAGCAATGAGTACAAATGCTCGAAGCCTAGCCAACAAAGTTCCCGATCTGGAAGCCGTAATGGTGGAAATGGACTTGGACATTGTGGCCATTACCGAAACATGGTTTAACGAGTCACATGAATAGGCTATAATCTATTTAGAAGAGATAGAGAGGGCAGAAAAGGAGTAGTAGCCCTGTATATCAAAACCAGTATTAAAGCTGCTGAAATGCAGGCGACGTGGGGAAAAGAAGAAGCACTCTGGATTGTGTTGGAGAGAGGAGATGGCACTGTCATTCATACTGGTGTGGTCTACAGACCTCCAACTCAAACTGAAGAAATGAATAGCGAATTGATTGTTGATACTGCAAATATTGCCATGAAGGGGGAAGTGATCATATTGGCTGACTTTAATCTACCTGATGTGGATTGGAGTGTTCCTTCTGCAAATCTGGAAAGAAGAAAAAAAAATTGTGGATGCCTTCCAAGATGCATTACTTAAAAAAAATGGTGATAGACCTGACCAGGGAGAGATCTGTGCTGGATTTAGTGCTCACCAACAGAGATAGCGTGTCGAATATCCAGGTGGGTGCTCATGTGAGCAGCAGCGATCATCACACGGTGTGGTTTGAGTTAAAGGCCAAGGTGGAATCCAATCACAGTAAACTCAAAGTCTTAGACTTCAAAAACGATAACTTCAGTAAAATGGCCAAGTACCTGAAGGAGGAGTTGGTAGGGTGGGAGGGGTTAAGGGAAGTGGCATTGCAATGGGCTAAATTAAAGAAAGCAATAAAAGGTGCAACAGATACATACGTAAGGAAAGTAAATAAAAACAAGAGGAAAAGGAAACCTATTTGGTTCTCCAAAGAAGTAGCTGCACAAATAAATAAAGGCAAAAAACACAGCTTTCACAAAATTCAGAAGCTCACAAACAGAGGAACACAGAAAAGAATACAAGATCAAATTAAAAGAGACAAAAAGAGAAATAAGGATAGAAAAATCAAAGGCAGAAGAAAAGATGGCTAAAGATGTGAAATGTGGCGACAAGGCTTTTTTCAGGTATATTCGGTGTCCACACCAAGTGCTGCACAGCCATTGAGCCTCTCCTCCATCTTGGTCTTGCAGAGGGCGTTGATGTCAGGCCCCCCGGCATCATTGGCCCCGACACCGGGCCCCTCAGCCTCGGGGGAGCCTTCCGTGGTCGAACTGGGTACCAAGCACCACCGGCCTCGGGTAAGCCCTCACCATTGATCGAGGTCACGATAACGCTCCTCGGGGTTCCGGTCCTCTCTGGCGAATTTCTGGAAGTCTGACCCCAGGTCCTCTGGGGGGGCCAGGTTCCTTGGAGCTGCCCCCGTGGCTGACTCCTCAACGCCCTCGTGCTCTGACTGGGAGACCGAGGCCGAAGTCTCTCTGGAGACCTCCTGATACTGGGGTGTTCCCTCCGAACCATCTCCCCTGGAGCCTCAGCACCCCTCCCTGCCTGAGGACATGGCTTTTCATGATTTTGTTCGTGACATGGCCCAGGCTCTTTCGATCCATACGGAGTTGGCGGAGAACTTGCGCACTGAGGAGCTCGAGATCCTACAATTTGAGTCCCCTTCCAAGGGGACACTCACAGTGCTGGTTCCACTCATCCTTGAGAGATTGCTCCTCTGGATGTGGGAGTACCCGGCCTTGGTGCCAGTGGTCAGTCAGCGCCTGTACGCCATCTATCGCATTTGGAAGGGCCCCAGATTCCATAAGCCCCAACTCCTCCACAACTCGATGGGGTTGAGTCCTCCATGCAAAAACTGAAGAGTCAGAAGACCTACTCTTCAGTTCCCTCGGGCAGGGAAGCCCGGGCCCTCGACATCATGGTGCACAAGTGCTACCAGGGCGCCATGCTTGGGTGCCAAATACAGGCATAAGAATTGTACATTGTAATGTACCTTGAGTGTCTGATACAGGAGCTCTCAGTGTTCTTGGCAGGCCTCGCTGGGGAACCTCTGTAAAAGTTCTAGTCCCTAGCAGCAGGCATCCGGGACTGTTCCAAATTCCTCTCCTGGGCCACCTACGATGGGTTCGAGTCTGCGGCCAGGGTTGCAGCTGCCGGCATCGGCGCCCCATGCCAGGCATAGCTACAGACCTCGAACCCAGGAGAAATGGGTACAGGAAAAGCTCCTGGATGTCCCCTGCAATGGTGAGAACCTATTCAGGAAACCGATATCTGATAAGGCTGTGGAGATTGAGGCCGAGGTAGTGACCCAGCAGAGGCTGTCCAAAAAGACCTTGGCTCTCCCAAGAAAAAAAATCCTTGGGGAAAAAGGGCTATTCCCAGGCTGGCCACTATCACTCGGGGCAGTCTCACCAGTCCTCACAGCCAAAAGACCAGGGACACAGGCCTATAAAGCC
The DNA here is from genome assembly GCA_033557465.1 of Ichthyophis bannanicus. Classification (NCBI taxonomy): domain Eukaryota; kingdom Metazoa; phylum Chordata; class Amphibia; order Gymnophiona; family Ichthyophiidae; genus Ichthyophis; species Ichthyophis bannanicus. The sequence continues at coordinate 1,224,490,007 of CM066033.1, forward strand.
CAAGGCTCCCAAGCCCCAGACACCAGTCCCACCCAACCTGGGGGAAGCTTATGACTCCCTGGGCTGGGCCTCCCCTCCCCCGGAAGACCCACCTCAACCCACAGGAGGTCGATTGGCCTCTTTCGCCCACAGATGGGCCAGTATCGCCACAGACCAGGGGGTTCTGCGGGTAGTGCAGGAGGGGTATTTCCACCATCTGCAGTAGAATCCTCTTTCCTAGGAGAGCCACCACAGCCTCTCCTCCACAAGGCCTTGCTCGACACAGAATTCGCAGGATTGCTCAGGGACAGGGCTATGGAACTGGTACCCCATCACCTCTAAGAAAAGAGGTTCTACTCAAGGTATTTCCTTGTCCCAAAAAGAACAGGAGGTCTCCGGTCCATCCTGGACCTGCGCAACTTGAACAAAGGGAAGAGTTCAAGATGCTCTCCCTTGGGACACTGCTGCCCTACCTCCGCCAGGGAGACTGGCTCTGCTCCTTGGATCTCAAGGATGCTTACACCCACATCCTGACCCACCCCTCCCACTTCATTATCTGAGATTTGTGGTGGGGGACATCACTACCAATATAGAGTGCTGCTGTTCGGCCCCGCCTCCTCTCCAAGGGTCTTTACAAAATGCCTGGTGGTCATAGCCGCCCATGTGCGCCACCAAGGGGCCCACGTCTTCCCTTACCTGGATGACTGGCACACCTCTCAAGGCCAGACGGGCCACAAAGCTCACTATCCACACCCTGCAGCAGTTGGGGTTCATCAACAACTACCCCAAGTCCAGCCTCTCCCTGGCCCAAGACTTGGAATTCATAGGGGCCCAGCTGGACACTTTACGGGTCAGGGCCTGCCTCCCCATGGAGAGAGCCTACCGCCTGATGCAGCTGGCAAGGGAAGTGCAGAGCTCCAGTACAGTGCCAGCTTGCCTACTCCTCCGCCTGCTAGGCCATATGGCCTCGACAGTTCACGTTATGTCTCTGGCCCGCCTGCATATGCAGGCAGCTCAGTGGTGCCTCCGTTCCCAGTGGACGCAGGCAACAGGCAGACTGAGGGACAGAGTGAAGGTCATCCACCAGCTGGCGGCCTCCCTCACCTGGTGGCAGTCCCTACATCACCTCAGGGCAGGGATGCCCTTCCAGGCACCGGCCCCTCAAAGGGTCCTGACGACAGATGCCTCTCTTGTAGACTGGGGTGCACACTGCCTGGGCCAGTGCACCCAAGGCACCTGGTCCCCAGAGGAATCCCTCCTGCAAATCAATCTCCTCGAGCTCAGGGCCATCTTCCTGGCCCTTCAGGCCTTCCGCGACAACCTGAGCGACCTCCCGGTCCTCATACAGACAATCAGGTTGCCATGTTCTATGTGAACAAGCAGGGGTATATGGGCTCCTACTCTCTCTGTCAGGAGGAAGCGGCCCTCCACACATTTACAGTGTGCAACCATATCCTTCTGAGGGCGGTGTACTTATCAGGTCAGGACAACTGCTTGGCGGACAACCTCAGACAGGTCCTTTGGCCTCACGAGTGGCCCCTGGACCCAAAAGTGACCTGGAGACTTTTCTGCCTCTGGGGAAGATCTGGCTGGACCTGTTCGACTCCCTGGACAACTCACAACTGCCCAAATTCTGCTCTCCTCAGCCACACCACAGGAGGATGGCGGCAGACGCCTTCCTGATCTCCTGGTCACAGGGCCTGCTTTTTGCATTCCCACAGACACCTCCGATAGCCAAGAGCCTTTTCAAGATCCAGAGCGAGCACGCCTCAGTAATCCTGATTGTGCCCAGGTGGCCCAGGCAGCTCTGGTTCTCCCTGCTGCTCTCCCTGTCGGTCGCAACCCCAGTACCTCTTTGCCGGGACCCGGACCTCTTGTCTCAGGAGGGGGGCTCCATGCTACACCCCCCTCCTGCCCCAGGAGGGGGGGGGCTCCCTGCTACACCCCAACCTGGGGTCCCTAACGCTGACAGCGTGGCTGCTGAAAGGGTAGCACTGTCCCCTTTCAACCTTCCAGGTGAGGTTGAGGAAGTCCTCCTGGCCTCCCAGAAGCCATACACCAGAAGGGGTCTCCGTCTGGTGTGTGGAAAGGAATGAGAACCCGTTCTCCTGTCAGGTAAAGGTCGTACTGCAGTACTTGCTGCACCTCTCACACTCGGGCTTGAATAACTTGGTGAGGGTACATCTCAGAGCCATAGCGGCTAACCATCACCCTATAGAGGGGAAGCCCCTCTCAGGCCGGCCTTTGGTCTCCAGATTCCTCAGGGGCCTCCTGCTATCTAAGCCCCCTCTCCGCCCTCTGGCAGCAGAATGGGACCTCAGTGTGGTGCTCTCCCAGCTCACTAGGCTGCCCTTTGAGCCTTTGGCCACCTCTCTTGGAAGGTGTCCTTCTTGGTGGCATTGACATCCGCTCACAGAGTAAGTGAGCTGCAGGCCCTGGTGGCAGAGCTGCCCTATACCAGGTTCTATACGAACAGGGTGGTGTTTTGCATGCACCCCAAATTCCTCCCAAAGATGGTGTCCACTTTTCACCTCATTCAGGAGGTAGATCTCCCCACCATTTTTCCCACGGCTGCGCGCAGTCAGGGAGGAGGTCGTCTTGCATACCCTGGATTGCAAGAGGGCCCTGTCCTTTTATTTACAGAGGACAAAGGCCCATCGAAAAGCCCCTCAGCTTTTTATCTTCTATGACCCCAGCAGACTGGGCTACCTGTGACTAAGCGAACGCTGTCCACATGGGTGGCAGACTGCATTGCCCTCGCTTATGAGCGAGCTGGCCTCTCTCTGGAGCACTGGATCACTGCTCATCGCGTGAGGGCTATGGCCACATTAGTGGCCAACCTACACACAGTACCAGTACAAGAAATCTGTAAGGCTGCCACGTGGTCTTCAGTCCATACTTTTGCAGCCCACTACTGCCTTGAGAGTGAGTCCCGCAAGGACAGTGCCTTTGGCCAGGCAGTGATCAGAAACACTCTCGGTGGATAGGCAACTCCTGCCCTCCAACCCTTTAGTGTTCAGGCTACCGGAGTTATGGTGATGCTGGACGCTTGGGTCTGCAGAGTCTTTTGTTAAGGACTCACCTTCTGCAACTCACGACCTTCCTTGGGTCACCACTGCTGCTGTCGTGGTTCAGGCCCGGCAGCCTAGAGCTAGGGTGTCCTATATGTAAGGACTGACTTCTTGCTTGTTCTTGGAGAAAGCGTAGTTACTCATCTGTAACAGGTATCCTCCAGGGACAGCAGGAATCAGTCCTTACAACCCTCCCTCCTCCCCTTGGAGTTGCCTCCTTTACCCTTTTTGTTTTTTGCCTAAGCTATGTCATATGATCTAGCAAGATGGCACCCTTGGACAAGAAGGGGACCACACATGCATGGTGGCATTCCCAAAGGCTTTCTTTGAAAGCTGGGGAAATGCTCTGTGCAGGCTCCATCGGTGCCAACGTCACCCATATGTGAGGACTGATTCCTGTTGTCCCTGGAGAACACCTGTTACAGGTGAGTAACTATGCTTTGCCAAATCTGTTGCCCCTGTTACAGCTTCAACCTCTGTCCAGACAGAGATCCCAATGCCAGTTGATGGATCGGTTCCATGTGCAGGATGCCTACATGCTTAAGCTCTCAGGAAATAGGTGGAGGAGCTCAGAGAAGAGATGGCAAGGCTGAGGAGCATTCAAGACAGTGAGAGGTACATTGATGAGGTGCTTCTTGAAATGTACCATAACAGACTGGCTAACCTATTGAAGAGGGCTTTAAACTAGATTCATTGTGTATGGGTGAAGAAAACCCTCGGGTAAGTGAAAGCCCATACGTAAGAGAAACATTAAATACCTTTATAGAAATAGGTAAAAGGGGTAACATCCGGAAAACAGTGTCTATAAATGCCCATAGCATGGGAAATAAGATCCCAGGTGATGAGGCTTTAATGGGAGAGGCTGACTTGGATTTAGTGGCAGTTACAGAGACATGGTTCACGGATAACCATGACTGGGATATAACTATACTAGGCTATATGTTATTCAGAAAGGACAGGGTAGGAAGAAGGGGAGGAGTAGTGGCACTACATGTAAAAAATAATATTAAAGCTATGGAAATACAGGGCTTAAAAGGGAAAGAGGAGGCAGTGTGTGTTAAATTAGAAAGACGGAAAGAGAAATCCATTTGCATTGGCGTGATATACAGGGAGACGACATGGACAGAGATTTAATAGAAGACATATGCAGCACTGCCAGGAAAGGGGAAGTGCTACTGATATGGGATTTCAATATGCCGGATGTTGATTGACACATCCCTGCTGCGGTGTCATCTAGAATCAAGGAGATCCTGGAAGTATTCAGGCAATTGGTAACAGAACCCTCGCGTGAAGGAGCCATACTGGACTTAGTGCTTATAAATGAGGAAAGTGTTTCTGATGTTAAAGTGGGAGATCATCTCACATCCAGTGATCACCAGATGGTGTGGTTCAGTATTAGGACTGTTGTTAAGTGCCGTCGAGTCGGAGTCGACTCATGGCGACCCTCTGGATAGCTATCCTAAATTGTGTTCGGTCTTCAGTCAGGCAGCTCATTGTTGACAGACTGGTACCCATAGCTGCTGTTATTGTATCGATCCATCTCATTGCTGGCCTTCCTCTTTTGCGTTGACCTTCTATCTTGCCAAGCATAATGTCTTTCTCTAATGATCTCTCTCTTCGCATGATGTGTCCAAAGTATGAAAGTCGAAGTCTTGTCATCTGAGCTTCTAAAGAAAGCTTAGGTTTGATCTCCTCTAGTACCAACTGTTTTGTTCTTCAGGCAGTCCATGGTATACACAGTATTCACCGCCAGCACCATAATTCAAAGGCATCAATTTTCTTCCTGTCTATCTTTTTCACTGTCCAGCTTTCACATCCATATGATGTTATTGAAAATACCATGGCTTGAACAAGTCGAATCTTTGTATGGAGAGAGACATCTCTGCTCTTGAGAATCTTATCTAGGTCTTTCATAGCCATTCTGCCAAGAGCAATGCGTCGTCTGATTTCTTGACTGCTTGTTGCTTCTTTATTGATAGTTGATCCAAGTAGGTTAAAGTTGTTCACAATTTCAATTTCTTCTCCTTCAACGATGAACCTGTTGATTATGCCAGTTGTCATGATCTTTGTCTTCTTTACATTAAGGTGCAGGCCCATTTTGAGACTATGTTCTTTGATTGTGAGAAGCAAATGTTTCAGATCATCTTCACTTTCAGCCAGTAATGTGGTATCATCAGCATAGCGAAGGTTATTGATGAGTCTTCCACCAATCTTCACACCTCTGTTGTCTTCATACAATCCTGCTTCTCTGATGATTTGTTCTGCATATAAATTAAACAGGTAGGGGGAAAGTATGCAGCCTTGTCTTACACCTTTGCTTATTTTAAACCAGTCTGTTTCTCCTTGTTCCGTTCGAACTGTTGCTTCTTGATCAATGTACAGATTGCGCAAGAGAACGATCAGGTGTTCTGGTATACCCATGCTTCTTAATGTGGCCGAGAGTTTCTCATGGTTTACACAGTCAAAAGCCTTGCTATAGTCGATAAAGCACAAATAGATATCCTTTTGGTATTCTTTAGTCTTTTCAAGGATCCATCTCACATTCGCAATGATGTCTCTTGTTCCTCGCCCTTTCCTGAACCCTGCTTGCACTTCAGGTAGTTCTTGTTCCAGGTATGGTTGTAGTCTCTTTTGAATAATCTTCAGCAGAATCTTGCTGGCAGGTGGGATCAGAGCGATTGTGCGATAATTTCCACAGTCAGTTGGATCACCTTTCTTTAGTATTGGTATAAACACAGATCTTTTCCAGTCAGTTGGCCATGATGTTGTCTTCCATATTTCTTGGCAGAGCCTTGTGAGTACGGTAACAGCTGCATCAGATTGCTGCAATACTTCTATGGGAATGCTATCAATGCCTGGTGCTTTGTTCTTTGATAAGGCTTTCAATGCTGCTTCAACTTCTTCTTTCATCACCAATGGTTCCCGATCATAAGGTACAGGTTGAAACGGCTGTTGGTCCACTTGATCTTTATCATATAAAAACTCTGTATATTCCTTCCACCTTTTCTTGATCTTCTCAGCATCATTCAACATAGAACCTTGAGCATCTTGTAACATTCCAATTCGAGGCTGGAACTTTTTCTTTAACTCTCGTAGCTTTAGGAAAGCCGATCTTGTTCTTCCTCTAATAGTTTCTGCTTTTATTTCCTTGCAAGTGTCATTGTAGTACTTTTCCTTGTCCTGTCTTGCTGCATGTTGGAAATCTCTGTTGAGTTCTGCGATTGTCTTTCTTTCTCCTCTGGCTTTAGCTTCTCTGCGTTTCTGGGCAATTTTCAGAGTTTCTTCCGTCATCCATTTTGGCCGCTTTTTGTTTTGTCACCTTTTGTAGAGACTTCTCGCTTTCTTCCAACACAACCTTCTTGATGTCATTCCATAACTCTTCCGGAGCTCTGTCATTTGTATCTAAAGCAGCAAATCAATTTTGCAGGCAGTCTTTAAATTCCAGTGGTATATTCTCAAGGTCATATTTTGCTGCATTCATGAGTGGTTTGCTCTTTTTCAACTTTAGCTTGAGTTTGCATACTAGTAGTTGATGATCTGTACCACAGTCAGCTCCAGGTTTTGTCTTTGTTGATGTTACAGAGCTTTTCCATCGTTGACTTCCACATATGTAGTCAATTTGATTTTTATATAATCCATTGGGTGAAGTCCATGTGTACAGTCGCCGCTTGTGTTGCTGGAAAAAGGTGTTTGAGATGAATAGATCATTGGTCATGCAGAATTCTATCAGTCTTTCTCCAGCTACATTTCTGTTGCCAAGTCCATATTTTCCAACTACTTTGCCTTCTTCTTTGTTGCCAACTTTGCGTTCCAGTCACCCATGACTATTAGGATATCCTGTTTGCATGTTCTGTCAATTTCAGCTTGTACTTGTTCATAGAACTCTTCAATTTCATTCTCTTCTGCAGCTGTTGTTGGGGCATATACTTGAATTATAGTTGTGTTGATAGGCAATCCTCGTAGACGAATAGAGATTAAGCGTTCGCTGACTGCATTGTATTTCATTACAGTTCTTGCAAGTTTCTTCTTTATTATAAATGCAACACCATTTCTTCTTTGTCTTTCATTTCCAGCATAGTAGACCATGTGATCATCTGATGCAAAGTGCCCCATGCCAGTCCATTTAAGTTTGCTGACACCCAATAGATCAAGTTGTACACGTTCCATTTCATTCTTGACCACCTCCAACTTCCCTTGGTTCATGCTTCGTACGTTCCATGTTCCAATGTGTAATTTATTCATATTCTCTTATATACCGCGCTATTCTGCATCAGTGCGGTTTACATTGAACAAACTGAAATTACATTGAACAGGGCATTATAACTTGGAGATAACTATTTTACAGGGAACATGGGCTATGGAGGGTTAAGTGGCTTGCCCAAGAGCACAAGGAGCACCTGTGTAAGACATCTTTACAGCTTCTGACTCTCATTTGATGCGCAGCTACATCAGCAGTCAGACTTCCCGAGGGCTTTGATCCAACCACATCATAAATGCTGGCTTTACTCTGAAAAGTCTTCAGCTCTTCCCCAGTAGCTAGTTGAGTGCCTTCTGACCTGGGGGTCTCATCTTCCAGCACCATAGCACAATTTGTTTTGTTGTAACTATCCATTGGGTTTTCATGGCAAGATACAGAAGTAGATTGCCGGGCCTTTCTTCCGCGCAGTTTAAGTTTGGTGGTGTTGCCGTTGTCACAAAAATGTGATCCTCCGCCGTCAACACTGTCCCATTCTGCTGCTGCCCAGATGGGTGGTTTGTCTTGGTCTGGCACCTCAGCTGAGACCTGTCCATCTTGGGAGACCCTGCCAGTAGTTAAACTACCGATAGTTTAGCTCTCAGCATCACTGATGCACGCAAGCCCTCACAGCACGACAAGCTGCAAACCAAGTGAGAGAGTATTAGGACTAGGGCTGATAAAATCCATTCAAAAGTGAGGAATTTCTTTTTTCATTTTCCAATCTTTATTAGTTTTTTTCCAGCAGTTGCATTCCAGAAACATGTTCTCATAACCAATATAATTTATCCATGTGAAAACTGTATAACAAATTTCAATTTTTACCATACAGAACTAAATAACTAAATTGCCTATCCATGCTACTCTACTTTATCCCTCCCTCCCATCCCCTCCCCTACCCCCCTCCTGCCCTTTTATACCTTTTCTACTTCAAGGCAGGTAACGAGGCCCATGTATACTTCTCTTTAGTAGTGAGCTCATGACAATTCCCCTTCTTGTATACTTCGTCTTATTCAACCCTCCCTTTTCCAACCCCTCCTCTATTTCTTAAACACTTCCAGACCCCCCTCCATTGTCTCTCCACCTCCTCCCCTCTCCCCTTTTTTAGCCCCATCAATCTATGCATCAAGTACAGGTCAGTGAGCCATCTCGCATATGCATCTATATGTGGCAGATGTGTCCTGTTCCAATGCAATGCAATTTCGCACCTTGCTGCCACAATACAATATTGTATTATTGCCCAATCGCCCCTCAACTCTATATTATCTCTCTTGTGGAGCAAGAATATATCAGGGGACAGAGGCAGTTCTCTATTTATGATTTTTTCAATGATTGCTATAATCTGCCCCCAGTAGTGATTCACCACTGGGCACGTCCACCACATATGACCCCACTCAGATCCAACACCAGAGTCACAAACCAAGCAAACAAAGAAAACCTAAATACATCACCCATACACCCACACACAAAGCACAAGATACCCCAAACTACACACAGAAAATTTCCAAAAAGCTCATCAATGCCAGGTCAGTTTGAAACAAGATTAATATCATCGCTGACCACATGGAACAATAGCAAACAGACATACTCTGCATCACCGAAACTTGGCTCACCCCCACGGACAACGTGCTACTCAACCAAATAATTCCCCCCACTCACACAGCATAGAACTGCCCAGGCACACAAAGGAGAGGAGGAGGAGTCCTGATCATCGAACGAAACAACCTAAACCTCAAAGCCAGATCCACTGCATCTATAAGTCACTGCAACACAATCATCATTGAAAACAGAAACCTTGCCCTTTGCCTCACCTACAGAGCACCGAATGCCCCAACAGACAAACTATCTTCAGTACTGGAAGCTATATGTGCAGTCAACAACCTCCACAAACCTTTGCTCATACTCGGAGACTTCAACCTCAAATCCACAAACAACAAGGAAGCAGAAGCCTTCCTTGCAGCGATGAACTCACTACAATTCACCCAGATGATCAACACCCCCACACACAGAGGCGGATCCTCCCCCAACCTCATATTCGCCCCCAACAACCTAATACAAAGCAAATCCATCTCAAAACCATCAATTACACCAGTACCCTGGTCAGACCACCACCTACTACAAATCCAGCTAAAAGCAGTAAACAACAATAACTTCCAAGATAAACCACCCATGACTAGAAGATTCAAAAGCTTCAACAAGGATCAATTCCTACAAGACACCCTACCCCTCCTCAACAACAACTCAGTGGACATAAATGAACAAATAGAAAACTGGAACAACACCATTTCAAATGCCGCCAGACCCACCACCCCCAATACACGGAAACCACACAGCAACGGACCCAGCTCCACTCCTTGGTACTCTAAGGAAATACGCAATGCAAAGAGAGCACTAAGAAGGCTCGAACGCTGATGGAGACGCACCAAATCAAACTCCATACAGGACTTATACCAGTCAAAACAAGAAGAATATAGCAAACTCATCAACTAACATAAAAAGGATTACCACACAAACCTCATCCTGAAGTCTACCAACAAACCCCGCAAACTCTTCGAATTAGTAAAGACTCTCACCAACAAACCCCACAACAGAAACAAACAGCAAATTGATCCACAGACCTTCGCAGACCACCTTAAGACCAAATTCACAGCTCCCGCAAAGGACAACAGAGAGATCAGCAGCAACAAGCCCCCTCATCCCAACCAAAGATGGGACAAATTCAGCATCCCAGCCAAGGAACAGATATCAAACATCATCACCACCCTCAACACCAGCACCGCCCCCACCGATCCATGCCCCGTAACATGGATCAAAGCTGAAAAAAAAGATCTGATCCAGGACATTTGCAAGATAATTAAAAGCTCTCTCACTACAGGAATAATGCCAAGCGCACTCAAACTAGCTACAATACGCCCCATCCCCAAGAAATCCACACTAGCTAAAACTGACCCTGCTGCCTACAGACCCATCTCAAGTCTCCCTCTCCTAGCCAAGATCATTGAAAAAGAAGTCCAATACCAACTATAGAGCCACATAGACATCCATGCCCCCCTGGACCCAAATCAACACGGCTTCCGACCAAACCATGAAGTAGAAACACTTCTAATCCAACTCCTCGACAAGCTGATCCGGACTATCGATAACATCAAAATGGGAGTCCTCCTGATATTCACAGACGTCTCCGCAGCATTTGACACAGTGAGCCACACAACCTTGCTAGCTAGACTACAAGAAATTGGACTACATGGCACCACCTTGAACTGGTTCACATCATACCTAACCGACAGACAGCTACAAGTCAAATGTGGTTCAGACACCTCCCAGCCCCTGAAAGCCACCCAGGGCATCCCACAAGGATCATCCCTCTCCACCCTGGTATTCAATATATACCTACAACCAATCTGCTCCATCATCAAGAACCATAAGATTCAATACACCATCTACGCCGACGACATCATGATATTCACCCCAATCAACTTGGACACCCCAGACTACTCCAACCTAGCCAATTGTCTCCAGCAAATGACAACCTGGCTCTTAGAAAACAATCTATCCATAAACCACAACAAAACAGAAGCACTATTCATCTCAAGAAACCCCACCTTCTCAATGACACTTACCATCAAACTAAACGACATCACAATATCAGTAAAGCCTGAAGTGAGATACCTCGGAGTGACTCTCGACAAGGACCTAAATCTACAAGCCCACATTGCCAGAACCACAAGAAACGCCTACCTCAAAATGAGAACCATCAGATGCCTCAAACCCATCCTCACACAGGACCACTTCTGTACAGTCTGCTCATCACTCCCACACTAGACTACTACAACCCCATCTACCTCGGCCTATCAAAACAGGCCCTCCGACCACTACAGCTGGCACAGAACACTGCCGCCCGTATAATAACAGGCTGCTCAGGACACGACCACATTACACCCATCCTGTACCACTTCCACTGGCTCCCAATCGGCTCCCGTATACAATACAAAGTTATTTATTTATTTATTTACATTCTCTTATATACTTGTTATCCTAAACATATTCAAAATAAGACAGAACATCTCAGCTGACAGCGTGCAACCTCTTATCAAAGCGTACCTATGCACCAGACCCAGAAGAAGGAGAACCACTGACACCATCACCACCCCAAGAGAATTCACCAAATCCAGACAGGACACCTCAAGAAGAGCTCTGTCCCTGGCGGCACCCACCCTTTGGAATTCTCTCCCTGACGAGCTGAGATCTGCCACGGACCTCAAAGATTTCAGAAAGATGCTCAAAACAAAGCTATTCATGGATCACTACAAGGACTTCACCTGAACTAGACTCTGCCCTGGCCAAACCTGAAGCCCATACGAACTGTATATAGACCTGTACATAGCTCACTTGTATATAGCTCACTTGTTTTAAATACCTGTACATAGATCACTTGCATATAACGCAAATGAATCGCTCACACCCCTCAAACACACTCATTCAGATGTTTCCACTGTATGTTTTCACACTATAGCCCCCCTCCCGATTGTTTGATGTGCTAACCACTTTGATTTAATGATAAAGCGGTATATTAAAGCCGACTAAATAAATAAACATATGCAACCAGGTTGCCTTGCCTCCACAATTCCTCCAACATTCATCCAATTGCCTCATCCGTGCCTTATACATTCGTTCTAGGGTTAAATACCACCTGCTGAGCAGCCTATAGCCATTTTCTTACATATGAGTAGCTACCAATAATTTCGCTACCTCTTGTACTATTCTCTCCCATTTAGTGATATCTCATGTCACCCCTAAGTCCTTTTCCCATTTAATCATATAGCTCAGTTTTCCTGAACTCCTCATGGTTAGACCTCTATAAATTCGCAACAAAACCCCCTTCCTGCCTAGTAATCCCAACTACCCTCAAACCAGGCTGTTTCCGCCCATATATCTTTCCATTGTTCATGATGTCTTAAGAAAGTGTCAATTTGCACATAAAGGTACCTGTCTCTTTCTGCTAAATGATACAGATCCTTAATACCTTCAAAGTCCTTCACACCCTCCCTTTGGGCAATCTGAGATACCTGACTTAGATACAACTTTGCCCACTTGCGAAATATCAACCTTTCGGGTCCTTCGCCTTCTCCAAAACAAGCTTCTAGGGACATTGCGCGCAAGCACTGCCTAACCCCTAACATCAGCCTCCGGTGCTGCTGCCATATACTCAGGGTGTGTCTTACAAAGGGGTTCTGTCTCCTCCCTCCTGCCCCCCTCCACACTACTCTTTCCAAGGCAGCTGGCGGTAGGTTTGACCCTTCCATAATAACCCAATGTTTCTGTTGCTAAGCCAGGAATACATCACCCTCAACTAAGCCACTATATAATACTTGGAAAAGTTAAGTACACCCAGTCCCCACTCCATTCGGGCCCCCTGAACTGTCTGCACTGCTACCCTTGGAGTTCTATTCTGCCATATGAAACGGTCTACTTGTTTTTTGCATGCACTGCAAAGCTTTTGTCAGGACAGGTATTGGTAGTACCTGAAAATAAGAGAAAACGGGGCACTAATAGCATCTTTATAGCTGCAATGTGTCCAAACCACGAGACATGGCCACGTTCCCATTTGCTTAACTATGCCTCCACTGAGCCAAATCATTTCTTATAATTCAGATCATATAAATCTCCTATATTCTCCCCTATTTGCACTTCCAGGTAGCGGACTGCACATTTTGCCCACCTAAATGGATAGCTTCTCTGCAACCGGGCTCGCTGTTCTTCAGACAATGTTAAGTTTAATATCTCTGATTTGGACCAGTTGATGCAGAAACCTGCTAGTCTTCCATATTCCTTAAGCTACCACATAAGGCATGGAAGAGTCCTCTGGGGGTAACCAGGGTAGGGAGGAGTGGTCTAGTGGTTAGGACAAGGTACTTCAGGCCGGAGGGCCAGGGGTTCAAGTCCCACCTGGGGACAGCAATCTCAGGCCGGAGGGACTGGGATTTCTAGTCCTGTAGGCACTCCTTGTGGTCTTGGGCAAGCCACTTAACCCTCCATTGCCCATGTTCCCTGTAAGTATTAGTGTATGTGTCTCATATCCCCTCGTGTTAAATGTATCCCCCAATTGACCACTTTGACCCGGTGAAAAGCGGGATATAAATACAGCTAAAATAATAAAATAAAATAAATAATAACCCATCATTAATAAAATATTGTCTGCAAAAAGTGACATCTGGTATTCTCTCTGCCCTATTTGGACCCCTTGTATATTCAGACTCATCCATATCCGAGCTGCCAGAGGCTCTAAATATAATGCCACCAAAAGTGGTGAGAGAGGGCATCCTTGTCATGAACCCCTACCCTGTGGAAAGAAGCACGAGTAACCCCCATTTACTCTCACACAAGCTTTTGGCTTAAAGTAGAGAGCTCTTATCCATTCTGTCCAGGACTGAGAACGAGAAATTCCATGACACCGGATCAAATGCCTTTTCAGCATCTAATGAGAGGAGTATAGCTGGTTCTTGTTTTTGTTTCACTGCCCATACAATGTTAAGTATTTTGCGAATGTTATCAGCCACCTGTCGCCCCAGGATAAACCCCACCTCATCTTTATGAACTAATTTTCCCAGGACTCCATTAAGCCGACCAGCCAGTACCTTGGCCAGCAGTTTAGCATCTAAATTAAGGAGGGAGATAAATCTGTAGGATGCACAATCTTGGGGATCTTTCCCTTCTTTATGTATTAATGAGATGCTTGCCCATCCCATTGTTTCTGCCAATTTCTCTCCCTCTTTTGGCAAGTTGGACAGGTGTGTCAAGGGCCCAACCAAGGCTTCTTTAAACTTTTTATAAAAGGTAGCCGTTAAGCCATCAAGGCCCGGGGCCTTACCTAACTTAAGTATTCTTATCGCCTGCTCAACTTCCTTCTCCTCAATCGCTCTATCTAATCCTTTCCGATCTATTTCCTCCAGGTATGGTAGCGGTACTGACCCTGGGTAGCTCTTAATGTCTTCTTCCGGCGGGACTGGAACAGCTCGGTATAACTTTTGATAGTACTCAACAAATGCTGATCATATCTCCTGTTCCTTCTTTACAACCATTCCTTACTTTGTTCTTATCTGCATGATCTGGGATCTAATCTTCCTCTTCTTTAATCTCTGTGCCATATATTTACAAGCTTTGTTCCCTCCCTCAAAAAACTCTTGGCATAATAATTGCACATGATATTTTATTGCCTCTCCTTCAAGTGCATTCAATTTTGCCTGAATCTCCAGCACCTGACCCCTATATTGTCCCTCTGCCCCCCTTGCTGCCGCTTCTTCCAGCTTTACCAATTGCTGTTGCAATTGCAGCTCCCATGCCTCCCTCTCCCTCTTTACTTTTGCCCCCCATTTTATGAGTATGCCCCTCAAGACCGCTTTAAACCCATCCCATACTATCCCCCAACCCACCTCACCATTATCATTCCTTTCAAAGTATTCAGTTTCTAAAATTGCAGCCCTCTGCCTTCCTCCCTTTCCCGATAATGTCAAAATCACCGGTGCATGGTCTGTCCAAGTGATAGCCTCTATCACTGCTTCTTTAATATTGCCCGCTATTTCTCTCCCTACCCAGATTATATCCATCCTTGAGTATGTCCCATGCACCAGGTGGTGGATGCGCCACGCATCCATTAGGCCATGCTGTTTCACAAACCTATGGTATCAAACTCTATCAGCCCGCCGCCCTCCCTGTCTTCCAGTTGTATCCCTCCGCATGTCCCAGGGTAGGTTAAAATCCCCCCTGCATATCATTATCCCCTCCCTAACTGGGCTGCTTCGTTTGTAAGCTTGTCCCAAAAATCCTTCTGTGTCCCGATAGGTGCATATACATTAATCACACAGTACCATTCATCTCCCACCTTTATTTGTACTAATAAATAGCGTTCTCCTTCATTCCAGATTACAGTATGTAGCTCTATTCTTAATTTCTCATCCACCATGATTGCCACTCCACCCTTTTTCCACTCCCTCATATTGGATGTGAAAAATCTTACATTATAGCCCTTGGGGACTACCAAGACCTCATGAGCTCTCAACAAATGTGTCCTGTATCATGAAGATCAAGGACATCTGACGCGCTATCTCTTTATACAATTTCTGGTGCTTAAAGGGTGAGTTTAAACCATTCACATTTAATGTTATGATTTTCAGCTCACCTATTATATACCCCCGCCTCTCTCCCCCTAGCTCTAAGTATGCCCTCTCCCCCCTTCCCCTAGCCCCCCTTCCCCTCCTCTCTAGTAGGCCATCCACAATCCTTGCCTCGGATGACTAGAGCCCCTGTCAGCTTTAAAAGATAGCTGGGCCGAATACGACATCTCTATTTCACTACCCCAGTTCCCACTATCCTACAGAGCACCCCTTACCACTTTACTACCCCCTCCCTTCCGACCTTATCTCTCCCATTCTAACTCCCCGCCCCCCACACCTGCTTCATTTCCCTATAAACCTTTCCCCTCCCTACTGAAATGCACTTCCAAACATTAAACCTTCAAACAGACAGCAAACCTTAACAATAACGCCCTGGAGTTAACACATTTAGGAAACACCTCCAAAACTCCATAAGAGGTGCCAGTTAAGCACAGCTTTATATTCCCCCTTCTCCCCCCCCCCCCCCCTCAGAGGGGCCCATTGTCCTTTTTGCGCTGCTCCGGTGTCCCCACTTGACGTTGCAGTCTATGCCGGCCTTGTGAAACTCGTTGCCATTGTGGTGTTGTTTTCGGCATGGGGTTTGTCACCAGTGGTACCACTTCCAGGCCGGTCATCCCTGCCTCTGTAAGGGCCCGTACAGCCTCCTCCCTGGATCTCACTCTGAGTTTTTGACTTTTATACTCCAAACTTAATCCAAAAGGAAATGTCCAGCCATAACGTACTCTTTCCTCTCAAAGTTTTAAGAGAACACCTCTCATCTGCCTTCTCTTCAAAAGTGTACTTTGCGCTAAATCAGCATACACCTCAATGTGACATGATTCCCACTGAAATGGGCCTGTTCATGCTTTACTGAGCACTCTCTCCTTAACATTTTAGTCATGATAGCATGCTATTATATGTCTAGGCACGTTATTATTTTGCCTTTGTGGGCCCAGCACCCTGTGAGCCCTTTCAATACGAAGATCTAGTCCTTCTGTGCAGCTTGCAATATCACTTTTGCAATATCATTTTTCTTATGTCCCGAACCACTGCCCTGCAGTCTGTGTAGGGAGTGCCCTCTGGAATCCCCCTGAACTGCAAGTTGCTCCTTCATTAGTGGTTCTCAAGATCCTCAAGCTTGTCCTCCATTTTCTCCCACTGTTTTTCTAAGGACAGCAACTTGGTTTTGAACGCTCATGCTTCCTCCACGTGCTTGTCCATCCTCTCCTCCATGGCTTCCACCCGATTTCCTAGCTCTGTCAGGTCAGATCGCAAGTTATCTCCAGGAACAAGCAGGAATGTAGTCTTCATATATGGGTATCTCGGTACCGACGTAGCCCGCACGGGAACGCTCCCCTGCATCCAATAGGAAAGCTTTTGGGAGTATCCCACTGCGCCTGGGCCATTGCCTTCCCACCTTTCCAACTCTCCCTCTTCAGTTCTTCATTTTCCGCGGAGCCGACAGGCAGCAATCCCTGTCACGGCAGAAACTTTTTCTATTTTTTGTGGTCGTGTCCGCCTTCCCATTGACGCTTACTCCGGTACATTGGTGTCTTCTTTATTTTCTTCTTCTTTAAAAAAAAAAATCCTTTTTTAAATTGAGGGTCTCTCCCCCCTCTTGGTGCTTCGGCGACATTTTGGGCACTAGGCCCTCTTTTCTTTTAAAATGGAGAAATCAACTAGTGGTTTCAAGAAATGTTCAAAATGTATCTGTACCATTTCTGCTACCGACACCCATGACTGGTGTCTTAAATGTTTGGGCCCTGACCATTTGCCATCAGAGTGTCTCCTTTGCAGGAAGATGACTAAGAGAGGCCTGCAGAACAGAGCTGCTAAACTCGGCACCCTCTTTGACTCAGATGTAATCTCCATTGCATCGACGTCATCCAGGGCTTCATCTTCCTCCCATGGATCTCAGGTAACCAAACCCAGGCATTCCAAGACCGGCCAGTTCTCAAAGGGTAGATCTCCTTCTAAGCATCGAGATGCTACTAGAATTGTCCTCGAGGAAAATACACCGGCCAAACAACCCCAGCGGGAGGTCCTTGCCTCCAAAGCATTAACGGGATCCCAGGATGTTCCCGAGGCTTCCACCTCCGGAGAACTCTTGGTGCCATGTTCTGGGGTTGTGGCCTGCTCCGCCGGTACCGACGCCCAAACATCGGCGGGATCTATGGATCAATGCATCCTAGCCATCAAGTGCAGCCTTGCGGCTTTGTTAGCAGCCTTGGTAACACTCAAGCCGATACAATCAGTTCCGCAGCCATTGGTACCAACATCGGTACCGAATGCGTCTGTGTCATCTGGTGTGCCTCTCTCCATGCTTCCTCCCATGCTGGCCCTGGAATTGGTCTCCGGCATCGAGGGTCCAGTATCGAGGCATTCCGATGCCGACTTCGATCGATACCGGCGACAGGCAGCACGACAGCATCCGGCCCGTAGATACTTTGAGTCCTCCAATTCCGATGATTCTGGGGACTCTGTCGGTATGGGAGTGGTTCTTCCGGAGGATACATCTCCTTCAGCTCAGCATCTGATGTTTCCTCCAGAGGACATGTCCTTTCAGGACTTTATATGTGATATCGCCGGGGGCCTCTCGATCACGGTGACCTCTGAGAAGGAACCGAGGGCTGAGGAATTAGAAATTCTTCAGTACCTGGCAGCTCCTAAGGAGGCTGAAACCCTTCCCATACACTGAATTTTGCATGACCTTATGCTTAGGATGTGGGAAACACCTTTAACAGTGTCTCTACATTCTAGGAGACTCAATACAGTGTACCGGGTACCGCAATGTCCCAGTTTCCAAAAAACACAATTGCCACACCATTCCATGGTGGTAGAATCGGCCCTCCAGGCCATGAGGCAAGGACTCTCGATGTCTTTGGGCCTCGATGCTTTCAGTCCTCTATGTTATCGGCCAGAATAAGTTCTTACATACTTTATATGGGTATGTTTCTTCGGGAGGTTGCAAAAGATTTGGAACTCATGGCTCCACTTCTTCCCGATTACAAGAGGGCCATCTTCCTAACTCTGGTCAAGCATGCCCAAAATGTTTCTAAGTTCATGAACCAGGAAATCTTTGATTGCTTTGAATGCATTAGCAGAACCTCTGCTATTTCCATTGGTTCACATCGCATTGCTTGGTTACAAGCATCTGACTTGGAACAGTGGGTGCAAGGCAAGCTGGGGAATATTCCTTGCACAGGAGAAAACCTCTTTGGCAAGGATTGGCAGGACAAAGCTTCTCAGCTTGAGTCCGAAAATACTACCTTGAATAGACTATCAAGGACCACGATCAACCCAGCTAAGAAAATGACAGCTAAGAAACCCTTTTTCAACAAGAAAAATAAATTATATCCATCTTACACCTAGACTGTCTACTGCCCAGTCCATGCTCCCCAAAAGGGGCAGCAGCAGCCCAAACAACAAAGGAAGGCCCAAGTCCCCAGAGCTCAGCCAGCTTTGCAGACACAGCCTCCTCAGGGTCTTTGACTCCTTCCCAGGGAACCTAGTCATCCTACCTCTAAAGGGTCCAGAGCCTCTCACCATTCCAGGCAGATTCTGTCATTTTGCTGAAAGGTGGCAACAGATAACATTAGAGCAGTGGACTCTCTCCATTGTAACAGAGGGGTACAAACTCTATTTCCATAGTATGCTCCCTCGCACTACTGCAAGAGAGTTCAATTCTCGGCCCCCCCCCCCCCCTCCTCCTCACCACTTTCTTTTGTCAAGAGATCATCTCACTCCTTGCTCAGGGGGCAATAGAGGAGGTACCTGTGTCTCAACAGGGCATGGGTTTTTACTCCCCCTACTTCCTCATTCTGAAGAAGACAGGGGGGTACAGGCCCATACTGGACCTCAGGGAGTTAAACAAGTATCTGTTCCGAGAAAACTTCTCCCTTACATTCAGAGTCAGAATTGGCTATGTTCTCTAGGCCTAAAGGATGCATATACACATATCCTAATTCATGCAGATCACAGGAGGTTTCCTTGATTCCTCTTTCAGGGAAGACATTACCTGTACAGGTTTCTACCCTATGGACTGGCTTCCAACCCAAGAATCTTCACAAAATGTATGGCAGTAGTAGCAGCATTCTTGAGAACTCTAGGGATATTCGTCTTCCCCTACTTAGACGACCAGCTCATTTGAGCATCGACATTCAGAGTCAGAATTGGCTATGTTCTCTAGACCTAAAGGACGCATATACACATATCCTAATTCATGCAGATCACAGGAGGTTTCTTTGATTCCTCTTTCAGGGAAGACATTACCAGTACAGGGTTCTACCCTATGGACTGGCTTCCACCCCAAGAATCTTTACAAAATGTATGGCAGTAGTAGCAGCATTCTTGAGAACTCTAGGGATATCCGTCTTCCCCTACTTAGACGACTGGCTCATCTGAGCATCGACAACTCCAGAAGCCAGCTCCGCTCTCTCCTGTACAATGCAAATCCTGAAATACTTGGGACTGGTCATAAACCTCCCAAAATCCATCTTGCCCCTACTCAGTCGCTGGAGTTCATAGGGGCTCTTCTAGACACATGGCAGTCAAGGGCTTTCCTGCCACAACTCCACTGTGCTCGAATACGCCAACTGGCTTCTCAAGCAGCTATGAAAACTGTCCTGACTGCTCGAGAAATGCTTCAGTTGCTGGGGCATATGGCGTCCACTGTTCATGTGGTCCCCTATGCTCGCTTGCACATGCGAGCAGCCCAGTGGACCCTAGCCTCTCAGTGGACACAGGCGTCGGGTCGTCTGGTGGACAAAATCAGAAACTCTACACGCCTCATTTTGTCCCTTCAGTGGTGGCAATCACTGGAAAACCTTCTCGAAGGGTCTCCTTTTTAGCAGCCACTACACCAAGCTACCTTGATGACAGATGCGTCCAAGTCAGGTTGGGGGGCTCATATGAACAATCTCTCCACTCAGGGTCTCTGGACCGAGCAGGAGGCTTGGCTTCACTTAAATCTAATGGAACTCAGAGCCATCTTCTTTGCTCTTTGAGTATTTCAGGACCACCTGAGCTACAAGACTGTTCTTGTCCAGACAGACAATCAGGTAGCTATGTTCTATGTGAACAATCAGGGTGGGAGAGGCTCTCAGGCGTTGTGCATTCGCAAGAGGCCTTCAGATTCACCTACTAGCAGTGTATCTCCCAGGCACACAGAATCTCCTGGCAGACAAACTCAGTCAAGTACTGCTGTCACACAAGTGGTCTCTTCATCCAGAGCAAATTGCTTGAATCTTTCGGATCTGGGGAACTCCAGATATAGACCTCTTTGCAAGTCCTCAGAAAGCCAAACTTCCCCGGTTCTGTTCCAGAATTCCTGCTCAGAACAGTCAGGCAAGGGATCCATTGGGGTCAGGACTTCCTTTATGCCTACCCACCCATTCCCCTCATTCCCAAGACTCCGTTCAAGCTTCAGAGAGACAGGGGCCATATGATCCTCATAGCCCCCCGCTGGCCATGACAAATGTGGTATCCACTGCTTCTACGTCTCTCTCAGGCCAGACCTCTGGAGTTGGGATATGCTCCAGATCTTCTATCGCAGGAAAACGGGATGCTATTGCACCCGAATCCTCAGTCTTTACACCCGATGGCGTGGCTGCTGAGAGCTTAGAATTCCAGGATATAAATCTTTATCTTTATCTTTATTAAAATTTGATATACCGCTGCAGCAGCGCATTGAGCGGTGTACAATAAAATTTGATTAACACTACAATCCAGGAAAAGAACGCCAAATTCAAGTCAGGAAAGAAAGTTAGAGAAGTGACCAAATCAAGACACTAAACAATAAGTCATAATAAATTAAACCTCTCTCAATAGGTTAAAGATATCCTTTTGGCCCCAAGAAAACCTTCCACAAGGCGGGCCTATGCCTTTAAGTGGAGAAGGTTCTCTATCTGGTGTTCAAAAAAGGAACTTAATCCTTTCTCAGTTCCAGTGGAGGAGTTACTGGAGTATCTTCTCCACCTATCATCCTCTGGTCTTCAGACCAATTCAGTGAGGGTCCACCTTAGTGCCATTGCGGCTTTCTACAAGCCCTTCGATGGACAACCTGTCTCCTCTCAACCGCTTGTAGCATGGTTTATGAGAGGTCTACTCTTAACTAAGCCTCCCATTAAGCCAACACCCATGGCATGGAATTTGAACCTTGTCCTCGGGCAGTTTATGAAGCCGCCCTTCGAACCCTTAGCCACTACATCTCTGAAGTTTCTTTCTTGGAAGGTAATCTTCCTAATTGCCCTCACTTCTGCGAGGTGCATCAGTGAGCTACAGGCTTTAGTGGCTGATCCTCCTTATACAAGGTTCCACCATGATAAAGTAGTTCTTAGGACTCACCCTCACTTTATGCCAAAGGTGGTTTCGCCTTTTAATTTAAACCAGTCAGTTTACATTCCTGTCTTCTTCCCTAGGCCTCACTCCTCTAGTGCAGAAAGGAACCTTCACACTCTAGATTGTAAAAGAGCTTTAGCCTTTTACCTTCAGAGAACTAAGCAACATAGGAAGGCTTCACAGCTTTTTGTTGCCTTTGACTCCAGTCACCTTGGATTATCAGTTTCCAAGAGAACCTTCTTTAAGTGGATTGCAGACTGCATATCCTTTACTTATGAGAGCAAGGGACTTTCTCTTGAAGGTCATGTCACAGCTCACAATGTGAGAGCAATGGCAGCCTCTATGGCCAACCTTCGCTTCGTATCAATTGACGACATTTGCAGAGCAGCCACTTGGTCTTCGGTCCACACCTCTGCAGCCCATTACTACTTGAACAAGGACGCCCATCTGGATGCCTTGTTTAGCCAGGCTGTTCTCCAGCATCTCTTTCAGATTTAGAACAACTCCTACCTGCTGTTCCTCGGATTCGATGCCAGAGATCCTTGGGAGAAAACATGACCCACCTAAACCTGGGTTTAGCAGCTTCTGGGGTCATCTCCCTGGCATCTCTAAGCTTGGGAGCCCCCATATGTGAAGACTACATTCCTGCTTGTTCCTGGAGATAGCATAGTTACTCATTTGTAACAGGTGATCTCCGGGAACAGCAGGAATTAAGTCTTCACAACCCACCCACCTCCCCTGGGAGTTGTATCTCTATCTCTCTCTTTTTCTTTCCTTCTCTCCTTTTATCTCAGCTACAAACTCAACTGAAGAGGGAGAGTTGGAAATGTGGGAAGGCAGCGGCGCAGGCGCAGTGGGATGCTCCCAAAAGCTTTCCTATTGGACGCTGGGGAGCGTTTCCACACGGGCTCCGTCGGTACTGACGATACCCATATATGAAGACTTCATTCCTGCTGTTCCCGGAGATCATCTGTTACAGGTGAGTAACTACGCTTTCTATGCTTGTTACCGCATCTGTTCTTATTTGTGCAATGTCCACTTTTAAATCCACGAACCATGCTTGCACTTCTTCCTGGAAGGTCGATTGCTCTACCATGCTTTGGGTAGAGCTTTCTCTCGGTGACGGAGATTCGTGATCCGGCGGCCTATTGCCTGCTGGTCCTTCTTTTCCGCCTGCCACAGCTGCTTTTTCTGCCAGTCACTGTGATGTCTGCATTGCTCCCAGCGTTGCAATGGCAAAGTCCTTCATTTATTTATTTATTTATTTAATGTCTTTTCTATACCATGCTCTTTAGAATCAGTGCAGTTTACAGTCAACAAAATGTGTACAGTGCAGGCAGAACCTGCACTGGACTTACAATGAACAGGTGTTATAACTTAGGACTAACGAGGGTAACTATGTACAAGCTAAGCGATTGGTCGCAAGTGACCGGATCGGCTGGCAACTATTTACAGGTTGTCTAACTATATACTGATATATGCTGACTTTTTTCACCTTCATCGCCATTTCTACAGTAGATCACTCCCCCTTCTCTCGTTACCTCCGTTCTCCTTTCTTACTGGGGAATCTGCTTTAATTTAGCTTTTTCTCTGTCAGGACAGCCGGAGCAAAATCTCAGGCGGCCATCTTTCCTGCTAATGTCATAGCTCTCTCCAAAAGTGAGGGTTTTAGACTTTAGAAAAATTAACTTTGCCAAATGGGCCAGTACTTCAAGGAGTCGTTAGCGGGATGGGAACAGTTGGGGAATTTAGAAAAACAGTGGGCAGAACTGAAAGTGGATAGAACATAAGAACATAAGATATGCCATACTGGGTCAGACCAAGGTCCATCAAGCCCAGTATTCTGTTTCCAACAGTGGCCAATCTAGGTCATATGTACCTAGCAGTTTCCCCAAGAGACACAAGTTCCACAATGCTTGTACTGGGTCAAGCATTGATATCTTTGGTCACTTCTTAATAATGGTTTATGGACCTTTCCTCCAGGAACATGTCCAAACCTTTTTTAAACCCAGCTACACTAACAGCCTTTACTACATCCTCCGGTAACAAATTCCAGAGTTTGATTACACGTTGAGTGAAAAAATATTTTCTTTTATTAGTCTTAAATAGTTTACCCTGTAGCTTCATTGCATGTCCCCTAGTCTTTCTATATTCTGATAACATAAACAATCGATCTACGTTTACCCGTTCCACTCCGTTCATTAATTTATAGACTTCTATCATATCTCCCCTCAGCTGTCTCTTTTCCAGGTTAAAGAGCCCTAACCTTTTTAGCCTTTCTTCATAGGAGTATCCTTCCATCCCTTTACCATTTTGGTGGCTCTTCTCTGAACCTTTTCTAAAATTGCTATATCCTTTTTAAGATACGGCGACCAGAATTGCACACAATATTCAAGGTGCGGTCTCACCATGGAATGATATAGAGGCATTATAGTATCTTTTGTTTTATTTTCCATTCCTTTCCTTATCATACCTAGCATTCTATTTGCTCTCTTGGCCGCCGCTGCACACTGGGCCGAGGGTTTTAACATGGTATCCACAATGACGCCTAAATCTTTTTCCTGGGTGGTGGTTCCTAATGTGGAACCTTGCATCGTGTAACCATAGTTTGGGTTGTTCTTCCCTAGGTGCATAACCTTGCACTTGTCCACATTAAATTTCATCTGCCATTTTGATGCCCAGTCTTCCAATTTATCAATTGAAAGCAAGTTCTGCGACGAGGGGACATGGGATGAGGGTGAAGGGAGATAGATTCAGGAGTGATATGCGGAAATATTTCTTTACGGAAAGAGTAGTGGATCCGTGGAATAGTCTCCCAGTGGAGGTGGTAGAGATGAGGACAGTAACTGAATTCAAAAAAGCATGCGACCAACACAGAGGATCTCTAAAGGTAAAAGTGGACTGTTGTAGTTGTTGTTATGGAAGGACAGACTAGATGGGCCTTGTGGTCTTTTTTTGTCATCATGTTTCTATGTTTCTAAGATCCTCTTGCAATTTTTCACAATCCTCTTGGTTTTTAACAACTTTAAATAGTTTTGTGCTATCTGCAAATTTGATAACCTCACTCGTTATTCCACTTTCCAGGTCATTTATGATCTATTCATCTCAACACCTTCTTCCATCAACACAAGCGGTGACTGTACACATGGACTTCACCCAGTGGATTGTATAAAATCAAATTGACTACATCTGTGGAAGCCAACAATGGAAAAGTTCTATAACATCAACAAAGACAAAACCTGGAGCTGACTGTGATACAGATCATCAACTACTAGTATGCAAACTCAAGCTAAAATTGAAAAAGAGCAAACCACTCATGAATGCAGCAAAATATGACCTTGAGAATATACCACTGGAATTTAAAGACTGCCTGCAAAATCGATTTGCTGCTTTAGATACAAATGACAGAGCTCCGGAAGAGTTATGGAATGACATCAAGAAGGTTGTGTTGGAAGAAAGCGAGAAGTCTCTACAAAAGGTGAAAAAGTAAAACGGCCAAAATGGATGACGGAAGAAACTCTGAAAATTGCCCAGAAATGCAGAGAAGGTAAAGCCAGAGGAGAAAGAAAGACAATAACAGAACTCAACAGAGATTTCCAACGTGCAACAAGACAGGACAAGGAAAAGTACTACAATGACGCATGCAAGGAAATAGAAGCAGAAACTATTAGAGGAAGAACAAGATCGGCTTTCCTAAAGCTAAGAGAGTTAAAGAAAAATTACCGGCCTAGAATTGGAATGATAAAAGATGCTCAAGGTTCATTGTTGAATGATGCTGAGAAGATCAAGAAAAGGTGGAAGGAATATACAGAGTTTTTATATGATAAAGATCAAGTGGACCAACAGCCGTTTCAACCTGTACCTTATGATCGGGAACCATTGGTGATGAAAGAAGAAGTTAAAGCAGCATTGAAACCTTATCAAAGAACAAAGCACCAGGCATTGATAGCATTCCCATAGAAATATTACAGCAATCTGATGCAGCTGTTACCGTACTTACAAGGATCTGCCAAGAAATATGGAAGACAACATAATGGCCAACTGACTGGAAAAGATCTGTGTTTATACCAATACTAAAGAAAGGTGATCCAACTGACTGGAAATTATCGCACAATCGCTCTGATCCCACATGCCAGCAAGATTCTACTGAAGATTATTCAAAAGAGACTACAACCATACCTGGAACAAGAACTACCTGAAGTGCAAGCCGTGTTCAGGAAAGGGAAAGACTAAAGAATACCAAAAGGATATCTATTTGTGCTTTATCGACTATAGCAAGGCTTTTGACTGTGTAAACCATGAGAAACTCTGGGCCACATTAAGAAGCATGGGTATACCAGAACACCTGATCGTACTCTTGCACAATCTGTACATAAGAACATAAGATATGCCATACTGGGTCAGACCAAGGTCCATCAAGCCCAGTATTCTGTTTCCAACAGTGGCCAATCTAGGTCATACGTACCTAGCAGTTTCCCCAAGGGACACAGGTTCCACAATGCTTGTATTGGTTCAAGCATTGATATCCTGGGTCCCTTCTTAATAATGGTTTATGGAGCTTTCCTCCAGGAACTTGCCCAAACCTTTTTTAAACCCAGCTACACTAACAGCCTTTACTACATCCTCCGGTAACAAATTCCAGAGTTTGATTACACGTTGAGTGAAAAAATATTTTCTTTTATTAGTCTTAAATAGTTTACCCTGTAGCTTCATTGCATGTCCCCTAGTCTTTCTATATTCTGATAAGGTAAACAATCGATCTATGTTTACCCGTTCCACTCTGTTCATTAATTTATAGACTTCTATCATATCTCCCCTCAGCCGTCTCTTTTCCAGGTTAAAGAGCCCCAACCTTTTTAGCCTTTCTTCATAGGAGTATCCTTCCATCCCCTTTACCATTTTGGTGGCTCTTCTCTGAACCTTTTCTAAAATCGCTATATCCTTTTTAAGATACGGCGACCAGAATTGCACACAATATTCAAAGTGCGGTCTCACCATGGAACGATATTGAGGCATTATAATATCTTTTGTTTTATTTTCCATTCCTTTCCTTATCATACCTAGCATTCTATTTGCTCTCTTGGCCGCCGCTGCACACTGGGCCGAGGGTTTTAACATGGTATCCACAATGACGACTAAATCTTTTTCCTGGGTGGTGGTTCCTAATGTGGAACCTTGCATCGTGTAACCATAGTTTGGGTTGTTCTTCCCTAGGTGCATAACCTTGCACTTGTCCACATTAAATTTCATCTGCCATTTTGATGCCCAGTCTTCCAATTTATCAATTGAAAGCAAGTTCTGCGACGAGGGGACATGGGATGAGGGTGAAGGGAGATAGATTCAGGAGTGATATGCGGAAATATTTCTTTACGGAAAGAGTAGTGGATCCGTGGAATAGTCTCCCAGTGGAGGTGGTAGAGATGAGGACAGTAACTGAATTCAAAAAAGCATGCGACCAACACAGAGGATCTCTAAAGGTAAAAGTGGACTGTTGTAGTTGTTGTTATGGAAGGACAGACTAGATGGGCCTTGTGGTCTTTTTTTGTCATCATGTTTCTATGTTTCTAAGATCCTCTTGCAATTTTTCACAATCCTCTTGGTTTTTAACAACTTTAAATAGTTTTGTGCTATCTGCAAATTTGATAACCTCACTCGTTATTCCACTTTCCAGGTCATTTATGATCTATTCATCTCAAACACCTTCTTCCATCAACACAAGCGGTGACTGTACACATGGACTTCACCCAGTGGATTGTATAAAAATCAAATTGACTACATCTGTGGAAGCCAACAATGGAAAAGTTCTATAACATCAACAAAGACAAAACCTGGAGCTGACTGTGATACAGATCATCAACTACTAGTATGCAAACTCAAGCTAAAATTGAAAAAGAGCAAACCACTCATGAATGCAGCAAAATATGACCTTGAGAATATACCACTGGAATTTAAAGACTGCCTGCAAAATCGATTTGCTGCTTTAGATACAAATGACAGAGCTCCGGAAGAGTTATGGAATGACATCAAGAAGGTTGTGTTGGAAGAAAGCGAGAAGTCTCTACAAAAGGTGAAAAAGTAAAAACGGCCAAAATGGATGACGGAAGAAACTCTGAAAATTGCCCAGAAATGCAGAGAAGGTAAAGCCAGAGGAGAAAGAAAGACAATAACAGAACTCAACAGAGATTTCCAACGTGCAACAAGACAGGACAAGGAAAAGTACTACAATGACGCATGCAAGGAAATAGAAGCAGAAACTATTAGAGGAAGAACAAGATCGGCTTTCCTAAAGCTAAGAGAGTTAAAGAAAAAGTTCCAGCCTCGAATTGGAATGTTACAAGATGCTCAAGGTTCATTGTTGAATGATGCTGAGAAGATCAAGAAAAGGTGGAAGGAATATACAGAGTTTTTATATGATAAAGATCAAGTGGACCAACAGCCGTTTCAACCTGTACCTTATGATCGGGAACCATTGGTGATGAAAGAAGAAGTTAAAGCAGCATTGAAACCTTATCAAAGAACAAAGCACCAGGCATTGATAGCATTCCCATAGAAATATTACAGCAATCTGATGCAGCTGTTACCGTACTTACAAGGATCTGCCAAGAAATATGGAAGACAACATAATGGCCAACTGACTGGAAAAGATCTGTGTTTATACCAATACTAAAGAAAGGTGATCCAACTGACTGGAAATTATCGCACAATCGCTCTGATCCCACATGCCAGCAAGATTCTACTGAAGATTATTCAAAAGAGACTACAACCATACCTGGAACAAGAACTACCTGAAGTGCAAGCCGGGTTCAGGAAAGGGAAAGACTAAAGAATACCAAAAGGATATCTATTTGTGCTTTATCGACTATAGCAAGGCTTTTGACTGTGTAAACCATGAGAAACTCTGGGCCACATTAAGAAGCATGGGTATACCAGAACACCTGATCGTACTCTTGCACAATCTGTACATAAGAACATAAGATATGCCATACTGGGTCAGACCAAGGTCCATCAAGCCCAGTATTCTGTTTCCAACAGTGGCCAATCTAGGTCATACGTACCTAGCAGTTTCCCCAAGGGACACAGGTTCCACAATGCTTGTATTGGTTCAAGCATTGATATCCTGGGTCCCTTCTTAATAATGGTTTATGGAGCTTTCCTCCAGGAACTTGCCCAAACCTTTTTTAAACCCAGCTACACTAACAGCCTTTACTACATCCTCCGGTAACAAATTCCAGAGTTTGATTACACGTTGAGTGAAAAAATATTTTCTTTTATTAGTCTTAAATAGTTTACCCTGTAGCTTCATTGCATGTCCCCTAGTCTTTCTATATTCTGATAAGGTAAACAATCGATCTATGTTTACCCGTTCCACTCTGTTCATTAATTTATAGACTTCTATCATATCTCCCCTCAGCCGTCTCTTTTCCAGGTTAAAGAGCCCCAACCTTTTTAGCCTTTCTTCATAGGAGTATCCTTCCATCCCCTTTACCATTTTGGTGGCTCTTCTCTGAACCTTTTCTAAAATCGCTATATCCTTTTTAAGATACGGCGACCAGAATTGCACACAATATTCAAAGTGCGGTCTCACCATGGAACGATATTGAGGCATTATAATATCTTTTGTTTTATTTTCCATTCCTTTCCTTATCATACCTAGCATTCTATTTGCTCTCTTGGCCGCCGCTGCACACTGGGCCGAGGGTTTTAACATGGTATCCACAATGACGCATAAATCTTTTTCCTGGGTGGTGGTTCCTAATGTGGAACCTTGCATCGTGTAACCATAGTTTGGGTTGTTCTTCCCTAGGTGCATAACCTTGCACTTGTCCACATTAAATTTCATCTGCCATTTTGATGCCCAGTCTTCCAATTTATCAATTGAAAGCAAGTTCTGCGACGAGGGGACATGGGATGAGGGTGAAGGGAGATAGATTCAGGAGTGATATGCGGAAATATTTCTTTACGGAAAGAGTAGTGGATCCGTGGAATAGTCTCCCAGTGGAGGTGGTAGAGATGAGGACAGTAACTGAATTCAAAAAAGCATGCGACCAACACAGAGGATCTCTAAAGGTAAAAGTGGACTGTTGTAGTTGTTGTTATGGAAGGACAGACTAGATGGGCCTTGTGGTCTTTTTTTGTCATCATGTTTCTATGTTTCTAAGATCCTCTTGCAATTTTTCACAATCCTCTTGGTTTTTAACAACTTTAAATAGTTTTGTGCTATCTGCAAATTTGATAACCTCACTCGTTATTCCACTTTCCAGGTCATTTATGATCTATTCATCTCAAACACCTTCTTCCATCAACACAAGCGGTGACTGTACACATGGACTTCACCCAGTGGATTGTATAAAAATCAAATTGACTACATCTGTGGAAGCCAACAATGGAAAAGTTCTATAACATCAACAAAGACAAAACCTGGAGCTGACTGTGATACAGATCATCAACTACTAGTATGCAAACTCAAGCTAAAATTGAAAAAGAGCAAACCACTCATGAATGCAGCAAAATATGACCTTGAGAATATACCACTGGAATTTAAAGACTGCCTGCAAAATCGATTTGCTGCTTTAGATACAAATGACAGAGCTCCGGAAGAGTTATGGAATGACATCAAGAAGGTTGTGTTGGAAGAAAGCGAGAAGTCTCTACAAAAGGTGAAAAAGTAAAAACGGCCAAAATGGATGACGGAAGAAACTCTGAAAATTGCCCAGAAATGCAGAGAAGGTAAAGCCAGAGGAGAAAGAAAGACAATAACAGAACTCAACAGAGATTTCCAACGTGCAACAAGACAGGACAAGGAAAAGTACTACAATGACGCATGCAAGGAAATAGAAGCAGAAACTATTAGAGGAAGAACAAGATCGGCTTTCCTAAAGCTAAGAGAGTTAAAGAAAAAGTTCCAGCCTCGAATTGGAATGTTACAAGATGCTCAAGGTTCATTGTTGAATGATGCTGAGAAGATCAAGAAAA
Source organism: Ichthyophis bannanicus (assembly GCA_033557465.1). NCBI lineage: Eukaryota > Metazoa > Chordata > Amphibia > Gymnophiona > Ichthyophiidae > Ichthyophis > Ichthyophis bannanicus. The sequence goes on from CM066033.1 coordinate 1,224,520,753, forward strand.
GGTGGAAGGAATATACAGAGTTTTTATATGATAAAGATCAAGTGGACCAACAGCCGTTTCAACCTGTACCTTATGATCGGGAACCATTGGTGATGAAAGAAGAAGTTAAAGCAGCATTGAAACCTTATCAAAGAACAAAGCACCAGGCATTGATAGCATTCCCATAGAAATATTACAGCAATCTGATGCAGCTGTTACCGTACTTACAAGGATCTGCCAAGAAATATGGAAGACAACATAATGGCCAACTGACTGGAAAAGATCTGTGTTTATACCAATACTAAAGAAAGGTGATCCAACTGACTGGAAATTATCGCACAATCGCTCTGATCCCACATGCCAGCAAGATTCTACTGAAGATTATTCAAAAGAGACTACAACCATACCTGGAACAAGAACTACCTGAAGTGCAAGCCGGGTTCAGGAAAGGGAAAGACTAAAGAATACCAAAAGGATATCTATTTGTGCTTTATCGACTATAGCAAGGCTTTTGACTGTGTAAACCATGAGAAACTCTGGGCCACATTAAGAAGCATGGGTATACCAGAACACCTGATCGTACTCTTGCACAATCTGTACATAAGAACATAAGATATGCCATACTGGGTCAGACCAAGGTCCATCAAGCCCAGTATTCTGTTTCCAACAGTGGCCAATCTAGGTCATACGTACCTAGCAGTTTCCCCAAGGGACACAGGTTCCACAATGCTTGTATTGGTTCAAGCATTGATATCCTGGGTCCCTTCTTAATAATGGTTTATGGAGCTTTCCTCCAGGAACTTGCCCAAACCTTTTTTAAACCCAGCTACACTAACAGCCTTTACTACATCCTCCGGTAACAAATTCCAGAGTTTGATTACACGTTGAGTGAAAAAATATTTTCTTTTATTAGTCTTAAATAGTTTACCCTGTAGCTTCATTGCATGTCCCCTAGTCTTTCTATATTCTGATAAGGTAAACAATCGATCTATGTTTACCCGTTCCACTCTGTTCATTAATTTATAGACTTCTATCATATCTCCCCTCAGCCGTCTCTTTTCCAGGTTAAAGAGCCCCAACCTTTTTAGCCTTTCTTCATAGGAGTATCCTTCCATCCCCTTTACCATTTTGGTGGCTCTTCTCTGAACCTTTTCTAAAATCGCTATATCCTTTTTAAGATACGGCGACCAGAATTGCACACAATATTCAAAGTGCGGTCTCACCATGGAACGATATTGAGGCATTATAATATCTTTTGTTTTATTTTCCATTCCTTTCCTTATCATACCTAGCATTCTATTTGCTCTCTTGGCCGCCGCTGCACACTGGGCCGAGGGTTTTAACACGTTATCCACAATGACGCCTAAATCTTTTTCCTGGGTGGTGGTTCCTAATGTGGAACCTTGCATCGTGTAACCATAATTTGGGTTGTTCTTCCCTAGATGCATAACCTTGCACTTCTCCACATTAAATTTCATCTGCCATTTTGATGCCCAGTCTTCCAATTTATCAAGATCCTCTTGCAATTTTCCACAATCCTCCTGGGTTTTAACAATTTTAAATAGTTTTGTGTCATCTGCAAATTTGATAACCTCACTCGTTATTCCACTTTCCAGGTCATTTATGAATATGTCAAAAAGCAGCGGACCCAGCACAGGTCCCTGGGGTACACCACTATTCACCTTTCTCCATTGGGAAAATTGGCCATTTAGCCCTAGCCTCTGCTTTCTATCTTTTAACCAGTTCCTGATCCACAATAGTACACTGCCTCCTATCCCATGACTCTTTAGTTTTGCCAAAAGTCTCTGATGAGGGACCTTGTCAAAGGCTTTCTGAAAGTCCAGATACACAATATCAACCGACTCACCTTTGTCCACCTGTTTATTCACTCCTTCAAAAAAACATAACAGATTAGTAAGACAAGATCTTCCTTGTCTAAAGCCATGTTGGCTGTCTCCCATTAGGTCGTGACTATCTACATGCTGAGTAATTTTATTCTTTATGATGGTTTCTACCATTTTTCCCGGTACTGATGTCAGGCTCACCGTCTGTAGTTTCCCGGATCACCCCTCAAACCCTTTTTAAAAATTGGTGTTACATTGGCGATTCTCCAATCCTCAGGTATTAGAGATGATTTTAATGATAGTTCACAGATTACTGATAGCAGGTCTGCAATCTCAAATTTCAGTTCTTTCAACACCCTTGGATGTATACCATCCGGCCCAGGTGATTTGCTACTCTTCAGTTTATCTAATAGTTGTAAGACATCTTCCCGATGTATCGATATTTCCTTCAATTCTTCCACACCTTTAAATACCACTTCCGTCATGGGTAACATCCCTACATCTTCCTCAGTAAAGACCGAAGCAAAGAATTCATTCAGTCTCTCTGCTATCGCCTTGTCGCCTCTTAATGCTCCTTTAACCCCTTTATCATCTAATGAACCAACTGACTCTCTCACAGGTTTTTTGCTATGAATGTACTTGAAAAGGTCTTTATTTCGTGTTTTTGCTTTCGCAGCAAACTTCTTCTCAATTTCTCTCTTTGCCTGCCTTATCAATGCCTTATATTTGACTTGCCAGTGCTTGTGCTCTTTCCAGGTTTCATCGTTTGGCTCTTTTTTCCATTTCCTGAAAGATGTTTTTTTTGGCAACAACAGCCTCTCTGACCTCACCTTTAAACCATGCTGGCAGTTTTTTGGACTTCCTTCCACTTTTCTTAAAGCGTGGAATACTGCTGGTCTGGGCTTCCAAGATAGTATTTTTCAACAACACCCAAGCTTGATGTACGTCTTTAACCTTTGCAACTGCTCCTTTTAGCTTTTTCTTAACTGTTTCCCTCATTTTATCATAGTCTCCTTTTCGAAAGTTAAAGGGTAGTACTTTGGATTTCCTTACTATCCCTCCTCCACTAATTAAATGAAAGGTGATCATGCTATGATCACTATTGCCAAGTGGCCCCAACACCCTTATCTCTTGCACTACATCTGGTGTTCCACTAAGGACTAGGTCTAATATTGCTTCCCCTCTGGTCGGTTCATGAACCAGCTGCTCCAAGAAGCAGTCATTTATTTCATCTAGGAACTTTATCTCCCTAGCATTGTACATTGATCAAGAAGCCGCAGTTTGAACGGAACAAGGAGAAACAGAATGGTTTAAAATAAGCAAAGGTGTAAGGCAAGGCTGCATACTTTCCCCCTACCTTTTTAATTTATATGCAGAAGTAATCATCAGAGAAGCAGAATTGTATGAAGACAACAGAGGTGTGAAGATTGGTGAAAGACTCATCAACAACCTTCGCTATGCTGATGATACCACATTACTGGCTGAAAGTGAAGATGATCTGAAACATTTGCTTCTCACAATCAAAGAACATAGTCTCAAAATGGGCCTGCACCTTAATGTAAAGAAGACGAAGATCATGACAACTGGCATAATCAACAGGTTCAACGTTGAAGGAGAAGAAATTGAAATCGTGAACAACTTTAACCTACTTGGATCAGTCAATAAAGAAGCAACAAGCAGTCAAGAAATCAGACGACGCATTGCTCTTGGCAGAATGGCTATGAAAGATCTAGATAAGATTCTCAAGAGCAGAGATGTCTCTCTCCATACAAAGATTCGACTTGTTCAAGCCATGGTATTTTCAATAACATCATATGGATGTGAAAGCTGGACAGTGAAAAAGATAGACAGGAAGAAAATTGATGCCTTTGAATTATGGTGCTGGCGGCGAATACTGTGTATACCATGGACTGCCCAAAGAACAAACCAGTTGGTATTAGAGGAGATCAAACCTAAGCTTTCTTTAGAAGCTCAGATGACAAGACTTCGTCTTTCATACTTTGGACACATCATGCGAAGAGAGAGATCATTAGAGAAAGACATCATGCTTGGCAAGATAGAAGGTCAGCGCAAAAGAGGAAGGCCAGCAATGAGATGGATCGATACAATAACAGCAGCTATGGGTACCAGTCTGTCAACAATGAGCCGCCTGACTCAAGACCGAACACAATTTAGGATAGCTATCCAGAGGGTCGCCATGAGTCGACTCCGACTCGACGGCACTTATCAACAACAACATCATTTTTGTGTCTCCTTATTTTTTCTTCTAATCTGTAAGCAGTATACTTTTATTATATTTTTGGCATTAGCAGTCGGTGAAAGATTGCAGAGGGAATTCACTGTGGCCCAGCATAGGGATGGACTGTGCTCATTTTTCTCACTCCTAACTCTGGGCCAAATTATCTCTTCCGCCGAGCTTCTGCATCTAGTATTACTGGCTGCACTATCACTGAGTGCATCTACCCTTCATTTAGAGTCTAGACTATTTGTTTTCTTAGAATAAATGTTCCATATGCACTGAAGAGGAGTAGAGGAGTAGCCTAGTGATTAGAGCAGCAGCCTGGTGACCAAGAGACCAGGATTCAATTCCTACTGGCACTCCTTGTGGCCTTGGGCAGGCTACTTTACCCTCCATTGACTTGTTACACCTTGCCAAGAAAACTCAGGGGCTTCTGGGTCATCAGAAGTCAGCATTGAGTCAACGGCGCACATACATGTACTGAAGAAAACATGATTTTTCAGCTAAAGTAATGCATTTATGGTTTCAGAAGGCATCTCGGCTATCTCTGGGGACTTCCAGTTTGCTACAAAGATTATATCCATGCAGAAACCTTGAGTTCCATGATATTAAACAGATTGTTGTTGACTTCAAATTTTACTTCCAAAATTGACTTTCTATTCATGAATGCACCTCCTGAGAGGAACATTTAGCAGCAGCAACTCTTCAGCTCTTTATGTGCTGCTTAGTGTTGAACAGCAGCAACTATAGTGAACATATTGTAAAGCTATCCTGAAGCACATATACAACAGTTCAGCAATTCTATCTACTCAAAGTACTAGTTGCCTGTTTGATTCTGAATGTTAATGAGCATCTCCCCAGAGTCCACCCTTCAGCTGTGGATATTACAATTCTTTATTTTCAACTTGTACAAAATCGATGTTGCCTACATGAGGTTCTGAAGTAGATTATCTCAGAGGTGCTCTGATTTACTTAAATATATAATGGCAAGAGGAGTTTTCAAATATTTAAACACATTCTTTCTCATCAAAGAAATGCAAATCTCGATAAAGTGATCTTAAGATTTTTTTTTAATCTGACAAGTGACTTATTTGAGTCAATTTTGTGCTAGTGCTGTTACCTAAATGTAAATGTCGGTGTCAATGAATATAAATGTTCTTCTTAGCATCTTATCACAGTATACAGATTTAAAAAAAAACAATTTAGGGGTCTTTTACTTAAGTACAGCAATTTTTACACTTACCATCTGTTTGGTGCAAATATTAATGTGCGGTAAGTGCAAAGCCTGTGTAGTAACTTGGGGGCTTGTCCAGAATCTTTTACAGTTACTGCACAGGGCAGACACTTACCACAGGGTAAAGGCATCGGCAGATAATATGGGAAGTGCAGCTGTATTATCTGCCAATGCAGTTACTATGGCCTGGTGGGGGGGAGAGGGGGAGGAGGAAAAAATCCTGGCCACCTGATCAACTTCCTGACCCTCTCTGCACCCCTCAGATCAGTATTCCCAATCCCTCAATAGCCCTACCATCTGAATCCCTACCCATTTCCCAGTGCTTATCCCCCCCCCCTCCCAAGCACTTACCAGGAGTTTTTTGGGTGGGTGAATGGCAGGGCAGGAGTGATCCCCAGACAGTCCTGCCTGTTGCCACCCAGGTTTAAAATGGTGGCTCTGACTCTTGCTGTAATCTCACAGTACTGCCGCTAAGGATTAAGCTGCCAAGCAAGGGCAAAAAGCTCCTTATTTTGCAGCTTGAACCCTTGTAGTAGTGCCATGAGGCTATTGCTAGTGATCAGAGCTGCCATTGTGAATGCAGGTGGCAATGAGCAGGAACATCTGAAGATTGTTCCTGCCCTGCCACTCGCTCATCGAGATTTAGTAAGTGCCGGGAGGATCAGGGAAGGGCGTGAGATGACCTATTGGGATGCCCAAGAAACAACGGGGGGTGAGCTAGGTAGATCAGGATGTTTATTGAACGAGTGCAGGTCTTTTCCTTTTTTTCCAAACCAGCAGGCACGTTACTTCATGCTGGTAGGCATTTACACCCACACTATTGGCAGCTGAAACAGCATGTTGTGAATTACAGTGTGCTAACTCACTGTGCAGTCCATGCCATTCTCTACCCAAAACCCACCTTGTTCTCACCTCATACCTCGACAAGCAGTTAGTGTGGGATTTTTAGTATACTGGCTGTTTTTAACATGCAGGGACTGTGATCTTGGGCTTGTGCCAATGATTATCACATGATAAATCCTATGCTAACTGCTTAGTGCACTTTGGTAAGAACATATTTAATGCCATACTGTGTCAGACCAAGGTCCATCAAGCCCAATATGCTGTTTCCAATAGTGGCCAATCCAGGTCACAAGTACCTGGCAGGTACCCAAAGTCCAAAGCTTCCACATACTCATCCTGGATAAGCAGTGGATTTCCTGGGTCCTCTTCCAAGAACTTGTCCAAACCTTTTTTAAACCCAGCTACACTAACAGCTTTCACCACATCCTCTGGTAACGAATTCCAGAGTTTGATTACACGTTGAGTAAAAAATTATTTTCTCTTATTAGTTTTAAATGGGTTACATTGTAGCTTCATTATGTGTCCTCTAGTCTTTCTACTTTTTGATGGCGTAAACAACCAACCGATCTCTTATTAGTCTTAAATGGGTTACATTGCAGCTTCATTGTGTGTTCTCTAGTCTTTCTAATTTTTGATGGCGTAAGCAACCGATCTACCTTAACTCGTTCCACTCCATTCATTAATTTATAGACTTCTAGCATATCTCCCCTCAGCTTTCTCTTTTCCAAGTTGAAGAGCCCTAACCTTTTAAGCCTTTCCTCATAGGGGTATCTTTCCATCCCCTTTACTATTTTGGTGGCTCTTCTCTGTACCTTTTCTAATTCTGCTATATCCTTTTTAAGATATGGCGACCAGAATTGCACACACTATTCAAGGTGCGGTCCAACCATGGAACAATACAGAGACATTATAATATCCTTAATTTTATTCTTCATTCCTTTCCTTATGATTCCTAGCATTCTATTGGCTGCTGTTGTACACTGGGCGGAGGGTTTCAATGTATTATCCATGATGATGCCTAAATCTTTTTCCTGGGTGATGGTTTCTAAGGTGGTACCTTGCATCATGTAACCAAAGTTTGGGTTGTTCTTTCCTAAGTACATAACTTTGCACTTGTCCACATTAAATTCCATCTGCCATTTGAATGCCCAGTATTCCAACTTATCAAGGTCCTCTTGCAGTTTTTCACAATTCTCTTGGGTTTTAACAACTTAGAATAATTTTCTGTCACCTGCAAATTTTACCTCACTCGTTTTTCCCATTTTCTGGTCATTTATGAATATGTTAAAAAGCAGGGGGACCAGGTCAGTGGGGTACTCCACTATTTACTTTTCTCCATTGAGAAAATTGGCCATTTAGCCCTACTCTCTGACTTCTATCTTTTAACCAGTTTCTGATCCACAATACTTCACTGCCTCCTATCCCATGATTTTTTAATTTCGCCAAGAGTCTCTCATAAGGGACCTTGTCGAAGGCTTTCTGAAAATTCAGATACACTATATCAACTGGCTCACCTTTGTCTATCTGTATATTCACACCTTCAAAACAATATAACAAATTAGTAAGATAAGATCGTCCTTGGCTAAACCCATGTTGGCTTTCTCCCATTAGACCATGACTATATACATGATCAGTAATTTTATTCTTTATAATGGTTTCTACCATTTTGCCCGGTACTGACGTCAATCTCACAGGTGTGTAGTTTCCTGGATCACCCCTGGAACCCTTTTTAATTATTGGCATTAAATTGGCTATTCTCCGCTCTTCAGGTACTACAGTTGATTTTAATAATAGTTCACAGATTACTAATAGTAGGTCTGCAATCTCATACTTCAGTTCTTTCAATACCATTGGATGTATACCATGCGGACCAGATGACTTGGTACTTCAGTTTATCAAAAAGTTGTAATACATCTTCACGGTTTATCGTTATTTCTTTCAGTTCTTCCGATACATCACCTTTATATACCATTTCAGGCATGGGTAAATTCCCTACATCTTCTTCAGTAAAGACCGAAGCAAAGAAGTCATTTAGTCTCTCTGCTATGGCCTTGTCTTCACTTAATGCCAATTTTACTCCACTATCATTCAATGGTCCAACTGACTGTCTCACAGATTTTTTGCTACGAATGTACTTGAAAAAGTATTTATTATGCATTTTTTTCCACGGCAAGCTTTTTTTCAAATTCTCTCTTTGCCTGCCTTATCAATGCCTTGCATCTAACTTGGCAGTGCTTATCTTGTTTCCCGTTTTAGTGATTGGCTCTTTTCCATTTCCTAAAAGATACTATTCTGGCCACACCAGCCTCTCTGACCTCGCCTTTAAACCATGCTGATAGTTTTTTGGCTTTCCTTCCACTTTTCTTGAAGAGTGGAATACATCTATTCTGGGCTATTTGATCTACTCCATCATTGTGATTTAGTTTGTACCCAGGTATCACAGTGTCCCATTGGTTGTCCTCCTTCCACCAGGTCTCTGAGATACCAATCATATCTAACCTCTCATTTATAGCCACATATTCTAACTCTCCTATTTTATTTTTTAGACTTCTAATGTTTGCGTACAGGCATTTTAGAGGTTGTATTTCAATCATATTAATCTGGCTATTAGTTGATGGGGGTAATTTGGAATCTTTCAACTCTGTACTAAAGGTCATCTGGATAACTTTTATCTTCATTGGAACCTCTCTATTTGAATATCCTAACTTCCCTGTTTTGTTAGTATCCTTCAAGGATACATTCTTCCGTACCATGTACTTTTGGGTGATTGTAGGCTTTCCCCTATTATCTAGTTTAAAATCTGTTCTATCTCCTTTTTAAATATTAATGCCAGCAGCCTGGCTCCATCCCAGTTAAGATGGAGCCCATCCCTTTGGAAGAGCCCCTCACTTCCCCAGAAAGTTGCCCAGTTCCTAACAAATCCAAACCCCTTTTCTTTGCACCATCGTCTCATCCACGCAATTAGACTCTGGCACTTCGCCTTCCTTTTGGGCCCTGCGCGTGGCATGGGAAGCATTTCAGAGAATGCTACCCTGAAAGTTCTGGATTTCAATTTCCTACCTAAAAGTCTAAACTTGGCCTCCAGAACCTCCCTCCCACATTTGCCTATGTCCATTGGCACCAACATGTACCAAGACAGCAGATTCCTCCCCAGTGCTATCTAAAACCTTGTCTATAAGACGCGTGAGGTCAGCTACCTTTGCACCAGTCAGACATGTTACCAGGCAATCCTCATGTTCACCAGCCACCCAGCTATCTACATGCCTAATGATTGAATAATCCACTATAACGTTCATCCTAACCATTCCCTCATCGGCACATGGCCCTGGAGAAACTTCCTTGGTGCAAGAGAGTGTTACATCTCCTGGTGGACAGGTCCTAGCTACAGGATCCAAGGTGATGCTCTCCTTTCATGAGATCTCTCTCCTCCATGGCAGCTGAGAGGCTACTGGACTGGAGGTGGGCTTCAATACTACGTCCCTGTAGGTCTCGTCTATGTAACTCTCTGACTTCCTTATATCAAGGAGTTTGTTAGCAAATGAGTAACTAGAAGAAAGAGACATGAAACTTGGTAACATAGTAGATGACTACAGATAAAGATCAACTGACCCATCCCAGTTTTTCTGGCCACATTGCTAAGGATTTAGCTCAGCTGCCAACCATAGAATCTCAACTATTTATGGGATATTGATCCTTATCTAAGACAGTTGTTAGCTAACTATGCCATCCCCAGCCCCACACCTTTTTAGTATAAGTATTTCCTGCCCCCTCCTCAAAACTTTACCCTGATAACTGCTTGTTTACATATGTAAATGTTTCCGGTAAATGTCAGCATTATATGCATGCATTCCATCACAACCTATAGCTATGCTTACATAACTGTAGTTTGTTTTATTTAAAGTTCTTAATGCTCCTCACACTTATCCACTCCCCTCATTATTAAGCTAAGTGTGGAGCCCTTTTACTAAAGTGTACTAATGTTTTGTACTTACTATGGCTTTTTCACCACTGCAACCATATGGTAAGTGCAAAGCTTGTGCAGTAATGCAGAGGGCATGTCCAGCATCTGCCCTGCACTGATGCACAGAGCAGACACCACATGGGCCCGCATCTCCACAAAAGATAGAAATGAGTCAAGTGGCTCCAGCTGCAGAGTCCTGCACTCTCTAGGCCCCAATCACACTCTCCAATCTAGATTCCCCCCTGGTCTGGCCCTCTCCCCAGTCTGATCCTGCCTTGATCCATATGGTAGTCTTGCAGTACTACTGCTAGGGATTGCAAGACTATCACATTAGATTATTGGAGCTGGGGCAGGAGCAGAGTGGGACTGCTCTTGCCCCAATGCTCATGAAGACCAGCAGAGAGCCCCCTGGTTAAGATCTGGGGAGTGCGATAAAGTGAAGGCAGGCACTTCGAGGGGGTGGCTTAATTGGGGTTGGAGGACTTCATCTGACGCCTTCCAAGTTTGAATTGCTTTTTGTCCAAGGCAGTGTTGAAGGGGGGGGGGGGGGTGTCAGATAGGAGGGTTGTTGCTAAGGGGATTGGGTCTGCCTACTAATCCAAAAGTGTTCTCGACTTAGTATAATTAAGTTGTAGCCTTGCTTCCCAAAACCACAAAGCCACCAAAGTCACTTAAATTAGTCAAACCCTCCCTTTGATCATCACCTATGTCAACCCTCAGTTGATGTCTCCTGCAAAAATATGGCAAGCAGCTCCATTCAGCCTTGTCATCTAAAGGACACATGTAAAGATTGAACATAAAGGGGACGGGACTGAGCCTTGCGGCAACCCACACTCAAGTGATTTATTTTCTTTATTTTCAAAAATTTCAATCCATACAGAAAGAAAAATTTACAAATTAAAAATAATCACCTCAATCATCACAATATAAAAAAAAAGATAGAAAAAAAGAAAAATAATATCAACAAGGTAATGGTAATCCTTATAGTTCTCAAAGAGGGGGCAGGCCAAAGAAATAAACAAAGATAAAACTACAAAGAAATTTAAAAGTAGCATCGGCATAAACGCAAATCATGCTCTTTAGCTCTCTGCAAACCCTAAGTCTTAATGCTCTTTATCCTGCAAAAAAGACTAACTGCTCAGAATCAGTAAATGCATAAGAATTTCCAGCATACTTTAGAAGACCCTTACATGGAAATTTTTAGAAAAAGCATCCACAGTCACAGCTCCTAAGCAGTGCAAAGCAAGAAATTCTGTTGTCTTTCCAGATCTTTCTGATATTATTCAGGATAAGCAATTGTTTGCCTCCATGAAACAAAAACTGATTTTTTTCTAAAAAAGAATTTCAAAATCAAATCTCTATCAGCTTCAAACATGAAAGAAACTATTATAATAGCCCTATTTGCCTTCTCTTCCCTAGTCATTTCCAGTAGTTTGGTCAAATTTAAACTATCTAGTGAACTCAACACATTCATACCTCCATCTTCCACATTCACCTGGCACTGGGGATGTAATTAATATTCCTAAAATACATAGAATATATATGATGCTGTAGCAATTCCAGTGTTCCTTTACATTATACAGTCAAACATTGAACATTCCTAATAGCTCCTGAAATTTATGTGCTGCTTGCCCCTGTAAAATGACACAATTGGAAGAGACAAAAAGAAAGATTAGAGTCCAGCTTGGACAGTAAGGTCCAGAGTTGTGTTTTAGTTACCTTCTGAGGTAGAAAAACTTTGTTCCCTATCTTCCTAGGAGATCTGATGGCACAAACACCAGTTTGGAGAAAACCCCCAAGATCACTCTTGCTCTCAGTGATTCTTGACTGAGGCTGCTGCAAGCTTTCATGCTCAAATTGGCTCAGTTGTACTGACAGAATCAGTCACTCCCATTGGTACAATCCTGACACTTGGGACCACAGCAATCTTTCCCTGCATGGGTTCTTTGGAAGTTCTCCCCACTTCCTGTACAGCTAACTCTCAGCCCAAGCTAATATGGCCAGCGGGAGAAGGCAGCACTCGCAGAGCTGGAATAAGTGAGATGTCTGACAGTGTATTTTCTAGATGTGGTGTATTTAGATTTCAGTAAAGCCTTTGACACTGTTCCTCACAGGCGACTTATAAACAAACTGAGCACCCTAGGGATGGACCCTAAAGTTACTGCTTGGGTTAGAAATTGGTTGGGTGGGAGGCGACAAAGAGTACAAGTAAATGGAGCTCACTCTGAGGAGAAGGATGTTACCAGTGGTGTGCTCCAGGGATCTGTCCTTGGTCCGATTCTTTTTAACATCTTTGTTAGTGATATAGCGGAAGGGCTGTCGGGTAAGGTTTGCCTCTTTGCAGATGATACCAAAATCTGCAATAGAGTAGACACCCAGGAAGGTGTAGAAAACATGAGGAGGGATCTAGCTAAGCTTGAAGAATGGTCTAGAATTTGGCAGCTGGGATTTAATGTTAAAAAATGTAAGGTCGTGCATTTAGGCTACAGCAATCCAAGGGAGCAATACAGTATAGGAGGTGAAGTACTTTTGTCCACTGAAGAAGAGCGGGACCTAGGCGTGGTTGTGTCTGATGATCTTAAAGTAGCTAAACAGGTAGAAAAGGCGACGGCAAAAGCTAGAAGGATGCTTGGGTGCATACGGAGAGGAATGGCTAGCAGAAAAAAGGAGGTGATAATGCCTCTGTATAAGTCTTTGGTGCAACCTCATTTGGAGTATAGTGTGCAATTCTGGAGACCGCACCTTCAAAAGGATGTGAACAGGATGGAGTCGGTGCAGAGGGTGGCTACTAAAATGAGTGATATGCGGAAATATTTCTTTACGGAAAGAGTAGTGGATCCATGGAATAGTCTCCCAGTGGAGGTGGTAGAGATGAGGACAGTAACTGAATTCAAAAAAGCATGGGACCAACACAGAGGATCTCTAAAGGTAAAAAGTGGACTGTTGTAGTTATTGATATGGAAGGACAGACTAGATAGGCCATGTGGTCTTTTTCTGTCATCATGTTTCTATGTATCCAAACCTTTCCTGCTCCCCTTACTCTCAATTGCAGGTAGTTGTCTGTTCACACAGATGAAGAGCCACAACCTTTTGATGGGGCCTTGCAATAGCGCCATCAGCTCATGATAAAACCTGAAATTTGGCCTTCTACTTGCCCAGCTCAATGAGTAAAGCAAACTTGCAGAAAGAAGAAAAAAAAGGAAAAATGTTGGGGATCTTCATCAAGACACTATCTTGGGTCTATCACCCTTCTCAATTTATTTATTGACTCCTGACCTTCCCATACTACCCTCTGAGTTCTCCACATGAGAAAGACAAGAACTAAAAACACATCCAATACCCAACTGAGCAAACTGACTCAACAATAGGGCATGGTCAATTATCAAATGTTGCCAAGAGATTAAAAAAAAATCAACGAAGCCAACCCTTTGTTTCCCGACATGTAAATACTGCTCATCAAAAAAAACAATGCAGTATCAGCCCTAATGTCTCTATGAAATCCTGATTGCCTAAGGCTCAAACTCTCCTTATCCTCCATAAACTCTAACAGTTGCTAGTAAATAAATTTCTCAGTAAAGCTAATTGAGATACTGGCCGATAAAATGCCAGGTCATTAGGGTCCAAATTTTTTTTAATAAATGGCTTGATCACTGTTTGCTTCAGGGCTTCTGGAAAACAATCTTGATTCAGGGATGCTATCATATTACTAAACAATAAACAAATTGCCAACTCCTCATACCCTTTTAGGAATCCAATGGGAAAAGGATCCAACAAACACAAAGACACCTTAAAACGTTCTCTGCACCTTTTTAATCTCTTCTCCTAACGCCTCTAAATTGAACCTGATCGTCTCTCTCCTATCCTCCCTCTTTTACTCACCACTTTTCCCCTACCTTCATCTGTAACTCTAAGGTGGTAATTTTAGAAGCTCTATTCATGCTTTGAATGTCCAAAACCATACATGTTGACAGCCAAATTATGGAAACATCCCTGGAACAATTTTAATAGACAGGCCTGGAGGTGTCCCCAGCACAGACACATCTAAATGTGGTGGGTGGTGGTGGGGGCATGTCTAGGATAGTCCGCTAAACTTAGACATGCAAACTCAATTTCATAAATGGCCGGCTGATTTAGGCCCAAATCCAAATCTGTACCTGCTCCTGAGCACACTAAGTATTGGAAAAGTACTCTTTTTGCCAGTATACCCTATGGAGGTTATCGTAGAGACACTACTATGGTATTTTCAGTTCTGTCTACAACCACAATGACCTTTCACATGAACTGGAGTCACCTGTGTTGCAGTTCTCCCTCTGCCACTTACAGAATGGTCATTTGGGACACATCCACTGTCTAGAATACTGCTGCAGGCACAACTATTTAGGACATCCTCTAAGATGTCCATGTCGGGTGTGTCCACTTTTCTGAAATTGTGCCTGAATTTGGACATAACCGGCCTTTTCGGATATGCTTTCACACAGACATCCCCGACTACACCTGGATGTCATTTCTAAAATGTGCCTTCACGTGAATGCTTACAATTTGCTCCAACTCTGATTTGCTCCACTCAACCTTAGTTCCAGAAGCATTCTCCAAATCCCTTAAAATCTCAAATGAATACTGAGTTCCATTCCCTCCATAGATAAATGACTGGACACAAGGACTCTACCCGGCACCATCATCAGCTCTCCTCTCCGGAGGATCGAGCCTCCTGCACCGGTAGGGACTGCGGCCAGCTGATCATCCTCTGCCCAATCGGGGCAGCCACGTGCTTTTAAATTTCGCCGCGACGGCAGGCGCCCACCACAAGGACTCCCCCCGGCACCATCATCAGCTCTCCTCTCCGGAGGATCGAGCCTCCTGCACCGGGAGGGACTGCGGCCAGCTGATCATCCTCTGCCCAATCGGGGCAGCCATGTGCTTTTAAATTACGCTGCGCTGGCAGGCGCCCACCACAAGGACTCCCCCCGGCACCATCATCAGCTCTCCTCTCCGGAGGATTGAGCCTCCTGCACCGGGAGGGACTGCGGCCAGCTGATCATCCTCTGCCCAATCGGGGCAGCCATGTGCTTTTAAATTTCGCCGCGCCAGCAGGCGCCCACCACAAGGACTCCCCCCGGCACCATCATCATCTCTCCTCTCCGGAGGATCGAGCCTCCTGCACCGGGAGGGACTGCGGCCAGCTGATCATCCTTTGCCCAATCGGGGCAGCCACGTGCTTTTAAATTTCGCCGTGCCGGCAGGCACCCACCACAAGGACTCCCCCCGGCACCATCATCAGCTCTCCTCTCCGGAGGATCGAGCCTCCTGCACCGGGAGGGACTGCGGCCAGCTGATTATCCTCTGCCCAATTGGGGCAGCCACGTGCTTTTAAATTTCGCTGTGCCAGCAGGCGCCCACGACAAGGACTCCCCCTGGCACCATCATCAGCTCTCCTCTCTGGAGGATCGAGCCTCCTGCACCGGGAGGGACTGAGGCCAGCTGATCATCCTCTGCCCAATCGGGGCAGCCACGTGCTTTTAAATTTCGCCGCACCGGCAGGCGCCCACCACAAGGACTCCCCCCCGGCACCATCATCAGCTCTCCTCTCCGGAGGATCGAGCCTCCTGCACCGGGAGGGACTGCGGCCAGCTGATCATCCTCTGCCCAATCGGGGCAGCCACATGCTTTTAAATTTTGCTGTGCCGGCAGGTGTGCCCGCGCCTGAGGGCCTCGCCAGAGGGCCCTTTGGCGTGGCCCTTAGATGGGGCACTAGAAAACAACCGTCCTTCCGTCATCCACGTCTGGTTCATCTCCTGGGACCACCTAACTCCAGGATTCGTTCACCAATAACAAGTCACCCCAGCTACTTCTCGATTACTTCTCATTTTTGGGTCATCAGGAATAGCACTGCTCATTGGTACATAGATCTACATAATCAAACAGCTGAGCTCCCTGGAGGTCGAGCTCGCTCCCACCTTCACACAGATGATCTGCTGACCACCGCAAGTATACTACAGCCAAATGAACTGTATGTAACTGTTATAGCACTGCCTGACTGATATACCTCATTGGTGATGCTTTCTCCAACTGTAAACTATCACTGTAGTACTGCTACTATTAGGTAATTAACCTGTGATGTTATTATCATTGCCTGACTGAACAGCCTGACTGAAAAACCTCACTGATAACCGCATTTCAATTTAATACTCTCCCATTAGTAGTGCTACCTCCTGCTATCTGCGGGCTCTCACATGTTACCTTTTTCTACCTACCGAAATAAAGTAACAAAGTGACAAATACCACTTTACTAAGGAAACAAACTTCACAACTAGTTACATAAGCTGTTTGCATTGCTGTGCACCGCTTTCTCTGCTGATTATTTCAGTGCACTCAAATAACTCCTCTTTAGCTGACCACGCTGCCTATAACCATGTCCCCCATCATGTATCAAATACCTCACCTAGTCCCCATTATGCTTATCGCATCGATCCCCGTCCTAACACTTGCCCTTGACCCTGGCATTAAGCAGATCCCTATCCTTTATGGCATGGGAAGATGCTCAATGGAACATCCCTGCCACTCCACCATGAGAACCAGAATACCCTGTTCACACCTCCTACATATCCCGTTGCTGCTCTCTGACAAGGACCCGACCGAGAGGCACAAGTCCAATCGTCTACTCAAGTGTGCCTTAATAAACGCCAGATCTATACGTTCCAAATGGCCTGCAGCTATTGATCTGATAACAGCACATAATCTTGACATACTGCTGATAACGGAGACATGGCTAACCGACAATGACAACGTCCTCATCAACCAGATGATTCCACCAGAATTTTCCATCTACGCCTGCCACAGATCTAACCAGAGAGGTGGTGGCACACTCATTCTAGCCAAATCGGTCCTCCAATTCAAACTGAGCAATACCACCAGCACACCACACCTTGATGCTCTTTCCATATCTAATAGGAGCTGTATGATCAATCTACTCTATCGAACTCTGTCACCCTCCCCAGAGGACCTTCCATCAATAATCAACATTGCATGTAACTCTCCTAACCCACAAGCCCCTAACTGGCTAGTGGGTGATTTTAACCTACCCTCGTTACAAACCTCACACTCCTCAGCATTCATTGAAGCCATGTGCCAATTAGGATATGAACAACTTATTGACACTCCCACCCATATCAAAGGAAGCACATTGGATTTAATTTTCGCTCCTCAAGCGGTACTCAACACATCTCAGAAGCTCCTGATCTCCATAACCCCTGTACCCTGGTCTGATCACAACTTACTCCTCTTTTACATCCCTACTGAACACCGCACCACTGACAGCAACAAAGCAGGTCGTCCCCCAAGTGCCCTTGAAACACGCTTCCGTCCTTTCAATAAGATTGAAGCCTTGGAGAAAATCCTACCTTCCCTCCACAAGGACTTACCTTCCCAAGAAGACCTAGTAGCCAACTGGGACAGCACATTGAAAGCCGCTGCCTGCATCCCTGCTACTAACAGGATCAAGACCAAGGGCAAACATAAACCATGGTTCTCCTCTGATCTACAAGAATCTCTCCTCCACCTGCGTAGACTTGAGAGACGCTGGCGTTCCTCCCAGTCTCCTGATGCACTCTGCTCATACAATTCATACTTACAAACCCATCGGAGGACGACAATGGGGAGAAGAAAGAAATACCACTCGGAAATACTAATGCGGTCCTTAAACAAGCCACATGACCTCTTCAACATTGTTAAATCCTTAACAGGTGATCCAACCACAACTCAACCACCTATGCCACACCCTCAAGATTATGCCGAATACTTACAATCAAAAATGATACAGACTAGTTTGATCCTCACAGCACCAGCACCATCCACTCCACAAACTGTGACCCAACTAGCCACGCTTGACAATTTCTCTCAGGTATCCAACAAAGAGATCGAAGAAATCATAGCAGCTATTAATTTAACTACCGCACCTAATGACCCCTGCCCAGCCAGATGGATCAAAGAACTACGACATGAACTTAGCCCAACTATAAGCAAGATCATCAACTATTCCTTCTCAACTGGATCCTTCCCACAGAGCCTGAAGCATTCATCCATCCGCCCACTCCTGAAGAACAGCAAGCTAGACCCAACAAAAGTCGAATCTTTTAGACCTATCTCAAGTATCCCTCTACTAGCAAAAATCATGGAAAAAGTAGTTCAGCGACAAATACAACAAGATGTTGACTCTGAAGCTCCCCTGGACCCCTCACAACACGGTTTTAGAGAAGATCATGGTGTTGACACCCTCCTCACAACCCTCTTCAATAACCTAATCATAGGCATTGACAATATCCACCAAGCGTTCATTCTCATTTTTCTCGACATAGCCGCCGCATTTGATTCGGTAAACCACAATACCCTCCTACAGCACCTCCAAGATAAGGGCATCCAAGGTCTAGCCCTGAACTGGTGCAAATCTTACTTATCCGAAAGACAGCAGCAAGTCAGAACAGGTGAAGCAATATCTGATTCATTCCCCCTTAAACAAGGTGTCCCTCAGGGATCCTCCTTGTCCGCACTAATGTTCAATATCTATATGCAACCAATCTGTGATTTGATACGTACCTTCAACATTCAATGTCTTGCATATGCCGATGACATTCTGATGTATGCTCCATTCAACGTAAAACAACCAGATTATGCATCAATAGTTCATTGCTTTCAAGCTGTATCAAACTGGCTCCTCAAACAGAATCTACGTATAAACCACAACAAAACAGACGTTCTATTCGTTACACGTAATCTAACATTCATACCCCCTGCCTCATTACAGGTAAACAACATTGAGCTGAAGGCACAACCCACAATCCGATACTTAGGGATTACATTAGATCAGCGGCTTGATATGTCAGCACACATCAAGAAAGTAACGAACGCAATTTACCACAAGATTCGATCCCTACGTAACCTCCGACCTCTACTTGACTACTCCGACTTCCGCACTATCTTCCAAGCCTTGGTATTACCACACCTGGATTTTGCCAATATCATTCTACATGGTCTCCCTCAATCTACTCTAAACCCCCTCCGCCTGGCCATGAATGCAGCCGCAAGAATTCTCGTAGGTGCTCCACGCTCAGAGCACACAACTCCAATACTGAAGAGTTTACACTGGTTACCCATCCAGGCCAGAACCCTATATAAAACCCTGGTCATGACCTTTAAAGCCTCAAAGAGCCCATCTCTATCACCTATCAGCAATATCATACATGTCACTCAAGCTAACAGATCCAGGAGATCTGTGACATTGAACTCCATTGACCTTCCGAAACTCCTTACGAAATGCTCTAAATCAACAGCCTCTAGAGCCTTCTCATTGCGCCCAGAGCCTGGAATGCCCTTCCACCCGAAATCAGAGCCATCACAAGCCTAATGACGTTCAGAAAGGCCTTAAAATATCATCTGTTCCTAATATACTACCCTGAAGCTACTCCGAATGAACATAACCCTCATACTGGTCTTTCCCACTTTACCCCAGTAGAAAATGGTTAATCATGCTGGTTCATACCTGCACACTCTACCCTTACCGTATTTATACTGCACTTGTGATTTATTTATTTACCACTACCATGTAATTAATAATTACCATTTACTTGCGATTTATGTATTTACTACTATCATGTAATTAACCAAAAATATACCATGTATAGTTAACCTTGCTTACCGCCACATTTTTGTATATAGTTAACCCTGTTTACTGCCAAGTTTTTGTACCCTGTTCATTGTAAAAAAACAATGCTGACCGTATCATTGTGTTTTAAATTTGTTCATATGTAAACCGCACTGATTAAAAGAGTGCGGTATATAAGAAATAAAAATAAATAAATAAATAAATAAAATAAATTTCCTTCCTATAAACCCTCATATGATCCCTATACCTATCCAAATTCTCCCTGGACAGCTGCTTTTCCCATCTCCTTTCCAACCGTCTACCTATCTGCTTCAACAAGCATGGCTCAGGGGGAAACCAAACTGCCCTGCTTCTTTCAGAATTCAATATCCATTCCTCCAGGGCAAATTTACCTGAAACAATCCTAAACTTATCATTCCACATGAGAATATGTTCATCCAAATCTTGCCCGTGCAAATCAGCAAATCCCAACTCCACCTTTCTTGCTACAGCTTTCCTTTTCACATTTCTCCATTTCCTCCTTTCCACAATCTTCTTCCTGTTATTTCCTCCTTTACAGTCCATAATTAAATGTTCCTGAATCAAATAATGGTCTGTCCAAAGGAAGCTATTCTCCCTCATCCCCTCAATTCTAATATCTTGAAATTTTGACCCCTTTTATGCGTTGGGGATGATGCCATCTGACATAACTGTAAATCCTTAAGTAAACACAAGGCGGTTTCCTCCTCTTTCCTCCTCTTCTTACCCTGAAAATGAACAAAATCTCCCAAGACTAATAAACTCTTCAATGTAGGCACAGCCTAAGATATAAACTCTCATAAACTCGTGAGGGTCTCACTACTGGGCAGAGGTGCCACATAAGCTACAATAAATCCCCATCCTCCTGAGGATCTTGCTAATAAATGTTCATACCCATCTACTACAAATTTATAAACTATTTTCATACATAAAACTACTTTCTACATTGAGTGATTATATAATTAGGCCATACCTAAAACTGCGTGCAGTGCAAGCCAGCATGCACCTGTGTAGTAGGCGTGCATCGGGACAGAGTTGTGATTTATGTGAATATTTTATAAAATGGGTGCATAAAATATGCATTAATATTTACAGCTGCTATTGAGCGAACATAATGTCTGCACCTTGAATGTACTGTAAGTGCTATTGCTGATGTATTTATGCTAGTATTTTGTAAAGTTGTATAGATGCATATGTGTCTTTATAAAATAGCATGAATACTAGGCACCTTCCTGCTGGCTTAACCTAGGCACCTGTTATGAAATAGCCCTCCAAGTTTTGTGACCATTTGTAATCCAAAAACTTTATGAAAAAGCATCCCACCCTCCTTCCCTGTTCCTCTTCTTACAACATTGATAGACAAATAATCTGTATGACAGCAAACTAACAAGGAGAGAGTATCCCCATTCTCAATCTCTGTTTCTGTGAAATCCAGTGAAGATAACTCAGAATCTCTAACAAGTCAAACACCTGTACCAATTTATTAACTACAGAATGCACATTCACTATCCCAATCTCATGCCCCCTTCTCACACTTACTACCATATACTTCCCATCCTAGGGAGGTCCCTATGATATCTTCCCCGGTTATCACTGAACCGATCCATAGAATGGCTATGGACATTGTCGGTCCTTTAATTAAAACTCCCCTGGGGTTTCAGTATATTTTAGTGGTTATTGACCAAGCAACAAGATTTCCTTGGGCCATGCCACTACGCAGCATGTCAGCGAGGGCTGTGGCGGGTGAACTCATAAAACTATTTTGTGAAGTTGGTTTCCCTCGCGAAGTCCTCACGGATCGAGGAAGCAACTTCATGTCCAAATATTTAGCACAGGTTTGGGAGGCATATTAAGACCTCAGCCTATCATTCCCAAACGAATGGTCTTGTAGAGAGACAAAACCAGACTATTAAAAGAATGTTACGCCGCAGTCTGGAAGGAGATATGGCTAATTGGGACACAATGCTCCCATTTGTCCTCTATGCCTGTAGGGAGAGGAAACAATCATCCCTAGGGACAGCGCCATATGAGTTGATGTACGGCCGATCACCCCGTGGGGTATTAGACATCCTGAAAGAGCAGTGGGTAGAACCCGACATAAAAGAGGTAGGAGTACCCGAGTTTCTAAAGGACTTAAAAGGCCGCTTACACCGCACCTCACAGGTCGCGGAGGTTAATTTAAGGGGCAGTCAAATAAAGCAGAAGTCCTATTATGACCGTGGCACACAGCCACGCCAGTTGGCTGTGGGTGACAAAGTTGTAGTGATGGTAGCGGGGCCAGACCCTAAATTCGAAAGCCAATGGAAAGGGCCTTGTAGGGTAGTGCGGCCTGTGGGACCAGTTTCTTATCTTGTTGAAAGTAGAAAAGGACGCCAACAAGTCTACCACATCAACGTTTTGAAGCCCTGGCATGATAGGGTAGCTTTGTCCCATTTAGCCACCATAGTCCCCAGTATAGAAGTTGCGGAAATGACACAAAACATTGCAGAATCCCTGAGCCGTATCACATGCTGTGCCCCTGGTCAGAAGCCAGCCCGTGATATCTTAAGGGGGGGGGGGGGATCTGTGATGAAGATGTCCCTTCAGAAGAAATGGACGTTGAGGAAAATCCTGAGAGCAGAGCTAACTCACACAGGATTTCCAAAACTGACCTGAAAAAAATACAGTTCTCTGCTGAGCCGAAGACACACCCCAGTCCAGGGGAGGAGTTAGGCTTCAGCTCTGATTGGGCACACCCAAGGGAATGGCAGGGAATGCCGGGATTTGAAGCCCTTTTTAAAACCTCAGAGAAGAGAGAGAAGGGAGTGAAGGCGGTGAAGGAGAAGAAGAATGAACAGGTTGTTGTTGTAGAGAGGACCACGGAGAATATCCCAGAGGATAGCGTGGGGAAAGATATCCAAGTCCAAAAGAACCTTGTGAGAGGAGTGTCGAGTGCTGAAACCCTAGAAGCAAGGAGAAGAGCACTAGGACCTTGTGAGAAGACAGAACCCTGGAAGAGCCAGCCTGGGAGTCCAACGTACCCTGCAAGAAACTCTTACTGCCGGGTAAAGCCTAGACCTAGCCAGCCTCAAGAAAGCAGCACGTGGAGAAAAGGTACTTCTAATGCCAACAAGCAGTGCTATAAAGACAGAGAACTACAGCCTGGAGAAAGTTTTCCTAAGAGAAGTTCTTTTATAAATGCCTCTAAACAAGGTAAAGCACAATTTCCTGATTTGTATGCTTGGATGAAGAAACCTTCATATAGTGCTGAACTGTGCAAACCTAACTTTGCTACCGACGTAGATAGATAGTGAGTGGGGGAAGGGCGTAACCCTTGCCAATAACTATCCACCAGATGAAAAGCAAACACAGGCTGAATTGCTACTGAAGGAATTTCAGAAGTTCCTGGAGCTGAAGTCAGGGCAAAATAAGGAACCTGATATGGACAGTAATTCTGTTAGTTCAGAAGAATACATGCAGGTAGAAAGTTCTTTGCCTATCTTGAATCCTGAGCCTTGTGCCATAGATTGCTCTTTCTGCTATATTGAATAACAGTTTAAAGAAGCACATAAGTTTTATATGAAGAGAATATAAAACGTTGGCTTTTCTTGATGTTTAATCGTAAGAGTTCCTGATTGTGTTCACCTGTTTCCAAGTCACGCTGTGAAGAGAACAGCTATTGATATAAAGCTGCAATATTTTCTAACAACCACATGAGGCAATGCTGAGTTAAGCTGCCGGAGTTTATGAAGAGCTGAGTTAAAGCCAATTTGATTTCACTGCTTCCTGAGTTCCTGTTTTCCTCTGTTTATCCTAAAAGTTTCACTTTTTGCGTTTGTTGCTTTGAGCTTTTGATGCGCTGGAAACTATCCCCAAGACAAATAAATTTTCTTGCTTGCCTAACCACATCTGGTCACGACTACAATTCTTCCCTAAGGAATATACAAGTGCACTACAGTTCCCAAGATTCATTGGGAACCGTGCCAGCTAATTCTTCAAGGGACAATATAAGGCCACTCCTGCCTGTAAGCTCTAGGGCGCAGGCAGGAGCGTCACAGTATGCCAATACTTCTTTTACAATATAGCTCCAAGTTATATGATCCTGTTCTCTGTATGTGCAAAGCTGTTCCCTTGGTCTTTGCAGAATTTGTTATTTGTAAACCGCACTGATATTGAAGAGTGCAGCATAGAAAAACTGTTAAATAAATAAAAAATAAATAGTGTGAGGGAGGAAATACAAACGACTTAATTGGGAGGGGTGAATTGATCTGTCAGGGAAAGGCAAAAGTAGCAGCAGAAGTTGGGTAGAAGAAAGCAGTGTAGCAAGAAATGTGCTGGGAACATTCACATCTCTGTACCTTCTAGAGTTCTGACATGTCTTTTTGAGACGTGACAAATGGAAACATACTCAATATTCAAGGTGCCATTAGACCATATAACAATACAGGGACCTTTTTCATCTATTTTTTTTTCTGAATATTTCCTAGTCTGTTAATTTATATGACTTCCACACAGTGAACTCAGCATTTCAGAGTGTTTTCCACAATGACTCCAAGATCTGTTTATTGAGTAGTGTCTCCTAGAATGGAACCTATTAATCTATAGTTTGGATTTTTCTTCTGTGTGCATCACTATAAATTTGTCCAAATTAAATTTCATCTGCCATTTTGATGGCCAGTTACTCAACACCATCAGGTTCTGTTGTAATTCCTCATACAGTACTTGGCTTGCATTTTCGCCAATTTGAATAAATCTATGTCCTCTGCAAATTTGATCATCTCACTTTTTTATCCCTTTTCCAGATCATTAGTATGTTAAACACTTGTCCCAGCACCGATCTTCTGTGCAAATCAAACAAAGGTTATTGGAGTAATAACTCCAAATGAGTTGGTATGCCAGGCTCCATCTGTTCCCTGTTCAAATCTGAGCTAAAAACTCATTCTTTGAGACTGCTTTTAGATCCCAATCTCCTTAGTCTCCTGTTCATCTCCTATGTGTTTCCTTAGCAATCCACTAGATATATCCTAGTCCTCCAGTTGTGTTGTTTGTCTTGACTAGATTGTAAGTTCTTATGGGCAGGGACTGTCTCTTACATGTCTCTGTACAGCACTGCGTACCCCAAAGTTGCAGAATCAGTGACCACAAGGAAGCGAAGGGTAGTGGTGGTTGGAGACTCTGTTCTGAGGGGTACTGAGGCATCCATCTGCCAACCAGACTTGATGTCCAGAGAGGTATGCTGTCTACCTGGTGCCAAAATCCAAGATGTTACGGAGAGTTTGCCGAGAATCATAAAGCCCACTGATTATTACCTAATGTTGCTAATCCATATTGGAACAAATGATACTGCCAGGTATCCCTCAGAACGTATCAAAAGTGACTTCATGGCTCTGGGACAGAGGGTGAAGCAGTTAGGTGCACAGGCGGTGTTCTCTTCAATCCTCCCTGTTGAGGGTAAAGACCAAGGCAGAGAGGCTCGCATCCTGGAAATGAATGCATGGCTGCATGGATGGTGTCATCAAGAGTGTTTTGGTTTCCTAGACCATGGGATGCTGTTCCAAGGGTTGCAGAGCAGAGATGGCATCCATCTGTCCAAGAAAGGTCAACGCGTCTTTGGTAGTAGACTGGCTAATCTACTGAAGAGGGCTTTGAACTAGATTCGTTGGGGATGGGTGAAGAAAGCCCCCAGGTAGGGGATACATTAAATACTTTTATGGAAATGGGTAACAGGGGTAACATATGGAAAGCAGTGTCTATAAATGCCCGTAGCATGGGAAATAAGATCCCTGATGTTGAAGCTTTGGTGGGAGTGGCTGACTTGGATTTAGTGGCAGTTACAGAAATATGGTTCACAGAAAACCATGATTGGGATGCAACTATACCTGGCTATACTTTATTCAGAAAGGACAGGGTAGGAAGAAGGGGAGGAGGAGTAGCATTATATGTAAAAACTACTATTAAAGCTTTGGAATTACAGAGCTTTAAAGGGAGAGAGGAGGCATTGTGGGTTAAACTAGAAAGAGGGAAAGATAAATCTATTTGCATTGGTGTGATATACAGACCTCCCTCACAAGAGGAAGAGGTGGACAGAGAGTTAATTGAAGACATATGCAGCATTGCTAGGAAAGGGGAAGTGCTACTGATAGGAGATTTCAATATGCCAGATGCTGATTGGCACATTCCTGCTGCAGTATTATCTAGAAGTAAGGAGATCCTGTATTCTCTACAGGGAGAACTATTCAGGCAATTGGTAACAGACCCCAAACATGAAGGGGCCATACTGGACTTGGTGCTTACCAATGGTGAAAGTGTTTCTGATTGTAGTGGGAGATCATTTTACATCCAGTGATCACCAGATGGTGTGGTTCAGTATTAGAACTAGGGCTGTTAGAATCCATTCAAAGGTGAGGATCTTAGATTTTAGGAAGACTAACTTTGCCAAGATGGGCCAATACCTCAGGGAGTTGTTAGTGGGATGGAAACAGCTGGGGGATATAGAAAAACAGTGGGCAAAACTGAAAGGGGATATTTTAAGGGCAACCAACCTTTTTGTTAAAATGGTAAATAAAGGTTAAAGGAAAAGGAGACCACTATGGCTTTCAAAAGAAGTAGCAGAAAAAGTGAAGAAAAAGAGGGAGGCCTTCATGAAATACAAGAGATCACAGAGAGAGGAAGACAGGCATCTATATTTGGAAAAACTTAGAGAAGCTAGCAAAGTAATCAGGAAGGCAAAGATTCAAAAGGAGGAGGAAATAGCCAATGTAATAAAATGGGGGGATAAGACATTTTTCAGATATGTTAGTGAGACATTTTTCAGATATGTTAGTGAGAAGAGGAAGGGCAATAGTGGTATTGTCAGAGTCAAGGGTTCAGGGGAGAAATATGTAGACGTTGATAAGGATAAAGCAGAATTGCTTAACAAATATTTCTGTTCTGTGTTCATAGATGAAGAACCAGGAGCAGGACCTCAGAAAACACCCATAAACGGGAACAGAAGTGAGGGACATCTTGAACAATTTTCAGAAGACTGTGTTCGTGAGAAACTAGCTCAACTTAAAGTAGACAAAGCGATGGGACCGGATGGGATACACCCTAGAATACTAAGGGAACTTGGGGACGTTCTAGCAGCTGACTGACCTTTTCAATGCCTCGTTGCAGTCAGGAGTGGTGCCAAAGGACTGGAGAGAGGCTCATGTGGTGCCTTTACACATAAGCAGAATTAAGGATGTAGCTGAAAACTACAGGCCGGTTAGTTTAACTTCGGTGGTGAGTAAATTATTGGAAACGCTGCTGAAAGAGAAAATAGTGAGGTTTCTGGAGTCCAGCAGATTACAGGATCTGAGGCAGCATGGATTCATCAGAGGCAGGTGTTGTCAGAAAAATCTGATTGATTTCTTTGACTGGATGACCAGGGAGATGGACCTAGGGAGAGCCCTAGATGTGGTGTATTTAAATTTCAGTAGAGCCTTTGACACTGTTCCTCAAAGGCGACTTATAAACAAACTGAGCACCCTAGGGATGGACCCTAAAGTTACTGCTTGGGTTAGAAATTGGTTGGGTGGGATGCAACAAAGAGTACAGGTAAATGGAGCTCACTCTGAGGAGAAGGATATTACCAGTGGTGTGTCCCAGGGATCTGTCCTTGGTCCGATTCTTTTTAACATCTTTGTTAGTGATATAGTAGAAGGGCTGTCGGGTAAGGTTTGTCTCTTTACGGATGATACCAAAATCTACAATAGAGTAGACACCCAGGAAGGTGTAGATAACATGAGGAGGGATCTAGCTAAGCTTGAAGAATAATCTAGAATTTGGCAGCTGGGATTTAATGTTAAAAAATGTAAGGTCATGGATTTGGGCTGCAGCAATCCAAGGGAGTAATATAGTATAGGGGGTGAAGTACTTTTATCCACTAAAGAAGAGCGGGACCTAGGCATGGTTATGCCTGATGATCTTAAAGTACATAAACAAGTAGAAAAGGCAACAGAAAAAGCTAGAAGGATGCTTGGGTGCATACAGAGAGGAATGGCTAGCAGAAAAAAGGAGGTGATAATGCCTCTGTATAAGTCTTTGGTGCAACCTCATTTGGAGTATAGTGTGCAATTCTGGAGACAGCACCTTCAAAAGGATGTGAACAGGATGGAGTCGGTGTAGAGGGTGGCTACTAAAATGATTAGTGGTCTTCATTATAAAGCATATGAGGAAAGATTTAAAGATCTTAATATGTACACCTTAGAGGAAAGGTGGGATAGTGGTGATATGATTGAGATGTTTAAATACCTCCATGACATAAATGTTCAGGGAGAAAGCCTCTTTCAATTGAAAGCAAGTTCTGCTATGAGGGAACATGGGATGAGGGTGAAGGGAGATAGATTCAGGAGTGATATGCGGAACTATTTCTTTACGGAAAGAGTAATGGATCCATGGAATAGTCTCCCAGTGGAGGTTGTAGAGATGAGGACAGTAACTGAATTCAAAAAAGCATGGGAGAAACACAAAGGTAAAAAGGGGACTGTTGTAGTTGTTGATATGGAAGGACAGACTAGATAGGTCATGTGGTCTTTTTCTGTCGTCATATTTCTATGTTTCTATGTTTGTATACAAATGATAAGTAGTAACAGTAATTTTGCAAATAGTAATCAGATCTCCAGAGACGGTGAAATTGTAAACACAATGATTCCAAAAGAAATTACACCACAATTTTAGATGACTTCTATTATATTTTAACCAATCACATTGTAAGCGGGAAAAGACCTCGTTGACCAAAAAAAGTCTGAAAATCACCTGACTACGAAAGATTCACCATCACAAATCATAAAAACCCTCTCTATATAAGCATTAAGAAAATGCTATTGTTCTCAAAACAAAAAATATTAACAAATCATTAGTCACTCATCTGAAAATGCCATTTTCTCTGCTGCATGCAATCACACTGCTTTGCTTGGAAAACAAGAACACGTGTTTGCCTTTAGACTTTCTTTTCTACCAAATATGCACTATGATGCTGTTCAATATAGAGTTGAATTTGAAAAATTTCTTTGGTAATTGAGTACTGAACTTCTTTTTTTTCAAGATTCTGCTAGTGTAGTAAAGTAGAGAGGCTTGAACATTAAATTTACTTGGACACCGACTGGTCCTTTAAATCCTGTTCTTATTATTTTTAAGAAGGTGACTGAAAGAAATCGCCACATTGGAAAATGAGAAGAGTAAAGACTTTGGAAACTCATTAAGGAAGAGCAAGAGCATTAAAGGATTTAAGAGGGTCATGAAATTGTTATCAAAAAAGTGGATAAGGGAAGAGTAACGGATAGTAAGTATAGTTCGGAAATCTATAGACAATTAGCGGATGAAGATCCTACTCCTGGTTTAAGAAACAAGATTCAAAGTATCACTGATAAAGCTTCAGAATTGGGTTTTACTCCAAAAAAGGGCACTTTTTTAAAATCCAGAGTCCGATTATTCCTGTGTTGTATAAATTGCCCAAGATTCACAAATGGTTGCTGGATCCTCTGGGATGTCCACTTGTTTCAGCTTTATCTATGTACAGTATATAGGCACCTTCTTAAGACTTAATTTTAGTTACCTTGGATGTTAATTCCCTCTATATTAATATACCTCAAACTGAAGCATTAGAAGTTGTGAAGGAACTAATCATCCATCTCCACATGCAGAGTTTCTTTCAAGTTCACAGTGTCTTTAGTTTTGATAGCATTGAAGAATATTTTTTTTAAACTTTTCAACAAATTTATTTATGGTGAAATTCAAGAAAGAATGGGTTATCCAGTCCCCTTCTGAGAGTCGTATAGTCGACTGGCATCGATATATCAATGACATTTTCATGCTGTGGAGAGGGAATGAAGAACACAAAGTTTACATAAGTACTTAAACACTTGTGATAAAAAAAATACATTTTTCAATGCATTACGATTGCTGTAAAATCTCACACCTACTGACTTACAAGTGTATTCATTCTTCAGCTCCTTGCTACCTTTCCTCTCTTATCACTCTTTACATCCCACCTCTGAAACTCTACTCCTCTAGCAGATCCCTTTTATCTGTGCCCTTCTCTGCCAATGCAACACCTGACTTCCCTCATTCCATCTTGCTGCTCCACATGCTTGGAACAAACTACCCGAGTTTGTACGTGAGGCCCCATCTCTGACCCTATTCAAATCCAGGCTAAAAACCCACCTTTTCGAGGCTGTGTTTGAATGCTGATTTCCTTATTCTGCTGCTTATCACTTAGCGGTATCTTGCTGTTCCCCTTGAATTACCCTAGTCCTCAGTTGTTGTGTGGCCTCTCTTAATTAGAATGTAAGCTCTGATGAGCAGGGACTATCTCTTACTTGTACATGTACAGGGCTGCTTATGCCTTGTAGCGCTATTCAATTGATAAATAGCAGCAGTAGTAGTAATTTTTAGACATCAAGATAACGGATCAGGGAAAATGGCTTTTGTATCTCTGTGTTTAAGAAGCCCACTAATTGCAAAATGTTGTTATGCTATTCCAGTGGTTTATGGTTTATTTGCTTCTTAATATATACCACTTCTTGAGCAGATCAGCGAAGCGGCTTACCATAAAATAATCAAGTCAGAAAACAACTACAAATTAATACAGGGAAGAGGCAATAAAAGAAATGAAAGAGCAAGGAGAGTGCAATTGTTACATGAGTCACCGCTTCTCACACAGTTCCATACAGAGCTTCGGGAAAACCTTAACAGAGCATGAAGCACAGCTTCAAACCATCCCCAACTCGTCCTCAAAAGCTAACTTGAATAGATGGGCTTTAAGGCCCAGCTTAAAGACCTAAATGAGGGCTCAGTGTGTAGGTCTGGAGGCA
Source organism: Ichthyophis bannanicus (assembly GCA_033557465.1). Taxonomy (NCBI): domain Eukaryota; kingdom Metazoa; phylum Chordata; class Amphibia; order Gymnophiona; family Ichthyophiidae; genus Ichthyophis; species Ichthyophis bannanicus. The sequence goes on from CM066033.1 coordinate 1,224,551,340, forward strand.
GATCGTTCCATAAGATGGGAGACACAAAGAAAAAAAGCAGAGCATCTTATGCTTTCCAATCTTGCTCTGGTAACTGAGGGAATGTTTAAATGATTACAACAAAGGGATCGAAGAACTCTCGCGAGGGTGTAGTGAAATAGTCAATGCCAAATATGGTGGAGAATCAGATTATAAGGCTTCATGTGTAAGTATGAGAATTTTAAACTTAACATGATAAAGAACTGGAAGCCAATGTTGTTGAAACAGTAGGGGGGTAATGTTATCAAATTTGGATGCATGACAAAGAATGCACACTGCAGTGGTCTGGATCGACTGAGGACGCTTTAGTTCGGACTGAAATAAGAACGGAATAGATGGTGTTACAGTAATCAATATGTGAAATAATATGACTAAGGGCAAGAGTATGTTGGGTGGCAGTATCCAGGAAAGCACGAATAGCCCAAAATTGACGCAGGTCTAGAAAGGAGGTTTTGACTATTGAACTGACTTGTGCATATCTGATGACTTTAAGATTAGTTTACAGTACTCACAGTTTGGAAGAATGTGCAACACTACGCAACACTATTATGAGGGAGCAGTTGGTTTGGCACAAAATATATATAATAAAGGTTATCCTTATATGGTGCAGAAACAAACATGCAAAAGACCTTTATGGAACCATTGTGAAGCTTTGCTGACTAATACACCTGCGAGTACTTTTGAAGATGAAATTGCTACATTTTAAGATGCCAACAGCATATTTTACTTTTCTATCTGTTTTTGAGAATAAACATATTAGGTTAGCTTATACTACAAATTGAAATCTTAAAGGAAATTCTAGAAGATCTGTCCAAGTGCAATCTGGGACGTCTAAGCCAGAACGTCTGAAAAAATGCAGGCATGTCTAGGTGCAGACATGATTTCATAAACTTGGATGTGCCCGATAGGGACATCTGCAGGGCATCAACTTAGATGCTCACAAAATTGTATTTCAGAACCCAGATGTCTACGATAGCATAATGCTCGAGGCCGCGGGCCGGGTCCCGTGGCCGTCAGTAACCTGGGCCCGGGCCCGGCCTCGGCCTCCAGCACGTGACGGAGTTGCGTGAGGGGGGGGGGAAAGCGAGTGAGGCCATAGGAGTGCGGCTTTTGAAATCGCTCCTTCGCGATGAAGGAGCGATTTCATTGGCCCACGTACTGAGGGGGGGCGGAGCAGTGTCGGCGAAGAGCCGCGTGGCTGTCCCCTTTTTGCCGCGGCTCCTTGTGAAGCGGACGCGTTTTGGTTTTCGGGTGTCGGGTCCTTGGCGGTTCGCGGCCTTAGGAGTTGGCCCGGTGAGTTGGGCAGATCGGCGGGTGCATCGGGGGCTGGTTGGTGGGGGGGTGCTCCGTGCGGTGTGCGTCGGCTGGAGGGCAGCTGCAGTACTTTGCTGGCTAAGGTGGGATTGGGGCAGCTTATATTTATTTCACTTATAAGGGTGCAGCCAGTTTACCCAGGCAGGGCAGGGGCACGCAGCTTTCCGGTGGGGGGTTAAGGGCATGGCACGTCAGGGTGTTCAGGCTAAGGGGCGACAGCAAAGGGGGGCCTCGGCTGTCAGGGCTGGGGGGGGCACGAGAGAGTCGCGGGGAGCATGTGCAGCCCAGGGGGCCAGGGCAGGCAGTGGGAGTTTGCGGGGGGCAGGCGGAAGAGCAGGGAAGCGGGGGACAGGGTCTGGGAAGCGGGGGTCTTTGCCTACTTCAGCGGGCGGATTGCCGGGTCTGGGGGGGCCCGGGGGTTCATCCGCGGAGGGGCCTGGGACAGGGGAGACTGGTGGGGTGTTGGGCGGGGTTGGGGGAGGGGGCGTTGCAGACCGGGGAGTTGCACGGGGGTTGGTGGGGGATGGGGGGGAACGGATGGGTGGTGGGGGGGGGAGGGGTGGGTTCCAGACCCGGGCCTCAGCCCCGCTGGGGTGTCCTGTGGGCCGGGTGGCGCGGGAGCCTATGGGCCCTTTCCGCAGGGGAGGGGGAGGCCGGGCGTGTGTGGTGAGGGGTGGGCGGGCTGGTCCCCTGTGTCTGGACAGCCCATGAGCATGGGCCCTTGGGGGGGTGGGGGCTGGGGGGGGGGACTGGTGGGGGGCCAGTTTCCAGAGTGGCGGAGGACAGCTTCCCTGGGGGCAGGGGGCTGGGCGGCCGGGGGGTTAGGTACCTCGGGGGCGCAAGGGGCGGGAGCCGGGTGGGGGATGGGGCATTATGGGATGGCTTCTCCGGGTGTTGGTGCTCCTCTTCCTCTGTGTGCGGGTTCTTCTCTCCCTCTGCAGGTTCCCGTGAGTGCGGTTGCTGCCCCGCCAGCGATGTCGCAGAGCGTGGACCAGACCTGTTCGACCTCGGCGGAGCTGACTGGTTCGACCTCGGCAGAGCAAGCTGTAGCAGGTGAGTGTCCCGGGACTACGGTGGGCGGTGTCGGGGGGTTGTTGCCGTCGGGTGAGGGGACGCCGCTTGCGCGCAAAGCCAAGGCGAAGCGGAAACACAGGCGTCATCGTAGGCGGAGCGCGTCATCATCGTCTTCGTCATCGTGGTCATCGGATAGTTCCTCGGCTGCCTCCACGGTCGGGCCGCGAGCAGGTGAAGGGGCGGGGTCCTCGGTGGTGCGGTGCGCGGAATTGTGGGAGAGTGTTCCACGCAAGTTGCGGCGGCGGATCGTGAAGCGGCGTTACATTGATATTTTCCGGCTACTGGAGGGGAGGAAACGCTCGGGGGAGAGTAGGAAAAAACGTAAGGAGGACGAAAAGGCGGGGAGGGTGCGAAAGGTCTCCCGGAACACCTTAAATTGGACCCGGGCCTTTTTGCGTTTGGCGAGCGTATGGGGGCATGAGGACCCGAGTCGGTACGGTGAGCTGCTGGCTTATGCCGACGCTATTTTGGCGGCGTCCCAGGTGCACGAGGGTTGGGCCTGGCTTAATTACGACGAGGAGTTTCGTGATATGATGGAGGAGAACCGGCAACTGTCGTGGGGAATGAAGGATATTAATCTTTGGCTGACGCAAATGTCGGCCAAAAAGGGCGGGACGGGGGGGGCACAGGTCAGGTTAGGGCAGTGGGCAATGCGGCTGCGGTGGGTTTTCGGTCCTTTCGGGCAGTGGGCTCGGTGCCCAATACGAGCAAAAGCGGAGCGAGCGGACCCGGAGGGGATCTGTGCTGGCGCTTCAATAAAACGTCCTGCCCATTTCCGGACTGCAAGTTTCGGCACGCCTGCTTGCTCTGCGGTGCCGGTCACTCGGCCGCCAAGTGCAGCCGACGAGTGGTGCCAGGCGCTCCGGTTGCGGGTAAGTGAAGGGTTTAGCGGGGGGCTGGCGCCTACCCCCATTAGGATTCAGGCGTTACAGCCGTGGCTGGAACTCTACGCGAGTACCAGACACGGCAAGGCGGGGGCCATGTTGTGGGCGGGTTTTTCTGAGGGCTTTCGTATCCCATTTCACGGGGAGGTCCGGGAGTTGACGGCTGGGAATGCTAGCTCGGTGCTACGGCTGGCTGAGGTGGCCCGCGCGAAGATTGCGGCGGAATGCGCACTGGGCAGAGTCGCCAGACCATTCGACCGGCCACCCTTTTCACCGTTTATTGTTTCCCCGCTGGGGGTTATCCCAAAAAAGGAGCCTGGGCATTATCGGCAGATACATAATCTGTCCTGCCCCCTTGGGGCCTCGGTGAACGACCATATCCCACGGGAGTTGTGCTCGGTGCGCTACACATCCTTCGATGAGGCTTTGGAGCTGGTACGCCAGTGCGGGAAAGGGGCATTGTTGGCGAAGGTGGACATCGAATCTGCCTTTAGGCTGTTGCCAGTTCACCCGTCTGCCTTTCCATTGCTGGGATTTCGTTTTGACGCTCAGTATTATTACGACAAGTGCATGCCAATGGGTTGTGCGATCTCGTGTGCGTACTTCGAGGCCTTCAGCTCGTTTTTGCTCTGGGTGATGGTGCGGAGGTCGGGGCGCCATACTATCGTGCATTATCTGGACGATTTTTTGTTCGTGGGGCCTGCGCAATCCACAGTGTGTGAATCCTTGCTGGGGCTGTTCCTGGGACTGGCGGCGGAGTTTGGCATCCCTTTGGCAGCGGGTAAGACGGTGGAGCCAGTGACGTGTCTTTCCTTCTTGGGGATTGATATCGATTCGGTGGAGTTTGTGGTCCATTTACCTAAGGATAAAGTCGAGCGGCTGCGACTCTTGGTGGCAGAGGTGGGCTCCGCCTCGAAGGTGACTTTGACGGATCTTCAGGTATTGGTCGGCCACTTAAACTTTGCTTGTCGTGTCATTGCAATGGGGAGGCCGTTTGCGCGGAGGCTGTCCCTGGCTATGGCCGGGGTGCGCTGTGGGCATCATCGCATCCGGGTGACGTCTGGGATGCGAGCCGACTTGCGCGTGTGGGATGCTTTTCTGGCGGAGTATAACGGCTGCTCGGTGTTGCAGTCGGCGGAACTATCCAACCGGGATTTGGAGATGTTTTCTGATGCGGCCGGTAGCTCGGGTATGGGATTGTACTGCCGAGGTTCGTGGTGTGCGGCGCTGTGACCGGCATCTTGGACTGTGAGTGGGTTGACGCGCAACGTGACGTTCTTGGAGTTGTTCCCAATTGTGGTGGCCTTCTGGGTATGGCAGGATAGGTTGCGGGATAAGCGGGTAGTGTTCTGGTGCGACAACGCCGCGGTGGTGCAAGTCATCAATCGGCATTCGCCCAAGTGCCCGCGGGTGGCGGCGCTCATGCGGGCGTTTGTGTTGGCCTGTCTTCGTCTCAATGTCACGGCTTGGGCGCGCCACGTGCCAGGTGCTCAGAACGCTATTGCTGATGCTCTGTCTCGTTTTCAGTGGGAGCAGTTTCGGGCGTTGGCCCCGGGGGCGGACGAGACTTCGGCAGTGGTGCCGGAGCACCTTTGGAGGATTGGGACCCCGGAATGATCACTTTGTTGCGGTCCTCCTTGGCTCCAGGTACGTGGACGGCTTATCGGCGGGGGTATGCGAAGGTACAGGAGCTTTTATGGGGGAAAGGATGGAGGGGTGGTAGAGTTGGGGACGTCTTAGCGGGTTCTTTTATAGCGTGGGCGAAAGAGTGCGGGTGGTCCCGGTCGGCGGCGCGGGCGGCGTTGGCCGGTTTCTCCTTTTTCAGCAGGGCGGCGGGCTTGGGCAGCCCCGGTGCATCATATGTGGTTAAGCGGCTATTGGCCGGATGGGCATGAGCGCAGCTGCCGGTCCAGGATTGGCGCCGTCCCGTGTCTCATGATTTGCTGCTGCGCATCTGGGCTGTTCTGCCAGAGGTGGCGGCATCCCCATACGAGGCGGTGCTTTTTCGTACTTTGTTTGTCACGGCTTTCTTCGGGGCGTTCTGGGTTAGCGAGTTGGTCCCACGGTCCGGCAAACGGTGTGTGTGGGGGGGGGGTTTGCAGGTTCATCACGTGGACTTGAAGGAGTCGCTAGTACGGATATTTGTGGCCCACTCGAAGACCGACCCGCAGGGCCGCGGTCGGTGGGTGCTGTTGAGGGCAATTCCAGGGGTGGGCTCATGTCCGGTTCAGAACTTGGCGTCTTATGTTCGTCGGCGGCCGGATCTGGCCGGCTGTTTTTTCTGCCACTTGGACGGGTGCGCGGTTACCCAGTTTCAATTCACGGCGGTGCTACGCCTGGCCTTGCGGTGGTTGGGCTTGGATGAGCGGTGTTATGCGTCTCATCCCTTCCGGATAGGGGCAGCAACGAGTGCAGCTGCGGCCGGGCTTGGGGGTGAGGTGATTCAACGGATCGGGCAATGGCGATCCGGGGCCTACGAAGGGTATGTGCGCCTGGACCAATTGTGAGATGTGCTTGGGAGTGGAGTGGGGGGGGTACGGGGGGGTGCTAATGCTGTGTTTCCTTTTTCAGGTTTGCTGCAGGGCGGGCCTGCACGGAGTGACGCACTGGGCCCGCCGGGCGTATGGTGGATTCTGGGCCATTCATTCGTGTACTGGGCGGAGCGCAGAGCCTCGAGTCGCCCGCTGGGACCGCACCTGGGCTTGGTGTCCTGCAATTTTCAGTTGGTGTGGCTGGGCGAGCGTGGCATGCGCTGGTGGCAGCTCCTTCCATGGGTTCGGGAGCATGCGGAGCGACGGCAGCGGCCGGTTGGAATCCTGATACATCTTGGTGGGAATGATCTATCCAGCAGGACGTGCCGGCAGGTCATTCGAGCGGTGCAGCGGGACCTTCGGGCGCTGCAGGAGCAGTGGCCAGGTGTGGCAATCGTCTGGTCGGACATCATCCCGTGGCCGGCCTGCCTGTCCCAGCGACGTTGGTCGAGAGGGCTAGCCAAGGTCAACCGGCAGATTGGCCGTTGGTTGCAGCAGGCTGGGGGATGGCAGGTCCGGCACCGTTGGGCGGATCCCCAGTGCGCTGGACTGTACCGTACCGACGGGGTACATTTGTCCCCGGTCGGTCAGGACTTATTACTTAATGATTGGCAGGAAGCACTGGAAATGATTGGTCGCAGCTTTATGGGGGGGGGGCGGTGCGAGGATAGTGAATACCTCGCACCGGTGGCGGGGTAGAGAGCCAGTGCTCGCAGAAGCGGCGCGGGCTTGAACTGGTTTAGGAGCAGTGGGGGGCGAAGTGCTCCTCGGGGTGGGGCGAGACAGCCCGGTTGGGGGTCTCGGCCCGGTAGCGGGGGGTGGGAGCCGGCCTTTGCTACTAGTATGGCGAGGCAGGCGGCGGGGTTTGGGGGGGAGGAGGATGCTCCGCCTTGCTACTAAGATGGCGGGTGGGGGCATCGTCCGGCAAGGGGGTGTGGGGCTGGGTTATGTTGGAATGTTGTATATTCAGGCCCGTGTTGGGCCGGTTGTTACAGGTTGTAAATAAAGCTGCGACCAAAGTTTGTACCAAATACTGTTGTTGGTTTATTTGTGGGGAAACTTATGATGGGGTTCTAAGACTGGGTAAAGGAGGCGAGGAGGGCCTCCGGGATACCAGAGTTAATGCTCGAGGCCGCGGGCCGGGTCCCGCGGCCGTCAGTAACCTGGGCCCGGGCCCGGCCTCGGCCTCCAGCACGTGACGGGGTTGCGTGAGGGGGGGGGGGAAAGCGAGTGAGGCCGTAGGAGTGCGGCTTTTGAAATCGCTCCTTCGCGATGAAGGAGCGATTTCATTGGCCCACGTACTGAGGGGGGGCGGAGCAGTGTCGGCGAGGAGCCGCGTGGCTGTCCCCTTTTTGCCGAGGCTCCTCGTGAAGTGGACGCGTTCCCGCCCGCCCACCCCCTCTTGAGGTGGTGTTGTATGTCGCAGCTGGCGGGGGCGGGGTAGAGAGCCAGCGCTCGCAGAAGCGGCGCGGGCTTGAACTGGTTTAGGAGCAGTGGGGGGGCGAAGTGCTCCTCGGGGTGGGGCGAGACAGCCCGGTTGGGGGTCTCGGCCCTTTAGCGGGGGGTGGGAGCCGGCCTTTGCTACTATTATGGCGAGGCAGGCGGCGGGGTTTGGGGGGGAGGAGGATGCTCCGCCTTGCTACTAAGATGGCGGGTGGGGGCATCGTCCGGCAAGGGGGTGTGAGGCTGGGTTATGTTGGAATGTTGTATATTCAGGCCCGTGTTGGGCCGGTTGTTACAGGTTGTAAATAAAGCTGCGACCAAAGTTTGTACCAAATACTGTTGTTGATTTATTTGTGGGGAAATCTATGATGGGGTTCTAAGACTGGGTAAAGGAGGCGAGGAGGGCCTCCGGGTTACCAGAGTTAATAGTTAGAGAAGTGGGTTTGAAACAGGGCAGTCAGGATTCAAATCCCGCTGCTGTTTTAATTGAAATTCTGCTGAACACGGGGGTGAAAGAGTACTTTCTTCTCTATAGCCTCTGGATGTTTTTCAATGAGTACTTTCAGATGCTTGTTCATTGCTATGAGTGCTTCAGAGCGGGTCTAAAGTTAGATGTGACATCGGATATCCATGACATTTCTGTGATCAGGCGGGGGGACATCCTGGTCCCTGAGAATGCCCTAACCACACTTCCAGGTTACTTGAAACAGCCTGGCCATGCCTCTTCTGTGCCCCGTTCAGATTCGGACGTCCTCACAGCCAGCTTCTAAAATGGCTCTGGAGACAGTCTCTGTACTTTGGACATCTCTATGCCTGTTTTTGGACCTCCAAAGTATGAATAGGGCTTCTAAAATGACCCCCTTTGAGTCCTGCCTCCCCAAGAGGTAAATGAGAGGTCGCCAATGAAGGTTTATAAAGAACTGAATAGGAAAGACCATTTTAAGTACCGTAGTTGTCAGATTTGCAACATCACTTCAGAAGTGAATTATTTCAAGTGAGAGGAACAGACCAAGTTTATATTCTGGGATGGCACACCATCTGTATTCAGTTTTTGCAATATACGAGTATTACTCCTGCTGGAATTCTGCTCACAAAATTCAAACTTATGTGTCAAAAGATCTGAATTATGCAAAATTCTGCATCCTTTGTTTGTCAAAATAACAAAGCATATTGTTTTTGTGTGATAATCAATTTAAAATACTATACAAAAAAAATATCACCAAAAAGTGCCAAGTTTTGAATTGCTGTGTGCAGAATTCCAGCAGGAGTAAATAGATGCTGCAGTGACCACATGGACATTGACAATCAGGATAACTGAGCACAAAAGTACAATTAGGAAGAAAATATTGAAAGCCCCTTTGGATCAACATTGTTTTACTTTTCAACATTCTTTTGAAGATTTCTGCTGTTTCTGTTTTGACTTTATTTGAGATAATCTTGAGAGGCGCCAGAAACAGGATACTGGGCTTGATGGAGCTTGGTCTGACCCAGTATGGCATATCTTATGTTCTTATGTTCTTATGCAGAGGCACAATCACCTCCTTTCTTCTGATGGCTATTCCTCTCCCTATGCATCCAAGAATCCTTCTAGCTTTTGCAGTCGCCTTTTCTACCTGTTTAGCTAGTTTGAGATCGTCAAACACAACCACACCTAGGTCCCGTTCTTTTTTCATGGACAGAAGTATATCACCTCCTATACTGTACCGCTCCCTTGGATTGTTGCAGCCCAAATGCATGACCCTACATTTTTTAGCATTAAATTTCAGCTGCCAAATCCTAGACGATTCTTCCAGCTTAGCTAGATCCCTCTTCTTGTTATCTACACCTTCCTGGGTGTCTATTGCAGATTTTGGTATCATCCGCAAAGAAGCAAACCATACCTGACAGCCCTTCCGCAATATCACTAACAAAGTCCTCTGGCACCACCCCCGACTCCCAAGAGGCATTGAAAAGGTCAGTCAGTGGAGCTACTAGAACGTCCCCAAGTTCCTTCAGAATTCTTGGATGTATCCCATCTGGTCCCATTGCTTTGTCCACTTTTAGTTTAACTAGTTCCTCATGAACACAGTCCTCTGAAAATTGTTTGAGATGCCACTCACTTTCGTTTCTATTTGTGGGTGTTGTCTGAGGTCCTGCTCCCAGCCCTTCATCTGTGAATACAGAACAGAAGTATTTGTTAAGCAATTCCGCTCTTATCCTCATCAGCTTCTACATATTCTTCCCATTCACCCTTGAGTCTGACAGTACCACTTTTGCCCTTCCTCCTCTCACTAGCATATCTGAAAAATGTCTTATCTCCGCATTTTATTGCATTGGCTATTTCCTCCTCTTTTTGAATCTTTGCTTTCCTGACAACTTTGCTAGTGTCTCTAAGTTTTTCCAAATATAGATGCCTGTCTTCCTCTCTCTGTGATCTCTTGTATTTCCTTCTTTTTCTTCACCTTTTCAGCTACTTCTTTCAAAAACCATAGTGGTCTCCTTTTCCTTTTACCTTTATTTACCATTTTAACAAAAACATTGGTTGCTCTAAAAATATCCCCTTTCAGTTTTGCCCACTGTTATTCTACATCCCCCAGCTGTTCCCATCCCGCTAATGACTCATTGAGGTATTGGTCCATCTTAGCAAAGTTAGTTTTGCTAAAGTCTAAGACCCTTGCTTTTAAATAGATTTTATCAGCCCTAGTCCTAACACTGAATGACACCATCTGGTGATCTCCCACTATAACATCAGAAACACTTTCACCATTGGGAAGCACCAAGCCCAGTATGGCCCTTCACGTGTGATTCTGTTACCAGTTGTCTAAATAGTTCTCCCTGTAGAGAATCCAGGATCTCCTTACTTCTAGATGATACTGCAGCAGGTATGTGCCAATCAACATCTGGCATATTGAAATCCCCTATCAGTAGCACTTCCCCTTTCCTTGCAATGCTGAGTATGTCTTCTATGAAATCTCCGTCCACCTCGTCTCCCTGTGAGGGAGGTCTGTATATCATGCCAATACAAATAGATTTCTCTTTCCCTCTTTCTAATTTAACCCACAGTGCCTCCTCTCTCCCTTTTAAGCCCTGTATTTCCATACCTTTAATATGTGTTTTGTTGTTTTTAATGTTATATACAATAAATGATCAAGAACAAGCTTGTACAGAAAAGGATACAACATCAAGAACAATGTACAAAGAAAAATGCAATGCAATACAAAAAAAAGATATTATACCCTGCAGTCCTCAATAAGGAGGTACATAAAGTAATAAAGAATACATAGAGGGGCCAGAGAAGCCCCTCTAGGTACTGTTAGGAAATAGGCTAAGAAAAACCAAGAGGACTGCGGAGGGTCCACGGCCACCCACTAATACTGCGCATGATCATACATTCTCACCATACCTATCTGAAGGGGAGGATATAATAGGAACTCTAGAATTAATAAACACAGAAAGATCTGCAGGTTGAAAAAAAATAAACCTTTGTGACCTATAAACTACTACACACTTAGATGGAAACCTTAAATAAAAAGTAGCATCCAATTTCAAAACACCCGGTATTAATAACAAAAACTGCTTCCGATGTCTCTGAGTATCGTTAGAAACATTTGGGAAAATCATGATTCTTTGACCGCAAAACAACTGGGACCATTTAGTATAATATAATCATAATAACCAATCTCTATCAGAGTGCAAAACAAATGTCACCAACAAGGTAGAAATTCTCAGTAGTTGAGACCCAGGAGATTGTAGCAAATCAGAAACATTTATAACATCTATGACTGGCATATCTTCGGAGATTCCACTAGCTCTCTTCCCTGAAGGCAGATAGAAAGCCTTTACGATAGGCGGCATTAACTCCACAGCTACAGCCAAAGTCTCCTTCAGATTCTCCTTAAAGAGATCCACCGGCAGGATACCCTTAATAACTGGAAAATTCAAAACCAGAAGATTAGCAGCCCGTGCAGAATTCTCCAGACTTTCAATTTTAGCCCTTAGCAGAGTATTATCTTTAATTAATGCAGCGTTAGTGTCCTCACTTGAGTTCAAAATAGTCTCATGTTCTTTCACCTTCTTCTTGACCATAGCAATAGCCTCTCCCATTAAAGTCTTAACATCTGGGATCTTATTTCTCATGCTACGGGCATTTATACACATGGCTTTCCATATGTTTCCCCTTTTAATGATTTTAATGATAGTTCACAAATTACTAATAGCAGGTTTGCAATCTCATATTTCAGTTCTTTCAACACCCTTGGGTGTATACCATCCAGTCTAGGTGATTTGCTACTGTTTAATTTATCAAATAGTTGTAATATATCTACCTGGTTTAACGATATTTATTTCATTTCTTCTGATACATCACCTTTAAATACCATTTCAGTCATGGGTAACTTCCCTACATCTTCTTCAGTAAAGATCAAAGCAAAGAATTCATTCAGTCTCTTTGCTATGGCCTTGTCCCCTCTTAGTGCCCCTTTTACCCCTCTATCATCTAATGGTCCAACTGACACTCTCACAGGTTTTTGGCTATGAATGTACTTGAAAAAGTCTTTATTATGCCTTTTTGCTTCCACAGCAAGCTTCTTCTCAAATTCTCTCTCTTTGTCTGCCTTATCAATGCCTTGCATCTAACTTGCCAATGCTTATGTTGTTTCCAGTTTTCATCATTTGGCTCCTTTTTCCATTTCTGGAAAGATGTTTTTTTGGCTACAGCATCCTCTCTGACCTCACCTTTAAACCATGCTGGCAGGTTTTTTTTATTTCCTTCCACTTTTCATAAAACGTGGAATACAGCTGGTCTGGGCTTCCAAGATAGTATTTTTAAACAATGCCCATGCTTGATGTAAATCTTTAACCTTTGCAGCTGCTCCTTTTAGTTTTTTCTTAACTGTTCTCCTCATTTTATCATAGTCTCCATTTTAAAAGGTAGTACTGTGGATTTCCTTGCCATCCTTCCTCCATTTATGAAATCAAACGTCATCATGCTTTGATCACTATTGCCAAGTGGCCCTAACACCTTTATCTCTTGCACCAGATCTTGTGTACCACTAAGGGGAATGCGGCTGTGCACAGGTGATCTTTCTTCCAGCTACAAGATCATTTGAGGATCTCCTTATTTCTCAGTTGTCCTTGGACATAAAGCCTTCCATAAATTAAGACATGGCCACCCTACAAGGTTATGTTCATATATGGTGTAGCATGATTGTATAAGGTGTTGAATGCAGTGCAATTCAGGCAGAGGCAAATAGGGGAGGCAGCATTTGTGAGTCTAGACATGAAAAAGGCATTTGGCAAAATGTTCTGAGATGATCCTTTTTGGTTGTTGGGGAAATATTATATGTGGTAGAATTTGTGAACAGGGCTAAAATATTATATACGTTGGCTGCAGGGGTCATAGTCAATGGTCCGTTAACTGATACTTTTACTTTGCAGAGGGGGCTACGACAGGGTTTCCTTTCTCATCCCTACTCTTCACAATACTGCAGGAACTACTGGCTTTTAAGATTAAGGAAGACAAAGGAACTACAGACATCAAAATTGGGAACACAGAAATACGATTTAACTTATTTGTGGATAACATATTTATTTGGGATGTTTGAAATAACATGGGACATATTAACATTTCCCTTCTTATTTCATATATTTTGTAACCTGAAATGACAGAAAAATAACACTATTTTTCCCCCCAGCATCATTTATAGTTGTTGTGGGCTGGCCTCAAACCAATAACCCTTGGGTGGGAAGGCACTAGCCTTCCAGCAAGACTTACTCTTCCAACTGGCCATCTGGCTCTAGCCAGCCTATTCTTAGCTGTGCCTTGTATGTCTGCTAATCTTTGTGCCTATTTCTTGATTGGCCCAAAGTTTCCCTGTCTGGTCTTGAAGTCTGTGGAAAACCATTCCTGGATTTTTTGCCTTATGAATCTATTGACTCCTACTCTAGAGAATTACGCCAAAGGCTTTTCTTGTGCAGTATTCCTAGCCTTGTAAGTTCTGGAAAACGTGTCCTGGAACCCTTGTTAAAATTTTTTCCTTATTGAATTATTTGCCTTAGAATCCTGAATCCTTGTGTGAAAGTCCCAGTTACTATTATATTGTCAATGACATTTTCCCAAACCTAATCCAGATTCTAGTTATATGATTAGTAATCCATTCCAAAAATTCTATTAAAAACCATGTCCAAGATAGAAAAAGCTGCAATTAGTTCTTGCACCTAAAAATCTCTAGAAACCTTTCAGGAACTTTCTGAGCTGTTACCTGAAAAGCTTGAATGGCACCCATAAACCATTAGCAAAGCTGCCAAGTTACCCAGTTTCAAGAGAGAATTGAAGGTAGTCTTGGCTTTCTGACAACACTTTCTTGATGCATTTTCAGACCTGCAACACAGATTTTAATGGGTAGAATGAGGGACTTCAAGTTCTACACTGCTTTGTGGTATAAATTCAAAACCAGCATTGGCCAAAAAGACTTTTACCTGGAAAGAAAGGAAGGGGAAGAGTGTCACTATATGTAAAAAAAAAATATATATATAAAAATAAATAATAAAGCTATGATGCCGCTTGTGCATGCTGGGAAAGTTCACGGGTAGGGGAAGGATCATCTGCTTCTTCAGTGGGGGGAAGGGAGTGATGGCTTGCCTAATGCTGGTGCTGGGAAGGATTGAAGAGTATCAGGTGATGGTGTAAGGGGGTGCAGGTTGTTATCAGCAGTTGAGGTTTTGATCCGGCAGAGAGATTGGGTGGTTTGTCATTAGTATTCTTTTGTTTAGGCTGCAGCGCAACTACCTATTAACAAAATTTCCCTGAAATAAAAACAAAAACAAAATGAAAATGTATAAAAACAAAACTAAATGAAAAAAAACCTCACTAACAACACAGGAAACTAAACCATTTTTTATGCCTGCAGACCCCTATTATCTATGGAAAGAGTGAGACAGGATACTGGATGGGTAATTGCAATTATTGAACAATTTGGAAGCTTTGCAGGGCTGAAAATATATTTTGGGAAGTCAGAAGCACTAACTTTAGGGAGTCTGCCAGGAGGGCACAAGGTGTGTGTTTGGGGGGGGGGGGGGGGTGCATTTCTCTGAAGTAGACACAAAGAAAATTAAAATACTTTGGGATCTATTTAAGCCTGAATCAGCATGTGATGTATATGTCAAATGTTGTATATGAATGATATGGTTTGGTGTCCAGACACATGAAAGTCAAAGTACTGGCCTTTTATCCTCTTCTCCATCTCCAGCAATTGGTCCAGTAGCAGCAGCAGGACCTCCCTTCAAAGAGATAAAAAAGGAAGTCTTGTAATACCTCAGACATGTGAAAGAATTATAAAGGGCTTGACGACCCATGGTATGCAGAATGCAATTACTTTGGGCAGCACATTGGCAGAGGGAAGCTGATGGATCATATTACAAACAGTGGCATGCTGCATCACTTGGAAAAACAGCACCCTTTCCAGCTTGGTACAAAGAGATAGGGCTGATCCTAGACTGGGGACTCCCTCCAGGAGTGGAAATAGCAGTGATGGGAAAGGTATAGGAAAAACAAAATCCATTTCCAAAGCAGAGTCCCTTTTCTCCGACAGTAGAAGACATGGCAGCAGGCTCAATGTGCATTGAAGCAACCACCAAGTAAGACATGGGGAAGTGTACTTTAGCATGGTCTTGCGGCAGGTGGCATCAAGGGTGGTGACCTATTACATGGGGGAAATTATAGTTCTGGATGGAGTTGAAGAGGCTGCTGCATCTCTTAGCTGTCACTTACCTAGTGCCCTGCAGGACAACTTTTAGTAGGTACAGTAAGTGATTCCTAGCCTATATAATCAGTTGTATCACCAGCTGCTGGCAGAAGCAGAGACCAGTACTAGCATTCATTTCAGCACTGACATCTGGACTAGTCAGAACACTACACTTAACAAATTATACTGTGGTCACTTTTATCAGAGCTATACCTTGACTAATGTAACAACACTCTGTATTATAACTAGAAAGCGTAATATGTATCTTCAATTCACTTGCCACAATGTTACATATGTTCTACTATCACCTTTAAGTGTGGGTTGCCTCAAGGTCTCAGAAACATATGGCTTCCATTGACTATTTGCGAACTGTCGAATGGACAATGCCTATATCACATCAACGACCTTATTCAAAAGGCAGCCACTCTCCAACTTTTCAAAAAACGCTTATGCTGTATATATTTATCATTCATTCTCCACAGCTGTTTACATCCCTTGGAAATACAAGTCTTTAAGATAAACCAGTGCTTAGCTTTTGACGAACATCCCGACGCTGCCAGGCGCACAGTTGTAGCGTTTCACCCTCGCGGTTTCTTCAGGGGAATTTTTTATAGCACTGTAATTTAAACAAGTTCATTATGTACACGCTTCTCATTATTAGTTCCTTTTTCAATGGATACTATAAAATTCAGGAAATCACATACCTCCAATGCGACCGGTAGCAATTCACGAAAACTTTCCCTATTTGGGCTCATCAGCTTCTGTTGGATGCCGCACATGCGGGTTGCAAATATAGAGACTTAATTAACTATCACCTGAATTAGCGCCCACATGATCTAAAAGCACACTTCCCATTCTATCCTGGCTTTCAATCCTTCAGGAGACACCGATCGTAATTTGTGTATCCAACGTTGTTCACAATATAACAAAGTTTGTTCTAATGATTTTCCACGTTGTGCTGTGTTTATCTGATCAATGCAAAAGCATTGCAGCTCTTCATAGGAATGATGTAATTGCAAACAATGGTCCACAATGGGCGCTTCCCGTCTTCAACATTTCAGTTTACTTTTATGTTCATTCATCTAAATTTTAAATGTCCTAATCGTTTTCCCTACGTATATTAAATCGCAGGGACACCGTATACAATAAATCACATGTGTGGACATGCAAGACGTTTGGCATTTCAGCCTATATTTATTTTCATGATAACTAAATTCCATTAATTCCTGGGTGATTGAGCAAATGTTACATGCTCCGCATTTTGTGTGGCCCACTTGTGTTAATACAACTGCAGGTAATAATGGTTTTAAAACCTCTGGGCTCAATAACTCTTTCAAATTTTTTTGTCTTTGCCAAACACACCGCACAGTGTGATTTTCAAGGCCTGGGATACTATGAAGTACATTAGCATGTCGCTTTATACTGCATTTCAAATTGGTGCTGAATGGAGAAAAAGAAGTGATTAGATTGACCTGTGAATTCTGACTCTCTTGTGGGGGGTTTTTCGGGGGATGTAATAATAGATCTCTATTCATGAACAGTGCTCTTTTATAAGCTTTATTAACCACCGTAATGGGGTAACCCCGTTGATAAAAATGCTGTTTCAATTTCTTAGATTGATCCTTGAACTATCAGGGGGACATCAACGAAAAGTGGCTTTTTTAGAAGATACCAAGAAGGAAGGAAGGAAGAAAAAGAAAGATGGCAATCGAGGGAAACCGCAACGAGGAGATCATCCCAGACGAAGGACATAGCTTCCTTAGTGTTGAATATATCTGGAACGTCTATACCCTCAGAACAGTTAGCAATTTTTAATAAAGGGCTGTCTCCTGAAGGATTGAAAGCCAGGATAGAATGGGAAGTGTGCTTTTAGATCATATGGGTGCTAATTCAGGTGATAGTTAATTAAGTCTCTATATTTGCAACCCGCATGCGCGGTGTCCAACAGAAGCTGATGAGCCCGAATAGGGAAAGTTTTCGTGAATTGCTACCGGTCGCATTGGAGGTATGTGATTTCCTGAATTTTATAGTATCCGTTGAAAAAGGAACTAATAATGAGAAGCGTGTACATAATGAACTTGTTTAAATTACAGTGCTATAAAAAATTCCCCTGAAGAAACCGGAGGGTGAAACGCTACAACTGTGCGCCTGACAGCGTCGGGATGTTCATCAAAAGCTAAGCACTGGTTTATCTTAAAGACTTGTATTTCCAAGGGATGTAAACAGCTTTGGAGAATGAATGATAAATATATACAGCATAAGCGGTTTTTGAAAAGTTGGAGAGTGGCTGCCTTTTGAATAAGGTCGTTGATGTGATAAAGGCATTGTCCATTCGACAGTTCGCAAATAGTCAATGGAAGCCAAATAGTCAATGGAGTGGAGGAGTGGCCTAGTGGTTGGGGCAAGGTACTTCAGGCTGGAAGGTCGGGGGTTCAAATCCCACTAGAGGACAGCAACCTTGGGCCGGAAGGACTGGGGTTTCTAGTCCCACAGGTGCTCCTTGTGGTCTTGGGCAAGCCACCTAACCCTCCATAGCCCATGTTCCCTGTAAAATAGTTATCTCCAAGTTATAATGCCCTGTTCAATGTAATTTCAGTTTGTTCAATGTAAACCGCACTGATGCAGAATAGTGCGGTATATAAGAGAATAAAAATAAAAAAAAATTATGTTTCTGAGACCTTGAGGCAACCCACACTTAAAGGTGATAGCAGAACATATGTAACATTGTGGCAAGTCAATTGAAGATACATATTACGCTTTCTAGTTATAATACGGAGTGTTGTTACATTAGTCAAAGAACACTACACTTGCCTACATCTCTTTTAACTATGGTGACAGCTGGCTGAGGCAGCAATAGGCTTCAGATGCAACGGGCAAGCAACAGCAGGGTGGTACTGATGGGTTGTGCTACACAGCCAGGTAATGGATAACAGCCATACATAGATCCATATCTTAGCAAAAATAAGGGCAGTGCTGCAGAGCTGGTACATAGGGCACAAACAGGATGTCATGTATTCAGGTTTCTTTGTAACTGATGGTGGGACAAACATGGTCAAGGCAATGAATGGAGGGGCTTTTGTGGGATGAAATGTATTGCACATTTGTTGCAAATGGTTATCAGAGACTCCCTAAACCTTGGTTGCAAAGAAAGTGGCAGCCCTATCCTATGGGAACTGATTGAGAAGTGCCAAAAAAAGGCTGAGTATTTTTACTGGAGTATGACAGGTGGGCATGAGCTGCGTGAAAAGCAGGAAGCAACAGGAGCACCTGTGCACCAGATCAAGCAAGATGCTTGCAGAAGGTGGAATTCCAATAGGCAGTCCTTCATCAGATGTTACTGGAGACTGAGATTGGCATTGGCAGGCTTCTGGGACACAAGGACTGGAGAGATACCACATAGGTGATGGAAACCCTAAAGCCCTTTAAGGATGCCATGGAGGAACTAAGTTCCACAAGGGGCTACCCTGACCCTTCTCATCCTGGTAGTGAATATTTTACAGCCAAGATAGAGAGGTTTTGGCAGTGACAGGGATTCACAACAGAGGTCTTTGTGATGGTGGACGTTTTGCATGGACAAGTGGGAAAAAGGTTGGAACCTCTTATGAAGAAGAATACTTAAATGCTAGCTGGTCTCTGTGACCTACAGATGACTTGCTCTGTGTTGCAGCTGACTATCTTACTGGAAGGAAAAGCTAGTGACCGAGGTGGAGAGAGCTGGGCAATGTTGGTGGTGATGCAACAGGAGAAACAGCAGGCACCCCAGCAAGCAGTATTGCTAGCATGAGTACCACCTTGTTACTTACCACCCCCCCCCCCCAGCTTTATATGCCTTTGGTCCATGAGCCCCCAGCCAAGAACAATCTTTGGTGACTGAAGCCCTAGCTACAAGTCTAAACTGCAGAGATCTGCCTGGCAGAGGTTGGACTCCTGCTTTGATTTCAATAACATGCTACTTGCAGAGTCTATCAACGCCATGCACACAGATACTGGGTACATATGTTTGCAGTGTGGCCAGACCTGGCCAAGGTTGCACAGCATTTCCTGTCCGGTTTTCTAATCAGTGAGACCAGTGAATGTATATTCTCCATGGTAGGGGATATCATGGCTCCCTATTGTTCATGACTAGCTCTGGACTTCGTGGAAAAACTAATGTCTCTGAATGCAAAACCTCCCCTTGCTTGTTTTTCTTCATTGTCATGATACCAGGAGGTGGAAGAATGTACAGCTATACTAAAGGGCAGTTGTCAACATACCTCCATTGTCAATGTATCTATTTGCTGAGTTTTTGACAGTTTGCACTGTAGTCTGTCCAGGATTCCAGGCCCAGATTTCTGCCTGCTTATCCAACATTGCTGCCTCGATGTCTCATCGCTGTCTGAAATTCAAAATGGCCAAAATTGAGCTCCTTATTTTCCCCCTAAATCCACCTCCCCCCTCCTTTGTTTCTGTGGATAACACTATACTCCTTCCTGTTTCCTCAGCTCGCAACCTTGGGGCAACTTTGACTCTACTCTCTTTCTCTGCACACATCCAACAGATAGTTAAAACTTGTCGCTTCTTTCTCTATAACATCAGCAAAATTCATCCCTTCCATTCTGAACACACTACTAAGATCCTTATCCACTGTCTAGTCACCTTCTTTCTTGACTATTGCAACCTGCTCCTTGCTGGTCTCCCTCTGAATCATTTCTCTCCCCTTCAATCTGTTCAAAACTCAGCTGCATGGCTTATCTTCTGTCAGTGTCACATAATCCCTCTTGTCACATAATCCCTCTTCTTAAGTCACTTCACTGGCTTCCTATCCATGTCCAAATCCAGTTCAAACTTCTCCTGCTGACCTATAAGTGCCTTCATTCTATGACTTCTCTCTTATCTCATCCTACACGCCTCCTCGGGAACTCTGCTCCTTTGGCAGATCCCTTTTATCAGCGCCCTTCTCTGCTATTGGCAACTCCAGACATTGTTCATTCCACCTTGCTACTCCATATGCCTGAAAGAAACTACCTACGGTATGTCATGCTCCCCCCTCTAGCCTTATTCAAATCCAGGCTAAAAATCCACCTCTTTGAGACTGCTTTTGGTTCCTGATGCCCTTCACTCTCTTGTTCACCACTTATGCGTAACTTACCATACTCTAGTCTCCAGTTTTGTGATGATGTTCATCTTGATTATATTGAAAGCTTTGACAACAGAGACTGACTCGTACTTTTATATACTGTACTGTACCACCTACACTGGCTCCCAATCAGCTCCAGAATCCAATTCAAAGTACTTCTACACATATATAAAATAATACACAACCTATCAGCAGACAGCCTACGCCCTCTCATAAAAACCGGTGACAACAGGAGACCAAGAAGAAAAGGAACCTCAGACACCATCAGAACACCAAAAGAATTTGCTAAAACAAGGCTGGCCACATCAAGGAGGGCACTCTCCCTGTCAGCACCCGCTATATGGAACTCTCTCCCAGACCACATAAGATCAACCAAGAACCTCAAGGACTTCTGAAAACTTCTTAAGACTGATCTATTTACAGTACATTTCAAGGACCTCACATAAATTTTCTACCTCAAGACATTACAGGATCACGATCCTACCCCCAAGATATTACAGAATCTCAATCCTAGCACGCCTCTCAAACAGCCCCATTTTGTATATATGTATATAGCTCATTATGTAAATAGTTCACCGATATATTCTAACGCACTGCCCCACACACTACACTTCTCAGTTCTCACACTGCATGCTACAAACCACACTTTATTATTGATTTTGATTGATGTGCCACACCGCCTTGATTTAACGATAAGGCGGTATACTAAATCCTTCTAAATAAATAAATAAAATAAATAAATATATGTACAGTGCTGCATATGCCTTGTAATGCTATAGAAATGAGGAGACGTAGTAGTAGTAGTAGTAGGTGGTGCCCAATTTCCAGTAGCTACCTTTCAGCCCCCCATGCCAAAATATCACAAGCAGGAAAAAAATAACTATTTAATTCTAAGAGCTTCAGAGGGACTGGAGGCAGCATTCCTGGTACACTGCAGTCAGAGGGCGCTAGTGGCACTTTTGCATTCTGGAATTTTTCTGGTCCCTCAGGCCTCATGCTCTGCAGCCCCACTGGTACTTCACGTGGCAAGCCATAGTATTGGCCCATCAGTAGAAGATATTATTAAGTGACTGCAGCACATAATGTAAACGTGACCGGCTGGCTTCCTCTGATGCACTCTCACTGGTCAGATACTCTTCAAAATCTGAAACAGGGTAGATCATGGATTAGAGAAAGCTATACCAGAGAAGAGCCCAGTATGGGATGGCTGCTCCACCCCCCAGGGGCTCTTTCTCAAAGGGACAAAAGTCTGGAGACACACACTATGGGTCTATTGGTTTTGGACTCCCAGACAGATAATGAGACCTGATGTTTTCTCATGATCTGTTCTTGAAATGTGGCAATTCTTCTCTATCTCATTTTCAGACTCCACACTTTGCAGCAGGAGCCAAAGAAGAGCTCTGAGGTAGGATGAGTGCCAGTAACGGGCTGCTGTGTCTCGCTGCCAGTCCTGGGCCCCCAGGTGAGCACAGTTTAGAGGGGATTGGTTGGAAGACTGGTAAAGTTATAATGTACACCTCCATCCTGTTGCAGTACACAGTGCTGTATCTCTGCTTGTTGTTCAGGTATGAAGTACAACATGGTATACACCTGGAAATCCCTGCTGCTGTCAGATGTGATCCACATACTTCCAGAAAGCCTTAGTAAGAATAAATCCCAGGGACTTGATCACTTCTGACACTTCAAGCTGTGACAGAGGAGGCTCTTACAGCCTGAAACAAGATATGCTTTATCTCAAATGTTTTAATGCTGAATATCTCACAATGCCAGAACATGTTGTTTTTGCTGAATGCTATCCAGGGAGCAGCTCTGTCACTGGTCTAGGCTTCTCTCCTCTTAGGATCGGGGCAGAGATTCTCCTCAGAGTGGCAGCGATTTTCCACCTTGATCTGCCCTTATTTCTTTGTTTTATTTCTTTATTTATTTATTTGCAAATCTTTTATATACCGCCACTTCCTAAGATCAGTGGCGGTTTACATCAAACAACATGAAATACATAAAACAGTGCTGTGATAAACAGGTACATTGAACAATAATCAAAACTATATACAGGTAGTTAAAATCAAGTACAATGAACAGTAATCAGTACTATATATAGGTAGTATTGACAATATTTGGAACTATTTACATATATACATTAAAGTTTTATCTTAAGTTCTCTTTTGGTAGTAGCATTGCAAGTATTAGGGCGAGTATATCATGGAGATCTATGGAGGATGGGAGGCCTTGTCCAAATCATTATCTATGTTCGAATAATATTGTGAGAACAAGTAAGTTTTTAGATCTTTTCGGAAATGTTTTAGGTCTTTTATTTCCCTTAGTTGATCAGGGAGATTATTCCATAGTGAAGGTGCTACAAATGAGAAGGCACTGCTACTTGTTATGTGTTTAGTTTTTCTTATTGAGTCGGGAACTACAATAGTATGAAGGTTCCTTCTACGTCTTATTCTGTTTTCTATAGGTCTATGAATTAGTGTAGACAGGTATGATGGGGCAATTTGGTTTATTAGTTTGAAAGTGGTCAATATTATTTTATATTGAATCCTACTTTGTATAGGTAGCCAATGCAGAGAGTAGAGTATCGGGGTGATGTGATCGGTCAGTTTGGCTTTGGAAATTATTCTCGCTGTAACATTTTGAGCCATTTGTAGTATTTTTAGGCTCTTTTTAGATACACCTGTTAATATTCCATTGCAGTAATCAAAATGGGGAGTTATCAGTGCCTATGTGATGGTTCTAAAGTCATTGATTTCTAATAGTGGCCTCAGTTGCTGAATTGAGCGTAGCTTGTAGTAAATTGTTTTCTTAATATGGTTAGTGAAATTGAGAGCCTTGTCTAGAGTGACTCCTAGGTATTTAATATTTTCCTTTATTGGTATAGTAAAGTTAAGAATTTTGATGTCAGTTGGTGGTGTGTAATTTGTGTTTCTTGATGTGATTAGTATCTCTGTTTTCTTGAAATTGATTTTCAAATTATTTTTACTTAGCCATTTTTCAGCTTCCATAAGGCAGCTTGCTATTTTGTCATAGTTTGGATCATGTATATCAAATGCAGAGTATAGCATAATGTCTGCATATATCTGGTATTTCATCTTGTATTTTTGAAAAATGGTACAAATTGGTTGGAGATAAAGGTTGAATAGAAGGGCAGATAATGCAGAGCCCTGAGGTATTCCTTGTTCTTGAGGAAAGGTAGGTGAGGAATTCTGGTTAACTTTTACAAATTGTGTACGGTCAGATATGTAAGATTTAAACCATTCTAGTGTAATTTTCCTTAATCCAATTTGTCTGAGTCTTGATATTAGTATGTTGTGATTTACACTGTCAAAGGCAGCGGATATATCTTGTGATTTACACTGTCAAAGGCAGCGGATATTGTTGGATGTATGAGGAAAGATGCTCACTTCACATGGGACAGTTGGGGTCCAGCAGGTGCCTCTCATTTTGAACTGTACTGGTGCTCCTTGGATCAGGGACACAGTGGCTCTCTGTCTCTATGCCCTCATTGCTTTGGCTTTTTCTGGGCTACTCTTCCTTATCCTCCCGTTTTGCACTTTTGTGGGTGCATTGCTTACACTTGTCATTGTATGACTTTCATTCTCTGTAAATGCCATGATGATCTGTCACTGACCTTCTAACTGTATGGTTCTGTGACCAGTGTGTTTTGGCTTTTTCTGGGCCACTCTTCCTCATCCTCCTGCTTTGCGCCTTTTAGCTTGTTTTTAGATGTCTCTTTGGGTGTTCTACTACCCACTTCGGCATGCACTTCCTAACAACCTGAATCCAGGAGAAACTGAATTAGGCATTGGGGGGGGGAGGGGGGGGGGACACTACCAGTCTAGCATCAATGGCAAGTCTTGAGCAGTCCTCAAAGTTCTTTTCAAATTTCAACTACTGCTTGTCTTAGGAAGTTCTAGCAGGGCAGCATAGCTGTTGTTATACCCTTGATCGAAGAATGTTATTTCTATCAGGAGAGATGAGCAAAGAGTGCTGATGAAGAAAGGGCTACTCGCCTAGCCAGCCAAATAGCCGAATCAGTCCTAGCTATCATGGAGTGACAGATTGTCCTCACATCCACCATCATCCATTCCTCTACTTGTTTACTAAGAAACCCTTTGATTGTTCTGAATGATTGGGGTGCACTCCATGAATGTTTCTTCCAGCCCTGGGGGATCATCTTCTGTACTTAAAGTTCCTGTGCTGGGACCAAATTCCTCAGTGCCAGGACTCTGACTTGAAGGAACACAGCTTAGCTGATTGATCTCACCCCACTTTTGTGGCCTAGGCTCATGACACTTCTTCTGCTGTTGTACTGGCTCTCCTCTGCTGTTTTAAGGCCTTACAGACAATCCGGGTGCAGTGCTGTGCTGTGCAAGGCCTCCTGGCATAAGTTGGAGCCTTCTAGCTAATCTGAGTGCTGTGCTGTGCTGTGCTGGTGCTAGCATAATTCAGGGCCTTCCCACCAATCCAGGTGCTGTGTTGTGTATGCTGATCCTCATGGAATAGCTTAGGGCTTTTGTGCCAATCTGAGGGTTATGCTGATCTCCTTGCCATTTCCTCTCAAAGTGCCTTTTCCACTATCTTGAGATGCATTCTGCTCTTTATACTCTTTTGCCTTTCTGATGGTGATTGATAGTACTCATCTTGCCACTGTGCGTACTCTTTGCCCCTTTTCTGGTGCCACTGATGGGTTTATGACACTCTTGATGGCTTATTGTGTTGTTAGAGATGTCTGCCATCAAGTTTCAAGCAGGTTTCATTGAAAGTCATAGGCAGTAGTTTAGAGTGGAGGAGTTGGGGGGGGGGAATAGCCCCCCCCCAACTGTTCAGGCACTAATGTTGATCTGTTACCCCTGCTGCCACTGACAGTATGACTTCCTTACCCTTTGCCCCCCCCCTCCAAAATAAGAGGGCAAACTATGCCGAGGTTGAAACTCGAATGCAAACCTGACTGTTGCATTGCAAAATAGCTTCCCCATAGACTTTAATGGGGACGAATGAGACAAATACACAAATTGTTGAGTTTTGGGAGACAAACCAAACTGGTATATTCTGACGAACATAAAATGAGCCCAAAAATGTTTGACATATCAGAAACAGCCTTGTGATCAATGAGACACAGGGAAGCCGGGGTTCAAATTCCACTGATGCTACTTGTGATCTTGGGCAAGTCATTTAATCCTTCATTGCTTCAGGTGCAAATCTAAATTGTAAACCTTTTGGAGATAGGGAACTACCTGCTGTACCTGAATATAACTTATTTTGACCTACTACCTGAAAAACGTTGAGCTTAATCCTTATGTATTAAGATGTTATCACTTACATCCTCCTTTGATCATTGAATCTAGGGATCATAAATTTGCCTCAGTTGCTTTTTGCAACTTTCCTGTGGCAATATTCCTCTTTCTTCCAGTTTTTGGTAGACCTTTTGTATACCTTCTTGCTTCTGCCCCCATGCAAACAGGAAGTCAGCCATCAGTGGTGGCGGAAGCAGACAGCCTTGCAGCGTCAAAGTTTGCAGGTACGTGCCGCAGGGCTGTTTCAGTCCATTACCACAACTAGAGGTCTCGATGAAGGGTGACAGTGGTGGCAATGAGGGACATGCAGGCAGCTGAGGGGGGTGCAAGGGATGAGGGCACATCATTTCTTTGCACCTGCCCTGATCCTGGATGATGTGCAACCAATATGAACACCTCTTTTTTCTTCCTGTCATTATTGAATAATTGCGGTCGCCCTACTGAGATTTACAGGGAATGGAGGAGGAGAATAATGATTAGATCAGGGGCCTAAAAATCAGGAAAGCCAGGTTTGGATCCCATAGCTGCTCTTTATGATCTTGGGCAAAATCACTTAATGCTTCATTGCCTCAGGTACAAATTTAGATCATAAGCCGTCCAGGAATAGGGAACTCACCTTGAATTTCCGAGAAAGACTGGAGCTAAATCCACTTCCCTTTTCCCTAATGTGTATTAAGGGAATAATAGAAACATAGAAATATGACAATAGAAAAAGACCACATGCCATATCTAGTCTGTCCTTCCATATCAACAACTAAAACAGTCCCCTTTCTTCCTTTAGAGATCCTCTGTGTTTGTCCCATGCTTTTTTGAATTCAAATGCTGTCCTCATCTCTATCATCTCCACTGGGAGACTATTCAAAGGATCCACCACTCTTTCCATAAAGAAATATTTCTACATATCACTCCTGAATCTATCCCCCGTCACCCTCATCCCATGTCCCCTTGTAGCAGAACTTGCTTTCAATTGAAAGAGGCTCTCTCCCTCTGTACATTTATACCACGGAGGTATTTAAACATCTCAATCATATCATCTCTATCCCGCCTTTCCTCTAAGGCATACATATTAAGATCCTTAAGTCTGTCCTCATATGCTTTATAATGAAGACCACTAACCATTTTAGTAGCCATCCTCTGTACTGACTCCATCCTGTTTATATCCTTTTGAAGGTGCGGTCTCCAGAATTGCACACAATACTCCAAATGAGGTTGCACCAAAGACTTATACAGAGGCATTATCACCTCCTTTTTTCTGCTAGCCATTCCTCTCCGTATGCACCCAAGCATCCTTCTAGCTTTTGCTGTCGCCTTTTCTACCTGTTTAGCTACTTTAAGATCATCAGACACAACCACGCCTAGGTCACGCTCTTCTTTAGTGGACAAAAGTACTTCACCCCCTATACTATATTGCTCCCTTGGATTGCTGCAGTCCAAATGCATGACCTTACATTTTTTAACATTAAATCCCAGCTGCCAAATTCTAGACCATTCTTCAAGCTTAGCTAGATCCCTCCTCGTGC
The DNA here is from genome assembly GCA_033557465.1 of Ichthyophis bannanicus. Taxonomy (NCBI): domain Eukaryota; kingdom Metazoa; phylum Chordata; class Amphibia; order Gymnophiona; family Ichthyophiidae; genus Ichthyophis; species Ichthyophis bannanicus. The sequence continues at coordinate 1,224,578,258 of CM066033.1, forward strand.
TATCTACACCTTCCTGGGTGTCTACTCTATTGCAGATTTTGGTACCATCCGCAAAGAGGCAAACCTTACCCGACAGCCCTTCTGCTATATCACTAACAAAGATGTTAAAAAGAATCGGACCAAGGACAGATCCCTGGGGCACACCACTGGTAACATCCTTCTCCTCAGAGTGAGCTCCATTTACCTGTACTCTTTGTCGCCTCCCACCCAACCAATTTCTAACCCAAGCAGTGACTTTAGGGTCCATCCCTAGGGTGCTCAGTTTGTTTATAAGTCACCTGTGAGGAACAGTGTCAAAGGCTTTACTGAAATCTAAATACACCACATCTAGGGCTCTCCCTCAGTCCAACTCCCTGGTCACCCAGTCAAAGAAATCAATCAGATTTGTCTGATAAGACTTGCTTCTGGTGAACCATGCTGCCTCGGATCCTGTAATCCGCTGGAGTCTAGAAACCTCACTATTTTCTCTTTCAGCCGCGTTTCCAATACTTTACTCACCACCGAAGTTAAACTGACCAGCCTGTAGTTTTCATCCACATCCTTATTTCCGCTTTTGTGTAAAGGCACCACATGAGCCTCTCTCCAGTCCTTTGGCACCACTCCCAACTCAAATGAGGCATTGAAAATGTCAGTCAGTGGAGCTGCTAGAACGTCCCCAAGTTCCCTCAGTATTCTAGGGTGTATTTGTCAAATAAAGCATGTTAATGAGAAAAACATGTGTCGTTGACCTTAATGCATGATATTTTAGCACAATGCATAACTAATAATGAGATACAGATACCTGCAAAGCAGCTCATTATTATGCAGAATGAATAATAAAGCTTGTATTTAACCTCACCAGTTGCATGGAAGATAACACCAATTTTGAGGTGGCATTATGTTTCCTTCCTGGGAGCACTGGACCATTAACACATGGTCTGATGTTCCCAGGGATCCTCTTTAAAGAGGTCTGTGCTCGAAAACCACCCAAACCCCCAATCCCCTTTCAAAAGAGTATCCCTTCATCCCCAGTCCACCGCAATGATGATTCCCCACCCCCCCCTGCATCTACAGGGATCCTTTTGCTGTAGTACCATGAGTCTACTATTAGGGAGCTGTAAGGAATATTTTGATTCCAAGAGCTACTGGGACAGAAGCATCTTGGGATACCTGTTGCTTTCCCATACCCGCCAGAGAGACCTCTGGTAAATGCTGAGGGTATCAGAAGGTGTGTGGGGGTTATTGTTGCTGGATGAAGTCAGGGGTGGGGGTTACTTTTTGAAAGGGTGATCAGGAGGGTACTTGTTAAAAATGCTAGCACTTTAAAAAAGGCTTGACTTTGAGCATCGCTGCATCCAGGAATGTGCAATATTCCTTGCTGTAGCAACACAATTCATTTTACCACTGAGTTATTGAGATGTTGTTGTTGTTGTTGTTAAGTGCCGTCGAGTCGGAGTCGACTCATGATGACCCTCTGGATAGTTGTCCTAAATTGTGTTCGGTCTTCAGTCCGGCGGCTCATTGTTGACAGACTGGTACCCGTAGCTGCTGTTATTGTATCGATCCATCTCATTGCTGGCCTTCCTCTTTTGCGTTGACCTTCTATCTTGCCAAGCATGATGTCTTTCTCTAATGATCTCTCTCTTCGCATGATGTGTCCAAAGTATGAAAGTCGAAGTCTTGTCATTTGAGCTTCTAAAGAAACCTTAGGTTTGATCTCCTCTAGTACCAACTGGTTTGTTCTTTGGGCAGTCCATGGTATACGCGGTATTCACCACCAGCACCATAATTCAAAGGCATCAGATACTACAGGTTATCGATTTATGCAATACCTTTTGCAGCAGTAAAAGAGAACAATTTACTGCAACTTAATAACTATCCCTCTTAGTGTAGATGTTATACAACAGAATCGCCATGTGAAGCTACTTAGCAGGACTTGACAAAAGCAATTTATTCTCTTTCTGTCAGTGATACACAGCAATTCATCAGTTTTACTGCTGTTTTTAGGCTTTCTTCTCTATCGATAATGGGGGACAGCTGCTTGTGGATCAGACACTGGGATTCTGAACACTAGAGAATTATGCATTAGGTTCAGATGTACATATAATAGACTGACCAGGTATGGACTGCTGAAAGCTAGAAAGAGTTATGCAGAGACTATACCAACGTTACATTTTGAGACTGATATGATCAATTTTCAGATCTTTCTGCTTTCAATTATTAAAATGTTTGATGTCAGTGTTTTGCTTCTAAGACTGGCACTTTAAACTGCATCCATCTGTTGCTATCACTGTCATCATTTCATGTGACCTGAAGAAGATGATTCATTTTATCATCAAGTAATCATGCTTAAAAATACTAATGACTAGCAGGTGTCTGTATTTACACAGCATGTGTTGATTACAGAATGAAAGCGTCTGCAGAAGTTAACTGCATTACATGCAAATATATCTTTCAGTCTAAGCAATGTTCATCATCTCAGTAGCAGTGCTATGCAGGACCTGGGTTTGATTTCTAGATCAGTCTTTTATTTCCCAGTCTTTATTTCCCAGAATTTCATGATGCTGTATAGCTTAGCAACAGTTGCAAGGAAACCTGCAGTTTTGAAACAAGTGTGTGATTTTTCATTCACAAAAGTGGTATATAGTACTGATGAAATCTTAATATGCAGCACTTCCAATAGCTGCCTGTTCCCATATGGTGGCCCACAAAATTACCAGTCTAGTTATTTTAAGCCACACGGCCATCTAAAGTGAAGATATATCAGTTAAGTCTTTATAAATTGTTTTGGATTAAGATTTACTTTTAAACATCTTCATGGGTCAATCAGTTCTAGAATTATGGCTCCTTGACTCCTAATACCAATATTAAACCACGGTGCAAATCAATTCAATGCGATTCAGTTCAATAGAAGATCTCCAAAAGAATCAACCTTAGCTATACAAGTCCATTCCAATTCTAACATTTAAGGTGTGTTCTAAGGTATAGTTACAGTATTTATAACATCCCTGACTCCTAAGCAACATTTCAGTTTATGTATTACACAATGTGCAATTTCAACTCCGTCTTTTTACAATTAAAAAAGGAGATCGGTGTGGATGTTTTGCTTCATATATTAAGAATTAACTTATTTGTGTAATACAGTTGCCTTTATATTCCAGAGCACTTGTCATGGCATCCAATATTTTGCATTTATATTTTGATCTACTTCTGACTGTAATAGTCAGTTTGTACATCTTTGTCTTCCAAGGCACTTTGTACAATGCTACAGCAGTTCTCTATAATTTTCTGAAACTACGTATATCAAAGACATAACTTGAATTTCATGATGCTGTAGATGAGGGCATTAGGCCATATCATTAAGCTTTTACTCAACAGAAAGTACTGGAGTTTAAGTAGCTGCAAGCATTAACAAGAGAAAATAATATAAAAAATGCATCATGGTCTGCATTCCTTGTAGCTTGTGAAAATGATATCTGAAACCTTAATTGGATTTTTGCTATTATTTTGTTAAGACTGCAAATCTATCATAACAATGACTCAAACTTGCTAAATCTTAACCAGACACCTGTAATCTGCTTGAATCAAACACTTGTGCACACACAGAGCGGAGGTAGACCAAGGACCCTAATTAGTAATCTTTATTCAAAAGAAAAGCCCGACTCGGTCAAGTTTCAATTGAAAAGCCTTCTTCAGGGGTCTAAAATCAACATAAACATATACGAGGGGGTACCCAAAAAAACCAGGAATAACATTGCCGTGGGCGGAGCTTGTGTAGTACGCACTTCTGCCGCTAGGTGTGTATAGATATCCTAGATATTAAGATTAAGAAAGGAGAAACAGGTTTCCTCACGGAACTTTATCGCAAGCCTACGGACAGAAATACACTTTTACAATACGATAGCTTTCACAATACCTCTTTGAAAAATAACTTACCGGTTAGTCAGTTCCTTAGGGCTATGAGGCTATGCACAACAGATGGCGATTTTGAAAAACATGCTACTGACATGCTGCACAGATTCCAACAACGCGGTTATCCTAAGCGCTGCATCAATGACGCCTATCATAGGGCAAGTACTACTGATAGAGGGTCACTGTTACAAAAACGTGTACGTCCAAAACAAGACAGAATTGTTTGTTCTCTGACCTTTACCAATCATACCAGAGAGATTTCTGATATTTTGAAGCAGCAATGGGACCTACTCGCTCCCTTATTGCCCTTTGCCAACAAAAAGGTTATGATAGCGCACAAACGCAATCCAAATTTGTCTGATATCTTAGTACCCTCTGCCCTTACGTTTCGCAAACCTACTCCCAAACTGAAGGGCCATTTTAAATGTGGCAGTTGCTCCATCTGCACTCATGTCCTTATAACTAAGGAGGTGTTTACCCATCCTGTTTCACAACACAAGGTATATTTACAGTCTTTTTCTAATTGTAAAACGGAACATGTGATTTACCTAATTGTGTGCCCATGCAACTTGCTTTATGTAGGTAAGACAAAAAGACAGGTGCGTACCAGAATAATTGAGCACAGGAGCTGTATACAGAGAGGAATACCAGACAAGCCATTAGTAGCCCATTGGAAAGCTCAGAATCATAATATTAGTGATCTGAAATACTTAGTTCTGCGAGTAGTAACACCAAATTGGAGAGGGGGCGACATTAATAAAGCGTTGTTGAAATTAGAACAAAGATATATATATGAACTGGACAGTTTGGAACCCAAAGGATTGAATCAAGAAATGGATCTTTCAGTGTTTTTATGACCATCCTATTTAAATTATGTCCTTATAAAAACTGGACTATACAATCTTTTTCTTCTGGCTTTCAGAATAGTGCTCACTAAATAGGGTCTTGTGTAATTGTCTGAAACCATCAGTTCTTCTCACACAACATCTAGCCCAGAATTGTTCTTATGCATGTGTCCTAGCTTTTAAAGTTTCTCTGCTCTGTAATTCGATCTTAAGCAACGCCCCCCTTTTTCACGTGCTTTTCAGCATCTACAAATTTCAGTTTCATTATCAACTGAGGTCCTACAACATTCAACGTAGTATGCGCTTTCTCCAAAGCTCACTCTGCTAGGTAAAGTTGTTCAATTTTCTTTGCTTTTTAGTGCTTTGGCTTCGTTTTTGAAGTATTCTGGTGGGGTGAATACAATTTACTAGTACACCATTTACTCCCCTTGATTTCAATGTTATTTACTGTTTTAAAATTACCTTAGCATTATTTAAGTGTTTCTCTTTACATAGTGTATGCTTTCCGGTTTAGTCACGTCGGAGTTTAGAGAGCACTATTCTTTTCTATATATAATCAATTGTTGCTTTTGGTTTTTAAGAGTTCCTTTCTGCATACTACATGTCTTCCGGTTTCGCCACTTCGGAGTTAAAAGACCACCTTCTCTTTTTACTTATAAATAACTGATACCCCTGTTTCTCCGTTTTCCTTTGTATAAAAGTGGTGATTGCATCAGCCTAATTTACCAATAATCGTTGCTTTTGGTTTTTAAGAGTTCCTTTCTGCACACTACATGTCTTCCGGGTTTGCCACGTCAGAGTTAAAAGAGCACCTTCTCTTTTTACTTATAAATGACCGATGCCCCTGTTTCTCCGTTCTCTTTTGTATTAAAGTGGTGATTGCATCAGCCTAATTCACCGATTTCACCATCTACGTCAGCCTTATAGGGTTCCTTTAAAAACTTGGTGGGTACACATATTAATTTTAAAGTGTTACAAATGCGTTTTCTCTGCATGTCCACCCTATCTCATATCTTCCTTTGGTTTGGGTCTCTCTTTATTGACTTGTAATATCTAAGTTTAAAGAATAATTTAGTGATCTGTACGGATGCCAGTCTCATTGCTGTTCCTTTCCCAGATGGTTGGATAATTAAAACAATCCTCTGCTGTCGGTGTAAACTGCAACACAGCATCGCGTCTACAATTTAAACAATACGTTTGGATGCAGTGAGTAGTTGCTCAGCCCTTTAACACTAGCTTTTAATTTACAATTGTTCCATCCGGTTTGTCTCAGTTCCTACCCTTCAACAGCATTTTAATCCGATGTTTTTTACAACATATTACTAGTATAGCCCCAGCCTATAAGACCAGTATTAATTGTCCCATGTTTTTAAGCCCTATGTAATCTATACATACGTATTTAATTAACCAAAACTATTTTAACCTTGTGATGTCTCATTTGATTAAAGTGATTAAAATGTGTCCCTCCTTTCTTTGTCTCCCACACCCAGTATAACATCCACATACCTTAGCCTGTATTGAGTTGACTCTCCTCACCTTGTTCTATTTACTGATTCTCATCAGGACGTTTAACAAGTGAATCTCTGGCTATTTGCCCCTCTAAAATTTATTATCGGATGACCTGCTGATAGTATTTGTGCAGTGAGTAAAAATTGTATTCATCATCCTTTTCTCCTTTTAACATTACTTGCATGGTCTAGCACCGTAATATATTTTTTATGTATTGGTTCTGGTTATTTGATTTTATGGTTTCTTCTGCCCTACGTTGTTCCACAATGTTTTTTAATGTTTTTAAACACGTTTTAAATGTTTTTGGATATGTCTTTATCACTATGGTTTATTTTATGTTCACATTACATTTACTATTAGTTATACTAATTATGTTTATGTACATGTTTCTAATTATTTATAGTTTTTTAACTATTTATATCTTCACATGCTTTGTTTTTAATTATTTATAGTCTTATCTATTTATTTATTCAATTTGAGTGTCACAAATTAAGATATTCCAATTCCATGCCCGGTTAGCTTCAATGTTTTTGATATTTACATGTTTTTATCTACGTTTTAACATATTGTTTTTATTACATGTTTGTGAGTGTTTTGTGCCCCCTGAGGAAGGCAATCTGCCAAAACGCGTTGGGGACTACTTATTAAAGGTTGCTGTGTCATCGCTCTTGCTCTTTGTGTCTTCTTTCTTCTTAGTGCAACTCATTGTCAGTTCAGTGCCGCCTGTGTTGTCGACCTGGCTTGTTCTGTTCATCTGCAGTGATTGTTTTTGCTAGCGCTGTTTTGTTCTTGTTTCTTTTTTTATGATGACAAGTTTAAGTGAACAACGTGCAGCTGTGAAATTTTGTTTTCTACTCGGTAAAAATGCTGCTGAAACTGTTTTAATGTTGAAAACAGCTTAACAAGATGACGCTATGGGAAAAAGTCAAGTGTACCAGTGGTTTGCTTGGTTTAAAAATGGCGACATGTCGATTGATGACAAACCTCGTTCTGGGCGTCCATCAACTGCCCGAATCGACGAAAATATTGAAAAAATTAGAGAGCTTGTGCTCACAGACCATCTACAGACAATTGATCAACTGTCAGAGATTAGTGGGTTATCTTGGAGCTCTGTTCAGCAAATTTTAACAGAAGATTTGGGAATGAAAAGGGTTGCTGCCAAGTTTGTTCCTCGGGTTCTGACTGACAATCAAAAGGAACATCGAGTTGAAACATGTCGTGTTTTGAAACAACAGCTTGAAACTGATCCAGATTTTCTGTCAAAGGTCATTACAGGTGATGAGTCTTGGTGCTATGGTTACGACCCAGAAACAAAGCAACAGTCAAGTCAAATTGAAGATGTCATCGTCACCCCGTCCAAAAAAATGTCATCAAGTCAAATCAAACATCAAAACAATGCTGATTTGCTTTTTTGATGCCAAGGGGGTAGTTCATTCAGAGTTTTTTCCCCCAGGTCAGACCGTCAATCAAACCTTTTATTTGGAAGTTGTAAGAAGATTGCGCAACAGTGTTCGTCAAAAAAGACCCGATTTGTGGCAGACAGGAGACTGGTTCTTCCACCACGACAACGCACCTGCACACACAGCCATCTCTGTTAGACAGTTTTTGGCTAAAAATGGCATGGTTCCGCTGCCCCACGCACCTTACTTGCCTGACCTGGCTCCGTGCGACTTTTTCTTATTTCCACGCATGAAAAGGGGCATGAAAGGACACCTATTTGACAACATTGAAGAAGTCAAGAAAAAAAACAAGGGAGGAGCTGTCAGCCGTTTCTAAAAATGACTACAAAAAATGTTTCGAACAGTGGAAGCACCGGTGGGACAAATGTATCAGTTGTAATGGAGAGTATTTTGAAGGGGATAAGGTTGTTTTGTAAAGAATTTGAAATAAATAGCTTTTAAAAAATAATTCCTGTTTTTTTTGGGTACCCCCTCATATATAAAAAACATAAATACATATTTAAGACCACAGAAAAAATGTATATATATACAAATATGTGAGGAATATACCAGACTCCCACCATAGGGTTCCAAACCACATAAATAGTTGCCCAAGGCAGCAAACACTATAGTGGTCATTCCAGAACACAAATAAGGGATTTTCACGTGTGGCAGAAATGTTCCCGCCCATGTTCTGAAACACTGCTGTTGCACACATCCATGGTGCTAGCACAGGGATCTCAGAACGTGCCCAGAAGGGGCAGAATGAGGGCGTGGTCAGCCACAGAGATGTTTATAGCATATTCCGGAAAAGCCCACATACATTCGGCGATATTCCCGCAGATGTCCCCATTATTCCTGCTGCAATGTGGAATAAGGCCAGGACTTAGAAAATATTCTGCTATGCTCTTCAATTTGTCCCATATTAAAGAATGGTTGTGACAAGTATGTGCTGAACTGATGTGACTGCAGTCTGGAAAAACACAAGATGCAGTTATAAAGAACAGAAAGCAAAGGTGAGGGAATGCTGTAAGGGAAAGAAACATTAATAAACACCCTTATAGAAATATTAAGATGAGCAACAGTGTTTATTCTGGCTATTTTGGAATGAGTTGTTTGTGCTAAAAGAATTAATCCAGGGGACCCTAATAAATCCTGTGTTCTGAAAACACAGTGTTTGCTTTTTTCCTTTACCTGCTGTGTGCTTCTGTTGGTTCCTGCTGAGGTGCTGCACTGATTGGATCAACTGCTAAGGGCTATAAAATCTCCAGCCCCACCGGGGGACACTGAAGTGTTTGTTTTTTCCTTTACCTGCTGTGTGCTTCTGTTGGTACCTGCTGAGGTGCTGCACTGATTGGATCAGCTGCTAGGGCTATAAAATCTCTAGCCCTACCACGGGACGCGGTCGTGGGTGTCCCTCGGGTGTGTGACCAAAATGGCGTGACCAAAGGGGCAGGTCACGCCCCTTTGGCGCCCCTTCGGCGCACGTAGGTGTAAGGAGGCTTTTCCTCTGGTATGGGGAAACGGAAGAAGAAGTACCTACCAACTGTTCTTCCAAAAGTGGTTAAATCCATTGGTCCAATGGATGCCCATGTCATGGTGGGCAAGGCGTTAGCTGAGGCTTCGGCCTCAGGGGATAATCGTTTGAACATGTCAGCTGTGAGTACTTTCTCCTCTTTGTCCTCCCCGAGCAATCAGGGTTTATCTCCACCCATCTCTGAGCTTCAACAACAGCCTGGTGAAGCTTCCCTGGTGGTCTCCACGGAGAAGGCTGACCCAGGTGTAACTTCACTGTCTTCTTTTTTGAAACTTGACTCAAATTTATCATTGATGTCCCCTCTACCATCTGAGATTGAGTTGCCTTCTCTTTCTGTATACCAAGTTCCTCCTCCGGATGTTTCCCTGAGAGACATCTGGTCAATAGTGTCTCGTATAGATTCCACATTGGCAGTCTCTTTGAAAAAAGTATCCGATTTCTCTAAGAAGACAGTATTGAAATTTGCTGATCATGAAGAAAAACTTTTAACGTTAGAGAAACGGGTGGATATTCAAGAATCTAAGTTTGTGACACAGAATGATTTTTGTGCTAAAATGTCTTATGATTCTGTTTGCATCGTCAGGATGAGTTTTTGAAAAATTCTTTATGGTCTCGAAATTTACAGTTTTTGAATTTTCCAAAAACACATTAATTAATTAATTAATTTATTTATTTTATTTATTTATTTTTCTTATATACCGCACTCTTTAGCATCAGCGCGGTTTACATGGAACCATAATTAACAATAACAGTTTTACATAGAACAGGGAAGAAAAACTTGGATAACTTAGGGAGAAATGCACAAAATTATTTACATATATAACAATGAGTTTTGTGAATATCTTATGATAAATCTATGGATATGCATTTGCAATTATCTCCTATAATTCTTTTACGGAAGTATTTTAAAGAGATATTATTGTTTGAAGATGCTGACTCATTTAAAATTTCTAAGTTATTCTATCTGCCCCCAGGGAGGCTTGAGAAGGGAGGGAATTGTGATGAACCTGTTGTTTCTCGGGAAGGCTCGACTCCTTTTTCATTAGATATTTCTGATTTCATTGAATCCGAAACTGATGATATTTCCTGCAGGGCTACGCTTTTGGTTAATTTTTTGTTGGAAATGGATAAGGATAAAGTTTTGCGGGCACATTTTCTTAAGGAAAATGAAAAGTTTTGTGGGCAAACCATTCAGGTGTTCCCTGATGTTTCCAGGGTAACCCAAAAGCGGCGTAAGTCCTTTATCGAGATTCGTCCTCGAGTTCTGGCTTTAGGAGCAACTTTTCATCTAAAATTTTCTTGTAAATGTTTTATAGTGTTTCAAGGCCGGAAGTATATTTTCCAGGAGGCAGAACAATTGTTAGAATTTCTAGACAGTAAAATTTAAGTTTATTTCTTTTCCATTTCCTTTTTTCTTTTTTATATTTACAGGAATCAAGTGGCATTCTTTTTTCTTTCTATTCTGTGATATCGTTTGGCTGTTCACTTCCTTGATGTGGACTAACTGTATTTCTTTTTGCATAATTATTGGCATCATTTACTGTATGGTTATGATGTTTTCCCTTTTACATTTTTTCATTGTATATTTGAAAATATTTCATTAAAAAAAATGGTGTAAGTTCTGACAAAAAAATTGTTATGTTTGTATGTTTCCTTTGATGGATGGATGAACTTAAATTTGTTGGCAGGAAAACACGTTCCATGAAACTTCATTTTCAGGAACACCGCTCAAGATTAAACACAAAGATTATGGGGCATGTTTACTAAACACCGTTGCTGTGCGGGTTCCCGTTAGTGTGCTGGTGCCATATAAGGAGTGGGCGGGCCAGGCAGAAAAAAGAAAAAAACCGGACCGTATGTGTGTGCGTCGCGCAAATGTGCGGGGCCCACATTAGCGCGTGGGAAGGCTAAGTGGGGCGCTGCTGCGTAACCAAACAACAGAGCCATAGTACAACGGTGAAGACACTGACCTATGGTGCAGGGACCAGGGGTTCAAACCCCCATTGCACTCAATGAAAAAGACCAGCTGAGGCATCAACTTTTATGGGCAAAAGTGGTGTAGGAGGTATATTGATTATGGGCGGCAGAAGGCGGCGCACTCTTTTTTTTATACGGCATGAGGCGGCGCACTGTTCATTGTTGGCGGCAGATGGCGGCGCGCTGATAAAATGGGGCAACAGAAGGCGGCGAGCCTGTGGGCAGAAGGCGTCGCGCTGATGTGTGAGGGGGCAGCCCAATAGTGGGAGGGATAAGTGGCGCGCTGATGCACAAATAGTAGGAATGGAGCCATAGCACAATGGTTAAGACACTAACCACTCGTGCAGGCATCATGGGTTCAACTCCCCACAGTGCCCATTGAAGACAGCTGGCTGAGGCATTATTTTAAGGGGCATGCCCATGTTGGGCGGCATAAGGCGGCGCGCTGTTAATGTTACGCGGCAGAAGGCTGCGCACTGCTAATTTTGTGCGCCACAAGACGGCGCGCCGATGGCTACAAGGCTGCGCGCTGCTGCTCAAGCACAGGAACAGAGCCACAGCACAATGGTTGTGACACTGACCAATGGTGCAGGGACCAGGGGTTCAATCCCTCACAATGCCCATTGAAAAAGACTAGCAGAGGCAGTATGTTTTATGTTGTGGAGTGCTGTAGTAGGCCCACTAATTTTATTTTGTGATAACAACTAGAAAACGCACGCTCACAGCATGTTAACATAAGGCAGCCCATAAGGCACATGTGACAGTGCACCGTCCGCCAAGGCACCCTAGAATGTCCCCTATAGGGCAGCATGTATGTTGCGACACAGGATAATGTATAGTGCACCCTATATGGATGGCAACCATAAAGTGCCGTATACGGCGCCCCATAAAGCGCCCTCAGAGGCACCTTATGGGTACAGTACGCTCAGGGTGTTATTGCTGGCAGCAACATATGTACAGTAAATTAAAAAGATGCTGTGGACAACCCTATCACAGAACCCCACTGTGGGTTTGAACCCATGACCTCTGGCTGCACAGGGAGTGATGTAACCATTGGGCTACAACTCCATAGCTGTAAGCAAGCCCCTGGCTGGCTGCAGATAGCCTGCACGTCACCTCACAGACAGTCTGCCGGTGTAAACAGGATAGGGTTAGGCCACACGTACCCATGATGCACTGCACATGCAAATTAGCTGTCCACAGTTGGACACAAGATGGGTAATGCACCCCCACAGCACCTCGGCCCTGTTGGGGGGAGTGACCGGGTGCACCCACACAGCACCTCGGCCTGGTAGGGGGCACTGACCGGGTGTTTTACTGGCACAGAGTAGCTACACACCGTTACATCGTGTGGGTTCTGTGCTCACCCTGAGTGTGCAATGAGGCGCCCAGGACCAGGTCCACAACACCTTCCATGGCTGATGGAGGCCAAGCGGGAGTTTCAAAGCAGTGTTAATGTGTAAGATAGCTAGTTTCTGCACAAACACCATGGATATCCCAGTCAGGCTCAGCACCCCCTGGGAATCCACACCAGGGCCCTCCTCTCCCCCCCCCCCCAGCAGCAGCAGCAGCAGCAGCAAACATGGTCCCCATCAAGAGATCCACACTGTACCTCCCTGCAAAGGTGGCAGTAGAGGGCAACATCAACCCCAGTCCTGCTGAGGAATGAACACCACCCCCACCCCACACACAGCCACAACACAATAGCAGACAGACATAGGACCAGGATAAGGTAAGCTGCACCCCACCACCAGATATTCCCCTGCAGCAAGCCAACAGCCACTGCACCCTGCAAGCCATTCCAGCAAGACACATACCAGCTACAAACAGTCTGCTGGTTAGTCCATAGTGCATGTTCCCAATGGAGACACATGCACCCAGAACTGGTCTGCCAGCATACACAGCAAGCAGATAAATCAGTGACTGGGCCCCAAATAGAAACCCATATCTATCACATGAGAGAAATACTGTATAGCACTATGGGGGTGCCTAGCCATGCTGTGGTCACTGCACAGTCAGGGTGAGCGTGATCTCCCAGAAGGACATGCTTTGGCCACCCTGTCTGTGTAGGTGGTGGCCGGACACTACAATGTCCCTGCCAGTGCCCTATGCCCGGTGCAGATGCATCCTGGCCAGGCTACCCTGTCCTGGCTATACCCATGGTACCTTGCACCTCATTATGCACATTGGCAGGCCAATACTGGCAACAGTGCTGGCAGTGTGGGCTGTGGAAGGGGCTTGCAGCCAACACCCACTGTATAGCCAGACACACACTTCCACACCTATGCCATCATGGTGCTACTATTGAGGAAGTAATTAGCCTTGCCCACCAAACCGGTCCTGAGCACGGCAAGGCATGGATATGGTACGCAGTACAGCTGGGGGTCACTCCCCCGGGTGGTAAACACCGTCAGAGGCCAGGCCTGGAGCACGCACCGCAAACACCTAACAGATTGTTCGGATGGGGTCAACTAGCAGTATGTGCGTAACGTATGGATATCTAGCTGCCTGTGCTCCTAGCAAACGTCTCAGAGCTGTGTACCATATACCTCAGGTGTAGGGTGACATTGGTAAGTTATGCAAGTGCTAGTTTTGGGAGATGCATGCAGGGTCCAATGGTCTGCCTCTCCAGGAGACATTGGCCAATGAGGCCTGTGGGTGTGGGTGTGTCTGCCCTTGATGGCTGCTGCTTTACGGCACAGATTCCCAACTCCAGTCCAGGTTTTGCATCACACTGTTCTGGTTTTCCTGCTGTCCCTCATGGATATGCATGAGCTACATCTACATACCATGGGTGTGGTGCATAGATATACAGCACAGGCATTTGTATGAGTGGCATCATGGAACCTGACTGGTGTGTGCCCCACCAGGACTGCATTTGGGTGATTCTGCTCTGGGTACTGGCCCTGTTCATGGTGTCTTTGCTCAGTGGGGTAAAAGATAGACGTATTGCCATTGCATATGTCCAAGCCAGGAAAGGTGTGCCCTTACTATCACTGTTTACTTGGGGAAAAAAATATGTGGGCAAGATTGGCAGTTGCCCCAGTTGGGCTTTGAACCTGTGACCTTCTGCTCTTGCATGTAGTGTCTGCGTGCACTGCACCACTGTGTAGCCACAGATTGGGTGGATTCCCTGGCATGTCCATGACTGTGGATCCGGCAGGGCCTGTCTGTTGCAGTCTGTTGCAGTGGATGGTGGCAGCCTGCACATGGCTAGCTAGGCCTCTGTCTTCTGTCGCTAGCAGCCACTGCCCCCTGCACCACATGTACTCGTCCGCCAACATGCTGGCATGAGCTCCTCCCATAAAAAGCAGGTGACCTGATTGGAATGTGGCAGTACGGGACTGCATTTGGGGTACTTGGCTGTGGGTAATGCCCATTGTTGTGGTGTGTGTGCGTTGTTGGGTAAAATATGGGTGTTTTCCCCATGCTTATGTCACCTGCAATACAGGGGTGTCTGCGCTATCTGTGTTTAGTGGTGGGTAAAATATAGGGACTGGGCTGGCAAGTGCCCCAGCTGGGCTTTGAACCTCTGACTCTCTGGTCCTAGAGGTACTGACTTTGTCCGCTGCACCACACTATGGCCACAGAGACAGTGCAGCCCCTGGAGGTAGTAAGCCTGGCAGGATGGAGTCACAAACCCTGCTCTACGCAATTTTACTGTGGGCATATGCACCCTGTCTGGTGACAAACATGCACATCAACCACGGAAATGACCACGGGAACTGGGGGAAAAATTATCACCACGCTGGGCAACAGTGATATTAATGGACAACCATAGCAAACACTCCCAGGACAGCTCCACAACAGGAAATGTTGTTTGGAAGAGTCTCCGCTCCGTAAACCCTTCCAAAATTCATTTCTTTTTTCTGGAGCTTTGTTGGGTATGTTTTCTGTATTTGCCCATCACTATCACTGTTCCCCAGCTGAATTACTATTTTCAATAGTTCTGTTGTGGTCATTTCCTATTTTTATGTGCACTTTTGTGCTGAGCACATGTATCACACTGCTCACGTTTTGCTGGTTTCCCCGGTTTTCCTGTACATTGCTGACGGAAATGGTTTCTCTTCCCTTTAAATGCTTTCTACCGCGAGTGTTTCACTCGCGGTAGTTTTTACATGCAAATTCGGGCCCGATACTGTGCGGGGACCCTCTCCCCTCCCACTCTCCACCCATTAACCCCGTCCCTCCGCCCCTCCGGAGCCTTCCTCCGCCCTCCTTTAGCCGTTCCACGCCTCTATCGGACATTTGCGGGCCCGCACTTGTACGGGGCCCGTTGGTGTGCCGCGTACCTGTGCGGGGGTGACACGCACATGTGCGGGGCGTTTAAACGCGTTTATGCGCGTTTCAGTGGCGCGTTGCCATGCGCTATTTTGCGGCGCGCAAATTTGCGGACTTTAGTAAACATGCCCCTATGTCTACTCCAATAGTGTTACATTGTGTTCAACAGGGACAATTCTTTTACTGACTTATATTAGCGTATGTTAAATTTTGTTCCAGAAAACCTATAAGGTGGAGACAGGATTGCACATTTACAGTATCGGGAGCAATCTTGGATGCATTGTCTGAAGTCAGTTTCTCCACTGGATTTGAACTTAGAGACTGACTGGTGGGGTTTACTTTGACTTATTGGCTGTTTCCATTGATGTATACCAGTGACGTTGTTTGATCGTCATAATAAAAATCCCGTGGATTTGGATATAACCCATCGAAGTGATCAGGAGCAAAATGGTGTTTTCTTAAGGAACCCTTTCAAAGTGAAGAAAAGCTGACAAAATTGCTTTAGGCTCGAAACACAGAACTGTGTCGCGATTTTGACCGAAGGGATTCTTCATTTGTCTCTAACACCCTTAGGAGATGTACTTTGGATGATTTATGGAACTTTCCTTCAGCAACTTGTCCAAACCTTTTCTAAGGCCAGCAATGAGATGGATCAATACAATAGCAGCAGCTATGGGTGTCACTCTATCGACAAAGAGCTGCCTGAATGAAGACCGAATACAGTTTAGGACAACTATCCAGAAGGTTGCCATGAGTCGACACCGACTCGATGGCACATAACAACAACATCTGTCAACTATGTGTGCATATATAGTCCAAAGCCATTTTACTGGCCACTATTTTTTAGAAGATATTGGGCATTAAAGTGTTGACCTGCAAGGGTGCCAATAATGTTGACCCAACTGTATAAATTTTTCATGATAAATTTTTAACTTGATGCTTGGTTCAAAAAACTCCTCTTTATTATTAATTTATTAATTTATCTATCAAATAGAAACACGGTGGCAGAAAAAGACCACATGGCCTATATAGTCTGCCCTTCCATATCAACCACTACAACAGTCCCACTTTTTTCTTTAGAGATCCTCTGTGTTTGTCCCATGCTTTTTTGAATTCAGATACTGACCTCATCTCTAACACCTCCACTGGGAGACTATTTCACGCATCTACCACTCTTTCTGTTAAGAAATATTTCCGCATATTACTCCTGAGTCTATTCCCTTTCACCCTTATCCATGTCCCCTTATAGCAGATCTTGCTTTCAATCGAAAGAGGCTCTCCTCCTGTGCATTTATGCTATGGAGGTATTTAAATTTCTCCGTCATGGCGGAGGTGAGCCTCGGTCTGGGCAGCGATGTCTCGCTGAGTCCAGCTGGCCCCTCCACTCCTTCTCTGCCTGCCGAGGTAGCTGCTGGGATAGCAGCGGTTGCTGCTGATTACCATCTTGAGAGCTCAGCAGGGGCGGCAGGTATGGCATCCTTACCTGCCGGGGCTCTGCTTCCAGCATCTCAGACGGGTGTTTTAGAGAGGGGGAGTTTGGTTCCTGCTGCTTCCAGTCCTAATCTCCAGTTAGATTTCCCTCCTCTTCGGGCTGCCCTCCAGTCAGTTCATCAGCTCTGTGCTGTGGCGTTCCAGGCCCTGACCCCACTTCCTGCTCTGATGACCAGCAGGTAAAATTGACAGTGCTTGATCAAAGTGTTCAACAGGTACAAGAGCAGCAGGGAACGTTTTCACAGGATAAAATGGTGTTTCTACAAAAGATTGAGAACTTGGAGAATGCTTCCCACTCTTTGAACCTCAGGATCTTGAATTTTCCCCGTGTTTCTGGCTCTTCGGCTAGGACTCTTTTTCACAGACTCCTAAAGGATACTTTTGGTTATCCTTACACTGGCTTTCCTCCTCTACAGAAGATTTTCTATCTACCATCTGGGGTCGCCAGTGGCGCTACTGCTACAGTTCCTGCTCCTCAGGCTGATGTTTCCTTGGCCTCTTTGGATTTGGGGAATTTATCTGCAATGTTGGAACAGTCACCTGAAACAGTAGGGTCCAGAGCGACATTATTTGTTTCTTTTGTTTTTCTTCAGGATAAAAATGTGTTACATTTTTTTCTTAAGAAAACTGATATTTCCTTCTTAGGGGGCAAGATCCATATTTTTCCGGATGTGTCTCGTTGGACACAAGTCCGTAGGAAAACATTTTTGGAACTACGCACTGAGGTGGTATCACTAGGTGCAAAGTTTCAATTAAGATTTCCTTGTAAATGTATTGTACAATTTCAGAATTCTGTATATCATTTCTTTGAACCTTCTCAATTACACTTCTTTCTGGATGCTAAGAAGTTGTAGGGCTGACTAGGGTTTGACTGGAGCAGGGAGCTTTTTGTTGGGGCAATGTATTATGTGCTTTGTTGCTTAGTTCTGTTCTAGTATTTTTTTTTTTCCATTCTTTATTTATCCAACAAACTTTACATCATACAACAATAAACACAGCACACAACCCCGTTCCCAAGACCCCCCCACCCACCCCACCCTATATCCCTTACACAGTACGGTACAGTACAAAAAGGTCCCAACTACTCAGATAAACCAACTTTTCATGCCAAAAGATGTCTAAATCCATCCCTAGCCTCCCCTCTCGCCCCCTACATACCCAGTCACCCCAGCAACCACAAGTACTGAAGGAGAACAGGAACAGGCAGCCGTACCCCCCACCGCGGAACTAACCCCGGGGAGGGGCCCCTTCTCCCCCCCCCCCAACTACCCCCCAGCCTCAACTGCCCCCTCCCCCTACTACCCCTCACAATCCCACCACCCTAACTCCCCTTCTCCTCCCTCCTGGTCGAGCGCCACTCCAGATACAAGCCCCAGGAATTCTGGAACCGCACTAACCCATTGTGATGCAGGGCCGCCAATTGATACAAAAGGGACAGCTGCGCAACTCTCTCTTGGACCTCCCGGAGTGTGGGCACCTGGGAAGTACGCCAACGCCTCGCTATTAATTGCCGGGTGGCTGTGCAAACCACTCCACGCCATCCCTTACCCTCTTTCCCCTGGCCCCCCTCTTCCACATTCAACATGGCTAAACAAGGGCCTAACCTACTCTCTACCCCCAAGACTTCACCCAGCCATCCCTCAACCCCCTGCCATAGGGGGACCAACAAGGGACAGTCCCACCAGATATGCAAAAAAGAGCCCACACCCCCACACCCCCTCCAACAATTCGCCGGCCCCCCCTGCCATTTCTGCAAACGCTGGGGTGTCAGATACCATCTATACAACATTTTATAATTATGCTCTTGGATACTACTGGATATCACTCCTTTAAATAAGCCCTTACACACTACCCCCCACTGCTCGGCATCCCAACATCTATTTAAATCCCCCCCCCCAGGCCCTCCGGTGCGCCCACTCCCCCCCGCCTTCTCCTCCCATGGCCTTGTACAGCTGGGACACCAAACCTTTAACCGCCCCCCTTTCAAGAAGCGCATCAATACTCTCCCCCCTAGGCCCATACCCCCTCTGTGCAACCTCCCTACTATAATGTAACACCTGCACAAAGCGATATCGGTCAATCTCAGACAGCTGGAACTCCTCCCGGGCCTCCTCAAAAGTCAACCATTCACCATTCCTCTTAAGCTGTCCGACCCAGCAAAGCCCCTTCTCCGCCCATCTCCCGAAAGCTGGGTCCGTCAACCCAGGCGGGAATCCACGGTTCCCAACCAGCGGAAGGAACTTGGAGGCCCCCTCACTACCATACCACTTCCTCCTCCACTTCCTCCAATGTCGTAAGGTGAGGGTCACATAGGGGTTCCCTCGCAGCTCCCCTAGGGACTCTCCCCCGTCATCCAGACCCTCCCTTTCAACGTGTCCCTACCCTGCAACCCAACTCCTTCCAGTCTCACCCACTCCGCCGAATCACTCAACAACCATTCAAACACCGCCCGCACTCTCGCGGCCTCATAATATCGAGGAAGAAGCGGCACCCCCATACCACCCTCCTCTGTACTCGCACATAACACCTTCTGCGCCACCCTGGGCCGCTTCCCTTTCCAAATAAACTTCATCACCCGAGCTTGTAATTGTTGTAAAAAAAACCCTGGAACAGCCACCGGCAAATTCATAAACAAATAAAGCAGCCGGGGTACAATTATCATCTTCACCAGATCCCTGCGCCCCAACCAAGAGACCTCATAAGACCCCCATTCTTCAAGCGTCCGAAACATCCTGGCTTTAGCTGCCCCAAAGTTCTCCCGAAACAACGCTGCCCTCTTGGACGTAAGCTGCACCCCCAAGTAGCGAATACTACCCTGCGCCCAACGAAACGGAAGCTCCCTCCGCAAGCGACCCTCCTCTTCTTTACCTATAGACAGATTCAAAATCTCCGACTTCGTAACATTCATACGGAAACCAGACACTTCTCCATAGCCCCAAAGCTCATCCCGAATAGCTTCTAGAGATCTATACGGGTCTGTAACAAAAAACAGAACATCATCCGCAAATAACGAGATTTTGTGATGATCCCGCCCTACCCACACCCCCTTAATATCCCCTCTATCCCGTACTCGCTGTGCCATGGGCTCCATTGCCAAAATAAACAACAAAGGTGATAATGGGCACCCCTGCCGTGTACCCCTGAACAGTTCAAAACTCTGGGATACCGCACCATTCACCTTCAAGCACGCCATGGGCGCCTGATAGACGGATCGAACCCAGATCAAAAACTGCCCCCCTATCCCAATCTTTTCGAGCACCTTAAACAAAAACACCCAGTTCACCCTATCAAATGCCTTCTCAGCATCAACCGCCAAGAGGGCCATTCCCTCGTCCTGCTCCATCCCATGCCACATCACATTTAATGCTCTCCGAATATTATCGGAGGTATGTCGACCCTGCACAAATCCCGACTGATTGGGGTGTATCACTTGCTCCAACAGAGGCCCCAAGCGATTTGCCAAGACTCTCGTAAAGATTTTAAAATCCCCCCCCTAACAAGGAGATAGGCCGATACGAACCACAGTCTGTAGGATCCTTCCCCTCCTTATGCAACAGGCTAATTCCCGCCAATCGTAACGATGCCGGCAGCGGCTGCACCGTAGTGAAGGAATTATACATTCGAGTCAACGGCCCTACCAAAGCCGTGGCAAACACTTTATAAAATTTATTCGAAAAACCATCTAAGCCAGGTGCCTTATGACCTCGTAACCCTTTAATCACCGTCATAATTTCAGACTCTCTAATGGGCGCGGACAGCTCTAGACAATCCTCCCGCGTGAGCCGGGCCATCAAAACTGTATCCAAATAATCCTGTATCTTACCCTCATCCACGACTGCCTCCGGAGTGTATAACTTTTGATAAAATTGTCGAAACCGCTCCTCTATATCCCGCCCCTCCCACAGCTCCTTCCCCTCACCATCTTTAACTCGCACTATCGTGTTTCGATTTTTCAGCTTCTGAACCTTACGCGCCAACAACCTTCCTGCTTTATTATTAAACTCAAAATTCCGTTGTTGCAACAGGGAGAGTTTATACCTAATCTCCTGCAGATTTAGTTCACTTAATTCCCTCTTTACCATCCCCAATTCCTGAACGAGGTGCACATTTCGGGCGTTCCCTTTTAATTTCCCTTCAAGCTCCCGAAGCTTCGCTAGCAGTCCTGTCTCACGCTGCAACCGTTCTCTCTTACGATGTGATCCCACCGCAATAAGCTTACCCCTCACCACCGCCTTCAAACAATCCCATACTATCCCCGGGCTGCACTCACCCGTCTCATTCAACAGCAGATACTCCGCAATGCAGTCATAGATCTGCGTCACCACTGCTTTATCCTCCAGCAGAGCTTCATTTAATTTCCACCATCCCCTATCCCTCCCCGGCCCCCCCATACTGACCACACCCAACACTGGAGCGTGATCCGACCATGTGCGCTCCTTAATTTCACACCTCCGCACCTGCGACACCAGCGAGCGCTCCACCAGCCACATGTCTATTCGAGAATAACCTCCATGCACTGCTGAGAAGAAGGAATAGTCCCGCTGCCCACTATTTAATTCCCTCCACAAATCTACCAGATCTAGGCCCGCCATAAGTTTTTTCAGACTGGCCCTATGCTGCTTAGCCTGTGAGGAAGACCCCTTAGATGTATCCACCCGTGGGTCCAAGGTCACATTAAAATCCCCAACGAGAATTAGCATACCCTCCGCCATCCCCATAATCTTCCCCTGAAGCTCCTTGAAGAAGTGGTTCTGATTAACATTTGGAGCATACACATTAACCAGGGTGTATAAGTGCTGATCCCAGCGTAATTGAACAGCCACAAATCTCCCCAATTTATCCCGAAACACCTTCCCCACCTGCCCCTGAACTCGTGTAGATAGTAGGATCCCCACGCCCCCCTTCTTTTTCTCCACCCTGTTAGAAGCAAAAAATTGCTGCGGATAATGATGATGTTGCACCCGTCTCTCATCCCTGGATAGGAGATGCGTTTCCTGAATAAACACAATGTCCCCCTGAAGTCTCTTACATTCTTTTATCAGTAATTGACGCTTAACAAAGGAATTGAGGCCTCTAACATTCAGTGAGAAAATATTCATCTCCGGCATTGAAACATCCACCTCCCCCCCCTCCTGCACTGCACCTTCCTATCTTCGGCATCCCCTCCCTTCCTACTTCCCCCCTCCCTTCCCCTCCACCCCACCCCCCTACCCACACCCCGCTTCCTCAGAGAAGCCCTTCCTACCCACCTCCGCAGACCACCCTCCCTACAAGCACCTAAATTCACACACAAATTTGTACCCCCCCTCCCCTCCCCGTATCACTAACACACAAGAACACCCAATGCATACCTTCCCCCCGTCAGCCCAAATACAACCAATTACATTCCCCCCCAACAGCATACAAAAATGCCAACTCCTCTCCCTCCACCCACGCAGCCCAGTCAAACAATTTACATAGCCAGTCCATCAAGTTGGCTGCCTCCGTCGTCGCAAGCTTCTTGCCCCTCCAGGCACTCGACTCCACTGATGCTGTGCCTCTGGCCTCCGGTCTCTCTTATCCAAGTGATCCCCCTTCTCAGGCGACGGGGTGGGAACATCACTCCATCCTGCCTGCTTCAGACCAGAAATAGCTGCTTCCACCGTGTGGGCCGTGGTGGTTTTTGTATGTATTGTAAACTGCAGACCCACCGGGAACAACCAGCGGTATCGCACATTTTCCTCTCTCAGTCTCTTAGTAACCGCTTGGTATGCCCTACGTTTTTTAATCGTGAGGCTGGAGATGTCCGCAAACACCTCAACATCCGACCCCTGCCACTTGATCTTGCCCAGCTTCCGTGAGGCTTTCAGAACCAACTCTTTAGAGCGGTATTCGTGTAGACAAACAATCACATCCCGCACCCTATTCTCAGTCCGGGGCCCAGAGCTCTATGCGCTCTGTCAACTTTCAAACATATATCCTCGTCGTCCATTTCAGCTGCCTTGAGGACCTCTCCGCAGAATTCCTCTGCCATGGCCACATAGTCCACTATGCCTTCACCTTCTCGCAGGCCTCGTATCCGTATATTCGACCGCCGGGACCGGTTCTCCAGGTCTTCGACCTTCTGCCACAGATCTTCGTGAGCTTCTTCGAGAGCCTCCAGACGTTGTTCACAAGGGCCCCATCGCTCCTCCTGCTCCTCCATTTTGTTCTCCACGTCTTCCACCCTGGCCCCCAGGGACGTCATTTCTCCCCTCATTTCTTGTATCCAGCCCTGCACTTCAGTCCTGATTGCCCCCAACTCCTGTCTCAGAGAGCCCAGCCACTCTTTTAAATCAGATCTCAGGGCTTGTATCTCACTCGGTGGACCCCCAGTCACCTCTCGGTCCTCCTGGGCCTTTGACTCTCCACTGGATGCCGCTGGCTTTCCTCCAGGCCCCTTAGTGCTCCCAGTACCCTTAAAGGAGTAGGCCTTCAAATCCACGGCCGATTTACGTGCAGCCATCTGCCACCCTCCACTCCCCGGGTGTCAGCTGAGAAACACACCCTGTGATGGGATCTGTGCCAACGGGCTGATGGGGGTGCTTCACTGCCAATCGTATGCCCCAAACCGGGCCGCACCGTGCTCAAGGCTCAAGGGCACACACCCCAACCGCACCTCCTCTCCACACGTGGAGATGATCCGGACTGGATGCACCTCCAAACTCACAGCCACAGGAGCTCCGTATCTCTGCAGTCCAGGATGCACTAGGCCTCTGTCCTCCGGAACACCACGTGCAGGGCAGGGATGGCCGCACCACTCCAACCCCGTCTGCTCACTCCACGCGCTGCCGACAGCGAAATGCTCGCCAACTTCTCGCCGCTTCAACGGGCTTCCCTCCAACCGGCAGTCTCCGGGCAGCTGTATCTCTCTGCCCCCCGTCAACACTCTCCGCTCTGGCCTGCTGATCTGCACCACTCTCCCTAATCTTCCGGCTCCGCGGCGCTCACCGTCTTTCTTTTGTATATGTCCGCTGGCTGCTGTTGGGGGCACAAGCGGCTGACCTTGAGGGGGTCTCTCCGCACCTTCAAAACTTCAGGGGCGGCATCTTTTCACCACATGGAGGGCGGTCGTAGCGGAGCTCGGTTAGCACGCCGCCATTGTCTCAGCCGGCGCCACCGGAAGTCCTGTTCTAGTATTTTTATTTTCTTTTTATTTATCCACTCCTCTGGATTTCTGACTCTTGGATCTCTCCTCATTGTGGACTATTTAGTATTTGGTCTGTGGGGGTTTATTTTTTGCTTTGGGTTTATTATTATCCTATGCATTGCTTGTGTTAGACCAATACTTGTATTTCTTATTTCCAAGTTTTGCTTGGTGAGTTTTGTAAACTTGATAAATAGAAAAATAAATTCTCCGTCATATCACCTGTATCCTGCCTTTCCTCTAAAGATCCTTAAGTCTGTCTTCATATGCTTTCTATCGAAGGCCACTACCCATTTTAGTAGCCCTCCTTTACACCAATTCCAATCTGTTTATATACTTTTGAAGGTGCAGTCTCCAGAATTGCATACAGTACTCCAAATGAGGTCGCACCAAAGACTTATACAGAGCAACTATCACCTCCTTTCTTTTGCTGGCCATTCCTCTCCCTATGCACCCAAGCATCCTTCTAGCTTTCACCGACACCTTTTCTACCTGTTAGCTACTTTAAGATCCTCAGCCACTAGTTCCCACTCTTCTTTTGAGGACAGAAGTATTTCACCCCCTATTTTTCTTTATTTATTTGGTTCTTCTATACCATCCCTTCCAGAGATCAGGGGCGGTTTACAATTAACAGAACATAACAAGTTACATGGAAGAGTGGTTAAACTATTTACAAGAACATATCTTACAAATCAAATTTTATATAAACTTAGTAAAGCTTGGTAGGTCCACTATTAACTATTTACATAGGTACAAAGTTTATTCTGTGATTTTATAAAGTAAGGATCATACCATATAGCTCCCTTGGATTGCTGCAGTCCAAATGCATGACCTTGCATTTTTTAACATTAAAACTCAGCTATTAAATTCTAGATTATTCTTCAAGCTTAGCTAGATCCCTCCTCATGTTATCTACATCTTCCTGAGTGTCTACTCTATTGCAGATTTTAGTATCATCTGCAAAGAGGCAAACCTTACCTGACAGCCCTTCTGCAATATCACTAACAAAGATGTTAAAAAGAATCAGACCAAGGACAGATTCCTGTGGCACACCACTGTTAACATCCTTCTCCTCAGAATGTGGTCCATTTACCTGTACCCTTTGTCACCTTTCACTCAACCAATTTCTAACCCAAGCAGTAACTTAGGGTCCATCCCTAGGGTGCTCAGTTTGTTTATAAGTCACCTGTGTGGAATGGTGTCAAAGACTTTACTGAAATCTAAATTCACCATATCTAGGAATCTCCCTTGGTCCAACTCCCTGGTCACCCAGTCAAAGAAATCAATCAGATTTGTCTGACAATATTTGCCTCTGGTAAACCTATGCCGCCTCAGATCCTGCAATCCATTGGACTCCAGAAACCTCACTATCCTCTGTTTTAGCAGAGTTTTCAATAATTTACTTACCACAGAGTTTAGACTAACCAGCCTATAGTTCTCAACCACATCCTTACTTCCGCTTTTGTGTAAAGGGACCACATATGTTACTATGTGCCTTTCTCCAGTCCTCTGGGACCACTCCCGACTCTAAAGAAGCATTGAAAAGGTTAGTCAGGGGAGCTACTAGAACATCCACTTTAATATTCTTGTTGCATCCCATCTGAGCCCATCACTTTGTCTACTTTTAGTTTAGCTAGTTGCTCATGAACACAGTCTTCTAAAAATCATTCAAGATCCCCTTCAGTTCTGTTCCTATTTCTGGGTGTCTTCTGAAGTCCTGCTTCTGGCCTTCTATCAGTGAACACCAAACCAATACTACTTTTGCACTTCCTCTTCTCTTATATCTACAAAATGTCTTAACTCTCCATTTTATTGCATTGGCTATTTCTTCTTCTTTTTGTATCTTTGCTTTCCTAACTACTTTCCTAGCTTCTCTAAGTTTTTTAAAATTAGATGCTTGTCTTCCTCTCTCTGTGATCTCTTGTATCTCCTTACTTCTAGATGGCATTAAGTACGAATGTGCCAATCAACATCTGGCATTTTGAAGTCACCTAGCAGTAGCACTTCACTTTTCAAAACAATACTGCATAGGTCTTCCATTAAAACTCTGTTCACTTCTTCTCACTGATAGGAAGATCTGTGTATCACACCTATACAAATGGATTTCCATTTCCCTCTTCACTCCCTTTTAAGCCCTATAATTCTATAGCTTTTATATTATTTTTAGTGCCACTTCTCCTCCCCTTCTTCCTACCCTGTCCTTCCTGAATAGTCCGTGAACCATGTATCCATAACCGCCACTAAATCTAAGTCAGTATTTACCGTTAAGGCCTCAACATCTGGGATCTTATTTCCCATGCTACAGACATTTATGCTGACCGTTTTCCAGATGTTACACCTTTTATCAGTTTCTGCAGAGACATTTAATTTTTAACTTATCTGGGGGCTTTCTTCACTCATCCCCAATGAATCTAGTTTAAAGCCCTCTTCAGTAGGTTAGCAAGTCTGCTGCGGAAGACACTTCGAACCTTCTTGGACAGGTGGATCCCATCTCTGCTCTGCAGCCTTTGGAAAATCATCCCACTGTTCAGCAAACCAAAATTCTCTCGTTGACACCATCCATGCAGCCATGCATTCATCTCCAGTATGCGAGCTTCTCTATCTCTGCCTTTACCCTCAACAGTGATGATTGTGCTAATGGTTGTTGTTGCTGCATTTGAATAGTTGTGCACCTGTTCTGATTTCCAAATTCTAATGTTTTTATATATCTCTTCACATATGTAAAATAAGGGTCAATAAACAATCTGTGATAGAAGGAATGAGTGAGAATGCACAGGCATGCATGGGAAAGGAAATAACAGAATTTGCAAAACAAGAGAAGAAACTTTTCAAAGAATTAGATCAGCAGGCAAGGAAAAACAAGTGGCAAATGCACAAATATAGTGGAAAGTACAGAGTATTACTTTAAGAACCTTTTGTCGATCAAGAATGGACAATGAATGGCTAAGGAAAGGTGAACTGAAACCGAAGGATGAAAGATTGATAGTTGCAGCCTAGGACAGTAGATTACAGACTAGATGGTTTACTGCGATTATTGAAAAAATGTATTCTATAAGAAAGAACTGGAAACAATGACTGAACTTATAGTAGGCTGTGAAGTCCTGATGGCAGAAAATTTCTATACAGAAAGGCACAACAAAGTAGCACACCTCCTCCAATGGAAACTCTGGAAACACTACAACATCACTGTCCCTGAAAAGCGATGCCGGCCACTGGAAATTAAAATGAATTCCCCGCAGCCTGACTCCCCGATCTGGCCTCTTATGACCAGGGTCAGGCTGCGAAGAACGTCCTCCAGCCCCCCTGCCCCATCCGCGCCCCGTCATTTAAAAAATGACATGTCCATGTAAGTTACTCCACCTTGGAGGTGGAATAACTTCCCTACACATGTCCCCAGCCCTGGATGTACAGGGCCGACAATAGAATCAGCCCTGTATGTCCAGGGCCAGCGACCACCCAGTCTCCGCCCAGACTCCACACCCGGGCCGCCCCTTTTCTGCCCCATCTAACTTCCCTGCACAACCGGCGGGGAAGTTAGATACGGCCGGAGAAGATACGTCCCACTTATTCGTGGCATAGAATCGGGCCCATGGTGAATAAAATGTTTAATATGAATTTTAATGTAAACATAAATGCTGTGCAATATATATTGGTTGTGGGATATGCAAAGATATTGTAAAATGTGATGGTATAATTCTTTTTTTATAATTGAATAATAAATTGTTATATTTAAATAATCCAGTGGGTTAACAAATTAAACAAAAAGTGTATTGCCTTTGAAGGTGTGGGGTTACATTGTTAGTTTAGTGATTATATGATTTTTGTAACCTTTGTTTGATGATTTAGTTAGTTACCTATGTGTAGCCCTTCTTCCTTGCAAAACACTTATTACCTTACACTAGTAAATCTTGATATTATGTGTCTGAAGTATATAGATTAATGTGTTCCCTTTGTAAAATCCATACTCAAAGATCCCTTGATGAATGGCAAATTGTTTACTTTTAGTAGATATCCAAATGTGGAACCACTAAAAATCGGTTGCCAAAGAGGCTGATTCTGTACTGGCTGTCTAGCCCCTTGTGCAGCTGATCAGAATCATGATGTACAGATATAGACCTGATTCTGATCCCGTGGGGGCTAGACCCATAGGATCAGAATAGGGTCGACAGCCTGGACATGCAGGCCAGGCATTGATTCTAAGTGGCCACACATCCAGCCACATACCTGGCTAACTCAGCCAGGCCCCTGAACGGAGCCACAGTGCCATAGCGTCCTGTTGCCATGGCACTGCGGCTCCATTTAGGGGCTGTGCTCTCTGGCTACAATCGAGATACTGCTTTTCCCACAGCCCAACCCCTGATCTGGCCTGCCTTGGCCAGGGTCGGGCTGCGGGGATCCCCCTGCACCCCCTTACCTCTTTGCCACACCCTGGCTCCTGTGTACCCCAACGTCCAGGGAGACTTATTCCACCTCCGTCTAAGCAGTTGAACCCGGACGTACAGGGCTGACCTCAGCATCGGCCCTTTATGTCCGGAGTTAGTCGCTCCCTACCGCCCACCCTTGCTTTTCCCACTGCCCTCCCCCTCCCGCCCATGAACAGAGCTCCCCATATAAACCATCACTACATGCGGGGAGCTCTGTTGCAAGCAGAGTCATCTGGGCATTTAGTGGGTCTGGATGTCCGAATTGGACATGCAGACTCGCTAAGTGTGGCTCAGAATGACCCCCTAAGTCAACAAGCTAATTGGGGAATTGCCCTATATAGCAAGAATTCTCACATGGTGTGGGTGGGAGCTAGGGTGAGAAGAGAGGGATCTAACACCTGAGAAGGTCAGTGACTTCAAAGAGCCTGCCCTACCGCTCTGAACTTGAAGGCAAGAGGAGAGGAAAAAAACGCAAGCTGTAGAAAAAAGCTTTGCCCCAGAACACACACAAAAAGCATTCTCCTTTTTCAATAGAGCAGAAAACAAAAAAAATTAGTTATTAAAAATGATAAAAAAAAGCCCCCTTTAAGAGTTCTCAGACAGAGAATTTGTAATCAGGAGCCCCACAGTATTACCTTGTTTGCAATGCAGACCATCTAGGAATGACCATGCAGACCCCACTGAAAGGTCTGGGCATGTGCACAGTGGAAAGTGAAGTACCGTGCATATCTAGAAATCCCATAGAGAACAATGGCGTGAAGACGTGCGAGTATGATGCAAAACACAGATACATGTATGGCACCAGAAAAGTGCATTTGTGCATGGAACCCATATCTGGGCATGTGTATGCCCCTCCCCCCTTCCCCCGCCATGAACCTCTGCACATATAGCAGGTGGTACAGGGAGCTAGTGAAGATAGAAGCAAAAAAAGAAGCGGCAGATACACACCCAATAAACTTAAAAACTTTATTAAACCAAAGGGGTGGCCAAAACCCAACACAGGCCGTGTTTCGTAATTACTTCATCAGGGGCTATCCAGGCACACTAAAAAACAAATATATAAATTAATAAAATCAAACTAAAAAACAATAGACATATGAAAATAATGAGTTTGGAGAATTAAAAATGAAAATACTAATGAAGATAAAATTATAAACATTAATATATAATAAAAGCATAAAGGCCAAAATGGACCATATCAATGAACAGATATCTTAAGAACCTTAATAAAAATCATAAAAACCATATATAATCTAGATATATCTAACGTATTTGATTAACCAACCGCTCCATAAATAAAATAACACAGAAAATTCATTTATATACACATATATAATTAAATATGAAAATATGTATAATATAAATAAATAAATAATTAAAAATATGAACACTAATTGGAATACAAAAAATAATAAAATAACTAAAACATTTATAAGTATAAAATACATTATACAAAATTAAACAAAAAATATAAAACAAAACTATAATCCATTGCGAAAAAAGAAGGGATGAGGAGACTGAAAGAGTAGGACCCATCTAAAACCAATTGTATAAATACTAATAAAATCACATACTATAAAGATGGATATTACCTGTGGGTGTGAAGTACAAAGACTTCACCAGGTTCGATAGAAAAACTGGCAGATACTAATATCAGAATAGCTTCTAGAAAAAATAAAAATAGTAGTAATAAACCCATGACCCATACGCCATATTAAAGAATGGAAGTTATGTTAGTTATCTAAAACAATATTATACAATAGAAAAAGGTGATAACGGATAAAATTATAAGTGTGTTTACATTATTCATAAATTATCAAAAAACCATGGCTGTTGCCCCCATTGACATATAAATTGTGTATCTTTATTTTAAAATCTAAACGTACTGTCCCTCTTTAGAATTCATAATCATAAATATAACCAGTACTAAACCCATACTCTAATTGAGTAAATAAAATCATCTTTGTGAAGGGCTCAATGAACATTGATTTAAATATATGTCTAAAAAACTGTAAATATAACTCTCATAAAAATGTATTTTAATACTATCCCTATTAAAAAACTCATGAGCAAAAAATGATCAAAAAAAGGGGCTGGGAGGGCTCGATGGACACAATATAATTACCTTGTTATATTTCTATAGTTATAAAAATTGCCCTTATAAAATAAAATATATTCTTTAATTTTAAAAGGTAAATGTTATACCCACACAAATATAAATATATTACTTTATTTTTATTATAAAAAATTAAATATAAAAAATTGTTAGAAATTTTTTTTTTAAAAATACTATACTTATTAAAAGGCCATGAACATGAACATGACCTATAACAAAACAAAAAAAACTCAATAAGCGTAATATAATTATATTATTTTAAAATATTGAAGGCTATGAATATTGCCCTAATAAAAATAAATAAATAGATTCATTTATTTTAAAATATAGAAGACTTTGGATGTTATCCCCACTAAAAACTCATGAGCATAAACATGAATAATATAACAATTGAAAGAATGAGAACCAACATAAAGGCATAGTATATAGAATATGTAATCAGGAGAGAGGTTTCTCTAAAAAATCTTATATAAAACAAACAAGACAACCACCCATCGGTTGTTGAAACTAATAAGAACGCATTGAACACCATAAAGACATAATGGAACCTTATAAAAATCAAAAGAAAAGGGGAATCGGAAGATATTCAAAAGCAAACCAAAAAATATCGGGTGCAGGGAAAGTCCAGGTGAACGCTGAACCCTGGACTTTCCCTGCACCCGATATTTTCGATGTTGTATTAACATATTGATGTCATTTTTAAGGTTTTTCGGTTAATGCGCCTGAGACTTGGATTGGATAACGTGGCACAAGGAATATACTGGATGTTGTTAAGGCAAGAAAGATTTTAATGTGTCTACAATTCTATTTTGGTTTGCTTTTGAATATCTTCCGATTCCCCTTTTCTTTTGATTTTTATAAGGTTCCATTATGTCTTTATGGTGTTCAATGCGTTCTTATTAGTTTCAACAACCGATGGGTGGTTGTCTTGTTTGTTTTATATAAGATTTTTTAGAGAAACCTCTCTCCTGATTACATATTCTATATACTATGCCTTTATGTTGGTTCTCATTCTTTCAATTGTTATATTATTCATGTTTATGCTCATGAGTTTTTAGTGGGGATAACATCCAAAGTCTTCTATATTTTAAAATAAATGAATCTATTTATTTATTTTTATTAGGGCAATATTCATAGCCTTCAATATTTTAAAATAATATAATTATATTACGCTTATTGAGTTTTTTTTGTTTTGTTATAGGTCATGTTCATGTTCATGGCCTTTTAATAAGTATAGTATTTTTTAAAAAAAAATTTCTAACAATTTTTTATATTTAATTTTTTATAATAAAAATAAAGTAATATATTTATATTTGTGTGGGTATAACATTTACCTTTTAAAATTAAAGAATATATTTTATTTTATAAGGGCAATTTTTATAACTATAGAAATATAACAAGGTAATTATATTGTGTCCATCGAGCCCTCCCAGCCCCTTTTTTTGATCATTTTTTGCTCATGAGTTTTTTAATAGGGATAGTATTAAAATACATTTTATGAGAGTTTTATTTACAGTTTTTTAGACATATATTTAAATCAATGTTCATTGAGCCCTTCACAAAGATGATTTTATTTACTCAATTAGAGTATGGGTTTAGTACTGGTTATATTTATGATTATGAATTCTAAAGAGGGACAGTACGTTTAGATTTTAAAATAAAGATACACAATTTATATGTCAATGGGGGCAACAGCCATGGTTTTTTGATAATTTATGAATAATGTAAACACACTTATAATTTTATCCGTTATCACCTTTTTCTATTGTATAATATTGTTTTAAATAACTAACATAACTTCCATTCTTTAATATGGCGTATGGGTCATGGGTTTATTACTACTATTTTTATTTTTTCTAGAAGCTATTCTGATATTAGTATCTGCCAGTTTTTCTATCGAACCTGGTGAAGTCTTTGTACTTCACACCCACAGGTAATATCCATCTTTATAGTATGTGATTTTATTAGTATTTATACAATTGGTTTTAGATGGGTCCTACTCTTTCAGTCTCCTCATCCCTTCTTGTTTCGCAATGGATTATAGTTGTGTTTTATATTTTTTGTGTAATTTTGTATAATGTATTTTATACTTATAAATGTTTTAGTTATTTTATTATTTTTTGTATTCCAATTAGTGTTCATATTTTTAATTATTTATTTATTTATTTATATTATACATATTTTCATATTTAATTATATATGTGTATATAAATGAATTTTCTGTGTTATTTTATTTATGGAGCGGTTGGTTAATCAAATACGTTAGATATATTTAGATTATATATGGTTTTTATGATTTTTATTAAGGTTCTTAAGATATCTGTTCATTGATATGGTCCATTTTGGCCTTTATGCTTTTATTATATATTAATGTTTATAATTTTATCTTCATTAGTATTTTCATTTTTAATTCTCCAAACTCATTATTTTCATATGTCTATTGTTTTTTAGTTTGATTTTATTAATTTATATATTTGTTTTTTAGTGTGCCTGGATAGCCCCTGATGAAGTAATTACGAAACACGGCCTGTGTTGGGTTTTGGCCACCCCTTTGGTTTAATAAAGTTTCTAAGTTTATTGGGTGTGTATCTGCCGCTTCTTTTTTTGCTCCTGCTCGGTTGAGTGGCTAGTGCCGTTTTTTTTTGTGGGCTAGTGAAGATAGAGCCATTATGTGACAAGCCTGTGACACATCTGAATGCAGCATAGCACTAAGCATGACCTGTTTCACAGCTTCAGTGGCAGTCAGGGTGCATGCCACCACCAGCATCTTCAGCACCCCGACGGCTGCTGCTGCCACCTCTGCCACCTCTTCCACTGGTACCAGCAGCACCACTTCCACTGCTGCCACCAGCACTCCAACAACATTCACCACTAACACTGACAAGTCCCCGGTCACCACCACCACCACCACGTCCACTGCTGCCGCCAGGACCTCTGCCGCCAGCACCATCCCTAGCTGCAATCAAAAAGCAAGGAGAGATGGAGACACCATCAGTGAGGCAGAAGGCAGCAGCAATAGATGCTCTAGTCTTGAAGGACTAGAAAAAGGGACTGTTACTTCTGAAGAGAGATCTGCAACTGTGAGTATATACTTCTGGTAATTTTATAAAAGGAATTCTTTGTATTAAAGCTAATTAATCTGTGAACCCACTATTTTTTGTTAAATCAGTCAGGGCCCTAGTAGCAGCAGTTTAAGTTTAAATATAAAACACAGAGGAGAACTTTCTGGTTACATTTCATACCCAGCAGAGAGCTTGTAGTTTAAATTTAATAGTCACTCAGGGCCTAGTAACAGCAAAGTACTTTTAGCTTAAATTTAAAACACAGAAGAGAGATTTATGGTTAAATTTAGAACCCAGCAGAGAGCTTGTAGTTTAAATTTCATAAGAAGTTAGAGCCTAGCAGCAGCTAAGAGCTATAATTTAAATCAAATCAGAATTTAGCTTACCTCAGCAGCACAAGACAGGGTACTGTGTAGCAGCCCTCTTTTAATAAGTGTTATTTCCCTCCCTCCCTCCCCATACCCACCCACCCCTGGGATAATAGTAGCTTTATAGGTACTTACACATCTTAAAAGACAGGAGGTGTTCTCAGGTGAAGCTCATTACCCAAATCAGTCATACACTAAGGACCTGAGATTAGTTAAGCTTCAGGTGAACAAGGTATATTACACATATTAGGTACAGTTTAATTAGTATAAATATCCATAGCAATCCTTAGTAAGAAAAGAACTTAGATCTAAACACAAACTTAAAACTAAGATGCAGACAGAAGTCCAGCAGCGGGATGGGGGCTTTCCAGTCTTTTGCATTGAGTGTCACATGTATGATTTTCTCCCAGTTGGTGAGAGGTCTTACGTGTGCACGAGGTGCAAGGAGCTCTTTGCTCTCAGGGAACGAGTCCGTTCTCTAGAGGCTAAAGTAGCAGACTTGGAAAGCATAAGACAGACAGAGAGGTACATAGACGAGACCTACAGGGATATAGTCCTGAAGTCCCACTTCCAGTCTGGCAGCATCCCTGTTGCCATGGAGGAGAGAGGTCACGTGACAGGAGAGCATCACCCTGGCATGGCAGGAAGTGATCCTGTAACTAGGACCTGTCCTCCAGGTGATGTAAAACCCTCAAGCACCGAGAAAGATTCTCCAGGGCCATGTGCCCATGAGGGAAGGGTTAGGACAGCCGTTATAGTTGGTGATTCGATCATTAGGCATGTAGATAGCTGGGTGGCTGGTGGATGTGAGGATCGCCTGGTAACATGCCTGCCTGGTGCGAAGGTAGCGGACCTCACGCGCCACCTAGATAAGGTCTTAGATAGTGCTGGGGAGGAGTCTGCTGTCTTGGTACATGTCGGTACCAATGACATAGGAAAATGTGGTAGGGAGGTTCTGGAGGCTAAATTTAGGCTTTTAGATAGGAAGCTGAAATCCAGAACTTCCAGGGTAGCATTCTCCGAAATGCTTCCTGTTCCACGCGCAGGACCCAAAAGGCAGGCAGAGCTCCGGAGTCTCAATGCGTGGATGAGACAATGGTGCAGAGATGAGGGTTTTGGATTTGTTAGGAACTGTGGAACATTCCGGGGAAAGGAGGGGCTCTTCTGAAGGGATGGGCTTCACCTTAACCGGGATGGAACCAGGCTGCTGGCATTAACCTTTAAAAAGGAGATAGAGCAGCTTTTAAACTAGATATTAGGGGAAAGCCGACAGTCGCCCAAGAGCGGATGGTTCGGAAGAATGTATCTTTGAAGGATACTACCAAAAGCAGAGAGGTTCCACAAAAGAGTAAAGTAGCCCAAATGCCCTCAAGTATGGAGCAGACTGAGCTTAAAGATCCCAAATTACCCCTGTCTAACAATAGCCAAATTAATATGAGTAAAATACATTCTCTAAAATGCTTGTATGCAAATGCTAGAAGTCTAAAAAATAAGATGGGAGAGTTAGAATATATAGCACTAAATGAAAGGTTAGATATGATTGGAATATCAGAGACATGGTGGAAGGAGGACAACTAGTGGGACACTGTGATACCTGGGTACAAACTATATCGTAATGATAGAGCTGATCAAATTGGTGGAGGGGTTGCTCTCTATGTTAGAGAGGGCATTGAGTCAGAAAGGATTAAAGTTTTGCAGGAAACAAAATCTGCTGTAGAATCTATATTAATTGAAATTCCATGTAAAAGGGGGAAGGCAATGGCAGTGGGGGTGTACTATCGAGCGCCTTGCCAGAATGACCAAATGGATGATGAAATGCTCAAAGAAATCAAGGAAGCTAACAAAAGTTACAGTGCAGTAATAATAATGGGTGATTTCAACTACCCCGGTATCGACTGGGTCAGTGTCACGTCAGGACATGCTATGGAGATAAAGTTCCTAGATGAAATAAATGACTGCTTCTTGGA
Organism: Ichthyophis bannanicus; assembly: GCA_033557465.1. Lineage (NCBI taxonomy): Eukaryota > Metazoa > Chordata > Amphibia > Gymnophiona > Ichthyophiidae > Ichthyophis > Ichthyophis bannanicus. Next base: position 1,224,614,330 of record CM066033.1, read on the forward strand.
GCAGCTGGTTCATGAACCGACCAGAGGGGAAGCCATATTAGACCTAGTCCTTAGTGGAACACCAGATCTAGTGCAAGAGATAAGGTTGTTGGGGCCACTTGGCAATAGTGATCATAGCATGATCGCCTTTGATTTAATTAGTGGAGGAGGGATAGTAAGGAAATCCACAGTACTACCTTTTAACTTTCGAAAGGGAAACTATGATAAAATGAGGAAAACAGTTAAGAAAAAACTAAAAGGAGCAGTTGCAAAGGTTAAAGACGTACATCAGGCTTGGCTGTTTTTGAAAAATACTATCTTGGAAGCCCAGACCAGCTGTATTCCACGTTTTAAGAAAAGTGGAAGGAAGTCCAAAAAACTGCCAGCATGGTTTAAAGGTGAAGTCAGAGAGGCTGTTGTTGCCAAAAAAGCATCTTTCAGGAAATGGAAAAAAGAGCCAAACGACGAAACCTGGACACAGCACAAGCACTGGCAAGTCAAATGCAAGGCATTGAAAAGGCAGGCAAAGGGAGAATTTGAGAAGAAGCTTGCTGCGGAAGCAAAAATGCGAAGTAAAGACCTTTTCAAGTACATTCATAGCAAAAAACCTGTGAGAGAGTCAGTTGGTCCATTAGATGATAAAGGGGTTAAAGGAGCACTAAGAGGCGATAAGGCGATAGCGGAGAGATTGAATGAATTCTTTGCTTCAGTCTTTACTGAGGAAGATGTAGGGATGTTACCCATGACTGAAGTGGTATTTAAAGGTGCGGAAGAATTGAAGGAAATATCGATACATCGGGAAGATGTATTACAACTATTAGATAAACTGAAGAGTAGCAAATCACCTGGGCTGGATGGTATACATCCAAGGGTGTTGAAAGAACTGAAATACGAGATTGCAGACCTGCTATTAGTAATCTGTGAACTATCATTAAAATCATCTCTAATACCTGAAGACTGGAGGATCTCCAATGTAACGCCAATTTTTAAAAAGGGTTCCAGGGGTGATCCGGGAAACTACAGACCGGTGAGCCTGACATCAGTACCGGGAAAAATGGTAGAAACCATCATAAAGAATAAAATTACTCAGCATGTAGATAGTCATGACCTAATGGGAGACAGCCAATATGGCTTTAGACAAGGAAGATCTTGTCTTACTAATCTGTTATGTTTTTTTGAAGGAGTGAATAATCAGGTGGACAAAGGTGAGTTGGTTGATATTGTGTATCTGGACTTTCAGAAAGCCTTTGACAAGGTCCCTCATCAGAGACGTTTGGCAAAACTAAAGAGTCATGGGATAGGAGGCAGTGTACTATTGTGAGTCAGGAACTGGTTAAAAGATAGAAAGCAGAGGGTAGGGCTAAAAGGCCAATTTTCCCAATGGAGAAAGGTGAATAGTGGTGTACCCCAGGGATCTGTGCTGGGTCCGCTGCTTTTTGACATATTCATAAATGACCTGGAAAGTGGAATAACGAGTGAGGTTATCAAATTTGCAGATGACACAAAACTATTTAAAGTTGTTAAAACCCAAGAGAATTGTGGAAAATTGCAAGAGGATCTTGATAAATTGGAAGACTGGGCATCAAAATGGCAGATGAAATTTAATGTGGACAAGTGCAAGGTTATGCACCTAGGGAAGAACAACCCAAACTATGGTTACACGATGCAAGGTTCCACATTAGGAACCACCACCCAGGAAAAAGATTTAGGCGTCATTGTGGATAACAAGTTAAAACCCTCGGCCCAGTGTACAGCATCGGCCAAGAGAGCAAATAGAATGCTAGCTATGATAAGGAAAGGAATGGAAAATAAAACAAAAGATATTATAATGCCTCTATATCGTTCCATGGTGAGACCGCACCTTGAATATTGTGTGCAATTCTGGTCGCCATATCTTAAAAAGGATATAGCGATTTTAGAAAAGGTTCAGAGAAGAGCCACCAAAATGGTAAAGGGGATGGAAGGATACTCCTATGAAGAAAGGCTAAAAAGGTTAGGGCTCTTTAACCTGGAAAAGAGACGCCTGAGGGGAGATATGATAGAAGTCTATAAATTAATGAACGGAGTGGAACGGGTAAACGTAGATCGATTGTTTACCTTATCAGAATATAGAAAGGCTAGGGGACATGCAATGAAGCTATAGGGTAAACTATTTCAGACTAATAAAAGAAAATATTTTTTCACTCAACATCAAACTCTGGAATTTGTTACCGGAAGATGTAGTAAAGGCTGTTAGTGTAGCTGGGTTTAAAAAAGGTTTGGACAAGTTCCTGAAGGAAAGGTCCATAAACCATTATTAAGAAGGGACCCAGGATATCAATGCTTGAACCAATACAAGCATTGTGGAACCTGTGTCCCTTGGGGAAACTGCTAGGTACATATGACCTAGATTGGCCACTGTTGGTAACAGAATACTGGGCTTGATGGATCTTGGTCTGACCCACTATGGCATATCTTATGTTCTTATGAGCTGAGGTACAAGGTGATGATGCAGAGCTTTGCCGAACCTCATGGTTGCACACCTGAAGGCCTGAGAGCAGAGATATATGCCATGATAGTGGCTGTACAGCAGCTCATGACATATCTTCTCCAGACACTCCAGGTTGGGGGTGGGGGGGGGGGGAGAGAGAATAGAGCAGTGCCATATGCTTTATAATCTGTTTTAATACTAGTCTAACTGGCTATGCTAGCCGCAAAGCTAAAAAGAATTCTTGGCAATATGTATCCTAGGTTGTGCTTTCTAATGTACCTAACCACCATTGCTGCTCACCATTGTCCCACAACCACTATATGTGCCTGACAGCACAACCGATGGCACACAACCAGAGATGATCTTTGCATCCTCCAACAGTAATTTTTATTTTCCTTTTTGCAGGCCAAGCTGAAATATCCTATTAGAAACAATTCATACTACTCAATTCTGAATAATTGCTCAACTAATTTAATCAATTATTTAACATATGCTGTAGTTTGAAAAAATGCATTGCTCTGATCGACTGGGGATTCATTATATATTGGATGGCCTGGCACACAGCATTCATTTTCATCTCGATTCCTGCTAGATAATTATAGATACTTCATTTTTCTCTTTTAAGAACTTATGATGATACCCAAAGAATTTTCTTCAAATTCCAAGGCAATTTTTGTGGGTTTTTCAGGCATGCCAAGTCACAAGCATTGAGCCTGTGACACATGCATTTGGGATCGTTCTCACGCTCACACGCTTTTGCCCCTCCTCTCATGCATTTTTGTAATTCGAGTTTCGTAAGTTATGCACATGTGTGGTGCTGCTAAAGACGACTTGGGCTTGCCTGTTTGCATCAAGAGAGCCATGTGGTCATCACCATGTGTGCAGAAGAGGAGTTGCTGTGTACAACTCCACTCTTCCACCATCATGAACAAGGCCTGAGTGTGGCATCAGCAGCCTCTCAATGGGAGATCAAACCCTGGTCTCTTGGTTACCAGGTCAGTGCTCTAACCATTATGATACTCCTCCACTTTTAGGTTCCAATAAAGGTAAAAGTAACTCTGGTGCCCTAAGTAAAAACCAGAACGAGTTGAAAGATTCCAAATTATCCCTGTCATCTGATAGCCAGACTGCTAATATGAACAAAAAACAAACATTAAAATGCCTGTATGCAAATTCTAGAAGTCTAAAAAATAAGATGGGAGAGTTAGCATATATAGCACTGAATGAAAGGTTCGATATAATTGGCATTGAGAGACCTGGTGGAAGGAGGATAAAAAGTAGTTACTCACCTGTAACAGGTGTTCTCCAGGAGCAGCAGAAATCAGTCCTCACATATGGGTGACGTTGGCGCCGACGGAGCCCCTGTGTGGAGCATTTCCCCAGCTTTCAAGGAAAGCCTTTGGGAATGCAGCACGCATGCGCGGTCCCCTTCCCGCCCAAGGGTGCCATCTTGCTCAGTCTGATGACATAGCTAAAAGACAGCAAAACAAAATGAAGTATAGGACTGCAACTCCAAGGGGAGGAGGGAGCTCTTTCTCCAGGACCAAGCAGGAAGTCAGTCCTCACAAATGGGACTCCCCAGCTCTAGGCTACCGGGAACCCAAAGCTGAAAAATTAGCTCCCTCTAGAGCCTCAGCTTCTGTGATAAGAATCTTCTCTGAGAACGCCCCCGTACGGTAGCCCAACACAAGGGCCGGAGGGTAGGAGTTGCCTAAACCTCAAAGAGATTACGGAGTACCGCCTGCCCAAAAGCACTGTCCCTTTGGGACTCCCTCTCGAGGCAGTAATGGGCCACAAAAGTCTGGCTTGATGACCAAGTAGTGGCCCGGCAGATGTCTGCCAACGGAACAGAGCAGAGATGAGCTACTGATGCGGCTTTCGCCCTGACACGGTGGGCCGTGACTCGACCCTGCAAGGAGAGGCCAGCTGCCCTGTATGCCCAGGCGATACAATCTGCTACCCAAATGGACAACGTACGCTTGGAGACAGGTAACACCAGTTTATTAGGGTCAAAAGATACGAAGAGCTGAACAGCCCTTTGATGCCCCTGCGTACGGTCTATGTAAAAGGGCAACGCCCTTCTACAGTCCAGGGTATGCAAGACTGTTTCAGCCCGACTGGCATGTGGCCTGGCAAAGAATGTTGGAAGAACCACCTCCTGATTGAGGTGGAAGGAGGAGACAACCTTTGGAAGGAACTTAGGATGAGTCCGTAAGACCACTCTGTTCCTATAGAACCGTGTGTACGGTCTATGAGAAACCAGAGCTTGGAGTTCACTCACACGCTTGGCCGAGGTAAGAGCCACCAAGAACAACGCCTTCCAAGAAAGGAAGCGTAAAGGACAGGCAGCCATCGGCTCAAATGGTGGGCGAGTAAGTTGCTGCAAGACTACATTGAAATCCCACACAGTGGCAGGTGGACGAATCGGAGGCTTGAGCAAAAGCAGGCCTCTGAGGAAGCCGGACACCAAGGGGTGGCCCAACAGAGACTGTCCCTCCACCAGTGAGTGGTACGCTGATAGAGAACTGAGGTGAACCCGACCAGAGTTGGATTTAAGGCCTAGGTCCGACAGGTGAAGCAGATACTGCAGCACCACTGGCACCAGGCATGAAAAAGGATCCTCCTGGCGCTGAACACACCAGGTGGAGAACCTACACCACTTGAGGGCATAAGACTTTCAGGTGGATTGCCTCCTAGAGGCCAGCACCACCTCTTCCACTTCCCTAGGTAGAAGTAAGGGGGCTAGAACTATCCTTTCAGCAGCCTGGCCATCAGATTGAGGGATTTGAGGTTGGGGTGCAGTAGAGATCCCTGGTCCTGAGACAGGAGATTGGGTTGCACCCCCAGAGGGAGTGGAGTGTCCACCACCAACTGCAGAAGGAGTGGAAACCACGGTTGCCTCAGCCACCTGGGGGCTACCAAAATCACCGAGGCCTTGTCCTGAAGAACCTTGAACAAGGTTCGGGCCACTAGAGGCGTGGGAGGAAACGCATATAGTAGGCCCGTAGACCAAGAGATTAGAAACGCGTCTGCTGCTATTCTCAGAGGATGCGGTTGTCTGGAACAGAACCTGGGTAGCTGACAGTTCAGTGGACTTGCAAAGAGATCGATGGTTGGAAGACCCCATCTTAGAAAGAGCTGTTGGACCACTAGTGGATTCAAGTGCCATTCGTGAGGCTGTGGAATCCTGCTTAACCTGTCTGTTAGGTAATTCTCCTGGCCAGGTAGATAAACTGCTTTGAGAAAACATGCCTTGTTTGACTGCCAGGGAGAAAAGAGCTTGTGCTTCCTGACACAGAAGCCTGGATCCAGTGCCTCCCTGCTTGTTCACATAGAACATTGCTACTTGATTGTCTGTCTGAACTAAGACAGACCGGTGAGAGAAGACATGAGAGAAAGTCTGTAGAGCCAAGCGGATAGCTTGCAACTCCAACAGATTGATCTGCTGTGTGGCCTCCCAAGGAGACCAGAGGCCCTGACTGCATGCACCTTGGCAATGTACACCCCAACCCTGTAAGGAAGCATCTGTTGTCAGCACCTGTGTGTGCGGCGGCACTTAGAAAGGCACTCCCTTGACAAGGTTTGGGAGATGTAGCCACCACTGCAGAGAGTCCACTAGTAGTATGGACACCCTTACTCTGTCTCTTAAGGCTCCTGTGGCTTGCACCCACTGAACTCTGAGGCACCACTGAGCAGACCGCATGTGCAGATGGGCATTCGGAGTTACATGGACCGTGGATGCCATGTGGCCTAAGAGTCTCAGGAAGTGCCTGGTGGAGACCAGAGAACTGCTCTGGAACTGTTTGGCCAAGTCCATCAGTCTGTGGGCCCTGTCCTCGGGCAAATAAGCTTTTGCTTGAAAGTTATCTAGTCTTGCCCCTATGAACTCTATGGTCTGTGAGGGGAGCAAAGTGGACTTTGCGAAGATTATGACAAAGCCTAGATGCTGGAGAAGAGATACAGTGCGAAGGGTGGCTTGTCTGGTCTCCTGTGGAGACTGACCCCTGATGAGCCAGTCATCCAGGTATGGAAAGACAAAGATGCCCTGGTTTCTGAGATAGGCCGCCACTACCGCCAGGCATTTGGTGAAAACCATGGGTGCGGAGGTGAGGCCAAATGGAAGTACTCTGTACTGAAAATGATTTCCTCCCACTACAAATCTGAGATATTATCTGTGGTCTGGATGAATGAGGATGTGAGTATAAGCATCCTTTAGCTCTAAGGAGCATAGCCAATCTCCCTGCTGGAGGTAGGGCAGCAGTATCCCAAGGGTAAGCATCTTGAACTTTTCCCTCTCCAGGAACTTGTTGAGATTTCACAAGTCTAGGATGGGCCTGAGGCCTCCGGTCCTTTTTGGTACCACAAAGTACCTGGAATGGAAGCCGTGCCCCCTCGGGGGGGGGGGGGGGAGAGGCACATGTTCCACCACCTGCCCCTTGAGAAGACTTGCCAACTCCTGAAGGAGGAGGTTGCTGTGCAGAGGGAGTCTTGGAGGCTCCCCTGGAAAATAGGAGGGAGGTAACTGGTTGCAGTGGAGCAAGTAGCCCTTCTGGACTATGCTCTGTACCCAGGTATCCCCTGTTATGGCTGACCACCTGTGAGCGTAAAGTGTCAGCCGACCTCCTGTGCTCAGTGGAGCCAGCTGTGGAGGAGAGGCTATGCAGTGGGAGTCAAAACCCCGCTCCCTGCTGTGCAGCAGCCGGAGCTGGCGGCTTGGGGGTTTTCTGCCTACGGGGCCCATGTCCCTGCCCCTTGGCCTGCTGAACCTGCTGGGGAGCTGTAGAGGCCTGGAATTGAGGGTATGATTTGTAGGCAGTACCCTTCCTTGGGAGAAAGGGCTTCTTCCCTGAACTCTTCTTTTTCTGAGAAGGGGCAGAAGTCTTTCTGGACAGCCTTGTCCTGGTGAGAGTCTCAGTCTCGATTTCTGTAGCCTTTTCAGCCATGGGTTTGCCAAAAAGGTTCTCACCTCGGCAAGGGACATCGACCAACTTGTCCTGTACCCATGGCTCCAGATCTGATGGCTGTAGCCAGGCCTGACGGCGTGCACCGATGCCGGCCGCAGCTACCCGGGTTGAAGCATCGAAGCCATCATAGGCTGCTCGAGAGAGAAACTTTGAGCACTCTCGGATCCCCGATGACAAAGCTTTGAACCTCTGCAAAAGTTCCTCAGAGAGGCCAGCTGAGAACCCAGCAATTTCCTTTGCCAGGTCTTGGAAGTACATGCCCATGTACAACTGGTAAGTCTGGACACGGCAAGACAGCATAGAGCCCTGGAAGCACTTTCAACCGAGGGCATCCAGGTTCCGGGCTTCCCGACTGGGGGGCACCGAGGAGTGTATCTTCTGACTCTTCAGACGATGCATGGCCAATTCCACAACCATGGAGTGGTGCGGTAGCTGTGCCTTCTGGAACCCAGGGCTCTTACGGACTTGATAGATGGAATCGACCCGTTTGCTAAGAACCGGCGCCGAGGCCGGTGCCTCCCACATGCGGAAGAGCAGCTGTTCCAGCATCGGAGGAACCGGTACAGTAAAGGCCTCCTTAGGCGGAGAGTCGTACTGGAGTGCATCGAGCTCTTTGGCTCGAGGCTCCTCCTCGGCATCCGCGGGGAAGGGCAAAGCCTTGGCCATGTCCCTCACGAAGTCCGAGAACCGGGTATCCTCTGGGGGGGACCTTCTCCGAGGCTCGGACTCCAGTAAGTCCGAAGTGACGCACCAGGTCCAGAAGGTGTCCGGGGACTCCTTGTCCTCCGTCTCCCGGCCCGACTCCTCCGAGGAGGAGTCGAGTGGCTCCGGCTGTGTGGGCTTCGATGCCATCTGCCCCAATGCTGAAGGAATCGGCGTCGACGACCTCGGCCCCGCATGGGAGGTCGAGGGGGACCTTGACCAAGGATCGACTTGAGACTTCATCGACTCGAGGATTGGCTCGGTCTCCGGGGTTGACTTGGACGTCGAGGTCCCAGTGGTCGGGGCAAATGCACCAGTCAGACTGGCGATCAGCACCCACTGCTGCTCCATGAAGGCAGCCAAGCTGCTCTCCAAGGCCGTCAACCTGAGTCCGAGATCAGGAGATTCAGCAGCCCCCGACTTGGGCCCTGACAGCGTCGGGCCCAACGTCGGCTCCCCCAGGGGAGAGTCCATGAGGAAAACTGCGCTCATGTGACTCAGGGACTCCGGCTCCACACGAGGTAACTTCGAAGGCCTCTCCGACTCCGAGAGCCCGGGGCGTTGGTCGGGGCTATGCGACCTGGACCGCAAGGGGCAAGGAGCATCCACCAACGCCGCCCTCGCAAGCTTTTTCTTCCTTCTGTGTTCCTGAGAAGGAGACCCCCTCTCAGAGGAGCCTCGATGGTGCTCGGGATCGGACTCCCCAGATGTCGAGGCCTCTGATGAAGTCCGGGCCCAGCCGGACGCGGAGTCAGAAAAGATTCTTTCACGCTGATGTTGACGGCTCCTCGATGCCTTCGACTGACATCTTGCCGCACGGGCCACAGGCCAGCAGGTCATGGTCGGGCCCGAGGCATTGGAGGCAACAGTCATGTGTGTCGGTGAGAGACATAAGTTTCTTGCACCGATCACACTTCTTGAACCCGCTGGCAGCCATCGGGGGAAAAAGAGCCCCTGCGAGGTCAAAAGACCGGGCTGCCAGTGAAAAACACAAAAAAAGCGCGAACGCTAGTCTCGAAGGACAAAAAATGAAAAACTAACTCCGGGCTCGATACCGGTGTACCGGGTCCAGGCAGGAAGGGGAACCGCCGTCGAGCCAGGTAAAACCACGAAGAAAATCACTTTTTTAACGGGTGACACGAACTCACGTCCATCAGGCTCCGCGGAAAAAAGAAGACTGAGCAAGATGGCATCCTTGGGCGGGAAGGGGACCGTGCATGCGTGCTGCATTCCCAAAGGCTTTCCTTGAAAGCTGGGGAAATGCTCCACATGGGGTTCCGTCGGCGCCGACGTCACCCATATGTGAGGACTGACTTCCTGCTTGGTCCTGGAGAACCAATGGGACACTAATACCAGACTGCAAACTATATCGCAATGATAGGGTAGATCACATAGATGGAGGGGTAGTGCTAAATGTTAAAGGGCATTGAGTCAAACAGAATAAATGTTTTGTAGGAAATAAAATACATTGTTGAATCTTTATTTATTTATTTTATTTATGTAACAATTTTTCTATACTGCTTTATCCTATGGTCAAAGCTGTTTACCTGGCAACAAAAGATTATACATTGAACAGGTAAATCAGTTTGGAGGTAATAATCAACATTAGCTTAGGTCTGTAAGTCTAGGTTTTATGGAGAGACATTCCATGTTAAGGGAGGAAAGGAATGGCAGTAGGAGTGTACTACAGCCCAACTGGCCAGAATGAACAGACAGATGATGAAATGCTAAAATAAATTAGGGAAGCTTGCAAAGTTTTCAACACAGTAATAATGATTACTCCAGTATTGACTGAGTCAATGTTACATTAGGCCATGCTTGGGAGATAAAGTTTCTAGAAAGCAGTGTGTATTAATGCCCGTAGCATGGGAAATAAGATCCCTGAGGTTGAAGCTTTGGTGGGAGTGGCTGACTTGGATTTAGTGGCAGTTACAGAAACATGGTTCACAGAAAACAATGACTGGGATGTAACTATACCTGGCTATACTTTATTCAGGAAGGACAGGGTAGGAAGAAGAGGAGGAGGAGTGGCACTATATGTAAAAACTACTATTAAAGCTTTGGAATTACAGAGCTTAAAAGGGAGAGAGGAGGCATTGTGGGTTAAACTAGAAAGAGGGAAAGAGAAATTTATTTGCATTGGAGTGATATACAGACCTCCCTCACAAGAGGAAGAGGTGGACAGAGAGTTAATTGAAGACATACGCAGCATTGCTAAGAAAGGGGAAGTGCTACTGATAGGAGATTTCAATATGCCAGATGTTGATTGGCACATTCCTGCTGCAGTATCATCTAGAAGTAAGGAGATCCTGGATTCTCTACAGGGAGAACTATTCAGGCAATTGGTAACAGACCCCACACGTGAAGGGGCCATACTGGACTTGGTGCTTACCAATGGTGAAAGTGTTTCTGATGTTGTAGTGGGAGATCATTTTGCTTCCAGTGATCACCAGATGGTGTGGTTCAGTATTAGGACTAGGGCTGTTAGAATCCATTCCAAGGTGAGGATCTTAGACTTTAGGAAGACTAACTTTGCGAAGATGGGCCAATACCTCAGGGAGTCGTTAGTGGGATGGGAACAGCTGGGGGATGTAGAAAAACAGTGGGCAAAACTGAAAGGGGGTATTTTAAGGGCAACCAACCTTTTTGTTAAAATGGAAAATAAAGGCAAAAGGAACAGGAGACCGCTATGGTTTTCGAAGGAAGTAGCTGAAAAAGTGAAGAAAAAGAGGGAGGCCTTCATGAAATACAAGAGATCACAGAGAGCAGAAGACAAGCATCTGTATTTGGAAAAACTTAGAGAAGCTAGCAAAGTAGTCAAGAAGGCAAAGATTCAAAAGGAGGAGGAAATAGCCAATGCAATAAAATGGGGGGATAAGACATTTTTCAGATATATTAGTGAGAAGAGGAAGAGCAAAAGTGGTATTGTCAGACTCAAGGGTGCAGGGGGGGAATATGTAGAAGCTGATAAGGATAAAGCGGAATTGCTTAACAAATATTTTTGTTCTGTGTTCACAGATGAAGAACCAGGAGCAGGACCTCAGAAAACACCCACAAATAAGAACAGAAGCGAGGGACATCTTGAACTATTTTCAGAAGACTGTGTTCGTGAGAAACTAGCTCAACTTAAAGTGGACAAAGCGATGGGACCGGATGGGATACACCCTAGAATACTGAGGGAACTTGGGGACGTTCTAGCAGCTCCACTGACTGACCTTTTCAATGCCTCGTTGGAGTCAGGAGTGGTGCCAAAGGACTGGAGAGAGGCTCATGTGGTGCCTTTACACAAAAGCAGAAGTAAGGATGTGGTTGAAAACTACAGGCCGGTTAGTTTAACTTCGGTGGTGAGTAAATTATTGGAAACGCTGCTGAAAGAGAAAATAGTGAGGTTTCTGGAGTCCAGCGGATTACAGGATCCGAGGCAGCATGGATTCACCAGAGGCAGGTCTTGTCAGACAAATCTGATTGATTTTTTGACTGGGTGACCAGGGAGTTGGACCGAGGGAGAGCTCTAGATGTGGTGTATTTAGATTTCCGTAAAGCCTTTGACACTGTTCCTCACAGGCGACTGATAAACAAACTGAGCACCCTAGGGATGGACCCTAAAGTTACTGCTTGGGTTAGAAATTGGTTGGGTGGGAGGCGACAAAGAGTACAAGTAAATGGAGCTCACTCTGAGGAGAAGGATGTTACCAGTGGTGTGCCCCAGGGATCTGTCCTTGGTCCAATTCTTTTTAACATCTTTGTTAGTGATATAGCGGAAGGGCTGTCGGGTAAGGTTTGCCTCTTTGCGGATGATACCAAAATCTGCAATAGAGTAGACACCCAGGAAGGGGTAGATAACATGAGGAGGGATCTAGGTAAGCTTGAAGAATGGTCTAGAATTTGGCAGCTGGGATTTAATGTTAAAAAATGTAAGGTCATGCATTTGGGCTGCAGCAATCCAAGGGAGCAATACAGTATAGGAGGTGAAGTACTTTTGTCCACTAAAGAAGAGCGGGACCTAGGCGTGGTTGTGTCTGATGATCTTAAAGTAGCTAAACAGGTGGAAAAGGCGACAGCAGAAGCTAGAAGGATGCTTGGGTGCATACGGAGAGGAATGGCTAGCAGAAAAAAGGAGGTGATAATGCCTCTGTATAAGTCTTTGGTGCGACCTCATTTGGAGTATGGTGTGCAATTCTGGAGACCGCACCTTCAAAAGGATGTGAACAGGATGGAGTCGGTGCAGAGGGTTGCTACCAAAATGATTAATGGGCTTCATTATAAAGCATATGAGGACAGACTTAAGGATCTTAATATGTACACCTTAGAGGAAAGGCGGGATAGAGGTGATATGATTGAGATGTTTAAATACCTCCGTGGCATAAATGTTCAGGGAGAGAGCCTCTTTCAATTGAAAGCAAGTTCTGCTACGAGGGGATATGGGATGAGGGTGAAGGGAGATAGATTCAGGAGTGATATGCGGAAATATTTCTTTACGGAAAGAGTAGTGGATCCGTGGAATAGTCTCCCAGTGGAGGTGGTAGAGATGAGGACAGTAACTGAATTCAAGAAAGCATGGGACCAACACAGAGGATCTCTAAAGGCAAAAAGTGGACTGTTGTAGTTGTTATGGAAGGACAGACTAGATAGGCCATGTGGTCTTTTTCTGTCGTCATATTTCTATGTTTCTATGTTTCTAGACGAAATAAATGACTGCTTCATTGAGCAGCTGGTTCAGGAACCGACTTGAGGGGAAGTAATTGTAGATCTAGTTCTTAGTGGAAGGCAGGATCTAGTGTGAGGTGTAACAGTCTTGGCAATAATGATTATAACACAATCACATTTGATTTAATAAATCGAGGAAGGATAACAAGGAAATCCATTGCATTAGCACTAGCATTAGCTATCAAAATGGAGGCTATGATAAAATCAGGAAAATGGTTAAGAAAAACTAAAAAGAGCAACTGCAAAGGTTAAGAGTTTACATCACACTGGGCGTTATTTAAATATACTGTCTTGGAAGCCCAGACCAGATGTATTCCACGCTTTAAGAAAGGTGAAAGAAGGTCAAACAACAGCCAGCATGGCTTAAAGGTGAGGTAATAGAGGCTGTTATAGCTAAGAAAAAATCCTTCAGAAAATAAAAAAAAAGAGCCAAATGATGAAAACAGGAATCAACATAAGTACTGGCAAGTTAAATGCAAGGCATTGATAATGCAAGCATAGAGAGAATTCGAAAAGAAGCTTGCCATGGAAGTAAAAGCGCATAATAAAATTTTTTCAAGTATATTCATAGCAAAACACCTATATGAGAGCCAGTTGGACAATTAGATGATAGAGGGGTAAAAGGGCTACTAAGAGAGGACAAGACCATAGCGCAGAGACTGAATGAATTATTTGCTTCAGTCTTTACTGCAGAAGATGTAGGAACTTCCTCATGCCCGAAATGATATTTAAAGGTGATGCATCAGTGGAATTAAAACAAATCTCGATAAATTGGGAAGATGTAATACAGCTATTTAATAAACTGAAGAGTAGCAAATCACTTGGACCAGATGGCATACATCCCAGGGTGCTGAAATATGAGACTGCAGACCTACTATTAGTAATCTGTGAACTATCCTTAAAATCATCTGTAGTACCTGAGGATTGGAAAGTGGCCAATGTAACGCCAATTTTTTTAAAGGATTCCAGGAGTGATCCAGAAAACTAGATGGGTGAACTTGACATCTGTACTGGGCAAAATGGTAGAAACCATTATAAAAAACAAAATTACTGAACATGAGAATAATCATGGCTTAATGTCAGGAAGCCAACATGGATTTAGCCAAGGAAAGTCTTGTCTCACTAATCAGAGCAGCAGCGAACTTACCAGTGTGGGAGAAGCAGGCCCGGCATCTGGCATCCATGAAAGGCAGCTGGGAGACAGCATCCAGGAGATGGCATGGTTGTAAGCATGTGGGATACCACGGTAAGCCATATGGGATCTAGAATGATTTGGGAGTCAGTCATCCAGCAGCACAGAACCTGAGATCGAGGAGTTGGCTGCTGCTTGCCTCCCAGTTCCCCTCCACCCGGATCATGAGAGGGTAGAAGCTGGTAAGGGCCTAATTGCATCCGGTGCTGGAGTCAATTGCAGCAGAGACATGAGGCCGAAATAAAAAAATAAAATATAGGACAGAAAGCAGGAAGGGGCTGAAGGATCACGGCTCCACACTGGTGTCGGCGGCTGCAAGAGGGGACCCAATCGTGGCTCCCAGGGCCTGGGCGGGCAGCAAGGTCCGGTTCTGGTTGGAGGAAGGCCATGTGGTCAACACCATCTTGGAGGCAGACTGAGAAGGGCCCACACCGTGACATCCTTAAGAGGCATCCCGAAGAAGCCAAATTGAAAGGGACAGCCCTGCAAAAAAGGTGGCACCGAGGAGTTGCATGATTTAACGGATACTGACACTGGCATCTGAGGAGTTTTCTCAAAAAAACCCTCAAAAGAACATTAAACAGAGAAGGATGGCAGAGAACAAGAAAAAAAAAGGCAGCAGAAAGATAGCGAGGTCTGATGAACAAGGGCAGCAGTGCACCTAAAATAAGAAGTGGAGCGACAGAGGATCTATAATCCTACCCATCACTACCCCCCCTCCACTTTCACCCACATGCTGTAATGTACAATGAGAAGTTATATTGTGAACCACTTTGATTGAAGGATAAGGTGGTATATAAAACTGGTTAAATAAAATAAATAAATCTGAAGCCGAGTGAATAATGGAGGAGCACGGCTGGTGCAGACGGGGATGTGATAAGTAGAATATCAGCAGGGACGGATGGAACGACAAACAGCAGAAGCAGTGAAACAGCAGAAAAGAGGAGCACAGACGGGGATTGAGAGGGTGGCCAAGTGGTATCTGAAACACACGGAGAGACCCAGGATAATCGATTACTACGTTAGCTCCTTGGACTGTAATACATCATCTACATTGGGTGGAGGAGCACAGGAGTAACAAGGCATCAAAGACTTAGTGATCAAGGTCAGAGCGGCAGCCTTGACTGCCCAATTAGAGAAGGAGGTTCTGTCGACTGTGTCATCCACCCCAGCTGGGTGGCCAAACATCATGGAGCAGCCCAACACAGAACTGGCTGGTGGTACTGGGCAGAAAGGTGCAGGGTGAGTACATATGCTGTACACAACAGACAGACACTACACAAATTTGACAGGATAAGGGAGGTTGTGCAGGCAAGCTGAGAAAAGGTTATGGGGATGGGAATAACAAACTCTGGAATTCGTTACTGGAGGATGTAGTAAAAGCTGTTGTCCAAAATGATTTGGACAAGTTCCTGGAAGAAAGGTCCATAAACCATTATTAAAGGGGACCTGGGATATCCACTGCTTGCCCCAATACAAGCATTGTGGGACCTGTGTCTTTTGGGGAAACTGCTAGATACTTGTGGCCTAGATTGACCACTGTTGTAAACAGGATACTGGGCTTGATGAACCTTGGTCTGACCAAGTATGGCATATCTTATGTTCTTATGTTCTAATATATGAGGGAGGGCAGTGGGGAAAAAGGAAATGAAGGGGGCGAGGAGGGGACAGGGAGCTATTTCGAGAGTGCGGCAAAGGAGGTGTGTGGGTTGAAGCAGGACAAGTAAGAAAGGGTGAAGGGAAATAATATAATGTCCATGTTGACGAAAATCATGCAGGCCCTAACAAAGGACAAGGAATGTGAGGACAAAGGGTGGGAGAAAGGTGAGGGAGGGGGAAGGGTGATGATGGTGAAAGTGGGAGGAAAACAAGAGGAAAACGGGCGACAAGGAGGAAGCGAGCAAGAAACAGGAATGGGGAGCAAAAGGGAACTCAGAGTACATTTGCATGACCAGCTCCATAGATAGCCATGTGGTGGTGACAGTAAAAGAGAAAATTGGAACAATGAGTACACTGATATCTTTATGCTGCTGAACAAGCGACTGGAGATAACATGTTACTGTAAAAGTTGCATAAAAAATTTAAAGTGGCTGAGGCTAAGGTGGAAGCCATACCCAGAACTGTGACTTGGCGCAATGTTCAGGATATTGGGTAGGAGAAAAACTCCCAAAATATGCAGAGATCTTTTCAAATAACAGGACATGGTGTGTGAGGCTTATAGGACTTATAGGGGAGATGCCCAGGTATCTTTATCTTCATCTTTATTTCTTAATTTGATATACTGCTTTGGCCAAAACAGAAAAGTGGTTTACAATAATAAAAAAGACTACGCTCCCTAACTATAGGAAAAAAGGAACGCCATAGTAAGATAGGAAAGGGGTGAAAGGTGTCAGACGGCTGCCTGGGTGAGAATCTTCACAGTCTTGGCAAGTGCATATATCTATATGATTTGCAAGGGATTGTGGGCAATGTAGTTCATTCACACCAGACACAGCTGCTGACAATAATTTAGTTGTGCTCAAGTGTTAAAGCCAATAAGATATTTATTTATGGGGTTATTTCTCCCAACACAGATATGCTTGGTAGCACATAAATCAGGTTACTTGCTTTCAGTGTTAAACTTGAAAAAACAAAATCAGGAAAACAACCTTTAAACTTGTCAGGCAATTAAAGCAAAAGAAATAAGACCTGGTTGGTACAAACTGGTCTTTTCTGTAGGCATTAGCTAATGTTTTCTTAGCATATATCAAACAACAAACCAAAAGCCACAAAGAAAGAAAAAAACTGTTCTTTTCAGGTAAAACTTCTTATATCTTCCCACATAGATTCAGAAGTGATTCTCTCCTATCTCACAAGCAATTAGGTAAGGCTCAATTGCTAGCAGTTATCCAGCTGAAACCCCTTAGCTGGATTGCTTTCTACAGCGTGGCTAGAAATCTTACACAGGAGCTTTTCTGAGTAGATTAAAGAACAAGTTTGTATTTCTTTGTGATGGTTGCTGTACTTTATAACAGAAAATCACCAAAGGAGTTTAGACAGAGAGCAGTCCATGTAAACACATTCTTCATCTGCTATCATTCCCCCTTCTTTAACAAGCATGGGTTCAATATCATGGATTGGCACAGATGAATCTCTCAGTGGAGCACTTTCAGGAGAATACTTGTTTCCCTGCTGTCTTTCAAGGTTATAGCTAGGGCATAGATCAGTGTTCATATCTGAGCTTCCATTGCTGTTAGAGTTCCTCTCTATATAGCCTGGCCAGTATGTAGTCCAGTTCTTATGTCCAGCCTTCCAATCCAGATCCCTGGACACTGGATCTCTCTTCACATACCTTCTGGCACGGGTCTTAGGGTCCCTTCCACGTGCAGCCGTCTCTCTCACAGGTACCGTCTGGAGATTCCTAGCTCTGAAGCACCATTCCTCTGGCTTTCCCCAGTCCAATGGTATATGCTGGCCCTTGGAATGCCTCCCAGTATACGTACTGCTCTGGACTCTTCTAGACCTCTCAAAGGCTTTTCCTCTTTCTTCCAAAGGGTTTCTTTCCCTCTCTGTCCGTCTGGTTTGGCTTCTGCTTCTGATGATGATGATCCTCAGGATCTAGCTCAAGCTGATTCTCAGGATATCCAAGGTGATCATGAAGATGGTCATCTGTAGAATAAACTCTACCTTTATTCTGCTTAGATGAGTGCTCCTCCCTAATACAGCGCAGCTGTGCTGAATCAGGCCCTGCCCTTCGAGATGAGTGCTTAGGGATTACCTCATAGCCCTCCTGATTGAACACACGTTCCCCCACTTCAGCTCCTCTAATGGCTGTTGGAAACCTGGTGCATTCTGGGACTGGTAGTCTTTTATAAGAAAATTCTGTTTTCTTATTTCTACCAGAACTGACAGGTTGCTTATTCAGAGTCACTTCACCTTTTCTATAGCTCCTTCCTGAGCTATGATAAGCTTCCTTATCACAAAGGACAGTGCAAAACACACAATAAGTACACCAGACATAGCAAAACAAAACTCAGGGAGGGATGGTAGGAGGGAGGTCGAAGGCTTGTTGGAATAGGTGGGTTTTCAATAACTCATTAAACTTTGAGTAAGAGGATTCCAAACGGAGGGAGGATGGGAGGGCGTTCCAAAGAGCGGGGCTGAGAAAGAAGAAAGCCGAGCGACGGGTTTGTTCTAGATGTGCCTGAGATGGAGAGGGTAAGGACAGGCGATTGGCGTGCAAGGAACGAAGCTGGCGGTAAGGTGTGTCGAGAGAAATGAGGTTACATAAATACAGTGGGGTGGATGTATAGATGGCTCTGTGTGTTAGAATGAGAAATTTATACTGAAACCGGAAACGGAGAGGCAACCAATGAAGATGATAAAGAATAGGGGAGACATGGTCATAACGGCAAGCAAATGTAATAAGGCAGGCTGAAGTGTTTTGTATGAGCTAGAGATGCTGAAGCTGGTAGGCTGGTAGGTTGGCCAAGAAGACATTGCAATAATCAAGTCTGCTGGTGACTAATGCCAATACTAGAGTGATCAGGAAACTAGTGGGGAGAAGGGAACAGACGGTTCTGATTTGGCGCAGAGCTGCAAAAGAACGACATGTGAGGGTAGAGATATGACTATGAAAAGAGAGGGATGAGTCTAGGATTATTCCCAAGTATCAGAAAAAAGTGACAAGAGGAATTGGGGTATGATCAATCTGGGGAGCTACTGTTGAACAGGAGCCGCTCAGGGAGACCCACATCGCTGTGGATTTAGAGGGGTTCAGGTGAAGAAAATTCGAGGCGAGCCAAGAGGCGACGTGAGAGAGACATTGGTTGAGCTGAGAAATGTCCAACTGGACTGGTGAAGTGTGAAACAGGAGGATAATGTCGTCGACATAAATGTAGGATGAAACTGGAAACTGCTGAATCAGAAGAGGTAGGGGAGAAAGGAAAATGTTAAATAACAGGGGAGAAAGAACAGAGCCCTGTGGCACACCACAGGTGAGAGGCAGAGAGGAGGAGGACTGATTATTAGAGTGGACGGTAAAGGAGCGAGCTGTGAGAAAGGAGCGGAACCACTGCCACACAGTGCCGCATAATCCAGAATCATAAAGACGGGAGAGGAGAGTTTGGTGATCAATTAGGTCAAAAGCTGTAGATACGTCGAGTGAAACAATAAGGGTGATGTCTCCACGATCATGGGCAACGTGGATTTCATTTAGCAGGGCCAGAAGAATGGTCTTGGGCTATGCCCTGGATGAAAACCTGCTTGCCGAGGGTGAAGAGCATTTGTAGCTTCAACATGCGAATTGAGTTGTAAAAAAGCAAAACGTTCGAGTAACTTAGCCAAGAAAGGAAGGTTTGATACAGGTCGCCAATGGGCAGGTATGGAGGGATCAAGAGATGGCTGCTTTAAGAGGGGATAGACCATGGCGGATTTCCATGAGGAAGGGAAGATGCCAGAAGATAGACTAGTATTGATAATTGTGACCATAATAGGAATTAGTTCTAAAGATGGTTCGGCCAGCCAGTGCGATGGAATTGGATCCAATTGGCAGGTCGTCTTTCTGGACTTGGAGAGGATTTGTAACAGCTCAGCAGAGGTAACAGGGGAGAAGGAAGACCAGACATGGGCGAGTGCTCGGTTGGGAGGGGAAGGGGGTAACCCGATGTGCCCCGAGCAAGATGACTTATCAATGAGAGCTAAGGAGGAGGGAGAGACAGGTAGAGACGGCAAAGGTGGAGGAGGGGGACTGGAAAATGAGGAACGTAAATTCAGGATTTTATCAGCAAAGAAGGTAGTCAGTATTTGTGGGGCTGGGGCTTTGTTCGACACATTGGGAGATGGAGAGGTAGAGGAAAGCCGAAGTAGGATCGTAAAAAGCTGCCTGGAAGAATGGTTGTGGTGTAGAAAGAGCGCTTGGCAGACTGCACAGCTGTATGATATCCAGAATAAGGTTGTTTAAACTGAGAGAGCGCCTCGGGCGTGGGGTGTTTGGACCAATGGGGCTCCACCTGTCGAAGTTGGGTGCGCTGAAGTTAGAGTACAATGAATAGTTTTGAAGGAATATGGCAGGCAACAAGGACCTGAATTGGGACGGGAAAGACATAGGCTTATGACCAAAAAACACAGGCAAAGGAAAGGTGGCCTGAAGAGTTGGGATCCATACATGGCACATCAATTGCAGGCTGGCTGGATGAACCAGCTCTTTTGGAGGGACACCCAGAAAAAGCAGGCAACAAGGAGGGTTGCGCAAAGGGGTTTTCAGGTTATTCAACAATGGGTTTTGTAGGTTCCAGAATAACTGCAAATACAATCATGCTGGTGTGATATGTGGAGAATTTCACCCTCAGAGTAAACGCAGCAAGAGAGCTGGGGATAAGTAGCATGGAATCTGTATACCTTTTGGGAACTTTACAGATACTTGTGATCTGGATTGCCTGCTGCTGGAAATGGGATACTGGGCTTGAAGGACCTTTGGTCTGACCCAGTATAGCATTTTTTATGTTCTGTTCTGTCTGGCTCACTGAGTATTGAACCCATCATCCCCAGGGGCAGAGATTAGAAACTTACAGCAGTAGATACAGGACCTGAACAAGCAAGATAGAAGCCAGTGAATGTTTATCCTCTAGCAGCAGAAAGCAAGACTCACCACCAAAGGAACCTACTGGATCAACTTGAGGTGTGTCCATCATTAGGAATCACATACCTATCCAGTGGGCTCCTCAGGGGGGCGTGCGTTTGCTTCTGATGCCCAGAGATAACAATTCACTGGCTACAGTCTAACAGTGCAGTGATTCTGGCATTAGTTGCATGCTTCTAACTTCCATGCCCCTTGGTTGTGGGTTTGATCCCCCATGAGCCTCATATTAACTAAGTAAAATTGGATACTATTTTCCTAGCCTCAAACACCATAATGCAATCTGAAAACAAATAGATTTTCAGTTTGTTTAGAAGCAAAACTAATCCAGATCCATGTCTATTTGGCTCATTTACAGGCAAGCTAACCAAAATTGACATCTTTCATTGTATTTGCTTATTAGTCTGCAAATGAATACATGTCCCTGGTGTCTCTAAACAAGTCTCTGCTAAGACCTCGGTTAGAGTGCTATGTGCAGTTCTAGAGATCACATCTTCAAAAAGATATAAACAGGATGGAGTTTGCTCAATGTGCTTCTAAGGTGCATAGCTGTCATCGCTGAACTGTAACCCCAGATATTCAATCCAGGGACATATCCGGCCACCAGCATTGAATATCCAGGTCTGCTGCAACACGCTGTATGGCGTGGAAGCTAACCGATCAGTGGCGACAGTTGAGGTTTTCCAATGCCTAACTTTACCCGTGGGTCACTAACCAGACAGTGGCTCAATATCATCACTGCCAGGTTAGCAAAGGGTGCCACCTACGCTCTATTCTGGAATGCCCACAACACGCCCTGATTCTACACAGATAGCATCAGGGCGTATAGTGATGGAACTGGTGGATACAGATCGGCACTAACCGTGTTACTGCCGATAAACATCAGAAAAGCGGCTAGACTTGGCATTATACAACACCTAATAAAAAGCCTCAAGCACCATCTCGCCACCCTATGCATTTATCTTTTATTACTTTTATTTTTTTACTTATTTTATTGTTTTACAAAAAAATATTTTGTATCCATTTTTAATTAAAATTCAAATAATTGGGGGAGACCTGGTGGGTGAGCTGACCTGTGTTCCGTTGCAGTGCGCTGAGGAGGGGACTGGCAGGTTGGTTGAAGTGTTGCCTGCTGCTGATTGGACCATCTTCCCTCGTTCCCTCACATCATCGGGCATTTAAAGCGAGTCCCGGTGGAAGATCAGGATGGAAGTTCGGCTCCTATATCCGCAAGTTTGGACTCCTCTTCTAAAGTGTTTCTTCAGTTACTGGGGATGCAAAATCCAAGCCCGCTATCTAGCAGTGATGTTTCGGGGTTGGTGATGTCCTCTCCTAACATGGTAGAGCAGACACTGCCCCGTGTATCTAGGGAGGATCAGATGCCCTGGGGGCTTGGGTTCCTGGGTGCAGTGGTTCCACTGCCCAAGGTTCTTCAGGTTCCGGTGGTTTCTGATTCACTGAATGTAATTGCTAATGTTTCAGCTTCAGGTAAACAGCCTCATGAGGTTTCTTTGCATGATATATGGTCTTTGCTTACTTGGATGGAATCCTCATTAAATAAAACAATTTCACAGTTTGCTGATTTTACGAAGGAAACTTTGGAGAAATTGATCCAATATGATTCTTATTTCTTATCATGTGATTCTCGTCTACAAAAGGTTGAATCTCAGGTATCCATCCTGCAGGGAGCTGCCTCCTCCAAATTAAAGATAATCTTATTTTGCATAGGCAACAGGAGATTTTGGAGAATGCTTCCCAGGCTAAGAAACATAGATGTCTTAATTTTCCTTGTATGCATTATTTATCTCCGATGATTTTATTTCATAAGTATTTAAAAGAAGTATTGGGACTACAGGACCCTACGACTATCACAGGTACACTACCAAAAAACTGCCTCCAGTTTTGCAACTGATTCCTATAGATTTTGGGGTGCTGAATCCAGGAAAAATAGCCAAAATGTTCCATCACGTCACGTTTTCTTGCAAAATTAGATTTCTTACCCATATAAGGAATGTTCACATAATTTCTTTTTAGCCGACTGCAGTTTATTTTCTTGGCCCAAAATAGAGGTTGTAATGGTTAACTAACTAGAAACACTCCCTCATGATATTTTAGAGTGTTTTGTAATCATTTTATACATTAACAGGACAATTGGGAGGCGGGGGGCTAAATCCAGTACTCGCGCTGGCACATGTTCTTTCCTGTTCGCCTCGCCTCGTTCGCTCGCTCAAACACGGTGGTTGCGACATGAACGTTCCTGTCAAATTTCAGTTTCTTGCAAGTTCATTATTACCTTTTGTTTGCTCAGTCGTAATCCAGCTTTATTCCGAAGTGGTTCACTACAGTTGTAGTTTGCAGTGCTGTGTATTTGTGATGGCTCACAGAGCCAGAGGTTGCGTCAACTCTCCGGACAGTTTTTGTTTTATTTGTGGGGAATATACCGTGAAAAAGCGGCAGAGGAACATTTCTGCATTTATTAAAAAAGTATATTTCGCCTATTTCGGTTTGAAGTTAGGCGATCAAGACAAACCGTGGGCTCCTCACAAAGTGTGCAAGACATGTGAGGAAGATCTACGCTTATGGATGAAAGGTAAAAAACAAGCATTTCGTTTCGGAATAACTATGATGTGGCGTGAACAAAGAGACCACAGCAGTGACTGCTATTTTTGCTCTTGCATTGTGAAGGGATACAACTTAAAAAATAAGAACGTAATAAGTTACCCCAACCTTCCCTCAGCAATTAGGCCTATGCCTCATAGCAACGAAGTACCTGTGCCTGAACCACCAAAATCTTTGGATCATATTTGTGTGGACGGTTCTGATCATGATGAGACTCATC
Organism: Ichthyophis bannanicus; assembly: GCA_033557465.1. Taxonomy (NCBI): domain Eukaryota; kingdom Metazoa; phylum Chordata; class Amphibia; order Gymnophiona; family Ichthyophiidae; genus Ichthyophis; species Ichthyophis bannanicus. The sequence goes on from CM066033.1 coordinate 1,224,637,799, forward strand.
AGATGGCTTTTCCCGATGAGTCCAGTACTTCCGAGTTTGAAACTGAACCAGATCCGAAACCTGAACTTTTCTCTCAAGCTGAATTGAATGATTTAGTCCGGGATTTAGGACTCCCAAAAGATGCTGCCCAACTGCTAGGTTCTTGGCTTAAACAGAAAAATCTATTGTCACCAGGAACAACTTTTTATTGGTACCGCAACCGCGAGACACAATTTTTGAAGTATTTCAGCAAAGAGGAAGATTTGGTATTTTGCAACGATATATACGGAGTGATGGAAAAGTTTAAACTCAAGTATGATCCTGCTGAATGGCGGCTGTTCATTGATTCGTCAAAAGATAGCATAAAAGGTGTTCTTCTTCATAATGGCAACACATTCGCTTCAGTTCCTATTGCTCACTCTGTTATTCTCCAAGAAAAATATGAGAATTTGGCCCTGATTCTTCAGAAGATTCGTTATGATGAGCATAAGTGGATGATTTGTGGAGACTTTAAAATTCTATCCATGCTATTAGGGCAGCAATCCGGTTTCACCAAATATCCCTGCTTCCTTTGCTTGTGGGATAGCCGGGCCCGCGACCTACACTGGGGGAAAAAAGACTGGCCAATTCGGGAGTATTTGAGACCCGGTGAGAAAAATGTTCTTCATGAGAGCTTGGTACCTCGTGATAAAATTCTATTACCACCTCTCCACATTAAGTTGGGTCTCATTAAGCAATTCATCAAGTCCCTTCCAAAAGATGGTGAGTGCTTTCGGTACCTTTGCTCAAAGTTCCCCCGACTTTCTGAAGCAAAGCTAAAGGAAGGAGTGTTTGTTGGCCCTGATATAAGGAAACTCATTTCAGATGGAGCATTCGCTGAAACGATGTCTGAGAAGGAAAAAGAAGCCTGAGATTCCTTCAAGGATGTTGTTCTCAAATTCTTGGGGAACAGGCGGGATGAGAACTATAAGGATATTGTTGCCAGGATGCTCAATGCCTTCAAAGAACAAGGCTGTAACATGAGCCTGAAAGTCCATTTCTTGCACTCCCATGTGAACTACTTTCCCGAAAACTTGGGGGCGTACAGTGAAGAACAAGGTGAAAGGTTTCACCAGGACATCAAGGACGCAGAGAGAAGGTACCAAGGAAGATGGAACACCACTATGATGGCTGATTTCTGCTGGTTGCTGCTGCGGGAAACCCCAGATGAAAAATACGCCAAGCAGCGCACCAAGAGAAGCATTCGGGGGAAGAAGAAACGGGCCCACCAGGAGATTGATTGACCCAAGAATGACTTTAAAATCTAAACTGTGTTGACAAATATCGTGTTTTTACTATACTTTGAAATAAAAATTTGCTAGTTATTACCACAGTGTCGGATCTCATTTATTAGAATTTTATTTTCACACCATCGGGTGTTTGTCTTCATGTATTGCAATGGTGTGGTTTGCGTTTTCTATTCTTACATACATACCTGTACAACATTTTTTGCACATTTCTTTGCTTTGCTTTGTGTCTAACCTTGCTCTTATATGCTCAATGTTTGTGCACATATATGTGGCTGTTTTAAGTGCAGACAATTTTGCTACCATCACAGTGTGTTTTGTTGACATTACTCTATTCTTATGTGCTGCCTTGTTACAATTTTCTTTATTCTTATTTGAATAACTACTAAACAATTAGTATAAAGAATTCATCCAAGAAACTTTTATCTCGATCGCACTCAATCTGAAACGTTCACCTCAAACTGCTAACCCAATGTAGCAAAAAATCTGTACGTGATGGAGCAAATTGGTTACCAGATTTGGATTCAGCGCACCAAAAAACGTAAAAATCAATCGAAACATTAGAGGCAGTTTAAAAAAAAATTTTTTTAGTGTACCTGTGTAATTTATAATTTGTATTATCTCCCCCAGGCAGCAAGGATAGTCGATGGTGGAGGGGTGGGGCGTGATATCCTGGTGTCGGTGGATGGCCTCAATATATCTGAGTTTATAGAGTCTTCTTTTGACAAGATTCCTACATGGGCAACTCTGCTGGTTTCCTTCAACTCAGAATTAGATATGATATTAAAACTTCATTTTCAAAAGAAATCTGCTCTGTTTTGTGGGCAACATGTGAATGTCTTCCCTGATGTCTCCAGGCAGACCCAGGCACAGTGCAAGGCTTTTTTAGCTCTGCGCCCTCAGGTCTTGGAAGTGGGTGCTACTTTTTTTTCTTAAATTTCCATGTAAATGCCTGGTGACATCGGGGACAGACAATTTTGTGTTCTTTGAGGTCTTACAGTTAGAGGATTTTTTGAAGGCTTGTAGAAATGTTTCAGCTTCTGCTGTTACCTGATTTGTATTTGCTGGATAGTTAAGTATAATTTGGGTTAAGGGACTGATTTTCTGGAATGTAGTCAGGTTGTGTTTTTTTCTTTTTTCTCTTTCTGTTACAGTATCCGCCTGTCTTCCTTTGATGTGGACTTGTGAGGGTTTACTGTTCTAAGAACGTTATGTATCTTTTATGGTTTCTTTCTCATTTGTATTTGTTTCCTTTGAAAACAAATTGAATATGTAAATCAGCAAATCTGGAAAGAAGTAAAAAAATTCTGGATTCTTTCCAAGATACGTTACTTCCATAAATGGTGATGGAACCAACCAGAGAAAGCTCAATACTGGATTTAGTGCTCATCAACGGAGATAGCATGTTGAATGTCTGGGTGGGTGCCCCTGTGAGCAGCAGCGATCATCACACGGTGTGGTCTGAGATAAAAGCCAAGATGCAGTCCAATCATAGCAACCTCAAAGTCCTAGACTTCAAAAACACTGACTTCAGTAAAATGGCCAAGTACCTTAAGGAGGAGTTGGCAGGATGGGAGGGGATAAGGGAAGTGGAATTGCAATGGGCTAAAAACTAAAGGTGGCAATTAAAGGGGCAACAGATAAGTATGTAAGGAAAGTAAATAAAAACAAGAGGAGAAGGAAACCTATTTGGTTCTCCAAAGAAGTGGCTGCTCAAATAAAGGCAAAAAATACAGCTTTCAGAAAATTCAAAAGCTTGCAATCAGAGGAACACAGAAAAGAATACAGGATCAAACTAAAAGAGACAAAAAGAGGAATAAGGAAAGCAAAATCAAAGGCAGAGGAAAAGATGGCTAATGATGTGAAATGTGACAAAACTTTCTTCAGGTATATTCGGGAGAGGAGGAAAATCACAGGTGGAATTGCAGGACTCAAAAGTGCTGGGAACGGACTCGTGGAAAGTGACATTGAAAAAGCAAAATTGCTAAACAAATACTTCTGCTCTGTTTTACTGAAGAAAATCTTGGAGAAGAACCACCTGTGACTCCCAAATATAAAAATGGGAATGAAGTAGAAACCACATCATTCACAGAAGATGATGTGTTAGAACAACTTGCAAAACTGAAAGTGGACAAGGCCATGGGACCGGATGGGATACATTCCAGGATACTGAAAGAGCTCAGAGATGTTCTTGCAGGGCCGTTAAAGGATGTTTTTAACAGATCCTTGGAAACAGGAGAAGTTCCTCTGGACTGGAGAAGAGCTGATGTGTACCTCTTGTCACTCGGTTGCCGGTGACACAAAGATTATACGCCACTAGGTAGCGCTGTTAAAGAACAAAGAGTCCGAGTGTAGGGTAATAAAGGCTTTTATTCCCCGGTTTAAAGCAAGGTTCAACTAAGAGATATTTTAGATAACAGAAACAGTCCTTTGTTTCAAAAGGTACCAATATTCACTGGCTAGTTAACTGTTACTTCACAGTTTAAAGCAGGTTTTCCTCAAAGTAATATTCAGTATAATAAACATCAAATTATACTTCATTTATTCTTCTGTGGAGCATACACACTTTGGTGGATAGGCAGTGCACCAATCACATTCCATTTCCTCAGGCAAAGGTGAGGGAATAGTGCTGGGAGAATCCACTTCCATCAAATCCTCTCCCCTATACTGATTCAAAGGGCTCCCACTGTCCCTGTCTATTTCAGCATGGTAATCTCCAGCTTGGGAGTTTGGCTTCACATAACCAGGGACTCTTAAGGCTGGCGGTAGTTTAGTGAACCAGTCTGCACTCTTGTTTCCCTTAGGAGGAATCCTTCTTTTAGCATAGCTTTTAGCAGTACAATCATTACAGTTAATGTTCAATGCCTCATGCCTGGGCTCACTGAGTAAAAACTTCCGTTGCTTATAAAAATGCTTTTCCCTCTGAATAGGTGAAACTGGGCAATGATCCTCTAGAGCAGGGGTCTCAAACACGCGGCCCGCGAGACAACTTTGTGCGGCCCGCGAAAGAGAAAAACAAAAAAACCCCAAAACCCTGACTTCTGCCGTTGCCGCCGTGGCAGCGGCAGAATCAATTGTCAAATTTAAAAAAAAAAGACTTCTGCTGCTCAAGCAGCAATATCACCTGTCCTGCGGCCCCTTCCCCTGTGCCCGGAGATCCGAATCTGCTCATCAGCGGCGTGCTTTTCAAGCCGCGAAGAGTATTCCCCTCTCGCGCGGCTTGAAACCGCGCGAGAGGGGAATACTCTTTGCGGCTTGAAAAGCACGCCGCTGATGAGCAGATTCGGATCTCCGGGCACAGGGGAAGGGGCCGCAGGACAGGTGATATTGCTGCTTGAGCAGCAGAAGTCTTTTTTTTTTAAATTTGACAATTGATTCTGCCGCTGCCACGGCGGCAACGGCAGAAGTCAGGGGTTTGGGTTTTTTTGTTTTCCTCTGTCGGGGGGGGGGGGTATGATTGGAAATGGGCAGATGGGGGTTAGGACTGGAAGTGGGCTATTGGCAGGGGGGGGGTTATGACTGGTAATGGGCTATGGTGGGGGCTAGGACTGGAAATGGGCAGATGGGGGTTAGGACTGCAAATGGGCACTTGGCCGGGGGGGGGTTATGACTGGTAATGGGCTATGGTGGGGGCTAGGACTGGAAATGGGCAGATGGGGGTTAGGACTAGAAGTGGGCTATTGGCAGGGGGGGGGTTATGAGTGGTAATGGGCTATGGTGGGGGCTAGGACTGGAAATGGGCAGATGGGGGTTAGGACTGGAAGTGGGCTATTGGCAGGGGGGGGGTTATGACTGGTACTGGGCTATGGTGGGGGCTAGGACTGGAAATGGGCAGATGGGGGTTAGGACTGGAAGTGGGCTATTGGCAGGGGGGGGTTATGACTGGTAATGGGCTATGGTGGGGCCTAGGACTGAAAATGGGGTGAGGGGGGTTAGGCCTGGAGGTGGGCTATTGGCAGGGGGGGGTTATGACTGGTAATGGCCTATGAGGGGAGGTAAGACTGAAAATGGGGTGATGGGGGATACGACTGCAAGTGGGCTATGGGGGGGACTAGGACTGGTAATGGGCTATGGGGGGGGGGGTAAGACTGAAAATGGGGTGATGGGGGGGTAATACTGGAATTGCGCTATGGGGAGGTTAGGACTGGTAATTGGCTATTGGGGTCTAGGACTGGTAATGGGCTGGGAGGGTTGCTAGGACTGGAAATGGGCTGAGTGGAAGGGGGGCTTGAACTGCAAATGGCTGATGGGGAGGGGGGCTTGGAATGGAAATGGGCTGTGAGGGGAGGGAGCTAGGATTGGAAATGGGCTGATGGGGGCTAGGATTGGAAATGGGCTGATGGTGAGGCTAGGATAGGACTGGAAATGGACTGATGCAGGGACTAGAAAGGAGTAGATGCTGGGTGGGGCTGGAACTAGAAGGGAGCTGATGTTGGGGGAGGATTAGAATGGGATGGAGCTGGGAAAGTGAAATGGAGAGGGGAAAAATATTTTGTCTGGAAGAGAAGACAAATCTACAATTGGCCAGGTATTGGGAGAGTAAGTGGGGATTGAGGATGGAGGGGTAAAATTTGAGTGGATGAAATAGGAATGAGGAAAGAGCAAAAGGAGAAAGATTAGTATGTTAAAGCAGATGTAGGGAGAGAGAATGGAAAAAAACTAGAAGAGAGAAGAAAGGACAAATGGACAGCAGACGATGGAGATAGCAGAAGACACGAAGAAACCAGAAGTGGCTGGAGCAATTGCAACTGAAAAAAAATGCACAAAAGGTAGAAAAATATCTCTTTATTTTGAATTTATTAACTGGAATATGTCAGCTCTGGGAAATGTGCATCATTAATGTTTGCGCTTTGTTTAGTACAAGAGGAAATTAATTTATAGTTTTATTTCTACAGTGTTGTTGTACATTCCAAGTTTGGCTTTTGGGGTTCCCAGTTTAATTATTGTCTTCCTATTTCTGAATCTTTTAGTCTTTCTTTATCCATACTCATTAAGAGGCATGTTTACTAAAAGTTAGTGTATGGTAACATTATGCAAATATTTATGCAAATGAGGCCCCTTATGCAAATGAGGCCCCACGTCTTATGCGGCCCCCGGGTTACTTTACAAGTCCTCATTTGGCCCTCAAAGCAATTTGAGTTTGAGACCCCTGCTCTAGAGATAAGCTTCTGTCAGAACCTCCCTCTCTGGTTCTTAGCTTTCTTCTCTCTATGTTACAAACAGGCAGAGTATAGGAACTAGGCGTGGCAGAGCCTCTCACCTTGGAGCAACTTCCACCAAACTCCCCTTGCACAACAGGTCCAGTTTGGACTTTCTGGCTTCCCACCTTGTGAGGTCTGTTTCTCCTCCAGCTTCCAGCTTGGCTTCTTTCACAGCAATCAGGCTTATGTCCTTGATAGACTCCAGGCTTCTCTGCTGTTTCTCCTTCTAGTCCAGCTCCAGTTCCTTCTTCCTCTTTCTCCTCCTTCCTCAGCTCCTGCTGTGTCCACTGCTTCCTCTGCTTATGGCACTGCTGCTTATGCCACTCCTTATGCCACTCCTCTCCAGAAGCATTCTGCTCTGGCTTATAAAGTGAACCGCTACTGCTGACTTCCTGGTTCCCTTTCAGCTGCAGGTGATCAGTGAGCTTAGGTTCATTAAGACCAGTATGTCTGTTCCTGCTCCCTCTAGCTGTGCCTGAAGGTAACTGCACATCTAGTTCTTCTAAAACAGGATTTCTTTTCTTAAAACCAACTTTATTAATGCCCGCATCATGACACTCTTCACAAACATGGTGACAGGGAAGAAGTGAGAAACTACAAGCCAGTAAGCCAGTGGTGGGAAAAGTAATGGAGGCGCTCCTGAAAGAGCGAATAGTGGACCTTCTCAAAACCAACAGGTTGCATGATCCGAGGCAATATGGTTTTACCAAAGGACAATCTTACCAAACAAATCTGATTGACTGGGTGACCAGAGAACTAGATCAGGGGCCTGCAATGGATGTCATCTACCTGGATTTCAGCAAAGCCTTTGATACTGTTCCTCATAGGAGGCTTATCAATAAACTCAATAGTTTGGGGATGGGTCCCAAGGTGGTGAACTGGATCAGAAATTTGTTGAGTGACAGATGTCAAAAGGTGATGGTAAATGGAGCTCACTCAGATAAAAGGAGGGTGATTAGCGGGGTGCCCCAGGGTTCGGTCCTGGGCCCGCCACTGTTCAATGTATTTGTGAGTGATATTGCTGAAGGATTGAATAGAAAAGTCTGTCTTTTTGCAGATGACACAAAAATTTGCAACACAGTGGACTCCCCTGAGGGAGTGGTTAACATGAGGAAAGATCTACAAAAGCTGAAAGAATGGTCTAATGCTTGGCAGGTAAGAGTTAGTGTGAAGAAGTGCAGTGTCATGCTCTTGGGAAGCAGAAATCCAAGGGAAATGTATGAGATAGGGGGCGAGAGGTTGGTGTGCACGGACCAGGAGAAGGACCTTGGTGTGATTATTTCTGAGGATCTCAAGGTGGCAAAACAGTGCGACAAGGCAGTGGCAAAAGCCAGGAGGATGTTGGGTTGCATGCAAAGAAGAATTACTGGCAGAAAGGAAGAGGTACTAATGCCACTATATAAGTCACTGGTGAGGCCTCACTTGGAATACTGTGTTCAGTTTTGGAGACCATATCTCACAAAGGATGTAAAAAGACTGGAAACGGTTCAGAGGAAGGCAATCAAAATGATTTGGAGCCTGCGACAGAAGCCTTATGAGAAGAGACTTGAAGACCTAAATATTTACACTCTGGAGGAGAGGAGGGATAAGGGAGATATGATTCAGACCTTTAATTACTTCAAGAGTATTAATAACAAGCACCTTCCAATGACGGGGAAGCTGTAAACTAAAGAGCACAACATGAAGATGCAAGGGGTTAAATTGAAAGGCAATGTCAGGAAATACTTTTTCACTAAAAGGGTGGTGGATGCTTGGAATGCCCTCCCGATGGGTGGGGGAAAATACAGTGACAGAATTCAAAATGCCATGGGACAGACACTGTGGATTCCTTTATAGCAACAAGACAAAATCAAAATAAACGTCACTATCTAATTTCTCAACAAACAGGGGTGCCCTACATGGAGCGATGGAGTCACCTCCTAAACAAAGACAAGGAGAGGGGTGACCTGCATGGAGCGGCAGGTGCACCTACTCTTGCCACCTTGCTGGGAAGACTAGATGGACCATACTGGTCTTTATCTGCCGTCATTTACTATGTTACTAAATAAAACAAATACAATTCAAATAATTGAATCCAAAAGATTCAAAATATAAAGACACTACTTAGATGCTAAGTAGTATCTTTATGTTATGAAGTTTTTGGATTCAATTATTTGAATTTTAATAAAAAATTGATAAAAAACATGTAAATCTTGCTCTGTGACATATTCAGCAGCACTAGCACAGCTAATGCCGCTGAATAGCAACAGATGCCACCGTTACATGATGAATGCTAACTGGTGGTGTCAGGGGTGTTCCAGGGCAGCACCCATTAGTATGCGGTATGGAGCAGACAGAGCTTAAAGATCCCAAGTTACCCATGCCTACCAATAGCCACATTAATATGAATAAAATACAGTCTCTAAAATGCTTGTATGCAAATGCTAGAAGTCTAAAAAATAAGATGGTAGAGTTAGAATATATAGCACTAAATGAGAGGTTAGATATGATTGGAATATCAGAGACATGGTGGAAGGAGGACAACCAGTGGGACACTGTTATATCTGGGTACAAACTATATCATAATGATAGAGCTGATCAAATTGGTGGAGGGGTTGCGCTCTATGTTAGAGAGGGCATTGAGTCAGAAAGGATTAAAGTTTTGCAGGAAACAAAATTTGCTGTAGAATCTCTATGGATTGAAATCCCATGTAAAAAGGGGAAGGCGATGGCAGTGGGGGTGTACTATCGACCGCCTGGCCAGAATGAACAAATGGATGATGAAATGCTCAAAGAAATCAAGGAAGCTAACAAAGGTTACAGCGCAGTAATAATAATGGATGATTTCAATTACCGCGGTATCGACTGGGTCAGTGTCACAGCAGGACATGCTAGGGAGATAAAGTTCCTAGATGAAATAAATGACTGCTTCTTGGAGCAGCTGGTTCATGAACCAACCAGAGGGGAAGCCATATTAGATCTAGTCCTTAGTGGAACACCAGATCTAGTGCAAGAGATAAGGGTGTTGGGGCCACTTGGCAATAGTGATCATAACATGATCGCATTTGATTTAATTAGTGGAGGAGGGATAGTAAGGAAATCCACAGTACTACCTTTTAATTTTCGAAAGGGAGACTATGATAAAATGAGGAAAATAGTTACGAAAAAACTAAAAGGAGCAGTTTCAAAGGTTAAAGACACATCAAGCTTGGGATTTGTTGAAAAATACTATCTTGGAAGCCCAGACCAGCTGTATTCCACACTTTAAGAAAAGTGGAATGAAGTCCAAAAAACTGCCAGCATGGTTTAAAGGTGAGGTCAGAGAGGCTGTTGTTGCCAAAAAAGCATCTTTCAGGAAATGGAAAAAAGAGCCAAACGACGAAACCTGGAAACAGCACAAGCACTGGCAAGTCAAATGCAAGGCATTGATAAGACAGGCAAAGGGAGAATTTGAGAAGAAGCTTGCTGCGGAAGCAAAAACGCGAAATAAAGACTTTTTCAAGTACATTTGTAGCAAAAAACCTGTGAGAGAGTCAGTTGGTCCATTAGATGATAGAGGGGTTAAAGGGGCACTAAGAGGTGACAAGGCGATAGCGGAGAGACTGAATGAATTCTTTGCTTTGGTATTTACTGAGGAAGATGTAGGGATGTTACCCATAACTGAAGTTATATTTAAAGGTGCGGAAGAATTGAAGGAAATATTGATACATCGGGAAGATGTATTATAACTATTAGATAAACTGAAGAGTAGCAAATCACCTGGGCCGGATGGTATACATCCAAGGGTGTTGAAAGAACTGAAATATGAGATTGCAGACCTGCTATTAGTAATCTGTGAACTTTCATTAAAATCATCTGTAATACCTGAAGATTGGAGGATCACCAATGTAATGCCTGTAAAAAGGGTTACAGGGGTGATCCGGGAAACTACAGACCTGTGAGCCTGACATCAGTACCGGGAAAAATAGTAGAAACCATCATAAAGAACAAAATTACTCAGCATGTAGATAGTCATGGTCTAATGGGAGACAGCCAACATGGCTTTAGACAAGGAAGATCTTGTCTTACTAATCTATTATGTTTTTTGAAGGTGTGAATAAACAGGTGGGCAAAGGTGAGTCGGTTGATATAGTGTATCTGGACTTTCATAAAGCCTTTGACAAGGTCCCTCATCAGAGACCTTTGGCAAAACTATAGAGTCATGGGATAGGAGGCAGTGTACTATTGTGGATCAGGAACTGGTTAAAAGATAGAAAGCAGAGGGTAGGGCTAAATGGCCATTTTTCCCAATGGAGAAAGGTGAATAATGGTGTACCCCAGGGATCTGTGCTGGGTCTGCTGCTTTTTGACATATTTATAAATGATCTGGAAAAGGGAATAACGAGTGAGGTTGTCAAATTTGCAGATGACACAAAACTATTTAAAATTGTTAAAACCCAAGAGGATTGTGGAAAATTGCAAGAGGATCTTGATAAATTGGAAGACTGGGCCTCAAAATGGCAGATGAAATTTAATATGGACAAGTGCAAAGTTATGCACCTAGGGAAGAACAACCCAAACTATGGTTACACGATGCAAGGTTCCACATTAGGAACCACCACCAGGAAAAAGATTTAGGCGTCATTGTGGATAACAAGTTAAAACCCTCGGCCCAGTGTGCAGCGGCGGCCAAGAGAGCGAATAGAATGTTAGGTATCATAAGGAAAGGAATGGAAAATAAAACAAAAGATATTATAATGCCTCTATATCGTTCCATGGTGAGACCGCACCTTGAATATTGTGTGCAATTCTGGTTGCCGTATCTTAAAAAGGATATAGCGTTATTAGAAAAGGTTCAGAGAAGAGCCACCAAAATGGTAAAGGGGATGGAAGGATACTCCTACGAAGAAAGGCTAAAAAGGTTAGGGTTCTTTAACCTGGAAAAGAGACGGCTAAGGGGAGATATGATAGAAGTCTATAAATTAATGAACGGAGTGGAACAGGTAAACGTAGATCAATCGTTTACGTTATCAGAATATAGAAAGACTAGGGGACATGTAATGAAGCTACAGGGTAAACTATTTAAGACTAATAAAAGAAAATATTTTTTCACTCAGCGTGTAATCAAACTCTGGAATTTGTTACCAGAGGATGTAGTAAAGGTTGTTAGTGTAGCTGGGTTTAAAAAATTTTGGACAAGTTCCTGGAGGAAAGGTCCATAAAACATTATTAAGAAGGGACCCAGGATATCAATGCTTGACCCAGTACAAGCATTGTGGAACCTGTGTCTTTTGGGGAAAGTGCTAAGTATTTTCGCCCCCTCCTGGCCAGGTAGATGACTGGCAGCAGGTGAGGTCGCCTTTTAGCCTTAAGACAAGACTCCCTGTAATGGCTGCCAGAAGGGCTGATGGGAATCGTAGTTTATCCTAAAGCAAAGGAGTTGTGATCCGAGGGTTTAGGCACAAGACAGAGAATATTTCTTTTAATGTAATCAGGGTTTCTTCATACACAGGAGGCGTGAGGCATAAAGTATGGAAAGGATTTTTAATCCACGGTACTGCTTCAAAACAACAGGAACAAATTATGCTTTGCAATAGAACTTCCAACAGAAATAGGCATCACTTTGCTTGAGAAATCAAATTGGCACTTTCAGAACTTTAAACAGATAAATGCTTTCTTCTTAGACAGGAACAACTTCTTGTTGTCCAAACAAAACTTTTAAATGTTCCTTAAACATGTAACTTAGCTTTTCACTTTGTCAGCACAGTCAGCTGTTTCTGGCAGTTTGTGACGTCTTCACAAATTAACGTGCTTCCTGAGCATGGCACAGCTATAATGGCTTTTCTAGGATTCTTCACCGTCAGAGGTAAAACACATAGTACACTGACAATCCAAAATGCTATTATCCACATTCGTTGTGTCCATTTCTTCCTCTCTATCGCCCTCACTTATGGCATAAGGTATCTGCACAGAGAGCTGAGTATTTTCCTTCTTTATTAAATCACTTATCCTTCTCAGTAAAGTCTGCTTCTGCAGCAACTCGTCTGTTAGCTGAGCTACGTGCTGATTAGACCAGCTGTCTCTCTTTTCCCTGGGACTCTGGCTATGCTTAAACTTAGCTTTCTCTCCTATGGGTAATTCTCTGGGGCTTTTCCTCTGTAGGCATTGAGAAGGACAGACTTGCCTTGGTTCTGAGGTATTTAGGGATTCCCTCCGTCCTGCAAACCAGTCATGCTTTTCTTCAAGTGCAGACCTTCCGTTTGCTGACACCAGCCTCTCATTCCCAGCTGTGTCTGGCAATCTCTCATCAATCTCCTCTTCACAGCAAATAGTATTTCTCACACTCTGTCTCTCAGGCTCTGCCAGCACTCTCTCACTTGCTCTGCCTCCTGGACTCCGTGTTGGCCCCTCTTCTGAACTCTTTGAACCTCGTGAACTCCCTGAACCTCGTGAACTCCCTGAACCTCCTGAACTACGGATTAGGCTCTCCTCTGAACCAACTTCTGTTCTGTGAATCAGCTTTTTAAACTTTCCTTCTCTTTGAGGCACACCCTGCTCCCAGCACATGTGACTAGGGACAAGCTTCTCTCTGACGTGCTGCTGTGGGCGGGGCTTAGGGATGACTAGCTTCTGAGTCACAGACTCCTGGTTACCGGGGAAACCTTTGATACAACCTGAATTAAAGTGACAGGACCCTTTTTCCTGTGCATTTCTATAATCAGCCGTGGTTTCCTCACCACATATTCCCCTTCTTAAGACATTTCGTGCTGGGGTTCTCCCAGAATCACAGCACGTAAATCTCTTATACCTTTTCTCATTGCTTTCATCCATGGTAGTGCCTCTAGACAATGCGTCTGCGTTTTGATGCAGTTTCCCTGCGCGATGGACCACCTGAAAGTCAAAGGCTTGCAGTGCCATATACCACCGGGTTAAACGGGCGTTATGGTCTTTCATTTGCCCCAACCATTTCAATGGGGCATGGTCGGTCATAAGCAGGAATTTCCTACCTGCTAGATAGAATTTTAAAGATTCCACAGCCCATTTCACTGCCAGGCACTCTCTTTCTATGGTCGAGTAATTCTTCTCAGCAGGTGACAACTTCCGACTGAGGAACATTACCGGATGCTCCAGACCCTCATGTTTCTGGGAGAGCACGGCTCCCAGACCTGTTTCCGAAGCGTCTGTTTGTAAGATGAACGGCAGACTAAATTCTACCCCTCTTAACACCGGGGCCGCGCACAGTTCTTCCTTCAGCCGTTCAAACGCTCTATCTGCTTCTTCAGACCAGTACAACTGATTGGGTCTGTTCTTACGCAACATTTCCGAAAGCGGTGCGCTCTTTTCGGCAAACTGTGCCACAAACCTTCGGTAGTACCCTACCAATCCTAGGAAACTACGGAGTTGTTTCTTATTGATAGGGCGTGGAAAAGATTGGACACTTTCAATCTTGCTTAGTAGGGGTTTCACCGTACCATGTCCTACTAGGTGCCCCAAGTATTTCACCTCTTGGGCCCCGAACATGCACTTTGTCGGGTTCAAAGTTAACCCCGCTCCCCTTATTGCTTGCAGAACGGCCTTTAAATGGACCATATGTTGATCCCATCCGGTGCTGTGGATCACGATGTCATCCATATAGGCCGTAGCATATTTCTGGTGCGGCCGAAGCACTATATCAATGAGGCGTTGACAGGTGGCTGCTGCCCCGTGAAGCCCAAATGGCATCCTACGAAATTGAAACAGCCCCTGCGGCGTACTGAATGCTGTTTTCGGGCGAGATTCCCGGGTCAGGGGAATCTGCCAGTATCCTTTCGTTAAGTCCAGCGTTGTTAGGTATCTGGACTGACCCAGCCGGTCAAGGAGCTCCTCTATCCGCGGCATCGGATAAGTATCGAATTTTGAAATGGCATTAACTTTTCGAAAATCGATACAAAAGCGGAGGGATCCATCCGGTTTTGGAACTAGGACAACCGGGCTGTTCCAAGGACTCCGGGATTCCTCGATGATGCCAAGTTCCAGCATCTCCTTGACTTGGTTCATCACTTCACGCTTTTTGGCTTCAGGTAGCCTATACGGGCGTTGCCGAATTATTTCTCCTGCTGGTGTCAGGATTTCGTGCGCGACAAGTTCGGTTTCTCCCGGCAGTGGTGTCAAGACATCTGTAAAGCTTTTAAGCAGACGCTCCAGCTCCTGTCTCTGAGACCACGAGAGACCATCCGCTGTCCTGAGTTCAGGTTCCTTCCTGCAATCGCTCAGCTGGGGTCCGAGGTCATCCTCCGTCCTTTCCTCCAGCGATGCGGTCAACCCATGCTTGTCTGAATACCCCGAGGACCCAAAACCTTGCGTCCCTCGCACCGTATCAGACACCATGGCCACCTCCTCCAACGGAGGGAAACCCACTCGCTCGCAGATAATTTGCGCGATTCGGTCGCCCACACTCACTTGGAAATCTTCGGGTCCAAAATTAAATAATAGTACCTTGATTGCGCCTCTGTAGTCCGGGTCTACTACACCCGCTCCTACGTCCAAGAAGTGCTTTACAGCCAATCCCGATCGGGGTGCAATCCTTCCATAGCAGCCTATGGGGATCTCTATTTGTAGCGCTGTATTTACTAGTGCTTTCCCATGCTTCGGTACCAGAACTTCCTCGGCACTGTAAAGGTCGAAGCCGGCAGCTTGGGGAGTAGTCTTCCTTGGGGCTCGGGCTTCCGGACTCATGCGACAAAAGCGTAAAACGAAACCCGGCTTCTTGGGAAACTCTTCCTTAGGCAAATATGGCTTCTTCTTGTCCGCTTTCCCAAATAAAGGCCTTAACATTGCCATTGCTGCAGCCGCCTCAGGCTTACTTGTTCCCTCCATGGGAGCAGTCCGTATAACCTCATAAGAGGGTTGCACCTTTATCTCCCCCTTTGTAGACACTTCCTCTAGGGCCTGGTGGGCTTGGGACTGGGCTTGCGTAGATACTAAGCCTTCCTTAACCCCTAACCCTTGCTGAAAATGGGGCCAGTCTCTTCCAAGTACTACCTCCTGGGGTAGTCTGGGAACAATGGCGACCGGGACCTTTCTTTCTACGCCCAAACCTTTTATACGGACAGGGTAAACAGGGTAGGTGCTTGTTGTTCCATGAACGCACCTAATGTTCACACTGCCCGTGGGTGTCTGAGGTGTGTCTAAACTTGTGGCAGTTATCCTCCTCCATAACCTTTTGGAGAGCATCGATTGGTCCGAACCGGAATCCAATAGTGCTTTAACTGGTATGCCTTGTACTATCACCTCCAGTAAAAAGCCTTCCCTTTTTTTACTAGGGTCACTCAACACTAGGGCTGTTTTCATTTTGCACTCACGCATCAAATGTTGTTCACTTCCACACCGATAACACGCACGCTTCTCACGCACCCTTCTATTGGTGGGAACACCAACATTCTGTATATTCTTGCCAGTCACCTCCCACCTAGCCATAGACGTTTTTGTATAGGCTGAAGCCCTATCATTAGCTATCACCTCAGCTTCCAAAAATCGTTCTGACATAGCTATGGCTTCTCCGGTGTTTTTACAACCTTGTAGCAACAAGAATTCTTGTAACCTTTCGGGTACTGCCGCAAAATACTGTTCCAGAACGAGCTCATCTATCAGTGTTTCCACCGACTTATGTTCTGGTTCTAGCCATTTTAACACTAACATTTTTAGCCTATGGTATAGTGCTCGTGGTGTTTCATCTACGCGTAATTTTGCATTCCTAAGCTGGCGTCTATATACTATAGGTGTTAGACCAAACCTATCCTTAATAGCCTTCTTTACCTCAAAATAGTCATTGGCCGACTCAGCTGGAACGGTTTGGTAGGCTGCCAATGCCTCACCAGAAAGCGAGACAGCTAACCTTACCGCCCACTGTTCGGGTGGCCACCTGGCTATTTGTGCCACTTTTTCAAATGCATCAAAATACGTGTCTACATTTTCACCATCCCTTAATTGTCCCAAACCAAAGGTCTCTCTGGACCCGAGTCCAAAGTTATGGGCTATTCCCAAAGAAAAACCTGTTTGAACTGGATCAGGCTCTGGTGGTTTCTTCTGTTCCTTCACCCAGGCCTCCATGAGCTCCATCAGCGGTTTCTGCTGGGCTTGCGTCTCACTCGCTGCATGCGCTAGAAGTTCCAAAGATAAGTCCCTTTGCTTCTTGAGCTCTGCTGCCGCCCATGCAAGGATATCTTGGCTTTCCATCTTCGTCTCTGTTTCCTGTAGAAAAACAAACACACAACACCCAAGTGCGATTCCTAACACAAGATATGCGTTCCTCTCTACCTGCTGCTATTGCCCCCACCCAGTACCAGTATCCTTTAACTCTCTCTAGTTATACACGGGTTACCTGGTACTAGTGGTGCATCTTGCTCAGCAACAGCGTAGGACCTCGACAGGTCTCCGGACCCTCCGGCTCTGCAGGACTCTGGACTCCTAGTCTCAGGTGCTTGCAACTCTCCGGTGTCCTTCCGTCGACTCTGGAATCACTGTATGCGTCTCCTGGTGGGTAGTCGTACTTCCGCTGTAATCCAGTGAACTGCGTTCCTTTGTGGCGTGGCCTACTCCGCATCCAAACTTTATATCACTTTGTGGTGTGGCCTACTTCGCATCCGAACTACTACGCCACTCTGTCGCCCCCTCCTGGTCAGGTAGATGACTGGCAGCAGGTGAGGTCGCCTTTTAGCCTTAAGACAAGACTCCCTGTAATGGCCGCCAGAAGGGCTGATGGGAATCGTAGTTTATCCTAAAGCAAAGGAGTTGTGATCCGAGGGTTTAGGCACAAGACAGAGAATATTTCTTTTAATGTAATCAGGGTTTCTTCATACACAGGAGGCGTGAGGCATAAAGTATGGAAAGGATTTTTAATCCACGGTACTGCTTCAAAACAACAGGAACAAATTATGCTTTGCAATATAACTTCCAACAGAAATAGGCATCACTTTGCTTGAGAAATCAAATTGGCACTTTCAGAACTTTAAACAGATAAATGCTTTCTTCTTAGACAGGAACAACTTCTTGTTGTCCAAACAAAACTTTTAAATGTTCCTTAAACATGTAACTTAGCTTTTCACTTTGTCAGCACAGTCAGCTGTTTCTGGCAGTTTGTGACGTCTTCACAAATTAACGTGCTTCCTGAGCATGGCACAGCTATAATGGCTTTTCTAGGATTCTTCACCGTCAGAAGTAAAACACATAGTACACTGACAATCCAAAATGCTATTATCCACATTCGTTGTGTCCATTTCTTCCTCTCTATCACCCTCACTTATGGCATAAGGTATCTGCACAGAGAGCTGAGTATTTTCCTTCTTTATTAAATCACTTAGCCTTCTCAGTAAAGTCTGCTTCTGCAGCAACTCGTCTGTTAGCTGAGCTACGTGCTGATTAGACCAGCTGTCTCTCTTTTCCCTGGGACTCTGGCTATGCTTAAACTTAGCTTTCTCTCCTATGGGTAATTCTCTGGGGCTTTTCCTCTGTAGGCATTGAGAAGGACAGACTTGCCTTGGTTCTGAGGTATTTAGGGATTCCCTCCGTCCTGCAAACCAGTCATGCTTTTCTTCAAGTGCAGACCTTCCGTTTGCTGACACCAGCCTCTCATTCCCAGCTGTGTCTGGCAATCTCTCATCAATCTCCTCTTCACAGCAAATAGTATTTCTCACACTCTGTCTCTCAGGCTCTGCAAACACTCTCTCACTTGCTCTGCCTCCTGGACTCCGTGTTGGCCCCTCTTCTGAACTCTTTGAACCTCGTGAACCTCGTGAACTCCCTGAACCTCGTGAACTCCCTGAACCTCCTGAACTACGGATTAGGCTCTCCTCTGAACCTTCTGTTCTGTGAATCAGCTTTTTAAACTTTCCTTCTCTTTGAGGCACACCCTGCTCCCAGCACATGTGACTAGGGACAAGCTTCTCTCTGACGTGCTGCTGTGGGCGGGGCTTAGGGATGACTAGCTTCTGAGTCACAGACTCCTGGTTACCGGGGAAACCTTTGATACAACCTGAATTAAAGTGACAGGACCCTTTTTCCTGTGCATTTCTATAATCAGCCGTGGTTTCCTCACCACAGTATGTATGACCTAGATTGGCCACTGTTGGAAATAGGATACTGGGCTTGATGGACCTTGGTCTGACCCAGTATGGCATATCTTATGTTCTTATCAATCAGGTAGCAGTGATATTGAACAACGGCGAAAGTCAGACATAAGAAACACTGGCCTAACTTTCACCACAGATGCTAACCAGGCAGCCAAAAAGCATAGTTACTCACTAACAGCAGGAATTTAGACTTCACATATGGGTCATGTCAGTACCGATGGAGGCCGTGTGGGACTGCTCCCCGGTCTCCAATAGGAAGCTTTTGGGAGCATCCCACTGCACTTGCATAGCTGCCTTCCTGCCTTCCCAACTCTCCCACCTCAGTTGCGTTTGTAGCTGAGAGAAAAGGAGAGTAAAAGAAAACTGCAACTCCTAGGGGTGGGTTGTGAAGACTAAATTCCTGCTGTTCCCGGAGATCACCTGTTACAGGTGAGTAACTACGCTATCTCCAGGAACAAGCAGGAACGTAGTCTTCACATATGGGACTCCCTAGCTCCCAGATGCCGGAGAAGTGATCTCAGAACTGAGAAGGTTTGCCTTAGGGTAGGCTTCAAGAGGTCATGAATCCTTCATTGATGTCAGGTATTGTTAATATCTGCGATGGAGGGTAGGAGTGGCCTGAAAGAGGTGCTGGAGAACAGCTTGATCAAACATAGCATCCTGGTGGGTGTCCTTGTCTAAACAGTAATGAGCAGCAAAGGTATGAAGTTGCTGCCCTGCAGATTTCGTCAATGGCCACAGAGCGTAGATTCGCCATTAAGGTAGCCATGGCACGGACATTATGAGCAGTGACGTGACCTTATAGTGAGTTTTGCTTTATCATAAGCAAATGAGATGCAATGTGCTATCCATTTGGAGAGGGTATGTTTAGATACTGGAAGACCCACGTGACTAGGGTCAAAGGAAATGAACAACTGCGAGGCTTTACAGTGATCTCAAGTCCTCTGGAGATAAAAAGCCAAGGCACGCTTGCAGTCAAGAGTATGCAGGGTTGCCTTTGATCTAGACGCATGTGGTCTAGGAAAGAATACAGAAAGGTAAACTGGCTGATTCAAATGGAAAGGAGGGTAGCAGACTTGGAAAACATAAGAAAGACAGAGAGGTACATAGACGAGACCTACCTCCAGTCTGGCAGCATCCCTGTTGCCATGGAGGAGGGAGGTCACGTGACAGGAGAGCATCACCCTGGTGTGGCAGGAAGTGATCCTGTAACTAGGACCTGTCCTCCAGGTGATGTAAAACCCTCTCGCACCGAGGAAGTTTCTCCAGGGCCATGTGCCCATGAGGGAAGGGTTAGGACAGCCGTTATAGTTGGTGATTCGATCATTAGGCATGTAGACAGCTGGGTGGCTGGTGGATGTGAGGATCGCCTGGTAACATGCCTGCCTGGTACGAAGGTAGCAGACCTCACGCGCCACCTAGATAAGGTCTTAGATAGTGCTGGGGAGGAGTCTGCTATCTTGGTACATGTCGGTACCAATGACATAGGAAAATGTGGTAGGGAGGTTCTGGAGGCTAAATTTAGGCTTTTAGGTAGGAAGTTGAAATCCAGAACTTCCAGGGTAGCGTTCTCCGAAATGCTTCCCGTTCCACGTGCAGGACCCAAAAGGCAGGCAGAGCTCCGGAGTCTCAATGTGTGGATGAGACAATGGTGCAGAGATAAGAGGTTTGGATTTGTTAGGAACTGGGGTACATTCTGGGGAAAGGAGGGGCTCTTCCGAAGTGGAACGGGTAAACGTAGATTGCCTGTTTACGTTATCAGAATATAGGAAAACTAGGGGATATGCAATGAAGCTACAGGGTAAACTATGTAAGACTAATAAAAGAAAATATTTTTTCACTCAACGTGTAATCAAACTCTGGAATTTGTTACCGGAGGATGTAGTAAAGGCTGTTAGTGTAGCTGGGTTTAAAAAAGGTTTGGACAAGTTCCTGGAGGAAAGGTCCATAAACCATTATTAAGAAGGGACCCAGGATATCAATGCTTGACCTAGTACAAGCATTGCGGAATCTGTGTCTTTTGGGGAAACTGCTAGGTATGTATGACCTAGATTGGACACTGTTGGAAACAGGATACTGGGCTTGATGGACCTTGGTCGGACCCAGTATGGCATATCTTATGTTCTTATGTTCTTATGACCTTTGGCATGAAATGCGGGTGAGGCCTAAGGATGACCTTGTCAGGGTGGAAATGGGTGTTAGGAAGATCTGCCACCAAAGCCTGGAGCTCACTGATGCATCTAGCTGAAGTGAGGGCAGTAAGGACGATGATCTTCCATGAAAGATATTTTAGTGGGATCGTAGCCAAGAGTTCAAAGGGTGGCTTGAGAAGCTGCACTAGCATGACATTGAGGTCCCAAGCCACTGGGGATGGTCTGATGGGAGACTTGGTCAGCAAAAGACCCTTCATAAAGCATGCTACAAGCGGTTATGAGGAGATAGGCTGCCCATCCATGAGATGATGTGAAGTAGCAATCGCACTCAGGTGAACCCTCACCAAGTTGATCTTGAAACCATTTGAGGAGAGGTGGAGGAGATATTTAAGGAGTGCCTCCACGGGAGCAGAGAAGAGATTGAGATCCTTCTGGGAACACCAGGTAGAGAATCTATGCCACTTGAAAGCATATGAACGTCTGGTAGATGATTTCCTGGAAGCTAACAGGATCTGCTTTACCTCCTGTGTAAGGTTAAGGTCTTGCAATGCTATGCTTTCTGCATCCAAGCTGTGAGATGGAGAGACTGTAGATTGGAATGGAGAAGTGTCTCTTCTTTCTGGGAGAAGAGATTGGGCGCAGATCCCAGTTGTAGAAGCTGAGTCCAAGTCAGACGCAGAAGGAGAGGGAACCACAGTTGACGTGGCCAGTACAGGACTATGAGGATCATGTAGCCCCTGTCTGCATCTTGGGAATGAGTGGAATGGAAGGGAAAATATAAAGGAGACCCTGACCCCAGTGGAGGTGAAAAGCATCCTCCTGCTGGTTGCTGGACATTGGAGTCCTGGTGCAGAAGCATAGGAGCTTGGCATTCTGCGGAGTGGCAAACAGATCTATGTCTGGAGTTCCCCAGGTCTGAAAAATGTAGGACCTTGTGTCTGGATGGAGAGGTCTTCTGTGGGGAAAAAGGATCCGACTCAACTTGTCTGCCAAGACATTGAGCTCCCCTGGGAGATACACCGCTTGGAGGTGTATTTAATGAGCAATGGCGAAGGACCAGAGATGGAGGGCTTCCTTGCAGAGGGTTCAAGAGACTGTTCCATCCTGCTTGTTCACATAGAACATGGCTACTTGATTGTCTGTCTTGTCTGTGGGACCGTAGGTGATCCTAAACACTCTAAGGGCATTGGGGATAGCATGCAGCTCCAGCAGATTGATATGGAGTTGTGACTCTTCTAATGTCCAGAGGCACTGTGTGGAGAGTGTGCCCAAATGAGCCCCCCTCCATCATTAGGGTGCATTGATGTGGAGGCATCTGAAAAGGTGACCCGATGAGGAGATTTTCTGGGAAACACCACCATTGGAGGGATGTGGTGAGAGGGACAGTTATTTGGATCTTGTCCCTGAGACAGCCCGAGGCTTGCTTCCATTGGGCATATGGTACCACATGTACTGTTGAGGCCATATGCCCTAGAAGCTGCAGCATTTCCCAGGCAGTCAGATGGTCTCTGAGTTGTGCTTGGGATGCTAACTCCATGAAATGAGAACAATAGGGTTGGGGTAGAAATGTCCTTGACCGTTGTATGTCTAGGAGAACTCCAATGAATTCTAGTCTTTGAGTTGGAACAAGGTGGGATTTTGGAAGATTTATGACAAACCCTAAGTGTTGCAGTACCTGCATGGTATGAAGCAGAGAAAGCCGAACCTCCTGGGAGGTGTCTGCCTTTATGAGCCAGCTTTCTGAGTAAGGGAAGACAAATATCCCGAGAGATCTTAGAAAGGCGGCTACGACCACCATGCACTTTGTGAAGACCCTTGGGGCTGAGGCGAGTCCAAAGGGCAGGACTCTGTAATGTTTCCCCTGAAAAATGAAGTGCAGATATTTCCTGTGTCTTGGATGAATGAGGATATGTGAATATGCTACCTTTAGATCTAGAGAACAGAGCCAGTCCTAACTCTGGAGGTAGGGAAGAAGGGTCCCTAGAGAGACCATCTTGAACTTTCCGCAGAGGTTTCTGAGGTCCAGGATGGGTCTGTACCCTCTGCTCTTCTTTGGTATGAGAAGGTATGGAGAGTAGAAACCCCCTCCCTGCTGAGGTGTGGGGACCTCTTCTATGGCACCCTGTGATAGAAGAGAAGACATCTCCTGTAGTAGAAGAGCAGTGAGAGGGGGCTGTGTATGATGTTCCCCTACTAGGGTGGAGGGGGGCAGAGTTTGAAATGAAGTCTGTACCCCTCCTTCACTATGGTTAGTGTCCACTGCTCTGAGGTGATGAGATGCCACCTGTGGGCATAATGACAGAGTCTGCCTGCTATGTGGGGTGCTCCAGAGGCAGGGTGGCTGTATTCTCTAGAAAAAAGTAAAAAAACAGGCATAGACTGTGGCTGCTGAGCTGGTTAAATCATAGGTACCTGTGGCTTCTTCTACTATTTGGGAGGCTGTTGCCTCTTTTGAG
Organism: Ichthyophis bannanicus; assembly: GCA_033557465.1. Lineage (NCBI taxonomy): Eukaryota > Metazoa > Chordata > Amphibia > Gymnophiona > Ichthyophiidae > Ichthyophis > Ichthyophis bannanicus. Next base: position 1,224,660,939 of record CM066033.1, read on the forward strand.
GACCCTGAGCCTGGTATTGAGAAGCAGGAGGATAAGAAGAGTAGAACTTATTATTATTAAAGAAGGTCGTCTTTGTAGCTGTGTTTTTCCTAGCAGGATTGGCTGTAGTTCTAGACAGTCTATTTAGAGTGGTATTTTCTGACTCCAACTGAGAAGCCTTATCCTGCCAGTCTTTACCAAAAAGGTTCTTGCCTGTGCAGGGTATGTTGCCCAGTTTATCTTGAACCCACAGCTCAAGATCTGAGTCCTGCAGCCATGCAATCTTGCATGCACCGATGCAGATTGCTGTGACTCTGCTTGTGCACTCAAATGCTTCGAAGGTTGCTCTGTTTACAGACTTCGAGACATTCTGGGCATGGTTGACCAGAGCAAGATAGTCACTTCTCTTATCATATGGAACAAGAGGGGACATGGCCTCAAGATCCCTAGTAACCTCCTTGAGGAAAATACCCATATAGAGTATGTGGGAGTTTATCCTAGCTGAAAGCATAGAAGCTTGGAAACATCGACTCCCAAAAGCATCGAGGGTTCTCAATTCTCTACCCAGAGGGTTAGAAAAATATGTTTTAGAACTCCTAATTCGGTGCATCACCCATTCCACCCCCATTGAATGGTGGGGAAGTTGTGTCTTTTGGAAGCCGGGACATTCCGGTACTCAGTACATACTATCTAGACATCGAGTATCGGGTGAGATCATGATGGGAGTCTCCCACATCCAGAGCATGAGATTATGGAGAATGCAGTGGACTGAAAGGGTAGCTGCCTCCTTAGGAGCTGTTGAGTATTGGAGGATCTCCAATTCCTTTGCCCTGGGCTCTTTCTCAGATGTTACTGTTATGGAGAGACCCCTAGTTAGGTCTTGAATAAACTCCTGGAAAGACATGTCCTCGGGAGGGGACATGCACCATTCCAGTGAAGGGGAGGGCTCCTCAGGCAGGCCTTGCAGTCCTTGAGTATAGACTGATTCGTCATTGGAAGCATCAGACTCTGAGGACTCAAGGTATCAGTGGGAACGGTATTCCTGCTCTGTTAGGTGCCTATACCGGTTTATGCTGGTATCGGGCTGGAGAATCTGCTTGGAAATGGCCTCGGTATCGGGAATGGACTCAAGGGCAGGTATGGGTGGCAGTGAAGCCATCAGCATGTATCCCATAGCAGTGTGCAATGGTGCCGTTGACGGTACCGGTGTTGGTGGTACTGTCTGTAATGTTTTGATCGGAGCAGAAGCTGCCAATAGAGCTGCCAAGCTCTGCTTAATGGCCAAGATATGTTGACCCATGGAGCTCGCCGATGCTTGGGTATCGGTAATGGAGACTTGCGCCACCATCCCAGAGCATGGCACCAGGAGCTCTCCTGAGGCGGCCTCGGGAGCATCCTGGAGCCCCTCGAGGGCTTTGGAGGACAGTTCCTCCTGCTGGGGCTGTTTGGCTGACTGATCTACCTCCAGGGCAATGCTCGAGGTATCTTGATGCTTAGAATGAGATCTACCTCTAGAAGGGTGATCTGTCTTCGAGGAAGACTTGTGCTAAGATATCTGAGATCCATGTGAGGAGGATGATGCTCTCGATGACGTTGATGCCAAAGAAACCTCATCCAAGGCAAAGAAATTTCCAAATTTCGAGGCCCGGTTCTGAAGACCTCTCTTTGTCATCTTTTTACCAAGGGAGCATTCTAATAGCTGGTGACAGGGCCCGAGACATTTTAAATACCAGTCATGAGTGTCAATAGCTGAAATGGTACTGTCACATTTAGAACATTTCTTAAAACCACTAGTTGGTTTCTCCATAGTGTCAGTAGACAGTATGGTAGGCTTAAGGCCTAAAATGGCATTGATGCGCATGAAGAAAAATTTCTCTCTTTTTTTTTAACAGAAAAGGAAAGAAAGAAAGAAGATTCAGGGAACTGACAGCCAGAGACGGTTCCGGCGTCTACGAGAAGGCAGACATTGACCACAAAAAAGGAATTAAAAATATTTTTTGCCTTGACAGGATTTGCTTCCTGCTGGCTCCATGGAAAACGAAGAACTGAGTTGGGAAGGTGGGAAGGCAGCTACGCATGCGCAGTGGGATGCTCCCAAAAGCTTTCCTATTGGATGCTGGGGAGCGTTCCCGCACATGCTCTGTCGGTACCGACGTCACCCATAGGTGAAGACTACATTTCTGCTTGTTCCTGGAGATCAATTATATATGTGTGTTCCACAAGACGATGGTAAGGGTTATATGTCAGTTGAGGATATTTTAAAGATCAGCTGAATATACATTTATGTCATCTGACAAAGCGGACATGCAATGCCAGAGCCCAGATATGGTTATGGCATTGAATATCTAGGTTTAAAGTTCAGTGCTGGTGGCTAGCCACTGTAGAAGCTCTATCTGCCAGTGCTGAATATCGAGCTCAGTATTTCTATTAGAGGAGACTGTTAGGAACTAAAGTGATCCTAGGTGAGCAGAGGCCACTGCAGGGTAACTATGGTAAGCCTTTAGCCAGCATTCTAAGGTGAGAATATCTCTGAAAGGAGACTGGTTCACCCAGGGCTGGCGCAAGGCGATGAGGTGCCCTAGGCAAATCTCATCCCTTGTGCCCCCCTCCGGCACCTACTGCTGCCGCTGCTACCCCTCTCTGGATGTGCAGCAGCGCCAATGGCCGCAAACAGCCTCATGGCACTTATCTTTAAATTTTGGCGCCGTAGGGCTGTTTGCTTCTGCCCCCTCTCTGATGCCTGATACTAACTTCCTGTTTGCAGTAGAAAGTCTGCACGCACATTGAAGAGGCAGAAGCAAACATCCCCGCAGCACCGGGTAAGTGCCACAGGGCTGTTTGCGGCCGTTGTTACTTCTGCCTGTCCTGAGAGGGTCAACAGTGGCGGCAATGGGCATCTCCAGAGGACCGGTGCTCTAGGTGACCACTTAATTTGCCTAATGGTAACGTTGGCTCTGGGTTCACCTGTTGCTAAGAACTAGCAGCACAGATGGATGTTTGCGGCATAGAGTCTAGACCAGGGGTCGGCAACCCGCGGCTCCGGAGCCACATGCGGCTCTTTCTCACCTTTGCCGCGGCTCCGGAGCACACTGCCCGCCCGGTATTTATGGCGTTATCGGCTCCCTCCCTTCTTCTGCAGCCGCGGCTCTCTGCCTCTTAGGGAACCGCGGCTGTGCTTTTAAAATCATCTCGGAGCCCTTCCTGTCTTGACGGGCTCCGTGCAGCATTGTCCCGCCTCCAAAGGAAGTTGTTTACCACTTCCTTTGGAGGCGGGACAATGCTGCACGGAGCCCGTCAAGACAGGAAGGGCTCCGAGATGATTTTTAAAAGCACAGCCGCGGTTCCCTACGCGCCAGAGAGCCGCGGCTGCAGAAGAAGGGTGGCTGCTCACTTGGCGGGAGGGGGGATGACATGGAGGGTGGGAGCATATATGGTTGGATGGATGGAGGGAGGGGGCTGACATGGAGGGATGGAGGGAGCTGATATGGATGGATGGATGGAGGGAGGGGGGCTGACATGGAGGGAGGGAGCTGATATGGATGGAGGGAGGGGGGCTGACATGGAGGGAGGGAGCAGATATGGATGGAGGGAGGGGGGCTGACATGGAGGGAGGGAGCTGACATGGAGGGAGGGAGCTGATATGGATGGATGGAGGGAGGGGGCTGACATGGAGGGAGGGAGCTGATATGGATGGAGGGAGGGGGGCTGACATGGAGGGAGGGAGCAGATATGGATGGATGGATGGAGGGGGGCTGACATGGAGGGAGGGAGCAGATATGGATGGAGGGAGGGGGGCTCACATGGAAGAATGGAGGGAGCTGATATGGATGGATGGAGGGAGGGAGCTGATATGGATGGAGGGAGGGGGGCTGACATGGAGGGAGGGAGCAGATATGGATGGATGGAGGGAGGGGGGCTGACATGGAGGGAGGGGGGCTGACGTGGAGGGAGGGAGCCGATATTGATGGATGGAGGGAGGGGGGCTGACATGGAGGGATGGAGGGGGCTGACATGGAGGGAGGGAGCTGATATGGATGGATGGAGGGAGGGGGGCTGACATGGAGGGAGGGAGCTGATATGGATGGAGGGAGGGGGGCTGACATGGAGGGAGGGAGCAGATATGGATGGATGGATGGAGGGAGGGGGCTGACATGGAGGGAGGGAGCAGATAGGGATGGATGGCGGGTGGGGGGCTGACATGGTGGGAGGGAGCAGATATGGATGGATGGAGGGAGGGGGGCTGACATGGAGGGAGGGAGCAGATATGGATGGATGGAGGGAGGGGGGCTGACATGGAGGGAGGGGGGCTGACATGGAGGGAGGGAGCAGATATGGATGGATGGAGGGAGGGGGGCTGACATGGAGGGAGGGAGCTGATATGGATGGAGGGAGGGGCTGACATGGAGGGAGGGAGCAGATATGGATGGAGGGAGGGAGGGGGGCTGACATGGAGGGAGGGGGGCTGACATGGAGGGAGGGAGGGAGCAGATATGGAGGGAGGGAGCTGATATGGATGGATGGAGGGAGGGGGGCTAACATGGAGGGATGGAGGGGGCTGACATGGAGGGAGGGGGCTGACATGGAGGGAGGGGGGCTGATATATGGATGGATGGAGGGAGGGGGCTGACATGGAGGGAGGGAGCTGATATGGATGGAGGGAGGGGGGCTGACATGGAGGGATGGAGGGGGCTGACATGGAGGGAGGGAGCTGATATGGATGGAGGGAGGGAGGGGGCTGACATGGAGGGATGGAGCACTGGTAATGGGGTTGAGGGGACGAGCACTGGAAATTAGCTGATTAGGGGAGGCTAGGACTGGTAATGAGCTGATGTGGGGTAGGACTGGTATTGGGCTCATCAGGGTAGGCTAGCACTGCTAAGGGGGTTGAGGGGGGATTAGCACTGGAAGGTACTGGGAGTGAGGACTGGAAAGGGGCTGATATTGGGGAGGGTTACTGGGACTGGAAATAGGCTGATGGAAAGAAGTGAAGAAAACGAAAGAAGAGATAAGAAATGGCAGATGGACCATAGACCACAGAAAGAGAGCTAAGAGAAGACAGGAAAGCAGAAGCCTCAGATCGGGACCAGCATGATCAAAGAATAAATTGGTCAGACAACAAAGGTAGAAAAAATAATTTTATTTCATATTAGTGATTTGACTACAAAATCATCATAATTTTGAAATCAAATATTGTTACTTGTTGTTGAGATATTTTCTGTCGTTTTTTTTTTTGGTGTGTGAAGGAAGAGGGGTAGTCTTATACGGCGAGTATAGGCCAAACACCTATATTTTAACAGGAAAAGTAGGGGGTCGTATATAGCATTAAGGTAAGAAACAATATATGCAGTGTTAGATTTGTTTTAAATGTCGCAATGGTTTTGCGGCTCCCAGTTTTTTTTTTCCCTTCGGAAACGGGTCCAAGTGGCTCTTTACGTCTTAAAGGTTGCAGACCCCTGGTCTAGACAATCCTGTCTTCAAATGATGGCTCCACACATCTACAATTATCCTGGTGCCTCAGATATGCTGAAGTGTGCTAGTTTCTGTGAAAGAATTGATGTTGAAGGACAATAAAAATGTTGTTTGCTGCATGAATTTGTTCAGGCTGTTGCTTTCAAGTGACTTTTCAGGAATTTAGGGCTGGCCATTGTGACTCACGAAACACAAAAAGCAGCATTATAAAACTGTAGTTTTTCTTATGTCATTATTCATGGGGCTACTGTGTTTTAGTGTAGTATTTGAAATATAATTTACTTAATTTATTTATTACATAACATCACTTATCGCGCGATAATACTGCCGCTGCGCCGTTAGCACCGTTTAGTAAACATACCCCTTAGTCGCCTTGCAACGTGGTCTTCTGTCCACACCTTCACAGCCCATTACTGCCTGGATGAAGATTCCTGGCATAACAGCACCTTAAGCCAAGCTGTACTCTGGCACCTCTTTGGGAATTAATGAAACTCCTTCCCTCCATCTGTCCAGGAAACCAGGGAGTCATTCTCTTGCTTGATGCCGAAGCCGTATGCCACCTCTCGGAGCCTTTCAGTGTTTTTTCGCTGTTCTTCATGGTTCAGTTTTTCTGGTTGCCCTGTTGGGCAGTTTACAGGTTTTTTTGGTAGCCTGTATCTAGGGAGTCCAATAAGCAAGGACTGATTTCCTGCTTGGTCCTGGAGAAAGCATGGTTACTCACCTGTAACAGATGTTCTCCGGGAGCAGCAGGAATCAGTCCTCACTACCCTCCCTCCTCCTCATGGAGTTGCTTTTTCTTTTTGGATCAAGTAAGCTATGTCATCATACTGAGGTAAGATGGCTCCATTCAGGTGGGAAGGTGATCATGCATGTGCGCTGAATTTCCCAAAGGCTTTCTGTGAAAGTTGGGGAGGGTTCCCATGCGAGGGTTCTGTCAGTGACATCAGCCATAAGTAAAGACTGATTCCTGCTGCTCCCGAAGAACACCTGTTACAGGTGAGTAACCATGCTTTTTCTCTTGGACTACCTTAATGACTGTTTATGGACTTTTCCTCCAGGAATTAGTCTAAACCTTTTTTAAACACAGCTATACTACCTGTTTTAATGACATTCACTAGTAATGAGTTCAAAGACTAACTATACGTCGAGAGAAAAATATTTTCACCTAACTGTTTTAAATATACTACTTTGCAGCTTCATGGCATGTGTCCTAGTCCTTGTATTTTTTGAAAGAGTGAACAATTGCTTCATGTCTACCCATTCCACTCCACTCAGGATTTTTTTGATCTTTGTCATATCTCCCCTCAGCTATCTCTTCTCCAGGATAAAGAGCCCTAACCTCTTTAACCTTTCCTCAAAGGACAGTTGTTCCAACCCTTTTATCATTTTGTATGTTTTTTTAATGCAGCTATTGTTTTCTTGAGATAGGAAGACCAGAATTGCATACAGTACTCAAAATGTGGTCGCACCATGCAGCGATACAGGGGCATTATGATATCATTAGTTTTATTTTCTATTCCTTTCCTAATGAACATAAGAACATAAGATATGCCATACTGGGTCAGACCAAGGTCCATCAAGCCCAGTATCCTGTTTCCAACAGTGTCCAATCTAGGTCATACATACCTAGCAGTTTCCCCAAAAGACACAGATTCCGCAATGCTTGTACTAAGTCAAGCATTGATATCCTGGGTCCCTTCTTAATAATGGTTTATGAACCTTTCCTCCAGGAACTTGTCCAAAACGTTTTTAAACCCAGCTACACTAACAGCCTTTACTACATCCTCCGGTAACAAATTCCAGAGTTTGAATACACGTTGAGTGAAAAAATATTTTCTTTTATTAGTCTTAAATAGTTTACCCTGTAGCTTCATTGCATGTCCCCTAGTCTTTCTATATTCTGATAAGGTAAACAATCGATCTACGTTTACCCGTTCCACTCCGTTCATTAATTTACAGACTTCTATCATATCTCCCCTCAGCCGTCTCTTTTTAAGGTTAAAGAACCCTAACCTTTTTAGCCTTTCTTCGTAGGAGTATCCTTCCATCCCCTTTACCATTTTGGTGGCTCTTCTCTGAACCTTTTCTAATAACGCTATATCCTTTTTAAGATACGGCGACCAGAATTGCACACAATATTCAAGGTGCGGTCTCACCATGGAACGATATAGAGGCATTATAATATCTTTTGTTTTATTTTCCATTCCTTTCCTTATCATACCTAGCATTTTATTCGCTGCACACTGGGCCGAGGGTTTTAACATGGTATCCACAATGACGCCTAAATCTTTTTCCTGGGTGGTGGTTCCTAATGTGGAACCTTGCATCGTGTAACCATAGTTTGGGTTGTTCTTCCCTAGGTGCATAACCTGGCACTTGTCCACATTAAATTTCATCTGCCATTTTGATGCCCAGTCTTCCAATTTATCAAGATCCTCTTGCAATTTTTCACAATCCTCTTGGGTTTTAACAACTTTAAATAGTTTTGTGTCATCTGCAAATTTGACAACCTCACTCGTTATTCCACTTTCCAGGTCATTTATGAATATGTCAAAAAGCAGCGGACCCAGCACAGATCCCTGGGGTACACCACTATTCACCTTTCTCCATTGGGAAAACTGGCCATTTAGCCATACCCTCTGCTTTCTATCTTTTAACCAGTTCCTGAGCCACAATAGTACACTGCCTCCTATCCCATGACTCTTTAGTTTTGCCAAAAGTCTCTCATGAGGGACCTTGTCAAAGGCTTTCTGAAAGTCCAGATACACAATATCAACAGACTCACCTTTGTCCACCTGATTATTCACTCCTTCAAAAAAACATAACAGATTAGTAAAACAAGATCTTCCTTGTCTAAAGCCATGTTGGCTGTCTCCCATTAGGTCATGACTATCTACAGGTTGAGTAATTTTATTCTTTATGATGGTTTCTACCATTTTTCCCGGAACTGATGTCAGGCTCACCGGTCTGTAGTTTCCCAGATCACCCCTGGAACCCTTTTTAAAAATTGGTGTTACATTGGCGATCCTCCAATCTTCAGGTATTAGAGATGATTTTAATGATAGTTCACAGATTACTATAGCAGGTCTGCAATCTCATATTTCAGTTCTTTCAACACCCTTGGATGTATACCATCCGGCCCAGGTGATTTGCTACTCTTCAGTTTATCTAATAGCTGTAATACATCTTCCCGATTTATCGATATTTCCTTCAATTCTTCCGCACCTTTAAATATCACTTCAGTCATGGGTAACATCCCTACATCTTCCTCAGTAAAGACTGAAGCAAAGAATTCATTCAGTCTCTCCGCTATCGCCTTGTTGCCTCTTAGTGCTCCTTTAACCCCTTTATCATCTAATGGACCAACTGACTCCCTCACAGGTTTTTTGCTACGAATGTACTTGAAAAGGTCTTTACTTCGTGTTTTTGCTTCCGCAGCAAGCTTCTTCTCAAATTCTCCCTTTGCCTGCCTTATCAATGCCTTGCATTTGACTTGCCAGTGCTTGTGCTGTTTCCAGGTTTCGTCATTTGGCTGTTTTTTCCATTTCCTGAAAGATGCTTTTTTGGCAACAACAGTCTCTCTGACCTCACCTTTAAACCATGCTGGCAGTTTTTTGGACTTCCTTCCACTTTTCCTAAAGCGTGGAATAGAGCTGGTCTGGGCTTCCAAGATAGTATTTTTCAACAACAGCCAAGCTCGATGTACGTCTTTAACCTTTGCAACTGCTCCTTTTAGTTTTTTCTTAACTGTTTTCCTCATTTTATCATAGTCTCCCTTTCGAAAGTTAAAAGGTAGTACTGTGGATTTCCTTACTATGCATCCTCCACTAATTAAATCAAAGGCGATCATGCTATGATCACTATTGCCAAGTGGCCCCAACAACCTTATCTCTTGCACTAGATCTGGTGTTCCACTAAGGACTAGGTCTAATATGGCTTCCCCTCTGGTCGGTTCATGAACCAGCTGTTCCAAGAAGCAGTCATTTATTTCATCTAGGAACTTTATCTCCCTAGCATGTCCTGACGTGACACTGACCCAGTCGATACCGGGGTAATTGAAAATCACCAATTATTATTACTGCACTGTAACTTTTGTTAGCTTCCTTGATTTCTTTGAGCATTTCATCATCCATTTGGTCATTCTGGCAAGGCGCTCGATAGTACACCCCCACTGCCATTGCCTTCCCCCTTTTACATGGAATTTCAATCCATATAGATTCTACAGCAGATTTTGTTTCCTGCAAAACTTTAATCCTTTCTGACTCAATGCCCTCTCTAACATAGAGAGCAACCCCTCCACCAATTTGATCAGCTCTATCATTACGATATAGTTTGTACCCAGGTATCACAATGTCCCACTGGTTGTCCTCCTTCCACCATGTCTCTGATATTCCAATCATATCTAACCTTTCATTTAGTGCTATATATTCTAACTCTCCCATCTTATTTTTTAGACTTCTAGCATTGGCATACAAGCATTTTAGAGAATGTATTTTACTCATATTAATTTGGCTATTGTTAGACATGGGTAATTTGGGATCTTTAAGCTCAGTATGCTCCATACTTGAGGGCATTTGGGCTACTTTACTCTTTTGTGGAACCTCTCTGCTTTTGGTAGTATCCTTCAAAGATACATTCTTCCGAACCATCCGCTCTTGGGCGACTGTCGGCTTTCCCCTAATATCTAGTTTAAAAGCTGCTCTATCTCCTTTTTAAAGGTTAATGCCAGCAGCCTGGTTCCATCCCGGTTAAGGTGAAGCCCATCCCTTCGGAAGAGCCCCTCCTTTCCCCAGAATGTTCCCCAGTTCCTAACAAATCCAAAACCCTCATCTCTGCACCATTGTCTCATCCACGCATTGAGACTCCGGATCTCTGCCTGCCTTTTGGGTCCTGCGCGTGGAACAGGAAGCATTTCGGAGAACGCTACCCTGGAAGTTCTGGATTTCAACTTCCTACCTAAAAGCCTAAATTTAGCATCCAGAACCTCCCTACCACATTTTCCTATGTCATTGGTACCGACATGTACCAAGACAGCAGACTCCTCCCCAGCAATATCTAAGACCTTATCTAGGTGGTCTAGAGGTTAGGACAAGGTACTTCAGGCCGGAGGGCCGGGGGTTCAAGTCCCACCTGGGGACAGCAATCTCAGGCCGGAGGGACTGGGATTTCTAGTCCTATAGGCACTCCTTGTGGTCTTGGGCAAGCCACTTAACCCTCCATTGCCCATGTTCCCTGTAAGTATTAACGTATGTGTGTCATATCCCCTCGTGTTAAATGTATCCCCCAATTGACCGCTTTGACCCGGTGAAAAGCGGAATATAAATACAGCTAAATAAATTAATAGGTGTTGCGTGAGGTCTGCTACCTTCGCACCAGGCAGGCATGTTACCAGGCGATCCTCACGTCCACCAGCCACCCAGCTATCTACATGCCTAATGATCGAATCACCAACTATAACGGCTGTCCTAACCCTTCCCTCATGGGCACATGGCCCTGGAGAAACTTCCTCGGTGTGAGAGGGTTTTACATCACCTGGAGGACAGGTCCTAGTTACAGGATCACTTCCTGCCACACCAGGGTGATGCTCTCCTGTCACATGACCTCTCTCCTGCATGGCAACAGGGATGCTGCCAGACTGGAGGTGGGACTTCAGGACTATATCCCTGTAGGTCTCGTCTATGTACCTCTCTGTCTGTCTTATGCTTTCCAAGTCTGCTACTTTAGCCTCTAGAGAATGGACTCGTTCCCTGAGAGCAAAGAGCTCCTTGCACCTAGTGCACACGTAAGACCTCTCACCAACTGGGAGAAAATCATACATGTGACACTCAATGCAAAAGACTGGAAAGCCCCCATCCCGCTGCTGGGACTGCTGTCTGCATCTTAGTTTTAAGTTTGTGTTTAGATCTAAGTTTTTTACTTACTAAGGGTTGCTATGGATATTTATACTAATAAAACTGTACCTAATACGTGTAATATACCTTGTTCACCTGAAGCTTAACTAATCTCAGGTCCTTAGTGTATGACTGATTTGGGTAATGAGCTTCACCTGAGAGCACCTCCTGTCTTTTCAAAGGTGTAAGTACCTATAAAGCTACGATTATCCCGGGGTGGGTGGGTGTGGGGAGGGAGGGAGGGAAATAACACTTATTAAAAGAGGGCTGCTGCACAGTACCCTGTCTTGTGCTGCTCAGATAAGCTAAATTCTGATTTGATTTAAATTATAGCTCTTAGCTGCTGCTAGACTCTAACTTCTTATGAAATTTAAATTACAAGCTCTCTGCTGGGTTCTAAATTTAACCAGAAAGCTCTCTTCTGTGTTTTAAATTTAAGCTAAAAGTACTTTGCTGATGCCAAGCCCTGAGTGACTATTAAATTTAGACTACAAGCTCTCTGCTGGGTTCCAAATGTAACCAGAAAGCTCTCTTCTGTGTTTTAAATTTAAACTAAAAGTACTTTGCTGTTACTAGGCTCTGAGTGACTATTAAATTTACACTTCAAGCTCTCTGCTGGGTATGAAATGTAACCAGAAAGTTCTCCTCTGTGTTTTATATTTAAACTTAAACTGCTGCTACTAGGCTCTGACTGATTTAACAAAAAATAGTGGGTTCACAGATTAATTAACTTTAATACAAAGAATTCCTTTTAGAAAATTACCAGAAGTATATACTCACAGTTGCAGATCTCTCTTCAGAAGTAACAGTCCCTTTTTCTAATCCTGTTTGCTTTTTTAGCTGCATCCATACATTTTTGATCTATATTATATTTTACTGCGTTCAGTTAAAACCATTATGACATAGCATAAAAAATAGTCGCTGATCAATCTTGAGGTTTATTTCAGTGTGATGTTCTCCAGTTCAGCTTATCACACATAACAGATGTGCCATTCAGCACTCTTATGTAATATGAGAAATGATCAGTGCGTAGAATCCGAAGACAAGAATGCATGACTGATCAGCATTCCTACTAAGCTCTTTGAATAACTCAGTATAGTGCATCTGCAGTATGAAAGAGCTCTGAATTATACATGTCTATTACATACTACACCAACAGAAGTGTGACTTAAGGTTTGGGGAATAATAACTTTAGAATGGATTGGTCTACTGTATAGATGATGATCTTAGACTCATTTGAAATGAAATTTCATTATAAAACCATTTTTAAACATCTTAACTGATACATCTTTATTGCTAATGGCTATGGGGGTCATTCCACCCCCGTCAACCCTGACAAAAGACTCCCAGTACGAACAATGTGTTTGCACGGGGAGGCTTAGGAGGTAGTGGGAGGGGCGTTCCAGAGGCAGAGCGAGGGCGGGGCTTGGGCAGTCCGCGACCCTTGATATACAGGGCCAATTCTGAGGCTGGCCCTGTATATCTGGGGCTGTGAACTTAGACAGGGAACTTATTCCACCTGGATGTCGGGGGATCCTGTTGCTGGGCCAGGAACAAAAGGTAGAGAGGGCAGGAAGTTCCCCGCAGCTGGACCCTAGCCATGGGAGGCTGGATCAAGGGTCCAACTGTGGGGAATGAAGTAAATTGGTGGTGGCTGGCATTCATGGTTCCTGAATGGAACCTCAGTGGCATGGTGACTGCGGCTCCATGGCACTGCGGCTCCATTCAGGAGCCTGACTGAGGTAGCTGGGCATGTGGCTGTTTGTTCAGGCTGATCGGAATTGGGGCCCGGCTTGCATGTTCAGGCCCTAGACCCGATTCTGATTGGACGCATAGGGGCCTGGATAGCCACATTGGAATGTGCCTCCACGTGGCTGAAAAGAAATGGTAGTTGTGAAAGTAGCCATATAGGAATCTACAGCTATCATGGATTTTCAGGACAAAATGGCAGTTGCTGAACACAAGGAAGAGCAAATACTCTTGCAATAAGGATCAGGTAACACAAGGAGCAAGAGACGAATGAAGGTCACAGGAGCATTTATTCAAAGAACCCCAACGCGTTTCGGCAACGCCTTCCTCAGGGGGCATGCAGCTTATAAAATAAAATAAATAAACAACATGTAAATATATAAACATCTAAACAATCAAAACAATATGTATAAAACATTTTTTATAATCAAAAATGAAACATAAATGCATAAGTTTAAAACCATAAGAAAAAACAAGACAAAACACAGGGCAGCAAAGGACACAAACATATATAAACACTAACTGTGAGATTCTGAACAATATTGTTAGGAATGTTTAAAGGACAGTGGGATAAGTCTATTTAATTGTATATGTACAAACCAGTACTCACTAGAACACCCTGTGGTGTGTTTCATATGTAGAGTAGTCTGAGGCACTCTATTCTGAACTATAAAATCAATGACAAAACAAAACTGTGATCTCAATGATATGTTGGACATTGTAAATAAATTTTTTATACATTTTTTAACAGTCTTCAAATTGCAAATAATTTGACACAGAGTAAAAGATTCATATCTTTAAAATTGTATTTAAAATGTTATCAACAGTTGGTTTTGTTGAAATCTAAATGCTATATAATAATATGTAGCAACATGGATACCACCAGTATCAATAAAGTGTATGAAAAAATTTCTTATATACATATATTGCTATGAGAAATAGAAAATATCTAGATGTCTCTTATAAAAACGGTCATTTGAGGAATTCATTCATGAGAAATTATTATGGAACTCAATACAGCCTACATGTGATCGTTTGAAATACAAAAACAGACTGTGGTGAAAAAATGTAAAATGAAGATGTGGTGTTTTAAAAGGATGAATATTATGCTTAATAAGTACTTAATAACTTGTATGCTAGAACCACACAAAGTTCAAACTTACTATTAAGAAACCTTGGTGCTGACAACTAACAAATCCATTTAAATGATAAAAACTAATGTTTAAAAGAATTAGCAAAGAGAAATTACTAACCTCTCAGTTTTGAGTAGAGATTACAAACCGTTTGGCGTCTGTACCCAAAGTTGAAAAACTGTCAAATGAAACAGACTCTTTTTGTAGACGCTCAAAAGCACGCCAAAGTGAAAGTGAAACCTAATTTTGTGGGTGGAGTTAAAAACGTTGTCTGGGCTCTATACAGTGCTGGTTTAAAGGAACTATCAAAGTCCAGTGCAATACATTTGTCTTTGGATATAAGAAACGACGATCTTAACGATAAGAACTAAATATATTTAAAAGCTATGATGATCCTGTTCTATGTCTCACATTTTACATAAATCCTTATTACGGGATGTTTTTTCTATGTATTGAAACAGACAGCGTGAACTGATTGTCTGGATATAAAGACTATCAGTATTAAAGTTGGAAATGTTGCCTTCATACGCTCCGTGCATCCAAGCTTTTATGCACATTTTTGGTGTATCTAAGCATTTATCTATTTACTTTTTAACAAAAAAACTTTTTAAAACACCTCATCTCTATTTTATACAGTTCTTTTTCTTAAAGTAATGGTTTTTCACCGCAATTCGGTTAACACTTTAAACGATCGCAGGTAGGCTATTTTGAGCCGTTAGACAATTTTTCACGGACAAAGTTTTCAACGGCTCAAAATAGCCTACCTGCGATCGTTTAAATTTGAGGCATGTAGAGGGTAATTTTATAACAGGAGACCTAATTTACGGGAAGAAGACACCTACTTAGGTGCTATTTAAAAAAAAACACATAGGCACCTATTGTTCTTGAGTCAATGTCAACTCCTGGCAACCCTGTTGATAGTTGTCCATGGCTATCCCCTGGGTTTTCTTAGCAAGGTGTAACTGGAAGTATCTTGGCAGGCTTTGCTTCTGTTTAGTAAGCCTACAGCACCTTGTATTCCAAGGTGTTTTCTCAAAGTAGTAACCAGACCCGACCTTGCTTAGTTTCCAAGATTAGATGAGAATGGGTGCATTTAAGGTGGCATGGCCATAGCCCACACATGCCAATGTGTCTTTATAAAATACTAGCGTAAGAATCAGAGATTGCACCTTAAATGCAGATATGGACATTTATACTTGCTCAAGGGCGGGTTGGGGATGAATGTTTATAAAAATTAACAAGTGATTTAATTTAATTTAAAAGGCATTTATATTTTACTTTTCAAAGCAGGTTACAAAACATCACAATAAATACAATATAATCATAATCACAGAAGTCTCTATCACTTAACTAACTTCAATTATACTGACTGGCACTTAGTATCCACACTCCTCTTACAATATCAGGACAGAAAAACAAGGATATGCTATTGGCCATTATCTTATCATAAAAGAAAAAAGCCAGGTCTTTCATAATCAGTGTACATACTTGTGAACTTTGCCTGCTCTCTACCCAGACCTCACCCCTGGCTATGTCTACTAGCAAAATATGTGCACTTACCTGCCATGTCAATGGCAAATGGCCTACCAGCTCTCCAACCAGTGTACCAGCCCACGACTTTACCATTTTCTACTATGGGGCGTTCATAGCGTCGTCCACCTACTAGCCCCACTGGCCATACAGACACTTTCCGAGTTGTACGCATCTGTAGGATATAAGGGAATACCAATGATCATTGTAGAATGTTTCATTTAAGGGTCAAGTCTTAAAATTCCTAAGACCTGCCCTATTTAATCTTTCTTTATTTTTTGTTCCTTTTGTTTTCTACTCTCAAAAGATTGCATGGTTTCTATATGGCTGAAATTAGTATTAAATAAACATTATGTTTAGTATCAAATGTACATTTCATGCACGATTAGTTATTACTATACACAGAGTTAATAAAGACGTACTACTTAATCAATTAGTACCATCCACCTACTCAGCATTCAACTGTCCACGCGCACAACGAAGAGGAGGAGGGGTCTTGATCATCGCAAAAGACAGCCTAAGACTCAAGTCAAGAAGTGCCTCAAACACAAACCAATGCAACACCATCACTGTGGAAAACAAATGGATGGCCCTATGCCTCACCTACAGAGCCCCAAATACGCCACCAGATGAGCTAGCCTCCACTCTAGAAGAGGTCTGTGCCATCAACACAAATCACAAACCCCTGCTACTATTAGGAGACTTCAACCTTAAATCGACCAACACAAAGGATGCAGAAGCCTTCCTACGAGCTATGGGATCCTTACAATACACCCAACTGATCAACACCCCGACACAGACACGGATCATCACCAGACCTCATATTCGCACCCAACTTTCTAATGGACAGTGATAGCATATCAACACCTGATGTCACACCTGTACCATGGTCAGACCACCACATAATCAAAATAAAGATTATGCCACAAGGGCAAAACCACAATGAGAACCTGGACAACCCACCAGCACAAAGAAGATTTAAAAGCTTCAACAGGGACCAATTTCTACTGGATACGCTACCCTACCTGAACACAGAAGAAGAGGATCTAGACAAGCAAATCAGAAAATGGAACAGCATCATCAATGCTGCTGCCAAAGCCACCAAATACAGACTCAAGAAAGCTCGCCGCACCAAAGCACATCACACAACCTGGTACTCAAAAACCATACAGAATGAAAAGAGGGAACTCAGGAAGTTAGAACGGTGATGGAGACACACCAAGTCGCCCAACAATCAGGAACTATACTTAACAAAACAAAAAGAATACAATGAACTCATCAACCAGATGAAGAAAGAATACCACACCAACATCATACTCAAATCGAACAACAAACCGAGAGAGCTCTTCGAAATTGTGAAAACCCTCACCAAGGAACAGAAAACCGAGAGCGAAGTTCAAATAAACCCACAAGCATTCACAGACCATATCCAAGAAAAATTCCATTCAGCTACACAATGGAAAACAGACACAAGCACCAAACCAGCCACCACCTCAAGAAAAACTTGGGACAAATTCAGCAACCCATCCACAGAGCAGCTCTCACACATCATCACCGCACTCAACACAAGCATGGCCCCAACAGACCCATGCCCAGTTACATGGATTAAGGCGACAAAGTCAAACTTCATCCACACCATACACAACATGGTGAACAGTTCACTAACCCAAGGATTCATGCCTGACCAGCTAAAACTCGCCACAATAAGACCAATCCCGAAGAAATCACCACTCGACAAGAACAACCCAGCAGCCTACAGGCCTATCTCAAGCATCACTCTACTGGCAAAGATTATTGAGAAAGTGGTACAACATCAGCTACAGGAACACATCGACAACCACGCACAACTGGACCTCAACCAACACGGTTTTCGCCCCAACCACGGAGTCGAAACACTCCTGCTATACCTATTGAACGACATACTATACCTCATAGACAACAGAAAGAAAGGAATACTCATGATCTTCATTGACAATTCATCAGCATTTGACACAGTGGACCACGGAACCCTACTAGCAAGACTACAGAATATCGGATTACACTGAGCCACACTGAGGTGGTTCCACTCCTACTTAATGGACAGACAGATACAGGTCAAGATCGGTCCCAACACATCCCGACCCATAAAGGTCATGCAAAGCGTACCTCAAGGATCCGCCCTATCAGCACTATTATTTAACCTTTATATCCAGCCAATATGCAGCATCATAAAAGAACACGGGATAAAATACACAATCTATGCGGGCGACATAATGATATACACACCACTCACCCTCAACAACCCAGACTACACCAAGATAACAGAATGTCTCATGCACATGAACAGCTGGTTTCAACACAACAACTTGAACATAAACTACAGCAAAACCGAGGCTCATAATCATCACACGAAACCCTGACTTCATCCCTCTTCGCAACATCAAGATAGACAACACAACCATACTCATACAACCAGAAGTGAAATACCTCAGAGTGACCCTGGATAAAGAACTGAACCTTCAGTCCCACATCAGCAGAACCACCAAAAATGCATACCACAGGATGAGACTAGTCTGACGCCTCAAACCCCTCCTCTCTCAGGAACACTTCCGCACAGTCTGTCAGGCACTAATAACCCCAATCCTAGACTTCTGCAACCCAATCTATCTTGGCCTAAAAAAACAGACACTCAGGCCACTGCAACTGGCCCAAAACACAGCAGCTTGCATAATAACTGGCATCACAAGACAAGAACACATCACACCTACCCTAAAAGATCTCCACTGGCTACCAATCAGCTCCCACATCAGATACAAGACAATCATAAACATATTCAAAATCAAGCAACAGTCGTCAGTTTTCAGCCTACACCCACTCATACAACCCGACAGCAGCACAAGACCGAGGAGAGGCACATCCAACCGTGTCAACACACCTAAAGACATCAACAAGGTACGCAAGGACACCGAAAAACGAGCCTTATCAAAGGCGGCACCAACAATCTGGAACGCCCTCCCTGATGAACTGCAGACAACAACAGACATTAAGGACTTTAGGAAACTGTTAAAGATGACCCTCTTCATAGAGCACTATGGTGACGTCACTTAAACGGTGCAACAGACAATACCCCAACTCAACACCCCACCCTAGCGACATAATTTAGTATTAAAGTCCCGATGTACATAGTATTGTAAATAGCGCACGTTGTAAATAGCTCACCAAGAATCAATGTCCATCTACACACACACGCACTCACTGCTCAATGCATGCGCACACTAGACACTGTATCTTGTTGATTGTTTGCTGTGTAGACCGCCTTGATTGTAGGAAAAGGCGGTATAGAAATCTGTTTAAATAAAATAAAAATAAATAAATAAGTCTAAAAACTCCTCCAAGCAATAACAATGCTTAGTAATTGAGTAGGCAATGCTATTCACTCCCAGTACTCAAAGGCCACAAACAGGTCAGGTTTTCAGGATAGCCCTAATTAATACACATGAGAGATATTTACATGGATACTCCCTAATGAAAATCTCATGTATGCATTTTCAATAGTGATATCCTAACCCACTTGCAGCCTTTAAGAATTGGGAGTGAATACCACTGATCTATATCTTGAAGAGAAAAAAGGGAGCCCTCTTGGTTTGCTTCATCAGAAGATACTCCACAAAGCATGAGGGCTAGAGAGAAAATCACTCTTCACAATAAAATTCAGATTATTTCCTGTTTTAAAGGTGGACATCCTGAGAGCAGTACTTCTCAACCGTGCACCCTGGCACACCAGCGTGCTTTTGGAAAGTCTTTGGTGTGCCTTGGATTGAATGATAGATAGGGGCAAGGTTAGGAATGGGTTCATGAGGGTGTTGCCCCATTTCTCCTGGACAGTGCCCCAGAGAAAAGCCCTCTACTTTCTAAACTGAACTGCCTGCTTAGCACTAGCACAGGAAATAAGGTAGTCTTACTCCCCACTATGCCTCCCTTGTTAGGAAAAGGACAGTGCTGCTTTCCTGTGCGTGTCACTGCCGACCTCACACATTCATACATCAGACCGAACCCAAGAGAATAAGACCTACACAGGATAAAAGTACTGTTCCACTTCTGCTATTGGGAGGGACTGAGAGTGAGGATTATGCAAAACTCAGATTGGTGTGCCACAAGGATTGAACAAACTCAAAGAATATGCCACAAAATAAAAAAGGCTGAGGAGCACTGTTCTAGAGCACAGGAGGAAGAGAGGGATATAATTTATTTATTTACATTCTCTTATATACCGCGCTATTCTGCATCAGTGCGGTTTACATTGAACAAACTGAAATTACATTGAACAGGGCATTATAACTTGGAGTTAACTATTTTACAGGGAACATGGGCTATGGAGGGTTAAGTGGCTTGCCCAAGACCACAAGGAGCACCTGTGGGACTAGAAACCCCAGTCCTTCTGGCCCAAGGTTGCTGTCCTCTAGTGGGATTTGAACCCCTGAACCCCTGACCTTCTGGCCTGAAGTACCTTGCCCCAACCACTAGGCCACTCCTCCAATCATTCAAATATTTTAAAGATATAGAGGGAAGCAAAGTCTGAAGCAAAGGACATTCCAAAACATGATAAGAAGCAGAAAGGAGATAGAGTCAGCAGTAAGGACATATGTGTTTTTAACAGAAGAGGTGGTAGATGCAAGGAACAGCCTTCCAGGATTGATAATGGCAGAAAAGCAGTAATAGAATTCAAGGAACATAAGAACATAAGATATGCAATACTGGGTCAGACCAAGGTCCATCAAGCCCAGTATCCTGCTTCCAACAGTGGCCAAGCCAGACACACAGATTCCATAATGCTTGTAACAGAGCAAGTAGTGGATTATCAGGGCTCTCTTTAATCATGGCTTATGGACCTTTCCTCCAGGAACTTGTTCAAACCTTTTCTAAACACAGCTACAGTAACAGCTTTTACATCCTCCAGTAACGAATTCCAGAGTTTGATTACACATTGAGTGAAAAAATATTTTCTCTTCTTAGTTTTAAAAGGGTTAAACTGTATCTTCATTGCATGTCCCCTAGTCTTTCTACTTTTTGATGGCATAAAGAATCGATCTATGTTTACCCGTTCCATTCCAGTCATTAATTTATAGACCTCTGTCATATCTCCCCTCAGCCGTCTCATTTCCAGATTGAAAAGCCCTAATCTTTTAAGCCTCTCCTCATAGGGATATACTTCCATCCCCCTTACCATTTTGGTGGCTCTTCTCTGCAAATTCTCTAATTCCGCTATGTCCTTTCTAAGATACAGTGACCAGAATTGCACACAATATTCAAGGTGCAGTCGCACCATGGAATGATATAGAGGCACTATAATATCCTTTGTTTTATTCTCTATTCCTTTCCCTATCATTCCTAGCATTTTATTTGACTTCTTGGCCGCTGCTGCACACTGAGCAGAGGGTTTCAATGTGTTATCCATGATGAGGCCAAACCTTTTTCATGGGTGGTGGTTCCTAATGTGGAACCTTCCATCGTGTAACTATAGTTTTGGGGTGTTCTTTCCTAGGTGCAGAACTTTACACTTTTCTGCGTTAAATTTCATCTGCCATTTCAATGTCCAGTCTTCCAATTTATCAAGGTCCTCTTGCAATTTTTCACAATCCTCCTGGGTTTTAACAACTTTGAATAATTTTGTGTCAGCTGCAAATTTGACTACCTCACTTGTTATTCCCATTTCCAGGTAATTTACGAATATGTTAAAAAGCAGCAGACCAGCACTGATCCCTGGGTTACTCCACTATTCACCTTTCTCCATTGGGAAAATTGGCCATTCAGCCCTACCCTTTGCTTTATATCTTTTAACCAGTTCCTGATACACAATTACACTGCCTCCTATCCCATAACTTTTTAACTTTGCCAAGAGTCTATAATGAGGGATCTTGTCAAAGGCTTTCTGAAAATCCAGATACACTATATCGACTGTTTCACCTTTGTCTACCTGTTTATTCACACCTTCAAAAAATGTAAAAGATTAGTAAGACAAGACCTTTCTTGGCAAAAGTCATGTTGGCTTTCTCCCATTAAACCATGATTATCTACATGTTCAGTAAGTGTTCTTTATAATGGTTTCTACCATTTTTCCTGGTACTGATGCCAGGCTCACCGGCCTGTAGTTTCCCAGATCACTCCTAGAACCCTTTTAAAAACTGGCCATTCACCAATCTTCAGGTACTACAGATGATTTTAACAATAGTTCAAAATCTTGGTTATCTCGGGCTCGGTCTTTCCTTCCATTTGCAGCCATATGCGATCTTTCAGTGGACAGAGGAACCTCCCCTTTAACTGGAGTCCACCCTTTCTGAATCTCTTTCAGTAGGCCTCTGGGGTACAGCTGGCCTGTTCCAGTATGGAGGCCTTGAAAGCTGCATATGTAGCTTGCCCATCTGGGTTAGCATCCCAGAATGCAGTCTGACTGCTGCCCGTCAGCAGATTCCCCAAATAAGTAGTCCATGTTGCTTGCGACCACCTGGACCATTTGGACGGTTCATTCAAAGTTCACCAAAAGTGTCCTGATTCATATTCTGCTATCATTTTAAGAAGTGTTCGTGCTGGAGGATGGAGTTGTGAACTCTGCAGGGCCTGGGTCAACAGAGCTAGGGAGCTCTTCTGTAGTTCCCCTTGCACTCAAATAAGATCCTGTATCTGCTGCTGCTATTGTTGCTGCCCTTCCAGCAAGGCACGTTGAAACTGCTGCTGATATTGTTGCTGTTACTGATGATACTGATACTGTTACTGTTGCTGCTGACCTTCTGCCAGAATTTGGAGGAGCCACCCCATCCTGGCTTGTCACTATTATTTTGCAACACCACCACAGCTTCCTCTTCTACAGCTGAGTTAATCCTACAATATTCCAACTTCAACAATCTTTTAGTAGCCTCTAGTGGCCAAAACAAAGCCTACTTGTTCGGCACTTGCTAGACCTTCTTTAAGCTCTCTAACTAGGGCAAGGCTAATCCTCTTAGCCTATACAAACAAACAAAAAAATCCTGACCTGTTGTAGAGACCCAGCCCTAAAGGGATGTGCATTTGCTCTCAGTCATGTGGTTAGAGGAAATCCCCAAGCTGCCATCATATGTGGTAAGTGTGGCATGCAGTGGGAAGGGGTTTTCTTTAAAATACAGAACAGCAGTTCAGGGAAAACAAAACAGTTTTTATTCTGTCCCAGCTTGATAAACCTCTACAAAGCTGATTCTCCCAGCCCCTTCTCCAGCCCCAGTTAAAGTTCCTATCTCAGAACTCCTTTGCATGGCTTGCCTTGGAAAGACATCTGGCTCCATGGCCCCTCTCCCTACTGCAGCCTGCTGGGTTCTTAACCTTCCTGTGATCTCCTCCCCCTCCCCCAGGATCCGTGTTGTTCGAATAGGGGTCTTATAGATATGGCTGCACACCTGTGGATGTTTTTTTCCATACTATATATTTTGGGATTGAGATGTAGTCTCTACTTGCCCCTTCCCCTGTTATTGTTACAGGGAGGAGTGGCCTAGTGGTTGGGGCAAGTTACCTCAGGCTGGAAGGTCAGAGGTTCAAATCCTACTACAGGACAGCAACCTTGGGCTGGGAGGACTTGGGCTTCTAGTCCCACAGGTGCTCCTTGTGGTCTTGGGCAAGCCACTTAACCCTCCATTGCCCATGTTCCCTGTAAAATAGTTATCTCTCCAAGTTATAATGCCCTGTTCAATGTAAACCATCATGAAAGGCAGTATATAAGAAATGTTAAATAAATAAAATAAATTGTCTGTGAGTGGTGATTCCCATGCCCTTACAATGCTGTTAAAAATGCCACTCCAAGCATCAGGATGCTGTTGTTCTTTTACTTCATATATACATTTTTATTTACTTAATTTTTACATATACACACTTACGACTTTTAAATGGCATGAATTGTCTGTTTCTCAGTAGTGTGATAACACGAAAAAACTATGGTCTTTTATGAACGATAAATATCTCTAAGAAAAAATAAAACTCGTTCAAAGAAATATGTAGAAAAATCTAGAATATAAATTCTTCAAATTGCCAATGGAGCACTGGAACACTAATCAGCTGAAAGGTCTCAGATTTGTCAAGGCACCAATTTTCAGACCAAAGTCTGGATTCAATATTGTGCCAAATAGCATCAACGACCTACGAGCTGACTTTCTTCTAAAATGGAGCCAACTTAGTGAAAACCTTCCTCTAAAAATTCATATAGAGCACCGCTACAAAGTGCATTGTTATAACTTGTGTGACTTCAAAGTACTTAACTTATACTGTTCGTTGTTCGGTGCTCATTCACCACTTCTTTTAGCTCCCTGTAGATACTGTGTCGACCCCAACGCTTCCCCCGGGCACCACCGTAGCGTTTCACCGCTTAGGGTTCTTCAGTGGATCGATTCTTAACCCTCTCAGAATCAACTCATAAATGCTGCCCACGTCAAGGCTCTCAAAACATACCGCGGCATCTGAGCATAGCAAGTATACCGAGTAGATACGTATTGAGGACGGTATGTTTTGAGAGCCTTGACGTGGGCAGCATTTATGAGTTGATTCTGAGAGGGTTAAGAATCGATCCCCTGAAGAACCCTACGCGGTGAAACGCTACGGTGGTGCCCGGGGGAAGCGTTGGGGTCGACACAGTATCTACAGGGAGCTAAAAGAAGTGGTGAATGAGCACCGAACAACGAACAGTTTATGTTAAGTACTTTGAAGTCACATAAGTTATAACAATGCACTTTGTAGCGGTGCTCTATATGAATTTTTAGAGGAAGGTTTTCACTAAGTTGGCTCTGTTTTAGAAGAAAGGCAGCTCGTAGGTCGTTGATGCTATTTGGCACAATATTGAATCCAGACTTTGGTCTGAAAATTGGTGCCTTGACAAGTCTGAGACCTTTCAGCTGACTAGTGTTCCAGTGCTCCATTGACAATTTGAAGAATTTATATTCTAGATTTTTCTACATGTTTCTTTGAACGAGTTTTATTTTTTCTTAGAGTGGTTCTCAGCATTGGCATCAATAATAATTTTTGCAAACTCGGGATCCGTTTTGTTTGAGCAGGGGTCTTATATCTATGACTGTACACTTAGTTTCTTTTTTCACACTATATTTTTGGTTTTACGAGGGTTGCTCAGAAAGTAATGCCCCACATGTTTTTTCTCAGTCCAGAATGAAGATAGAGGTGTGAAATTGAAAGGGTAGTAACTTGGAACTTCAAATAGCGAGGCGGTAGTGATCCTTCAAATGGCGTCTGTGAGTGACACATGGTACAAACAACAAGCTGTAATTGAATTCTTGGTGGAGGAGAAAGAAAGTGTGAGAAACATTCACAAATTGTTGTGTGCTGTGTATGGAAGTTCTCTGGTAGATAGGAGCACCGTTGGTTCATAGTGGTGAGCCAAGGTTTCGTCACCTGTGACGATCCGGGACAAAAATGCCTCCCCCTCAGCTTCAAAATGCTCCAGCAAATCAGAGCAGATGTCCTTCCTTTGGCGTTTGTGTTCGGTTGTGAGACTTTGCGGAACCCATCTTGCACACACCTTTGAATATCCCAAAGAGTCAATAATTGCCATTGTACTACCTCTACTGACGGAAAGCTGTACGGACAATTCCTGACTCATGAAGCACCGATCCGCACGAATAATGTCATCAGCGCGCTGCAACTTATCTGGACTGGTGGCTGAGGCAGGATGCCCAAACCGCGGCCGATCTTCCAGTTCTGTTTTACCACTTCCTGAAGCCTTTACTCTCTTCACCCATCGTCCAACGGTGCTCCTCGCTATTTGTTGGACGACTGTAAAATTACACACATGTGTCCATTTTTGGGTGAGGAGTCAATATTGAATAACAATTTTGACAACACTTGCAATTTGTTCTTTACTAACTGCTGGCTTTCACCCTTGACCTCCTGTTGCGGGAACTGTATCATTGTCTGAAAAGGAGGCTGCTCCGCTTCCCCAGCATTTTCAGTGAATCACTCAATGATGGCGTGAATACATGCCTCAGAGTTTTGTGAATCAGGCAAGTAGACTTTCATGTTTATATGTAGCATGATATTGGTCAGCATTTTGAGGTCCAAGGAAACCTTTATTGCTCTATTGTTTTTAAGAGCCTCCTTCGTATTTCCTGCGGGCTTCATGTTTATTTTATTTGACCTGTTTGTTTGTTTTTAAATCTCTCTCATCCATAAGACAATAGGTATTGTCATTGCAGGTCACTTTTTATACATTTTTTTATTACTGATGGAATGATGTTAGATCACTATTTTAGCCCATGTTTAATTTTAAATATTATTTATTGCCGATGGAATGATGTTAGATCACTATTTTAGCCCATGTTCCCACACTTCATTTTGCTTTTTGGACAGGTGGTTATGGGACTGGTGGTCTTATGCTTTCCCACATGGAAATGTATGATCCTTTGATTAAAACGATACTCCTCCAACAGGGACATACTTTAGATTTTCCTGTGGATATAGGGATAATACCTCTTCAAGCTCTGGACTTTAATACACTAAAATGTTCTCTTTTTATTACAGTTTTCAGATTGCCTTGTGAATGAAGCTCCTGTGACCACTTTACTCGTATCTCGCTGTTTTGTGTTTCGAACACTAGTAAGACAGACAGGTTTATTTCAGGGCATTATGTAGCCTTTATATTTTAGCAGGTCAGTTAATACAGAAGCCGATTTACTAAGCCACGTTAAAACAGCATATTTCCTCACTATTTTACCTTGAAGGAAATTCCTGTGTTTCTCAGTTTAGTAAATCCAATAAGAAGTTTCTTTGTCTTGCTGTAGTCAAGAAACCATGTGTTCCCAGCTGCGGCAATGCAAAATGTAGCCTAAGCCAGTATTTTTAAAGGAAAATGTAGCCCTGTGTCTTCCTTCTGGTAATCAAATTTGTAACTACCCCCAATAAAAAGGAGGGCCAGAAATGAGCTGCAAGTCAGTAGACACCATTTAAAATGTTGGTGCTGACAAAGAAGGAGTGATTGGGCATTGCTCTAACTCCAGAAGATGTAGAGACCTCTATTTAAGTAGCAGCAGAGAATGAGGTGCTAGAAGGGGAACAGGGGGCAAATTTTGCTGAAACATGGATAGGGGCTGGAACTTCACTTTTACTCTGTTGGGGAGGATGCTTGGGGCTTGGGACATGTTATGCTAGTAATGGTAAAAGGCCTATGGTGGATCAGTAAATTTGGTTACTGGGGTGGCAGCCATGGGGGCTGCATGCCCCTTTAAATCTATCTGCTTGTGGGTGACCTAGATTGGTGCATTTAAAGGCCTGGTAAAGTTAGCCACTTCTCAAGATTTTGTTAATTTTTACGAGTAGTGTTGCTCACAAAGTTTTTATAATAATATGCTATATTTTTAACCATGTTGAGCAGGATTTTAATATGTGGTAAGGCAAATAACATGCAAAATCAACAGATAGTTTGCATTAATTGCTAACTTTGCATTTTTTTCATGTTGTTTTACCTTACTGCAGCTTAGTAAATGGCCCCATAAGTAGGATTTCCCTCTTTAGAGTGCATAAATGAATAAAAACACTTATTTTTGCTTTATGTTACAACTATATGCATGGGGATGTTCTATGTAGATTTAAGCATTCATGCAAATAAGCTCATTAAACAATCTGGAATGGCTCACTTATTTCTATACTTAAAATTCACATAACAGGTTTAATGTTTCTGGAAGCTGATGTTTTTACTCATGCTGACTGGCATTTGCAGAACAATTGCACTTTTTAAAATTTCTCACCTTTTTGCACTTTTTCTTTTTTTAAATCTTTATTAAATTTTCAGAGTTACAAATCACAACTTCAAAAGAAACAACAACAGGGTGCCTCACCCCTCCCACACAAACTGTCTCCCAAAGAAAGAACACAATCACAATCAAATCCAGAGACTTTTATTTATTTTTATCTAAACATTTTTTATACGGCCTTTCTACTGTTCAAAGTGGTTTACAGTTAGACAACAATTTAACAGGGCCATAAGGCATGCTGTTGTACAATGAACTGGAACAATATAACAAAATAACAGTATAACTGCATAACAGTAGGTACATTTAACTTTGAGCTATTTAGAATGTTGTTGTAGGTGAAATATAGCTAGCATTCAACACTGGATCATAGATACTATGTATGTGCCTAGTGTATTGGATTGGAGGATTTTAACAGTAAGAATTTATGGTGGATAAGTCTCTAGGTCTGAGGATATGTTATATTCTTCCTTGAAGAGGTGCGTTTTTAATTTCCTCCTGAATTCTCACTGGTCTGAAAGTCCTCTTAATGTTGACGGTAAGGTATTCCATAAGGATGGGACGAAGAAGTTGAATGTTCTCTGGTAGATGGACTGCTTGCTCTTTGTCTTCTGCTGTGGGATGGCCAGTAGGCTGAGGGTGGAGTTCCTTCGTAGTCTTTCATTCTTTGTGTTTGAGACAAGGGTCTAGAGACATGTGTCAGATTCTTTGTGAAGGATTTTGAATATTGTGATGAGGACTTTGTATCTGATTCTGGCCGAGATGGGAAGCCAATGAAGTTGTATTAGTATGGGGGTGATGTGTGATCAGTGAGGGGCTCCAGATATTATTCAGGCTGCAGTATTTTGGACCATTTTTAGCGGATGGAGAGTTCTGGAGGGAGTAGTGGCTGGAGATGTTCCCTCAGCCCGCAACCTAGGGGTTATCTTCGACACCTCTCTCTCCTTCTCTGCGCATATCCAGCTTGTAGCAAAGATAGTGCTGTTTCTTTCTCTACAACATCAGCAA
Source organism: Ichthyophis bannanicus (assembly GCA_033557465.1). Classification (NCBI taxonomy): domain Eukaryota; kingdom Metazoa; phylum Chordata; class Amphibia; order Gymnophiona; family Ichthyophiidae; genus Ichthyophis; species Ichthyophis bannanicus. The sequence goes on from CM066033.1 coordinate 1,224,689,445, forward strand.
AATCTGCCCCTTCCTCTCTGAACACACTACCAAAATGTTTATCCACTCCTTCATCTCCTCCCGCCTCGATTACTGCAACCTACTCCTTGCTGGTCTTCCCGTGAGCCACCTCCTTCCCCTTCAATCTATACAAAATCATGCTGCTTGACTAATCTTCTGTCAGCCTCGCCATGCCCATGTTACTCCTCTTCTCAGATCACTTCACTGGCTCCCTGTCCAGCTCCGCATCCAGTTCAAGATTCACCTGTTGACCTATAAATGCATTCACTCGATGGCCCCTCAATACCTCTCTTCTCTTATCTCTCCCTACGTCCCCTCTTGAAATCTGCGTTCCGCTCACAAATCACTTCTATCAATGCCTTTCACCCGCACCGCGAACTCCCGACTGTGCTCCTTTCACCTTACTGCGCCTCACGCCTGGAACAGCCTACCTGTGTCTGTGTGCCAGGCACACTCCCTGGCCCTCTTCAAGTCCAGGCTGAAGACCCACCTCTTCACCATTGCATTCAGATCCTGACTCTTTACTCATCTCACCCCAACCCCCTCAATGTTTCATGACCAGCTACAGACCTAACTGTACCTCACCGTATCTTGAGTAGAACCGATTAATGCTTGCGTAGAACTGATTGATGCTCTGCACTGTTTAACTAATTTACTATTCTATTCTAACTAGATTGTAAGCTCCGATGAGCATGACTCTGACGTGTAGGGACTGTCTCATGTATGCTGCTACCTCCTGTAGGTTAGCTGTACAGCGCTGCGTGCGTGGCGCTATAGAAGTGATAAATAGTAGTAGTAGTAGAGATGCTTCAGGATTCTTAGTTTGTGATAGATGGAGGTGGTGATTCTTTTTATATATATGAGATTGGAAAGGCTGATCTGCACAAGATGGAATACCTGGAGCTCCTAGCCAAATACAAAAATGAGATCAACTTGGCCAAAAAAGCGCACCACACCAAAGTACTCAACAAGGCTATTAACAGACCCAGAGAGCTGTTTGAGCTAGTCAAGTCGCTCACGAAGCCCTTGCCGGAACATGACTGCAATGGAAAAATAAAGGCACAAGACCTGGCGGATCACTATGCTATCAAACTAAATCCCCCTATCTTGACTCTCCAATCGCAGAACGTGATCACTATGTGCCCCAAGCAGACAAACAGCAAGAACCCAAGCTGTAAACTGAAAGAAGGATGGTCTACTTTCCAGATAATTGACGAAAGACTCATCATAAATACCATCTCAAACCTTAATACAACAACCTCACTTCTAGATCCTTGTCCAGCAGAATGGATCAAATCTACTAAGCAGGAAATTGCCCATCTGATAACGCACATAGTAAATCAATCTCTGCAGCAAGGTATCATGCCCGCCCAACTTAAAAGATCCCTAATTAGGCCTATATTAAAGAATAAAACTCTCAACAAAGAAGATCCAACCTCCTACAGGCCGATATCAAGCATAGCCTTCCTTGCAAAGATTATCGAGAAAGTAACCCAACAGCAATTGCAGGACCACCTAGACGAAAACAAAATCCTTGACGACCATCAATACGGTTTCAGACCGCACCATGGAGTGGAAACCCTACTCATAGCGCTTCTAGACAACCTCATCAAGGGTCTGGAAAACAAAAGCAAGATGTTCATACTCATATTCATAGATATATCAGCAGCGTTTGACACAGTACATCATCAAACACTCTTGCGAAGACTTGCGACCATAGGTATAGCAGAAACACCAATAAAGTGGTTCGAGTCCTAGTTATCAAATAGAATGCAACAGGTACGCTTCAATAACGAGCAAGCAAAGCCTTTCCCCCAAACCCAAGGAATACCTCAGGGCTCAGCTATCTCCTCCCTGCTATTCAACGTTTACATCCAGCCAGTTTGTACGATTTTCCAAAAGCACAGCATCAGATACCACTTATACGCAGATGACATCATGCTGTACACACAACTTGATATAAACAATCCTAATTTCAACCAAATAGAAGAATGCCTACGTGAAATGCAAAATTGGCTCCAATGCAACAATATGTTGATAAACCACAAAAAAACTGAAGTGATGTTCATATCAGGAAAAGCGTAGTTACTCACCTGTAACAGGTGTTCTCCAGGAGCAGCAGGAATCAGTCCTCACATATGGGTGACGTCGGCGCCGACGGAGCCCTCGCGGAGCAATTTTCCCCAGCTTTCAAAGAAAGCCTTTGGGAATTGCAGCGCGCATGCGCGGTCGCCTTCCCGCCCAAGGGTGCCATCTTAGCCAGTCAGATGACATAGCTAAAAAAGACAGCATAAAAAAATTTGCAAAAAAACTTAAGCAGATGATTGCAACTCCAAGGGGAGGAGGGAAGGTTGTGAGGACTGATTCCTGCTGCTCCTGGAGAACACCTGTTACAGGTGAGTAACTGCGCTTTCTCCAGGACCAAGCAGGAAGTCAGTCCTCACATATGGGACTCCCAAGCTTAAGGCTACCGGAGACCCTAAGCACAAAAATGAGCTCCCTCTAGCTCAGCAGCACAGAAGGAAAGAATCTTCGCTGAATTATTACCCACCGGTAGCCCACATCCGGGATGGAGGGTAGGAGTTGCTCAAACCTCAAAGAGATTACGGAGGACTGCCTGTCCGAAAGCACTGTCCCTGCGAGACTCCCTCTCGAGACAGTAATGGGCCGCAAAAGTCTGGCTCGAAGACCAAGTAGCGGCCTGGCAGATGTCTGCCAGCGGAACAGAGCGGAGGTAAGCCACTGACGTAGCCTTTGCCCGAACACAATGAGCCGTGACTCGACCATCCAAGGAGAATCCGGCTGCCCCATAAGCCCAAGTGATACAGTCCGCAACCCAGATGGACAGAGTACGGTTGGAGACCGGGAGTCCCAATTTATTGGGATCAAAAGACACAAAAAGCTGAGCAGCTTTACGGTGCTCCCGCGTACGGTCAAGGTAGAAGTTCAATGCCCTTCTACAGTCCAGGGTATGGAGGACCATTTCAGCTCGGCTGGAGTGTGGTCTGGGAAAGAAGGTCGGAAGTACCACCTCCTGATTGATGTGAAAAGGGGAGACCACTTTTGGAAGAAATTTTGGGTGAGTCCGTAGGACTACCCTATTGTTGTAGAACCGAGTGTAAGGGGGATCATACACGAGGGCCTGCAATTCACTTACGCGCCTAGCGGAAGTGAGGGCTATCAAGAACAATGTTTTCCAAGAAAGAAAACGGAGAGAACAGGTAGCCATAGGTTCAAAAGGCGGACAGGTGATCCGCTGTAAAACCACATTCAGATCCCAGTCAGGCGCTGGCGGGCGCAGAGGTGATTTAAGTAGAAGGAGACCTCGGAGAAACCTCGCTACGAGAGGGTCGCTGGAAAGAGGTCTGCCGTCCACCGGCACATGATGTGCTGAAAGAGCACTGAGGTGAACTTTGACGGAGTTGGACTTAAGTCCCAGATTAGAGAGGTATAGCAAGTACTGCAAGATCACCGACACCGAGCAGGAGAAGGGATCCTGAGACTGTTGGGTACGCCGAGAAGCTAGGACGACCTCTTCCACCTCTGCCGGCAGGAGAAGGGGAGCAAGGACTACCCTCTCAGCAGCCAGGCCATTAGATTGAGAGATCTGAGGTTGGGGTGTAGCAGAGACCCCTGATCCTGAGTGAGGAGATCCGGTTGAAACCCCAGAGGGAATGGATCCTCTACCGCTAATTGCAGCAGGAGTGGAAACCACGGCTGTCTGGGCCAGCGAGGGGCCACCAGGATCATGGAAGCTTTGTCTCGGAGAACCTTGAAAAGAGTTCGAGAGACTAGCGGGATGGGAGGAAAAGCATACAGGAGGCTCTCCGACCATGAGAGTAGAAAAGCGTCTGCCGCAACTCGGAGGGGATGTGGCTGACGAGAGCAGAAGCGAGGAAGTTGCCGGTTGAGAGGACTGGCAAAGAGATCCATCGTGGGGAGGCCCCACTTTAGAAAGAGCTTCTGAACTACCAAGGGATCCAGGCGCCACTCGTGCAGCTGGAGGATCCTGCTGAGTTTGTCCGCCAGGCAATTTTCTTGGCCTGGGAGATAAACTGCCTTGAGGAGAACGCCGTGACTGACGGCCCAAGAGCAGAGCTTCTGTGCTTCCCGACAGAGAAGGAAGGAGCCCGTGCCCCCCTGCTTGTTCACTTAGAACATGGCAACTTGATTGTCCGTCTGGACAAGGACGGACTGGTGAGAGGTCAGGTGGGAGAAAGCCTTGAGGGCCAGGCGGATCGCTCTGAGCTCCAGGAAGTTGATCTGCTGAGCAGACTCCCACGTGGTCCAGAGGCCCTGAGTACGTGCCCCTTGGCAATGTGCTCCCCAACCCAGGAGGGACGCATCTGTCGTCAGCACCAGAGCCGGCTGAGGCGACTGAAAAGGCATGCCGAGTACCAGGTTCGGCCGATGAAGCCACCACCGGAGAGACGAGGCCAGCGGCTCGGAGACGCGCACTAGGTCTGCTAGGCCGCCTGTGGCTTGTTGCCACTGCTTGCGAAGACACCATTGAGCAGGCCGCATATTCAGGCGGGCATTGGGGGTCACATGGACGGTGGAAGCCATATGGCCGAGCAGTCTCAGGAAGCGCCTGGCGGAGACCAGGGGCTGGCTGCGAAAACGGTCGGCTAGGTCCATGAGCCGTTGAGCCCTGTCGAGAGGCAGGAAAGCTCGTGCCTGAGGAGTGTGCAGTCTTGCGCCGATGAACTCGAGATCCTGTGAGGGGAGCAAAGTGGACTTTGCGAAGTTTATGACAAAACCCAAGTACTGCAGAAGAGTCACCGTGCGGTGTGTGGCGTTGGTGACCTCCGGAGCGGACGCTGCTCTGATGAGCCAGTCGTCGAGGTACGGAAAGACATAGAGGCCGTGAAGCCGGAGATGGGCCGCCACCACCGCGAGACATTTTGTGAAGACTCGCGGTGCGGAGGACAGGCCAAAGGGCAGTACTCTGTACTGGTAATGATTTCCTGCCACCACAAACCTTAGGTATTGGCGGTGGCTTGGGTGGATGAGGATGTGTGTAGGCATCCTTTAGATCCAAGGAGCATAGCCAATCTCCCTGCTGGAGGTAGGGCAGAAGGATTCCAAGGGTAAGCATTTTGAACTTTTCCCGCACGAGGAACCTGTTGAGGTTGCGCAAGTCCAGGATGGGTCTGAGGCCTCCTGTCCTTTTTGGTACTAGAAAATACCTGGAATAAAAGCCTTGACCTCTCAGGTGGTGGGGCACCGGTTTCCACCGCCTGTTCCTGTAGAAGACCTGCTAACTCCTGAAGGAGTAAGTCCCTGTGCAGAGGGAGTCGTGGAGGTTCTCCCGGGAAATAGGAGGGAGGGACCTGGTGGAAGTGGAGAAGATAGCCTTCTCTTACGACTTGAAGCACCCAGGCATCTGAAGTGATGTTGGACCACCTGTGGGCGAAGTGAACCAGCCGGCCTCCGGTGCTGGGAGGAGCCAGCGGAGGGGGAGAGGCTATGCTGAAGGAGTCAAAAGCCCCCACCCTGCTGAGCAGGGGCTGGTGGTGCAGGCTTGGGGGCTTGCTGCCTACGGGACCCGTTACCCCGTCCCTTGGCCTGCTGGCCCTGTTGGGGAGCTGCGGGGGCCTGATATTGGGGGTAGTGTTTATAGGCAGCTGCCTTTCTCGGGTAAAAGGACTTCTTTCCCGAGCCCTTCTTTTTCTGGGAAGGGGCGGAGGTCTTCCTAGAAAGCCTAGTCCTGGTGAGAGTCTCTGTCTCTAGTTGTGCAGCCTTCTCGTCCATAGGTTTGCCAAAGAGGTTTTCACCTCGGCAGGGGACATCGACCAACTTGTCCTGCACCCAGGGCTCAAGGTCAGACGACTGAAGCCAAGCCTGTCGGCGGGCACCAATGCCGGCTGCGGCCACTCGAGCCGATGCTTCAAAGCCATCATAGGCTGCTCGGGATATGAATTTTGAGCATTCCCGAATGCCAGTGGACAAGGCTAGGAACCTCCGCAAAGGTTCCTCGGACAAACCAGCGGAGAATCCGGCTAGCTCCTTAGCCAGGTCTCGGAGATACATGCCCATGTATAGCTGGTAGGTCTGGACACGACACGCAAGCATAGAGCCCTGGAAGCACTTCTTACCAAGGCCATCCAGGTTACGGGCCTCCCGGCCAGGAGGCACCGAGGAGTGCATCTTCTGGCTCTTAAGACGATGCATGGCCGATTCCACTACCATGGAATGGTGTGGTAGCTGTGCCTTTTGGAAGCCAGGGCTCTTGCGGACTCGATAGATAGAATCGACCCGCTTGCTCAGGACCGGCGAGGAGGCCGGGCTCTCCCACATGCGGAAGAGTAGTCGTTCCAGCATGGGAGGAACCGGTACAGTAAAGTGTTCCCTGGCGGGAGAGTCGTACTGGAGGGCGTCGAGCTCTTCGGCTCGAGGCTCCTCCTCGGGATCCGCAGGGAAGGCCAAAGCCTTGGCCATATCCCTGACGAAGTCCGAGAACCGGGCATCCTCCGGGGGGGACTGCTTCCGAGGTTCGGACTCAGGTGAGTCCGAGGGGACACACCGAGTCCGAAAAGAATCAGGTGACTCTTCCTCTTCAGACTCCCAGACCGACTCCGAGGAGGAATCGGTGGGGTCGGCCCGGGCAGGCCGCGGCGCCGGCCGCCCCGACGCCGAGGGAGTCGGCGTCGGCGACCTCGGTCCCGAACGGGAGGCCGAGGGTGACCTCGACCGAGGATCGACTCGAGTTCGCATGGACTCGAGGATCGGCTCGGTCTCCGGGGTCGACTTAGACGTCGATGTCCCGGCGGTCGGGGCAGCGGCGCCAGCGAGGCTAGCGAGCAGTGCCCGCTGCTGGTCCATGAAGGCAGACAGTCTGCTCTCCAAGGCCGTCAACCTGAGTCCGACCTCAGGTGACCCAGCAGCCCCCGACTCGGGCCCCGACAGCGTCGGGCCCGACGTCGGCGGTCTCGGAGGCGAGTCCAGGAGGACCACAGGACTTACCCGAGCAGGCAGCTCCGACTCCATGCGAGGTCGCTTCGAGAGGTGCTCCTTCTCCAAGGACCCGGGACGGCTATCGGGGCTATGCGACCTGGCCTCGCGGAGCCAGGAGCGTCCACCGACGCCGCCCTCGCGGGTTTCACCTTCCGTCGATGGTCCCCGGAGGGAGAACCCCTGTCGGAGGAACTCCGGCGACGGTCCGAGCTGGAACCTCTGGACGCCGAGGCCTCCGACGAGGTCCGGGTACGGCTGGGGTCAGCAAAGATCCTATCCCGCTGATGCCGCCGACTTCTCAACGCTTTGGAGGACATTTTGCCACAGGCCCCACAGATCATTTCTTCATGATCCGGGCCCAGGCAGCGGAGGCAATTATCGTGTGTGTCAGTTAGTGACATATTTCGGTCACACTGACCACACCGCTTGAAACCACTGGCAGCCATCGGGGGAAAAAGGGCCCCTGCGAGGTCAAAGGACCGGGCTGCCAGTGAAAAAACCGAAAACGAAACTGACTAATTCAGAAAAACCGAAAAAGAAGAAGAGGACTCGTGACCTGCGTCGCGAGTCCGGGCGGGAAAAAGACCGGCGTCGAACCGAAGGAAAAAAGAGAAAATTACGAATAAAATCAACTTTTTCGCGGGGACACGACGGGTACGTCTGTAGGGCTCCGCGGAAAAAAGAAGACTGGCTAAGATGGCACCCTTGGGCGGGAAGGCGACCACGCATGCGCGCTGCAATTCCCAAAGGCTTTCTTTGAAAGCTGGGGAAAATTGCTCCGCGAGGGCTCCGTCGGCGCCGACGTCACCCATATGTGAGGACTGACTTCCTGCTTGGTCCTGGAGAAACAAGACTTCAAACCTCCTGCTACAATCACCCTGAACAGCAACACCTATCACTCTAAAAATGAGATCAAATATCTAGGAGTACTAATTGATGCTAACATAAAAATGGACAAAAACCTCCGGATAACCAACAGAGCAATATTTCACAAGCTGAGAGTTCTACAACCCCTATGCAGCATAATTGACCACACTGACTTCAGAACAGTAGCTCAGGCGCTCATCATTCTCCACTTTGACTACTGTAATGCCATCTTGCAAGGTCTACCGAAAAAAACCTTAAACATCCTACAAATGGCACAAAATGTATCAGCCAGGATTATCATGAATAAGAAACTGATAGATCACATTACACTAGTCCTAATTGAGCTTCACTGGCTCCCCATCCCTGCACGAATAATATACAAAACACTGGTAACAACATTCAAAATCATTCACAAAATATCCCCCTCATTCCTCGATAACCTCATCACCACTCAGCCCCCCAACAGATGCCGACGGACTGCTAACCTGAACACACTCTGCGTTCCTAGCAGTATAAGAGCAGTCAAAGAACGGACGAGCAACCGGGCATACACGTACGCTGCACCCATGCTCTGGAACCAGCTGCCTCATGAGATACGCCTGATCAAAGATCTACAGGACTTCAGAAAAAAGCTTAAAACCCACCTGTTCCAATCACATTACGGCATCACCTAGGCAGATTCAACCATTATCTTTGCCCACGTTGCCTACCTACCTCCTTAGCACATGGGACATAGAAATCTATTTCACTGATATCTCACATCTATGGTGATTTAAAATGTTTATATGTATATATTCACTGTTAATGTGATTGCATATTTGGCGATATAATGTATAACTGTAATTTATGTTGTTGATCAAACTGTAATTTATCTGGTTGCTCAAATGTATAATTGTATAATACGATGGCATATTTGGCGATGTAATGTATAACTGTAATTTATGTTGTTGATCAAACTGTAATTTATCTGGTTGCTCAAATGTATAATTGTAATTTATGTGATTGATGTGCACCCCTCCCTCAAATCAGACTGTAATCTTAAATTATTCTGTACATACTCCCTTGTTTTTTCCACCAATAGACGGCTGCTGATCGCTGGAAGTAGCGACATACAAATATATACCAAATAAATAAAATAAATAAATAAATTGTAGGTCTATTGTTATGCCCAGCGGAAGAGGAGCAGGGTGAGCAAATTGTTCCTCAAGGTCCAGTCACATTGGTCGAGAACAACCGAACGACAGCAGGACCCACATGGCACCCTGTTTCAACAAGAGTGATAACAAAGAAAGTCGAGGAATTGTACCCCTCTTCTTTCTTTATCCATTATTAATTTCCTTAAAGCTATACAGGGAGGTTTATTTTTCCAGAAAAAGGCCATATGTATTTTGTCAATTTTCTTGTAGAAGGCCTCCGGGCACAGGATAGGGATCATTCCCAGGATGTAGATTAGTTTAGGGGCTATCATCATTTTGATAGGGTCTAAACGGCCCACCAAGAGAGGTAGAGCAGAGACCACTGCGTTACTAGGGCACTGAGTAAAGTAATACACCGCTCCACGGCAGACGTGATGGTATCTGTGATAAAAATGAACACCGAGGTACTTAATACAGGTGCCCAACTGTTGAAAGAGGAAAGATACAATGTTAGATTGCATGGTGTGATGATTAAGGGGAAAAGCAACAGATTTGGACCAATTAATTTTATAACTGGAGAAATGGGAATATTGCTCTATCCAGGGTAGGAGGGTCCCTAGAGAGGCCATCTTGAACTTCTCATGGACAAGAAACTTGTTTAGGTTTCTGAGGTCCAGGACGGGTCTGTATCCTCTGCTTTTCTTTGGTATGAGAAAGTATGGAGAGTAGAAACCCACTCTCTGTTGGGATGTTGGGACCTCCTCTATGGCACCTCCCAACAGCAGAGAGGTGACCTCGTGTAGCAAAACAGCAGTGAGAGGAGGCTGAGAAGGATATTCCCTCACCATTATGGAGGGGGACAGAGTCTGTAGGTGATGTCTGTACCCCTCCGCCACTACGGTCAGGGTCCAGTGCTCTGAAGTAATTAGTTGCCACCTCTGGGCATAGTGACAGACCCTGCCAGCAATGTTGGGGGGGGGGGGTCCAGAGGCAGAGTGGCTATGTTCTCTAGGAAAAAGTCAAAAACTAGGCACAGGTTGAGTCTGCGGAGCTGGTTGGTTTTTAGGAGTCTGTGGCTTATTCTGCTTCTTGGGAGGCTGTTGCCTCTTTTGAGTACCCTGAGGTTGGTACTGTGAAGCAGGGGTGTAAGAAGGGTAAGATTTCTTCTTCTTACTGAAGAAAGTCTTCTTTGCAGCTGCTTTCTTCTTAGCAGGGTTGGCAGTGGTTCTAGAAAGCCTGTTTAGGGTAGTGTTCTCAGACTCCAACTGAGACGCCTCGTCATGCCAGTCTTTGCCAAAAAGGTTTTCACCTGTGCAAGAAATATTACCCAGTTTATCTTGAACCCATTGTTCAAGATCTGATGCTTGAAGCCAAGCAATCCTGCGTGCTCCAATGCAGATTGAGGTGGCTCCACTGGTACACTAAGCAGTCAAAAGTTGCCCTATTTACAAACTTTGACATGTTTTGGGCATGTTTGACTAATGTAAGATAGTCAGCTCTCTTATCATCAGGGAGAAGAGGAGCCATTGACTCAAGATCTTTAGTAACCTCCTTAAGGAACATACCCATATAGAATATGTATGAACTTATCCTGGCTGAAAGCATGGTGGCCTGAAAGTATTGATGCCCAAAAGCATTGAGAGTCCTCTCTTCTCTGCAAGGAAGGTTCGAAGAATGTGTCTTTGAACTTTTAATTCAATGCATTGCCAATTCCATCACTATTGAGTGATGAGGCAACTGAGTCTTTCAGAATCCAGGAGACTCCGGTCCTCGATAAATGGTATTGAGTTGTTGAGCATGGGGAGAGATGGTAAGGGGCATCTCCCACATCTGGAGCACGAGGTCCTGGAGGATGCGGTGAACCAGAAGGGTGGCAGCCTCTTTAGGAGCCTTAGGGTATTGGAGGATTTCTAATTCCTCAGCCCTAGGTTCTTTTTCAGATATTACTGTAATGGACAGGCACCTGGCCAAGTCCCAAATAAATTCCTGAAAAGACATGTAATCAGGAGGGGACATGTGGCATTCTGGAGAGGGAGATGGATCCTCTGGTATACTTTGAATTGCTCGGGTATCGATCGATTCCTCATCGGATGAATCAGAAGATTCAAAGTATCAACGAGAGCGATGTCCGCGCTCTGTTAAGGCCCAGTACCGATCAAAACTGGTATCGGATCAAGGAGATTGTCTGAAAGAGCCACTGGTATCAGGGATGGACTTGAGGGTAGGCATGGGTGGTAGCGGTAGCGGTTCGATCGGTACAAATCCGATGCGGCCTGCACCGGTACCATTGGCAGTGCTGGTGTCGGTGGTACCATCGGTATGGGTTTGATAGGAACTGATGATGCTAGTAGGGCCACCAAGCTGCACTCAATGGCAAAAATACGCTGATCCATAGAGCCCACCGATGCTTGGGTATTTGTACTGGACATGCGGACTACCATCCTAGAGCATGGCATCAGGAGCTCTCTAGAGGTGGATGCCTCGGGAGCATCCTGGGACCCCTAAATGGCTTTGGAGGAAAAGTCCTCCCACCAGGGTAGTTTGACTGGCCGATCCACCTCTAGGACAACACTGAAGGCATCTCAATTCTTAGAAAGAGATCTACTCTTGGGTGATCGGTGTGTCTTCAAAGACTTATGTTTTGATACCTGAGATCCATGAGAGGAAGACGATGCTCTCAAAGATGTTGATTCTAAAGACACTGCGTCTGAGGCAAAGAGTGTGCCTAACTTTTCAGGCCTCTCTTTGTCAGCTTTCTACACAAAGGACACTCTAACGGCTGGTGGTCGGGCCAAGGCATTTGAGACACCATCGTGGGTGTCGGTAGCCAAGATGGTACCGCCACACTTAGAACATTCCTTAAAACCACTAGCTGGTTTTTCCATTATGCCGAAGCAAATGGTAAGCTTAAGGCCTAAAATGGCATTGATGCACCCAAGAAAGTTCTAATTCACTTTTTAGAAAAGAAGAGAATAGAAAAGAACCGACAGTAGTCAGTCTCGGCGTCGACAGGAAGGCAGATGCGACCCCAAAAAACAAAAGAAATAAAATAAACAAATTTTCTGCGGTAACAGGATTTGCTTTATGCTGGGTTTGACGAAAATGAAGAACCGAAGAGGGCAAGCCGGGAAGGCAGGAAGGCAGCAATGCAGGTGCTCTGGGATGCTCCCAAAAGCTTTCCTATTGGATGCTGGTGAGTGTTCCCACGCAGACTCAGTCAGTACTGACATCATGCATATGTGAAGACTACATTCCTGCTTCTTCCTGGAGATAAGCAAAAATACAATAAAGAAACAGTAGCAGGAAAATGAAAAGAACACCAATATTTATAGGACAGATGGAAAAAAGAGACATGACAAGGCAGGGTTGCAGGAGGGTGGTGAGAGAGGAGGACGGGTAGGAAACATAAGGATGTCAACTGAGGGAGTCCAGTGGGAGGTCAAAACGTGTGTAGAAAAGGTGGGTTTTAAGTTAGGCTTTAAACTTTGTAAAAGAGGGTCCAAGGAAATAAAATGCTGAATGGCGAGTAGGTTCAAGATACGTCAGAGAAGGAGAAGGTAGAAGAAGATGGTTGATATGAATTGCACGGAGAGAGCGTTGTTGGGCAAGCAGAATAATGGAGGATGCTAAGTACTCTGGGGAACCAGTGTGAAGAGTTTTGTGGACCTGGGTGAGAATCTTGTAATGAATACGGGATGATACAGGAAGCCAGTGTAAATGGATTACGAGATCAAATTAGGATGCATGAAAATTAATCTGGCCGTGGTGTGCTGAATAAGTTGAAAGCATTTTAAAGAGTATTGAGGGAGGCTGGCAAGTGCTGTGTTACAACAGTCAAGTCTAGATAGAATGAGAGAGACAACAAGTGTGACTAAGGCAGAAGTGGCCAGAAAGGAGCGGACTGCTCTGATACAATGAAGAAAGAAAAATGAGCATTGGATGATTTGAGTGATGTGATCATGGAAAGAGAGTAAAGAATCTAATGTGACTCCAAGGTAGTGGAAAGATGACGTAAGTTGAATAGGGGATCCATCAAGAATAGGGGAAACAGAAGGAGGGTTAGTAGGATCAGTGAATCAGGTGATGGTAGTTTTTGAAGAGTTAAGTAGAAGGTGATTGGTAAACAACCAAGCCACGATATGAGTGAGGCATGTATTCAAGGGGGAAAGATCCGACAAAGATTGGTCCATATGAAATAAAAGAAGAATGCCATCTGCATAAAAGTATGTTGAAATATCAAGCTGATGAATAATAAGAGCTAAGGGTGAGAGAAAAATGTTGACAAGAACAGGTGCTAGGACAGAGCCCTGAGGAACAACACACGAAAGAAGATCAGAGGAGGAGACAGACGTACCCTTGATGACCCAAAAGGAATGCTGTGAGAGAAAAGATGTGAACCATTGAAGAACTATCCCATGACACCCAAGATCATACAACCAAGAGAGGAGAAGATTGTGATTGATGAAGTCAAAGGCTGAAGATAGGTCAAGTGAAACATCAATTGTGACATCTCCACAGTCTAATGAATGGTGAACTTCGCTAAGAAGAGATAGAAAAATAGTATCAGTAGAATGACCAATATGAAATCCAGACTGATGGGGGTGCAAATCATTGGAGAGTTCAAGTTGGGTGGCTAGCTGTTGAATATATGCTTCTTTCCATACATGGGGAAAGACACCAGTAGTAAGGCTATGTTTAATTGGTTTGAGCACCAGGGAGTTATCAGAGAGCCAAGATGATATTGATAAAAGAGTCATCAAAACAAAACTAGCGGAGAATCTGAAAGAGGTAAGGCTTCTCCAACCTGTCGAACACTTTTTCAGCATCTAGTGAAAACCCAATCAGGGATGTGGAAAGGTGCTGAGAAGCAACCAATACATTGCACAGCTGCTGGGCATTGTCAAAAGTAGACCTACCTGCCACGAATCCACATTGATCAGGGTGAATGAGAATCGAAATGATTTTGCGTAAGCGATTGGCAAGGTTTTTAGCAAAGATTTTATAGTCTGAATTGAGCAAATATATGGGGCGATAATTTTCAACTTTTAAGGGGTCCCTGCCAGGTTTCTCATGAACATGGGTTAAACTAGAAAGAGGGAAAGAGAAATCTATTTGCATTGGCGTGATATACAGACCTCCCTCACAAGAGGAAGAGGTGGACAGAGAGTTAGTTGAAGACATGCGCAGCATTGCTAGGAAAGGGGAAGTGCTACTGATAGGGGATTTCAATATGCCAGATGTTGATTGACACATTCCTGCTGCAGTATCATCTAGAAGTAAAGAGATCCTGGATTCTCTACAGAAAGAATTATTCAGGCAATTGGTAACAGACCCCACACATGAAGGGGCCATACTGGACTTGGTGCTTACCAATGGTGAAAGTGTTTCTGATGTTATAGTGGGAGATCATTTTGCATCCAGTGATCTCCAGATGGTGTGGTTCAGTATTAGGACTAGGGCTGTTAGAATCCATTCAAAGGTGAGGATCTTAGACTTTAGGAAGACTAACTTTGCAAAGATGGGCCAATATCTCAGGGAGATGTTAGCGGGATGGGAACAGCTGGGAGATGTAGAAATACAGTGGGCAAAACTGAAAGGGGATATTTTAAGGGCAACCAACCTTTTTGCTAAAATGGTAAATAAAGGTAAAAGGAAAAGGAGACCGCTATGGCTTTTGAAAGAAGTAGCTGAAAGGGTGAAGAAAAAGAGGGAGGCCTTCATTAAATACAAGAGATCACAGAAAGAGGAAGATAGGCATCTATATTTCGAAAAACTTAAGAGATGCTAGCAAAGTAGTCAGGAAAGCAAAGATTCAAAAAGAGGAGGAAATAGCCAATGCAATAAAATGGGGGGATAACACATTTTTCAGATATGTTAATGAGAAGAGGAAGGGCAAAAGTCAGACTCAAGGGTGAAGGGGAGGAATATGTAGAAGCTGATGAGGATAAAGCGGAATTGCTTAACAAGTATTTCTGTTCTGTGTTCACAAATGAAGAACCAGGAGCAGGACCTCAGAAAACACCCACAAATAGGAACAAAAGCGAGGGACATCTTGACCAATTTTCAGAAGACTGTTCGTGAGAAACTAGCTCAACTTAAAGTAGACAAAGCGATGGGACCGGATGGGATACACCCTAGAATACTGAGGGAACTTGGGGACGTTCTAGCAGCTCCACTGACTGACCTTTTCAATGCCTCGTTGGAGTCGGGAGTGGTGCCAAAGGACTGGAGAGAGGCTACTGTGGTGCCTTTACACAAAAGCGGAAATAAGGATGTGGTTGAAAATTACAGGTCGGTTAGTTTAACTTCGGTGGTGAGTAAATTATTGGAAACGCTGCTGAAAGAGAAAATAGTGAGGTTTGTGGAGTCTAGCAGATTACAGGATCTGAGGCAGCATGGCTTCACCAGAGGCAGGTCTTCTCTGACAAATATGATTGATTTCTTTGACTGGGTGACCAGGGAGTTGGACCAAGGGAGAGCCCTAGATGTGGTGTATTTAGATTTCAGTAAAGTCTTTGACACTGTTTCTCACAGGCGACTTATAAACAAGCTGAGCACCCTAGGGATGGACCCTAAAGTTACTGCTTGGGTTAGAAATTGGTTGGGTGGGAGGCAACAAAGAGTACAGGTAAATGGAGCTCACTCTGAGGAGAAGGATGTTACCAGTGGTGTGCCCCAGGGATCTGTCCTTGGTCCGATTCTTTTTAACATCTTTGTTAGTGATATAGCGGAAGAGCTGTCGGGTAAGGTTTGCCTCTTTGCGGATGATACCAAAATCTGCAATAGAGTAGACACCCAGGTAGGCGTAGATAACATGAGAAGGGATCTAGCTAAGCTTGAAGAATGGTCTAGAATTTGGCAGCTAGGATTTAATGTTAAAAAATGCAAGGTCATGCATTTGGGCTGCAGCAATCCAAGGGAGCAATATAGTATAGGGGGTGAAGTACTTTTGTCCACTAAAGAAGAGCGGGACCTAGGCGTGGTTGTGTCTGATGATCTTAAAGTAGCTAAACAGGTAGAAAAGGCGACTGCAAAAGCTAGAAGGATGCTTGGGTGCATACGGAGAGGAATGGCTATCTGAAAAAAGGAGGTGATAGTGCCTCTGTATAAGTCTTTGGTGTGACCTCATTTGGAGTATAGTGTGCAATTCTGGAGACCGCACCTTCAAAAGGATATAAACAGGATGGAGTCAGTACAGAGGGTGACTACTAAAATGGCTAGTGGTCTTCATTATAAAGCATATGAGGACAGACTTAAGGATCTTAATATGTACACCTTAGAGAAAAGGCGGGATAGAGGTGATATGATTGAGATGTTTAAATACCTCCATGGCATAAATGTACAGGGGGAGAGCCTCTTTCGATTGAAAGCAAGTTCTGCTATGAGGGGACATGGGATGAGGGTGAAGGGGGATAGATTCAGGAGTGATATGCGGAAATATTTCTTTACGGAAAGAGTGGTGGATCCGTGGAATAGTCTCCCAGTGGAGGTGGTAGAGATGAGGACAGTATCTGAATTAAAAAAAGCATGGGACAAGCGCAGAGGATCTCTAAAGGAAAAAAGGGGACTGTTGTAGTTGTTGATATGGAAGGACAGACTAGATATGGCATGTGGTCTTTTTTTGTCATCATATTTCTATGTTTCTATGTTTCTAACAACACCAGTGGCTTTGGCAAAAGTACCTACTAGAGGCAGTTGATGAAGAAGGAGAGAATAGTAAGCAGGTACTGTGCCAATTCTTGCTGATAAGCGTGATAAAATTCTGCCAGTAAGCCATCAGGACCAGTGGCCCTGCCAAGAGGTATTTGACTGAGAGCTGTGGTGATTTCAAAGAGCGTGTGAGAGCCATCTAATGCAGATACTTGTTCTGGATTAAGTGTCAGTCTCAAGAGACCATTTAAAAAGCTGACAGTAGCTTCCATCGTGCTGGTCGATTCAGAGGAGTATAGACATGAATAAAACATTTCTAAAACGATTTAGAATAGCAGGATCTTGTAGAAAGAGCTCATCATTGTCACCAGATAGGGCAATAATTCCACTCATAGTTGCACGTGCTTTAAGTGTATTGGCAAGCAGCTTACCCGCCTTATTCCCTTCATGCAAGTATCAACCGTTCTGTGTTAATATGATCTGAAAAGCTTCAGCACTGTTATATTGGTAGCACAATTTTTGCAACCACAGAAGGGCTATATGTTCAGTTTTATGGATGAGAAGCTGTTCTGTGGCCTTAATTTGTTCTCCAAGGATAGTGTGTTCCTGTTTATGCTTATGCAAGCAGCCTATAGTGCAGCTGGTTATCTTAGCCCTCAGCATCACCTTAAATCCTTTCCACCACACCCAGCCTGAAGAGGTGTCTGGTGTGTTAAATTGAAAATAATCAGAGATGGCCACACACACACACCATGAAGAGGAAAGTATCATCAGCCAACAGAGCCTTGTCAAGCCTCCATGGGGGCAAAACAAATCAATCCAGGAGTGGAGGAGTGGCCTAGTGGTCAGGGCAAGGTACTTCAGGCCAGAAGGTCGGGGGTTCAAATCCCACTAGAGGACAGCAACCTTGGGCCAGAAGGACTGGGGTTTCTAGTCCCACAGGTGCTCCTTGTGGTCTTGGGCAAGCCACTTAACCCTCCATAGCCCATGTTCCCTGTAAAATAGTTATCTCCAAGTTATAATGCCTTGTTCAATGTAAACCACACTGATGCAGAATAGTGTGGTATATAAGAGAATGTAAATAAATAAATCCTGGGTGGAATGAAACAAGAGAGTAATAGCTGCATAGTTAGAAATCATTAAACCCTATATAGTAGCTGTATAGTAATTGACAAAAATCTGAGCGTTGCAGCATTAATGAGCCATAAGCGATAAGGATAATGCAAAGTACAGGGGAATTAATCACTAGAAGAAAGAGTGGTAAAATGTAGCTATAGCATCTGAAGAAATTTATAGTTGTTTGTGAAACTGGAAGGTCTCTTAAGGAGCAAAGGCTGAAAAAATAAGGATAAACAGTGGAGCCAGTTGTGAAAAGCATTGTGAATGCAATGCTAATAAGTTTGGTGGGGCTAACCATCTGTGCAGTGACTGCTAAATAGAGGTTCCATTCTCCCCCCCTCCCCTCCCGTCAACTGTAAGAATATACATAATACAGAAATTCAACACCTTTCCCACAACCTCCCCCCAGCACACCTCAGCATAATTAGAAATACAACAGCAGAAAAAAATCCCCACAAAAAACAATGAGTGTACAGTACATATAAGAAAGAAATAAAAAAGAAAATATAAACCCTGAGTTTAGGTGCGAGTATACTATGAGACCTGTTGAAGTTGCAGGCAGCTTGAGGATACTATCCAGAAAATCTGCCTTCACACGAAAACAGCATTGGTCAAAGGCCTGCCAAACAGTGGCAAAAGGCCACTATCATGGTAAAAGGGCTGCCAGACATAATCTAAATTAAATGGCAAAGCTCGATTAAGTTAGATTTCTGACCAGGCAAAAGCAGTTAGATATCGATACCATCAATCTCCTGAAAGAAAGCTTTAAGCAGCTCCAGGTCTTCGAAGATACGAGTATGATTCCGGACCGCGACTCGAAAATGAGTCGGGTAATAAAGCCCATAATGTGCCTGTAGTTGCTGCAGTTGAGGCCGGAAGGTGATCCACCTTCGTTTTACTAAAGTCCGGGAAAAATAGCAGACGGTATCTTTCATGCTGCACAGGAGACCAAAGCCTGGTGGTTTGCAGTATCTGTATGACCTGTGAGTTATCACAGTAGTTCAAGTATGATGGGCTTCAGGTTTTTGTCAATGGACTTCACTCTGAAGGAATATGGTGAGCCCGCTCTATTTCCAGTGGAAACTTTAATTCTAGCTGAAGCAGCTTCAGGATGAATTCCTCGAAGAAGGAGACCAGATCTAATCCCTCAGGGACATCAAGAATTCTGAGATTGCTGCAGCGTGAGTGGTTATTTATGTCTTCAAGTTGCTTCTCCAGCTGGGTAATTTTTTAGCGTTCTCATCAGTTTGTTTAAGATGCTCCATGTGCGACTGTAAGGTGGTATCAATGGTATCCAAATGAAGGGAGAAGGAGGTCAGTTTCAAAGTAACTTAAGTTCAGACTGGAGCGTTGCAAAGGTTTCGCCATTGTCAGCAATGAGGTCTTTCACTTGGCGGATTTCAGCTAAAAATTGCTGCAGACTGTCTTCTGGTTCTTTCACATATGCCATCTTGTTTGGGGATGGTGGGTCATGTTTTGACCATTTTACTCCTTGAACCTGGGTTGGAGGATTCTCAAGTCATGCCGGTTTAATGCAGGACATGACCAGTCATCATTGTTATTCAAAAAGAGGCAAATTAAATTGGGAGAAAAGGGAAAAACGTACAGGAGTTTATGTGAGGCTCGAAGAGCTGTCGATTAGGCGACCATCCCAGTCTGCAGCTAGCTCTGTCCCCCCCCCCAACCTTTTGCACTTCTTAATGTGATATTGTAAAAGAAAATTTGCTAGTTGCTGACACAGAAGAGAATTCTTATGGGCAGACATGGGACATAAAGGAGAAGCAGATTATTGCTCAGCAGATGGAACGTTAATATATAAATGAGCACTTATAAAATTAGGTCATGCATAAAAGAATACATGGTGCAGCTGGCATGTACTAATACGGTAAGCATGCACAAGAGCAGAGTCTGGGTGGAGTCATGAATTATGTGCATATTTTATAAAATACATGTGCACTCGCATAAAACACGTGTATTTTGTAAAATATGTGCATACTCATGTAAAGTATGTGCTAACATTGCATATGCTCTCGAGCAGGCATAATGTCTGTTCCTTGAATGTAGGCCTACTGTTACTGCATTTGGGCTACTATTTTATAAAGTTATATCAGGGCCTATATGTCTTTATAAAATGGTATCAAAATAGTGCCTTTCTGGTCACTTAACATAGACACCCTATTGTGAAATTAACAAAAATATGCTTTTAATTTACCAATAAATACAATGGGGGTCATTCTGACCTGTGAATAACGGGAATGTACATCCGGGTTAGACATGCAATCCCCACTATTTGAAGGGACCGCATTCTGGTGCCGGAGTCGGAGAGTGGGCAGAGTCTGGGTGGGACGCAGCATCCGGACATACAGGGCCTATTCTGATCTGGGCCCTGTATGTCTGGCAGTGGGCAGATGGACATGGGACTTATTCCACCTCAGAGTTGGAATAAGTCCTATCCAAGGGAACGATCTGGGCAGGCAGCCCCCCCCAGACCTATGGCGCAGTGGCAGGTGGGCTCTCGCTGCCCGATCCCAGCCCTAGCCGCCCCATTGAGGGTCGGGTGGTGGGGAAAAGTGATCTTGCGCACTGGCGGGCCTTGCATGCTCCTGTTGTGCGTCTTGGTGCCATGGCGACAGGACGCCACATCACCGGCACACAAGCAGGACCACTGAGCATGGGAGACGGGCAGGTACTTGGACGTAGACCAGCATGGAATGCTGTTCATGCCGGCCCGTCCAAGTGCCTCGATTCTGCAACCATGGGCACATATAGCTCCCGTGATTGCAGAATCAGGTATATCTGGGGGCTGTGCAGGGATCTGAATTGGCCTCCCCATTTTCTATTACTTAAGGTGATCAATATGGAAACTGGAAATTGTTACTAGAAACAGAAAATAGCAACAGATAAGGATTGCTAGGTCTATCTAATCTGTCCATTCCTGCTGTTTCATGCTTTACCCTCAGATTGTTTTATATAAAGGTTTTCCATACTAATATTAGGCTCCCTGGAATTGTTATATTTTTGGGGTCTTTACCAATTCTACTGGGAGACTATCCTACACATACATTACTCTTCCTATGAAGAAATGTTTTCTTATTTTACCCCTACATGTATCCCTTTTGAGCCTCATATCATTAATTTTTGTTCTATAAACATCCTTTCCACTGGAAAATAATTCTTCTGTTGCATTATTTATCCTGTGAAGCATTTGAATGCACCTCTACTCTAATACACTATTCATATATAGGTCCTTGACTCTCATTTCATTTCACTTATGATAATGAATGAGTTATCCAGTTTTCCTGTCAAATGCACTAAATTAGGCAGTGTCTAAGGTAAGAGGGATTCCAGGCCTTGGATCAGAATTCTAGGACTCTGTTGGCCACATATTAAAAGTTGCCCACTAAAATATAATGACAACTGTGGACTGTAAACTCTAGCCATGGGGATCTAAATTCTTGTTCAGTTCCATAGTAATATCTTCATAAACCACAGTATCACAAACATCTTTGGACTGTAGTTTATTCAGAACCTAGAAATAAAATGGTATTCTAATGATAATGCCATGGATATAAATCATCTAAAAATCTGACTTTATGGTTACCATATAACTGAGCTTGTTATTAGATTGTTGCAAATGTGTTGTCTGTCTTAACTAGATTGTAAGCTCTTACAAGCAGGGACTATCTCTTACATATCTCTGTACAGCGCTATACAAATGATAAGCAACAATAGTAGTAGTAGATGTTTGCCTGCATGCATGAATGGTGTTATTGAGAGCATTTGGCTTCCTGGACAACGACATGATTTTCAAAGGGCTGCTAAGCATAAATGACATCCATCTATTGAAGAAGGGGAGAAGTGTCTTCCAAAACTGACTGGCTAACCTAATGAGGAGAGCTTTAAACTAGGATTGTTGGGATGGGTGAAGAAAACCTTAAAATAAGTAAAATATTAAATGATAGTATAGAAAATGGCAACATTTGGACAGCTGTGTATACTAGTATCCATAGTATGCAAAATAAAGTTTCAGAATTAGAAGCTGTAATTCAAGGGGCTGACATTGGATGTAGTGACAGTCATGGAGACACAGTTATGATGTTGTTGTTGTTAAGTGATATAGAGTTGATGACTCATGGCGATCCTGTGGCCAGTTGTCCTAAACTGTGTTCATCTTGAATCAGATAAATTGCTGATAAGAGTGGCATCGATAGCTACTGCTATTATATTGATCCATCACACTGCTAATCTTCCTGTTTTGCATCGACCTTCAACCTTGCTAAGCATTTGTCTTTCTCCAATGACCACTCTCTTCGCATGGTGTGTCCAAAGAATTAAAGTCAAAATCCTTTTAATCTGAGCTTCCAAGAAAATCTTAGGTTTGATCTCCTCCAGTAATTACTGATTTGTTTTTTGAGCAGTCCATGGTATACACAGTACTCTTTGTCAGCACCATAATTCAAAGGCATCAATATTCTTCCTGTCTTGTTGCTTATTTATTTTTTTATTTATTTAGTACTATTAGCTCATGTTTTTCCAGTAGTAGTTCAAGACTACTACTACCATTAATCATTTGAATAGCACCACATGTGAGTTACAGTTAGGTACAGTAGGTATTTCCTTATCCCCAGAAGGCTTACAAAAAAATGCCTGTTAGCATATATCTGTAAACCGCTTTGACCTGGTGAAAAGCAGTATATAAGCACAGCTAAATAAATAAGATAAATAAATAAATTAACCTTTAAAAAGGAGATAGAGCAGCTCTTAAACTAGATAATAGGGGGAAGTCAATAGTCACCCAAGAGAGCATGGTTTGGAACGATGTATCCTTGAAGGATACTAGCAAAAGAATGAAGTTAGGGCATATTGACAGAGAGGTACCAATAAAGACAAAAGTAACCCAAATGCCCCTAAGTACAAAGCAGACAGAGCTTAAAAATTTCAAATTACCCCTGCCTACTGATAACCAGATTAATAAGAATAAAATACAGCCTCTAAAATGCAACTGCTAGAAGTCTAAAAAATAAGATGGGAGACTTAGAATATATAGCATTAAATGAGAGGTTATATATACTAATTGGTATCTCAGGGAGATAGTGGAAGGAGGACAACCAGTGGGACACTGTGATACCTGGGTACAAACTATATTATAGTGATATTGTTTTTTTTGTTAGTGCCATCAAGTCAGTGTTGACTCATAGTGACCCAGATACTTCTGGGTTTTCTTGGCAATGTATCACTGGAAGTAGATTGCCAGCCTTTTCTTCTGAGGCAATGGAGGGTAAAGTGTCTTACCCAAAATCACAAAGTGTGCCAGTGGGAATTGAATCCTTGATCTTCTGGGTACTAGGTACTTGCTCTAACCACTAGGCTACTCCTCCACTGTAGTGATAAGAGTAGATCAAATTGGTGGAGGTGTTGCACTCTATGTTAGAGAAGGCATTTAGTTACAAAGGATTAAAGTTTTGCAGGAAACAAAATACACTGTAGAATCTCTATGGATTGAAATTTCATGTAAAAGAGGAAGGGAAAGGCGATAACAGTGGGGCAATAGCAGTGGGGGTGTACTATCAATCGCCTGCCTAGAATGAACAATGGATGATGAAATGCTCAAAGAAATCAGGGAAGCTAACAAAAGTTACAGCACAGTAATAATAATGGGTGATTTCAATTACCCCGGTATGGACTGAGTCAGTGTCACAGAAGGACATGCTATGGAGGAAAGGTTTCTAGATGAAATAAATGACTGCTTTAAGAAAAGTGGTAGGAAGTCCAAAAATACCTGGCAGCATGGTTTAAAGGTGAGGTCAGAGAGGCTGTTGTTATCAAACAAACATCTTTCAGGAAATGGAAAACTGGAAACAACATAAGCACTGGCAATTTAGATGCAAGGCATTGGTAAGGCAGGCAAAGAGAGAATTTGAGAAGAAGCTTGCTGTGAAAGCAAAAATGCATAATGTAGAGTTTTTCAAGTACATTTGTAGCAAAAAACTGTGAGTCAGTTGGACTATCAGATGATAGAGGAGTATAAGGGGCACTAAGAGGGGACAAGGCCATAGTGGCAAGACTGAATGAATTTTTTGCTTCGGTCTTTACTGAGGAAGACGTAGGAATGTTACCCATGACTGAAATGGTATTTAAAGGTGATGCCACAGAAGAATTGAAAGAAATATCGATACACCGGGAAGATGTATTACAACTATTTGATAAACTGAAGAGTAGCACATCACCTATACCAGATAGTATACATGTTTTTTTGAAGGTGTGAATAAACAGGTGGACAAAGGTGAGTCGGTTGATATAGTGTATCTGGACTTTCAGAAAGCCTTTGACAAAGTCCCTCATGAGAGACTTTTGGCAAAACTAAAGAGTCATGGGATAGAAGGCAGTGTACTATTATGGATCAGGAACTGGTTAAAAGATAGAAAGCAGAGGGTAGGGCTAAATGGCCAATTTTCCCAATGGAGAAAGGTGAATAGTGGTGTACCCCAGGGATCTGTGCTGGGTCCGCTGCTTTTTGACATATTCATAAATGACCTGGAAAGTGGAATAACGAGTGAGGTTATCAAATTTGCAGATGACACACAACTATTTAAAGTTGTTAAAACCCAAGAGGATTGTGGGAAATTGCAAGAGGATCTTGATAAATTGGAAGACTGGGCATCAAAATGGCAGATGAAATTTAATGTGGACAAGTGCAAGGTTATGCACCTAGGGAAGAACAACCCAAACTATGGTTACACGATGCAAGGTTCCACATTAGGAACCACCACCCAGGAAAAAGATTTAGGCGTCATTGTGGATACCATGTTAAAACCCTCGGCCCAGTGTGCAGCAGCGGCCAAGAGAGCAAATAGAATGCTAGGTATGATAAGGAAAGGAATGGAAAATAAAACAAAAGATATTATAATGCCTCTATATCGTTCCATGGTGAGACCGCACCTTGAATATTGTGTGCAATTCTGGTCGCCGTATCTTAAAAAGGATATAGCGATTTTAGAAAAGGTTCAGAGAAGAGCCACCAAAATGATAAAAGGGATGGAAGGATACTCCTATGAAGAAAGGCTAAAAAGGTTAGGGCTCTTTAACCTGGAAAAGAGACGGCTGAGGGGAGATATGACAGAAGTCTATAAATTAATGAACGGAGTGGAACGGGTAAGCGTAGATCGATTGTTTACCTTATCAGAATATTAGAAAGACTAGGGGACATGCAATGAAGCTACAGGGTAAACTATTTAAGACTAATAAAAGAAAATATTTTTTCACTCAACGTGTAATCAAACTCTGGAATTTGTTACCGGAGGATGTAGTAAAGGCTGTTAGTGTAGCTGGGTTTAAAAAGGTTTGGACAAGTTCCTGGAGGAAAGGTCCATAAACCATTATTAAGAAGGGACCCAGGATATCAATGCTTGAACCAATACAAGCATTGTGGAACCTGTGTCCCTTGGGGAAACTGCTAGGTACATATGACCTAGATTGGCCACTGTTGGAAACAGAATACTGGGCTTGATGGACCTTGGTCTGACCCAGTATGGCATATCTTATATTCTTATGTTCTTACATCCAAGGATGTTGAAAGAATTGAAATATGAGATTTCAGACCTACTATTAGTAATCTGTGAACTATCATTTAAATAATCTGTAATATCTGAAGACTGGAGGATGGCCAATGTAGTGCCAATTTTTAAAAAAGGTTCCAGGGGTGATCTAGGAAACTACAGATTGGTGAGCCTGACATCAGTACTGGGAAAAATGGTAGAAACCGTTATAAAAAACAAAATTACTCAACATGTAGATAATCATGGCTTAATGGGAGATAGCCAACATGGCTTTAGCCAAGAAAGGTCTTACTAATCTGTTATGTTTTTTTGAAGGTGTGAATAAACAGATAGACAAAGGTTAGTCGGTTGATATAGTGTATCTGTATTTTCAGAAAGCCTTTGGCAAAGTCCCTCATAAGAGACTATTGATGAAATTAAAAAGTCATCATATAGTAGGCAGCGTACTATTGTAGATCAGGAACTGGTTAAAAGCTAGAAGGCAGATGGTAGGGCTAAATGACCAATTTTCCCAATGGAGAAAGGTGAATAGTGTAGTACCCAGGGATGTATGCTGGGTCCACTGCTTTCTAACATATTTGTAAATGACCTGGAAATGGGAATAGCGAGTGAGGTAATCAAATTTGAAAATGACACAAAATATTCAAAGTTGTTAAAACCCAAGAGAATTGTGAACAACTGCAAGAGGACCTTGATAAATTGGAAGACTGGATGTTCAAATGGCAGATGAAATTTAATGTGGACAAATGCAAAGTTATGCACCTTGGAAAGAACAACCCAGACTATGGTTGCAAGATGTTAGGTTTCACATTAGGCACCACCCAAGAAAAATATTTAGGCATCATCGTGGATAACATGTTGAAACCCTCTGCCCAGTGTGTAGTGGTGGCCAAGAAAGCAAATAGAATGCTAGGAATCATAATGAAAGGAATAGAGAATCAAAGAAAAGATATTATAATGCCTCTGTATCGTTTCATTGTGTGATCACATCTTGAATATTGTGTGCAATTCCGGTTGCCGTATCTTAAAAAGGATATAGCATTATTAGACAAGCTATAGAGTCGAGCCACTAAAATGGTAAAGGGGATGGAAGGAAACCCCTATGAAGAGAGGCTAAAAAGGTTAGGGCTCTTCAACCTGGAAAAGAGACGGCTGAGGGAGATATGATAGAGGTCTATAAATTAAGGAATGGAATGAAACGGGTAAACGTAGATTGATTATTTATGCCATCAAAATATAGAAAGACTAGGGGACATGCAATGAAGTTGCAGTGTAACCTATTTAAGACTTATAAGAGAAAATATTCTTTCACCCAACACGTAATCAAACTCTGGAATTCCTTATTGAAGGATATAGTAAAAGCTGCTAGTGTAGCTGGGTTTTAAAAAGGTTTGGACAAGTTCCTGGAGGAAAGGTCCAGAGACCATTATTAAAGGGGACCTGGGAAATCCACTGCTTGCCCCAATACAGGCATTGTGGAACCTGTGTCTTTTGGGGAAACTGCTAGGTACTTCTGACCTTGATTGGCCACTATTGGAAACAAGATACTGGGCTTGATGGACCTTGGTCTGACTCGGTATGGCATATCTTATGTTTCTTATTACTATTTCCCTCAGTGATATAATGTTTATTTAAAACTAGCTTTGTTAAGATGGGGAAAATCCCAAGGAACCATTAGCTGGATAGAAACATCTGGGGAAAATAAAACAATCATGGGCAAAATTGTGAAAGGAGATATTTTACTAAGGTCAACAAACCTTTTTTGTTAGGAAAGTAAATATAAGTACGAGGAAAAGGAGACCACTATGGTTTTCAGAAAAAGCAGCTTAATAGGTAAGGGAAAAAGAGGTTAGCCTTCATAAACTATAAGAGATTACAGAAAGAAGAAGACAATACTTTTTTTTATACCAACATTCAAAATATACAGTATGGCAGTTTATAATAGCAAGAAAACTAGAATTAAGCATACATAAAATACAAATAAAACCATGAAATAGAAATAAACCCAAACTAAGGTACATACAAGATGGAATGATTTCATAAAAATGAAGTGAGAGATGAATAGAACAACAATTCTTCCTAAGACAAAGATATAAACTGTGAAACAACAGGGAATAGTTCTGAAAAAAAGATCAATTTAAGAAATCAGGCATCAGTAAATAAAATCATAACATTTCACTAAAAGCCGTGGGAGAAAAAAACAAGCTTTGAGACCCTTTTTGAATTTCCTATAGGAGCTTTCTAATCATAAATCCTGGGGAAGAGCATTCCACATTTGGAGAACAAGATAGATAAATGAACTGTTCTGAAAAAAGACTAACTGAAGCCTGGCTTTTGTTGGTAATGCCAAGTAATTACCTTGGGAGGAAATATCTGGAGAAGCAAGGGAAGTTGGAAAAGTAATCAGGAAAGCAAAGAAGCAAATAGAAGAAAAATCCAGTACGTTATTCACAGTGCAAAGGTGGCATTGTGAGACTCAAGTGTGAAGGAAGAGTATATGTAGGGACTGATGAGGATAAATTGGAATTGTTTAACAAATACTGCTATTCTGTGTTCACAGATGATGGGCCAGGAAAAGACCTCAGAAAACAAACATAAATATGAATTCAAGTGAGGAAGACATTGGTTGTTTTTCAAAAGACTGTGTTTGTGTGGAGCTAGCTAAACTAAAAGCAGACAAACTGATGGGCCAGACAGGATTCCTCTGGGGGTACTGAAGGAACTTAGGGAAGCATTAGAAGCTCTGCTGTCTGACCTTTTCAATGCTTCCTTTGGTTGGGAGTGATCTCAGAGGACTGGAAATTA
Source organism: Ichthyophis bannanicus (assembly GCA_033557465.1). Lineage (NCBI taxonomy): Eukaryota > Metazoa > Chordata > Amphibia > Gymnophiona > Ichthyophiidae > Ichthyophis > Ichthyophis bannanicus. Next base: position 1,224,717,535 of record CM066033.1, read on the forward strand.
ATGAATGTAGTTCCTGTCCATAAAAATGAAAGTAAGGAACAGGTTGGGAACAACAGAACAGTTAATCCTTAGAAGCAGAGGTCTTGGACCAGTGTTGCAAGCCAGCCTTTACTAAGTGTTCATTCCCTCCCACCTACCCCAGGCATAATCTCAGCTTTATAGGCTCTTAAACCTGTTAAAAGGGGAAGGGTGATCAAAGCCACTTTCAGATTTGGCTGGTTATCACCAGGTATAGATTAAGTCCCTGAAGTTACTTAATCTTGAGGTGAACAAAATTCCTTAAAGGTAATTGGTATAGTATCAGTAAAAGCATCCCTAGCAACTTTAAATAAACAACTTAAATAGCTAAACAAAACCTCAAAACTAAGATGCATACAGCAGTCCAGCAGTGAGTTGGGCGCTATCCAGTCTTTTGCATTGAGTATCACACGTATGATTTTCTCCCATTTGGTGATGTCTTATGTGTGCACTAGGTGCAAGGAGCTCTTTGCTCTCAGGGAATGAGTCCGAGTAGAAGACTTGGAGGACATAAGGAAGACAGAGAGGTACAGGGACATAGTACTGCAGTCCCACCTCTAATCTGGCAGCCTCTCAGTTGTTATGAAGGAGAGAAGTCCTGTGAAAGGGGAGCATCACCTTAGTGTGGCAGGAAGTGATCCTGTAGCTAGGACCTGTCCGCCAAAAGATGTAAAATCCTCTTGCACTGAGGAGGCTTCTCCAGGGCCATGTGCCCATGAGAGAAGGGTTAGGGCAGCTGTTATAGTTGGCGATTTGATCATTAGGCATGTAGGTACCTGTATGGCTGGTGGACATGAGGACCACCTGGTAACATGCCTGCCTTGTGCAAAGCTAGCAGACATCATGCGCCACCTAGACGAGGTTTTAAATAGTGTTGGGGAAGAGTTTGCTATCTTGGTTCATGTTGGAACCAATGACATAGGAAAGTGTGGGAGGGAGGTTCTGGAGGCAAAATTTAGGTTTTTAGGTAGGAAGTTGAAATCAAAAACTTCCAGGGTAGCATTCTCCGAAATGCTTCACATTCCATGCACAGGACCCAAAAGCAAGCAGAGCTCCTGAGTCTCAATGTGTGGATGAGATGATACTGCAAGGAAGAGGGTTTGGATTTGTTAGGAACTGGGTGACATTCTGGGGAAGGGAAGGACTTTTATCTTTATCTTTATTTTTGCGCTTGATATACTGCCAAAGCAAAAGCGTCAAGGCGGTGTACAAAATCAAAGGCAAGCTACAAGTAGGAGAATTGAAAGGAATGTCAATGGAAGAAAGGAAAGAGGGAAGAGACTAGTTAGGAAAGTATAGTCATAGCGATAGAGAGGAAACCCAAGCAAATGAAGGAGAGGACAATCAGGAAGGAGAAAGGGGAAGGTCAAAGGCAAGGTGAAATAAGTGGGTTTTCAGCACAGCCTTGAAATGAGGGAATGATGGTTCAGTGTGGAGTGTGTGAGGTAATGAATTCCAGAAGGCGGGGTCCAGGAAGAAAAGCTCAAGATGTTTTTGCGTGGGTGAGGGGAGGGAGAGACGGTTCATGTGGATGGACCGGAGTAGGCAGGGAAAAACATGGAGGTAAATGAGATCTGCACGATACTGAGGAGTACTGGTATGAATAATCTTCTGAATAATGTTATTTTGTAAGTGAATTTGGATTTAAGAGGCAGCCAGTGTAGATGTATGAGCAGGGGGGTAACATGAACAAACTGGGAGGAGTGAGTTAGAAGGCGAGTTGCAAGTTGCGAAGGTGAGTTGCGAGTTTTGGATAAGCTGTAATCGATGGAGTTGATTTAGGGGCAGACCTGCAAGAATGACATTGCAGTAATTAAGTCTGGACATAATAAATGACAGAATGGGGGTTGTAAGGGATGAGGGAGGGAGGAAAGATCAGATGGCATGAATCTGACGGAGGGAAACAATGGAGTAGCAGATGAGTGAAGAGATGTGCTGGTGGAAGGTGAGGGAAGAGTCCAAAGTGATCCCAAGGTATCTCAGAGATGTTACAAGAGGTATTGGGGAAGTAGATAACTGAGGAGCAAGTGGGGGGAAGGGGGCACCAAAGGTGAACCAGATGGTGGCAGATTTAGAACATAAGAACATAAGATATGCCATACTGGGTCAGACCAAGGTCCATCAAGCCCAGTATTCTGTTTCCAACAGTGGCCAATCTAGGTCATACGTACCTAGCAGTTTCCCCAAGGGACACAGGTTCCACAATGCTTGTATTGGTTCAAGCATTGATATCCTGGGTCCCTTCTTAATAATGGTTTATGGACCTTTCCTCCAGGAACTTGTCCAAACCTTTTTTAAACCCAGCTACACTAACAGCCTTTACTACATCCTCCGGTAACAAATTCCAGAGTTTGATTACACGTTGAGTGAAAAAATATTTTCTTTTATTAGCCTTAAATAGTTTACCCTGTAGCTTCATTGCATGTCCCCTAGTCTTTCTATATTCTGATAAGGTAAACAATCGATCTACGTTTACCCGTTCCACTCCGTTCATTAATTTATAGACTTCTATCATATCTCCCCTCAGCCGTCTCTTTTCCAGGTTAAAGAGCCCCAACCTTTTTAGCCTTTCTTCATAGGAGTAGCCTTCCATCCCCTTTACCATTTTGGTGGCTCTTCTCTGAACCTTTTCTAAAATTGCTATATCCTTTTTAAGATATGGCGACCAGAATTGCACACAATATTCAAGGTGCGGTCTCACCATGGAACGATATAGAGGCATTATAATATCTTTTGTTTTATTTTCCATTCCTTTCCTTATCATACCTAGCATTCTATTTGCTCTCTTGGCCGCCGCTGCACACTGGGCCGAGGGTTTTAACATGGTATCCACAAGGACGCCTAAAACTTTTTCTTGGGTGGTGGTTCCTAATGTGGAACCTTGCATCGTGTAACCATAGTTTGGGTTGTTCTTCCCTAGGTGCATAACCTTGCACTTCTCCACATTAAATTTCATCTGCCATTTTGATGCCCAGTCTTCCAATTTATCAAGATCCTCTTGCAATTTTCCACAATCCTCCTGGGTTTTAACAACTTTAAATAGTTTTGTGTCATCAGCAAATTTGATAACCTCACTCGTTATTCCACTTTCCAGGTCATTTATGAATATGTCAAAAAGCAGCGGACCCAGCACAGATCCCTGGGGTACACCACTATTCACCTTTCTCCATTGGGAAAATTGGCCATTTAGCCCTACCCTCTGCTTTCTATCTTTTAACCAGTTCCTGATCCACAGTAGTACACTGCCTCCTATCCCATGACTCTTTAGTTTTGCCAAAAGTCTCTCATGAGGGACCTTGTCAAAGGCTTTCTGAAAGTCCAGATACACAATATCAACCGACTCACCTTTGTCCACCTGTTTATTCACTCCTTCAAAAAAACATAACAGATTAGTAAGACAAGATCTTCCTTGTCTAAAGCCATGTTGGCTGTCTCCCATTAGGTCATGACTATCTATATGCTGAGTAATTTTATTCTTTATGATGGTTTCTACCATTTTTCCCGGTACTGATGTCAGGCTCACCGGTCTGTAGTTTCCCGGATCACCCCTCGAACCCTTTTTAAAAATTGGTGTTACATTGGCGATCCTCCAATCCTCAGGTATTAGAGATGATTTTAATGATAGTTCACAGATTACTGATAGCAGGTCTGCAATCTCAAATTTCAGTTCTTTCAACACCCTTGGATGTATACCATCCGGCCCAGGTGATTTGCTACTCTTCAGTTTATCTAATAGTTGTAAGACATCTTCCCGATGTATCGATATTTCCTTCAATTCTTCCACACCTTTAAATACCACTTCAGTCGTGGGTAACATCCCTACATCTTCCTCAGTAAAGACCGAAGCAAAGAATTCATTCAGTCTCTCCGCTATCGCCTTGTCGCCTCTTAGTGCTCCTTTAACCCCTTTATCATCTAATGGACCAACTGACTCTCTCACGGGTTTTTTGCTACGAATGTACTTGAAAAGGTCTTTATTTCGCGTTTTTGCTTCCGCAGCAAGCTTCTTCTCAAATTCTCTCTTTGCCTGCCTTATCAATGCCTTGCATTTGACTTGCCAGTGCTTGTGCTGTTTCCAGGTTTCATCATTTGGCTCTTTTTTCCATTTCTTGAAAGATGCTTTTTTGGCAACAACAGCCTCTCTGACCTCAGCTTTAAACCATGCTGGCAATTTTTTGGACTTCCTTCCACTTTTCTTAAAGCGTGGAATACAGCTGGTCTGGGCTTCCAAGATAGTATTTTTCAACAACACCCAAGCTTGATGTACGTCTTTAACCTTTGCAACTGCTCCTTTTAGTTTTTTCTTAACTGTTTTCCTCATTCTATCATAGTCTCCCTTTCGAAAGTTAAAGGGTAGTACTGTGGATTTCCTTACTATCCCTCCTCCACTAATTAAATCAAAGGCGATCATGCTATGATCACTATTGCCAAGTGGCCCCAACACCCTTATCTCTTGCACTACATCTGGTGTTCCACTAAGGACTAGGTCCAATATTGCCTCCCCTCTGGTCGGTTCATGAACCAGCTGCTCCAAGAAGCAGTCATTTATTTCATCTAGGAACTTTATCTCCCTAGCATGTCCTGTTGTGACACTGACCCAGTCGATGCCGGGGTAATTGAAATCACCCATTATTATTACTGCACTGTAACTTTTGCTAGCTTCCTTGATTTCTTTGAGCATTTCATCATCCATTTGTTCATTCTGGCCAGGCGGACGATAGTACACCCCCACTGCCATCGCCTTCCCCTTTTTACATGGAATTTCAATCCATAGAGATTCTACAGCAAATTTTGTTTCTTGCAAAACTTTAATCCTTTCTGACTCAATGCCCTCTCTAACATAGAGCGCAACCCCTCCACCAATTTGATCAGCTCTATCATTTCGATATAGTTTGTACCCAGGTATCACAGTGTCCCACTGGTTGTCCTCCTTCCACCATGTCTCTGATATTCCAATCATATCTAACCTCTCGTTTAGTGCTATATATTCTAACTCTCCCATCTTGTTTTGTAGACTTCTAGCATTTGCATACAAGCATTTTAGAGACTGTATTTTATTCATATTAATTTGGCTATTGGTAGACATGGGTAATTTGGGATCTTTAAGTTCTGTCTGCTCCATACTCGAGGGCATTTGGGCTACTTTACTCTTTTTTGGAACCTCTCTGCTTTTTGTAGTATCCTTCAAGGATACATTCTTCCGAACCATGCGCTCTTGGGCGACTGTCGGCTTTCCCCTATTATCTAGTTTAAAAGCTGCTCTATCTCCTTTTTAAAGGTTAATGCCAGCAGCCTGGTTCCATCCCGATTAAGGTGAAGCCCATCCCTTCGGAAGAGCCCCTCCTTTCCCCAGAATGTTCCCCAGTTCCTAACAAATCCGAACCCCTCATCTCTGCACCATTGTCTCATCCACGCATTGAGACTCCGGAGCTCTGCCTGCCTATTGGGTCCTGCGCGTGGAACGGGAAGCATTTCGGAGAACGCTACCCTGGAAGTTCTGGATTTCAACTTCCTACCTAAAAGCCTAAATTTAGCTTCCAGAACCTCCCTACCACATTTTCCTATGTCATTGGTACCAACATGTACCAAGACAGCAGACTCCTCCCCAGCACTATCTAAGACCTTATCTAGGTGGCGTGTGAGGTCCGCTACCTTCGCACCAGGCAGGCATGTTACCAGGCGATCCTCACGTCCACCAGCCACCCAGCTATCTACATGCCTAATGATCGAATCACCAACTATAACTGCTGTCCTAACCCTTCCCGCATGGGCACTTGGCCCTGGAGAAACCTCCTCGGTGCGAGAGGGGTTTACATCACCTGGAGGACAGGTCCTAGTTACAGGATCACTTCCTGCCACACCAGGGTGATGCTCTCCTGTCACGTGACCTCTCTCCTCCATGGCAACAGGGATGCTGCCAGACTGGAGGTGGGACTTCAGGACTATATCCCTGTAGGTCTCGTCTATGTACCTCTCTGTCTGTCTTATGTTTTCCAAGTCTGCTACTCTAGCCTCTAGAGAACGGACTTGTTCCCTGAGAGCAGAGAGCTCCTTGCACCTAGTGCACACGTAAGACCTCTCACCAGCTGGGAGAAAATCATACATGTGACACTCAATGCAAAAGACTGGAAAGCCCAGGTTAAAATGTAGGTAATTGCTATTTAATGAGGAAGAGATGCGAGAGAGGCAAGAGTCCACTTGGGTAAGGTCATGTGAAGAGGGGTTGGTGTGGAACAAGAGAATGATGTCATCGGCATAGTAGTAGCCTGAGACACCGAACTGTTGGATAACAAGGGCAAGTAGAGCGAGGAACATGTTGAAGAGAAGAGGGGCCAGCATGGAACCCTGGAGGACACCACAGGGGAGGGGGGTTACAGGGGAAGTGGTGGAGCAGACCTGAACAGAGAAAGTGTGAGCGGAGAGGAAACAGCAAAACTAGTGGTGCATAGTTCCATAGATCCTGAGATCATGGAGATGAGCGATGAGTGTGGTGTGATCAACTAAGTCAAAGGCAGAGGATAGATCCAGAGATACCATGAGAGAGAGATTGCCTTTTTAGTGTGACTGATGAAGCTCATTTAGAAAGGAAAGTAGGATGGTTTCGGTGCTATGTCCCATTCTAAATCCGGATTGGAGGGAATGAAAGGCAGAGGTGGTATCGGGATGTGCTGAAAGTTGTGAGAAGACCAATTTTTTCAAGATTTTAGAGAGAAAGGGAAGATTAGAGACCAGGCGCCAATGTGCAAGTACGGAGGGGTCGAGAGATGGCTCCTTCAGAATTGGAAAACGATTTAGGCGTCATCGCGGATGACACGTTAAAACCCTCTGCCCAGTGTGCAGCGGTGGTCAACAAAGCAAATAGAATGCTAGGAATCATAAGGAAAGGAATGGAGAATAAAACAAAAGATATTATAATGCCTCTGTATTGTTCCATGTTGTGACCGCAACTTGAATATTGTATGCAATTCTGGTCGCCATATCTTAAAAAGGATATAGCTGAATTAGAAAAGGTAAAGAGAATGGAAGGATACCCTAGGAGGAGAAGCTTAAAAGGTTGGGGGCTCTTCAACTTGGATATGATAAAGGTCTATAAATTACTGAACAGAGTGGAACAAGTAAACGTAGATTAGTTGTTTATGCCATCAAAAAGAAGAAAGACTAGAGGACACACAATGAAGCTACAATGCAACCTATTTAAGACTAATAAGAGAAAATATTTTTTTACTCAACACAAATTCATTACCAGAGGATGTAGTAAACGTTGTTATTGCAGCTGGGTTTAAAAAAGGTTTGGACAAGTTCCTGGAGGAAAGGTCCATAAATCATTAGTAAAGGGGACCCAGGAAATCAAACTACTTGCCCCAGGACAAGCATTGTGGAACCTCTGTTCCTCTTTGGGAACCTGCTAGGTACTTATGACCTGGATTGGCCACTGTTGGAAACAGGATACTGGGCTTGATGGACCTTGATCTGACCCATCAAGCCCAGTATCCTGTTTCCAACAGTGTCCAAACCAGTAATTTCTTACGTTCAGTAATTTCTTACGTTCTTAGTCTGACCTCTGTGGTGAATAAATTAATGTAAATGCTGCTAAAGCAAAGAACCATGTGGTTTATGAAATCCAAAAAATAACAGGATCTGAGACAGCATGGCTTTACTAGAAGTAGGTCTTGTCAGATGAATCTGATTGATTTATTGACTGGTTGATCAGAGAATTGGATCAGAGGAGAGCACTAGATGTGATATACTTGATTTCAGCAAGACATTTGACACTGTTCCTCAATGAAGACTTATAAATAAACTGACTTCACTTGAATGGATCCCAACTAGACATACAAGTTCATTGTATAATGCTGTTAAGTACCCTCATGTTAAATGTAACCCTCCAATTGTGCTGTCTAGATGTTGTTAAATATCCTCATGTTCAATGTAACCCTCTGATTGTGATGTGACCACTTTGATTGTAGGATAAGGTGGTATACAAATCTGTCTAAATAAATAAATAAAATAAATAAATAAATAAAGTCACTGGGTAAGAAAATGACTGAATATGAGATGACAGAGGACTAAATGGCATTATCAGTGCTGTGCCACAGGGATTGGTCCTTGGTCCTGTTGTTTTTAACATTTTTGTAAACAATATTGTAAAAGCTCTGTCTGTAAAGTTTTGCCTCTTTGTGGATGATACAAAAATCGGCAATAGGGTGGACACCCTGGAAGCTGTGGATAACATGAGGAGAGATATAGGGCAGCTTGAAGCAAAATGGTTATGATTTTGGCAGCTAAGAGTTAATGCTAACAAATGCAAGGTTAAGCATTTAGGCTCAAAACCCCAAGAAAGTGGTACAGTATAGAGGGTGTTCTTCACTGCATGAAAGAAGAACGGGACCCGGGGGTAATAGTATCGGATTATGTTAAAGAGGTCAAACAGATACGGTGGGTGCATAGGGAGAACAATGACCAGCAGGAAAAAGGAGTTGATGGTGCCTTTGTGTAAGTCTCTAGTGAGACCTCATTTGGAGCACTATGTATAATTCTGGAAACCACAGCTTCAAATGGATATAAACAAGGACCCTCTGAGGATTTATGGGCTGAAAGGGCATGCCCTCCTGCAGGTGCTGTGTGGCCTGTTACCACTCGAATGACTCTGCTAGCTTGAGGGTCACTAAAACTTTGTGCTGGAGCCGGCCTGTGGCTTGTGTCCACTGGGAGCGGAGGCAGCACTGGGCCTCCCGCATGTTAAGGCAGGCATTGGAAACAATATGGACTGTGGACGCCATGTGATCCAGCAGGTGGAGCATGGACCACATTGACTCTGCATGGTGGTGTTGCACCTCGGTGGCCAGAGCCACGAGGCAAACTGCCCTGTCCAATGGGAGAAAGGCCTTGGCCTGAAGAGTATCCTGCCAAGCCCCTATGAACTCAGGCCTTGTGTCAGAGTGAGGTGGGACTTGGGGTGGTTTATCATGAACACCGGATACTGTAGGACACTGATGGTGTGGGCCATGGCCTATTGCACCTTGGTGGCCATAACTCCCTTTACGAGTCAGTCATCCAGATATGGGAAGACAAAGGCCCTTTGGAGACGGGGGTAGGTGGCCACAGCTGCTAGGTATTTGGTGAAGACTCTTGGTGTGGTGGCTAGGCCAAAGGATAGTACTCTGTACTGGTAGTGGTTGCCCCTGACCATGTATCTTAGGAACTGCCTGTGGGTGGGATGAACGAGGATATGTATATAAGCATCCTTTAGGTCTAAGGAGCATAGCTAGTCACCCTGCTGGAGGTATGGCAGCAATGTTCCATGGGAGAGCATCTTGAACTTCTCCAGCACCAGGAACTTGTTCAGGTTTTGCACTTGTAGGATAGGCCTTAGGCCCCTCTATTCTTTTTAGGACCACAATGTACCGGGAGTAGAACACCTTGCCTTAAGTATCAGGGCCTGGTGCAGGGGAGTCTGAGAGGGCACTCCTGGAAAGAAAGGGCAAGGCATCTGTTTCAAGTGAAAGAGATAGCCTTTTGTGACTAATTGAAGTGTCCATGAGTCGGTGATGATAGTGGGCCACCGATAGGCAAAGTGTACCAGATACCTCCCTACTGGTAGCTGCTCCAGAGAGGGTGGAGAGGCTATGCTCAGGGAGTCAAAAACCTGTCCCCAGCTGGGCAGGAGCTAGGGTCTGAGGCTTGGAGCCCTTAGGCTTGCAAGGGCCTTGGCCCGCTCTCTTACCCTGGTGACCCTGCTGTGGGGTCTGGGGCACCTGAGAGTGGGGGTAGCCCTGGTTGGGTTAGCCTTTTCTCTGGAATGGGGGCTTTTTCCCAGTGGTTTCTTCTTAGGGAGTGTAGAGGTCTTCCTGGAAAGCCAAGTCCTCATGAGGTACTCAGTCTCGATCTCTGCCACCTTCTCTTCCATGGGTTTGCTGAATACGTTTTCACTGAGGCAGGGGACATTGAGGAGCTTCTCTTGGACCCACTGCTTGAGGTCCGACACCTGGATCCAGGCCTGGTGTCAAGCGTCAATATCTGCGGCAGATACCTTTGTGCTTGATTCAAAGCTGCCATAGGTAGCTCGAAAAATATACCTCGAGCACTCCCTGATGCACTTTGTGAGGGTTTGGACCTGCTGGAGGTGATCCCCTCTGAGGCCTGCTGGGAAATCTGTGAGTTCCTTTTTCTGGTCCCAAAGATACATGCTGATAAACAGCTGGTAGGCTTGGATTCGGCAGGCCAGCATTGAGCCCTGGTAGCATTTGCAGCCAAGGGCATTTGCGGCAAAGGGCATCAAGGGCACGGGACTCCCTGTCCAGGGGCACAGAGGAGTGTGTCTTCTGGCTCTTCTGCTGGTGCATAGTCAACTCCACCACCATGGAAGTGTGTGACAATTGTGACTTTCAGAAGCTGGGGCCCTGCTGAACTCTGTACATGATGTTCAGGCATTGGCTAACTATGGGTACCTATGCCAGGGTCTCCTACATGCGAAGGAGGAGCCGCTCAAGGATGATGGGGACAGGAACTATCAGGGCCTCCTTGGGAGGGCCTCATATTGGAGAATTTTGAGTTCCTCCATACAAGGGTCTTCCTCCGACTTCGTGCTGAAGGACAATGCCTTCAACATATCCCAGACAAACTCAAGGAACGATGTGTCCTCAAGCGGGGACTGATGCTGCGACGTCAGGGTAAACGGATCCTATGGGTGATCACGGTGCTTCCATATCTCCGGGGATGCATCCTTGGACTCCCAGTCAGAGTAGTCAGTGGAGGACTCAGCAGCTGATTGGGCCTGGGGTGTAGGACCCAGGTTGGGGGCCCGGTAGCCCATGGAAGCTACATGGCCAGAGGCATGGGTGCTCGCCGGGGAGGATCTTATTCCGGAAGAGCGGGAGTGAGATTGAGACCCTTGCCAAGGATCGGCTCGAGGCTAAGGGCTCATGAGGATTGGCTCGGCGGCCGGGGGAGTCCTCAGTCATGAGATCCCTGCAGCCTCGGCAGACACACCGGTGGTGCCGGCCATCGGCGCCTGCTGTGTGGCGAGGAAGGCAGTGAGACTACGCTCCAGCACCATCATACTGTTTTCCCACTCAGGAGATGCAGCCTTTGACGTGGACACTAGGGTCACCAGGTCTGTCGTCGGTGAGAGCAGGGAGTCCTCGATGAGATAAGCCTCAGGAGTCTGGGACCTGTTGCCAGAAGCCTCCATGTTTGTTCAGGGAACTTTAGCTGGCTGCTCCTGCTGCAATTCCTCAAGTTCCCTCTGCGGGCTGCGAGACCTGTTGCGTGACTTTCCAGTGTGTCCTAGATGCTTCTGTGAGCGGTTCCATCAGTGCCGACACCACCCATATGTGAGGAATGACTTCCTGCTTGTTCCTGGAGAAAATATTTTTTCACTCAATGCATAATCAAACTCTGGAATTCATTACCAGAGGATGTAGTAAAAGTTGTTAGTGTAGCTGGAGTTAAAAGAGGTTCTGGAGGAAAAGTCCATAAACCATTATTAAAGAAGACCCGAGAAATGCACTGCTTATGCCTGTGACAAGTAGCATGGAATCTGTATATCTTTTGGGAACCTGACAGATACTTGTGACCTGGATTGGCCACTTTTGGAAACAGGATACTGGGCTTGATAGACCCTTGGTCTGACCCAATATGGCATATCTTATGTTCTTAAAGGATTTGTTCTTGTTTCCCCTCTCTTCTTTTATCTATAAAATTAGGAGCCCCGTGACCATTTAGTTCAGAGTGAAAAAGATAATAGTGAATATCTACAGAATTTAAACATGTAATAGCTTTTGATTTTTCATTTTTTGTAACAAACTGTAAAAAAAAATTAAGGAATGGCCAATACCAATAAGGCAGTCAAGGACTGTATATTGTTATGGATTACACATCACTCCTTGAGTGTCTATTATTAATTCATTTGATTCTTATAGGTATGGCATAATCTCATAACACCATGAAGTACTTGTGTTCTCATTTTTCTTATAGTCCCTGAGGTTTCTTTAAGTAGAAAAAAAAGAGGCCATGGTTAGCAAGATCATTTTCCCTCAACAGTAATGTTCTTGCATTCTATGTCTAGAAACAAGCTCGAATAGATAAATGATAGTGGAAGGGCTTATGTTTTGCTTATGTTAATGTTTTTATTGCCTACCACGTACATATATTCTCTTCTGTCCACTAACCATAGAGAAAGAAGAGGAGCAATATCCTGCCGTTTCCTGTTCCCTGCTGCCAGCCTTAATTATACACCTTTTTATTTTCTGCTTTCAAAATTCAAGATGGATGCTCCACCGTTCCTGAACCAGTGATAGAAATCCCATAGCATAGTGTTCTGCCGCTCTCTCAGCCATGGTAACACCTGAAGATTCTTATTAATGATTTTTTTGCAAATGAATTCATGTGTACAGTATTTCCCAGACAGAATGGTCTTGCATAAGTTTGTAATATTGGTTAATAATTTTTTATAGCCTGTTGGATATTGCTAACTCATTAGGTTATTTTCATAGATAACTAGTGTGAGGTTAGATTACCGCATGCGCGGCGTCTTTAGGAGTTTGGGATTAAACTAATACCCGGTTATAGAACCGTGGAGACAACATTTGAACGCGGGCAGCATCAACGAGATTATCCGGTATGTGAGATACTGTATGATTTGAGTGGTTTTTGAATGGAGGATAGGGATTAGAGGTTTTAGGAAAAGATTTTAATTTTATGTATTGTTTGAGCACAGGTGCGTTAATAGCCGATCCCCTGAAGAACCCGTTAAGGAGAAACGCTACGGAGGTGCCGGGGGAGAGCGTCGGGATCATAAAGAATATCTAATCAGGACTGTGAGCTTTATGCATTGTGAATGCCTTGTGAAAGAGTATTATACCATCCATATGGGATATTGAAGATTGTGCATTCGCTTTGGTGTTTAAGTTTGGTATATTCATATGTTCTGAAAAGAAAACAAGTCAGTACGGAGGTCGTTGATGCGATTAGGCACATTATTGTTGCAGATCTTGAGTCTGAAAAATAGTGCCGCCTTTAGTCTGAGACCTTCCGACAGACTTATTGTTGTGCTTTATTGAAAGGAAAAAGGAAAAGTCTTTGGAACACTTTAAAATAATTCCTGGATGTTTTATTGAATGAGCAGTGAGTTTGTAGAGATATTTTCATAGTCTGCCATCATTTTACATATTGGCTTAACGTAAAATCTTTTAATTTCCTCTTTTGATTCAGCATCCAAAAAAACATGGGAGACATATTCAATGCATTCTAGCCGGTTTGCGGACCTGTTAACTGGCTAAACTGTTCTAATTCTGATATTCAGCGGCACTATCCAGATAGTGTCACCGAATATCGCCATGGACTGTGTAAAAAAAGCCCATTTAAAACCGGAGGGGTCTGTGGGTGGATCAGGGGTGGTGCCGGTCGCTATCTGGTCAACAGTGATAGCCACTTACTTAAAGTTAGGACAGTTCAATGGTTCTCTTAACTTTAACCAGGTATCAGCTCAATATTGCCACTGACTAAATAGCAACGTGCTGACCAGCAAACCTGGATATTCAGCACCAGATGGCAGATAGGTTTCAGTGCTTTAATATGTGGATTGTTTTTTAAAGTGGCAGCGGCTAGGCACTTTAAAAAGACTACCGCTGAATATCGACCCCCCATGCTTTCTATTTTTTTGTAATGTGCCAAGAGTATGTTCTGCCATGTGTAAAGAATACTACATGGGAATACCCCAAAAAAGAACTTTGTAAAACCGCAACCTTCTTCTTGCTGCAGAAGCATGTTTTCCTAACCCACTCTCCCCTCACTTCTCCTTCCCTCTACAAATCTACTAGTTTACTCAGGTAAATGGCTCCGAAAATTGTCCTCAATATGTATAAAAAGCTATTTGCAATTTCTTTATTGCTGGAAAACAGACTTAGGTGCTCAGATTTTCTCAAGATTCCCATTTCAAGTAGGTAGAGGTGAATTTAAATTGCTTCTAAACTTGGCTATCAGAGATGGCACGTCATGCACTGTATTTCCCTAATGTAATTAGGGAGAACTAGGAAAGAGCTCCTTGATTCTAAAAGCCCACAATGAATTTATTCAAATGCATGAAGCAGTCGCTTTCTCCTGATGTTTCTCTGTGGCCAAACGTTTTCTCTGATAATTCATCTGGACATAAAAACATCAGAAAACAGAACTACATCATTAAGACCATCATTAGGAGCACATTTTGCCCCCAAGTGCTTGCTCTTGCTTTGCCCTGCTACAGCTGTGCTGTGGCACAACTGTACCGTCGAAGGCTAAGAATCCTACACAGCCACTTCAGATGGTCCAAAGCTTGCGGCAATTCATAAATACCATACCATCAGCATGTTCCCAAGTATATATTTAAAGGACATTAACTTCCATATGTACTTTTATTGTATGATATTCTATCTTTCAGTATTCCTCCTACCTCATGATCACGTGCTGTTTACTTCACCTTCATGACAGACTTCTGCATTTATGAATACTGTGGTCCTAGAAAATTAGGGTAACAAGCCAGGTGGATTTTAATACCAGCATTTACAGTCATTGCAGTGATTGCTATCATTTCATTGTGCCATCTGCAAACTAGATGCCTTATACAAGTGGCTTAGGGAGGCGAAGCCTTTCCAAAACCCAGGATAGTAGACATAAGCTGGAGCATACGGCACTGGCAATTTAGACTGAGATCAGAACAGGCACTGGGAGGAGGAAGCTGCAACTCAGCTTGCTGCACCTGCTAATTCCCCACTTCTTGTCTCTAGCTGCTCGAATCTGCTTATCAAGATCAGTCGGCAGCCAGAAGTGAGGAAACACTTTCTTCTTCTCCACCAGTGGCAAGGGAGAGAGCACAGAGAAGAAAATAAAAGAGAGAGAGTGTGTGTGTGTGTGTGTATATGCGAAGGAGGGATCTGTCAAGGCAGAGAGAAGACTGCAAGAGAGAGTTGTGTGGAGGGAGGAGGCAATGAGAGGAGAGACAGCAAGAAAGTGAGTGATGGTAGGGGCATAGAAAGGTGTCAAGAAGAAATTCTTTGAGTCTAATAATGGAGTAATCAAGGGTGGGTGGGGAACAGAAATAGTGTGTGTGAGGGGAAGATTAAGTGTGGGGAAATGAGCTATAGTATTAGTCTGGTAGTGGGCAGAGAGAGAAAAGAATCATAGAATCATAGAAACATGATGACAGAAAAAGACCACATGGCCTATCTAGTCTGTCCTTCCATAACAACAACAGTCCACTTTTTACCTTTAGAGATCCTCTGTGTTGGTCCCATGCTTTTTTGAATTCAGTTACTGTCCTCATCTCTACCACCTCCACTGGGAGACTATTCCATGGATCCACTACTCTTTCCGTAAAGAAATATTTCCGCATATCACTCCTGAATCTATCCCCCTTCACCCTCATCCCATGTCCCCTCGTAGCAGAACTTGCTTTCAATTGAAAGAGGCTCTCTCCCTGAACATTTATGCCACGGAGGTATTTAAACATCTCAGTCATATCACCTCTATCCCGCCTTTCCTCTAAGGTGTACATATTAAGATCCTTAAGTCTGTCCTCATATGCTTTATAATGAAGCCCACTAATCATTTTAGTAGCCACCCTCTGCACCGACTCCATCCTGTTCACATCCTTTTGAAGGTGCGGTCTCCAGAATTGCACACCATACTCCAAATGAGGTCGCACCAAAGACTTATACAGAGGCATTATCACCTCCTTTTTTCTGCTAGCCATTCCTCTCCGTATGCACCCAAGCATCCTTCTAGCTTTTGCCGTCGCCTTTCTACCTGTTTAGCTACTTTAAGATCATCAGACACAACCACGCCTAGGTCCCGCTCTTCTTTAGTGTACAAAAGTACTTCACCTCCTATACTGTATTGCTCCCTTGGATTGCTGCAGCCCAAATGCATGACCTTACATTTTTTAACATTAAATCCCAGCTGCCAAATTCTAGACCATTCTTCAAGCTTAGCTAGATCCCTCCTCATGTTATCTACACCTTCCTGGGTGTCTACTCTATTGCAGATTTTGGTATCATCCGCAAAGAGGCAAACCTTACCCGACAGCCCTTCCGCTATATCACTAACAAAGATGTTAAAAATAATCGGACCAAGGACAGATCCCTGGGGCACACCACTGATAACATCCTTCTCCTCAGAGTGAGCTCCATTTACTTGTACTCTTTGTCGCCTCCCACCCAACCAATTTCTAACCCAAGCAGTAACTTTAGGGTCCATCCCTAGGGTGCTCAGTTTGTTTATAAGTCGCCTGTGAGGAACAGTGTCAAAGGCTTTACTGAAATCTAAATACACCACATCTAGGGTTCTCCCTCGGTCCAACTCCCTGGTCACCCAGTCAAAGAAATCAATCAGATTTGTCTGACAAGACCTGCCTCTGGTGAATCCAAGCTGCCTCGGATCCTGTAATCCGCTGGACTCCAGAAACCTCACTATTTTCTCTTTCAGCAGCGTTTCCAATAATTTACTCACCACCGAAGTTATTGTGAATGAATAAATGTGAGAGCCCAGAGAAGACAGAGTAAGCCATTGTGTGAGTATGTGGCGGGAACAGAGAGGTTAAAGCACGAGTGTCTTCTGGGAGAGGAAGGGAAACAGTGAGAGGAGAGAGCAAGAGATCGAGTGGTTGTATTCACCTCCCATCTGCAGCTTAATCTTGTCAGGTTTTACCCTCCGCAAATCTCTAGGAAGTCTCTCTGTTACCCTACAGGGTCCCTCTGGAAAGGACACACATCTTCCTTTGCAGTGAGATTCTTGCATTCCCATTTCCAGCATCCTGCAGCAGTTCCTGGGACGTCACTTTCCCTCACGGGTTACCAGTAAATATGAAGGGACATGTGGAGCCCGATCCAGGAAGGGGCATGTCCAGGCTGTCCAGACATCCTGGAGTAGGACGGGGTCCTTTGTACCCTATTCTGCACTGCGGGAGCTAGACACCTCTGTGGTAGCAGGATTGGGCACCAGGATGACCTGGCATGCTCCTTCAGCAACCGTAGGAGACATCCAGGCGGCAGGATGGCCAGGCCCCCCTCCGTTCCCACAGGCCGGACACCTCCCTGACCAGGTTTCCCGCCGCCCAACCCTTGGTGGGGTCCACCAGGGCCAGGATCGGGCAATAGGGCTTCACCTTCAACTGCGTCATTGCTCCTGGGGACTGCTGTGTCGGTGAGAAGGGGCCCCCGTCCTGCTCTCCCCACATAGCGGCTCTGTGCATGTGGGGAGAAAGAAATGCGGAAATGGTGCAGGACGGCTTGAGGGGCTGCACATCGCGCCGGGACATACAGCCCTGCAAGTCGCTTTACATAATTGGGCCCATAGGGAGTAATTTTATAAACTCATTTTCACACATATGAGGCAAGAAACATACATAAACTAGTTTTTATAAAATTGTGCCAGCATAAAATACAAGCGATGGTTTGCACATGCACACTTTTCTATAGACATTGACCTAGGTGTGTGGTCTGGGTGGAACGTGGGTAGAGTACTGAAGTACACATGTACTTCAGCAATTCACTCTGGACATTTACACCTGTTCTCAAGCAGACGTAATGTCCACACCTGCAATGTAGTCATGATCTCTGCAGGATTGACAGTAGTGTTTTTTAAAGACAAATAGGCCCCTTCCAGCCCACTTAACCTAGGCACCTTGTTATAAAATTATCCTCATAGTTTAACAAGGGTTTTGATTTTTTGTAGCAAGAAATTCTATTCTCACCTGCAAGAGGAGAGCAAGAATGTGAGCATGTGGGGGGCAGAGCAAGGAGGGAACAAAAGAGTGAGTGAGTGCACGTGGGTGGGGGTTGCAGAGCGGAAAGAGAAACATATTTTGTATATGAGTGAGTGGAAGATGAAGAATGGGGGAGAAGGGAACAAGTGTGCATGTTGGGGTACAGAGAGGATAAAACAGAAGAGTGGGGAACTGAGGAGAGAGAGAAAGTGTGTGTGTGTATGTGAAAGAGAGAAGGGGGAAAAGGACAAAAGTAGAGAAATGGTGAAAGAAGAACAGATAGGAAGAATAGCAAAGGAGACAATAAGAGGATAAAAGAAAAAGGAGGAGAAATGATTAAAGTATCTGCTGCTGAAAAAAAGAGATTGAAAAAAAAGAGAATAAACTGAAATAGAAAGGAAAAAGGAAGAAAACCAGAAAGCGAGAGAGAGAGAGAGAGAGAGAGAGGCAGAAAACAAAATATGTAATAGCAACAACAGCAAATATGAGAAAAGGATGTTCAGCCATAAAATCAAGTCAAAGAAACCAATGGTTGAAAGCTATATCATCATTTGATAAAGAATATTAATTAAGTATTAAGTAGTTCACTGGGCGAGGGGACAGTAAAAGATGAGAATAAGTCTGCACAGTTGACCCCACTCTTCTGCTTCAACTTCATTAAACAAGTGCGTCATCAGTTGCCTATGCACACATAGGAAGCCCAGCTCACACTGACACCCACCGCCTCACGCCAGGAGCAACTATAATGTGCGTGCCCGTGCGCACACACTTATATATACCTCGTGTATATATATATATATATGTGTGTGTGTGTGTGAAAGTGGGGGAAGGGGTGGGGGAGAGAGAGTTTCTAAGTGTTCCCCTGTTAATGAATGTGAATCTGAGATGGGGTCAGAGGAAAGTTTGAACTCCCTTCCTACCTCTTCCCCCAAACTAAGCAAACTGTGCCTGTGTATCTTACTCCTGTTGTACCCCGCTGCTTGTCCCATTGAAAAACACTGCAATGTTTCCACCAATAAATCTAGGGCACTGAAGCAAAGCTTTGATAAATCCTAACTAGTAAGGCAGCCCTGGCTCTATAAAGCAATGGGCTGCATAGCATGCTAGAAGCTCAAAGGCTGGAGGTGAGGGCAGCCCAGGTTAGCTGGTGGGGATGAGGGGAGCAAGGCGAACAGGAGCAAAGGGAAGGGCAAGTGGGCAAATGGGCCATCACAGGGACAAGTAAAAGAGCTGGGCATGAGGGCAGGCATTTAAAGGGAGCCAGGGGAGAGAGGAGGCATTTAGAGCAGGTTGGCAGGAAGCAATCATCCCAAGCCAGCATGTACTCACTCCAGTGTGCAACAGCTTCCAGAAAGAGAGCAGTTCCTCGGCCTGATGAGCTGAATGAGGCTGGCAAGTCGACCAAAGCTAACTAGCAGCCTGTGGGGTGCAGTGGTGGCCTGATCGGGAAGTGAAGCAGCAGCAGAGCTCAATGATGGCCTGAGGGGAGGCTGACAGCCCAATCCAGAGGAGAAGAAGTGGTGAAGCTTAGCAGAGGCCTATCAGGTGCATCGGTGGCACAATCAGGAGGAAGCCCGATCCGGAGGAGGTGCAGTGGCAAACACATGGCGGCATTACAATCCAGAGGAAGCTGATCTGGAAGAGGAGCAGCGGTGACTACTTAGTGGCAGCCTGACCATCGGGAAGCACAAGGCAGCATCGGGACGACAATCAGGAGCAATGCTGCATCGCCTTCAGCAGCAGTGTTCTCATATTCAACTGGGCCCTGGTGTCGCCTGCTTCTGACCGTGTGGATGATGCCATCAAGCTCCTGGCTTAAAGGGGTAGCACTAGTCAACAGAATACCCCCCTCTCCCCAATAAGATGCTGAACTGATGGGAAACGGGGCTAGGACAACTAGTGAGCACCAGAAGCCAGAAGGGGGACCACAAAGAAAACAAATATGGAAAAGGATGCCTCTGGCCAGTGTAAGCAAGAGGAAGGAGGAGGGGACATAAGGACTGTAACAAGAGGTCATATGGGGGAGATGAGAAGAAACAGCAGAGCAAGAAGAGGAAACTGAAAGACATTGGAGCTGTTACACTAGCGACGGAGCTGGGCTTCCTACCTGGTAGGATAAAGGAGATAGATCATTGGGAATAAGACTGCTATAAGCTGTATGTGAGGGGAAGCAGGAATAGCCTCCAATAATCCAACACTGCTGTCGTTGCAGGCTCAGTCTGGAGGGAGATTTGGATAATCAGGCATTCGTTTATGAGTAATGGACAAGTAAGAGTGGGGAAAAGGTACTATGGCAGGCAACTGGGATTTTCCACACAGTAAGTCAAAATACTATGGCTGGGCAAGCAGGGGATGCACTGGGATTAGTTCGTGCCAATGCTGACAAATTGGGCCAGATACGGGCTGAGGCTGGGCCATGTTTTGTTGCCATGATGAACATTGGCCTCATAATATGAATTAAATGGGACCTGGCCTGGTTGAAGTCCATATGGCTGGTGATTGGCATCACCTGGTCCTGGATCATCCCATGGTAGAAATGGCAAGATGCAAGGCACCCTAGCGACATCGGGAAGAGCAGGAAGATGCTTAATAAGGACAGAGAGGACTTTGTCCAGGGCTTGAGGGGATGGGTGGTACACCATGGGGAAGAGTACTGAGGGGATCACACCCTGTTCAAAGAGAAGGGGGTGCGCCTGACAGACATTGGGTCTGGATTTACTGAACACTGCATTTAAAAAGCCATCGGTTTGGTTATATAGGGTGGGGGGTCAGGGGCATCAGGAATCCCCTCCTGGTGGTGGCCCATCACTGATAGGCTAGGAGGTACACTTGAGTAAAGAGGGAGCCCAGGGGCATTATGGGAGGATGCCTGGGTCCAAAACGATGGGGGCCCAGGTACAGCCAAGGGGATGTCTAGATCTAAATAGAGAGGGTGGAGATCCAGGGGCATAGGGGGCACATAGACCAAGGGTGGTGAGCCATATATCAGCATGAGGTGCTTGGGCTGCAGGCATGCTAGGGGGGCCCAGGTAACAAAGGCAGGTGCCTGGGCTCATTTACAGGTAGAAGGACAAGACAGGGAAGGGCTGACTACATGAAGCAGCAGTCAGGCTGAACAACCACCCCTCTTTGCCACAGAGTGGGCCAAGAGGAGGGAGGGCCTTGCTTTATAAATACATAGGCAGGGAAGAACAGCAAGTATCCCCTGAGTGAGGGAGTGGTGAGGGCTTTGACAGTTTTTGTTCCACAAGGGGAGGGTAACATTTGTATGTTAAGCATTTGCTGTTAATTTTGCAAAGTTAAATTGTCAATAAAGTTGTATTGAACAATTAATGTGTGGTGTGCCTCAAAAGGGGTGAGTGAGCTGGAAGCTGAAGGTGTGACATAGTGGCGTTGTGTGTCACATGCGTAAACTAAACAAATATTTCAGAGACTTCGAAGAGATTTCTCACTTCATCTTATGCTTCTACTTGTCATTTTGCTTTCTGGCATCCTTGGGAATTCATACGAGAATAAGCAAGCTGTCCAAAAGAAAGCAAATCTAAAACATGCATAACTGACAGAAGATTATAAAATAAGAATACATATGCATCTGTTACAAAGTGGCTTTATGGCATGCCGACTGTACTAGGAGTTACTGCACACTACCTCAGGAAGCCTTTCTTCAAAGCCATGGGAATCCTCTATTCATTTGAACAGATACTGATATATAAAGATATAGTTAAACGAATGAGGTTTCAAAAATCCCTATGAGATCATATTTAAGGACTTAGATATTTATAATATAAAATATTGTGGGAGGAGTGGCCTAATGGTTAGGACAAGGTACTTCAGGCCAGAGGGCCAGGGGTTCAAGTCCCACCTGGGGGCAGCAATCTCAGGCCGGAGGGACTGGGATTTCTAGTGCTATAGGCACTCCTTGTGGTCTTCGGCAAGCCACTTAACCCTCCATTGCCCATGTTCCCTGTAAGTATTAGCGTATGTGTGTCATATCCCCTCGTGTTAAACATATCTCCCAATTGACCGCTTTGACCTGGTGAAAAGCGGGATATAAATACAGCTAAATAAATAAATAAAAAAGTGGAGATAGTTGGGGAATATGATAGGGACATTTAAATAACTCAAAAATATAAACAGCACTGAGCCTTATGACATCATAAGAACATAAGAATTGCCATATTGGGCCAGACTAAAGGTCAATCAAGCCCATTATCCTTTTTCCAACAATGTCCAATCCAGGTCACAAATAGGCATATCCCAAAAGTAGAAGCATCAGGAAGAGAGAAAACCCCCCAAAAGCCCTAGGCACAAAAGCCACAGGAGGGAAACACGCTGCCTGCATCAGGGGTCAAACTCAGACTATAATCATATAACAAATATAAAAAATCATACAGAAAGTTTAAATGATAAATACATAGGTCAAAAATAATATATAATACAATATATAAATAGATGAATTAAAAAGAAGCATATATACCAGGAAGCAGAATGTTGAAACAAATACACAAAAAAAAAGATAAAAACAAAGGGCCTCCGTTGCAAGCAAGGCAAATCTGTGACCCTAAATACAAATTCTCTACCTGAGAGTTCTTAAAGAGGGTATTGTTATTTTAATAGATAACTCTTTCTGTTGCTCTGTCAACTGATTTGTTTTTGTAGCTGTATTGCAGAAGGGGAGTTTTTCTGCTGCTATGTTTTTTCTCTCTTCTAACCTTCAGGTTCAAAGAGGAAGGCAAGCTCTTTGAAACCATTGCACTCCTCAGGAGTGAAGGGTAATGGTAGTTGGTGGCTCTCCTCTGAGGGGTACTGAGGCATCCATATGCCGACCAGCCTTGATGTTCTGGGATGTGTGCTGTCTACCAGGAGCAGAGATAGTGTCCACTTCTCCAGTAAGGATTGAAGTGTCTTCCACCATTGACTGGCTAACCTACTAAAAAACCTAGATTTGTTGGGGACAGGTGAAGAAAGCCCCCAGGTAAACGAAAGCTCTCAGGTATGTAAAACATTAAGTACCTCTAACATGGTAAAAAGGGCAATATCTGGAAAGCAGATTGTATGAATGCCTGTAGTATGGGAAATAAGATTCTGGATGTTGAAGCTTTAATGGAAGAGGCCGATGGAAGTGGTGGGGCAAATACAGTGACAGAATTCAAAATGGCATGGGACAGACACAGTGGATCCCTTTACAGCAACAGGATAAAATCAAAATAAACTTAACAATCTAGTTTCTCAACAAATAGGGGTGTCCTACACGAAGTGGTGGGTTCACCCCTAAACAAAGATATGGGGAGGGGTGGCCTGCACAGAGCGGCAGGTGCACCTACTCTTGCCATCTTACTGGGCAGACTAGATGGACCATACTGGTCTTTATCGTCCATCATGTACTATGTTCCTATGTTATTTGGATTTAGTGGTGGTTATGAAGTGGAGGAGTAGTCTAGTGGTTAGAGCACTGGCTTGGTAACCAAAAGACCAGGGTTTGATTCCCAATAGTACTCCTTGTGACCTTAGGCAAGTCACTTAACCCTCCATTGTCTTGGAAAAAAGGCCTGACAATCTGCTTCTAGTCACATTGCCAAGAAAACCCAAGAGCTGCTGGGCTGCCAGACGTCTGGGACATAATTATACCAGGCTATAATTTATTCAGGGAGGAGAAGTGGCACTATTTGTGAAAAATAATATTAAAACTACAGGGCTTATGAGGAAAGGAGGAGGCACTGTGGATTAAACTGGAAAGAGGATATGGAGCATCCATTTGCATTGGTTTTGTATAACACTTACCGTATTTTTCGGACCATAAGACGCACTTTTTCTTCACCAAAAAGTGGGAGGAAAAGTGCCTGCGTCTTATGGTGCGAATAGAAGACGTTTTCGCTTTAAAGAGCAAGTTTGTCCCTCACGCTGAAACTAGGTTCGTAAACCAGACATTGCCAAATACATCCCCCACACTGGGCCAAGGACAGCTCTTGCTACAAAGCGCAAACAAACGTAGCACAGAAGATACAAGTAAACCTACTGCCTAACTTCCGAAGGGGGGAAAATGCCTACATGGCCATTCAGTTTCATTTTACTTCTAAATTTCGATCTCTTCTTAGCCTTTCAGATTAGGTCCAACCTCCCTCTAGCCCACACAGTTTATAAGGAAGTAGAAAACTAGCAAGGCGCAGTCCTCCTGCACAGAAATACAGGAAATGTACGTGACAGAGAAATCGGGGGACTCACGAGCAGCAGAGAGCACGAGGACAGAGTTCAATGCCCGGCAGCGATTCTTTCCCCACTGCACGCCAGAGAAAGGATGTGCAACGCGAGATGTGTAAAGGATGTGCAACGCGAGAGCCACTTCCTACCCCATGACCCCCGACACTGTCCAAAAACCATAGAGTTGTCCCAGCTCGAGAGCCACTTTACCATCCAGTGGCAGCTGCAAATAGTGCAAGAGGCTTACGGAGCTCCCGTCTTCTCAGATATTACTGGCTGCTGGAAGGGAACACTATAGTCAGCAGGACGGTAGATCAGGAGGGGAGAGTTTGGTTTATGTAAACTTCTTCTTAAAATAGTGGGATTAGTCAAATTGGTGATATAATCTCACATGATTTATGGCAATTTCAGATGGGAACAACTTTTAAAAAGAAACTGTTTGGGTGCTGAGTGTAGAACGAATTTTGGTTCAAAATATTTTTTTTCCTATTTTTCTACCCCAAAAAACCAGGTGCGTCTTATGGTCCGGTGCGTCTTATGGTCCGAAAAATACGGTAATCCTGTGTTAATATATGAGGGGTGTCCGATATTAAAGGTACCGGCCAAAATTACACTAACATTTGTATTTAAAGAAATTATTCAATACATTCCACCAAAAACTACATACTTTTGTTTACTTCTCCACATAATCATCGTAAACATTGAGACATTTATCCCAGCGTGACACTAGTTTGAACATCCCTTCACGGTACAGTTGTGTGTCAAGTTGCTTGAAGTAGTCCATAACGGTGTCTTGCAAGTCTTCTGATCTTGCAGAAGTTGAGATCACATATGATTTCATGAACAGAACTCTTAGGAATGCCAGTCATTTCAGCAATTTCACGAACTTTAATGTGACGAGCCTCCCTAATCAGACGTTTGACAATTGCGCAGTTGTCATCCATGTGTGAGGTCCTTGGTCTGCCTCTTTTCTTTTCCGGATCATCATTCAACTCTGTTCAGCCATCTTTAAACTTGTTACACCAGACGCTGACTTCTTTTAGGCTTAAAACATTTGGGCCATACACGCCCTCTAATCTGCGATGAATTTCACTCTGATTAACTCCTTCGGCTTGCAAAAATCTTATAACTCCACGCACCTCAAACTTCGAATACTCTACGATTACACACGCCATGTTTGTTTGCTTCCTGAAAACTAATCGTAATTTGAGTGTTTAAATAAACAACACTACAGACTCTTCTACTACAAGTACAAGTAGTCCTGCATATGACGGCACTATTGCGTATGCGGAGCCGGTATGATTGCCACCTGTACCTTTACTATCAGACACCCCTCGTAAATAAGCTCCAGCAATGAAAATATGTTTCTAGTTATAGTTCCTGTAATGTAAATATGTTCATAGTTACACCAACTTGTTGCAAACTGTTATATGTAACCTGTTCAATATCATTTAGTTATCATGTTATATGGAAACCATGTAATCTAGTTATTATGTTATATGTAAACCTTGCTCAAATGTTATTTGTAAAACACATTCATATGTTTCTTGTAAACCGCACTGATCTGTAATAGCACGGTATATAAAAACAAATAAATAAATAAAATATACTTGTAGATCTCCTTGAAAGGTAGAAGTGGACAGAGATTTAATTGAAAGCATTTGTAGCATTGCTATGAAAGGAGTTGCGCTGCTGATAGGTGATTTCATTATGCCAAATATTGATTGGGACATCCCTGCTGCAGTGTCATCTAGAAGTAAGGAGATCTTGGATTCTTTACAGGAAGAACTATTCTAGCATCTGGTAACATAACTCACATACTGAACCTGCTGCTTACGAATGTTTATGATGTTATAATGGGTGATCATCTCATATCCAGTGATCATTGGATGATATGGCCCACTATTAGGACATGCGCTGAAATAGTCTATTCAAAAGTAAAGGTCCTAGACTATAGGAAAGCACATTTTGGCTAGATAAGACAATACCTCAAGGAGTCGTTAGTGGAGATGTAGAAAAGCAGTGGGCGAAACTGAAAGGGGATATTTAAAGGAAAAAACCCTTTTTATTAGGAAAGTGAGTAAATGTAAAAGGAAAAGGAGACCACTATGGTTCTCAAAAGAAGTAGATAAAAAAGTGAGGAAAAAGAGGGTGGCCTTCATAAAATACAAGAGATCATAGAAAAAGGAAGAAGCATTAATAGTCAGAAAAGCTAAGAGAAGCTTGGAAAATAGTCAGGAAAGCAAGGATAAAAATTGAAGAAAAAATTGCCAGTGCAGTAAAATGGGGGGACAAAATATTTTTCAAATATGTTAGTGAGAATAAGAAGTACAAATATGGTACTGTCAGACTGAAGGGTGAAGGGAAGGAATATATAATAGCTGATGTGGAAAAAGCGGAATTTGCTTAACAAATATTTCTGTTCTGTGTTCACAGATGAAAAGCCAGGAGCAGAACTTCTAAAAACACCAAGAAATAGGAACAGAGGTGAGGCAGATTTTGAATGCTTTTCAGAAGACTGTGTTTGTGAGGAGCTAGCTAAACTAAAAGTAGAGTGATGGGACAAGATGGGATACATCCAAGAGTATTGAAGGAACTTAGGGGATTTCTAGCAACTCCAATGTCTGACCTTTTCAATGCTTTTTTAGAATTTGGTGTGGCCCCAGAGGACTGAAGAAGGGTGTATGTGGTCCCTTTACACAATCGCGGAAGTAAGGATGAGATTAGGAACTCCAGGCCAGTTAGTCTGACCTCTATGATGAGCAAACTAATGGAAACGCCACTAAAACTGAGGATAGTGAGGTTTCTGGAATACAATGGATTACAGTATCCGAGGCAGCATAGGTTTATGAGAGGCAGGTCTTGCCAGACAAATCTTATTAAATTCTTTGACTGGGTGAACTGAGAGTTGGATTGAGGGAGAGCTCTAAATGTGGTGTACTTAGATTTCAGTATGGCCTTTGACACTATGGGCCTGATTCTGTCCAATGAATAGCAGGGATGGATGTGCCAATGGAATGTCCATCCCCGCTATTTGTGCCCTCCCCGCCGGCATCTAACTGCCCTGCCGGTTGTACGGGGAAGTTAGATGGGGGCGGGGAAGGGGCAGATCAGGGATGGAGTAAGAGCACGCGGTGAGCGGTCATCGGCCCTGGACATATAGGGCCAATTCTAATGTCGGCCCTGTATGTCCAGGGCCGGCGACTTATGCAGGGAAGTTACTCCACCTCCGAGACAGAATAACTTCCCTGGACGTTTTTTTTCGGCGGGCTCGGAGTTCGGATGGGGCAGGGGTGGCCCGAGGACATTCCCCACAGACCGACCGTGGCCTTAGGAGGCTGGATCGGGGGTCGGGCTGCAGGGAAAGCCTTTGTTAAGCCAGTGGCCGGGATTGTGGCTTTACAATGGAGCTGCGGTGCCATGGCGCTGTGGCTCCATTGTAAAGCCCTGACTGAGTTGGTCAGGCCTTTCCTGTATGTGCAGGCCAGGCTGAATCGCAGTCCTGGCCTGCATGTTGTCACAAGGTAAACCCAGGGGACCCAGAAGAAATGGAGATTAGCGGAGAAAATCAGGCAGAACCTGATGAGGTAAACAAAAACATGTCAAATAGTTGCTATGAGCGACCACAACACACGTGGGAAAAGGGTAAAAAGACACACCCAGCCAGCATGAGAATGGAGGTTGATTTACCTGATAGGGATCAGCTGAGAAGGGGTGGAACCCGGGGACAGATACATAAGGCACACTCACAAGCAGTGAGGGAGAGTGAGCACGGACAGAGGTGGAAGCAACAACCTCAGTCGTGGGAACGGAGGGAAAGAGAAAGAAACACTATAAGCCAATCTCATCTCCAGGACCAAAGTTGGTGGAAGGAAGGAAATGAGAGAGAGTGTCAGCAACATATACCAGAGGACAGCTTGAATGAGTCTCAGGACTATGTGAGTACGTGTGGAGATCAGCTGTTGAGCACAGAGTGTGTGTGTGAAAGCCAGAAGAGAAGAGGGAGGAATCCTGTTGCAGGAAGCAAGGCATTCAAAGTGGAACAGGACTGTTTTACACCCGAATGGGCTAAGTCCAGGATTAATAGAAGAAGCCAGCCTAGAGCAGAGATAAAGGGAAAAGGAAACAACTTCTTTCCTTGTACGGGCAGTTACAAGAGAAAGGAAGGTCTCTTACCTTATAATTCTGCTAGCAACTTTAAATGCTCAGACTTCTCTCGAGTGCCGTTGTCAGCACTGAAAACTCCCACAGCTGTATCAGAGGAATTAGCCTTTAACCCATTCAAGGCAGGACACAAGCTGTTTGATTCTAATACCAGTGTTTATGGGCAGTTACCTCATAGCTTTACACAGGGGGAGTGCTCTTACAAGCCATTATCCAGAGTATACGGTAATACCCAGCAGTGTTTTAGCCTAAAGCCAGGAAGCAGTCACGTAGCTGACGTGATTAACCAGAGTGAGCTCGGCAGGACAGCTGCTACAGAAAACGTAGGTACAAATGGTTATCCTTTAATGCCATATGATATTTCTAATGTACCAGATAACACTGAACCCATGGAATGCTCGTTAGTGACAACTGAAGAGGAAGAGTTTTCACTGAGATAAGAAAATACATGTACAAGGAAGGTTTAAACAGCAACTCAGTAACTGGCAGAAGTTGCTTGGTTTAAACTGAATCCTGATTGATTTATATCAGCCAAAAGAAAAGGATTAAGTGCTCATGAAGAGAACTGTTTTCTTTTGTTAAAAAGTTAAAGCTGAGGAAAGCATTTTTGTTCAATGTTTGCTTCTGTTATTTGCCAGAGTGGCTTTTGATTATTTTGTGCTTCAAGAAAAAAGAATACCTCATTGGACGGGGAATAAAGCCCTTGATTTAAAGTGTGAACTGTGTGTTTGAGTGATTACAAGAAGACGGTACAACTACTACCCACAGAGGGCCAGGCAGGGCTATCTATAGCATATAGAAAGCCAAGAAAAGGTATTAAGCTGTAATACCAGTCTCCACCGGAGGGGCCCGATGAGGGTGTGACATAAAAATGGCGTAGGAGTGAGGATATTTTTTTTGGGGGGCAAAATATTTTTGGAACAGAAGAAACAAAAAGACATTGCCTAAAGGAAGGAGAATATTGGCATCACAAGACAAGTGCAGTGGAATATTCGCTGGCAGGTCGGCCAGAGGACTGGAAAAGACCCTTTGCTCACATGCTTGAGTCTGCCAGGAGACTAAGGTAATAGTAGCCTGTGTAGACTGGGATAGGATATCCTGTGAGGAAAGAGGGGGCGCTCTAGTTTAGAGTAAAGTCCTGTATAAAAGATACCGCACTTGGTGGGCCTTTCTCTTTTCTTTTTCTTACAGGAACAGCGTCTGGAGAAGATGGAACCACAGGACGTGATGTCGTGGATAGCTGAACAGTGGGACAAGCAAGCCCGAATGGTGCAGCATTTACAGGAGCAATACATAGCTTCTGCGAAGGAGCAGCAAAGGCCGCTATTAGAAGCTGTGGACGCTCTGCTGAAAAAAAGTGGTGAAGGAGTAGCACGTACTACATCAATACCGCAAGTAGAGATGAACACTAACTTTGCTTTGTCTTTGGGACAGTTAAAACCGGAGGACAATCCGGATGATTTTATAGAAGCTTTTGAGAGGATTGCTAGTAATCTCCAGTGGCCATCTGAGCAATGGGCAATGCGGTTTGCAATGACCCTAAGCGGTGAAGCTTTGTCTGCATTTAAAGCTATGCCGGCCAGCCTGGCTAATAATTATGTAGAAATTAAAAGGGCTGTAAAAGACAGACTAGGCTTTTCACCTAGGCATTATAGGCGATTGTTTAGAGAGGCACACATGCACATAACTGAAACCCCGAAAGCATTGTATCAAAGGCTTAGGAATCTTGCCTATAAATGGTTAGATCCAGAGGGAAAACCAGTAGAATCAATTCTAGACGAAATTATTCTAGAACAGTTCTTGTTGGCAGTAACCCCAGAGATGAAAACGTTTCTTACGTTACAGAATTGCTCCAATATGGAGGAAGCAACTAGGATGGCTGAAGTATTCAGGGAAGCTAAGAGAACTGATACATCCAGGGGAAACCTTTTAAAAGTAGCAGGTATGGATGAGTCAGATGAATGGAAGAGGTATGAAAGAATTAAGGCACCTAGTGGTAATATGGCCAAAGAGGTTTTCTCCACAAACATTAAGAAATGTTACAAATGTGGAAATCCTGGACACATTCGGAGGGAATGTAAAGTTAGGATGGTCTTTGTAACAGGGGTGGAAAAACAAACACCAGAGGGTATTTTTCTACAAGTTCAAATAGAGGGGATAAATACTATGGCTTTTCTTGATTCAGGGGCTGAACAAAGTGTGGTTTCACGGAAACTTTGGGAAACCATAAAACAGTCTAACCCTGATATATTGAATCAGGAAAAAGAACAGGTACAGGTACAATGTATACACGGGACACAGTTTCCATATCCCCTATATCAGGTGCATGTCAAAGGAATGGGCATCGAGAAAAAATTACAGGTAGCAGTAGTCTCTGAACTACCGCAGAATTTAATTATAGGACGTGATTGGCCGTTTTTCCAAAAGGGGTTAAAACAAGGGATGGCTTTGAAGATGGGTTTAGTCTCTACCCGATCTCAAACTAGTAAAGTAGAAACTAGGGAGTCCCCGGTAGGGAAAAAAACTGAACCGGAAGAGAAGGTTGATGTGGAAGTTCCCGGAGAAGAAGGGACAGATACACTTCCTCATCACGATGACTTGGTCCAGAGTCCGAGTGAGGGCGGGAAAAAGGCTAAGGCCAAAAAGCGCCATGAAAGGAGTCAAAGAACTCAGGGAAGAAGGGAATTGGAAACGGGGGAGGGATTACCGTGGGTGCCTGCCGCACTGGTACAAAAATTCCCATCCTTCCCAAAAGAACAAAGAGAGGATTTGGCACTCAAAAGAGCTTTTGAGTGGGCCCAAAAAGAAAGGACAGTGTTACCCCGGTTATTTCTAGATGGGGAAATCTTGTATAGAGAGAGTCTCGATCCATATACAGATGCGATACGTAAACAGCTGGTGGTACCTGTAAATTTCAAGTCGGTAGTGTTGCGTTTAGCGCATGACCACCCAGTAGGTAGCCACAAAGGCGTTCAAGGAACGCTTGACCAAATTTTGGCACGTTTCTATTGGCCAGGGGTATACCAAGAAACAAAACGGTATTGTGATTCGTGCCCTACCTGCCAAAGGGTTTCTGTAGTAAGACCCAAGGCCGTACCCTTGATACCGTTGCCGACCATCACGGCACCGATACGCCGAATGGGAGTAGACATTGTGGGCCCATTAATAAGAACACCCCGAGGTTATCAATACCTCCTAGTCATTGTGGACTATGCAACACGGTTCCCGTGGGCCATTCCACTCAGGAACATTTCGGCCAAAATAATATCACAAGAACTGATAAAATTGTTTTGTGAGGTGGGATTTCCTCAGGAAATACTTACAGATCAGGGCAGTAATTTTGTTTCCAAATACCTTGCCAAGGTCTGGGAGGCGTTCGGAATACGCCATATAAAAACAGCGGCGTATCACCCTCAGACCAATGGGTTAGTGGAGAGGACTAACCAGTCAATTAAACACCTACTGAGAAGAGGATTAAGGAGGGGGGAGATGGCGGAATGGGATACGCTCCTTCCGTTTGTATTATACGCTTGTCGGGAACGGGTCCAAACCTCCTTGGGAGTGTCACCGTTTGAGCTTTTATTTGGGAGGACACCTAGGGGGATACTAGACATTCTGCGTGAAGAATGGGTAGAACCCAAGATACCTGAAATCGGCATCCCGCAGTTCTTAAAAGAACTAAGGACTCGCCTGGAAAAGACTTCCCAAGCCTCAAGGGAGAATTTGAATCAGAGTAAGAAAAGACAAAAATTTTACTATGATAAAGGTACGAAGGCTAGAGAACTGGCAGCAGGGGATAAGGTTTTAATTCAAGTGGCAGACCCTGGTCCCAAGTTTGAGACTCACTGGAAGGGGCCTGGCACAGTGATAAAAAAGGTAGGATTTGTATCCTATCTCATTGAAAACGATAAAGGTCGTAGACAGGTATACCATATAAATGTATTGAAACCCTGGAGAGAAAGGTCAGCCACAGCATATTTTGCCTTTTGTGAACAGCAATGTAGAATTAGGAATGGAATTACATGCTGGCCACCTAAAAAGGCGGCAGCAAGTAATGTTTTAAGGGGGGGAATGTGTCACAAGGTAAACCCAGGGGACCCAGAAGAAATGGAGATTAGCGGAGAAAATCAGGCAGAACCTGATGAGGTAAACAAAAACATGTCAAATAGTTGCTATGAGCGACCACAACACACGTGGGAAAAGGGTAAAAAGACACACCCAGCCAGCATGAGAATGGAGGTTGATTTACCTGATAGGGATCAGCTGAGAAGGGGTGGAACCCGGGGACAGATACATAAGGCACACTCACAAGCAGTGAGGGAGAGTGAGCACGGACAGAGGTGGAAGCAACAACCTCAGTCGTGGGAACGGAGGGAAAGAGAAAGAAACACTATAAGCCAATCTCATCTCCAGGACCAAAGTTGGTGGAAGGAAGGAAATGAGAGAGAGTGTCAGCAACATATACCAGAGGACAGCTTGAATGAGTCTCAGGACTATGTGAGTACGTGTGGAGATCAGCTGTTGAGCACAGAGTGTGTGTGTGAAAGCCAGAAGAGAAGAGGGAGGAATCCTGTTGCAGGAAGCAAGGCATTCAAAGTGGAACAGGACTGTTTTACACCCGAATGGGCTAAGTCCAGGATTAATAGAAGAAGCCAGCCTAGAGCAGAGATAAAGGGAAAAGGAAACAACTTCTTTCCTTGTACGGGCAGTTACAAGAGAAAGGAAGGTCTCTTACCTTATAATTCTGCTAGCAACTTTAAATGCTCAGACTTCTCTCGAGTGCCGTTGTCAGCACTGAAAACTCCCACAGCTGTATCAGAGGAATTAGCCTTTAACCCATTCAAGGCAGGACACAAGCTGTTTGATTCTAATACCAGTGTTTATGGGCAGTTACCTCATAGCTTTACACAGGGGGAGTGCTCTTACAAGCCATTATCCAGAGTATACGGTAATACCCAGCAGTGTTTTAGCCTAAAGCCAGGAAGCAGTCACGTAGCTGACGTGATTAACCAGAGTGAGCTCGGCAGGACAGCTGCTACAGAAAACGTAGGTACAAATGGTTATCCTTTAATGCCATATGATATTTCTAATGTACCAGATAACACTGAACCCATGGAATGCTCGTTAGTGACAACTGAAGAGGAAGAGTTTTCACTGAGATAAGAAAATACATGTACAAGGAAGGTTTAAACAGCAACTCAGTAACTGGCAGAAGTTGCTTGGTTTAAACTGAATCCTGATTGATTTATATCAGCCAAAAGAAAAGGATTAAGTGCTCATGAAGAGAACTGTTTTCTTTTGTTAAAAAGTTAAAGCTGAGGAAAGCATTTTTGTTCAATGTTTGCTTCTGTTATTTGCCAGAGTGGCTTTTGATTATTTTGTGCTTCAAGAAAAAAGAATACCTCATTGGACGGGGAATAAAGCCCTTGATTTAAAGTGTGAACTGTGTGTTTGAGTGATTACAAGAAGACGGTACAACTACTACCCACAGAGGGCCAGGCAGGGCTATCTATAGCATATAGAAAGCCAAGAAAAGGTATTAAGCTGTAATACCAGTCTCCACCGGAGGGGCCCGATGAGGGTGTGACAATGTACAGGGCTGTTCGTGATTCTGGTACCGCAAAGCTAGACGTGCCCATCAGGATCAGAATCGCGACCCCCCTCTGTATGTCCAGTTCAAACCAGATGTACAGAGGGGCTGTACGTCTGGGATGGAATGAGCCTGTGTTCCCCACAGGTGACTTATAAATAAATTGAGTGTCCTAGGGATGGACCTTAAAGTGACTGACTGGGTTAGAATTTGGTTGAATGGGAAGTGACAAAGGGTGTAAGTAAATGGAGCTCATTCTGAGGATAAGAATGTTACTGGTGGTATGCAGCACAGGTCTGCCCATGGTCTGATTCTTTTTAACATTTTTGTAAGTGATATTGCGATAAGGCTATTGAGTAAGGCTTGCCTCTTTGCGAATGATACACCCAGGAAGGAGTAGATAACATGAGGAGGGATCTAGCGAAGCTTTAAGAATGGTCAAGAATTTGTCAGCTGAAATTTAATGCTAAAAGATGCAAGGCATTTTGGCTGCAAAAACCACACCTACAAAAGGATATGAACAGGATGGAGTCGGTGCAGAGGATGGCTAGCAAAATGTTTAGTGGGCTTCATCATAAGGCATATGGGGATAGACTTAAAGGTCTCAATATGTATACTTTGAAGAAAGACAGGAGAGGTGAGATATGATAGAGACATTTAAATACCTCCATGGCATAAATGCATAGGAGGGAGCCTCTTAATTTAAAGAAAACTCTGCAAAAAGGGAGCATAGGATGAAAGTGAGAGAGACAGACTCAGGAGTAATTTGTGGAAATATTTCTTCATGGAAAGAGTTTTAGATGTATGAATAATCTCCCAGTGAAGGTAGTAGAGACAAAGGGCCTGTTTTTCAGTTAGGCAGGCTATGCACCGTGTCAGCGCATAGCCTGCCCGCCGACCCCCTTAACCTGGATTTTCACTTCCGTGGTGACAGAAGTGAAAATCTGGGTTTGGCTGGATGAGCCGGCAGCCGCAGAGGCTAAATGGATAGCAGCGATTTTTGATGCTACCCACTTAGTCCCTGCGCCTGAAAGATAGGTGAGGAAAAACATTTAAGGCGCAGAGGGCTAAGCGGGTAGCATTGAAAATTGCTGCTACCTATTTAGCCCTTTCCTCCACACCCACACGCCCCAGAACGGCCCAACACCCCCGATGCTAACCGCACAGCATCTGGGTGCATTAGGGACTTATCCGGGATTTTCCAAAGGCACTACCTGTTAAGGCATTTACACGGGTAACTAGGGCAGTTTCCCATGTAAATGCCTTTGAAAATGCAGCCCAAAGTGTGTATCTAAATTGAAGAAAGCATGGGAGAAGCACAAATTTCTAAAGGAAAACAAGGGACTGTAGAGCTTAGTAGTTGGTATGGAACAGCAGAATGAATAGGTGGTATGATCTTTATCTGCCGTCACATTTCTATAAATAATAATACATATATAGATATCACCAAAAAACCCCACTAAACCATACAAACGAAATAAAAGTGAAAAAAGTATAGAAAAGAAAAAAAGTACTCACTCATGCAGTTAACAATTGCACTTACAAAGGCTAGCGGTGTAAAATACACATGTGTATACTTGCAAAATCAATTCATTTAAATGAACTCATACTAAAATCTAATAGTAAATACATATACATCTATATTTTAGAAAAGGTACAGAGAAGAGCCACCAAAATGGTAAAGGGGATGGAAGGATACTCCTATGAAGAAAGGCTAAAAAGGTTAGGGCTCTTTAACCTGGAAAAGAGACGGCTGAGGGGAGATATGATAGAAGTCTATAAATTAATGAACGGAGTGGAATGGGTAAACGTAGATCGATTGTTTTCCTTATCAGAATATAGAAAGACTAGGGGACATGCAATGAAGCTACAGGGTAAACTATTTAAGACTAATAAAACTAGGTTCTGCGACCTCTCTCCCTTTTTTGGGGACTGCCAATAGCATTGTATAATTTTTCTTGATACTATGTTTAACTAACCTTTTCTACAATGTCTCTTACTGTACAAGTATTATGCTTGATTCATTGTTAAAATGCATAAATATAAAATAAAATAAAAAGACTAATAAAAGAAAATATTTTTTCACTCAACGTGTAATCAAACTCTGGAATTTGTTACCGGAGGATGTAGTAAAGGCTGTTAGTGTAGCTGGGTTTAAAAAAAGATTTGGACAAGTTCCTGGAGGAAAGGTCCATAAACCATTATTAAGAAGGGACCCAGGATATCAATGCTTGACCCAGTACAAGCATTGTGGAACTTGTGTCTCTTGGGGAAACTGCTAGGTACATATGACCTAGATTGGCCATTGTTGGAAACAGAATACTGGGCTTGATGGACCTTGGTCTGACCCAGTATGGCATATCTTATGTTCTTATGTAACTGTTGTGGGTGTGGCATAATACAAGTGAATTAAAACTGTCAGAGAAAGGGCAAACAAAAAGGAATATATGGATAGTTGCTTTTATAAGCAAACTCGCTCAGTAACAAATGTTGTCTAGAGCTCTCCTCTAGCACACAATTTAACACTTTAATAGCTTAATTTTGTGGTACAGAGGTATATAACCATTTGACATCTAAAGTCACCATTATGTTCCAGAGACAGTTATATAAACAGATATCGGGCACAGTAATGGGGGCTTCTTTAGCCCCATAGGTAGTCAATTTGTTTATGGGCTGTTTTGAGTCAGAATGGATTGAATGCTCTCCATTCCGTCAATTCATCGTTTCATGGTATAGATTGATTGATGGTGTGTCCATGTTTTGTACTGAAGGGAGAAATTTGTTGAACACTTTTGGTGTTTGGTTAAATACTTGCAGTCAGAATAAACAATCTGAAATACAATATGATGTTAGTAAGGTATAAAGAGCGTTAGGTTTAATACCACAGTATTTTCAAAGGCAACATAAGAAAATGTGGTAGGGAGGTTCTGGAGGCAAAATTTAGGCTTTTAGGTAGGAAGTTGAAATCCAGAACTTCCAGGGTAGCATTCTCCGAAATGCTTCCTGTTCCACGCACAGGACCCAAAAGGCAGGCAGAGCTCCGGAGTCTCAATGCGTGGATGAGACAATGGTGCAGAGATGAGGGTTTTGGATTTGTTAGGAACTGGGGAACATTCTGGGGAAAGGAGGGGCTCTTCCAAAGGGATGGGCTTCACCTTAACAGGGATGGAACCAGGCTGCTGGCATTAACCTTTAAAAAGGAGATAGAGCAGCTTTTAAACTAGATATTAGGGGAAAGCTGACAGTCGCCCAAGAGCAGATGGTTCGGAAGAATGTATCCTTGAAGGATACTACCAAAAGCAGAGAGGTTCCACAAAAGAGTAAAGTAGCCCAAATGCCCTCAAGTATGGAGCAGACAGAACTTAAAGATCCCAATTTACCCATGTCTAACAATAGCCAAATTAACATGAATAAAATACATTCTCTAAAATGCTTGTATGCAAATGCTAGAAGTCTAAAGAATAAGATGGGAGAGTTAGAATATATAGCACTAAATGAAAGGTTAGATATGATTGGAATATCAGAGACATGGTGGAAGGAGGATAACCAGTGGGACACTGTGATACCTGGGTACAAACTATATCGTAATGATAGAGCTGATCAAATTGGTGGAGGGGTTGCGCTCTATGTTAGAGAGGGCATTGACTCAGAAAGGATTAAAGTTTTGCAGGAAACAAAATCT
This sequence comes from Ichthyophis bannanicus, assembly GCA_033557465.1. Lineage (NCBI taxonomy): Eukaryota > Metazoa > Chordata > Amphibia > Gymnophiona > Ichthyophiidae > Ichthyophis > Ichthyophis bannanicus. The sequence continues at coordinate 1,224,754,924 of CM066033.1, forward strand.
GCTGTAGAATCTATATGGATTGAAATTCCATATAAAAGGGGGAAGGCGATGGCAGTGGGGGTGTACTATCGAGCACCTGGCCAGAATGACCAAATGGATGATGAAATGCTCAAAGAAATCAAGGAAGCTAACAAAAGTTACAGCGCAGTAATAATAATGGGTGATTTCACTTACCCCGGTATCGACTGGGTCAGTGTCACGTCAGGACATGCTAGGGAGATAAAGTTCCTAGATGAAATAAATGACTGCTTCTTGGAGCAGCTGGTTCATGAACCGACCAGAGGGGAAGCCATATTAGACCTAGTCCTTAGTGGAACACCAGATCTAGTGCAAGAGATAAGGGTGTTGGGGCCACTTGGCAATAGTGATCATAACATGATCACCTTTGATTTAATTAGTGGAGGAGGGATAGTAAGGAAATCCACAGTACTACCTTTTAACTTTCGAAAGGGAGACTATGATAAAATGAGGAAAACAGTTAAGAAAAAACTAAAAGGAGCAGTTGCGAAGGTTAAAGACGTACATCAAGCTTGGGTGTTGTTGAAAAATACTATCTTGGAAGCCCAGACCAGCTATATTCCACGCTTTAAGAAAAGTGGAAGGAAGTCCAAAAAACTGCCAGCATGGTTTAAAGGTGAGGTCAGAGAGGCTGTTGTTGCCAAAAAAGCATCTTTCAGGAAATGGAAAAAAGAGCCAAACGATGAAACCTGGAAACAGCACAAGCACTGGCAAGTCAAATGCAAGGCATTGATAAGGCAGGCAAAGAGAAAATTTGAGAAGAAGCTTGCTGCGGAAGCAAAAACGCGAAATAAAGACCTTTTCAAGTACATTCGTAGCAAAAAACCTGTGAGAGAGTCAGTTGGTCCATTAGAAGATAAAGGGGATAAAGGAGCACTAAGAGGCGACAAGGCGATAGTGGAGAGACTGAATGAATTCTTTGCTTCGGTCTTTACTGAGGAAGATGTAGGGATGTTACCCATGACTGAAGTGGTATTTAAAGGTGCGGAAGAATTGAAGGAAATATCGATACATCGTGAAGATGTCTTACAACTATTAGATAAACTAAAGAGTAGGAAATCACCTGGGCCGGATGGTATACATCCAAGGGTGTTGAAAGAACTGAAATATGAGATTGCAGAACTGCTACCAGTAATCTGTGAACTATCATTAAAATCATCTCTAATACCTGAAGATTGGAGGATCGCCAATGTAACACCAATTTTTAAAAAGGGTTCCAGGGGTGATCCGGGAAACTACAGACCGGTGAGCCTGACGTCAGTACCGGGAAAAATGGTAGAAACCATCATAAAGAATAAAATTACTCAGCATGTAGATAGTCACAACCTAATGGGAGACAGCCAACATGGCTTTAGACAAGGAAGATCTTGTCTTACTAATATGTTATGTTTTTTTGAAGGAGTGAATAAACAGGTGGACAAAGGTGAGTCGGTTGATATTGTGTATCTGGACTTTCAGAAAGCCTGTGACAAGGTCCCTCATGAGAGACGTTTGGCAAAACTAAAGAGTCATGGGATAGGAGGCAGTGTACTATTGTGGATCAGGAACTGCTTAAAAGATAGAAAGCAGAGGGTAGGGCTAAATGGCCATTTTTCCCAATGGAGAAAGGTGAATAGTGGTGTACCCCAGGGATCTGTGCTGGGTCCGCTGCTTTTTGACATATTCATAAATGACCTGGAAAGTGGAATAACGAGTGAGGTTATCAAATTTGCAGATGACACAAAACTATTTAAAGTTGTTAAAACCCAAGATGATGGTGAAAAACTTGCAAGAGGATCTTGATAAATTGGAAGACTGGGCATCAAAATGGCAGATGAAATTTAATGTGGACAAGTGCAAAGTTATGCACCTAGGGAAGAACAACCCAAACTATGGTTACACGATGCAAGGTTCCACATTAGGAACCACCACCCAGGAAAAGATTTAGGCGTCATTGTGGATACCATGTTAAAACCCTCGGCCCAGTGTGCAGCGGCGGCCAAGAGAGCAAATAGAATGCTAGGTATGATAAGGAAAGGAATGGAAAATAAAACAAAAGATATTATAATGCCTCTATATCGTTCCATGGTGAGACCGCACCTTGAATATTGTGTGCATTTCTGGTCGCCGTATCTTAAAAAGGATATAGCGATTTTAGAAAAAGTACAGAGAAGAGCCACCAAAATGGTAAATGGGATGGAAGGATACTCCTATGAAGAAAGGCTAAAAAGGTTAGGGCTCTTTAAAATGGAAAAGAGACGGCTGAGGGGAGATATGATAGAAGTCTATAAATTAATGAACGGAGTGGAACGGGTAAACGTAGATCGATTGTTTACCTTATCAGAATATAGAAAGACTAGGGGACATGCAATGAAGCTACAGGGTAAACTATTTAAGACTAATAAAAGAAAATATTTTTTCACTCAACGTGTAATCAAACTCTGGAATTTGTTACCGGAGGATGCAGTAAAGGCTGTTAGTGTAGTTGGGTTTAAAACAGGTTTGGACAAGTTCCTGGAGGAAAGGTCCATAAACCATTATTAAGAAGTGACCGAAGATATCAATGCTTGACCCAGTTACAAGCATTGTGGAACTTGTGTCTCTTGGGGAAACTGCATCAGCTCTGAAGTCTTTGTCCAGGCAATAGTGCGCTGCAAAGGTATGCAGTGAAGACCATGTTGTCGCTTGACAGATCTCTGAGATAGGGACAGACTAGAGATTAGCTACTGTGGTAATCATGGCTCTGACATGAGCTGTAACATGATGTGGTAGAGACAGCCCAGCTTGTGAATAAGCCAAAGATATGCAATCTGCTAGCCAGTTTGAAAGTGTTCTCTTGGATACTGGTGCCCCTGGATGACTTTGGTCAAAAGAGACAAACAACTGAGAGGATTGGCGATAAGTCTTACTATGGTCTAGATAAAAAAACCAATGCTCTCTTACAATCTAGGGTATGAAGTCTGGTCTCAGCCGGAGAGGTATGAGGCCTTGGAAAGAACGTTAGTAGCGAGACAGATTGGTTCAGGTGGAAGAAGGTGACGACCTTTGGTAAGAACTTAGGATGTGTGCAAAGGACCACCTTGTCATGGTGAAATGTGGTATAAGGAGCATAGCTCATGAAAAGTCTGCAGTTCACTGACTCTTGGAGCTGAAGTGACTGCTATGAGAAAAAGAAGCTTCCATGTTACAAACTTTAAAGAAGCTGAAACCATTGGTTCAAAGGAACTGTGCATGAGTTGTGCAAGAACAATATTTAAATCCCACGGTGTGGGTGGTGGGTGGAAAGGCAGTTTGGTCAGAAGAAGGCCCTGCATAAATCTGCCCATTAAAGGGTATGCCAAGATAGGGCGGTTCTCAAAACTATGGTGGGAGGCCTCAATGGCAGATAAAAGCACCCACACTGAGTTTCTCTTAAGGCCAGAGGAGGACAAATGGAGCAGGTATTGGAGTAAATCCGGAATGGGACATGTGAAAAGATCTAGTGTTTTATGTGAACACCAGATGGAGAACCTGCGCCATTTAAAAGCGTAAGATCATCTGGTTGAATCCTTTCTGGAAAATAGAAGCACATGCAATATGTCCTCTTGGAGATCTAACTGTGAGAGGACAAAATGCTCAGCCTCCACGCCATCACGTCTTGAGGCTGGGGTACACAAGAGTCCCCTGTTCCTGAGAGAGTAGGATTGGTAAATAATCCAGTCTGAGGGGAGGCACTTGAGAAAGTTGAAGAAGCAGAGGAAAGACGGTTGTCTGGGCCAATAATGGGCAATGAAAATCACTTCTCCACGGTCAGACTGGAGCTTGAAGAGTGTTCTTCTATGAGTGGAAGAGGAGGGAAAGAAAAGGAGATCCTGTCCCTAATGGTTGAGAAATGCATCCGAAGTCTCCCTGTGAGGGGAAGGAATCCTTGAGCAAAAATGAGATAGTTTTGCATTGATAAGAGAAACAAAGAGGTCAAGTAGTAAAGAGGTGGGACAAGTACTGTGCTACTTGAGGTTCCAGCTTCCCCTCATGTGGATGGAGGATCCAGCTTAGCCTGTTGGCTAAGTGATTCTCTGCTCCTGGAAGGTATACTGCATGTAGGTGAATTCCTCAAAAAATTGCCCATTTCCAAAGGCAAACGGCCTCCATACATAGAGGGCAAGAGACTGTTCCCCCCTGCTTATTTATATAAAACAAAGCCACCAGGTTGTCCATCTGTTTGAGAAGACTGTTCCCTGAGTTGGTGAGAGAAGACTTTGATGGCATTGAAAATTGCCCTGAGCTCGAGAAAATTGTTCTGGAGGAGTGCCTCCTGAGTAGACCAGAGGCCTTGTGTTGTAAGCCAGTTGAGATGGGCTCCCCAGCCTAGTTTTGATGCATCGGTCATTAGGGTATACTGTGGAGCAGATTTCTGAAAGGTGACCCTACGACCAGGTTCTGTGGTGTGCACCACCACTGAAGGGCTTTTCTCATCTGAGGAGTGATGTTGACGAGGGCAGATAAGCGACCTGTAGACTGCTTCCATTGTTGTGAGAGAGTCCGCTGCCTGATCCTTATGATGAGATAGACATGGGGCATGACATGAACTGTGGAAGCCATGTGGCCTAAGAGCGTAGAAATGTTCTGGCCGTAATTGATGATTGTCGTTGGACCTGTGGGGCTAAGGCAATCAGACGGAGGCGTCTGTCCTCTGGCAGAAAAGCCCGGCTTCTTACCGTGTCTAGTCGAGCTCCTATGAACTCGAGGTCCTGGGATGGAGTAAGATGATTTTGGATAATTTATGATGAAACCTAACCTCTGGAGGACATGGATAGTTTGATTTAGGGCAAAGGTGACTACTGAAGCGGTATCTGCCTTTAGCAACCAGTTATCTAAGTAGGAGAACAGAAAGATCCTCAAAGTTCGAAGGTAGGCTGCTATGACAGCCAAACACTTTATGAAGATTTTGAGTGCTGAGGCCAGTCAGTACTGATAATGGTTGTTCTGAAATACAAACCTGAGAAACTTTCTGTATCCTGGATGGATCAGGATGTGTGTATAAACATCCTTTAGATCCAGAGAGCATAGCCAATCATTTTGTTGGAGGTATGGCAGAAGAGTGCCTAGAGAAATCATCTTGAATCTCTCTTTGATGAGAAATTTGTTGAGATGTTTGAGATCTAATATAGGCCTGTGATCTCCCGTCTTCTTTGGAATTAGGGAGTATCAGGAGTAGAATGACAGGCCCGGCTGAGATGGAGGAACCTCCTCTATTGCCACTTGTTTTAGCAGTGAGAGAATCTCCTGCTGAAGCAAGGAGGAGTGATGAAGATCCAAGGAGGGTTGTCCCACAAAGTGAGTGGGGGGAAGATCCTTGAATCTCAGCTGCAGGCCCTGACAGACCAGATGTAAAGTCCAGAGCTCTGAAGTGATGTTGATCCAGTGGTGTGCAAAATGTACCAATCTTTCTGGGATCTTGAGAGGAAAGGGAAAGATTATGAGAGAATTGGCCATGCTCCTTTTGAAGCAGTCAATAGCTCTAAGGAGGTTGAGTAGTAGCTGCAGGCTGTGGCTTAGTAACTAGGGTTTCCTGGCCTGTTTCTGGTCTGCTGTCTCTGTTGATGTTGTGGGGCAGAGTATCCAGAATAGGAATGACATGATGGATAAAAATGTTTCTTCTTTGGGAAGAAAATTTTTTAGTGGCAGTCTTCTTCTTAGAAGAGCCTGCTGTCTTCCTTGAAAGCCTATTCATGGAGAGGTCATCAGTCTCTATCTCTCTAGCTTTCATCCCCCACCTCTGGTCAAAGATGTTCTCCCATCCTGTTCCAGATCAGATGACTGGAGCCATGCTGTTCTCCTAGCCCCAATGCAGGCTGCAGCAGACTTACTATTGGCCTCAAAGGCATCAAATGCTGCTCTTGTTAAAAACTTTGATGTGTTCTGGGCATGTGCTACTAAGATTTGATGAGCTGCCTGCTTATCATGAGACAGCAGTGTGGTAAACTCTGACAAGTCCCTCAATACATCCTTGAGAAACATGCCCGTATAGAGCATATAGGAGTCTATCCTAGAGGCTAGCATGGTAGCTTGGAATGCCTTCCTTCCAAAGGCATCCAGGGTCCTGGCTTCTCTCCCAGGAGGCACTGAGGAGTGAGTTTTCTGGCTCTTTATCCTCTTCATGGCAGACTCCAGTGCCATGGAGTTTTGCAGGAGCTGTGGCTTCTGGAAACCTGGGGAGGGAGGGACCCTATAAAGAGTATCGAGCCTCTTACTCACCACAAGGGCTAACATCAGGGACTTCCACATTTGAGCCATTAAATTCTTTAAGATGTTATGCACCGGGAGGGTAGCAGCTTCCTTTGGTGCTGATGGGTACTGGAGAATATCAAGCTCCTCAGCTCTTGGTTCCATTTCAGTAGCCACTGAAACATCGAGAGCGGCCACCATGTATTTGATAAAGTCCTGAAAGGACATGTGCTCAGGTGGCAAACATCAACATTCATAGGATTTTATTACTTATTTATTTATTTATTTACTTCTCTTATATACCGCGCTATTAAAATCAGTGCGGTTTACAAAAAACATACTGCAATGTCACACGACAATTGAGTTTTTACATTGAACATGGACGAGAACCTGGAGGTAACAGGGGTAACTAATTACAGAGTAATTATTCATGGAGTATGGTGAGAAATTATACATATAGTATGGTGAGAAATTATACATATAGTATAGCTTGGTTTCAACATATTTATAAGAGGTTTAATCAATAAGATGTGTGATCAGTACCAATAATAAATAAGAGAGGGGATATGGTGGTAGAGCTAGTCATTTTCTTTATGGTGTTGGATTTTGGGTGGGGTGGAGTAGGGTGTAGGATGCGAGGATGGGTGGTTGTTTCTGGGATTGGATTCTGGGTAGTGGATGAGGAAAGGGTGTTGTTTGAGGGCTTTTCTAAATGACAATAGGTCTGGGGTGGAACGGAGCTCAGTGGGGAGGGCATTCCAGGTCATGGGTGCAAATAGGGAGAAGGCTCTATTGGCAGTAGCCTTTTTGCACTTAGTTAGAATGTTGGGGATCTCTAGAATGTTTGCTTGATTAGATCTCCTGATCCTGTTGAACGGTCGTCTTTGAATGAGTTTGCTGATGGGTGAGGTGATCTGGTTCCTTAGGGCTTTGAATGTTAGTACTAGGGACTTATACTGGATTCTAGCCTGAAGTGGAAGCCAGTGGAGATCCATCATGACTGGGGTTATATGTTTAGCTCTTGATGTACCTGCAAGTACCCTTGCTGCAGCATTCATTGCAAGGCGAAGAGGTCCTAGTGTTGACTGAGGGAGGCCATGAAGGATAATATTTGCAAAGTCTAGATGTGGGAGCACCAAGGCTTGGAAGATAGTTCGCTAGTCATTAAAGTCCAATAGGGGGCGCAGGTGACGTAGTATCCGGACCTTATGGTAAATTGCTTTCATGATGTTCTTCACATGTGTAAACATGTCGAGTCATTGGTCAAGCGTGATGCCGAGATAGCGGATAGTTGATTTTGCTATCAACTCAATATTGTTTACTTTTAATGTGGGGGTGGGGAGAACATCTGGTTCTTGGTGAGGAATAAGACATCTGTTTTACTATGGTTGATTCTTAAATTTTGTGTTGTAAGCCATTGTGATACAGCTTCGAAGCAGCTTGATATAGGTGAAAAGTCAGGTTGATCAATCAGGAATGGTGAGTAGATTAGGACGTCGTCTGCGTAGACTAGGCACTGGATGTTGAAGGAGCGGATTAGGGTACAAATTGGTTGCATATATATGTTGAACATTAATGCAGATAGGGATGAACCCTGAGGTACACCTTGATTGAGAGGGAATGGGTCAGAAGTCATGGGACCTGTTCTGACTTGTTGCCATCTGTTAGATAGGTAGGACTTGCACCATGCTATAGCTGAGCCTTGTATTCCTTTCTCCACAAGATGGAGTATCAGAGTTTCATGGCTGACTGAATCAAAGGCTGCAGCAATATCCATGAAAATGAGGACAAATCCCTGGCGGATGTTATCAAGTTCTGTAACTAGATCATTGAAGAGAGTTGTGAGGATGCTGTCGACACCATGAGCTTCTCTGAAGCCATGTTGAGATGGATCCAGTGGAGCTACATCGTCAATATGTTGTTGGATTTGTCATTGAACTACCTTTTCAATGATTTTGGCGAGTAGGGGGATGCTTGATATTGGGCGAAAGGATTCAACTTTGGAGGAATCAAGTTTGTTGTTTTTTAATAATGGGCGGATTGAAGTAAATTTCAGGCTTTGTGGGAAAGATCCTATGGAGAGGGATTGGTTTGTGATTCTGCTTATAGCGGGACTAAGTTCTTGGCGTAATTCTTTGATCCAACTAGCTGGACATGGGTCACTAGGGGCAGTGGTAAGATTAATGGATGTGATAATATCTTGTATTTCTTTATTGGATACTTCGCAAAATTTGAGTAGAGGGGTTTTACATGTAGTAAAGGAGATTGTGCAGGTTGATAACTTTTTGGCTTGGATTATCTTTGATTGTAGGTAGTTTGCATAATCTTGTGGGTGAGGCATAGTTGTTTGGGCGGGAGCTGGGTCACCTGTTAGGGACTTAACTATGCTGAACAGATCATGGGGTTTGTTAAGCGATCGTTTTAGAATATCTGCATGGTATTGTTTTCTTTTTTCCATCGTCATTGCTCGATGAGATTGTAGATAAGAGGTATATGTACATAGAGATTCAGGGGACCGGGCGTGGCGCCAGTGTCTCTCTAGTTTACGTAAGTGAAGGAGCGATGCTCTAAGGTCATTGGTGTACCATGGAGCATGTTCTCGCTTCTTGATGTTTATTCTTGTGGTTGGAAGGGAGGCAGCTGATTTAAGGGCGTGGTCCCAGTTGGAAACTAGTTTATCTGGGTCAGATAGTGTGATAATAAGGCGAGGAAAGATTTCCTCAAGGGCTTTATCCTTAACAAAAGGCTTAAAATGTGTAGATAGAGAGCTCGGTGGGGCTTGTGCCTTGATAGTGCTGTTAGTTTGATGGATGGTGGATATAAACTAATAAACAAGGAGGGATACTAAAATTTTATATATATGGATCTTCAGCAGGAGGTTTGCTATTTAACCGTATGTTACATTGTGTTTTTTAATGTTACCCATATATATAAAAAATTTTAATGTTATCAATGATTTGCTCTATGAATTAATTCATTTATTTCATAGTTTGCAACACCTAATTAGTTGCTTATTGCTGTCCATGTGCATCAGGTATTCATTTGCTTTTATTTGATTTTAAGTTCACTCATAGCACTACTTTATTTTATATAGTATCCCTCCTTGTTTATTAATTTATATGCAACATGCATTTATTATATTGTAATTGATTCCTCTATTTTATTTCTAAACGTTCTGTTAATTGGTTTTTATCTTTCTTTTTAGTTATGTTGTTTTTAATTATGTCTGGAATTAAGTATTGGTGTGTTGTCCTTGATTTTCAAATATCTATATCATTTGATTGTTATGCTCTATGGTTCTTAATTTTTTATTTTTTGATTTAATTCATGCTTGTTATTTTAATGCTTTACAGATTGGGAAGAGTGACTTCTGTTCCATACAGATGTGTTCATCTGTGTGGTTTCCTGGTAATTTGTCAAATATCACATAGTCTGTTTCACACAGTATGACACTTACACATTTTGTTTTTAAACTTTTTGTTTGATTTTATGTTTATGTTATGTTATTCTGTTTTTTAGACCCCTGACGAAGGCTGAGGCCGAAACTTGTTAAGTTGGGTCCTTAATAAAGAGTATTTATTACCATCTGGTAGGCCGTGGTCATACTTCCGCTGTCTTTCCTTGCTTAAATATTTTAAGCACCAAGAATGCTTGTCAGTGATAGAAATTATACTGGAACACTTGGAGCATTTTTTGAAACCACTTTGGTGCTTCTCCATATTTGGAAACAGTATTGAGCAAAATCGAACTGGGCAATGGTGCCCGAGGAGGCCATAAGCCTCAAACAAAGTTTTGTGAGAAAAAACTGAAAATAAGTTAAAAAATATCTAAAATAAAAATAAAACCAGGAACTGGAATCGACGGGGATCAAGCCGATCGAAGGGAAGGCAACCCAAGTACTTTGACAGTACTAGTGAAGAAATTTTGAAGTCTCTTGACGCAGCTGACAGGAACAAGGTCCCGATGAATCCACGGAAAAAGACGACTGAGGAGACCAGGAGTGAAGGCGGAAAGAAGCCATGCATGCATAGAGGAACACTCCTAAAAGCATTCCTATTGGATGCTGGGGATGTTGCTGCACTGGGCTCCGTCGGTGCTGATGTCACCCATATGTGAAGAATGACTTTCTGCTTGTTCCTGGAGATAATATTGGATCCTGCAGAAGATTCATGATTGCTTTTAAAGTAAGGAGTTACTACTAATGTACACTAGGGACTGGCAGCTAAAAGAATATTTAAGTCACATGGAGTGACATTGCATGACTTCTATAGTGACTATTCAGATGAGAAATTTAATAAATCTGATCAATGGATATATTTATGAATTGAAACATTTCAGTCGGTGTTATACTGACTATGTTGTTTATGCAATAATTTGACCATATGATCAGCTATATATGGTCAGAAGATGTGACAACTGAAGACCCGAATGTCAAAGCATAAGCATTAATAAGAAAATAGAAGCTTTGGTTGTAGCCCATTGCATTGAGAAAGGACATACTGTACTTTTGGTACGTTGCAGTCTGTAAGTACTACTACTACTAGCAATCATTTATATAGTGTTATAAGGCATACGCAGTGCTGTGCAGGCACAAATAAAGACGGTCCCTGCTCATCACATTAAGAAAAATAAGACGGAGCAACTGGGTGAAGGTGCTGTTGCAATCAATAAGTTGAATGGAATGTATTCTTTTGAAACACTGAAGGAAGATAAAACATACCTTTAATTGATATTGATCACCCAGAATAGGATTGGTGATCGATGCTTATGTAAGAATAAAAGGAGATTTGAGCATTTCGGAGACATTCCTACATATAAGATGCTAAGCTACCATACTGAATTTAGTGGAGGCATTTGGAACTGAAGTAAAGATTAAGCCACAAGTAAGTGAGTGGGTTTTAGATAAAGTTGACATTGACTGGAATATGTATAACAAACTGTTTTTTAGGTTAAGCATAGTTACTCACCTGTAACAGGTGATCTCCGGGAACAGCAGGAATTTAGTCCTCACATATGGGTATCATCGGTACCGATGGAGCCTGTGCGGGAACGCTCCCCAGCGTCCAATTAGGAAGCTTTTGGGAGCATCCCACAGCGCCTGCGTGCTGCCTTCTCGTCTTTCCCAACTGCCTCTCTCCAGTTGAGTTTAAAGCTGAGACAAAAAGAGAGAGAGAGGGAAAGAGAAAGAGATAGATAGAGAGATACAACTCCTAGGGGAGGTGGGTGGGTTGTGAGGACTAAATTCCTGCTGTTCCCGGAGATCACCTGTTACAGGTGAGCAACTATGCTATCTCCAGGAACAAGCAGGAATATAGTCCTCACATATGGGGACTCCCTAGCTTTAGATGCCAGGGAGAGACCCCAGAAGTTGTGTGTCCCTGTGAAAGGGTCCACTTCCCCCCATGGATCTCTGGCATCCAACCAGGGATGGTGGGTAGGAGTTGATTAGGTATGGAACAGGTGTTGGAGAACAACCTGACCAAACAAGGCATCCCAGCGGGAGTTCTTGTCCAAGCAGTAATGGGCTGTGAAGGTATGAAATGAGGCTCAGGTGGCTGCTCGACAGATGTCGTCGATAGACACAGAGTGCAGATGAGCCATTGAAGCTGCCATGGCTCTCACATTGTGAGCTGTGACATGGCCCTCCAGAGGAAGATTCTTACTCTGATAGGCAAAGGAAATACACTGAGCAATCCAGTTAGACAGTGTTCTCTTGGAGACTGGAAGTCCCAAATGAGAAGGATCAAAAGCAACAAAGAGTTGAGAGGACTTTCTATGTTGCTGTGTTCTTTGTAAGTAAAAAGCTAAAGCTCTTTTACAGTCTAAAGTATGAAGATTTCTTTCTGCATTAGATGCATGAGGCCTTGGAAAAAACACAGACAGGTAGACCGCCTGGTTTAGATGAAAAGGCGAGACCACCTTTGGCATAAAGTGTGAATGAATCCTAAGGACTACCTTGCAATGATGGAACCTTGTATAAGGTGGATCAGCTACTAGTGCCTGCAACTCACTGATGCAATGTGCTGATGTGATTGCAATGAGAAAAATAACTTTCCAAGAAAGAAATTTCAATGAGGTAGTAGCTAAGGGTTCGAAAGGTGGCTTCATAAGCTGACCAAGAACCAGGTTTAAGTCCCATGCCACAGGTGGTGGCCTAATGGGAGGCTTAGTTAGAAGAAGGCCTCTCATAAATCTTGCTACAAGAGGATGGAGGAAATAGGCTGTCCATTTAGAGGCTTGAAAGAAGCTGCAATAGCACTCAAATGGACTCTTACTGAGTTAGTCTTAAGTACCGCATTGGATAAATGAAAGAGATTTATTTATTTATTTTATTTATTATTTATTACTCTAGTAATGATTCCAGAGGTATCGCAAGGGGGGTTAAGACTCTTCTGCGAACATCATATGGTAAACCTTTTCCACTTGAACGCATAAGAGCGTCTTGTGGAAGGCTTCCTAGAAGCATAAAGGATATCCTTTACTTGCTGAGGGAGGTTAAGATCATGAAGATCTAGGCCTTCAGCAACCAAGCCCTGAGATGCAGAGACTGGGGATTGGGATGCCATAACGTTCCGTTCTCCTGAGACAGGAGATCTGGAGCAGACCCTAACTCCAGGGAGGGAGCTTGAGAGAGATGCAGAAGCAGAGGGTACCACACTTGCCATGGCCAATGTGGAGCTAAGAGAATCATACGGCCTTTGTCTCTCTGAAGCTTGAACAGGGTTTTGGGAATTAGGGCAATGGGTGGAAAGGCATACAGGAAGTCTTGACCCCAGTGAAGGAGGAACGCATCCCTGGCCTGAGAGCCCTTAGCCAGAATTCTGGAACAGAACCGGGGAAGTTTGGCATTCCACGGACTTGCAAAGAAGTCTATGTCCGGGGTTCCCCAAATTTGAAAAATCTTGGCCACCTGGTCTGCATGCAGAGACCACTCGTGTGGACGCAGAACTTGACTGAGTCTGTCTGCCCAAGAGTTTTGTATGCCTGGAAGATACACTGCCAGGAAATGAACCTAATGCTCTCTGGCGAGGGCCCAGAGTCGCAAAGCTTTGTTGCAAAGCGACAGAGAGCCTGTTCCCCCCTGCTTGTTCACGTAGAACATGGCTACTTGATTATCCATATGAATGAGGACTGTCTTGAAGCTGAGCAGGGTGTGGAGCACTCGAAGAGCAAGGAAGATTGCTCTGAGCTCCAAGAGATTGATATGTAGATGAGTCTCCTATGGAGTTCAGGTGCCTTGGATGGAGAGGTCCTGCAGATGAGCTCCCCAACCCATTGGTGAAGCATCTGTTTTGAGAGTTGCCTGGGGTAAGGGTTGTTGAAATGGGGACCCCAGCAACAGGTTCTGAGTGGAACGCCAGCATTGGAGGGACAAAAAAAGGTGATTTGTGTTTGCTATTTTGTCTGACAGGCACCCTGATGCCTAGGTCCACTGAGTGGATAAAGTCCACTGGGCTGCTCTCATATGGAGGCGAGAATAAGGAACCACATGCACGGTAGATGCCATGTGGCCTAGTAGTTGTAGCATTTCTCGGGCAGTAAGATGAGGCTTCAGCACTGCTTGAGAAGCTAACTGCACCATGCGAAGGCAACGGGCCTGAGGAAGATAGGCCCTTGCTTTTCTGGTATCCAGGAAAGCTCCTATGAAATCTAGAGACTGAGTGGGAGTTAGACTGGATTTTTGGATGTTTATGACGAGACCCAAATACTGAAGGACACGCATTGTGCAAAATAGAGAAGTCCTGGACTCTGACTCTGATGGGGCTCGAATGAGCCAGTCGTCTAAGTAAGGGAAGACGAATATCCCTAGAGTGCGGAGAAATGCTGCTATTACAGCCATGCATTTCGTGAACACTCTTAGTGCTGAGGCCAGGCCAAAAGGAAGCACCCTGTATTGGTAGTGCTTTCCTTGAAAAAGGAACCGAAGGAACTTTCTGTGAGTTGGATGAATGAGAACATGGGTGTACGCATCCTTGAGATCTAGAGAACAAAGCCAATCCTGACTCTGAAGGTATGGCAGCAGAGTTCCTAGAGAAATCATCCTGAATTTCTCTTTGAACAGGAATTTGTTCAATTCTCTGAGGTCCAAAATAGGTCTGTATCCCTCTGTTTTCTTTGGGATAAGGAAATAGGGAGAGTAAAACCCTGTACCCTGTTGATGAATGGGTACTTCTTCTATTGCCCCTTGGGCAAGAAGCATAGTGACCTCTTGATCTAACAGGTTGATGAGAGAGGTCTGAGAATTGAACTATTTTACCATTGTGGGAGGGGGCATGCACAGAAAGTGCAGCTTGTACCCCTCTCTTATAATGGAGAGTGTCCAATGCTCTGCTGTTATCTGCTCCCACCTGGGGGAAAATGACATAACCTTCCTGGAATGGTGGAAGGCTCTGGTCCATTGAGGGCCAGGAAGGCTAAGTTCTCTAAATGAAAGTCAAAGGCCTTGTGGAGGCTGAGACTGCTGAGACGGTTGAGGCTTAGCAGTCTTTGCTTTCCTTTGTTTCGGTGGTTGCTGACCTTTCCGGGCAGGCTGACCTGCAGAACGTCCCTGCTGGGAATAAGAGGGATAAAACCTCTTTTTCTTTGAGAAGAAAGGCTTTTTGAAAGATTTCTTCCTCGCAGGATCAGCTGTGGCTTTGGATAGCCTATCCAAAGTGGAGTTGTCAGCATCTAATTCATTGGCTTTTTCTTGCCAATTTTTGCCAAACAGATTCTCACCTGCACAAAGGATATTGCCCAGTTTGTCCTGCACCCAGAGCTCCAAATCGGATGCCTGGAGCCATGCAATTCTACGTGCACCTATGGCAATGGCAGAGGTTCTGCTTATGCACTCAAAACAGTCAAAAGCTGCATGGTTGACAAACTTAGAAACATCCTGGGCATGTTTGACCAGTGTGAGAAAATCCTGCCTTCTATCCTCAGGGAGAAGAGGGCTCAGAACCTCTAGATCACCTGTGACTTCTTTAAGGAACCTTCCCATATATAAAATATAGGAACTGATCTTGGCAGAAAGCATGGAAGCCTGGAAAGTACGACATCCAAAGGCATCCAAAGTTCTACACTCACGTCCTGGAGGATTAGAGGCATGTCTCTTTGCACTCCTGATCCTTCTCATAGCTGATTCCACTACAATAGAGTGGTTAGGAAGCTGAGTTTTCTGGAAGCCAGGACAAGGAGGGACTCGATACATGGTATCCAGTCTGCGAGAGTGAGGAGAGGTGGTGAGAGGTGTCTCCCACATTCTCAACATGAGATCATGTAAAATCTCATGGATAGGCAAGGTAGCTGCCTCATTAGGAGCTTTGGAATATTGTAAAATCTCCAGCTCCTTAGCTCTGGGCTCTGTTTCAGGAACCACAGTAATGAACAAACCACGAACCACCTCCCTGATAAAGTCCTGAAAGGAAATGTCCTCTGGAGGAGACATCTTACGCTTAGGAGAGGAAGGCTCCTCCGGGAGAAGTATTCCGGTATTGACAGAACTATCAGAATCCTCAGAGTCCTCTGGGGATTCGAAGTATCTTCTGTCCGGATGCTCTTGAAGAGCTCGATACCCTTACTGACCGAAGTCGGTACCGGGGGGAATCGGTACCGGAGTATCGGTACCCGAAGGCATCGCATCATTGGGTACCGGCAAAGCCGACACCGATGTCGATGTTGATGCTATCGGTACCGGTACCGGTTGAATTGTCTGACGCGGTTCCGAGGGCGTCGATGCCGCAATGAGAGCCGCCAGACTGCGTTCAATAGCCAGGAACCTCTGGTCTATCGACGCTGCCAATGCCTGGGTATCGGTACCGGACGCAGCCAGTACCCCAGAGCATGGCACCAGTAGTTCTGCCGAGGTCGAGGCCTCGAGAACGTCCTGGAACCCTGATAATGCTTTGGAAGCCGAAGCTTCCCGCCGGGGCAATTTTGCCGGTACAGAGCCCTCAAGGGCAACGCCAGAGGCATCTCGATGCTTGGAAGGAGATCTACCCTTTGAGGACCAGCTGGACTTATGTTTAGTTACCTGAGATCCATGGGAGGAAGACGAAGCCCTGGAAGACGTCGATGCCATCGAAGCTGCATCGGAGGGAAAGAGGGCACTGAGCTTGGCAGCTTGGTTTTGTTGACCCCTTTTGGACATCATGGCACAAGCCATACACTCGGAGATGGAGTGGTCAGGACCTAAACATTTAAGACACCACTCATGGGTGTCAGTGACGGAGATGGTACCGCCACACTTGGTGCATTTTTTAAAACCCGAGGCGGGTTTCTCCACGATGGAGGAAATTTTGGGCCTAGGGCCCAAAATGGCGCGTGCACCTGAAAAGAAAAGTTTGGAAGAAAAAGAATATTATATATATATTTTTTTTGTAAAAGAAAGAAAGAAGAACCGGCGGTACCGGTAAAGCGTCGAGGAAGGCAGACGCGACTACAAAAAGAATAAGGGAAAAAATTTTCTGCGGTGACAGGAACATGACCTGCTGGCTCCGCAGAAAACGAAGAACTGGAGAGAGGCAGTTGGGAAAGGCGGGAAGGCAGCACACAGGCGCTGTGGGATGCTCCCGAAAGCTTCCTAATTGGGATGCTGGGGAGCGTTCCCACGCAGGCTCCGTCGGTACCGACGATACCCATATGTGAGGACTACATTCCTGCTTGTTCCTGGAGATTAAGCAGTATCCCTGATGCAGCCTGGAGGGCAAAACAAGGCCCCACATCAGGTGAGCTGAGTGTTTGCTGGTCAGTCCAGGATACAGCTGGATGGTGCTTCTTGATTCGTAAGCTAAAAAGATCTGGACTAATGTCAATTTGAGAATGAAGAAGGGGTAATGAGTGAATGCGGGAGGTCATGCTATCAACTTAACCTTGGATGAAAGCTAAGTACACACATGCATAGGAATAACAGCTGTGGAATTGTGCATATTTAGTAAGACTGCAACCAAGAGACATTCAATAATTGCATAACATATCTGATTTACCCATGGACAGAGTATTCTTCTAATTGGAGAATGAAAGCTCCATCCATGAACTGGATTGATGTGGACTTTCCATTAGCATTTAAAACATTTCATTAAAAGAGAAATATTAGATGAGAAATGCAAATACATTAAAAATATGAGGAGTTTTTTAGACAATGATTGATAATGTTCACTATCTCTGCAAGCAACTGAAGGGTCATAGCATCCAAGGTCTTTTTCTCCTTCATATAGACTATGATTGAGGAGTACACTGTTAACCTTATTGTGGCTGTAGTTGTATAGAATCAGTAAGATGAGGTTGTAAGTCTAGTTGAAACTACTGATCCCTGTGATTATGTTCACTTTTGAAACATTAATGACAGCAGCCTAGTTCCACCACGGTTAAGATGAAGCCCTCTTTGTGAAATAGCTTTTCCTTTCACTGTAATGTAGCTCAGTTCCTAACAAATCTAAATCCTTCCTCCCTGCACTATTGTCTCAACCACACATTGAGATTTTAGAGCATGAAGCATTTCTGAGTATGCTAACCCTGGAGGTCTTGCAGTTCAACTTTCTACCTAAAAGCCTAAATTTGGTTTCTAGAACCTACCTCCCACACTTCCCAATGTCATTGGCACCAATATGTACCAGGACAGCTGGCTCCTCCCCATCACTACCTTAACATTCTATCTAGGCGATGCATAAGAACATAAGGTATGCCATACTGGGTCAGACCAAGATCCATCAAGCCCAGTATCCTGTTTCCAACAGTGGCCAATCTAGGTCATACGTACCTAGCAGTTTCCCCAAAAGACACAGGTTCCACAATGCTTGTACTGGGTCAAGCATTGATATCCTGGGTCCCTTCTTAATAATGGTTTATGGACCTTTCCTCCAGGAACTTGTCCAAACCTTTTTTAAACCCAGCTACACTAACAGCCTTTACTACATCCTCCGGTAACAAATTCCAGAGTTTGATTACACGTTGAGTGAAAACATATTTGCTTTTATTAGTCTTAAATAGTTTACCCTGTAGCTTCATTGCATGTCTCCTAGTTTTTCTATATTCTGATAACGTAAACAGTCAATCTACGTTTACCCGTTCTACTCTGCTCATTAATATATAGACTTTTTTTAAAATTTTATTTGAGTTTTAACAAGCATAACAAGTTAAGCCAAAACAATTCAGGACAATCAGAAACAATTGCTAAAAGATAACATCATTACAGCACATTAACACTATATGATAAAGTCCACATCACTGGGACCCGGATGTGAAAAGAAAAAAAGGAAAAAACTACCATATGAAAACAAGGTTTAAACAAACCTACATTATAGAGGCGTACACTACTTACTCATCCCGACTAACCTCAACAGAGCCCTGCCGCTCCAAAACAAATTTCTCCAAATGAGCAACATCTAAAAAGATATAAACAGCACCCTCATAATTTATAATACACTTACAGGGAAATCGAAGGAAAAAAGTAGCACCCAACTTAAGGACCCGAGGCTTTAACGCTAAAAAAAGCCTCCTCCTAAGCTGGGTGCTACGAGAGACATCCGGAAATATGTTTATCCTGTGGCCACAAAAAGTAGTCAACTTAAATTTGAAAAAGGCCTTAAGAATACGATGCTTAAACTCTATCGATGTCAAAGTCACTACCAACGTGGCTCGTGAATTAATTAAGTCGGAGGAATCCTCCAAAAAATCGGTCAAATTAGTAATAGAAGGCTCTATCACGTCCAACCCGCCCTCGACAGGGTTGATACGCTTAGAGCTAGTTGGTATATAAAATAACTGTGATACTTCAACAGGATCTGAAAAAAGCAATACTTCTTTAAAATACTTATCAAGAAGAATTTTTGGCGAAATAAGAGAGGTATACGGAAAATTAAGAAAACGTAGGTTAGAAGCACGCAAGGTGTTTTCAAGTGCCTCCACCTTGCCGTACAAAATCAAAGCATCTTTCATCCCAGCTACAGTTGCTATATGCAAAGAAGGCATCTGCTGCTCGAGCTTAACGCAAGCAGCATCCACCACAGAAATCTTATTATCTAATTGTTGAATAGAAGCAATGGTTTGGAAAGAAAAATCACACAGGGAACTTAGAGTAGAAGACACTTTAACATCAATATATAGACTTCTATCATATCTCCCCTCAGCCGTCTCTTTTCCAGGTTAAAGAGCCCTAACCTTTTTAGCCTTTCTTCATAGGAGTATCCTTCCATCCCCTTTACCATTTTGGTGGCTCTTCTCTGAACCTTTTCTAATATCGCTATATCCTTTTTAAGATACGGTGACCTGAATTGCACACAGTATTCAAGGTGCGGTCTCACCATGGAACAATATAGAGGCATTATAATATCTTTTGTTTTATTTTCCATTCCTTTCCTTATGATACCTAGCATTCTATTTGCTCTCTTGGCCGCCGCTGCACACTGGGCCGAGGGTTTTAACATGTTATCCACAATGACGCCTAAATCTTTTTCCTGGGTGGTGGTTCCTAATGTGGAACCTTGCATCGTATAACTATAGTTTGGGGTTGTTCTTCCCTAGGTGCATAACTTTGCACTTGTCCACATTAAATTCAATCTGCCATTTTGATGCCCAGTCTTGGGTTTTAACAACTTTAATAGTTTTGTGTCATCTGCAAATTTGATAACCTCACTTGTCATTCCACTTTCCAGGTCATTTATGAATATGTCAAAAAGCAACGGACCCAGCACAGATCCCTGGGGTACACCACTATTCACCTTTCTCCATTGGGAAAATTGGCCATTTAGCCCTACCCTCTGCTTTCTATCTTTTAACCAGTTCCTGATCCACAGTAGTACACTGCCTCCTATCCCATGACTCTTTAGTTTTGCCAAAAGTCTCTGATGAGGGACCTTGTCAAAGGCTTTCTGAAAGTCTATATACAATATATCAACCGACTCACCTTTGTGCACCTGTTTATTCACACCTTCAAAAAAACATAACAGATTAGTAAGACAAGATCTTCCTTGTCTAAAGCCATGTTGGCTGTCTCCCATTAGGCCCTGACTATCTACATGCTGAGTAATTGTATTTTATATGATGGTTTCTACCATTCTTCCCGGTACTGACATCAGGCTCACCGGTCTGTAGTTTCCCGGATCACCCCTGGAGCCCTTTTGAAAAATTGGTGTTACATTGGTGATCCTCCAATCTTCTGGTATTAGAGATGATTTTAATGATAGTTCACAGATTGCTAACAGCAGGTCTGCAATCTCATATTTCAGTTCTTTCAACACCCTTGGATGTATACCATCTGGCCCAGGTGATTTGCTACTCTTCAGTTTATCTAATAGTTATAATACATCTTCCCGATGTATCGATATTTCCTTCAATTCTTCTGCACCTTTAAATACCACTTCAGTCATGGGTAACATCCCTACATCTTCCTCAATAAAGACCGAAGCAAAGAATTCATTGAGTCTCTCCGCTATCGCCTTGACACCCTCTTAGTGCCCTTTTAACCCATCTATCATCTAATGGACCAACTGAGTCTCCCACATGTTTTTTGCTATGAATGTACTTGAAAAAGTCTTTATTTCACGTTTTTGCTTCTGCAGCAAGCTTCTTCTCAAATTCTCCCTTTGCTTGCCTTATCAATGCCTTGCATTTGTCTTGCCAGTGCTTGTGCTGTTTCCAGGTTTCGTCGTTTTGCTTTTTTTTCCATTTCCTGAAAGATGCTCTTTTGGCAACAACAGCCTCTCTGACCTCACCTTTAAACCATGCTGGCAGTTTTTTGGAATTCCTTCCGCTTTTCTTAAAGTGTGGCATACAGCTGGTCTGGGCTTCCAAGATAGTATTTTTCAACAACACCCAAGCTTGATGTAAGTCTTTAACCTTTGCAACTGCTCCTTTTAGTTTTTTCTTAACTATTTTCCTCATTTTATCATAGTCTCCGTTTCGAAAGTTAAAAGGTAGTACTGTGGATTTCCTTACTATCCCTCCTCCACTAATTAAATCAAAGGCAATCATGCTAACACTTATTAAAAGAGGGCTGCTACACAGTACCCTGTCTTGTGCTGCTGAGGTAAGCTATATTCTGATTTGATTTAAATTATAGCTCTTTGCTGCTGCTGCTAGGCTCTAACTTATTATGAAATTTAAACTAGAAGCTCTCTGCTGGGTTCCAAATTTATAACAAAAAAACCCAAGATTCTGATCCAACAAGGCAAAATTCTTATTTAAGTGAACTTTTTGTTGGAGATCCCAGCCCAGTGAAAGGAACTCTATCCAACACCACTGTGGTCATTCTGTTTTAATAAATTTTTAAAAAGATTTGTTTGATTCTGATAAGGTGCTTTTTCCTTTTGGGTTCCATATTTAACCAGAAAGCTCTCTTCTGTGTTTTAAATTTAAACTAAAAGTACTTTGCTGATACTAGGCCCTGAGTGACTATTAAATTTAAACTACAAGCTCTCTGCTGGGTATGAAATGTAACCAGAAAGTTCTCTTCTGTGTTTTAAATTTAAACTTAAACTGCTGCTACTAGGCCCTGACTGATTTAACAAAAAATAGTGGGTTCACAGATTAATTAGCTTTAATACAAAGAATTCCTTTCAGAAAATTCCCAGAAGTATATACTCACAATTGTAGATCTCTCTCCAGAAGTAACAGTCCCCTTTTCTAGTCCTTCATGCGTGAAGTGACCCTCATTCTCACCAGCTACCTAGTTATCTACATTCTCACTGATCAAATTGCCAAATAGAAATGTCTGTCATAACCCTTCCCTCCCTTCCCACACATCCTTGGTGTGGGATTATATTGCACCCCCTGGATGGCAGGCCCTAGCTACAGTATCACTTCCTGCCACACCAAGGTAATGCTCTCCCTCCAGGTGACCTCTCTTCTCAAAGGCAGCATAGAGGCTGCCAGACTGGAGGTGGGACTTTTCCATTATTTCCCTTAGATCTCCTCTTTATACCTCTTATGCTCTTATGTTTTCTGTCTGCCTCAGCTCTTCCAAGTCTGCTACTCTAGCCTCCAGAAATCAGATTTGTTCTCTAAAAGCCAGGATCTCCTTACACTGAATGCACACATATGTATATACATATGGTGCTCAATATAAAAAACTGGATAGCCCTGCTGCTGAACTGTCTCTTTGTAAGGATACCTAAATCAATATGATCTTCAGGATTTTTTGGTATATTAGATGTTAATATGTTGTTTACTTCCCACTGAACTGCTAATACTATATTAAGGCAGGGGTGTCTAACTCTATTGCTGAAGGGCCACAATCTAGTCTGGTTTTCAGGATGTCCTTAATGAATATTTATGAGATATATTTGCATATATGGGGTCATGCTTGTAAATATATCTAATGACTATTCATTGGGGACATCCTGAAAACCAGGCTGGATTGTGGACCTCCAAGACTGGAGTTGGACACCCTGTATTAAGGGTTAATCACTTCTGATGTAAATATCTTGTGGTGATAAATTTCACTTTTAATTGAGAAAACTGACTGTAAAGTAAGAGATTGCCCGGGGTGGGTGGTAAAAAGATGAACTACTTGTCTGTTTTGTATTAGTAGTCTATAGTCCTAAGTAAAGCTAGGACACATTTATTCTTTATTTCAAACAAATACTTTATTTTGTATTAGAAATTCACCATCTCTTTTGTCCCAAGCTTTAAGCCACAAAATTTCCCAGCAAAGTTGCGTCCACTTACTTGCAGAGGCTGCTTCTGTTTTCAGATTCCCCTCAGGAAAGAGGATTCTTGAGATTTTCCCTTGCTATGTATTTTTGAATGTAGGGGAAATGTTTTCATGAAGTCCCTTTGATAATTAGCACTTTAATTAGTCTGTTAGAGTGACCTTTCCCGCAATTCTACCTATTTATGAATACCTTAGGTAACATCTATTAATCTCAGTATGTGTTTTCTTATCCCTTTTCAAAGAAAACTGCCCTTTTAAGACAGTTAAGTTCTAAAAATGCTAGGAGTAATTATAGAGCTTCAAACTAAGCAAATATTTGCCTGCTTTGTATTAAGAGTCTAAATGCCTAATTAAAACTAGGACACATTTATTCTAAACCTTTATATCAAGCAACAACTTGTCAGTTTTGTATTAGGACCTTTAAGCCAAGCCAATAGCTAATTTATGTTTTTAAAGAATTTTAAAGAATTTAAATTATAGAATTTTCCAAATAAGTTCACTATCTCTTTTGTCCCAAGCTATAAATCACCAAATTTCCTAGAACTGTTGTGTTCGCTTACCCACAGAGGCTTTTTCTGCTTTCAGATTCTCTTCACGAAGGGTAACTTAAAAAATCAATGTGTTTACCCATTCCAATCCACTCAGGAATTTATAAACCTCAATCAATCTCCCCTTAGCTGTCTCTTCTCCAAGCTGAAAAGCCCAAGCCTTTCCTCATAGGAGAGTTGTTCCATCCCTTTATCCTCTGGACCGGTCTTTTCTGTACCTTTTCTAATTCTGCTATATCTTTTTTGAGATGCGGTAACCACAATTGCACACTCTACTTAAAGTGAAGTTGCACCATGGAGTGATGCAGAGTTATGATATTCTTTGTTTATTCTCTATTCATTTCCTAATAATTCTTAAAATTCTGTTTACTTTTCACAATGCTGTACATTGAGTAGAAGATTTCAATGTGTTCTTCACAATGCCATCTAAATCCTTTTCCTAGGTAGTGACTCCTAATGTGAAACCTAGCATTGTGTAGCTATAATTAGAGTTATTCTTCCCTACGTGAATCATTTTGCACTTGCCCACATTACATTTCATCTGCCATTTGATGCCCAATCTCCCAGTTGTACAAGGGTCTCCTGTAATTTCTCACAATCTGCATGGGATTTAATAACTTTGAATAATTTGGTGTCCTCGGCAGATTTGATGTCCTCATTCAGTGTTCTCATTTCCAGATCATTAATACATAGGCTAAAAAGCAGTGGCCCCTGTACAAGTTCTTAACAAACTCTATTATTCATCTTCTTCCACTGAGAGAATCTGGCTATGTTCCCAGTTTATATTTTTCCTACAACTCCTAGGGTAGTTAGGTTAGTGGTATTCACTCTCAGGTCTTGAGAGTCACCAATGGGTTAGGGTTTCCGGCTATCCACAATGACTATGCATGAGATAGATGTGCATGCTTACTTTTTCCACTGTTTGCAAATATCTCTCATGCATATTCATTAAAGATATCCTGAAAGTCTGCCCTGTTGGCAGCCTTCAAGAACTGAAAGTGAATGCTACTGGATTAGTTTATTCTGTGCAGAAAATTAATAAACAATGTCAAAGACTTAACTGAAATCCAGATAAGCCACATCTGCTGTACTTTAATGATCATCTACCCTATTCACCTGAAAGAAATCAATCAAGATTCTTTGGCAAGATTGCCCCCATGTGAAATATATTACCTACAAGACTAAATACTGAGAGAAGCAGAGGCTGCCACTCATCATTCAGTATTGGTTTCTCTATATTGATCACCACTGACATAAAACTAATAGGTCTGTAGCTTTTTGCTCCCTCTTTGTTGTCACTCATCATGGATAGAAATTCCATGTAAAAGGGGGAGGGGAAAGGAATGACAGTGGGGGTGTACTACCATCCACCTGGACAGAATGAACAGTCAGATGATGAAATGCTAACAGAAATTAGAGAAGCTAGCAAAGTTTACAATACAATATGGGAGATTTCAATTACCCCGATACTGACTGGGTCAATGTCACATCAGGGAGATAAAGGGGTATGTTTACTAAGCAGTCTTAACGTGCGCCTGGCGATAGTGTGCAGGATGCCATAAAAGGAGAGGGCATTCCAGTCTAAACGTAGCAAACCGGGATTATCGTGCGATAACGAGCGCAGCGCATATTATCGGGCGAAGGATTGAGCTATGCACGTTAACACGCGTTAATCTTACGTAGGCACACTGATATGCAAACAGAACAGTAGGGGTGTAGCACCAGGGCCGGATTTACCTATACGCCATGTACGCCATGGCGTAGGGCCCACAGCTGGCAAGGGCCCACAAAAATAGAACAAATTAGCTTTTTTTTAAAAATAAAATTTAAAGAAAACTGCTGGCTGCCGCCGCGGGGCCCCCTCTGCTGCCGCGGCAGCATGGACTGACCCGCGGGGGCCCCCTCTGCAAGCTGAATCCGTCGGTCCGTCGGTCCCTCCCTCCCTCCCTCCGTGCAGGCTGTGAGAGGCGCGAAGGGAGAGTGTCTCCCTCGCGTCTCTGTTAAGCCCGCAGGGGCTGATGGGAAATTTCCCATCAGCCCCTGCGGGCTTAACAGAGACGCGAGGGAGACACTCTCCCTTCGCGCCTCTCACAGCCTGCACGGAGGGAGGGAGGGACCGACGGATTCAGCTTGCAGAGGGGGCCCCCGCGGGTCAGTCCATGCTGCCGCGGCAGCAGAGGGGGCCCCGCAGCGGCAGCCAGCAGTTTTTTTTTTAAATTAAATTTTACTTTAGGCCGATGGGGGGGGGGTAGGACTGGTAATGGGCTATTGGGGGTTATGGTGCTGGAAATGGGCTGGGGGGGTTAAGGCTGGAGGTGGGATGATGGGGTTAGGAGTGTTAATGGGCTGTGGGCTGTTGGGGGGGGGGTTTAGAACTGGTAATGGGCTTTGGGGGGGGTTAAGACTGGTAATGGGCTGTGGGCTGATGGGGGCTGTCTGGTAATGGGCTATGGGGGGGCTAGGACTGGAAATGGGCTGGGGGGGTTAAGACTGGAGGTGGGGTTAGGACTGGTAATGGGCTGTGGGCTGTTGGGGGGGGTTAGAACTGGTAATGGGCTTTGGGGGGGGTTAAGACTGGTAATAGGCTGTGGGCTGATGGGGGCTGTCTGGTAATGGGCTATGGGGGGGCTAGGACTGGAAATGGGCTGGGGGGGTTAAGACTGGAGGTGGGCTGATGGGGTTAGGACTGGTAATGGGCTGTGGGCTGATGGGGGGAGGTTAGGACTGGCAATGGGCTATGGGGGGCTGACTGGAAATGGGTTGATGGGGTTAGGACTGGAAGTGGGCTGATGGGGGGTTAGGACTGGTAATGGGTTATAGGGGGGGCTTAAACTGAAAATGGGGTGATGGGGGGGTGGGGGCTGTAAGTGGGTTGATGGGGGGCTAGGACTGGTATTGGGTTGGGGGGTTGCTAGGACTGGAAATGGGCTGATGGGTGGCTAGGACTGGAAATGGGCTGATGCAGGGACTAGAAGGGAATGGATGCTGGGTGAGGCTGGAACTAGAAGGGAGCTGATGTTGGGGGAGGATTAGAATGGGATGGGGCTGGAAGAGTAAAATGGAGAAGGGAAAAATATTTTGTGTGGGAGGGATAAAAAATCTACAATTGGCCGGGTATTGGGAGAGTAAGTGGGGATTGAGGATGGAGGGGTAAAATTTGAGTGGATGAAATAGGAATGAGGAAAGAGCAAAAGGAGAAAGATTAGTATGTTAAAGCAGATGTAGAGAGAGAATGGAAAAAAACTAGAAGAGAGAAGAAAGGACAAATGGACAGCAGACGATGGAGAGTTAGCAGAAGACACGAAGAAAACCAGAAGAAAGTGGCTGGAGCAATTGCAGCTGAAAAAAATGCACAAAAGGTAGAAAAATATCTCTTTATTTTGAATTTATTAATTGGAATATGTCAGCTCTGGTAAATGTGCATCATTAACGTCTGCGCTTTGTTTAGTACAAGAGCAAATTAATGTATAGTTTTATTTCTACAGTGTTGTACATTCCAAGTTTGGCTTTTGGGATTCCCAGTTTAATTATTGTCTTCCTGTTTCTAAATTGTGATTACTTGTTTGGTGATGGTCTATGTTCTGCATGTGTAACTGAGCTGAGGTGTTCTGTTTATATAATTCCTATTTGACATTGCCACTTGTTCTCTTTCCCCAGTAGGTCATGTATTGTTGTTCTCTGAAATGTATTGGTTTAATATTTTCAGTGTTGCCTTTTGATTGGTAGAGTATGGTGCTCTGTGAGTCCTGGTAGTGCTGTTAGGATACGGCGGGTTTGCTATGGGTTCTAAATGATGGATCCAACCTAGCTCAAACAACAACTAATGGAATTTTTTTGTTGAGAACCGTAGTATCAGGCTACCAAGGTCTCAGTTTAAAACATCGCAGCGATCCTTTCAGATTTAATGAAATGCTCATGCTGCTGTTCACATCAATGACCTTTTATCGGTGCCGTCTACTTTGTTTCTCACTATAATTTGCTAATATGGTTTTTGTCTTGTTTCTTTTAAAAAATTGTGCTTTGTTTTTTTTGTGTATTCTTTTTTTTTTTTTTTTTTTACGCCTAGCAGAACATCGGAGTCGACTTAACCGTGGCGTGATAGCGGCTCCCATAATCTAACATTGTCTCCTAGAAAACCATAGTTTCGAGCAATTAGCGTGTTTTGCAATTGATCAAATCTTAACCAGTAGGGGCAGCTGGACGAGAGAGCAATTGTTGATTCGATTGGAGCAACGCTGGATATTTCAACTAAATACGGTTATACCGTTTGGCTTAAATGCCTCTATTGATTGGCATCTGTGTATATGAGGGACCTCACGCACAGTTATAAGCTAGTTTGTAAATTCTGTGTACGGCATTCTACAAAAAGAAAAGACTTTTCCTGATGTACCTCCCTTAAGGGGGAGGAGCCAAGTGGAGCTCTTTAAATAGTAGTCAGTCCTTGATAGCCGCATGCGCGGAGTTCTATGATAACTGACGGAGGGACGAGAGCAAGACGCCCCCCGGGTTGATTCATGAGCGGTGATTGATTTCACAGGTAAAAGCTGATTTCTCTACTACATCACAAACCCTCGTTATTTTTATTTTTAGTGGAATATGTTAAAATTCAGTATGGTATGTCACATTTTTTAGGTCAGTTTGGGAGAAATATATTCCCCTGAAGAACTTGCCACAACGAAACGCTTGGGCGCCTTAGATCACTGGCGTTGGGATTGATCTGAAGCAGCATGGCACTTCCGGTATAGCCACTGAGGAACCCTGTATAGAACGGGGAAATGTTCGTTAGTGAAAGACACAGCGGAGAATGCTCTAACCAGAAGAACAGTGGAGTCCGCAGATAAGTTATAGAAGTTAAAAGTGGATTTTGTTTTGATTACATTGGACTTTATTATGTTCTGAAGTGCCGTCAATACGACTCAGCATGTATTTTCAAGATTGAAGAAGAAAAAAAGAAACAACAATACAGCGGGGTCGAGTGAGATTGAAACTGATCTTCATAGTTTGATAGTAAACACAATTTTAAAAGTAAAATAGAAAAAGAAAAAGTGGACATTAAAAAAGTAAAAAAAAAAAAAAAAAAAAAAGAATACACAAAAAAAACAAAGCACAATTTTTTAAAAGAAACAAGACAAAAAACATATTAGCAAATTATAGTGAGAAACAAAGTAGACGGCACCGATAAAAGGTCATTGATGTGAACAGCAGCATGAGCATTTCATTAAATCCGAAAGGATCGCTGCGATGTTTTAAACTGAGACCTTGGTAGCCTGATACTACGGTTCTCAACAAAAAAATTCCATTAGTTGTTGTTTGAGCTAGGTTGGATCCATTATTTTTTATAGGAACAAGCTCGACGAAATAAGCCCATATTCAGTAGTTAGAATGGGTTCTAAATGGGCAGTGTTTGTAGTAGTTCCTAATGTGTCTGGCAGTTGGCACTGGATTATAGTAATGTAGAAATCTTTTAGTCTTTCTTTATCCATACACTCATTAAGAGGCACGTTTACTAAAAGTTAGTATATGGTAACATTATGCAAATATTTATGCAAATGAGGCCCCTTATGCAAATGAGGCCCCGCACCCCCCTTGGGCCGCCCCTGCTGGGGGCCCACAATTTTTGTTGGCGTAGGGCCTCACTCAAGGTAAATCCGGCCCTGTGTAGCACAATGGTCAATACACAGACTGATGGTACTGGGGTCATAGGTTTGATCCCCCAGTGTGCCTAATGAATAAGGCTGGCTGAGGCGTTACCCTTTACATTTAAGCAGTGCTTTGTGAGGCATTTTATTTTTATTTTAATTAGTGCTGCCAGAAAACACACCTTCACAGTTCCATAACCTAAGGTGCCGCATAAGGCACCCTAAAAGGCGCTCCAGAGGGCACATTATAAAGTGCACTGTCCACCAAGGCACCCTATAATGTCCTCTATAGGACGCCTTATAAGGCGCTTTATAGGGCGCCTTATAAGGCGCTTTATGGGGCGCCTTATAAGGCTCTTTATGGGGCGCCTTATAAGGCGCTTTATGGGGCGCCTTATGAGGCACCTTAAGGTTACAGCACTGTGAGGGTGCTTTTGCTGGCAGCACTAACTTACATTAAAAATAGACAGTGCCTTGGACAGCCCTATCAAATAATCCCACTGTGGGATCAAACCCATGACTGCTGGCTCCACAGGCAGTGAAGTAACCAGTGGGCTACTAATACACCCCTGACTGGCTTCAGAGGGACTGCAGGTCACCACACAAACTGTCTGTTGTGGTTACCAGGATAGGGTTAACCCACCCGTACCCATAATGCACTGCACATGCAGATCAGCAGTCTACAGATAATCACAAGATGGGGTATGCACCCCCATGGCACCTCGGCCTGGTAGGGGAACTGACAGTGTGTTACTGGCACAGAGTAGCTACAGACTGTCACACTGAACGGGTACTGTGCTCACCCTGGACTATGATGCACCCAGAATAGTGCATATCCTGTGTGGGTGCCATGGTCACATGATTTAAGTGACAGGGGGAGGGGTGTTTGGACCCATAGGCAGATTATGTAGTACCACCCAACCTGCCCTTTGGGGCTCAGGGTGGGGGACAGGATCTCCCACCAACAGATCCACATTCCACATCCCTGCAATGGTGGGAGTAGAGGGGACCATCAACCCCAGTCCTGCTGGGGACCAGACACCCTACAGGGCAGTCTGCAGATCTGTACATATCTATAAAGCAATAGCAGACAGACAGCAGGCCTGGAAATGCTCAGCTGCGCCCCACCACTATCTGATATTCTCCAGCAGCGAGCACAGTGAGTCTCCAGCCATACACATACTAACTGCAGACAGTCTGCTAGCTAGTCCATAGTACATGTTCCTGGAGGAGATGTGTGCACCCAAAACTGAGATGTGAACACACCCACCAAGCAGACAAGTCAGTGATTAGGTCCCAGAAAAGAGAACCCATAAATATCACTTGAGAAAAATGCAATATAGCACTATGGGGGAACCTAGCAATGCCATGGTCACTGCTCAGTCAGGGTGAGAGTGACCTCCCAGCAGGACATGCTGTGGCCACCCTGTCCGTGCAGATTGTGGCCGGGCACTACAATGTCCGAGCCATTGCCCTATGCCCTGTGCAGATGCATCCAGGCCAGGCCACCCTGTCCAGGCTATACCCACAGTACCTTGCTCCTCATTATGCACATTGGCAGGCTAACACTGGCAACAGTGCAAGCAGTGTGGGCTGAGTAAGGTGTTGGCAGCCACCACACACTGGATAGACAAACACACCCTCCCACACCTATGCATTGTGCAACTATAGAGACTTTTGGCAGCCCTGGCCACCGTACCAGTCCTGGGCACAGTGCATGCATGGCTATGGTACGCAATACTGTTGGGGTCACTCCCCGGGGTGGTGAATACTGTCAGACACCAGACCTGAAACACACTCCACAGACATCAGAGAGGTTGGTATGATACAGCTCAATGAGCAGATTGTGCTTAACTTAGGAACTGCTATCTGCCAGTAATCATAGCAACCTTTTGATATATGCGTACCGTATTCCCAGGTTTAGGGTGGCATTGCTAAGGTATGCAAGTGCTAGTATTGGAAGATGCATGCAGGGCCCAACATCCTGCCTCTCCAGGAGGCTTTGGATAATGGAGCCTGTGGGTGTGGGTGTTTCTGCCCCTGTTGGCCGCTGCTCTAGGGCAGAGGTTCCCAACTCCAGTACTGGTGGGCCAAACACTGTTCAGGTTTTCATGCTGTCCCTAATGAGTATGCATGAGATACATTTATTTATTTTTTTTATTTATTTATTTACATTCTCTTATATACCGCGCTATTCTGCATCAGTGCGGTTTACATTGAACAAACTGAAATTACATTGAACAGGGCATTATAACTTGGAGATAACTATTTTACAGGGAACATGGGCTATGGAGGGTTAAGTAGATTGCCCAAGACCACAAGGAGCACCTGTGGGACTAGAAACCCCAGTCCTTCCGGCCCAAGGTTGCTGTCCTCTAGTGGGATTTGAACCCCCGACCTTCCGGCCTGAAGTACCTTGCCCCAACCACTAGGCCACTCCTCCACTCCATCTGCATACCATGGGGGCGATGCATAGACATGCAGCACAGGCATGGACCTGAATGGTGTTTGGCCCTCCAGGACTGCATTTGGGAGACTCTGCTCTAGGTAATGCGCATGTTTATCGTGTCTGTGCTCTGTAGGTTAAAATATAGGCGTTTGAGGCATGTTTATGTTATCTGCAATAAAGGTTCCATCTTTATTACCACGGTTTAGTAGTGGGTAAAATGTGGGGACTGGGTTGGCAGGAACCACAGCTGGGACTTGAACCTGTGACCTTCTGCTCCTAAACACACTGGCTGTGTGTACTGCACCACACTGACAGTTCATTCCCTGGGGATACCATGACTGTTTGTCAGACAGAGCCTGTCTGTTGCAGTGCACGGCACCCACCTAAACAGGGCTAGGCCACGGTCTGCTGTGGGCAGCAGCCACTGCCCCCTCCACCACCAGTACCCCTCTGCCACCATGCTGACATGGCCTTCTGCTGGTGGTGCGCAGTCGCAGGCCATCCAGTGTGCCGGTAGGCAGCTGCCTATGGTGCGGGTTCTGGGGTAAGGGTGCCTGCATAGATGTCCACGCTTCCCCCCAGCACCGCCTGCCAATGTTCTGTGCCCTTGGGGGTACCTGCTGGGCACTATCCCCTGTGACACTGTGGGAAACACACTCGTTCCCATGTTGGGCCCTCATCAGTTGCTGTCTGGCTGCTCTACTGTTTCAGCATTCCAATGGGCCACCTAGGCATCACCCCTAGTCCGCACTGTGGCCCAGCTGCACCACAGCATGTGCTGCCTGCAGCCCTCTGTATCCCCTTTTCCAGCATCTGTCCAGTTACCCATTCTGACAAGCCCACCCTGCTGTTGCGGAACATGTGCATGCCATAGGAAACCTGTCCAATAACAAGGGAAAACCCTGATCAGCGCTATTTCACTGTGGGATCATTCACCTTGTATGGGGACAGAGCATAGACCCTTCCAAAATTAATATCTTTTTTTCTGAGCTTTCTCTGTAGTGTTTTTTTGCTGTTTCCCATTAATATCACTATTGGCCAGCTTGGTTATGTTTTTTTTACATTTTGTTCAGGTCCTTTTCAATGTTTATTCGCCCTTTTGTTCCGTGCACATTTATCACACTTATCACTTTTTGTAGGTATCCCAGGCTTTGCTGTACATTGCTGACGTAAATGGTTTCTCTTCCCTATAAATATGCTCTAACGCCAGGGTTTCACCTGTGTTCGTTTTCAGACCCGGAATCCACAGCATTAGTGTACAGGGTGCCTCTCCCCTCCCACTCTCCATCCACTGACCCTCTCTCTCTGCCCCTGGGGAGCCTACACCCAGGAAGGGGTAGATAACATGAGGAGGGATCTAGCTAAGCTTGAAGAATGGTCTAGAATTTGGCAGCTGGGATTTAATGTTAAAAAATGTAAGGTCATGCATTTGGGCTGCAGCAATCCAAGGGAGCAATATAGTATAGGGGGTGAAGTACTTTTGTCCACTAAAGAAGAGCGGGACCTAGGCGTGGTTGTGTCTGATGATCTTAAAGTAGCTAAACAGATAGAAAAGGCGACGGCAAAAGCTAGAAGGATGCTTGGGTGCATACGGAGAGGAATGGCTAGCAGAAAAAAGGAGGTGATAATGCTTCTGTATAAGTCTTTGGTGCGACCTCATTTGGAGTATAGTGTGCAATTCTGGAGACTGCACCTTCAAAAGGATGTGAACAGGATGGAGTCGGTGCAGAGGATGGCTACTAAAATGATTAGTGGTCTTCATTATAAAGCATATGAGGACAGACTGAAGGATCTTAATATGTACACTTTAGAGGAAAGGCGGGATAGAGGTGATATGATTGAGATGTTTAAATACCACTGTGGCATAAATGTTCAGGGAGAGAGCCTCTTTCAAGGGAGATAGATTCAGGAGTGATATGCGGAAATATTTCTTTACAGAAAGAGTAGTGGATCCGTGGAATGGTCTCCCAGTGGAGGTGGTAGAGATGAGGACAGTAACTGAATTCAAGAAAGCATGGGACAAACACAGAGGATCTCTAAAGGTAAAAAGGGGACTGTTGTAGTTGTTATGGAAGGACAGACTAGATAGGCCATGTGGTCTTTTTCTGTCATCATATTTCTATGTTTCTATGTTTCCTCCACCCCTGGGGAGCCTTTCTCCGCCTTCAGCGCTCGTTTGCGCCGCTGCGCGCATTATCGCGTGCTAAGGTACCTTTGCGCCTGGTAAAGCGCCATTATCATGCGATAACGTGCCTTATCGCCTGATAACGTGACAGCGGCACAAATAGCGCCATTTAGTAAACATACCCCAAAGTTTCTAGATGAAACAAATGACTGATTCATGGAGCAACTGGTTCTGAAACTGACAAGCGGGGACATTATTTTAGACCTAGTTCTCAGTGAAACACAGGCTCCAGTGCGAGAAGTAATGGTGTTGGGCCACTTGGCAATAGCGGGCATAACATGATCACATTTGATTTAATAAATGGATGGAGGATAGCAAGGACATTGACTGTGTAAGCATTTAGCTTTCAAACAGGATACTATAATAAAATGAGGAAAATGATAAAGAAAAAACTAAAAGGAGCAATTGCAAAGGTTAAGGGGGTCATTCTAAGCAGCATTTAGCAGGAATGTACATCCAGTATGGACGTACATTCCTGCTAAACACCAAGAGCTGATTCCCAACCCAAAGCTCCCCATACTTACAGAGATGTGCAGGGAGCTCTGGACAGGGATGGGAGGGTATGGGCCAGAGGAGGAGCATGGGCGGGACAGAGGCCTGCCCATGACCTGGACATACATGGCCAATTCTGGTCACGGCCCTATACGTCCAGGGCGGCAGGACTGGACGGGGGAATTATTCTACTTCGGAAGTGGAATAAGTCTCCTCAAAGAAGGGAAGCGGCACCAGAGGAACCCCCAGAAATGGTGAGGAGCACCTGGAGGTTCACCACAGCCTGATCCCGACCTTGGCAGGCCCTTTTGGGGATCGGGCAGTGGAGAAATGAACATTTGAGCAGTGGTGGGAACCAGGGCTCCTGCATGGTGTCTCGGTGTCATGGCGACAGGACGCCATGGCACTGGGGCTCCATGCAGGAGCTTCAGTTAGGTTAGATGGGGTGGGAGAAGGACATGCAGTGGCTCAGAATCAGGGCATGTCCTGCCCGTTCACGCTCTTTGCACCCAATTCTGCTCTCATGGAAAGTCTAGCTCTCGTGGGTGCAGAATCAGATGCAAATCCAGCCAGTCCAGAATTAGACATCTGGACAGGCCAAACGTGCCTTGAATCGGGCCCTCAGGGGTATGTTTACTAAACCGCGGTAATGTTACTGGCGATAAGTGCAGGGTTTACGTGAGTAATGCCATATAAGGAAATGGGCGTACCAGCGTTAAGGTAGCAATGGCTGTGTAACGCGCATTAAAGGACGCCTTGGCCAGTTAGTGCACGTTAACAGGACATTGAACGTTAAAGCTGAGAAACCAAACACATTACAAGGCTGACAAGGCGCTTTATAAGGTGCCTTGTAGGGCGCCTTATAAGGCGCCCTAAAAGGCGCCTCATGAGGTGCCTCAGGTTAAGGCACCTTATAAGGTGCCTTAACCTAAGGTGCCATATATGGTGCCCTAACCTAAGGTACCAAATAGGGTGCCCTAAGGATGTTAAGGTGACCCAAGATATGGTGCCAAAGGGCAGTAAGGTGCCCCAAGTTGACAAGCATGAAATGTAAGGGCAAAAAACAAGGAAAGGCAATGGACAAGTGATGGAAGGAAGTAGAGGTGGGAGCTGATGGACCTGCCAAATCTGCATGCCGCCGATGTGGCAGCCGGCAAAATGGACAAACATATTGGAGGCAGCTGTACCGATGCACAGGGTGTTGGCAATGTAAAGTGCTACAATGACAGTGGGTGGAAGAGGATGGGAATACGGGTCCGCCAGTGGAGGTAGAGGTGGCAAGATATTTGCAATGACAGGAGGACAGAGGAGTAGTAGTGCCATGCAGAGCAGACACAGGAGAGGCAAGCATGGAGAGCCGCAATGCAGAAAAGGGTACCAGTGCAGGACATGGGGTAACAGCCAGCACATGAAGACAGGATGCTACACAGCTGACAGACGCAGACAGACGGACAGAAGGATGGCTGGCAACTGTGATGAGGGTATTATGTGCTGGCAGCACAGATCTTCAGAAATATGACTATCACAGGAATGAAAAGGACTTGCCTTGGACAGGCCTAATAAAATGAGACCATGGAGGGATTGAACCCATGACCTCTGCCTAGGATGTCATTGTATTAACCAGTGGGCTATACCTCTATGGCTTCTGTCTCAGCAATGGCTGGCTACAGAAAGACTGCAGGTCACTGCACAAACTGTCTGCTGTGTCCACCAGGATAGGTTAAACCCACCAGTACCCATGATGCAATGCACATGCAGAACAGCAGTCTACATCTGATCACCAGATGGGGTATGCAGCTCTCCAGCACCTCAGCGTGGTAGGAGGAACTGACTGTGCATGATACTGGCACAGAGTAGCCACACACCATGCCATTGTGCTGGTTCTATGTTCAGCCTGAGGGTGAGGTGGGGCGGCCAGCACCAGGTCCACAGTACCCGGGTTGCTTGAGATAGGCTTTGCTGCTGGGCCCTATCATTGCCAGTGTGTGACAGGTATTCCTTGCAGCCACACCTAAAATAATCTTGTGTTTATCTGTATTCCCCAGTCACATCTAGCCCTTGGGGACCAGGAGCCACCCAAGTATAGCATATCCAGCGTGGTTGCCATGGTCAATTTTTATAAGAGCAGGGGGTGGTATCTGGACCCACAGATGGATTATGTAGCACCACCTACCAACCCGCTCTATCTGGGTCAAGGTGGTGGACAGGATCTGCCCCCAACAGACCAACACTCTACATCTTTGCAATGGAGGCAGTAGAGGGGCATGATGAAGGGCTGTGGGACCATCAACCCCCAGTCTTGATGGCAAAAGGGCACCGTCCAGGGTAGTTGATGCAGATTTGTAAGTATCACACACGCAATGGCAGACAGGCAGTGGGGCTGGAAAATCTCAGCTACCCCCCCGATCTGACATTCACCAGCAGAGGGCACAGTCAGTCTGCAACCCCCCCCCCCCCCCCCATGATCTGACATTCACCAGCAGAGGGCACAGTCAATCTGCACCCTGCAAGGGGTTCCAGCCATACACATGCTGACGGCAGACAGTCGGCTAGCCAGTCCATAGTGCATGTCCCCAGAGTAACTATGTGCACCCAGAAATGGGATGTAAGCACAGACATAAAGCAGGTATCTCAGTGATTGGGCCCCCAGAACAGGGAGCACACAGATATCACCTGAGAGAAACAGTGTATTGCACTCTGTGGGAACCTAGCCATGCCATGGTCACTGCTCAGTCAGGGTGAGAGTGCTCTCCCAGCACGACATGCTGTGGCCACCCTGTCCATGCAGGTGATGGTTGGGCACTACAATGTCCCAGCCATTGCCCCACACCCTGTGCAGATGCATCCTGCCCAGTCCGCCCTGTCCAGACCATACCCACAATCCCTTGGCAGGCTAATGCTGGAAACAGTGTAAGCATTGTGGGCCCAGTGAGGAGTAGGCAGCCACAAAACAATGGATAGACATACACACGCTCCCACTCCTATTTCAGCATTGTGCAAAGATAGGGGTGGTTGGCAGCCCTGCCCGCCACACTAGTCCTGAGCACAGTGCAGGCATTGCTAAGGTATGCAGGTGCTAGTAGTAGTGCTTTGGTGGTACGTGCTGCTCCATGCTGGGCCCAAGAGCCTGACTGTCCATGAGTCTTTGGATAGTGGAGCCTGTGGGTATGGGTGTTTGTGACCCTGCTGACCGATTCTCTAGGGAGTGCACATGTTTATGTTGTATGTAGGGTAAAATGTAGGGGCCACAGCTGGGACTTGAACCTGTGACTTTCTGCCCCAGGACACACTGGCTGTGTGTACTGCACCATACTGTTGCCACTGAGGTAGGTCGGTCCCTGGGGATACCATGACTGTTCATCAGACAGACCTTGTCTGCTGCACCGCACGCCACCCACCTGAACAGGGCATGGCCTTGGACTTCTGTGGGCAGCTGCCACTGCCCCCTCCACCACAGCACCCCTCCCCCACCATGCTGACATGCCCATATGCTGGTGGTGCACAGTCCCAGGCCATCCAGTGTGCAGGTAGGCGGCTGCCTAGGTTGTGGGTTTTGGGGTAGGGGTGCCTACATAGACATCCATACTTCCCCCCGGCACCGCTTGCCAATGTTATGTGCCCTTTGGGGTACCTGCTGGGTAATGTCCCCTGGATGGGACACAAACTCATGGGCATGTTTGACCTTGGTCAGTTGCTGTCTTGCTGATTTCCAGTTTCCGCATTCCTATGTGCCACCTAGGCATCTGCCTAGCCCACCCTGTGCCCCAGCTGCCCCACTGCATGTCCCGCCTCCAGCCCCCTATGCCACATTTGCAGCCTCGCCATAGTGCCCTTTCATACTTGGACACTATGCTGCTGCTGCACATGGAGCACTACTATCACTTTTCTTGGGCTCCCTGCCTATGCTGTACATTGCTAACACTGAAATGGTTTCTCTCTCCTGCAAATGTGCCTCTAATGCAGACAGGTTTTCACTTGCGGTAATTTTCGGCCCTTCAGTTCCCAGCGCTGGTGTAGCAGGAGCCTCTCCCTGCCCACTCCCCGCCCATTGACCCTTTCTCTCCACCCTCTCTCTACCCTCTGCGGGACATAACGCAGCCGGAGACGTTAACGTGCGCTAACGTTGCATCTGGTAATGTTAATGCGCGTTAACGTTACTTATCACACAATAACGTAGCCACTGCCCCTAAGAATTTACATCAGACCTGGGCATTATTTAAATATACCATCTTGGAAGCCCAGACCAGATAAGAACATAAGAACATAAGATATGCCATACTGCGTCAGACCAAGGTCCATCAAGGCCAGTATCCTGTTTCCAACAGTGGTCAATCTAGGTCAGAAGTACCTAGCAGTTTCCCCAAAAGACACATGGGTTCCACATTGCTTGTATTGGGGCAAGCAGTGGATTTCCTGAGTCCCCTTTAATAATGGTTTATGGACCTTTCTTCCAGGAAGTTGTCCAAACCTCTTTTAAACCCAGTTACATTAATAGTTTTAACTACATCCTCTAGTAACGAATTCCAGAGTTTGATTACGTGTTGAGCGAAAAATATTTTCTCTTATTACTCTTAAACGAGTTATACTGTAGCTTCATTGAATGTACCCTAGTCTTTCTATATTTTGATGGCATAACAATCGATCTACATACTCCATCCTTAAAAAAATGTGGAAGAAAGGCCAAATGACAGTCAGCATTTCTTAAAAGTGGGGTTTTAAAGGCTATTATAGTAAGAGAGAATCTTTCAGAAAATGGAAAAAGAGACAAATGATGAAAACAGGAAACAGCATAAACAATTGCAATTTAAATGCAAAGCATTGATATGGCAGGCACAGAGAAAATTTTAAAAAAGTTTACAGGGTGTGGAAACATTTTAATTTTTCCCTTGCTGACATATTGTGGTTTTTCTTCACTCGTGCCCGCTACTTGCTGTCAAGGTGCGCCGTCTTTTTGCTTTTTTCCACCATCCTGATGACAGTCCCATGTTTAGGAGGCCATCCTAGATGGTGACATCACTTCCTCTTTGTCTTTTTCTACTTTTTGATAAACAACCTATCTACGTTTGCCCATTCCACTCCACTCATTAATTTATAGACCTCTATCATATCTATAAACTAATGAATGGAATGGAGTGGAACAGGTAAATGTAGATCGATTGTTTACACCATCAAAATATAGAAAGACTAGGGCACATGCAATGAAGCTACAGGGTAACCTATTTAAGACTAATAAGAGAAAATATTTTTTCATTCAACGTGTAATCAAACTCTGGAATTTGTTGCCGGAGGATGCAGTAAAAGCTGTTAGTGTAGCCGGGTTTAAAAAAGGTTTGGACAAGTTCCTGGAGGAAAGTTCCATAAATCATTATTAAAATGGATCCGGGATACCCACTGCTTGCCCCAGTACAAGCTTTGTGGAACCTCTGTCTTTTGGGGGAACTGCTAGGTACTTATGACCTAGATTGGCCACTGTTGGAAACAGGATACTGGGCTTAATGGACCTTGGTCTGACATGGCATATCTTATGTTCTTATGTTCTCCCCTCAGCCATCTCTTTTCCAAGTTGAAGAGCTCTAAGCCTCTTTATTTCATATGCCAAGAGCCTTGAAGAATTTTTCTTCCACCTCCCTATGGAGAATCTGTTCAAGATAAGGAATATGCTAGCTTGAGTGAAAGCAGAAGCCCCGGGATAAAAATTAGTCTGTGACCTGCCCCAGCAGAACTACTCTGCCACCCTAGGACATGGTGGTGTTACACCTAGAAATAAAAATCTTTGTTTCATCTGTTCGAGGAGGCATAATTTTACATATTTTTGGATGAATTTTGAATTTAGATTGTGAGCCTTCTGGGGACAGGGAAATACCTTCTGTAGTTGTACTACTATTGGAAAAGTGTGAGCTCAATAAAAATAAATAAATAAAAAACGTGTTGAAAACTTTTTAATAAAGTGTTTTTATTAATTTAAATGAACTTGACATATTTGATACTGAAAAACTTTTCATGTATCTCATGCTCTCTTCAGTTTTGTCCCAGCACTTTCATAAGAACATAAGAACATAAGACATGCCATACTGGGTCAGACCGAGGTCCATCAAGCCCAGTATCCTGTTTCCAACAGTGGCCAATCTAGGTCATACGTACCTAGCAGTTTCCCCAAAAGACACAAGTTCCACAATGCTTGTACTGGGTCAAGCATTGATATCCTGGGTCCCTTTTTAATAGTGGTTTATGGACCTTTCCTCCAGGAACTTGTCCAAACCTTTTTTAAACCCAGCTATACTATCAGCCCTTACCACATCCTCCGGTAACAGATTCCAGAGTTTGATTACACGTTGAGTGAAAAAATATTTTCTCTTATTTGTCTTAAATAGTTTACCCTGTAGCTTCATTACATGTCCCCTAGTCTTTCTATATTCTGATAGCGTAAACAATTGATCCACGTTTATCTGTTCCACTCCATTCATTAATTTATAGACCTCTATCATATCTCCCCTCAGCCGTCTCTTTTCCAGGCTAAAGAGCCCTAACCTT
Organism: Ichthyophis bannanicus; assembly: GCA_033557465.1. Classification (NCBI taxonomy): domain Eukaryota; kingdom Metazoa; phylum Chordata; class Amphibia; order Gymnophiona; family Ichthyophiidae; genus Ichthyophis; species Ichthyophis bannanicus. Next base: position 1,224,795,602 of record CM066033.1, read on the forward strand.
TTTAGCCTCTCTTCATAGGAGTAGCCTTCCATCCCCTTCACCAATTTGGTGGCTCTTCTCTGTACTTTTTCTAATAACGCTATGTCCTTTTTAAGATACGGTGACCAGAATTGCACACAATATTCAAGGTGCGGTCGTACCATGGAGCGATACAGAGGCATTATAATATCCTTTGTTTTATTCTCCATCCCTTTCCTTATGATACCTAGCATTCTGTTTGCTTTCTTGGCCGCCGCTGCACACTGGGTGGAGGGTTTTAACATGTTATCCACGATGACTCCTAAATCTTTTTCCTGGGTGGTGGCTTCTAATGTGGAGCCTTGCATCGAGTAACTATAGTGTGGGTTGTTCTTTCCTAGGTGCATGACTTTGCACTTGTCCACATTAAATTTCATTTGCCATTTGGATGCCCAGTCTTCCAATTTATCCAGGTCCTCCTGCAGTTTTCCACTTTCCTCTTGGGTTTTAACAGCTTTAAACAGTTTTGTGTCATCTGCAAATTTGATAACCTCACTCGTTATTCCCTTTTCCAGGTCATTTATGAATATGTCAAAAAGCAGCGGACCCAGTACAGATCCCTGGGGTACTCCACTATTCACCTTTTTCCATTGGGAATATTGGCCATTTAGCCCTACTCTCTGCTTTCTATCTTTTAACCAGTTCCCGATCCACAATAGTACACTGCCTCCTATCCCATGACTTTTTAGCTTTGCCAAAAGTCTCTGATGGGGGACCTTGTCAAAAGCTTTCTGAAAATCCAGATACACTATATCAACCGACTCACCTTTGTCTACCTGTTTATGCACACCTTCAAAAAAACATATCAGATTAGTAAGACAAGATCTTCCTTGTCTAAAGCCATGTTGGCTGTCTCCCATTAGGCCATGACTATCTACATGCTGCGTAATTTTGTTCTTTATGATGGTTTCTACCATTTTCCCTGGTACTGACGTCAGGCTCACCGGTCTGTAATTTCCCGTGTCACCCCTGGAACCCTTTTTAAAAATTGGTGTTACGTTGGCGACCCTCCAATCTTCAGGTATTACAGATGATTTTAATGAAAGTTCACAGATTACCAATAGCAGGTCTGCAATCTCATATTTCAGTTCTTTCAACACTCTGGGATGTATACCATCCAGTCCAGGTGATTTGCTACTATTCAGTTTATCAAATAGTTGTAATATATCTTCCCGGTGTAGCGATATTTCTCTCAATTCCTCTGCAGTATCACCTTTAAATACCACTTCAGTCTTGGGTAACATCCCTACATCTTCCTCAGTAAAGACCGAAGCAAAGAATTCATTCAGTCTCTCCGCTATAGCCTTGTCTCCTCTTACTGCCCCTTTTACCCCTCTATCATCTAACGGTCCAATTGACTCTCTCACAGGCCTTTTGCTACGAATGTACTTGAAAAAGTCTTTATTTCGTGTTTTTGCTTCTTCAGCAAGTTTCTTTTCAAATTCCCGCTTTGCCTGCCTTATCAATGCTTTGCATTTAACTTGCCAGTGCTTGTGCTGTTTCCAGTTTTCATCATTTGGCTCTTTTTTCCATTTCCTGAAGGTTGCTTTTTTGGCAGCAACAGCCTCTCTGACCTCACCTTTAAACCATGCTGGCAGTTTTTTGGACTTTCTCCCACTCTTCTTAATGCGTGGAATACAGCTGGTCTGGGCTTCGAGGATAGTAGTTTTAAATAACGCCCAAGCTTGCTGTAAGTCTTTAACCTTTGGAACCGCTCCTTTTAGTTTTTTCCTAACTATATTCCTCATTCTATCATAGTCTCCCTTTTGAAAGTTAAAAGGTAGTACTGTGGATTTCTTTACTATTTGTTCTCCAATAATTAAATCAAACATGATCATATTATGGTCACTATTGCCAAGTGGTCCCAACACCCTTATTTCTTGCACCAGATCTGGCGTTCCACTAAGGACTAGGTCCAGTATGGCTTCCCCTCTGGTCGGTTCATGAACCAGCTGCTCCAAGAAGCAGTCATTTATTCCATCTAGAAACTTTATCTCTTTAGTTTGTCCTGCCGTGACACTGACCCAGTCGATACCGGGGTAATTGAAATCACCCATTATTACTACTCTGTTGTGACTTTTGTTAGCTTCTGTGATTTCTTTGAGCATTTCATCATCCATTTGTTCATTCTGGCCAGGCGGTCGATAGTACACCCCCACTGCCATCACCTTCCCCTTCATAAGTGGAATTTCAATCCATAGAGATTCTACAGCAAATTTTGTTCCCTGCAAAACTTTAATCCTTTCTGACTCAATGCCCTCTCTAACATAGAGCGCAACCCCTCCACCAATTTGATCAGCTCTATCATTACGATATAGTTTGTATCCAGGTATCACAGTGTCCCACTGGTTATCCTCCTTCCACCATGTCTCTGAGAGTGCAATCATATCTAACCTCTCATTTAGTGCCATATATTCTAACTCTCCCATCTTATTGTTTAGACTTCTAGCATTGGCATACAAGCATTTTAGAGACTGTATTTTATTCATATTAATCTGGCTATTGGTAGGCATGGGTAATTTGGAATCTTTATTCTCTGTCTGCTCCTTACTCAAGGGCATTTCGGCTACTATACTCCCTTTTGGAACCTCATTGCTTTTGGTAGTATCCTTCAAGGATACCTTCGTCCGAACCATGCGCTCCTGGGTGACTGTCGGCTTTCCCCTAATTTCTAGTTTAAAAGCTTCTCTATCTCCTTTTTAAAGGTTAATGCCAGCAGTCTGGTCCCATCCTGATTAAGGTGAAGCCCATCCCTTCGGAAGAGCCCCCCCTTTCCCCAGAATGTTCCCCAGTTCCTAACAAATCCAAAACCCTCATCCTTGCACCATTGTCTCATCCACGCATTGAGACTCCGGAGCTCTGCCTGTCTTTTGGGTCCTGCACGTGGAACAGGAAGCATTTCGGAGAATGCTATCCTGGAAGTTCTGGATTTCAACTTCCTACCTAAAAGCTTAAATTTAGCCTCCAGAACTTCCCTACCACATTTTCCTATGTCATTGGTACCAACATGTACCAAGACAGCAGACTCCTCCCCAGCACTATCTACGATCCTATCTAGGCGGTGCGTGAGGTCCGCTACCTTCGCACCAGGCAGGCATGTTACCAGGCGATCCTCACGTCCACCAGCCACCCAGCTATCTACATTCCTAATGATTGAATCACCAACTATAACAGCTGTCCTGACCCTCCCCTCCTGCTTCTCTGGGTCTATGGACTACATTACCACTTATATGTGGATGACATCATGGCCTATGCCCCAATAGACACACAGGCACCTGATATGATCCACATGACCCAATGCCTAGAGGACATGAACAACTGGCTGGCTGACAATAATCTGAAAATTAACTTTGACAAAACAGAGACATTGTTCATTTCCAGGTACCCCACCTTCAGCCCACCCCAAAACATCAACATCCTAAACAAAACAATAGCCACAAGGGACAAGGTGAAATACCTAGGCATCATCCTGGACAAGAACTTGAACTTACAATCACATATAAAGAAAACTGCAGCAAAGGCATATTACAGATTAAAAATTATCAGGAGGCCTCGACCAATCCTCAACCAGGACAACTTCCGCACCATGTATCAGGCAGTAATCACACCCATACTGGACTACAGAAACTCGTTGACTTCCCAAGCAAACCACCCATCCACTTCAAATGGTGCAAAACACTGCAGCACACATCATCACGGGCACATCAAGACACAAACACATCACACCTGTACTGCAGCAACTTCACTGGTACCCATAACAGCAGGAGCAAGATTCGAGACAACACTAAATATTTTCAAAATCATACATCAACGATCAGCAAATATCCTACAAAACATGCTGATCAGAGAAACCAACACCAGGCCCAGAAGATCCAATGGCATCAAATGCCGAACACCCATCGGATACCAAAAGACAAAGCAAACCATCTCCAACAGAGCATTTTCCTTCTCAGCCCCAGCCCTCTGGAACCCCCTCCCAGATGAACTGAGAGCGCTAAGTGACACTAAGGATTTCCGCAAGGAGCTCAAAACACTCCTGTTCACAGAACACTTTCACACCTAACATAGGACACCACTCGCACGCACAGAAGAAAAGAAGTACCAAATGTCTAATAGTCTGCATGTACGTCATGTTGCCTCACCCCTCTAGTTCAATGTAGACCCTTTGGGGCATGTTTACTAAACTACGGTAATGTCATTTGCGTTAGGTTCTGCGGTAAAGGTACAGATGCCCATATAAAGGCATGGGCGGGGCATCATTATGGCAAGCATGTCAGGTAACACGCGTTATAAGGCACCTTATTAGGCACAGTACAAGGCACGTGCCTTAACGTGCCTTCTACTGTGCCTAATAAGGTGCCTTGTAACGTGCCTTATAGCGTGCCTTGTACTGTGCCCAATAAGGTGCCTTGTAACGTACCTTATAACGTGCCTTGTACTGTGCCTAATAAGGTACATTGTAATGTACCTAATTAGGAGCCTTATAATGCCTTATAAGGATTGCTCACTCAAAAAAAATCCCGCTGTCAGAGATACATCATGCACGTTGTGATTTATGAATTTGGATGTTTCACATAACGATTGCACTTCTTCTCTCAACATTTTGAGATACGTTTTGCTATATAATTCACTAAAGAACTGTTTTTGTGATTAAAATGGACCTCAGTTGACTGGTGTGGTTTGGTATTTCATCTGAACCTCCCTCAATGTGGTCCGACAAAAAGATATGCTAATGTTTCACGGGGGAGTTTTTAGGAGATTTTTTTGGTAGGGTATTTGTATGTATCTCTGACAGCGGGATTTTTTTTGAGTGATTTAGGAGATTTTTTTGGTAGGTTATAAGGATTGCTGGCAACTGTGGTGAGGGTACTATGGGCTGGCAGCATGGATCTGCAAAGATATGACTGTCACAGGCAAGCAAAATATCTGCTTTGGACAGGAGGGAACAATGAGGAATTGAATCCATGACCTCCACCTAGAACATCAGTGTACTAACCAGTAGGCTATACCTCTATGGCCTGTTGCACAAGAATGGCTGGGTACAGAAGGACTGCAGGTCTCTGCACAAACTGTCTGCTCTGTGTGCCAAGATAGGGTAACCCCATCAGCAGCCATGATGCATTGCACATGCAGAACAGCAGCCTACAGCTGACCACCAAATGGGGTCTGCACCTCTCCGGTACTGCAGCGTGGTAAGATGGGCTACAGTGCGTGATACTGGCATAGAGTAGCTACAGACCATACCATTGTGCAGGCTCCGTGTTCACCCTGAGGGATAGGAGGGGAGCCCAGCACTAGGTCCACAGTACATGTGGTACTAGAGATAGGTCCTGCTGCACATCCCCAGCACTGCCAGTGTGTGATAGGTGTTCCCAGCAGTGCAACTGAAGGTACATCTGTTCAAGCTGTGTTCTGCAGTCACATGTGGCCCTGTGGGACTGGACACCACCTAGATTAGTGTGTACCTGGTGTTATGGTCTGGCTGCCATGGGTACCTGTTATCAGGGCAGTGGGGTGTCTAGACTCGCATAAGGGCGATGCAGCACTGCCACTATGGGGCTAAGTGGTATGTGCTATATACCCCAAGGGGTCTCAATCACCCCTTTTGTAGATGAGGGTGTGGTGGGACAGGTGCCTGCACCCTACAGAATGGCTGCAGTACCAGCAACCACAGTCCTGCTGGCAAATGATAGCCCTCCAGGGCTACTGGGCCAGTGCCATACCTGTGACCATTGCAGAACAGCAGTGATGCTTGGGGGAGGCAGGAGAAGGCTCAACTGCCCCATGCCATGGTCTGCCATTCATCAACAGACAGCACAGTCAGACTGCACCTGCAGCATCCTACAAGGTGTTCCCACCATGCACAGGCAAATTACATACAGTCCACTAACCAGACCATAAGTGCATGCTCACAGGGGAACCCTGTGCACCTAGAGGTGGGATGTACAGCACAGACACCAAGCAGGCATCTCCGTGATTGGGCCCCAGAACCAGGTATCACTGGAAACAAATAATGCGTGGCACTATGTGGGAACATAGACATGCCATGGTCACTGCTCGGTCAGAGTGAGAGTGACCCCCCCCCCCCCAGTGTGACATGCTGTGGCCACCCTGTCCATGCAGGTGGTGGTCGAACACTACAGTGTCCCAGCCATTGCCCTCCACCCTGTGCAGATGCATCCTGGCCAATCCGCCCTGTCTGGGCCATACCCACAATACTTTGCTCCTCATTATGCACATTTGCAGGCTAAAGCTGGCAGCAGTGTGAGCAATGTGGGCTCAGTGAGGTGTTGGCAGACACAAAACAATAGAGAGACATATGTACACTCCCACACCTATCTCAGCATTGCGCAGAGATGGAGGTGGTTGACAACCCTACCCGCTACACTGGTCCTAATCACAGTGCCGACATTGCTAATCTGAGCAGGGAGTAGTAGTAGTGCTCTGGTGATAACTGCAGCTCTGTGCTGGTGCCAACAGCCTGAAACTCCATGAAGCTGTGGATAGTGGAGCCCTTGTGAGTGGGTGTCTGTACCCCTGTGCACCACTGCGTTGGGGTTTGCCCATGTTGTTGCTGTGGCTGCAGTGTGGGCTAAAACTATGGGGAGATGCTCTGCAGGAGCCACTGATGGGACCTGAAACTATGACTCTCTGCTCTTGGACATGCTGGCTGAGTGTACTGCACCACACTGTTGTCATGGCAGCATAGTGGTCCCTGGGTTCCTATGTTCCTCCACCAGACCTCTTCTGTTGCATTGCAAACCATGTACTGGTACAGGGCATGGCCTAGGTCCACTGCAGGCGGGTGCCACTGCTCCCTCCAGCACAATCACCCACCCTCTCTGCCATGCCACCATGATCATATGCTGTCGGTGCCGGTGGTGCGCCATCCCAGGCCATCCAGGGGGCAGGTAGGCAGCTGCCTAAGGTGTGGGTTCTGGGGTAGGGGTGCCTACATAGATGTCCACGCTTCCCCAGGCACTGCCTGTCAATCTTATGCTCCCCTTGGGGTGCCTGCTGGATAGTGTCTCCTGGATGGGACACTGTGGGCCACAGACTCATGGGCATGTCTGACCCTGGTCAGTTGCTGTCTTGCTGGTTTCCATTTTCTGCGTTCCTATGTGCTACCTCGGCAACCGCCTAGTCCACCCTGTGCCCCAGTAGCCCCCACTGCATGTCCCGCCTGCAGCCCCCATGCCCCATTTGCGCCACTCGTAGTGGCCTTTCATACCAGGGCACTATGCTGTTGCTGCAAATGGAGCACTACTATCACCTTTCTTGGGCTCCCTGCCTATGCTGTACATTGCTGACACTGAAATGGTTTCTCTCTCTTGCAAAGGTGTGCTAATGCCAGGTTTTCAGTTGTGTTAGGATTCAGCCCTTACTTTCTCTGCGTTAGTGTGGAAGGGGCTTCTCCCCGCCCACTCCCCGCCCATTGACCCCTTCTCTCCGCCCTCTCTCCACCCTTTTCTGGACTTACTGCAGCCGGGAACATTAAGGCGCGTTATGTAACGTTAAGGCGCCTTAACGTTACATAACATGCCTTAACGTAGCCGCTGCTACATTACCACCATTTCGTAAACATACCTCTTTGTGTTGTCGACCACTTTGAATGAAGGATAAGGTGGTATATAAAACTGGTTAAATAAATAAATAAATAAATAAATAAATAAAATACAGCTCAATCAGAACCAGTCACTGTGCTGCCATGACCCTTCATTTACAACTATCCTTATTCTTAGAGTCCATCACAGCTCAGTCCATGCATCACAGTACAGAAGCGCCGGAATGCCATTACCACTGTCTAGCCGAATTCAGTGAGGTTGCGATCACCGGCCTTCCCCTCCTTTCTGCCTGCGAGGATCCAATCTCCCATAGGCAGACAGGAGGTGTCTTTGCCGTGATCGCCACCTGGCATGCAGTGGGCTGCCCACGGGGATCCCATCTCCCAATGGCAGAAGAGCCTCATGACCACAGGAAGACCCTCTCCTGTCTACCTGTGTGAGATAGGGTCCCTGCGGGCAGACAGGAGAGGAAGGCTGATGATCGTGGCAGTGAGACTTTGATGGGGCCAGGGCCCATGTGGCCCACCCTCTTCTAATACCTCTGTCACAGTCTCTGGTAGAGGCCACAAGCTGCTGCTTCCTCCTACAGGACCTGGATAACATGCACCCTGATTCTGGCTTCTTTAGCAGCTCCAGTTCTGACTGAGACCAGGGAGCTGAAATTTGAGAACACTTACCACTGAGCCACTGCCAAGGTGTTTGTAACTCCATGGCTGAAAAAATATAGATATTTGCAATAAAATATTTAAATAACAACCGCTGGGCTCTGGAGACCACACTTCCAAAAAAAACCATTGATGAGGAAGATGCAAAGGAGTGTATGGTATGGTGCATGGCTTGCATTATAAGTTATACAAAAAGGGACTGAAGAAGCTAAAAATGCAGGGGGAGATATTCAGCGGAGATGGCTAACACAGTTTCAGTGGCTAACTATTGCCGCTGAAACTTAACTCTGGATATTCAATGCCAGGGTCATATCTGGCCTCCGGCTCTGAATATTCAGGGCCGGATAGCGTTGAAGCTAACTAGGCAGCAGTGATATTCGGCTGCTGCCTAGTTAGCATCTGCTGCTGAATATTCCTGCCACGGCAATTAATGCGTTTAGCAGGTCTGCTGTGTTAATTGCTTTGAACATCTCTCCCCCTCCCCCTCCCCCACTCTCTATAAGAAAGAAAGGAAAGGGGAGATATACTATATGATATAAATATTCAGGTATCAGAAAGTAGCATTTTCCACAGATGGAAATGTTCCAGAAGAAGGGGATTTCCTCTGAAGTTAAAGGGATGGAGGCTGAGGAGGTGTACATGGAAATTTTTTTCACTGAGATAGTGGTGAACATCTGAGATGGACTTCCAGCAGAGCTTATGGGAGCTAAAACAGTGGCAGAATTCAAGAATGCTTGGGATAGACACAAAGGGGCATGTTTACTAAACTGCGGTAATGTCATTCCACGGTAAAAGTAGAGATGCCCATATAAAGGAGTGGGTGGGGCAGCAGTAAAGCTGTGTGTCAGATAAGGCACGTTAGAAGGCGTGCTAAAAGGTGCGTTATAAGGCACCATAGAAGCACGTGCCTACGTGCCTTACATGCCTTATCAAGCGCCTTGTACTGTGAACATAAGAACATAAGGTATGCCATACTGGGTCAGACCAAGGTCCATCAAGCACAGTATCCTGTTTCCAACAGTGGCCAATCTAGGTCATACGTACCTAGCAGTGTCCCCAAAAGACACAGGTTCCACAATGGGTCAAGCATTGATATCCTGGGTCCCTTCTTAATAATGGTTTATGGACCTTTCCTTCAGGAACTTGTCCAAACTTTTTTTTAAAGCCAGCTGTGCCTAATTAGGAGCCTTGTAACATATTTTAAGGAGTGTTGATAGCTGTGGGGAGGGTACTGTGTGGCTGGCAGCACAGATCTGCAAAGATATGACTGTCACAGGCAAGCAAAATATCTGCCCTGGACAGGAGGGAACAACAAGGAATTGAACCCATGACCTCTGCCTCCATAGTCATCAATGTAATCAGTGGGCTACAGCTCTATAGTGTCTAACCCACTGCTGGCTGGCTACAGAAAGTCTGCAGGTGACCACACAAGCTGTCTGCTGTGGTTATCAGGATAGAGTAGACCCACCCATACCCATGATGCACTGCACATGCAGATCAGCAGCCTATGTCTGATCACAAGATGGGGAATGCGCCATTATAGCACCCCGGCCTGGTAGGGGGAGCTGACCGTGTGTGTTACTGGCACAGAATAACTACAGACCGTGACAGCATGCGGTTCCTGTGCTCACCCTGAGGGTGAAGTGGGGGGCCCAGCACCAGGTCCGCAGCACATGGCATGGTTGAAGTAGGCTGTGCTGCAGGTTCTCATCAGTATCAGTGTGTGATAGGTAGTCCTTGCAGACACATCTAGGATACACCTGTGTCCATCTGTATTCCCCAGTCATGTCTAGCCCTTGTGGACTATGATGCACCCAGAATAGTGCATATCCTGTGTAGGTGCCATGGTCACAGAATACGTGAAGGGTGGTATGCAGACCCTAAAGCGGTTTATATGAGCACCACCTAACCCGCCCCTATGGGTCAGGGTGGGGAACAGGATCCCCCACCAACAGATCCACAGTTTACACCCCTGCAATGGTGGCAGTAGAGGGGACCATCGACCCCAGTCTTGCTGGGGAACAGATACCCTACAGGGCAGGCAACGCAGATCTGTGCGCATCCATAAGGCAATGGCAGACAGACAGTAGGCCTGGAGATGCTCAGCTGCCCCCCACCACTATCTGACATTCTCCAGCAGCAAACCCAGTGAGCCTCCAGCCACTGCACCCTGCAAGATGTTCCAGCCATACACATATTAACAACAGACAGTCTGCTAGCTAGTCCATAGTGCATGCTCCTGGAGAGGATGTGAACACACACACCAAGCAGCCATGCCGTGGTCACTGCTCAGTCAGGGTGAGAGTGACCCCCCCAGCAGGACATGCTGTGGCCACCCTGTCCGTGCAGATTGTGGCCGGGCACTACAATGCCCAAGCCATTGCCCTATGCCCTGTGCAGATGCATCCAGGCCAGGCCACCCTGTCCAGGCTATACCCACAGTACCTTGCTCCTCATTATGCACATTGGCAGGCTTACACTGGCAACAGTGCAAGCAGTGTGGGCTGAGGAAGGTGCTGGCAGACACCACACACTGGAAAGACAGACACACACTCCCACACCTATGCCAGCATTGTGCAACTATAGAGGCTCTTGGCAGCCCTGGCCACCGCACCAGTCCTGGGCACAGTGCTGGCATGGCTATGGTACGCAATACTGTTGGGGTCAATCCCCAGGGTGGTGAACACTGTCAGACACGAGACCTGAAACACACTCCACAGACATCAGAGAGGTTGGTATGATACAGCTCAATGAGCAGATTGTGCTTAACTCCCACTGCCCCCTCCACCGCCAGTACCCCTCTGCCACCATGCTGACATGCCCTTCTGCTGGTGGTGCTGGTGGTGCGCAGTCGCAGGCCATCCAGTGTGCCGGTAGGCGGCTGCCTATGGTACGGGTTCTGGGGTAGGGGTGCCCACAGAGATGTCCACGTTTCCCCCCAGCACCGCCTGCCAATGTTCTGTGCCCTTGGGTGTACCTGCTGGGTACTATCCCCTGTGACACTGTGGGAAACACACTCGTGCCCATGTTGGACCCTCATCAGTAGCTGTCTGGCTGCTCTACTGTTTCAGCATTCCTATGGGCCACCTAGGCATCACCCCTAGTCCGCACTGTGGCCCAGCTGCACCACAGCATGTGCCGCCTGCAGCCCTCTGTATCCCCTTTTCCAGCATCTGTCCAGTTGCCCATTCCAACATGCCCAACCTGCTGTTGCAGGGCATGTGCACGCCATAGAAAACCTGTCCAATAACAAGGGGAAACCGTGATCAGCGCTATTTCACTGTGGGATCATTCTCCTTGTATGGGGACAGAGCATAGACCCTTCCAAAATTAATATCCTTTTTTTGGAGCTTTCTCGGTAGTGTTTTTTGCTGTTTCCCATTAATAAGAACATAAGAACATAAGATATGCCATACTGGGTCAGACCAAAGTCCATCAAGCCCAGTATTCTGTTTCCAACAGTGGCCAGTCTAGGTCATATGTACCTAGCAGTTTCCCCAAGGGACACAGGTTCCACAATGCTTGTATTGGTTAAAGCATTGATATCCTGGGAACCTTCTTAATAATGGTTTATGGACCTTTCCTCCAGGAACTTGTCCAAACCTTTTTTAAACCCAGCTACATTAACAGCCCTTACTACATCCTCTGGTAACAAATTCCAGAGTTTGATTACACGTTGAGTGAAAAAATATTTTCTTTTATTAGTCTTAAATAGTTTACCCTGTAGCTTCATTGCATGTCCCCTAGTCTTTCTATATTCTGATAACGTAAACAATCGATCTACGCTTACCCGTTCCACTCCGTTCATTAATTTATAGACTTCTATCGTATCTCCCCTCAGCCATCTCTTTTCCAGGTTAAAGAGCCCTAATCTTTTTAGCCTTTCTTCATAGGAGTATCCTTCCATCCCCTTTACCATTTTGGTGGCTCTTCTCTGAACTTTTTCTAAAATCGCTATATCCTTTTTAAGATACGGCGACCAGAATTGCACACAATATTCAAGGTGCGGTCTCACCATGGAATGATATAGAGGCATTATAATATCTTTTGTTTTATTTTCCATTCCTTTCCTTATCATACCTAGCATTCTATTTGCTCTCTTGGCCGCCGCTGCACACTGGGCCGAGGGTTTTAACATGATATCCACAATGACGCCAAAATCTTTTACCTTGGTGGTGGTTCCTAATGTGGAACCTTGCATCGTGTAACCATAGTTTGGGTTGTTCTTCCCTAGGTGCATAACCTTGCACTTGTCCACATTAAATTTCATCTGCCATTTTGATGCCCAGTCATCCAATTTATCAAGATCCTCTTGCAATTTTCCACAATCCTCTTGGGTTTTAACAACTTTAAATAGTTTTGTGTCATCTGCAAATTTGATAACCTCACTCGTTATTCCACTTTCCAGGTCATTTATGAATATGTCAAAAAGCAGCGGACCCAGCACAGATCCCTGGGGTACACCACTATTCACCTTTCTCCATTGGGAAAATTGGCCATTTAGCCCTACCCTCTGCTTTCTATCTTTTAACCAGTTCCTGATCCACAATAGTACACTGCCTCCTAGCCCATGACTCTTTAGTTTTGCCAAATGTCTCTCATGAGGGACCTTGTCAAAGGCTTTCTGAAAGTCCAGATACACAATATCAACCGACTCACCTTTGTCCACCTGATTATTCACTCCTTCAAAAAAATATAACAGATTAGTAAGACAAGATCTTCCTTGTCTAAAGCCATGTTGGCTGTCTCCCATTAGGTTATGACTATCTACATGCTGAGTAATTTTATTCTTTATGATGGTTTCTACCATTTTTCCCGGTACTGATGTCAGGCTCACCAGTCTGTAGTTTCCCGGATCACCCCTGGAACCTTTTTTAAAAATTGGTGTTACATTGGCGATCCTCCAATCTTCAGGTATTAGAGATGATTTTAATGATAGTTCACAGATTACTAATAGCAGGTCTGAAATCTCGTATTTCAGTTCTTTCAACACCTTTGGATGTATACCATCCGGCCCAGGTGATTTGCTACTCTTCAGTTTATCTAATAGTTGTAATACATCTTCCCGATGTATCGATATTTCCTTCAATTCTTCCGCACCTTTAAATACCACTTCAGTCATGGGTAACATCCCTACATCTTCCTCAGTAAAGACCGAAGCAAAGAATTCATTCAGTCTCTCCGCTATCGCCTTGTCGCCTCTTAGTGCTCCTTTAACCCCTTTATCATCTAATGGACCAACTGACTCTCTCACAGGTTTTTTGCTACGAATGTACTTGAAAAGGTCTTTATTTCGCGTTTTTGCTTCCGCAGCAAGCTTCTTCTCAAATTCTCTCTTTGCCTGCCTTATCAATGCCTTGCATTTGACTTGCCAGTGCTTGTGCTGTTTCCAGGTTTCGTCGTTTGGCTCTTTTTTCCATTTCCTGAAAGATGCTTTTTTGGCAACAACAGCCTCTCTGACCTCACCTTTAAACCATGCTGGCAGTTTTTTGGACTTCCTTCCACTTTTCTTAAAGCGTGGAATACAGCTGGTCTGGGCTTCCAAGATAGTATTTTTCAACAACAGCTAAGCCTGATGTACGTTTTTAACCTTTGCAACTGCTCCTTTTAGTTTTTTCTTAACTGTTTTCCTCATTTTATCATAGTCTCCCTTTCGAAAGTTAAAAGGTAGTACTGTGGATTTCCTTACTATCCCTCCTCCACTAATTAAATCAAAGGCGATCATGCTATGATCACTATTGCCAAGTGGCCCCAACAACCTTATCTCTTGCACTAGATCTGGTGTTCCACTAAGGATTAGGTCTAATATGGCTTCCCCTCTGGTTGGTTCATGAACCAGCTGCTCCAAGAAGCAGTCATTTATTTCATCTAGGAACTTTATCTCCCTAGCATGTCCTGCCGTGACACAAACCCAGTTGATACCGGGGTAGTTGAAATCACCCATTATTATTACTGTGCTGTAACTTTTGTTAGCTTTCTTGATTTCTTTGAGCATTTCATCATCCATTTGGTCATTCTGGCCAGGCGCTCGATAGAACACCCCCACTGCCATTGCCTTCCCCCTTTTACATGGAATTTCAATCCATATAGATTCTACAGCAGATTTTGTTTCATGCAAAACTTTAATCCTTTCTGACTCAATGCCCTCTCTAACATAGAGAGCAACCCCTCCACCAATTTGATCAGCTCTATCATTACGATATAGTTTGTACCCAGGTATCACAGTGTCCCACTGGTTGTCCTCCTTCCACCAGGTCTCTGATATTCCAATCATATCTAACCTTTCATTTAGTGCTATATATTCTAACTCTCCCATCTTATTTTTTAGACTTCTAGCATTTGCATACAAGCATTTTAGAGAATGTATTTTATTCATATTAATTTGGCTATTGTTAGACATGGGTAATTTAGGATCTTTAAGCTCTGTCTGCTCCATACTTGAGGGCATTTGGGCTACTTTACTCTTTTGTGGAACCTCTCTGCTTTTGGTAGTATCCTTCAAAGATACATTCTTCCAAACCATCTGCTCTTGGGCGACTGTCGACTTTCCCCTAATATCTAGTTTAAAAGCTGCTCTATCTCCTTTTTAAAGGTTAATGCCAGCAGCCTGGTTCCATCCCGGTTAAGGTGAAGCCCATCCCTTCGGAAGAGCCCCTCCTTTCCCCAGAATGTTCCCCAGTTCCTAACAAATCCAAAACCCTCATCTCTGCACCATTGTCTCATTCACGCATTGAGACTCCGGAGCTCTGCCTGCCTTTTGGGTCCTGCGCGTGGAACAGGAATCATTTCAGAGAATGCTACCCTGGATGTTCTGGATTTCAACTTCCTACCTAAAAGCCTAAATTTAGCCTCCAGAACCTCCCTACCACATTTTCCTATGTCACTGGTACCGACATGTACCAAGACAGCAGACTCCTACCCAGCACTATCTAAGACCTTATCTAGGTGGCGTGTGAGGTCCGCTACCTTCGCACCAGGCAGGCATGTTACCAGGCGATCCTCACGTCCACCAGCCACCCAGCTATCTACATGCCTAATGATCGAATCACCAACTATAACGGCTGTCCTAACTCTTCCCTCATTGGCACATGGCCCTGGAGAAACTTCCTCGGTGCGAGAGGGTTTTACATCACCTGGAGGACAGGTCCTAGTTACAGGATCACTTCCTGCCACACCAGGGTGATGCTCTCCTGTCACGTGACCTCTCTCCTCAATGGCAACAGGGATGCTGCCAGACTGGAGGTGGGACTTCAGGACTATATCCCTGTAGGTCTCATCTATGTACCTCTCTGTCTATCTTATGCTTTCCAAGTCTGCTACTTTAGCCTCTAGAGAACGGACTCGTTCCCTGAGAGCAAAGAGCTCCTTGCACCTAGTGCACACGTAAGACCTCTCACCAAATGGGAGAAAATCATACATGTGACACTCAATGCAAAAGACTGGAAAGCCCCCATCCCACTGCTGTCCAGCTTGGTTATGTTTATTTTACATTTTATTCAGGTCATTTTCAGTGTTTATTTGCCCTTTTGTTCTGTGCATATGTATCACACTTATCACTTTTTGTAGGTTTCCCTGGGTTTGCTGTACATTGCTGACTGAAATGGTTTCTCTCTCCTTCACTTATGTGCTAACGCCTGTTTTTCTGTTGCGTTAGGATTCAGCCCTTAATTCCTCCGCGTTAGTGTGAAAGAGGCCTCTCCCCGCCCACTCCCTGCCCACTCCCTGCCCATTGACCCCTTCTCCCTGCCCTCTCTCCACCCTTTTCTGCACTTAACGCGGCCGGGAACGTTAAGGTGCCTTAAGGCGCCTTAACAGTACAGAATGTCCCGTTAAGGCGCCTTAAGGCCCTTAACGTAGCCGCTGCTATGTTAACGCAGTTTAGTAAACATGCCCCAAAGAGACCTTAGCAGCATTGGGAGGAAGGAGTCGAAAGGTCAAGAGATCACAATAGGCTGCTACAACTAGGCAAACTGAAGGGACCAAGTGGTCATTTTCTGATTAAATCTTCTCTGTTTCTTTTGTTGAAAAGGAAAAATACGATATCTTAGTTTTCCACTGAAAGTCAGGAATTAAGTGGTACCTTGTTAGTCCAAACAAGTTGTATGTGGTACCTTTTTACTGAGTTTGTATTTGGATTTAATTGCTCATCTTTTCAAACCTCTATGCAATGCGGATCACAGTTCAGGTGCAATAGTGTAGGTCCACATCCAGAGCCTGAAATCAAAATTGCTACCTGAGGGTGCATTGATTGGCCCATGGTCATAAAGAGTGTCAGCAAGAGAAGCAGGATGACTTCCCTGGTTCTCAGCCCACTGCCGTAACCACTAGACCATGCCGCCACACTATCTCAGTGCATTTGTGACCAGCTTTTGGGAGCTGATGAAGATAACATAGATCTCAAAGATAGTCACAAATACATTGTTAATCCTATGGGGGCAATTTTCAATAGCCAACGTTCTGTAGATGCCAAATAAATGGATGCTTTTTACAAGCATACTTAATGCAAATTTTCAAAGAGAAACTACCCACATTGGTTCTCTTTGAAAATTAGTTTGTGCATAGAAGTGACCACATAATTTAAACCTGATACTTCTATAGATGAGCTAATAAAAAAAATAGCATATGTATATTTCAAAACTAAATGTAGGTGTTACTCCCCCAACCTAAACATACCCATTACGGCTCACACAAAGTTTTAGCCACATTTGAGAAGGGTAATTTTCAATCAGGCCAGTTTCATTGATCAATTCAGTACTTTTGACAGCTGCTTTCTAGAAGTGATTTCCCCTATGACTTACAGAATTTGTTGACTTTTATTTTAATTAAAGAAATAGTGAGAATTCATTATTAATATTATTTTGATGTACTACCCACCAAACACTCAGAGAGGGTGCTTGGTGATTTACAGCATAAAAAATACATATCATAAAGGATAGAAAAACAAATCTCAGTACAAAACTTTGTTAGTCATCCATGTCCACTATCTACAAAAATAGATTTGTATTAAATTATTAAAATAAATAACACCAAGGATGTTTACTTTTTTTAAAACATTTTATATCCGCAGAAAATAGGAAGCTTAGCTTATGTACTATCTCTGGATAATTCTTACCTTGTTGTGGCAAAAGGTCTTTTAATCTACAAAGAATCCAGTTTTTGCTCGGGCCGATAGAAGTACTCTGCACCTTTAAAGGTCACTGCATCCTTGTAGCAAAAGCAATAATAAAAAACATTGTTTGGCCATCTACTGTTTAGTATTTAAAGCTCTAGTAATTTCCAGAGCTTGAAGTGAAGAGGCACAGACTGTCAAGGCAGAACCTTTGCAGCAGTATTCATTGCCTAAATGATGCCCTTGGTATGGGGAATTTTCTGGAAGCTTGTTTCAAGAAATTAAGGGTGATGGCGTATAGCTTGGTTTAAAACAGATTTGGATGAGTTTTGAAGGACAGGTCCATTAATAATTAATTATCAACCACAATGAAAATGAATGACATAGGGCCTGATTCCATCCTGCACGTCCAGGCCCTCTGTGCGTCTGACTGGAACCAGACGCACAAAGGGAGTCGCGATTCTGATCCCACGGGGCACGTCTAGCCCCACGGGATCAGAAATGCGAACAGGCTTGTACATGCAGGCCGGGGCCCCGATTCCATCCGGCCTGTACGTGTAGGCCGGGGCCCTGATTCGGTCTGGTCTGCACGTACAGGCCTTTCCCAGCTAACTCAGTCAGGGATCTTCAGTGGAGTCGTGGTGCCATGCCCTCCGGTTGCCATGGCACCATGGCTCCATTGAAGTGCTGTGATCCCCGGCCACTGGCTCCTAAAGCTGATTCCCCACAGCCTGAGCCCCGATCTGGCCTCCTAAGGCCAGGGTCGGGCTGCGGGGAATATCCTTGGCCACCCCTCCCCATCCGTGCCCCGGGCCCACCGATCCCTGGTGACTAGGGGAACCTATTCCACCTCAGAGGTGGAATAAGTTCCCCGTGCAAATCGCTGGCCCCAGATGTATAGGGCCAACATTAGAATCGTCCCTGTACGTCTGGGGCTGACGACCACCCAATGCCTGCCCTAACTCCACCCCCTCTCTGCTCCTTTCCTGCCTCCATCTACCTTCCCCGTATAAGATGCAGGGAAGGTAGATGGGACCAGAAAAGGCACGAATAGCGGGGATGGATGTCCCAGCGGAATAACCCCCATACTGTATATTTGCATGCAAAGGAGGCAGTTCAGCAAATCTATTCATGAATATTCACTGTGGATATACTGAAAACCTGAAGGACTAGAGGTCCTCCAGAATAGGTTTAGGTTACAGTATTCTACAGAGACCTGCTCCCCATGCTTATCACTTAGGGGACTGTACCTGGACTGCCCTACACTGAGACATTAAGGTGAAAAGAGTAGAGACAAGCCTGGGTAGCTGGTAATGAAGAATCATGGCACTGGAGCCCCAGTATGAGCCAATTCTAACTGAATTGAAAGCCCAAAGGAGCCAGAAGCCTGCATGGTCAAGGGAGGAAAGAACTATCAGTCAAACATTTCACTGGATTTGTCACAGCATAAATTAATGTTTAAGGAGCAGTAGTTATGGGCCTCTGGACGTTCCTGATTACTTTATAAAATGCTGAGAATGCATCATCACCTTCTGTTAGTTTCCATTTTAGTAATGCGTGGTCTAGCACTGAAAATTAAGAGTATAATTCTGCATATTTTACTGTATATTATGCAAATGCAGTACCTTGCTTCTTATACAAAACTACTCTCCTGACATGCCAATAATTAAAAGAAATATAATGCAGTTATTTTGGAAAATTCAAAAAGGGAGTCCCCAAGCGCTGGTACAGATGTGGCACTGTACAGCATTATGTATGCCTTCTGGTGCTATACAAAGAAGTAGTAGTAGTAACAAATGCAGAGAGCACAAATTTCTGAAAAAGCATCTCTAAAGTGAAAGAAGACTTTACAGAACCAGTGGAGTCCAATTGCTTTACAAAATCTACTCAAGTAATTTAAAGAATTGTGTCTTTGTGTCTATTGAAAGTTTTCAAGAACTGGTTTTCCTGTTTTTGTGTTACTTTACAGATTTTTCCCTAGTTTTGTCTTCAAAAATTTATTTGGTTTTGGAACACTTTTTTGAGGACACTTTTTGAGCGATTCCTTTAGACCTAAGAGCAAATGTTTCCTCTCACTAGAAAATCTTTTTCCAAAGACTGAAACAGATCTTTCAGGACTCCGCAGTTCTTAAAGGTGGCCCTCTAGGGTTACCATCATATGTCATGTCTAAGATTTTGAAAAGTTTATTTTATTTTATCTTGCTTTGCTTAATGGTGGTACTAAATATAAAGTTTAGTCCTTTTCGTTTAGCTAAAGATATAAACTCCTGGATGTCTTATGACATCAAGAGATTAGATGGTAATTTTATACAAAGGTGCCATGGGTAGGTGTCTAAAGATAAAGAGGCACCCAAGAAAAGTAGGTGCCTCTTTATCTTTATAAAATACTAGCATAAAGACAGAAATTCGGCCTTAAGTTACGATGTTGACATTTACACCTGTACTATAGCAGCTGTAAATGAAAGTACGTAAAGTTTGTATGCACACACATAAATTAAGGTAATCAACCTGTGTTCTTGCTAACTTTGCCTGCGCTCCTCCCAGACTGTGCTTCCAGCAATGCCAATCGAGAAAGTAGGCACCATTATGTCAACATGCATACTTTTATGCTGCTTGATATTTTATAAAAGACCATTAACATGCAAATGTGGACATATGCATAAAGTGCATGCAAAGTAGGTGCATATCTTTCCTACATAAAGTAGGCATCCCCTTATAAAAGTACCGGTACCCCCTAGGTGTAAGGCCATCTTTAGGTCCAGTGAAGCTCGGCAGGACTTTTTGTGGGCCCTGCACTGACAAACTGCTGCCACAGTTCTATCCACACAGTTGGGGCAATGAATGGCTTATTCAGCTTCCCCTGCTTTTAGGGAGAGTTGGTGCAGGAAGTAAGTAAGCTATTCTAGCCTCTAACCCAGGTTACAGGGATGCCTTTAGGCTCTGCAGTGTGATCACTATGGGGTCTTCCAGTTGGAAAGCCTTGTACAGTCACATTGTTTGCACCTTTGTTCCATTTTTCCACTTTATTATCTGTATGACTTTTTTTTTTTAAAGTGCCATCAAGTCAATGCTGACTCCTAGCAACCCAGCAGTTCCTCGGTTTTCTTGGCAAGGTATAAGTGAAAATAAATTGCCAGGCCTTTTCTTCCAAGGCAATGGAGGGTAAAATGACTTGCCCCTGCTCACAAGGAATGCCAGTAGGAATCGAAACTTGATCTTTTGGGTATTAGGCTGTTGCTCCAAACAGTGATTCCCCCGATGTTTCCGCTCGGGCCACCCGTGCTGGCTGGGCTGGAGGGAACTGAACCTCCAGGCTTAAAGATGTTTATGCTCAAGGCAGCTGAGAGGTCTTCTTTCATTCCCATGCTACCCAGCAAGTGCACCAGAGGTAACTCCATACCTGCAGGTCTCAAAGAGCTATCCAATGGCCCGCTTTGCATCCGGTCCCTGGAGTTGGCCGCCTGCAACTTGACCTTTTGCTTTTGCGCAGAAGTGCAGTTTTGATTTAATCACACTTATTCTGGACAGAACTATCCGAGAGGAAGAAATATTAGGAAAGCTCCTTGTGGTCTTGGGCAAACCACTTAACCCTCCATAGCACATGTTCCCTGTAAAATAGTTATCTCCAAGTTATAATGCCCTGTTCAATATAATTTCAATTTGTTCAATGTAAACCGCACTGATGCAGAATAGCGCGGTATATAAGAGAATGAAAATAAATAAATAAAAATAAATAAATAAGATTGAAGAGACAAAGATCAGTTTAAAAACCACTTTTGAGGAAGATCATTTTCAGACCAAGATGGATGACATAAATCATCAAATTAAAGGATTTTATGATTATTTGAAAACATTTAAACTTTGCAAGGGATAAAACAGATTACGATTCTGGTTGGGTATACTATTGGATAAATATGTATCCAATAGTATACATGCAAGGGATAAAACAGATTACGATTCTGGTCGGGTATACTATTGGATGTATGAGAAGACTGAGGACACTTTTCATAAGAAGGTCACATTTGATATGTCCTCAGAGGATACCGATGACAGTGGAAATACTTCGGATACACTGAAGACAGGTCACAAGTCTATTAGGGACCATCAGGATTTTCGGCGAGGCCAAACAAGAGGTCGATGAGCGCGTCGGGCATATCAAGACGACTCATGGGATCCTCCACAAACTCGACAACCAACCAAACAGCATCCACCTCCATAGTGATTAATCTTACCCATAGTCCATTTTCTGAGACACACGAACGGTTGCTAAATTTGGGTCTGACATTTGTACTGTCATGGTGGCAGCCCCTAGTGGCCAAAGGCGGTAAGGGCATACTCTATGATATATTTATTTTCAAGGAGCATGGTGTAATGTAAGGCCAAAAATGGAGTTTGGTCTTATCTATCTTCGGCTCCTTGTGTGCACATAATAATTCAGCCAAGAGTGTAGGGAAACAAGGCTTTTATTTCCCCTCTGTGCAAGGGTTCAATTAAGACAGTAGAAATCAAAGAATGTCCTTTGTTTGAAAAGGTTCCAGTAATAGACAGGTGGGCTAACTGTTAGTAGCTTCACAATTAGTGCCAAGGAAAATGGAGGAATTCAGTTCATTCCAAGCAAAACAATTAAAAAGTTTTCTTCTTATTTACACGGTGGCTATAGACTCTAGGCTAGTAGCCATACACAACCCACAATCCATATCTTCTTCCTGAGGCATGGGAATAGCATTTATGTCTTCTAGTTCCATAGACTCTGCTACACTGCTTTCCCCCTCGGAGTCAATACTGTCCCTGGCTGTTACAGCATTACATGGACTGTCTCCGCTGACCTGCCTCCAATAAGACTGGGTTTTAAGTTCTCCTGGTAATTCTTGAAACCACTCTGGTTTCTTTCTTCTTCTTACAAAGTGAGTATTTGCTTTAGCAGTGCTTCTAGGAGTTAAGCATTCTTTAGCAGGAATAAAGCTTGCATACCTTGGGTTTCTGTAGCTGGACTCCCTGGAGCCTTCTCTCCCAAGAACGTCTCTTTTGCAACAGTTTTTCTGCCGGTAGCTTCTGGGCAGTGCTGTTCTTCTTGGCAGCTTAGCAAAACCTGGTATGGATTCAGCTCTATGCTTCAGTGGTAAAGTAGCTTTGCTAAAAACTCCTTTTCCTCGAGTACCTGGTAAAACTTTTCCAGCAGGTTCCAGTGACTGCAGGTCTTCCTCCAAACCTGGTTCTCTGATTCTCTGGATATGTCTCTCAGCTTTGGACTCAGGAATGTTGCTTGAGCAGGGAGTGGCACACTCACCAGCCTGACTGCTTTCCCCAGCAGACTCCCTCTGAACAGCTGTTCTGGTAGCTTGGCCCCTGTGAACTCCACCTCTGTGAATGCCGTTCCTTTGGGCTTGCTCAAGGAGGATTTCTTCCTTCAGGTCTCTCCTTCTTTCCTTAGCCATGCTCCTTGTTCCTTCTCCAAGTCCTTCTGCTCCTTGTTCTGCTGCTTCCCTTTCTGCAGCCATGCTCCTTACTGCTTGGTTTTTCCTCTCCCACTCTGCTTTGCTAGAATTAAACTTCTGCTTATAAAGGGATCTTCTCTTTGAATCTCCCGGGCTCATTCCCAGGTGCAACTGGTTAGATCTCCTAGCCTCATTAACTTCTGTATGATCACTCCTGCCCCCTCTAGCTGTGCTTTGAGGTAATTGCACATCTAGATCTCTGTGAGAAACAGGGTTTCTTTTCAACTTTGCATCTTTATTAGTACCAGCCTCATGACACATCCTCCCTCTTAAAATATTACGGGCTGAATATTTATCACTATTACAGCACGTAATCCTAGACATCGCATCGGCATCCAGTGTGCGGGTAGGCGGCTGCCTATGGTGCGGGTTCTGGGGTAGGGGTACCTGCATAGCTGTCCACGCTTCCCCCCAGCACCGCCTGCCAATGTTCCATGCCATTGGGGGTACCTGCTGGGTACTATCCCCTGTGACACCGTGGGAAGCACACTCATGCCCATGTTGGGCCCTCAGCAGTTGCTGTCTGGCTGCTCTACTGTTTCAGCATACCTATGGGCCAGCTAGGCATCATCCTAGTCCGCACTGTGGCCCAGCTGCACCACAGCATGTGCCGCCTGCAGCCCTCTGTGTCCCCTTTTCCAGCATCTGTCCAGTTGCCCATTCCGACATGCCCGCCCTGCTGTTGTGGAACATGTGCACGCCATAGGAAATCTGTTCAATGGAGAGGAAAACCCTGCTCAGCGCAATTTCACTGTGGGCTCATTCACCTTGTATGGGGACGGAGCATAGACCCTTCCAAAATTCATATCTTTTTTCTGGAGCTTTCTTGGGAGTGTTTTTTGATGTTTCCCATTGATATCACTATTGCCCAGCTTGGTTATGGTTTTTTTACATTTTCTTCTGTTCATTTTCACTGTTTATTTGCCCTTTTGTTCCGTGCACATGTATCACACTTATCACTTTTTGTGGGTATCCCTGGTTTTGCTGTACATTGCTGACGGAAATGGTTTCTTTTCCTTTTAAATCAGCTCTAACGCCAGGGTTTCACTGGCGTTAGTTTTCAGCCTCGGATTTCACAGCGTTAGTGTGCAGGGAGCCTTTCCCCTCCCACTCTCTGCCCATTGACCCTCTCTCTCCGCCCCTGGGGAGCCTTCCTCCGCCCTCCGGGAGCCTTTCTCTGCCTTCAGCGCTCGTTTGCTCCGCTGCACGCTAAGGCGCCTTATCGCCCGGTAAAGCGCCATTATCGCGCGATAAGGCGCCTTATCATGCGATAACGTGACAGCAGTGCAAATAGCGCCCTTTAGTAAACATACCCCTTAGACTGCAATCTCACCAAGCATTTGCAAGGGAATTTGAGGAAAAATAACCCCCTAGCTGAGTCACCCTCGGCTTTAGGAAAAGAAATTCCTTACGCCTTTTCTATGTTTCCCGGGCAAGGTCTGGGAACATGCGAACCAACAACCCCTTAAAGGAAACGGAACGCTTTTTGAAATACATTCTAAGCAACCATTCACGGTCCACAGACAATGCTGGCACAACAGTTTCCAAATCAGAGGACTCCAAAACTTCAGATATATTCAAAATATCAGTATATTGTAATCCTGTAGAAGATTGCTGCAATGTATCATCAATGTATCACCCTATATCATCAATGTATCATCCAATATCTTCTTGCCAGTGGAAATATAATATCTCTTAGATAAAGGTGGCTGAGACTCCATGGGGATCCCTAGGACGTCCGCCATATATTTCTTAAACATGTCTCTAGCCGAACTAGTGATGAACAGGGAAAATTCAACACACAAAAATTGGCAGAACGAACCTGGTTTTCCAGAGTTTCAGCTTTAAATTTAACTGACACCAAGGGATGTGTTTACTAAAGGGCGGTAGTGGCTTCTTTGCGATATTGGAGCCACGGCCCCATTGATTTCAAAGGGGTCGCGGTTCCGATATCGCATGGAAGCCGCTACCACCATTTAGTAAACGCTCCCATGTCTTTAACCAAGCATATTGTGAACCAGGCATATTGTGAACTAATACAAAACCCTACAACAAAGTCACTGAGTGTCTATAGTGCAAATATACCATACATGCCATATCAACACTAACTTCCAAAACTCACATAAGGAGCCCATCCAAAAAAAACATCACTGTAAATACTACATTGGGCCCAGGAACACCCAAACACTTATTTGATAAGCTGAACAATTCAGATTACTACAGTACAGATACATACAGACTCCATGTTAACAGAACACCTGCTCTTGGTCACACACTCATAACACAGATTCTCTCACCAAGTACAGAATAAGTGACCATAACCTAAAAATAAATGCATGTAGATAAAAATGAAATTGCAACCCCAAGAAGCCAGATTCTGCTTGTAGTGCTATACCAAAGAAATAAAAAGAATTTCATTTCCATGTACTGTATGAAAAAGCAGCAAGTCAGGTAATTACATTGAAAATAAATTCTCTTTGAATTTTGTTATTTGACCAATTTATTCCCTGATCATGTAGGTCCCAATCTGAGGTTTCTGCTTTCCTCTATCTCCCAATGATGCAGGGCCATGTGCGGAGACTCACTGCGGTATCATGTGCATAAATTTAGTATACTTTATTTTTAGATGTATATTTATTTATTTATTTATTTTATTTATTTAACCAGATTTGCATACCACTTTATCCCTCAATCAACGTGGTTAACGATACCATTGTGGATTTATATAGAACAGAAGGGAAGGGGTGACAAGACACAGGGCCGGCCCGTCCATTGAGCAAGAATATTTTTTGCACAGGGCCCCGCGTTTCAGGTGGGCCCCGCACAAAAAACATTCTTCATCATCCCAAGTTTTTAAAAAAACAAAACAGCTGCTTCTGCCGCGGCAGCATCAAGAGTGCCGCCGCGGGGCCCCCCCTGCCCGGCAGAGCCTCCCTGCATCGTAGGCTAGACACCAGACCTGAAGCACACTCCACAGACATCAGAAAGGTTGCTATGATGCAGCTCAATCAGCAAATTGTGCTTAACTTAGGAATTGCTATCTGCCAGTAATCATAGAAACCTTTTGATAGATGTGTACCATATTCCCAGGTTTAGGGTGGCATTGCTAAGGTATGCAAGTGCTAGTATTGGGAGATGCAAGCAGGGCCCAAAGTCCTGCCTCTCCAGGAGGCTTTGGATAATGGGGCCTGTGGGTGCGGGTGTGTCTGCCCCTGTTGGCTGCTGCTTTACGGCAGAGGTTCCCAACTCCAGTCCTGCGGTGCAAAACACTGTTCGGGTTTTCATGCTGTCCCTCATGAATATGCATGAGATACATCTGCATACCATGGAGGCGGCTCATAGAAATGCAGCACAGGCATCTTTATTAGAGGCAGCATGCAACCTGAATGGTGTTTGGCCCTCCAGGACTGCATTTGGTAGACTCTGCTCTAGGTAATGCGCATGGTTATGGTGTCTGTGCTCTGTAGGGTAAAGGTAGGTGTTTTGGGCATGTTTACGTCATCTGCAATAAAGGTTCTATCTGTATTAGTATGTTTTAGTAGTGGGTAAAATAAGGGGACTGGGTTGGCAGGAACCACAGCTGGAACTTGAACCTGTGACCTTCTGTTTCTGAATACACTGGTTTTGTGCACTGCACCACCATGTTCTCACAGAGTCAGCACATTCCCTGCTGATACCATGACTGTTCGTCAGACAGGGCCTGTCTGTTGCAGTGCATGGCACCCACCTACACAGGGCTAGGCCACGGTCTGCTCTGGGCAGCTGCCACTGCCCCCTCCACCACCAGTGACCCTCTACCACCATGCTGACAGTCCCTTCTGTTGGTGGTGCTAGTGGAGCGCAGTCTCAGGCCATCCGGTATGCGGGTAGGCGGCTGTCTATGGTGCGGGTTCTGGGGTAGGGGTGCCTGCATAGGTGTCCACTCTACCCCCCAGCACCGCCTGCCAATGTTCCATGCCCTTGGGGGTAGCTGCTGGGTACTCTCCCCTGTGACACTGTGGGAAGCACAGTCATGCCCATGTTGGGCCTTCAGCAGTTGCTGTCTGGCTGCTCTGCTGTTTCAGTATTCGTATGGGCCAGCTAGGCATCACCCTAGTCCGCACTGTGGTCCAGCTGCACCACAGCATGTGCCGCCTGCGGCCCTCTGTATCCCCTTTTCTGGCATCTGTCCAGTTGCCGCACATGTGCACGCCATAGGACACCTGTCCGATGGAAAGGAAAACCCTGCACAGCGCAATTTCACTGTGGCTCATTCACCTTGTATGGGGACGGCGCATAGACCCTTCCACGATTTATATCTTTTCTATGGAGCTTTCTCGGGGGGGGGGGGGGGTGATGTTTCCCATTAATACCACTATTGGCCAGCTTGGTTATCGTTTTTTTCCAGTTTGTTGAGGTCATTTTCAATGTTTATGTGCCCTTTTGTTCTGTGCACATGTATCACACTTATCACTTTTTTTAGGCTTTCCCTGCCTATGCTGTACATTGCTGACAGCTAAATGGTTTCTCTCCCCTGAAATGTGCATTTAACGGCAGGTTTTCAATCGCGTTAGGATTCAGCTCTTCAGATCAGCGCGTTAGTGTGAAAGGAGTCTCTCCCTGCCCACACTCCGCCCATTGACCCCTTCTCTCCGCCCTCTCTCCACCTTCTGCGCTGTTTTACCGCGCCGCGGAACTTTACGATCGTTAACTTACATTAACGCGCGTTATGAGACGTTAATGATCGTTAACGCATCATAACATGCGTTAACTTAAGTTAACGATCGTTAACGTTACATAACGCGCGTTCTGTACCATTACCGCAGTTTAGTAAACATCCCCCTTACTTCTTCCAATGGCTTCAGCTAAAACATTGTGTCACTAAGTCAGAGCAGTCCCTTCCCCTCCCAGTACTGGACTCAATTGAGCAAAGGATAATGCGGGTAGGGGAAGCTGGGATCACCTCAAAGATATACAAACTAGTACAAGGACATGCACAACAAAGATTATTGGGCATCAAAAGGAATTGGTAGCACAAAATCGCTGAGTTGGCCACGCCACGGCTATGGACCAGGTTTTTGGATTCAGTAATTAGAGTGTCTCAGTCTGCCTCTGTAACACAATCATTATATTTCTTGGCGCACAAGGCTTTCATAACCCCAGTTAAATTAGCTAAGTGGAATACCATGGCGGACAATGCGTGTTGGTCCTGCAAGACCGCCCCGGGTACCTATTTTCATATGCTACTGGATTGCCCTAATGTTCAGTTGTCCTGGGATCCTGTATGGGAACGTATCCAGCATATTCTTAATTTTCAAGCCCCATTGACATGGCACGTTCTTATTTTTCGTTCTATTGCTGATATTCCCTCTCTAATACCTGGGAATCGCTTTCTACTAGACTTCATGCTTGGTGTTGCTTTAAACTTAGTTTTTAGACACTGGAAGGACACTTCTCAACTGAGCTGGTGCCTCTGGTGGAACCAATTGAGCCTATATAGCAAGTACGAACGATTGCGAACTGTCTCAGTAACTCTCCGCTCCCCCAGCAAGGCGAGAAGGAAGGCATTAGGCGAATTCAACTTGCGTGAATGTTAGTGGAATACCTATGTTCCCTACTTTTTCCCTTTTTTTTTTCCATCTCATTTATTCTCTGCATTCTATCGGTCTCTCCAGTCTCCTTATGATTTCCCTTGATAGAAGCATTGTCCTAATGATCCAGTATAAAGATCGCTAATGGATGATGGCCCCCTATTGGGATTAATGTGTAGCAAGTATTGGACTGTTCTTCTGATGGGGTGAGAGCATTGCTATTTACACCAGTTACTGGAACAAAGGGGTTGGGTGGGTGGGCTAAGTGTGCTGTTCTATTATTACTGTTCTCGTTGTGATGGTTATAGTATTTATGTATTTCTTTTGTGTATGTAACTGTTATGGAAAGCCTATAAATAAAATTAAAACAAAAAAAACCCCCATTAACTTTGATTAATGAAAAGCTGCTTACATAGCCCTCCCATCAAACCATTATAAGTATCTGCACATCAAATTTATTTTGCTATAGATTATTGATGAGGAAGGAAGATATAAAATGAGAAACTAATCCCGGTAGCCATGAATTCAAATGCTGGATTGGATTGTGTTAGAGCTGGAAAAGTACAGACTTCAGCAGCGGTGAAGCTATCAGGCTACTAAACAAAATTAAACTGAGATGTTCCCATAAAATTTGAAATTTCCTTGAATCTGAACTGATAAAATATTTTAAATTTCAGTCTAGCAGCATAAAGGATGCAAAATTGCAAATCTCAAAAACAATATATATTCCAGTACCACCCACGAAAAACCAACACCCTACAGTTGACCTCAACAAGAACCCAGAGTACAGGACCCATAGAGCAAATCTACTATTACATAACAGCACTAACTTCCAGAACTCACACAACATGGAGTGTACCCAGAAAAGGGCAGCACCATAAATATTGCAGTGGGCCCCAGCACATCTATATTCTTATTCAGAAAACTAAACAAGCCAGATCACTACAGCGCCCTACATATAAACTTCATGCCAACAGAACATGTAGCATCAGTCACACATATGTAGAACAGAGATAGATCTTTACCAAGTAGGGAATATATTAGTACAAACTAAAAACATACAAATGTAGTCAAAAAATGCTTTTACCTATTACTGTTAGGTTTACAGGACTTCTTTCCCAAAATTATACTTTACTGCAGAGTGAGGTGAGAGAAAGAGCTCTCAAACACAGACATTTGCATTGTCAGCAGAAACTAACATAATAGCTCAGTGCAAGCAGCATGAGTGCAACTAATGCGACCTCAGTGGGTGGCCTTATTTGTACTGGCAGCTGTTTTGTCATGCTGAAATGCGGTAACTGCAGGGGGATGTAACTGCCTCCCTGCAGTTAACCGATGGCCCTGTATAATCAAACTCTGGAATTAGTTACCAGAGGATGCAGTAAAAGCTGTTAGTGTAGCTAGATTTAAAAAAGGTTTGGACAAGTTTGTGGAGGAAAGGTCCATAAACTATTAAAAAGGACCTGGGAAAGGTTGGGGGCGGAGCCAGCCGAGACCTAGCATGGCCGCTTAATAGTTCCTCCCGGGGACCCTGACAATAAATCTCTCCTCAACCGTCACAAGCGTCAGTGCGCCCTTCCAACTTATTATATGATCGTGAGACCATGGCAGGTAGTAAACAGATGCAACTGGATTTCGGTAACCCACAGAACACCAGAGCAAAACGCTCGAAAGCAGACCCACTGTCCCCGCTTAAGATGGCGCAGCAACAGGAGCCGGAAGAGGGGCTGAGAGAGGTATTAAAAGAAATCCGAGCGGTCCGCACAAGGGTTGAGGCAAACAGTGATTCTCTCAGTGAATTGCAAGCGGACACAAAAGACTTAAAGGCTCAGATGTTGTCTCTGGTGGCCAGGGTGGAGATAGTGGAGGCCACAACTGCGGCCCATGGTGTGCGCATGGCGCAGCTTGCTAAAGCGGCAAAGAGGACAGAACTTTTAGAACGCAGCCTTGAGGATATGAACAACAGGGCAAGGAGGAATAACATCAGAATCGTGGGCATTCCGGAAGGCGCAGAAGGGAAAGACCCGATTTCATTCCTAGAGAATTTAATACCATCATTGTTAAAGCTGGATATGGCTCGACCATTTGAAATCGAAAGGGCACACCATGTCCCGGCAGTGTTAAATATGCGTGCCAAATCTCCCAGGCCTCTGATTCTGTGTGCTCTAAGATATCAGCAAGTGGTACAAATTTTACAGGCCGCCAGATCTACCGCGAACTTACAATATGATGGACACAGAGTTTCATTTTATACGGATTTTAGCAAGCTCACAGTTGACAAGAGGAAACAATTTCTGGCTCTCCGCCCAAGATTACAACGTACTCAAGCGTGCTATGGATTATTCTACCCGGCTCGGCTTAGAGTGACCCTGGACAATACGACTAGAACTTTCGAGGACCCGGTGTCTCTGGAAAAGGTCATTGAAGATCAAGAAGTACTACAAATGCAGAGAAGGCTTGAGATTGCATGTGGACATGGTGCTTCTTTGTCAGGGGCGTTAAGCCTCTTTGGAGAATGCCTCACTTCTATTTAAAAGAAGAGGGGCAGGTAACATGATGGGTTCGGGTATTGCTGTGAGATATATTGTTAGTAGTAATGGTAGTAGATTCTGATATGGAGAGTTAGTTTGGAGTTGGGAAGGGCGTGCTGACCTTAAGGGATAATTGTTTAAGTTTATGTTAGAATGTGTTAACTTGGGGTCTTGGGTAAGGTGGCGGTTGAGGGGAATACTTTTCTTTTTTTTTTTCTTGTTGGTATGTGGGGGGGGACCTAAGGGGCCTAGCTGGATTGGTGGAACTGGCTTACCCAATGTGGTTTTCGTTTTTTTCAAGGGTAAGTTTGGTATGCTCACTGGGGGACTACACTGGTTTGGTGAATACTAACAGAGGGGTCACAGGCTGGGATGGCTGTATACTAGCCCAGGGAAGGGAAGATGGGTAAGGCAATAAGGTTATTATCTCTGAACGTTAAGGGAATTAAAAATCCTATAAAAAGAAAGAAGATCATTGTGTACTGTAAAAAGCAGCAGGCTGATTTGATATTACTATAAGAAACTCACTTGAATTTGGCAGAAACAGCCAAGCTTGGGGGTAAACACTACTTGTTGACTGGTCAGTCTCCCACCCTGCAGAAGAAAAATGGTGTAGCCATTCTGATAAGGAATTCCCTTGGATGTGAGGTTGTCTGTTCGAGTAATGACAGTCAGGGGAGATGGGCGCAAGTTACTATTAAGATCGGTGAGGCTAGGTTTACAATTGTCAACGTTTATGGGCCCAATAGCGATGACCCCAAGTTTTTCACTACCCTTTCGAGGTTGTTGCATGAGAATGCTATGGCCCCTTTGGTAGTTGGAGGAGACTATAATCTAGTCTTGGATCCTTTGATAGACCGGAGTACTGGTAAATTGGATAAGACCTCCAGAGCGAGAGTAATACTGAAGGCCAGTATGGAGTCAGTGGGATTGGTGGATGCATGGAGACTCCTACATCCTAGTGATAGAGTTTTCTTTTTATTCCCCTCCACACCAATCCTACTCAAGGATAGACTATTTTTTAATCTCTAAAAGTCTGGTGTCTGAGATGCAGGCTGCTGAAATTTTGAGTACCCATGTATCGGATCATGCTGACATAACCCTAAATCTAGAGTTAGGGGAGGAGAGGAATCAGCAACGGGCATGGCCCTTTAACAGGTCTCTTTTGGCTGACACCTCATTTCAAAAAGAAATTAAAACTGCCATAAAGGACTACTTTAAGTTAAATAGACTGGAAGACACATCCTGTTGGGCATGGTGGGAGGCTTTTAAGGCCTCGTTGAGAGCCATAATAACTAGCTTTTCTATCAAGGAGAGTAGAAGGCGCAAGGCTAAGCTAGAGACCCTGGACAAGCAAATTAAGGCAGGGGAAAGACTGCTGCTTAGGCACGCAGCTCCGGAGATAACCCTGCGTTTGCAGAGGTTAAGGTACCAATACAATGAAATTCTGAGCTCTGAAGTAGAACAGGTGATGTTGAAGCAGCAATCTCGATATTATGTTGAACATAATAAAGGGGGTAAGCTACTGGCTAGTGCGCTAAAAGGGAAGCGAGAGAAAGCCAGGATCGCTACTATTGTTGATCAATCCCGAGGGATCCTCACCAACACGACCCAGATCTTAGAGGCGTTCTCAGCATTTTATCAGAACTTATATTCATCGGAGTGTCAGACCAACATAGCTCTTACTGAGGAGTTTTTACAACAGCTTGACCATCCCAAAATAAGTGTATCCCAGTCGGCGGACTTGGATAGGCCGTTCACAAAGGATGAATTAGACAAGGCGATTAAATCCATGGCTTCTGGGAAAGCAGTAGGGCCTGACGGAATACCCACAGAATTTTACAAAGTTTTCAAGGATGATGTAATGCCCCATTTAATGTCCTATTTTACGGAGCTTGGGAAGCCCTTGTCCCAAAAAGGCAATGTAGACTCACCATACCAGGGAACAGAGGTTGAGCAAGAACAGACATGGGGCATATTCCACAATATCGATGAACAACAAACCACCAACATATTAACCTGCATAAATACCACCACCTCCCCGCTGGATCCCTGCCCAACTGCGTGGATCAAAGCAGCAAAAAAGGAGATCAGCCAGCAAATATCCCACATTGTAAACCAGTCACTAAGTCAAGGAATCATGCCTGACCAACTAAAGCAATCTATAATAAGGCCAATCCTAAAGAACAACTCACTCAACAAGGAAGACCCAACCTCATACCACCCCATCTCCAGCATTTCGTTCCTGGCAAAAATCATAGAAAAAGCAGTACTCATACAACTTCAAGAACACCTTGATGACCGTGATACCCTAGACAAACAGCAATACGGGTTCAGAAGAAACCATGGGGTTGAAACACTTTTAATAGCGCTAATGAACAACCTCCTCAAAGGACTAGAAGACAGAAAGAAAATGTTTATACTCATTTTCATTGACATCTCTGCCGCCTTTGACACTGTACATCATGGGATCCTCCTTAACAAGCTGGAATCTATAGGAATTGTGGGAACCCCCCTCAAATGGTTCGCCTCCTACATAACGAACAGAAGGCCACAAGTACAATTCAATGGTGAAAAAGCTGAAGCATTCTCTCAAACTCAAGGCATACCCCAGGGTTCGGCTCTCTCGGCACTACTGTTCAACATTTACATGCAACCCCTCTGTAACATATTCAAAAGGCATAACATCAACTACCATATTTACGCAGATGATATTATGCTTTACACACAATTGGATACCTCAGACCCTAAATATACACAGCTCGAAACCTGCCTGGACGAGATGTTAAGATGGCTACAGAGAAACAACATGACAATTAACCACAAGAAAACGGAAGTCATGTATATATCCAGTAAACCGAATTTTGAGCCCCCTCCTACAATCACCCTGTGCAACAACACGTACAACACGAAAAAGGAGAACAAATATCTAGGAGTCACAATCGACTGCAACCTAAAAATGGATACACACCTACGTAAAACAAACAAGGCCATCTTCCATAAACTTAGGGTGATACAACCTCTAAGGAAAATAATAGAACCCTGTGATTTTCGGTCTGTTGTACAAACACTCATTATGCCACACCTAGACTACTGTAATGCCATCTTACAAGGTCTGCCTAAAAAATCACTAAATATCCTTCAAATGGCCCAAAATGTGACAGCCAGGATCATCATGGGAACAAGCATTGCTGAACACATTACTCCCATTTTGATCGAGTTACATTGGCTTCCAATTGCAGCCAGGATACAATACAAGATGTTAGTAACCACGTTCAAACTTATAAATAACATTGCCCCCTCATTCCTTTCCACACTTATCAGCACCCAACCAACAAATAGGGACAGAAGAACTACCAACTCGGGCACCCTGCAAGTCCCCACCAACATCAGAACTGTGAAAACAAGTACTAGTCGCAGAGCTTTCTCGTTCTCTGCGCCAACTATCTGGAATCAACTCCCATTTGAGCTGCGTTTAATCAAGGACATTACCGCTTTCCGAAAGGAGCTAAAATCTCACCTATTCAAAAGTCACTACAATCAGCTATGACTCTCAAGTTCGATAGAGTCGTAGCAAAGCAATCAATTAATTATACTCTGTTGAAACCGCCATATGTATAAATATGTAAATATGTATGTATAAATGTGAAATGTAAATATGTGTAGTCCAATCCCCAAGACACTAACCCAGTGTGCTGTGACCTACCCTCAGATCTATGTATATTTTTTCCCCCTCTTCCCTGTCTTGATTTGACAACCCCCAAAGATGAAATCAAACCGCTGCTGATCGCTGGAAGTAGCGGTATATAAGTGTGTATTAAATAAATAAATAAATTCTGCAGAAGCAACTATAGTTGTGTTGGGAAAACCAGGAAGGGATCCGACGAGGGTGGCAAACTACAGGCCTATTTCTTTATTAAATTCAGACTACAAAATGTATGCTACAACATTGGCGCAAAGATTATCAGCAATTATTGGGGATGTAGTCCACCCAGATCAATGCGGTTTTGTTCCGGGGAGGGCGACGTCTGACAATGCTCAATTACTATGTAACCTGTTGGGCAGAGCAGCAGTAGTGGATGAACCCTTTGTTGGCATTTCCCTCGATGCTGAGAAAGCATTTGATAGACTAGAGTGGCCCTTCCTGTTTAGAATCCTAGAGTGGTTTGGGCTGGGTCCGCACTTTATTAATATGATCTGAGCGCTTTATGTGAATCCCAGCGCACGGATCTGTGCGAATGGGTCGCTTTCGTCTTCCTTCCCACTGCATAGGGGTACTCGTCAGGGTTGTCCCCTCTCTCCATTGCTCTTTAACTTGGCTTTGGAGTCATTGGCCATCGCTATTAGGCAAAATTTGGTAATAAATGGCTTTGCAGTGGGTGATTGGCAAGTTAAAATCTCAGCATACGCAGATGACCTTTTGCTCTTTACGCGCCCCTCTGAAATCTCTAAGCTATTGGATTTGATTGAACGCTATTCGAGACTATCGGGATATAAAATCAACTGGGATAAATCAGTTGCCTTCCCCATGAATCATTTAGTGACAGGGGACTCCATGGCTGCATTCCCTTTCCGAGGGGAAAAGGGTAATATAAAGTACTTGGGAGTTAAATACGGGGTTCCCTTAGAACAAGCCATTCAGCAAAATATTGAGGAGCTTTTACAAGGGGTTAGGAATTTAATGTTAGCATGGTCCCCGCTTCGGCTTACTTGGTGGGGGAGGTTAGAAACAATCAAGATGTCGCTCATGCCTAAAATCAATTACGTGATGGAAATGCTTCCGCTTTCCCTCTTGCCTGGAGTTTATGCGGAATTGGAAAGGTGTCTAAGTAGGTTCCTATGGAATGGACGACAGCCGAGAATTGCTCTTAAGAAATTAAAGGCTTCAAAGGAAAAGGGGGGAGGGGTCATTTTCCTGACTTTTATAGGTAGCATCAATCTTTTCTGTTAAAGCAAGATGTGTTGTGGGCATGTGATGAAGACATATTACCTATGCCAGTTTGGTTTGAAGTTGAGAAGCGAATTACTGCTCCTTGTCCAATGCAATTGCAATTGGGGATGAGATTCCCGGTGAGGACTGAGGTAGGGGGGGTAATAAGCGCAACGCAAGAGGCATTTTTGTTTTTTGAGCAATGTTGTAGAAAGGAATTCCCATTGTCAAAAATGCTTCCTTTATGGTGGAACCCTAGATTTAAAATTAATGGCAAGATGTTTGCCTGGAAGAATTGGCAAATAAGGGGTATCTGGTTTCTGGGACAACTGCTTGGTCCTGACGACTGGAAGGACTTCCCCTCTGTACAACAGGAGTTCTCCTTGCCTAATTCATCCTACTTTCGCTGGCTACAGCTTAAGCACAGTGTTAAAGCGGCTAAGATTAATATAGCTAAGCTGGCATCTGAGAACTTGTTACATAAAAAAATGCTGGAGATGTCGTTGTTAGGGAAATTGGCCTCGAGGTTTTATGCTTATTTAAGAGCTAGTGATCCAGGTCATCTGATGGGCCTTGGGAAAATTTGGGAAATGGAAACCCGAAGCCCTATCTCTGATAAGGATTGGAGTTCTGTCTGGGGGCCAATTACCTGGGTCTCTAGGTCTGCAGCGGTCACACAATCTGTCTTCTTTTTTATGCACAGGGCCTTTATTACGCCAGTTAAATTGGCCAAATGGGATAGGTCTGCAACTGGCAAATGTTGGGCCTGTAGGATAGAGTCTGGCACGTATAAACACTTGATCTACGATTGCCTTTACGTTCAGAGATTTTGGATTCCGGTATGGGCCAGAATTCAAAGAACACTAGGTATCTCCGATGATTTATCCTGGAGTATTGTATGTCTAAGGACCTCATTTTGGCCTAGCCAAGAAGAAACATTTCCTCCTTAATTTTATGATAGCCACTGCTTTAAAGGTTATTTTTACTAATTGGAAGGAGCCCTGGAAGTTGGATCTGGAAAAGTGGTGGAATATTACATGTCAATATGCTAGGTATGAAAAGCTGTATAGTCAAATTCACCACCCGGAGAAAGCAGAGGTGGTTTGTGGGAAGTGGGAGTTGCTGGATAGTTTCACTGCTTGTGCAAAGCTGACGGCAACTACCTTATAATGGTATGAGTCCTTTCCCCTCTGGCACTAAAGGAGGGTTAAGATTTTGTCTGTGACTTATTATGTGATATGGGATTTGTGTTTCCCCAATGAGCTGGGTGGGTAGGGGGTGGGGGGGTTGTTTTGTTTTTGTTTTTGCTTTGTGATTGTACTGTGTTAGATGCTTTTGTGTTTTGTTGTGTTTTCAAATTATAAATAAAGCCTGTCAGACGGCTGCCTAGGGTGAGAACTTACACAATCTTGACGATGCATATATTCATATGATTCTTGCAAGGTATTGTGGGTATTGTAGTTCATTCACTCCCAAACACAGCTGATGACAATAATTGAGTTGTGAAACCAAGTGGTAAGGCCAATAAAATACTTCTTTTATTGATGGGGTTTAATTCACCCAGCACATGTATGCTTGATAGCAATATAAATGAGGTTACTTGCTTGCAGTGTTTAAATGGATAACAAAAAGTCACAAAGCAAAATCAGAAAACAACCTTCAGCTTGTCAGGCAATTAGCTAATGTTTTCTTAGCAAATAATTACCAAATACAAAGGCACAAAGAAAAGAATAAACTTTGCTGGTTAGGTTAACTTCTGCTTATTTTTCACTCAGATCCAGCAGTGATTTTCCCTTGCTCACACACACAATCAGGTGCAGGTTTAATTACTATCAATTGACCAGCTGAAAGCCTTTAGCTGGCTGGCTGCTACTGTGTGAACCCAAATCCTGCTTTAAGAGCTGTTTGCAGTGGAAATAAAGAACAAAGTTAGGTTTCTTTGTGATGGCTGATGTGTTTGCTCACAGAAAGCTAGCAATAGCATTTAGATAGAGAACAGTCCATGTAAACTGTACTTTCATCTGCTGTATCTCCCCCTTCATCAATCAGCATAGGGTCACTATCATACATTGGCACAGAAGAGTCTTTCATTAAGGCACTATCATGAGAATGCTTATTCCCTTGCTGCCATTCTCTATTATAGATAGGGTCTGGATCAGTGTTCATACCTGAGCCTCTCCTGCCATCATAATTCCTCTCTGTAAAGCCTGGCCAGTATGTAATCCAATTCTGATGTCCAGCCTTCCAATCTTGATCCCTGGACACTGGATCTCCTCTCACATACCTTCTGGCCTTGGTCTGAAAGTCCCTTCCACATGCAGTCTTCTCTCTTCCAGGTAGCCACTGGTGATTCCTATCTCTGCCAATCCATTCCTCTGGCTGAGTCCAGTCCAATGGACTCTGCTGGCACTTGGAATAACTCCCAGTATAGGTACTGCCTTGGAATCTCCCAGACCTTCCAATGGGCTTTCTTCTCTTCCTTCCAGAGAATTTCCTTCTTTCTCTATCCGCTTGGCTTGGCTTCTGTTTCTCCAGGTGATGCTTAAACCTGTAGCTGGGCTGGAGTTTGTATCTTTTCCTGAAGCTCTTTCTGTAGCTGTTCTTGAAGCTGTTCTTGAAGCTGTTATCTGAAGAATAAGCTCTACTGTTATCCTGTTCTAATGTGTGCTGCTCCCTAACACAGCGCAGCTGTGTTGAATCAGGCCCTGCCCTTTGAGATGAGTGCTTAGGGATTACCTCATAGCTCTCTTGATTGCACACACATTTTCTCACTTCAGCCCCTCTCATGGCTGCTGGAAACCTGGTGCATTCTGGGACTGGTAGTCTTTTATGTGAAAACTCTGTTTTCTTACTTCTACCAAAACTGACAGGTTGCTTGTTCAGAGTCACATCATCTTTTCTATAGCTCCTACCTGAGCTATGATAAGCTTCCTTATCACAAGCCTTAAAAAAAAAAAGAGGACCTGGGAAATCCACTGCTTGCCCTGGGACAAGCATTGTGGAACCTGTGTGCCTTTTTGGGAACCTGCCAGATACTTGTGACCTGGATTGGCCACTGATGGGAACAGGATACTGGGCTTGATGGACCCTAGTCTGACCCAGTATGGCATTTCTTATGTTCATGTTACCAGTGCAGAGCCTAGGAAACATGCTGCTAAATATGACAAACAAGAGGGGCTCAACAGCATCCATGTAGCATCTCCCACTTCCAGAAAAACAAGAGTGACTTGGCACCCCAACACAGCACTTCCCACCCTCTGAAAACAAGAGGGACTTTGTGACCCCAACACAACACCTCTTACTCCAACAAAAACACCAAGAAGAATTTAGCAACCCCACCATAACTCCTGAAACTCGCATTGGACCAGCATGGCGTTAATGTAGATATATATTCCATAAAAAAACAAAGGAAATGCAAGATGCTAGCACACCAAGGAACTAAAAGAAAAAGTGAGAAGCACAGCACAGTTCATAAGACCAAGTTATTTTATTCTGTTATAAACTGCGTTATGGTTCTCACTTTTTCTTTTTGAATATATATTCTAAATCCACAGAAACCTCTCCCATGACAATGGATGCAGAGCAGAAGTAGGACATTCACCCACAGAACTAAGTATATTTTTAAAAAATCTGATTCTGGTCATCTCACTAACAAACAAACATTCTCCAGTTCCAGGCATACTGGGAACTAATATAAAATCCTATAGAAGTCACCTAAGATCTACAAGGCCAAATCTATCATACCATGCCAGCACAAACTTCCAAAACTCATACCTGGCCTCAGTCACACTCTCTGAACACAGACCATCACCAAGTACATTTGCAAAAAATTGGAGTTCTTCAAGTCCTCCTATGCTGCTAAGGGGTGCATCGAGTGGCGGCAGGAGGCTTCAAGACAGGCCTGAGAGCAGATTCTGAGGAAGAGATTGAGAGAGCAGGAGACCAATGCACATGGAGAGACTTGTGACAATGGCTTTGAGAGTTGAGAAAGGATTTTAATGCGATGTGTGCAGAGCTGCGGGAGGGCCTAGGAGAGTTACGGGGTGAAATTAAAGAACCTGGCACTTGTCTTGAAGCAGAGGAACTTCAGCAGGACCAACACGAGGAGGCCTCTCGAGTGCACATGGAAGCAGAGCATGAATAGCTACGTGATCAAGTAGAGTATCTCGAAAACAGATCAAGATGGTGCAATCTTTGTTTTAGTGGTATTCCCGAAACGGAGGAATGCAAAGAGGCTAGCGTAGTGATCCAGAACATTTGCAAGGCACTGTGGAGTGTGGAGGGGGAGGAAACCTGGGAGGGAGTATTTGGAATTGAAAGAGCCCATCAGGCCCTGTGTCCACAGGTAGCGCAGCTACCACAAGATATTGTGGTGTGTATGAGTTCATATGCGACAAAAGAGAAAGTGTTACGATTATAAGGAAAAGGGGCTCCTTTTCCTGGGACTCACATAGTGTGGAGATTTTTCAAGCTTTAGCACCAGCCACATTGCAGCACTGCCGCGAGATGTGGGGAGTCACCCAATATCTATGGAAAGAACATGTTCACTACCGGTGACTGTTTCCATTTGCCCTGCAATTTGAGATAAATG
The DNA here is from genome assembly GCA_033557465.1 of Ichthyophis bannanicus. Classification (NCBI taxonomy): domain Eukaryota; kingdom Metazoa; phylum Chordata; class Amphibia; order Gymnophiona; family Ichthyophiidae; genus Ichthyophis; species Ichthyophis bannanicus. The sequence goes on from CM066033.1 coordinate 1,224,836,076, forward strand.
GGCAGGTGAAACGTGTTCACACTGAAAAGGAAGCTTGGGCATGTTTGAAAGAGAAAGGAGCAGCAAACTTACCTACTAATCTCCTTGTGAGTCCCACAGAGCGTAATATACCTCCCCCTTCACAATGGGTGCGAACCTCCACCAAAGGCCAATGTCTCTGGAGGAAGGGAATGCCCAGGGGTACCTGGCTACATTAGACAACAGAGAAAAGATGAATATGGGAGAGTGATTATAACAGGATTTATGTGCAGGACATTCGTATTCAATGTTAGCCGAAGAATTGTTGATAAAATCTGTTAACAAGCTACTATATGGTTGATGTGGGGAAATGGTTGTGTGGGTAGGGAGGGATAGGGAAAAGATGAGGAGGGGTGAGATTTTGTTGTGACTGGTTTATGGGTTGAGAGAATGGAAAGTGCATGATTGAGTGTTTGCTGAAGGGTAGAATGAGGAGGCATTAGAGGGGACTGGAAATAATGGAAAGGGGGGGGGGGCAGCCTGGCAGTTGGAATGGGCAGTACACTGCAGAGGGGACACTTCCTCAAGTGATATGGCAGAGGCATACTCTGCAAGATGAGGATTGGGGGGAGGGTGGTACAAGGTTACACCCAGGGGGAAAAGAGCGGGGAGCGAGGTCACTACTGGAGTAGATATGCCATGGTTTAAACTGGGGTCCCTGAATGTGAAAGGCCTCAATACCCCACAAAAACGCAAGCTATTGTACAATGATATAAGGCAGGCAGGGTGGCAGATAACCTTTATTCAAGAAACCCACGTGATAAAAAAAGATGAACGGTTGGTCTGCCCACAAGCCTATCCCCATATCTTTTTTGCGGGTTCTGAGAGGGTGGAAAAAGGGAGGACTGGCCACTTTCATTAGAGGAGACATCCTGTTTCAATTGGGTGGGGTGGAATGGAAGAAAGATGGAAGGGCCCTCTTAATTTGGGGAACCATAGGAGGGAAAGGGGTCACTTTATTAAATATTTATGGCCCCAATGAGGGTGGCTGAGAATTTTGGGAGGCTCTGGGTAGATGGCTGGATGGCTGGATACAGGGCCAACTCATTGTAGCTGGAGATTATAATGTGGTTATGGATGTACAGAAGGATCGCTCGTGACGACTGATAATGGAAGGGGAACTCCAGCTCCGAGTGAATGAAGATTCTCTGAATGGGCAAAAAGTTGGGGATTGGTGGATCTGTGGTGCTCGGTGAATCCCTCAGTCAGGGATTATATGTTTTATTCAGTGCCACACTATAGTTATAGTTGCATTGATTATATATTTAGCACCCAACAATGGAAGGGGAGGTTAGTGGGCACGAAGATTGAACCCATCACCTGGACAGATCATGCACCCGTATGGGTGGAATTTGGCGATGGCCTCGAGGAAGAGCACAGACCATATTGTCGCCTCAATGAGAATTTGATGCAACAAGTGGAGGTAGTCAAAGTAATTGAGTGTACTATTAGAGAATATCTAGAGTTTAATGATACAGGTGAGGTGGGGATTGGCGTATTGTGGGATGGGCTAAAGGCAGTTGTGCGGGGTAAACTGATTCAGCTGGGTGCTCGCCACAAAAAGAAGAGGATTAAATGTACGAAAACTTTACAACAACTCTGGAAGAGTTAGAAAGTTTACATTAAAAAATGCCCAGCTTGGGTGGCGAGATGAGTTCTCTATTTACCATGGCACAGAGGAGGCTTGGGAGTTTCAGATTTTCATCTTTATTATTTAGCTTCACAGATGCACCAGGTCATGGACTGGAGGGAGGAGGCTGATAAACAGTTTTGGGGGGTAGAGCAATCATGGGCAGGTGAAGTGAAATTGGCTCATCTTCCTTGGCTATTAAAAGAGATTCCTGGGGGGAGGTGGAAGGAGAATCCTTACTTAAAGCATCTTTGGATCCAGTGGCAGAGGGGATGGAGAAGGCTGGCTCCAAGGAGTGGAGTGGAGGACTGGCCTAGTGGTTGGGGCAAGGTACTTCGGGCCGGAAGGTCGGGGGTTCAAATCCCACTAGAGGACAGCAACCTTGGGCCGGAAGGACTGGGGTTTCTAGTCCCACAGGTGCTCCTTGTGGTCTTGGACAAGCCACTTAACCATCCATAGCCCATGTTCCCTGTAAAATAGTTCTCTGTGTGCTGTGCTTTCCTGTCTAATCAATGTGTTTATACCTCAAAAATTTCCTGTCATGATTTGACAATTTCCAATCTGTAATCAAACCGCTGCTGATCGCTGGAAGTAGCGGTATACAAATGTATACAAAATAAATAAGGGTGCCTTTTACCCCGCTGGCACCTATAGGGGAGGTTCTCACCTTTGCCCTGGGAAGGGAGGCAACTTTCCAATGCTGGGAGCGAGTGGGTCAAAATACATTTTTTTAAGCTATTGGAACAGGGAGAGTTGCTACCATTTGACAAGGTAAAGGAAAGGTATCAGCTACCAGTTAGGGACTTTTTCGCACATATGTAAGTGACCCATTTTTTATGCCAGCACCACAGAGGGGGATACTAGAAGAGGGGATTTGGAAGTGTTGTGGGTAAGCCACTATAAAAGCTGGGTTCTAATTTGTCAGTTGCATGAAGCCTCCTGGGTACCACCATTGCAAACTGCCGAATATGATTGCATGCGAGCGGGATAATGGGTTGAATGGCTGGAGAAGGAATGGGAGAAGATGTGCCTGGGGTTGGGGAAAAAAGTGCTGTTTGTGCTAATTCGAGAAAACTCATATAAACATATGGTGCAATGGTATTACACCCCTGTTTGTTTACATGCCATGTTTACCCTAGCTGCAGATTATTGCTGGCGATTGTGTGAGGCCAAAGGGACAATATACCATATATGGTGGGAGTACTTGGTGATATCACTCTACTGGGCAGCCATACGAGCAATTATATAACAAGTTTTTGCTGTTGATTCTGGGTGGGATCCAGGTTTCTATCTATTGGGCAAACGGACACAGGAGAGACCACTCCAGTGAGCTCACCCTATCCGGGCGTGCATCCAGGCCACTAGAGGAGCGATTGCTTGGAACTGGAAGACTGTAGGTGTTCCCACATTGGATGCGTGGAAAACGCGATTGTGAAAAGTGTTTTTGATGGCGCGGTTGACAGCAGCTCAGCATCAGAGGACTGACCAGTTCAACAATCAGTGGCACCTGCTTTTGGACTTTTTGCATAACTGAGCTGCTGGGTGGAGGGGGGGTTTATAATTCTGAAAGCTTGTTATACATTGAACCTTTGGATGATGTTACAGATGTCAGATTGTGTTTCAATGTGAATAAAAATGTAAATAAAAAAAATATTGATGAATAACCTAAAAGTAAAATGTTCAGTTGATACAGGGTGCATAATACTCCTTAACAGGTATACTGCTGAAATAGTGTGTATAAGTTTTTATTAATCTGCCTTACAGTACAGAAATTCTGCGAAGATGCTAGCTCTCTCATTAGGGATATGTCATGTTTAGTTGAAGGCAATCTCACACTCTTTGAACTCCTGTTCTCACTCATCAGACCCTTAGCACCAGTGCACTGATCCATATCTCAGCTTTCATTAGAGGTATATTTAAGAGAAGAAAAGCCAGCTGGCCCCACCAGTAGGATGAAATCTAAGGGGTATGTTTACTAAGCCATCTTAACATCGCAGCGGTGGTATTATCACGCGATAATGTCACTTATTGAGCGAAAACGCAGCGACGGCAGCGTTAAGGCACACTACCGCTGTGAAATCCGGGTTTGAAGGGTGGAGTAAGGCTTCCCAGAGGGTGAAGAGAAGGGGTCAATGGGCGAAGAGTGGGAGGGGAGAGGCTCCAGGCATACTAACACTGTGAAATCCGGGTCTGAACACTAACACCAGTGAAACCCTCGCGTTAAGGCACATTTGCAGGAAAGAGAAACCATTTCAGTCAGCAATGTGCAGCAAAGGCAGAAAAACCCAGAAAAGTGATAGTTGTGATACATGTGCAGGGAACCAAAAGGCAAATAAACATATAGAAGGACCAGAACCACATTTGAAATCCCAATAACCAAGCTGGCCAAAAGTGATATTAATGATAAACATAAAGCAACACCACTGACAAAGCTCAAAAAATAAGATATCATGTTTGGAAGGGTCTATTCTCAGTCCCCCTACAAAGTGAATGATCCCACATTGAAATAGTGCTGATCAGGGTTTTTTCTCATCTATATTGGGCAGGTTTGTTATAGTGTGCACATGTGCAGTAACAGCAGAGTGGGCACATAGGAAAGGGCAACTGTACTGAGGCTGTAAATGGGATATAGAGGGCTGCAGGCGGCACATGCTGTGGTCCAGCTGGGGCACAGTGTGGACTAGGCAGATGCCTAGGTGGCATATAGGAATGCCGAAACTGTAAAGCAGCAAGAAAGCAACTGACGAGGGTCCAACATGGGCATGAGTGTGTGTCCCACAGTGTCACAGGGGATATTACCCAGCAGGCACCCCCAAAGGCACATAACATTGACAGGTGGTGCGGGGGGAAGCACGCATCTCCATGGAGGCATCCCTACCCGAGAACCCACACCATAGGCAGCTGCCTACCAGCACACTGGATGGCCTGGGACTGTGCACCACCAGCACCACCGGCATAAGAGCATGTCAGCATGGTGGCGGAGGGGTGCTGGTGGTGGAGGGGGTAGTGGCATCTGTCCACAGCAGACCAAGGCCAAGCCCTGTTTAGGTGGGTGCCGTGAAGTGCAAAAGACAAGGTCGGTCTAATGAACACTAATGATAGCCCCAGGGAATAATCTGCCTTTGTGATATCAGTGTGGTGCAGCACACACAGCCAGTGTGTTCAGGAGCAGAAGGTCACACGTTCAAGTCCCAGCTGTGGCTCCTGCTAACCCTTTCCCCATATTTTACCCAGTACTAAACCGTGGTAAAAAAGACGGAACCTTTATTGCAGATAAAATAAACATGCCTGAAACGCCTATATTTTACCCTACAGAACACAGACACTATAAACATGTGCAATCCCTAGAGCAGAGTTTCTCAACTGCAGTCCTGGAGGGCCAAACACCATTCAGGTTTCATGCTGTCTCTAATAAAGATGCCTGTGCTGCATTAGTATGCGCCTCCCCCATTGTATGCAAATGTATCTCATGCATATTCATTAGGGACAGCATGAAAACCTGAAGTGTTTGGCCCACCAGCACCGGAGTTGGGAACCTCTGCCCTAGAGCAGCGGCCAACAGGGGCATAAACACCCACACCCACAGGCTCCACTATCCAAAGCCTCATGGAGAGTCAGGCTGTTGGGCCCTGCGCGCAGCAGCAACTCCCAATACTAGCACTTGCATACCTTAGCATTGCCGCCCTAAACTTGGGAATACATTACACATATATCAAAAAGTTGCTATGATTAATGGCAGATAACAATTCCTAAGTTAAGCACAATTTGCTGATAGAGCTGCATCATAGCAACCTTTCTTATATCTGTGGAGTGTGTTTCAGTTTTGGTTTCTGACAGTGTTTACCACCCTGGGGAGTGACCCCAACAGTATTGTGTACCATAGCCATGCCTGCATTGTGCCCAGGACTGGTGTGGAGGCCTGAGCTGCCAAAAGCCTCTATATTTGCACAATGCTGGCATAGGTATGGGAGTGTGTGTCTGTCTATCCAGTGTGTTGTGGCTGCCTACACCTTACTCAGCCCACACTGCTTGCACTGTTTCCAGTGTTAGCCTGCCAATGTGCATAATGAGGAGCAAGGCACTGTGGGTATGGCCCGGACAGGGTGGCCTGGGCAAGATGCATCTGCACAGGGCATAGGGCAATGGCTGGGACATTGTAGTGCCCAGACACCACCTGCACGGACAGGGTGGCCACAGCATGTCCTGCTGGGAGGTCACTCTCACCCTGACTGAGCAGTGACCATGGCATGGCTAGGTTCCCCCATAGTGCTCTATAGCATTTTTCTCATGTGATATTTATGGGTTCTTTTTTCTGACTTATCTGCTTGGTGCATGTGTTCACATCCCAGTTTTGGGTGCATGCATCTCCTCCAGGAACATGCACTATGGACTAGCTAGCAGACTGTCTGAAGTTAGTATGTATATGGCTGGAACCCCTTGCAGGGTGCAGCGGCTGGAGAATGTCAGATAGTAGTGCGGGGCAGCTGAGCATTTCCAGGCCTACTGTCTGTCTGCCATTGCCTTATGGATGCATACAGATCTGCATTGACTGCCCTGTAGGGTGCCCTTCCCCAGCAGGACTGGGGTTGATGGTCCCCTCTACTGTCACCATTGCAGGGATGTAGAATGTGGATCTGTTGGTGGGAGATCCTGTCCCCCACCCTGAGCCCCAGAAGGCGGGTTGGGTGGTGCTACATAATCCGCTTATGGGTCCAAACACCCCCCTTCACTTAAATCATATGACCATTGCATCCATACAGGATATGCACTATTCTGGGTGCGTCATAGTCCACAAGGGCTATATGTGACTGGGAAATATGGATGGACACAGATGTATCCTATGTGTGTCTGCAAGGACTACCTATCACACACTGGCACTGATAGCGACCTGCAGCATAGCCTATCTTAGTTAAGCCAGGTGCTGCAGACCTGGTGCTGGGCACCCCACCTCGCCCTCAGGGTAAGCACAGTATCCGCACAATGTGACGGTCTGTAGCTACTCTGTGCCAGTAATACACACGGTCAGTTCCCCCTACCAGGCCGAGGTGTTGTGGGGGCGCATACCCCATCTTGTGATCATCTGTAGACTGCTGATCTGCATGTGTAGTGCATCATGGGTATGGGTGGGTTAACCCTATCCTGGTAACCACAGCAGACAGTTTGTGTGGTGACCAGCAGTCCTTCTGTAGCCGATTACTCTACTAGTTTGAGAATTGAACAGTAAAAGTTTCCAATCATTTCAAAACATTCTTTTTGTATTAAAAAATGTTACAATGTAGTCTGTCTGGGTCTCAGACTTATCAGAGCTCATGGTATAGACTTTTTTCACCAGACGCTCTAGTTTGCATCAATGACCCACCTAAAAGATATTTTTTTCTTTAACTTTTTCTTATATTCAGAGAAAATTTTGCAATTTCAATAAAAATTCTTGAAAAAGAAGTCAGGCTTATCTTATTTTGAAGTAAAGAATCCCAACGTCAGCCATAGCGCTACTACGTTTCACGAAGGTTGTTTCTTCAGGGGTATTGCACTGACTTTTATTATCCTATATAAATTAGGAAACAGAAATAAGATTCTCTCATTAATATCCATATGACTTCATAGTTCACATCGAGGAAAGGCATAAAAGTTATCAGTACTTTCAGGTAATATACTCAGTTGACTCACCGTTGAAAAATACCCGCCAGCACGACCAGACTTGGTACGTGAACGCCGCGCATGCGGTTTACAACAGGAATAGGGATTTATTTATATGTTGCTAAAGAGATACGCCCCTTGGAAGATTACTGATCAGGTACATAGGTTCCAATCTATCTGAGAGTTTAAGCCTCCAGGGTATACTGTTTGAAGCCTAAAAATCCAACGTTGTTCTTTATAGATTAATGTCATATCCAGTGATTTTCCTCTCATTGCTTTAGACACCCGTTCTAGGCAAAAACATTGAAGCTCCGTAAATTGGTGATTATGGGCTAAGCAATGTTCTACTATTGGCGCCGTCATTGTTTTACAGCGAAGGCGGCTGCGGTGCTCTGCTAATCGTACTTTAAATGCCCTTAAGGTTTTCCCGATGTAAAGTAGAGAACAGGGACATTGAATAGCGTATACCACTTGAGTAGTGGAGCAATTAGTGGAATGTTGTAGTTCGAACGTTCTTCCTTTCCAACTAAACGAGGATATCGTATGATTTACTTCACATAAGGGGCAAATGCCACATCTGGTATGCCCTCGAGAAGTGTCAGTCATAGATTCTTGTAAAGGAGGCACAATAGCAGGACATAATAGATCTTTAAAATTACTCTGTCTGGTCCAGACGCATCGCACATTTTTATTTTTCAAGGACGGAATGCTATGAATGACATTCATATGCTTTTTAACAATACCCAGGATGTCATTACTATAAGGAGAATAAGGAGTAACTAAATTAATAGTAGTGTCAAAGCAATTCTTTGGGGCATGTTTACTAAACATTCGTATCGTGCGGGTCCGCGGTAGTGTGCCTGTGCCATAAAAGGAGTGGGCGGGTCAGGCAGAAAAAGGAAAAAAGCCGACCGTACGTGTGCGCGGCGCGCACATTTGCGGGCCCGACATTAGCGCGTGGGAAGGCTAAGTGGGGCGCTGCTGGGCACATATAGGAACAGAGCCGTAGCACAATGCTGAAGACACTGACCAGTGGTGCAAGGATCAGGGGTTCTATCCCCCATCGTGTACCAGGAAAAAGGCTGGCTGAGGCATGAATTTTCATGGTTAAAACTGCTTTAGGAGGCATAATAATTTTGGGCGTCATTAGGCGTTGCGCTGTTAATTGTGGGCGGCAGTAATTAAGTTCGTGCGGCATTAGGCGTTGCGCTGTTAATTTTGCGCGCTGTCCATCTTGTGCATTTTGGCCGGCATCAGGCGGTGCGCTGTCAGTTGTGAAGGGCATAAGGCGGTGCGCAAACGTCCAGACACAGGAACAGAGCCGTAGCACAATGCTGAAGACACTGACCAGTGGTGCAAGGATCAGGGGTTCTATCCCCCATCGTGCACCAGGAAAAAGGCTGGCTGAGGCATGAATTTTCATGGTTAAAACTGCTTTAGGAGGCATAATAATTTTGGGCGTCATTAGGCGTTGCGCTGTTAATTGTGGGCGGCAGTAATTAAGTTCGTGCGGCATTAGGCGTTGCGCTGTTAATTTTGCGCGCTGTCCATCTTGTGCGTTTTGGCCGGCATCAGGCGGTGCGCTGTCAGTTGTGAAGGGCATAAGGTGGTGCGCAAACGTCCAGACACAGGAACAGAGCCGTAGCACAATGCTGAAGACACTGACCAGTGGTGCAAGGATCAGGGGTTCAATCCCCCATCGTGCGCCAGGAAAAAGGCTGGCTGAGGCATGAATTTTCATGGTTAAAACTGCTTTAGGAGGCATAATAATTTTGGGCGTCATTAGGCGTTGCGCTGTTAATTGTGGGCGGCAGTAATTAAGTTTGTGCGGCATTAGGCGTTGCGCTGTTAATTTTGCGCGCTGTCCATCTTGTGCGTTTTGGCCGGCATCAGGCGGTGCGCTGTCAGTTGTGAAGGGCATAAGGCGGTGCGCAAATGTCCAGACACAGGAACAGAGCCACAGCACAATGTTTGAAACAGTGACCACTGGTGCAGGGATCAGCGGTTCAATATCTCACAGTGCCCAGTGAACACGGCTGGCTAAAACAGTATGTATTATGTTGTGTTGTGGTGTAGGTGGCTTTTTTTCTTTTTGTATCACTACTAGCAAACGCACTCTCACAGCATGTTAACATAAGGCGGCCCATAGGGCACATGTTACAGTGCACTGTCCGCCAACGCACCCTAGAATGTCCCCTATAGGGCACCATATATGTTGCCACACAGGATAATGTATAGTGCACACTATATGGATGGCAACCATAAGGTGGCCTATAGGGCGCCCTATAAAGCACCCTCAGACACACCTTATGGGTACAGTATGCCGCGGGTGTTTTATCATGCATAAAAATAGGTGGATTTGAGATGGATAATGCTGTGGACAAGCCTATCACATTACCACACTGTGGTTTTGAACCCATATTCTCTGGCTACACAGGCAGTGACATAACCTTTGGACTACAGCACTATAGCTGTTAGCAAAAGCCATGGCTGGCTGCAGAAAGCCTGCACGTCACCTCACAGACAGTCTGCTGTTGTGAGGTGGATAGGGTTTGGCCACCCGTGCCCATGATGCACTGCACATGCAAATCACCAGTCCACAGATGCACACAGGATGGGGACTGCAACCTGACAGCTCCAGGCCTGGTATGGGGATGTGCCCGTGTGCACCCACACATCAACTCGGCCTGGTAGGGTGTACTGAGTGGGTGTTGTACTGGCACAGAGTAGCTACACACCGTCACATTGTGCGGGTACTGTGCTCACCCTAAGGGTGCGATGAGGCATCCAGGACCAGGTCCACAACACCCTCCACGGCAAATTTAGGCCATGGCAGAGCTCCAATGCACTATTACTCTGTGAGATAGGTTCTTTCTGCAGAAACAACTTGGATATCTCTGTCGGTCTGAGTCTGGGGAACCCCTTATGATGGATACCTAGGTGGGTTAGGTACCACCATTTGTCCCCCTCCTCTCCCCCCCGTTTGCAACACAGGGTCTCCTCTCTAAATGCTACCTCCCTGCAATGGTGGCAGCAGAGTAGACCATCAACCCCAGTCCTACTGTGAAAGAGACACCCTACAGGCCAGTCATGGCAGCTGTATACACATCCATAACACAATATCTGACAGACATTAGGCCTGTATGTGCTCGGTTGCACCCCACCACTATCTGATATTGTCCTGCAGCAAGCCATCAGCCACTGCACCCTGCAAGGCACGCCATCAGGACACAGACCAGCTGCGGACAATCTGCTAGTTAGTCCTGTTAGACATGCACATCCCTGACATAATATCTGACAGACAGTATGCCTTGATATGCTACGTTGGGCCCCACCACTATCTGATATTCTCCCGCAGCAAGCCATCACCCGCTGCACAGCACTCCATCAGGACACAAACCAACTGAGGACAGTCTGCTAGTTGGTCCTGTTGGAAATGCATGCACCCAGAACTAGGATGGCCGTGCACACCAGCAGATAGGTCAGTGACTGGGCCCCAAAACACAACCCATATATATCACATGACAGAGATACTATCTATCACTATGGGGGTGCCTAGCCATGCTGTCGTCACTGCACAGTCAGGGTGTTGTACAACCCCAGCAGCACATACAGAGGCCACCCTGTCTGTGTGGGTGGTGGCCAGCCACTACAGTGTCCCAGCCAGTGCCCTCTGCCCTGTGCAGATGCATCCTGGCCATCCCACCCTGTCTGATCTATACCCATGGTACCTTGCTGCTCATTATGCACATTGGCAGGCCAATACTGGCAACAGTGCTGGCAGTGTGGGCTGTGGAAGGTGTTTGCAGCCAACACACACTGTATAGACAGACACACACTCACACACGTATGCCAGCATTGTGCTACTATAGAGGCGTTTGTCAACATTGGCCACCACACCAGTCCTGGGCACAGTACAGGCATGGATATGGTACGCAATACCGTTGGGTGTCACTCCCCAGGGTGGTAAACACTGTCTGAGACCAGACCTGATGCACCCACTGCAGACAACAGAATGATTGTCATGATGGAGCTCACAGAGCATAATTTGCGTAACGTAGGGTTATCTATCTGCCAGTACTCATAGCAAGCATTTGACAGCTGTGTACCGTATACCCTGGTGTAGGGTGACATTGCTAAGGAATGCACATGCTAGTATTGTGAGATGCACGCAGGGCCCAATGTCCTGCCTCTCCAGGAGGCATTGGCCAATGTGGCCTGTGGGTGTGGGTGTGGGTGTGTCTGCCCCTGTTGGTTGCTGCTTTACAGCAGAGGTTCCCAGATGTAGGCCAGGATTACAACACACTGTTCTGGTTTTCCTGCTGTCCCTCATGAATATGCATGTGCTACATCTAAATGCCATGGCGGTGGTGCAGGGATATGACACACAAACATTTCTATGCGTGGCAGCATGGAACAGGAATGGTGTGTGGTCCGCCAGGACTGCATTTGTGAGACTCTGCTGTAGGTCATGCCCCTGGTCATGGTGTCCGTGATCAGTGGGGTGAAAGATAGGCGTATGACCAATGCATATGTCCCCAGCAATAAAGGATTATCCTTACTATCACATTTTCGTTGTGGAAACAATATGTGGGCAGGATTGGCAGGGCTTTGAACCTGTGACCTTCTGTTCTTGCACACACTGTCTGTGTGCAGTGCACCCCTGTGCTGCCACAGATTGGCTGGATTTTCTGGGATGTCCATGACTGTACATCCAACAGGGCCTATCTGTTGCAGTGGACGGTGCCAGCCTGCACATGGCTAGGCCACTGTCTTCTTTGGCTATCAGGCACTGCCCCCTTCACCACCTGTACCCTTCCGGCAACATGCTGCCATGTGCTTATCTTGGAAAAGCTGATGACATGTGTGCGTTGTAGCACTCCAGGAATGCATTTTGGAGACTCTGCTCTAGGTAATGGCCATTGTTATGGTGTGTGTGCAGTGTTGGGTACAAAATGTGTGTGTGCACCATTCTTATATTCTCTGCAATAAATGTATGTCTTTACTCTCTCTGTTTAGCGGTGGGTAAAATATGGGGACTGGGTTGGCAGGAGCCCCAGATGGGATTTGAAACTGTGACCCTCAGAAACTAGAGGTACTGGCTTTGTCCACTGCACCACACTGTGGCCACAGAGACAATGCAGTCCCTGTGGCTGGCAGACCTGACCAACAGAGTCAACATGCCTGCTATGCACATTTGTGATGTGGGGTCTTTCACCTTGTCTGGTGACAAGGGTGCAAATAACTCCCCCAACTGACCTCGACAAAGGGGGAATGAATGTAACCAAGCAGAGCAACAGTGATGTTTATGGACAACCATAACAGACACTCCCAGGACAGCTGAGACACACGGAAGTGAATTTTGGTCAGGTCTCCGCTCCATAGCCCCTTCCACAGCTCCTGTCCTTCTACTGGGGCTTTCCTGGGTGTGTTTTTAGTTTTTGCCCATCAATAGTATCAGTGTTCCCCAGCTGTATTAGTATTTTGTTCTGATGTTGCTCAGAGAGCAAACAGTGCTTCATGTAGGAATGTCTATCTACCATTACTCCTAGCAAACATTTGAGGGCTGTGTACCGTGTACCCAGGTATAGGGTGGCATTGCTAAGGTATGCAGGTGCTGGTAATGGGAGATGCATGCAGGGCCCAATGTCCTGCCTCTCCAGGGGGCATTGGCCAATGGGGCATGTGGGTGTGGGTGTGGGTGTGTCTGCCCCTCTTGGCTGCTGCTTTACAGCAGGGGTTCCCAACCCCAGTCCTGGTATGCCACACACTATTCGTATTTTAGTGCTGTCCCTCATGAATATGTATGAGCTACATCTACATGCCATGGGGGTGTTTCATAGATATGCAGCACTGGCATTTGTATTAGGGGCAGCATGGAACCAGAATGGTGTGTGGCCCTCCAGGACTGCATTTGGGAGACTCTGCTCTGGGTAATGCACCAGTTCATGGTGTCTGTGCTCAGGGGGGTAAAATAGAGGGGTATTACCAATGTGTAGCATATGTCCTCACTACCACGGTGTGGGTGTGTGATAAATATGTGGAGAGGATTGTCGGTTACTCCAGCTGGGCATTGAACCGGTGACGTTCTGTTCTTGCATACACTGTCTGTGTGCACTGCACCACCGTGTTGCCATGGATAGGCTGTATTCCCTGGGCAGACCATGACTGTACATCCCACAGGGCCTGTTTGTTGCAGTGGACAGTGTCAGCCTGCACATGGCTAGGCCACTGTCTTCTGTGGCTAGCACCCACTACCCCCTCCACCACCTGTCCTCGTCCGCCAACATGCTGGCATGTCCTTCTCTCAGGGACAGCATATGACCTGCTTGCGTTGTGGCACTCCGGGACTGCATTTGTGGGACTGGGCTGTAGGTACGGCTCATTGTTATGGGGGGTGTGCAGTGTAGGGCAAAATGTGGGTGTTTGCACTATGCTTATGTTCCCTGCAATACAGGAGTGTCTGTGCTATCTCTGCTTGGTGGTGGGTAAAATATGGGGACTGGGCTGGCAGGTGCCCCAGCTGGGATTTGAACCTCTGCCCTCTGGTCCTAGAGGTACTGGCTCTGTCTGCTGCACCACACTGTGGCCACAGAGACTGTGCAGTCCCTGGAGATAGTTAACCTTGCAGGATGGAGTCTCAACCCCTGCTCTGCACATTTTGACTGTGGGCTCATTCACCCTGTCTGGTGACACACGTGCAAATAAACCCCGCAATTGACCACAAGAGAGGGGGATGACATATAACCATGCTGGGCAACAGTGATATTAATGGCCAACCATATAAAACACTCCCAGGACAACTCCAAACAACGGACATGTTTTTTGGAAAGGTCTCCGCTCCGTTGACCCTTCCGACATTCATTTCCTGTTTCTGGAACCTTCCTGGGTGTATTTGTTATATTTGCCCATGGCTATCACTGTTCCCCAGCTGACTTACTGTTTTTAATATTTTTGTGCTGGTCATTTTCTAGTTTTAATAGCACTTTTGTGCTGTGCACATGTATCACACTGCTCACGTTTTACAGGTTTCCCCGGTTTTGCTCTACATTGCTGACGGAAATGGTTTCTCTTCCCTTTAAATGCCCTCTACCGCGAGTGTTTCACTCGCGCTATTTTTTACTTGTAAATTCGGCCCCGCAACTGTGCGAGGGGCCTCTCCCCTCCCCTTCCCCGCCCATTGACCCCGTCTCTCCGCCCCTCGGGGGCCTTCCTCCGCCCTCAGTTAGCCTTTCCACGCCTCTATCGGACATTTGCGGGCCCGTACTTGTGCGGGGCCCGTTAGTGTGTCGCGCACATGCACGGGGCTTCATCGCACATGTCCGGGGCGTTTAAGAGCGTTTAAGAGCGTTTAGGTGCCGCGTTTCCGTGCGCTATTGTGCGGCGCGCACCTTTGCGGTTTTTAGTAAACATCCCCCTTTGTCTTTGGAACCAATAAAGTTTCACGATGGTTGTATAAGGCTCTTTTATAGGACTTGTCGATCATCTGAGACGAGTAGCCCCTTTCAACGGTGAGTCAACTGAGTATATTACCTGAAAGTACTGATAACTTTTATGCCTTTCCTCGATGTGAACTATGAAGTCATATGGATATTAATGAGAGAATCTTATTTCTGTTTCCTAATTTATATAGGATAATAAAAGTCAGTGCAATACCCCTGAAGAAACAACCTTCGTGAAACGTAGTAGCGCTATGGCTGACGTTGGGATTCTTTACTTCAAAATAAGATAAGCCTGACTTCTTTTTCAAGAATTTTTATTGAAATTGCAAAATTTTCTCTGAATATAAGAAAACGTTAAAGAAAAAAATACCTTTTAGGTGGGTCATTGATGCAAACTAGAGCGTCTGGTGAAAAAAGTCTATACCATGAGCTCTGATAAGTCTGAGACCCAGACAGACTACATTGTAACATTTTTTAATACAAAAAGAATGTTTTGAAATGATTGGAAACTTGTACTGTTCAATTCTCAAACTAGTAGAGTAATCTGATACATATTAGCTTAACGGTGGCATTACTCTATAAGATATTCTGACCACTTTTTGATTGTCCTTCTGTAGCCAGCCAGGGGTATGTTAATAGCTATAGAGATGCAGCCCACTGGTTACGTCACTGACTGTGGAGGCAGAGGTCATGGGTTTGGTCCCACAGTGGTGTTAGTTGATCCCACAGTGGTGTTAGTTGTGGCATTTCCTTTTTTAATTTAAATTAGTGCTGCCAGCAAAAACACCCTCACAGTGCTGTAACCTTAAGGTGCCCTAATTAAGGCTAACGCGCGTTAACGTGCCATGGCTCCCTCTATCGCGCGATAACGGACTTTATCACGCGCTAACCTGAAATGCTACCTTAAGACCGGAACACCCACTACCTTATATGGCATTCATCACAGTAAGACTACAACTAACGCCGGTAACATTAAGACGGTTTAGTAAACATACCCCTAAGTGTACCTTCCTGCCATCAGTGATGGCTCACTGAGCTCCTGAGAACCAATCAGCTCTGAGGGGTGGGAATTAAGTTGTAGTGTTGAGAAGCACTTTCCTAAGAGAGAGAGAAAGTGAACAGGAAAAGAAAGAGGGAAAAAATTCCATCTCCAAATTTAAATGAACATCCCTGCTTGCCCTCACTTTGTATGTGTCTTTTTTCTTACCACCTATGTGTGTCTTTCTCTAATGATTTTTCCCTTTCCATGATGTGACCAAAGTATGAAAGCTAAAGTCTTGTCATATGAGCTTCCATGAAAAGCTTAGATTTGAACTTCTTCAGTATTGATTAATTTGTTCTTTTAGACAGTCCATGATATGCGCAGTATTCTCTGCTAGTACCATAATTCAAAGGCTATTACTACTTATCATTTGTATAGCGCTTGTGATAAGGAAGCTTATCATAGCTCAGGTAGGAGCTATAGAAAAGATGATGTGACTCTGAACAAGAAACCTGTCAGTTCTGGTAGAAGCAAGAAAACAGAGTTTTCACATAAAAGACTACCAGTCCCAGAATGCACCAGGTTTCCAGCAGCCATGAGGGAGGCTGAAGTGAGAAAATGTGTGTGCAATCAAGAGAGCTATGAGGTAATCCCTAAGCACTCATCTCAAAGGGCAGGGCCTGATTCAACACAGCTGCGCTGTGTTAGGGAGGAGCACACATTAGGAAAGAATAAGAATAGAGCTTATTCTTCAGATAACAGCTTCAAGGAAAGCTTCAGCAAAAGTTTCAGCTTCAGCTACAGAAAGAGCTTCAAGAACAGCTTCAGGAAGAGATACAGAGACAGAGACAGCAACGGCTACAAGCTCAAGCACCAGTATCACCTGGAGAAACAGAAGCCAAGCCAAGCGGATAGAGAGAGAAGGAAACTCTCTGGAAGGAAGAGAAGAAAGCCCATTGGATGGTCTGGGAGAGTCCAAGGCAGTACCCATACTGGGAGGTATTCCAAGTGCCAGCAGAATCCATTGGACTGGACTCAGCCAGAGGAATGGAATGGCAGAGATAGGAATCACCAGTGGCTACCTGGAAGAGAGAAGACTGCACGTGGAAGGGACTTTCAGACCAAGGCCAGAAGGTATGTGAGAGGAGATCCAGTGTCCAGGGATCAAGATTGGAAGGCTGGACATCAGAATTGGATTACATATTGGCCAGGCTATACAGAGAGGAATAATGATAGCAGGAGAGGCTCAGGTATGAACACTGATCCAGACCCTATCTATAATAGAGAATGGCAGCAAGGGAATAAGCATTCTCATGATAGTGCCTTAATGAAAGACTCGTCTGTGCCAATGTATGATAGTGACCCTATGCTGATTGATGAAGGGGGAGATACAGCAGATGAAATTATTACTTACATGGACTGTTCTCTATCTAATTGCTATTGCTAGCTTTCTGTGAGCAAACACATCAGCCATCACAAAGAAACCTAACTTTGTTCTTTATTTCCACTGCAAACAGCTCTTAAAGCAGGATTTGGGTTCACACAGTAGCAGCCAGCCAGCTAAAGGCTTTCAGCTGGTCAATTGATAGTAATTAAACCTGCACCTGATTGTGTGTGTGAGCAAGGGAAAATCACTGCTGGATCTGAGTGAAAAATAAGCAGAAGTCAACCTAACCAGCAAAGTTTATTCTTTTCTTTGTGCCTTTGTATTTGGTAATTATTTGCTAAGAAAACATTAGCTAATTGCCTGACAAGCTGAAGGTTGTTTTCTGATTTTGCTTTGTGACTTTTTGTTATCCATTTAAACACTGCAAGCAAGTAACCTCATTTATATTGCTATCAAGCATACATGTGCTGGGTGAATTAAACCCCATCAATAAAAGAAGTATTTTATTGGCCTTACCACTTGGTTTCACTACTCAATTATTGTCATCAGCTGTGTTTGGGAGTGAATGAACTACAATACCCACAATACCTTGCAAGAATCATATGAATATATGCATCGTCAAGATTGTGTAAGTTCTCACCCTAGGCAGCCGTCTGACACGCTACAAGGCATACACAGCACTGTACATACTGTATAGATGTAAGACACAGTCCCTGTTCATCTTACAATCTATCTAATCAAGATGAAGAACATCACAAAAATGGGGACTAGAGTATGATAAGAGATACACATAAGTAATGAACAAGAGAGTGAGGAGCATCAGGTTCCAAAAGCAGCTTTTTCTAGGCATTGATGTTCTTCCTGACTTGATTCTTCACTGTGCAACTTTCGCATCCATATGCTGTTATTGAAAATACCATGGCTTGGACAAGTTGAATATTTGTATACAGAGATACATCTCTGTACTTGAAAATCTTGTCAATGTCCTTCATGGCCATTGAAGGTTGACACAAAAGAGAAAGATCGGAGATGTGATGGACTGATGCAACAACAAGAACTATGGATGCCACTCTATCAACTTAAGACTGAATACAGTTTAGGACAGCTTTCCACAGGATTGCCATGAATCGACATCAACTCAAAGGCACTTAACAACAACTTTGCATGTGGCTCTCCCTTTCTATCTGCCTTTCCATCTATGTGTCTCTGCCTTTGTCAGCTGTGCTTCTCCTTCTATCTCTGGGTCCCCCTGTCTCTGTATACGGTTAAGTTCCAGTGACTTTTGTCTGCCTGTGTCTCTTTCCACCTGTGTCTCTCCCCCACTGTCTATCTGTATCGCCATTTGTATGTGTCTCCCCCTACATGTGTATGTTTCTGCATTTTCCTTTTGAAAATCTTGGCCAGCGAAATTCATCGATATAAAAGTATCTAGACTTTGCAACTGCTTTGCTGAAAATGCAAATTGTGCCAACAAAGCACAAGAATGGAATTCAGAATCAAATCCCAATGTGGACTTTCCTCCCCTGCCCCAAAATCGTGCATATGCTTTTAGTGACTGTGCTGAGTTTTCAGCCCAGAAAATTACCCAGGTAATCACTTACCTACCTCTGAAAATTCCTTTGAAAATTGTCCTCATATTGCCTTAACTCTGTATCATTTCAGAAGCACCAAAGAAAGATAAATATCATTTCAATATTTCTAGATTTGTACCTCAGACACACAGTCTGAAAAATCTTACACTTTGGGTTGATCCACCCTTAGCATCTCCAACTCTGTCACCAAATATTCAATTAATGTATACAATCACTATAGAGCAACAATACAAATCGCTGAACCCATCCCGCTGACTGCTAGACTTCAACCTTCAATAAGGCAGTCACTTTTTCATGGACCTTCATGCATTTCCAAGAACTGTTAAATCTGACCTTTTTCTGTGACACTATCAAGTCTCCCTGCAAAAGAGTAAAACCTTCCATTTCCTCAGTGCATTTAGCTTCCTGTACACTAGTGGGGAGAAGCTTCAGAGACACTGATGTGGCTGAGCTATCAATTTCCCCAACCTGATTAAGCAGCTGATTTGACAGCAATGTAAGATCTGAGATGCACGATGCACTTGTGCAAACAAATACCTGTCAGGTTGGAAATGGGAAATTAAATAGGTCTGAACAGATTTAATGGAAATGGAAATTCTTGACTTCTTTTTGCAGGCTCAGAGGAAAGTATTCTGAGGACCATGTTGCTGCATCTGCAGGTTAATACTGCTCATTCACAGGTGACCCTGAAGTTTACCGTGCTGTCCCCATGAAATTGGCAATTTTTCTGTGAAACGCGACCTTTGTTTTTGAACATAAAAATAAGATCCCTGTCAACTCAGTGCAGATAAAATCTTGGCTGCAAATACAGGCACATGCTCTGGTATTCTGTACTTAGGCACACCAGCCTTTTGAGAATCAAAGTCTGTGAGATAACTGCAAACTTCAGGTGTGCAGTGTTCTAATCTGACTGCTTCCTTGGGGATATTTATTAGTACGTAATGATAGCCATCTCTTTCTCAGTACTGTACTGCCATATGAAAAATATGCAGTCTACGGTATATGACACTATGGGGTATGTTTACTAAAACCCCGCTAATGTGCGGGCCCCGGTAGTGTGCGGGTGCCATATAAGGAGTGGGCGTTCCCCGCTAAAGAAGAAATGCCGGAATTTGCATATGCGCTAAGGTGTGCGGCACCCTTGTGCGCCCCCGCACCTTAGCGCATCAGACAGCTGTGCGGGAGGCATACGTGTCACGCTGATGGGTAAGCAAAAGAGCAGAGCTACAGCACAATGGTTAAGGCACATACCAATGGTGCAAGAAGCAGGGGTTCAATCCCCCACAGAGCCCAATAAAGACAGCTGGCTGAGGCATTAATTTATGAGGCAGTGAAATAATGGGTGGCATAAGGCAGCACGCTAATGTGTTTGGAGGCATATGAATGATGGGCCACATAAGGCGGCGCGCTGATGGGCATAAGGCAGAGTGCTAATTTTCTAGGAGGCATCTCAATATGGGGCAGCATAAGGCGGCGCGCTGATGAGCAAACAGCAGAGCAGAGCCACAGCACAATGGTTAAGGCATGTACCAATGGTGCAGGGATTAGGGGTTCAATACCCAATGAACAAGGCTGGCTGGGGCAATGCATATTATGGGGAAGATTGCTTTAGGAGGCATTTTATTTATATTTTAATTATCAATAATAGCAAACGCACTCTCAAAGCGTGTCAACATAAGGCGTCCTATAAGGCACATAGTAAAGTGCACTGTCCGCCACGGCACCCTAACATGTCCCCTATAGGGCACCCTATAAGTTGCATCACAGGATAATGTATAGTGCACCTTATATGGACGGGAGCCAGAAGGTGCCCTATAGGGCGCCCTATAAAGCGCCCTCAGAGGCACTGTATGGGTACAGTACGCTGAGGGTGTTTTTGCTGGCATCAAAAATGTACATAAAAAAAGACAATGCTATGACCAACTCTATCAAATAACCCCACTGTGGGTTTGAACCCATGATCTCTGGCTTTACAGGCAGTGACACAACCATTGGGCTACAGCTCCATAGCTACTAACAACCCCCTGGCTGGCTGCAGAGAGCCTGCACGTCACCACACAGACAGTCTGCTGCAGCCACCAGGACAGGGTTAGCCCACCCATACCCATGATGCACTGCACATGCAAATCAGCTGTACACAGATGAACACAAGATGGGGAATGCACCCCCACAGCACCTCGGCCTGGTAGGGGGGAGTGACCGGGTGCACCCCCACAGCACCTCGGCCTGGTAGGTGGTACTGACCATGTGTTTTACTAGCACAGAGTAGCTACACACCGTCACATTGTGTGGGTACTGTGCTTACCCTGAGTGTGCGATGAGGCAGCCAGGACCAGGTCCACAACACCTTCCATGGCTGAAAGAAGCCATGGCCGGAGGTCCAAAGCAGTGTTAAAGTTTCAGATACGTAGTTTCTGCACAAACACCTTGGATATCTCTGTCTGCCTCAGTCAGGTGCAGCCCCCATGGACCCCCAGGTGGGCCATGCACCACCCCCCCCCCCCAGGCCCAAGGGTGGCAAACAGGGTCCCCCATCAACAGATCCACCTTCTACCTCCAAGCAAAGGTGGCAGTAGAGGGAACCATCAACCCCGGTCCTGCTGAGGGACATACACTCCACAAGGCAGTCAATGTAGCTCTATACATATCCATAACACAATAGCAGACAGACATTAGGCCTGGATATGGTAAGCTACACCCCAACACTATCTGATATTCTCCTGCAGCAAGGCATCAACCACTGCACCCTGCAAGCCACTCCATCAAGACACACACCAGCTGCAAACAGCCTGCTAGTTAGGCCATAGTGCATGTTCCCAGTGGAGATGCATGCACCCAGAACTGGGATGTCAACATACACAGCAAGCAGATAAATCAGTGACTGGGCCCCAAAAGGAAACCCATATCTATCACATTAGAGAAAAACTATATAGCACTATGGGGGTGCCTAGCCATGCTGTGGTCACTGCACAGTCAGGGTGAGAGTGAGCTCTCAGCGGGACATACTGAGGTCACCCTGTCTGTGTAGGTGGTGGCCGGGCAGTAAAATGTCCCAGTCAGTACCCTATGCCCTGTGCAGATGCACCCTGGCCAGGCCACCCTGTCCGGCCTATACCCATGTTACCTTGCTCCTCATTATGCACATTGGCAGCACAATACTGGCAACAGTGCTGGCAGTGTGGGCTGTGGAAGGTTTTTTCAGCCACTACACACTGGATAGACAGACAACCACCCCCACACCTATGCCAGCATTGTGCCACTATAGAGGGGTTCAGCAGCCATACCCACCACACCAGTCCTGGGCACAGTACAGGCATAGATATGGTACGCAATACTGTTGGGGGTCACTCCCCAGGGGGGTTAACACTGTTGGAGACCAGACCTGCAGCACACACCGCAGACATCAGAATGATTGTTATGATGGAGCTCAATGAGCAAAATGTGCTTAACGTAGGACTTGCTATCTGCCAGTTATCATAGGAAACGTCTGATAGCTGTGTACCGTATACCCAGGTGTAGGGTGGCATTGCTAGGGTATGCAAGTGGTAGTATTGGGAGATGCACGCAGGGCCCAATGTCCTGCCTCTCCAGGAGGCATTAGCCAATGGGGCCTGTGGGTGTGGGTGTGTCTGCCCCTGTTGGCTGCTGCTTTATGGCAGAGGTTCCCAACTCCAGTCCTGGTGTGCCAAACACTGTTCGGGTTTTCATGCTGTCCCTCATAAATATGCATGAGCTACATCTGCATACCATGGGGGTGGTGCATAGATATGCAGCACAGGCATCTTTAGTAGAGGCAGCATGGAACCTGAATGGTGTGGGGCCCTCCAGGACTGCATTTGGGAGACTCTGCTCTAGGTAATGCGCCTGTGTATGGTGTCTGTGTTTGGTGTGGTAAAATATAGGCGTATTAACCATGCGTATGTTCTCAGCATTAAACGTTTGTCCTTACTATCACGGTTTAGTTGTGGGAAAATTATGTGACAGGATTTGCAGTAGCCCTAGCTGGCCTTTGAACCTGTGACCTTCTGTTCTTGCACATACTGTCTGTGTGTACTGCACCACTGTGTTGCCACAGATATGCTGCAGTCCCTGGGGAGTCCATGACTGTACATCCAACAGAGCCTGTCTGTTGCGGTGGACAGTGCCAGCCTGCACAGGCTTAGGCCACTGTCTGCTGTGGCTTGCAGCCACTGCCCCCTCCACCACCTGTACCCTTCCGCCAACATGCAGACATGTCCTTATCTGGAAAAAGCATATGACCTGACTGAGTTGTGGCACTCCAGGACTGAATTTGGGGTACTCGGCTGTAGGTAATGCCCATTGTTATGGTTTGTGTGTGGTGTAGGGTAAAATATGGTTGCTTGAACCATGCTTATGTTCTCTGCAATAAAGGAGTGTCTTTACTATCACTGTTTAGTGGTGGGTAAAACTATGGGGACTGGGTTGGCAGGAGCCCCAGCTGGGGTTTGAACCTGTGATCCTTTGGTCCTATAGGCACTGGCTGTGTCCGCTGCACCCCACTGTGGCCACAGAGATGGTGCAGTCCCTGGAGATAGGAAACCTGGCCGGACGAGTCAGAAACCCTGCTCTGCACAGTTTTACTGTGGGCTCATTTACCTTGTATGGAGACAAACGGGCAAATAAACCTCATAAAAAACCTCGAAAAAAGGGGCAAACACCCATAACCAAGCTGGGCAGCAGTGATAGCAATGGGCAACAATAAAAAACACTCCCAGGAAAGCTCCAATACAATGAAATGATTTTTGAAAGGGTCTACGGAGCGTAGACCATTCCAAAAATCATTTCTTTTTTTTGGAGCTTTCCTGGGGGTGTTTTTTATTGTTGCCCATTGCTATCACTATTGCCCAGCTGAATTGTAATTTTTAATATTTTTGTTATGCTCATTTTTTATTTTTATTTGCGAGTTTGTTCTGTGCACATGTATCACACTGCTCACGTTTTGTAGGTTTCCCCGGTTTTGTTTACATTGCTGACGGAAATGGTTTCTCTTCCCTTTAAATCGGCTCTAACGCGAGGTTTTCCATCGCGGTATTTTTGGGTCTATTTTCTGCCCCGCTCCTGTGCGGGGAGCCTCTCCCCTCCCACTTTCCACCCATTGTCCCCGTCTCTCCGCCCCTCGGGGGCCTTCCTCCGCCCTCCATACGCCTTTCTCCGCCTCTATCGCACATCAGCGCACCGCACACGTGCGCGGACCCGTTAATGTGACGCGCACGCGTGCGGGGAACTTAAGAGCACTTAAGTGCATCATTGCCGTGCGCTACTGTGTGCCGCGCACGTGTGTGCGGTTTAGTAAACATACCCCTATGGGAGTTATTTTAAAAGGCTTAGAGGTATGTTTACTAAATCAGGCTAATAATAATAATAATATGGGACCTAGTGGCAGATAGCCTGAGTTAACCGTTAGCCCAGTTTAGTAAACATACTCCTTAGTTGTGATTTAGGATGTCTAAAGATTTGCACTTGGACATCAAAATAACAGAGATGTCTCCAAAGCCATTCCACAAATGACATTCACAGATGTCTCTGGAGCAGGGACGTCCAAGTAGGCAAGGACATGTGGTGGAGGTGCAATGGACTTACACATCTCCCTTCAAATTCAGGAATGATGGGGACCTCGGTAGGCTTGTGCACCTTTAGACCTGCTGCAGGCACGAATAGGCATCAGGAAAGTGCTTGTTTTGACCTTAAAACATCCAGAGAGTGTAGAGTTAAGTGATTAGTCTAAGATCACGAAGACCGACAATGTGATTTGAATTCAGCCACCCTGCTCTCAACCCACTACTTTAACCATTATACTATTAGATGTCCATGTTCTGCTGTTCTGGGGAGGTTGCTATAGACTTTGATATCGGGTATGTCCAGCTTTCTGAAATTGTGCCTCATCTTGCACCTGCCTGCTTTTTTTCATATGTTTTGGCTTTGATGTCCCAGATTGCACTTGGACGTCCCACTGTAAAATGTGCCTTCACACCTTTTTTTGGAGTATGGGATAAAATGGCAAAGGCCGAATATATGTAGACATTTGACCATTTAAACAAACTATGAATTTTACCAATAAGAGGCCATAGGAATTCATTTTAAAAAAAGTTAAATTGATAGATGGGGCTGCTTTGAAACGCTATTGACTCTGAATGGCTAAATTTAGCGTCTCAAAGAATGGAAAGCCCAATATGCAGTGAGGCATAGGGAAGAAAGTTACGAAACTAGCACTGGCTTTCAGCTATATCTAGCCAGCTAGCACTACTCCCAGAATCAGTGACGTAACCATCTCCTCTTACACAGTCTTATAAAGAAAGTTGCTTCCCTTGACTTTGCACAATTCTCTCCTTCCACTCACTCGTTGTTGTTAAGTGCCGTCAAGTCGGTGTCTACTTATGGCGACCCTCTGGATAGTTGTCTTAAACTGTGTTCGGTCTTCAGTCAGGCGGCTCATTGTTGACAGACTGGCACCCATAGCTGCTATTATTGTATCGATCCTTCTCATTGCTGGCCTTCCTCTTTTGCATTGACCTTCCACCTTCCTGCATGATGTCTTTCTCTAATGATCTCTCTCTTCGCATGATGTGTCCAAAGTATGAAAGTCGAAGTCTTGCCCTCTGAGTTTCTAAAGAAAGCAACTTAGGTTTGATCTCCTCTAGTAGTGACTGGTTTGTTCTTCGAGCAGTCCATGGTATACACAGTATTCATCGCCAGCACCATAATTCAAAGGCATCAATTTTCTTCCTGTCTATGTCTTTTACTGTCCAACTTTCGCATACATATGACGTTATTGAAAATACCATGGCTTGAACAAGTCTAATCATTTTATGGAGAGAGGCATCTCTGCTCTTGAGAATCTTGATCCAAGTAGGTTAAAGTTGTCCACTATTTCAATTTTGCATGCAACTCTATGCACCTTCCATATGGAACAGACGGCTGGACCAGCTCAGGAACATCACGGACCTCAAGACTTTCCACAAAAAATTAAAGACACATCTCTTTACTGAATACTTCCACACCAGTGAATAACCTTCCACCTGAAGAACAATGCACACCCACCTTGTACTAATTGTGTATATAAAGATATCTGTATATAGTTAAGAGCCAATGCTCCTTGATTGTATGATGTACATAGTTTAATATCAGTGTTTCAATGTAAGTTACACCTTTAGGTCTATGTAAACTGCCTTGACCCAGTGAAAGACAGTATATAAATACAGCTAGCTAGCTAAATAAATAAATAATTTTTTTCTCCATCAACAATAAACTTATTGATTTTGCCATTTGTCAGGATCTTTGTATTCTTTACATTAATGTGCAGGCCCATATTAAAACTATGGAGTCTATTTGCTCCCCTGCCATCCCCGTCAAAAGTCTCCCTATACAAACAAGGTGTTTGTACTGGGAGGGTTGGGAGGGGGCGTTCTGGAGGTGAAGCATGGGTGGTCCACGACCCCGGATATACAGGGTTGATTCTGAGGTCGGTGCTGTATGTTCTGGGCTAGCAAACTAGATGGGGGACTTATTCAACCTCGGAGGTGGAATAAGTTCCCCTGGACGTCGGGGGATGGCAGGCCCAGACAGCATCAGAATGGTGAAGAGATGCAGGGGATTCTCTGCAGCCTGACCCTGGCCATGGAAGGCCAGATCGGGGGTCAGGCTGCGGGAAAAGAAGATTGTGGTTGGGGCCGAGGATCACAGCTCCTGCATGGAGCCACAGTATTGCCATGGCACTGCGGCTCCATTGAGGAGCCTGACTGAGGTTGCCAGGCAGGTGGCAGTGCATGCAAGCCAATGGAATCGGGTCCTGGCATGCACATACAGACCCTAGACCCAATTCTGATCCCGCGGGACATGTCTAGTCCCCCAGGATCAGAATAGGGTCTGCCTCTGGGCGTCCCGATGCACAGGGGCCTGGACGCACACATTAGAATGCACCTCCACATTCCATGATCTTGAGAAGCAAATGTTTCAGATCATCTTCACATTCAGCCAGTAATGTGGTATCATCAGCATAGCAAAGGTTGTTGATGAGTCTCCCACCACTCTTCATACCTCTGTTATCTTCATACAGCGCTGCTTCTCTGATGATTTGTTTTGCATATAAATTAAACAGGTAGGGGGAAAGTATGCAGCCTTGTCATACACCTTTGCTAATTTTAAACCATTCATTTTCTCCTTGTTCCATTCAAACTGTTGCTTCTTGATCAATGTAAAGGCTGTGCAAGAGAATGATCAGGTGTTCTGACATACCCATGCTTCTTAATGTGGCCCAGAGTTTCTCATGATTTATAGAGTCAAAAGCCTTACTGTAGTCAATAAAACACATATAGATATTCTTTTGGCATTCTTTAGTCTTTTCAAGGATCCATCTCACATCCACGATGATGTCTCTCATTCCTCGCCCTTTCCTGAACTCTGCTTGCACTTCAGGTAGTTCTTGTTCCAGGTATGGTTGTAGTCTCCAATGTATAATCTTCAGTAGAATATTGCTGGCATGTGGGATCAATTAGTTGGATCACCTTTCTTTTCAAGTCAGTTCGCCATGATGTTGTCTTCCAAATTCCCTGTAGAGCCTTGTAAGTATGCTAACAGGTGCATCAGATTGCTGTAATACTTCTATGGAAATTTATTTATTTATTTAACATTTTTTATATACCGCACTCTTTAACATCAGCGCGGTTCACAGGTAACACAAATGTCCAGTGTGGGAAGTCTACATTGGACTTACAATAAAACAGGAATTTGAACTTGGAGAACAGGTAAAACTATGTACATCACTCTTATGCCATCAATACCTCGTGCTTTGTTCTATGATAAGACTTCAACTTCTTCTTTCATCACCAATGGTTCCTAATCATAAGGTACAGGTTGAAATGGCTGTTGGTCCACTTTATAACTCTGTATATTCTTTCCACCTTTTCTTGATCTTCTCAGCATCATTCAACATGGATCCTTGAGCATCATGTAACATTCCAATTTGAGGCTGGAATTTTTTCTTTAAGTCTCGTAGCTTTAGGAAAGCCTATCTTGTTCTTCCTCTAATAGTTTGTGCTTCTATTTCCTTGCATTGTAGAACTTCTCCTTGTTTTGTCTTGCTGCACATTGGAAATATCTGTTGAGTTCTATGACTGACTCTCTTTGTCCTCTGGCTTTAGCTTCTCTGCATTTCTGGGCAATGTTCAGAGTTTGTTCGGTCATCCATTTTGGCTGTTTTTGCTTTTTCACTTTGCATCTGATGATCACATGGTCTACTATGTTGAACATGAAAGACAAGAAATGGTGTTGCATTATAATTAAGAAGAAACTTGCAAGAACTGTGATGAAATACAATGCAATCAGTGAACACTTAATTTCTATTTGTCTATGAGGAATACCTATCAACACAAATATAATTCAAGTATATGCCCCAACAATAGCTGCAGAAGAGGATGAAACTGATGAGTTCTATGAACAAGTGAAAGCTGAAACTGACAGAACATGCAAACAGGATATCCTGATAGTCATGGATGATTGGAAAGCAAAAGCTGGTAACAAAGAAGAAGGCAAAATGGTTGGAAAATATGGACTTGGCAGCAGAAATGAAGCTGGAAAAAGAATTCTGCAAGACCAATGATCTATTCATTTCAAACACCTTCTTCCAGCAGCACAAGCAGCGACTATACACATGGACTTTACCCAAAGTATTGTACAAACATCAAATTGACTACATCTATGGAAGTCAACGATGGAAAAGCTCTATAACATCAACAAAGACAGAACTTGGAGTTGACTGTTGTACAGATCACCAACTACTAGTATGCAAACTCAAGCAAAAGTTGAAAAAGAGCAAGCCACTCATGAATGTAGCAAAATAGTACCTTGAGAATATACCACCAGAATTCAAAGACTGTCTTCAAAATCAATTTGCTGCTTTAGATACAAATGACAGAGCTCCAGAAGAGTTATGGGATGACATCAAGAAGGTTGTGATGGAAGAAAGTGCCTGATGCCAGTCCATTTCAGTACGCTGACAAAAAACAGATCGAGTTGTACACGTTCCATTTCATTCTTGACCACCTCCAACTTTCATGCCCCAATATGTCAGACATCTTTGCAGATTCTGACTCTCATTTTATGTGCATCTACATCAGCAGTCAGACATCCCAAGGGCTTTGATCCAACCACATCATAAATGCTGGCTTTACTCTGAAAAGTCTTCAGCTCCTCCCCAGTAACCAGTTGAGTGCCTTCCGACATGGGGTCTCATCTTCTAGCACTATAGTACAATTTGTTTTGTTGTGACTATCCATTGGGTTTTTGTGATAAGATACATAAGTAGATTTCCAGGCCTTTCTTCCATGTAGTTTAAGTTTAGTGTTATTGCCATTGTCACAGAAATGTGATCCTCTGCTGCTAACACCGTCCCATTCTGCTGCTGCCCAGATGGGTGGTTTGTCTTGGTCTGGCACCTCAGCTGAGACCTGTTCATCTTGGAAAACCCTGCCAGTAGTTAAGCTACTGATAGCTTAGCCCTCACCCTCACTGATGCACACAAGCCCTCACAGCAAAACAAGCTGCAAACCAAGTGAGGGTCCACTCACTTAGTCTTATAAATAATAAGTTCTTCCCCCCTCCCCCATGATATGGACCTAGTCTCCCTCATACATGTCTAAACTAAAAAAAAAAGGGGGTAACACTCTGACAGCTCCTTACCCCAACACATCTACTGGCCTGATATACAGTGTTGCTCTAGCAGCAATGGATGTCAAGCCAATTTCTATGGGTGGGGGGTATTTTTCTAAAAAGATGAAGTGGGTAGGGGAATCACTAGCTGGGTGGGGGAGGGGGGATATGGATATTTACAAAGGAGAGGATCTAGGAAGTTAAATTAGGTGGTCAAGTCTTGGTGGCCTAAAGCTAGGTGGCCATAGCCAGGGCTGGTGCAAGGAAATGAAGTGCTCTAGGCAAACCTCAACCCTTGCACCCCTACATCCCCATGCAGCACCCATTGCTACCACTGCTGCCCCTCTGCAGGATGTGCAGTGACAGCAATGGATGCAAACAGCCCCTCAGCACTTACCTTGAAATCAACACCATGGGGCTGTTTGCTTCTGCCTCCTCCTATGCCCAATGCCCATGTCCTGTGGAAGTCGGCATTGGGCTTTGGAGGAGCAGGAGCAAACAGCTCCTCAGCACCAAAGTTTAAAGGTAAGCCATTGCCATTGTCACCCATCTCGGGACATGCCGCGACAACCACTGCCACTGCTGCATGTCCCGAGATGGGTGACGATGGCGGCTCTTGGTGACTACCTAGTTTGCCTAATGGTAGCGCTAGCCTTGGCCATAGTTCATTTTCAGCTGAAAACCTGGACAACTTGGTTTTGCTAAGGGTAGCTTAATTTGGCCAGCCAAACAGGGTACCCATTACCTTTCTGAAAAATTACCTCATAGTGATTTTCAAACAAATTCATCCTATAATGCAAAATACTGACCAATCAAGAGTCACTAATAACTTCTAAATGGGCAATAGAATTCTTTATTAGTTATTATCCAATGGTTTGGGTTAGTATTTGTCATTATAGACTTTACTCATATCTGCCAAATACCACTGAAGAAAATGTCTTCCTCCATCAAGTCAGCTGCAATCTATTTTTCTGATTTCCATCTTATTACACGATACCCCTTCCACTGTGGTCAGCTTCTTTTTGTCTGTTCTCCCTCCATCTGCTACTTTCATTCTGCTTTCCTCTCTCTATAATTTTTTAGTACTTTGAACCTTGTGAGACTTTAAAATGCTGTTACAAGCACTACTGCCTGCTTTGCAAATTATCCATCCACATGCCACGAAAGAAGGAGCAAAATGATCTGGGCACTGCTATCAAAGTATGGAATGCTTAAAAGGTAACAGTTAAGAAGCAACTAGAAGAAAAAATGCTAATGGCAGCAAATGAGTCCAGAGAGAGAGAAGCATAAAAGGGTGAGAAAAGAGAAGACTGGAGATGAAGGGGCAAGAAGAAAATACAGTAGCTGCATAGTACGTAATAAGAAAACAAGGGAGGGAATTAGAAACATACTCTGCTATATAAATTAATGGGGGGGAGGAGAGAAAAGTGAATGATGATAAATAGCTACCATAACACCCATTGCTATAAAGCTCCCAACTGCATTAAACTCCATTACAATCGCCTACCATATATTAATGGAACAAACATTTATACACCTCTGAAGAATTTATCAATTTTTGTTTTGTGGGAAAAAGGGGCTTTTCACCCCTAAGAAATTGGCTGAGCAGCTGCTATGGAAGTGAAGATGAACAGAGCTTATGCAGTGATGTTTTGTGTTTATTAGGTACAAACAAGTAGGAACGCTGCTATTTCAAATCTAGAAAGCTTGAACAGAGCGCAGTAAAGCAGAGAAAGGTTAGGTTGTTTTATTTTCATTTTGGCTTTTTCTTCGTGGTCCATTAGTAAAAGAACACTAAGCTATTACCAGCGCTGTGTGCTTGTGCTACCTTAGCTAAAAGAAAATATACTGGTATAATATGAAAGTCTCAATATGTTTGACTTTTACGGTGTTTTTGCCTAAAATATTGGTCTCATATTACTGAACTGTGTTTTCCTATTGCATGCTCTTTAGCAGTATAAATCTTTGGGAGATAGGCCACTCGCTTAGACTTCATCAGCTCTAGATTCAAAGACTATCTGAAGATGGATGACAAGCAGCAAACCTGTGCAGTTATCAGCCAATTAATCCACGCCACAATAAAGGAGCCAGTAGGGTCCATCCATCAAATCTAAGGGGTACAATAGTTTGTTTCAAGCATGCACTGCAATAAACTTGTATCTGCAGCATCTTGCTATGTCTTTATTGAAGTCCTATTAAAAATTCAGTGACCAATGACAAGGGTATAAATTTGCATAGTCACGAGGTCAATGATAACCGAAAAAGACCTACCCACCCCTCTAATCTGTTTAGATATTCCATTTCGCAACTTCATAGATATGTCTCAACTGCCATCCATTTTTAATATAAAGACATAAAGGTCCTTTAAAACTAGGAACCCATTTCTAGCAGTGGCCAATTCAAATCACAAATACCTGACAGGATCCCAAAACGTAGATTCCATGTTTCTTACAGGGCTGCTTTAAGGGGCCCTGGGGAATCTTGTATAGATGAGCCCCCTTATACTTTTTTCCTACTGGACACCACCCTCCATCTCCTACTAGACAACCTTCCCAGCCCCAGTTAATCTGATTATATCAACCCACTGCTGCAGCTTTCCTCTACATTGCCAGGTGACAAGTGAACAACTGCATATTCGGTCCTCTTTCTGGCACCCTGAAAGCAAGACCCCCTCTACCTTCTTAAAGGCCCATGCAGGTTGCTGCAAGGGTGCAGGTGGTATCTTCCTCCTCCTGAGATGTGCAGGCTGCTGCAGGTGTGTACAAGGTGTTTTCTTCCTTCTGGTCTGTGTGGGCTGCTGTGAACATGTCGTTAAAAGCTTTGTATTATGAGCAGGGCCAATGCAAGAAGACCAGGAACCCTAGATAAACCTTAAGCCTTGAACTCCTCCAATTAGCTTTTAGGCTCATGTCCTCCCGTCCCACAGATTTTGATAACAAAATCATCATGATCCTACCACCAATGCCGCCAGAACAATCCTGTAAAAATATTAATTTGACATCGAGATTAACATTCAAAAGCACTTATACGCGTATGGTTTGCAGTGGTGCTCAGTAGATAAGGTCTTGCTAAAAAGAATTCTGGCAGCTGTATGCCTAAATTCTGGCCGAATAAATTGCTATATAATTCTGGCTATATGAGAGGTGGCATTTTGGCCTATTGAGGGTGTTCAGCCATTGAATGGGTTAATTAATCCATGTAGCTGGTCTGTGGAAATAGCTGTCTTAATTTTAAACAGTTATCTGTTTAAAATCATGCTAGAATATTCAGCCAGCCATATGAATTTACAATGGGTGGCTGAATATAAATGTTCAGATCTATAATACAAATATATTTTAGAAATCAAATTCCAGTGTTTGATGTATGTGTCATCTTTTTTTTTTCAGGGTAAATTGCAAAAAATAAATTCAATGAATAAATTTATAAACTGAAACAAATCCATTCTGAATTGGTTGAAAGTAATCCATGAAATGCCTGGCTAGCCTGAACTACAATGTTTCCCTTTACTACTAACAATTAGAAATCAGCCCTTTCCTTCTGCTCCAGTCCATCCCCTTTCAGGCAGCTATATCAAACCAGACAGGAATGGGGTGAGCAGAGCACAGGGCAGATCAAAGAGATATAATCTGATCCCAGCCTCCTTCCATCCTTTTTATTTCATAAAGAGCCCGATTCCCAGAGGGGTATGTCCAGGCCGTCCGGACGTTCCCGATGAAGACGGGCCCATTAGGAGCCGATTCTGGACCGCGGGAAAAAAAAGTTCCCACGGTACACAGAATCAGACCCGAGGATGGCTTAGCGTGCCCCAGCCTGCCTGCCACCTGGACTACTGCAATATAATCTATCACGGACTGCCCGCCACCCACAACAACCCACAATGAACTGCCTTAAATACCACAGCAAGAATTATCCAGAAAGCAAAAAAACAAGATCACATCACCCCAGTCCTGAGAGAACTGCACATACTCCCTCTCGAAGCAAGAATCAAATACAAATCATCCCTACTTATCCACAAAGCCCTCTATCAAACACTTCCCAGCTCCATACTCTACTGCCCCAACCCAACCACAACAGAACAACCAGACAAACCACCAGCAACACCCTCACCATCCCCCATGAATGAACTAATACAATCAACGGGCC
The DNA here is from genome assembly GCA_033557465.1 of Ichthyophis bannanicus. Taxonomy (NCBI): domain Eukaryota; kingdom Metazoa; phylum Chordata; class Amphibia; order Gymnophiona; family Ichthyophiidae; genus Ichthyophis; species Ichthyophis bannanicus. Next base: position 1,224,869,572 of record CM066033.1, read on the forward strand.
TGCAACAGAGCCTTCGAACTATACGCACCATCCCTCTGGAACTCCCTACCAAGTCAAATCAGAAACAACGGACAACCTTCAACATTCAGGAAACAACTAAAAACCATCCTGTTCCAGAAATACCTCGGACCAGAAACAAACATCCATCACTGACTACCCCTCCAGACCCTCTAACATACCCACAGATCTACCTACTAAGAGACTGATGTCCATTGTTTAAGTCCTTAATGTCTGTTCAGATCATTAATGTTGGCCTCCCTGGTGACAGCCCCTCCACCCTAAGAATTGATTACTGTACCCCCCCTTTGATGTTAAACCGCTTTGACCAGGTGAAAAGCGGGATATAAATACAGTTAAATAAATAAATTAGAAAGCACTGAACTTTGTACAGAACTCTGGGAACTCCACTACTGACCTTTCTCCATTGATAAAATTGTCCTTTTAGCCCTACTCTTTGTTTTCTATCATTTAACCAGTTCCAAACCTACAATAGGATATTGCCTTTTATTCCATGACTTTTAGTTCTTCAGGAGACTTTAAAGAGGGGCTTCATCAAACACTCATTCATATATAAGATATCAGCTCGCTCACTTTACTGTATTGGCTGGCTTCTTATTCAGGACAGTTTGTATTGACTTCCTCCTTTGTACTCTCTACGAGCTTGGGTAGATGAACATACAGAATCACCCACCTAGTCCAAACCTAGTATCTCTCTTTTCCCATCTCTAAGTACAATATTTTGTAGTAATCTAAATAACTTACAGTATTAGTATTACTGTGTTCTAATCATCTGACCTTCTAGGTGCCCTGTATAGCCTGACAGACAAATCCAGTTATGTGAGCACCTGTATTTCTGGTAGAACTTCTAGTTATTTATGTCCTCAAAGCCTGCCAGATTGACCGAGCTGCAAGGTTGCCTGCATTTCTGCTAGGACTTGTAAAAGTTCATATTATCCACTTTAGCATTTATTCTGGTAGCCCCAGTGCTCATTTTTAAATCATTCAAATATGGCCCCTAGACCATGTTTCTACTATCTCTTCACTTTTTCCAAGTAATGATCCCTACGCTTATCCCATGCCTTTTTATGGGGCAATATTATGTAGATCAGGTAGGAGGAAGAGGACTCTGAAAAAGAGCCACCTAAATGTGTGCCTGTATTTTATAGGTTGCATGGAAGAAGTCACACATGGGGGGTATTCAAAGGCATTTGCCAGTTAGAGGGATACGTGGTTAATATCAGGGAGCTCCAGGGGCATTCCAGGGCAGAGGAAAGTGGCATCCATTGCTAACTGGGCAGCAGCGATATTGAGCTACTGCCTTGTTAGCGATCCATGGGTAAAGTAAGGCGTGGCAAAGGCTGGCCTAACTTTACCAATGGAAGGTAACCAGGAAGCAGCTCAATATCGCCACTGCCTGGTTAGTTTCCAGCTTCTGTGGCAACCCGGATATTCAATGCCGGCGGACTGATATGGCTCTGGCATTGAACATCCAGGGTTAGACTTCAGTGGTGATGGCTATGTGCTTTACAAGCGTTAGCTGCCGCTGCTGAATATACCCCCTATACCCCCCCCCCCCCAGTTTATAAAAAGGCATACCTTCATCCTAAGAAGTACATGCTTCCTTACAAAGTGCACAATTAAAAATTTATACATACACATTTGTGCATGTGTATTTCAGATTTAGTGCTTTCAGTAAGGATTACAGAGAGACAGTGTAGCATGAGTGATAGCCACAGATGTCTGCCACTTCAGTGTTTACTTGACAATACATTTCAAAGAGCATTGAAACATTCCTTCCTCCCCAAGACCCTAGAGACAACAGAAGGTTGCTAGGTGGTATACAAGCATTGCCAAAGAATAAGCTGAGCAGCCAGGACCCTGCCTCCCTTTTTGCCTTTTGGTCAAGTGTCTCTCATGTGGTCTGAAGACAGCTCAACCTTTGTCCTAGGACTTCACACCGACCACCTGGAATGTCATGTGTTAGAGCTGCTGGTCTGGTCTTTGCTTTATCCCAATTCATCCCTGCTGATGTAGTCTGATGTACTTGATGGTAAGACAATGGCAGAGGGCAGTCAGAACTATATCAGCTCCTGTCCACAAAGAGGTCAAGCCAACACTGAAGCAAGCAGGTCAGAAAACACTGCAGGCTGTACGATTATGACCAGAAGCAGTCCTATCTACCCATGGAATCAGGCAGAAGACAGACAGGGCATGGATGAAGGGTAGGATCACATCCTGTAGACATTGAGGGACCGATTCAGTCTTGGACATCCCAGCCCTCTGTGCAACCAGTCAGAACTGGACACACAGAGTTAGCTGGGATTCTGATCCCACAGGGCACGTCTAGCCCAGTGGGATCAGAATCGCGTTCAGGCCTATACATACAGGCTGGGACCCCAATTCAGGTCAGCCTGCACAAACAGGCCTTGCCCAGATAACTCAGTCAGGGCTTTTCAATGGAGCCACGCTATAGTGTCTGGTTGCCATGGCAACACAGCTCCATTCAAGAGCTACGATCCCCGGCTGCTGTAACAAATGCTTCATTCCCTGCAGCCCGACCTCTGATCTGGCCTCCCAAGGCCAGGGTCGGGCTGTGAGGAAGTTCCTCTGCCCCCTCCAGCCTTTTTGGAGCCCCGGGCCTGCCCGATCCACCCGACTAGGAGAACCTATTCCAACTCAGAGTTGGAGTAAGTTCCCCATGCAGGTTGTTGGCCCCGGACATATCGGGCTGACATTGGAATCGGCCCTGTACGTCTTGGACCGCCACTGCCTGCCCTAACGCAGCCCCACTCCACCCTTTCCCACCCCATCTAACCTCCCCGTATAACATGTAGGAAGTTAGTCGGGGTTGGAAGATGGCCCGAATCAATGTTCCCTCTAATTTTCTGTAGGCTGTGTGCGCATAAAATATCAGCTGTGTGCAGCTTTTGAAGGAAGGTTAAATTTTTGGGGGCCACATAACGACACTTGGAGTTATATACTTTAAAATTTGACTACACGTCAGAATACAGTATGTACACCACATTGATTTTAATCACATTAAATGAAAATAGACGATTACTAAATGAAGCGGGAAATGTCCAGTAATTACAATCATAACTTTTAAATTTTAAGACAACTGTGTTGTTTTCTATCAACATCAGAGCCGTAATTTTTGTGCGCTCTGTTGTAAAGTATGTGCGCTCTCTCGGCGAGGTGTGTGCATGCGCACACGCGCACAGCTTAGAGGGAACAGTGGCCCGAATAGTGGGGATGGCTTGGAATGACCCTGTGAATGTATGACACAACACCATAGACATAGTTGAAACACACATGCACGAGTAGGCATTTTAGAGAACAACAAAAATTCTACATATTAAGAAAGAGGGTTGGCATGTTTTACATGCTGTAGCTTTACATATTAAAGATCCATCTTGCTGAAGCTTCAGCCACCATTGCTGCCTTTTGGCTCCTACAGCTCATTAGAAGAAACTACTAACAAGATAAATAAAGAGAGGCCCAAAAGGCTCCACCTGAGGAAACACATGGAGAATTAGGGCTTCAGACATCTGATGTGAGCATGATGTCTGATATACAGAGGTTAGTATAATTTGTCCAAACATTTTCCAGATGTGCTAGACAATGCATCATGCTACCCTTGCCAGTATTGAACCCTCCACTAGATGAGACATTGTAGTGATAGTTAAAGGAAAGAGCAGTAAAATTCTGACACTCCAAGAAATAATGGAGGGGGGGGGTGGATATTCAAAGTGATTAACCCAGTTAACAGAGCTAATAACCATGTTGATTGTGCTGATTGGGATATTCAGCAACACCAACATGGTTAGTGCTGCTGAATATACGCGGTTGCTGCCACTGCATGCCCCAATGCTATTTGGCTAGCATCAAGACATTCCAGGGTGCAGCACCCAGCGATAATCCAGCAGCGTAGATACTGAGCCGCTGTCCAGTTATTGCAAAGTCGCAAAAATTAGTCAGCTGAAAGACTGGCCTAACGTTTGCTGCCAAAGTGGCTGAATATCGTCCCTGCTCAGTTAGCTTCTTTGCTATCTGGCCAAACCAGATATTCAATGCTGGAGGCTGGATATAGCCCCAGCATTGAATATAAGGGTCTTAGCTTCAGTGGTGATGGCTAGTCATGTTAGAACCACCGCTGAGTATCCCCCCAATGTTCATTAGTTATTGAGATAGCTCCAGTATCACGCTAGCAAGGTTGCACTATGGGGAATCTGGCTCAGGGACTACAGCAGTGCAAGGCAACAGAGGCGAACTAGTAAGGAGGCATAGAAAAACCCACTCACCTTCCCACTTGTGGAACCCAAACCCTTTCCTGAAGACTAACGATCTTACCTATATAGAAACAGATCAGCTTTTAAAAAGGTGGTGTTGACTGAAACTAACAAAGTGAACAGGAAATACCTAACACAAAGCATCTAGTTAGGAACAGAGCTGACTAGAGAAGGCACACAGGTACTACAAATGGGCCTAAGTAGATGCAGACAGGATCCCTCTTAAAAGATACACCTATTTTATAAATTAAGATACAGGAAAACTAAGCACCATCAGATAGTGCATGTTTGCTTTGCACCCAGTTAGGCATGTATATGTCTATTTTATAAGTGTGTATGTATTTTCAGCTCAGTAAATACATACAGTAATAGCTGCCAAGAGAGGAGTAGGAAGATCAATTTTACGTAAGGGAAGATTGCCTTTGTAGAGAAAGTCTCTGACTAAATGGCATCTTCCATACTAACTGTGACACTGAGGACCTGTGGAAGATATGGAGAGACCTTAGGAAGAAAGCTGGGTTACTCTGTCGCCGATCAAATACCACATCCTGTCCACTCTTGATAATGCCACTATCTCTGGGGTCAGCAAGTTGGATATCTTCCGCTTTACAGTAAGAGAATGCACAGTAAGTATTGGTCTTTGTCTTATTTTGGATGCTAGTTTCTCATGCCATGCCTTGTTGTCATTTAGCTAGCTTAGCAGCGTATGGCTGTGCACAGTTTCCTATCTCTGTGTGAAGGCCTTTGCCTTACAGCAGTCAAGGTGTTTCCAGGGTGCCAGCCTTCTGGTAGCATGAGCCTGGACCTTAAGACCTCTCTGCAACCTGAACATAACATAAGAACATAAGAACATAAGATATGCCATACTGGGTCAGACCAAGGTCCATCAAGCCCAGTATCCTGTTTCCAACAGTGGCCAATCTAGGTCATACGTACCTAGTAGTTTCCCAAAAAGACACAGGTTCCACAATGCTTGTACTGGGTCAAGCATTGATATCCTGGGTCCCTTCTTAATGATGGTTTATGGACCTTTCCTCCAGGAACTTGTCCAAACCTTTTTTAAACCCAGCTACACTAACAGCCTTTACTACATCCTCCGGTAACAAATTCCAGAGTTTGATTACACGTTGAGTGAAGAAATATTTTCTTTTATTAGTTTTAAATAGTTTACCCTGTAGCTTCATTGCATGTCCCCTAGTCTTTCTATATTCTGATAATGTAAACAATCGATCTACGTTTACCCGTTCCACTCCGTTCATTAATTTATAGACTTCTATCATATCTCCCCTCAGCTGTCTCTTTTCCAGGTTAAAGAGCCCTAACCTTTTTAGCCTTTCTTCATATGAGTATCCTTCCATCCCCTTTACCATTTTGGTGGCTCTTCTCTGAACCTTTTCTAATAACACTATATCCTTTTTAAGATACGGCGACCAGAATTGCACACAATATTCAAGGTGCAGTCTCACAATGGAACAATATAGAGGCATTATAATATCTTTTGTTTTATTTTCCATTCCTTTCCTTATGATACCTAGCATTCTATTTGCTCTCTTGGCTGCCGCTGCACACTGGGCTGAGAGTTTTAACATGTTATCCACAATGACACCTTTAAACTTTTTCCTGGGTGGTGGTTCCTAATGTGGAACCTTGAATCGTGTAACCATAGTATTGGTTGTTCTTCCCTAGGTGCATAACTTTGCACTTGTCCACATTAAATTTCATCTGCCATTTTGATGCCCAGTCTTCCAATTTTCCACAATCCTCTTGGGTTTTAACAACTTTAAATAGTTTTGTGTCATCTGCAAATTTGATAACCTCACTCGTTATTCCACTTTCCAGGTCATTTATGAATATGTCAAAAAGCAGCGGACCCAGCACAGATCCCTGGGGTACACCACTATTCACTTTTCTCCATTGGGAAAATTGGCCATTTAGCCCAACCCTCTGCTTTCTATCTTTTAACTAGTTCTTGATCCACAGTAGTACACTGCCTCCTATCCCATGACTCTTTAGTTTTGCCAAAAGTCTCTGATGAGGGACCTTGTCAAAGGCTTTCTGAAAGTCCAGATGCACTATATCAACCGACTCGCCTTTGTCCACCTGTTTATTCACACTTTCAAAAAAACATAATAGATTAGTAAGACAAGATCTTCCTTGTCTAAAGCCATGTTGGCTGTCTCCCATTAGGCCATGACTATCTACATGCTGAGTAATTTTATTCTTTATGATGGTTTCTACCATTTTTCCCGGTACTGACGTGAGGCTCACCGGTCTGTAGTTTCCCGGATCACCCCTGGAACCCTTTTTAAAAATTGGCGTTACGGGGGCGGAGCTTGCCGCGAAGCGTGATGGCCGCCTAAAGAACTAGCTCCTGCATCGCATAACAGAATCCACCCTTTCTTCCCGATTATACTGACGGTAAAAGATCTAATTCGGGTGTCAGTGAATTAGAGGATGGCGTCGCTAAAACCGGCAAAGTTAGAGTTTCCGCCGTCCACGGGCCAAGCTTCCAAACGTCTAAAACATGATGTGGCCTCCCCGCAAAAGGGGAAACCAGAAAAGGAAACAGAGGACGGCGTTCGGGAAATCCTTTCGGAGTTAAGAACAATGAGAGATATGATGGAAAGCAATAGTGAGACACTATCCCAAATGCAAGAGGAACTTCATGCGGTTCGTGAAAAGCTGACTGACATGGATGGGCGATTAGTGAAGGTTGAGGCCCTGGCTCAAAAGCACGAGGGCATGGTTTCACAGATAGGCCCTCTGGTAAAGAGAGTAACCCTGCTTGAAGCGCAGCTGGAAGAGCAGAGCAACAGATCCCGGAGAAGTAATGTGCGGGTTATTGGACTCCCGGAGGGAGTTGAAGGGAACGACCCGATTGGTTATATGGAGAAGTTAATACCCGAACTCCTTCAAATTAAATTCTTAGCCCCCTTCGAAGTTGAGAGGGCGCATCGGATCCCCACAATGAACACAGCTCAAGCGAAGCGGCCGCGGCCTATGCTGATCAAAGTTCTGCGACATCCCCAAGTGCTACAAATCATGCAAGCGGCCAAGCAGCGAAGCTCCTTGCAGATGAATGGTAGTAAGATTGCCTTTTTCCCAGATCTATCCAAAAAGACAGTTGACCGGCGTCGAGAGCTACTTGACTGTCGACCTCTGCTACAGAAGATCCAAGCGCGCTATGGGCTATTCTACCCAGCTAAGATGCGGATCACCGTGGATAATGTCACCAGAAACTTTGACAATGCAACAATGCTGCGATCTTTCCTGCAGGACTATTCCCAGATGGAGGTGGGCCGCTGACAACAAATGTTGAACGACTCTATCTACGAAGGTTAAGGAAGTTCGGGCCTCAGAAATCTGGAGGAGTAGGTATGCCCTGCGGGGATATGACAAGAATGTGGTGGGAGCTCTTGGGCCTGTAAAGACTAAAGGGCCCCATAACATTAAACTCTTTGTGGCATTGTCTTGTAGTATATCTAGCTATGGAAGTTATAGTAGGACCTACGAATACATAGCAGCCGACCTACTAGGTGGGATCGGCATTGGAATGCTTCTAAATGTATGAGTACGGGGAATGTTAAAGGGAAGGAAGGGAAAGGAACGGGTTATGTCGGGGTTCAATGCAGGGGGGTGGGATTGGGTGGTTTGATCGCGAAGGGGAGGTACTCCACCGTACAAGGGGGTCTGTTGTTACTGGTTTTGTATATTAAATGGCTATGTGTACAATGTATCAATGGCAATAAATGTCTGACTTGTAAGCACTTGGCGATGTATGTGGCCCCAGGTAGCTGGGCGAGTTAAATGATGGCTAAGAGTGGACTCAAATTTCTGTCCTTGAATGTCCAGGGCATCAACAATCCCATCAAACGCACGAAAATCTTAATGTACTGCCAGAAGCAAGGAGCTGATATTGCATATTTGCAAGAAACACACTTGACCTTAGCTGAATCCTGTAAGGTTCATAGTGGTGTATATCAGAATATCTTGGCATCCCCAGCGTTAAAAAAGAAGGGTGGTGTAATCATCCTTATCCGGAGAGCTCTGCAGCCCATCGTTCGAGAGACCAAGATAGATCCCAATGGCAGGTGGGCCAGGGCGCATGTGCAGATCGGGTCCGAGGAATATCTTTTGGTGGCCGTGTATGGCCCTTCTAATGAAGATCCGACATTTTTCCAGCAACTTGCGGCTGAAATCCAGATGCCAGCTTCTGTACATATGGTGCTCGGGGGAGATTTAAACATGATTCAGGACCCTCTGCTTGATCGCACCCCCTACCGTCCTCAAAACAAACCCAAAGCGTTTGGAGTGTTGCAGGGATTGATGGAGACCTTTGATCTTGTCGACCCATGGCGAATCCTACATTCCAATGCTCGGGAATATACTTTCTATTCCATGCCGCACCAAACGCAAACTAGAATTGATTATTTTCTCATACCTAAGCTGCTGATGCCGCGGCTCACAAATGCAGAGATTTTGCCTAAAACCATATCGGATCACGCTGCAATAATTTTGACGCTGGGAGACCAAACCAATGGGCAATCGAGCCTGAGATTCCGCATGGAGAAAGCTTGGCTAGCGGATGCGAAGTTTATGAGTCATATGCGTACCTGTATAACTACATATTTGGATTGCAACAAGGTTGGTGATACGGCCACATGGGCCTGGTGGGAAGCCCTCAAAGCAACTCTCAGAGGTTATATGACCACATACGCTATTCAACAGAAGAAGCAGCACAAGGAGAAATTGAAAGACTTGCAAACTTCAATAGGGGTCGGGGAGAGGCTGCTTGCCAGAAACGCTGATCCGCTGATTCTGCTCAGGCTGCAATGGTTGCGATATCACTATAATGCCATTCTGAGTGAGGAAGCCCAACGCCAACAGCTTGCGCAAAGCAGTATGTATTACTATGAAAGTAACCGTGCGAGCCCCCTCTTAGCAAGATCCCTGAGAGCGAAACAGCCGTCTAGCCGTATCGCGGGCCTACAAACTGCACAAGAGCACTTGCTAGTGAAAGATGATGATATTTTGGAGAAATGCAGGGAGTTCTATCAAGATTTATATCAGTCCGAAGTAACATGGAATGAGGAAACCTTCCAGCGCCTGATAGCCAATGTCCAGGGACCCAAGTTAACTCAACAGCAGACGGAGATGCTGGAGGCTGAGATTACCTGTACTGAAATCGACGCGGCGATGCGCCAGTTGGCTAAGGGGAAAGCGTGTGGTCCCGATGGCATTCCATTGGAATTTTATCTCGCCTTCTCCACTCTTCTAGTCCCTGAGATGCAAACCTACTATAGTCACTTGTATGAGGAATATCCTGAAACAGGAGCGCTTGCTGAAGCCACTATTGTAATACACCCTAAACCGGGCAGAGACCCTCAGCGAATTGAGAACTATCGACCCATATCTCTTCTTAACTCAGACTACAAAATTTATCCTAAAGTGCTGGCTAATAGAATGAATAGCGTATTGTGCTCTCTTATCCACCCGGATCAATCCGGCTTCATGTCCGGATGGTCGACAGTGGATAATGGTAGGCTGCTGGCACATGTGCTATTGGAGTCCCACAAAGCCACTTCCCCAATTGTTGGGTTGGCCTTGGATGCGGAAAAGGCCTTTGACAGGATAGAATGGGCTTTCTCTTTCAATCTCTGCAGTGGTTTGGCTTTAAGGATTGTTTCCTGAAACGAATCCAGCTGCTGTACACCCAGCCCACTGCACGGATATTCGCAAACGGGGTGCTGTCAGCTGCCTTTCGACTCTACCGGGGCACCAGGCAAGGCTGCCCACTGTCACCATTGCTCTTCAACCTAGCCCTTGAACCGTTAACTATATGCATATGGCAGCGAGATCGCATCAGGGGAATTGAGATTCATGAACAACAATACAAGTTGTCGGCATATGCGGATGACTTACTCATATTTGTGGAACCGCAGTCTCTTGATGCATTACTACACACCATTGCAATCTACTCGGAGATCTCGGGTTACAAATTAAATCTTACTAAAACAGTGGTAATTCCACTAAATCGCTTGGTAACTACAGATATGCTGGACAAGTTCCCGTTTAAAGTGGAAACGAGCCACTTCAAATACCTGGGTGTTGAATATTGTACTACTCTACCAGAAACAGTGCTACGCAATGAGGCATACTGTGAGAAGCTAGTGCGAGAATGCATCCACAAATGGAACCCCCTTCATCTGACGTGGTGGGGTAGACTAGAGACTATAAAGATGATGATTGTCCCTAAAGTCAGTTATATCCTAAGTATGATACCAGTCCTATTCTCAACACGATTTTACAAAGCAGTTAATCAGCTCTTACTAGCCTTCCTGTGGCGTAATAAAACTCCTCGAATAGCACACTGGAAACTTAAGCTGGCTAAGAAATCTGGTGAAGTGCAATTTCCAGACTTTTACTGGTATCATGTTGCAGCCCTGCTGCGTCACGGGAGCCACTGGAGTGATAAAGACCCGTGCCCCGATAGTCCACATTGGCTACAAATAGAAACCGCAGTCTGCAAACCCCTCCCTCTGTCTGCTTGTATTGGTTCGGCAAGCCTTAGAGGGTGGAAATCTAATGAAGTAATCCAAGCTACGCTGCATGCATATCAGCTACTCCAGAATTCAGTCGCAGAGTGGAAAAGACATGCTGCGGATACTACTATCTGGCTAAACCCCGGATTTAGGATAGCGGGGAAATGTTTCCTGTGGCCTCTTTGGCTCCAGCATGGGATTTACACACTCGGGCACTTGATTATTGGAGATCGCTTTAAGACTTATCCAGAATTGCAGCAAGAGTTTGGCCTCCCTAGTTGTGGACTGTTCCAATGGTGTCAGTTGCGCCACTGTTTGGCAAATGCTGAAGTAACACCGGTAGGGTTACCTACCTCCAGCTTATGGAAGATGAAAGTTGCAGAATTGCGAGAAGGACCGCGGATTGTCTCAAAAATAGTCTCCCTTTTGCGTGAGGGACAGGACAGGAAATGTACGAGCGTGCAGTCCATCTGGGAAGAAGAAGTGGGTCGTATGGAGAGACTAGAGGATTGGACCCATTTCTGGCAGTCCCAAATCAGGATAGCGTGCTCTGTCCCTCTAACGCAAACGCTCTTTTTTCTGGCTCATCGGGCCTACCTAACCCCGGTAAAAGTTGCGAAATGGCAGACCTCCGCCGATAACCTCTGCTGGTCGTGTACAGCAGAACCTGGCACCTTGGAACACATGCTATATGCCTGCCTAAAGCTGAAAAGATATTGGCGACAAGTGTGGGAGAGAATTGCTCTTCTGCTGGGGCTGCAGGTTCCTTTAACATTCCGTATAATTATCCTCCGCTCAAGAGCAGGAATACCGGGACTGTCGAGAAAAGATCATCCCACGTTAGACTTGTTGCTTGGGCTTGCCTTAAAAGCCCTGATGAGTCATTGGAAAAACTTTGCTTCTCTATCCTTTGAGCAATGGTGGAACCTGTTGTGCGCCCATCGCTTGTATGAACATCTCTATGTTAAACAAAATCCCTATCTCTCTGCTCGGCTACTAAAATGGCAAGCCCTGGATTCCAAGATTATACCCAACTGACGGAATTCAGCTCTGGGGGTCTACATACATCGCCGAATGCCTTGATCTAAATCAATGTATGCCTTTCTAATATAATTGATTGTAGTAACTAAGTCAAGATGGTTATATGTATTTTCATATAGATCCCTATTAGTTACTCCATGTTGTACTTCATAGCCAGTGTTGGTTGTTATGGTGTTTTTGTCTGTATATGATTTGGTTTGTATATGTATGAGTTGAAATGGATAAATAAAATTCCAAAAACAAAAAAAAATTGGCGTTACATTGGCGATCCTCCAATCTTCAGGTATTACAGATGATTTTAATGAAAATTCACAGATTACTAATAGCAGGTCTGCAATCTCATATTTCAGTTCTTTCAACACCCTTGGATGTATACCATCCGGCCCAGGTGACTGCAAGAGTGCTGTAGTAGACAAAAGCTGCTAATCCATTCTTGATGGAAGGGAATGTGGTGTGGAGGCCCTAGCCTGAGGAATTTGGGGAACAAGAGTGAGGCCAAGGGATGTGCCGTGTACACAGAATCTTAGCAGGATGCTGTTTTGTTATTCTGGCCTTCTGCTCAGGGATCTCATGTGAACAGTAAAAGCACAGGTGTGTCACCCATGTACATGCTATTATTTATTATTATTTATTATTATTTAACAATCATTTATATCCCGCATCTTCCAGAGTTCAAATGCGGCTTACAATTGAACAACAGTCAACAAAGCAAGGGCTTGTTTTACATGGAACAATTTTTTGACAGTAAACAATGTAATAGTTAAATACGTAACAGAACAATGTAATGGTTAAATACATAACAGAACAAGAACAATTTAAGAACTATGTACAGATACAGGTTTGTAGGTTCCTTAGATTTAAATCATGGTTATTTACAAGAGGGTGTAAATCTGTTAAATTATGCGGTTTAGCTTTACTCAGATTGAGTTTAGCTTTACTCAGTTGGGTGTTATTTAGCCTTTTTCTGGGATGATTAGTGGATTATTAATGTTGTAGTGCATGGCAAAGAGGTAGGTTTTCAGTTTTTTGCGGAATTCTATAATTTCTGTTGTAGATCTTAGGTCCTCTGGGATGGAGTTCCAAATGATGGGGGCCGCATGTGAGAAGGCTCTGTTATTAGTTAGTTTGGTTGCTTTTATAAAATCATTTGGAGTCCTTAATTTATTTGAGTGTCCTTTTCTGTGAGTGACTTTTTGAGATTCCTTGCTTATAAGATTGCTTAATGGGATTGGAGCCATGTCATTGAGAGCTTTAAATGTGGTTATTGTGGTCTTATATATTATTCTGCTTTGTATTGGGAGCCAATGCAGGGTTGCTAATATTGGAGTAATATGCTGGAATGAGTGTGCTTTCATTACAATTCTGGCTGCTGCGTTCTGTGCTAGTTGTATTCTTTTAATGTTTTGTTTCGTTATACCTAAGAGAATTAGGTTGGAAAAATCAAAGTGTGGGGTTATGGTTGCCTGTATTATGTTAATGAAATCTTGTAAGTGAACTAAGGGGCGTAGTTGCTTGAGTATTTTGAGTTTGAGGTAGATTTTCTTTATAGTGTTTCTAATGTGGGTGTTCATCGTAAGGTGTGTATCTAAAATGACTCCTAGGTATCTTATTTCGTTTTTTATTGTGATGTCATGGTTTTGTATTGTTATGTGGGTTGGAGGGACGTATGAATGTTTTTTTGTTACAATTAATACCTCTGTTTTTGAATGGTTTATGTGGAGGTTTTTCGCTTTTAGCCAGGTTGCGATTTCGTTAAGACAATCTGTTAAGAGTTTTATCGGTACATCAGGGATGGTGAATGGGATGTATAACATAATATCATCTGCGTATAGATGATAGAGTACACCGAATTTTTTGAAAATGTCACAAACTGGTTTTATATATATGTTAAATAGGAGGGCTGATAGAGCTGAGCCTTGTGGAAGACCAATTTCTTGTTTATATGTGGTGGATGTCTGATTAGCTATTTTTACATTTTGCGTTCTATTATGTAAATATGAGGTGAACCATTTGTGTACCGTGGCATTTATACCTATTTGTTTTAGGTTATTAAGCATTATAGTGTGATGTACACTATCAAATGCAGCTGATATGTCAATAAAATAGGAGTATGAATGCTTTTTTGTGATTATCAATCCCTTTAAGGAGTGTATCAATTAAGACTGTTAAAAGTGATTCTACTCCATGCTGAGGTCTAAAACCATATTGGTGTTCATCAAGTGGGTAGTAGGAGTCTAGGTATTCCTGAGTCTGGATCTGTACCACTTTTTCTATTATTTTAGCTAAGAAAGGGATACTTGAAATAGGTCGATACGATTTTGGGGATGTTTTGTCCATAATACCATTTTTGAGAATTGGGCGGATTTGTGCATGTTTGAGTTTAGGAGGGAGGTAACCTTGGAGTAATGAGAGGTTGACTATAGGGAGGATGAAAGAGATTAGTATTGGAAGTGTGCTTTTTATCCATGTTACAGGGCATGGATCAAGGAAAGAGGTGGTGGTGTTGAGGTTGGAAATAATATTTTTTAGTGATTCTTTAGATGTGGGGTGAAAAACTGACCATTCATTTGCGCAATTTAAGGCTAAGTTATTTTTGTCTATGGACATTATAGGTTGTGTGGATTTATTTTGATAGTAGTCAGCTAAAGATTGTACTGATATGTCAGTAATTTCATTGTTATGTGTTTGAGGGTTATTAGTGAGATTTCTAACAATGGAGAATAGCTCTCGTGGTCTATTATAGGATTTTGATAAGATTGCAGCATAGTAAGTCTTTTTTGTGCTATCTATAGTGTCCTTGTATTTTGTAAGAATGGTATTATATATTTCCTTATGTATATTTAGTTTGGTTTTACGCCATTTGAGTTCTGATTTTCTTAGTTGTCTTTTCATTTGTTTTAGCGTGTTGTCGAACCATGGAGCTTTTTTTGAGTTAGTGGGTTTTTTGTTACTTCGGTCAGATTTAGCTGCATCGGTTATTGTGTCATGCCAATTTTTGATAGCTTCATCTAGGTCCATTGGGGGAGACATAAGGTGGGGTATTATTGTATCTAGGAATTCAGTTTCATTAAATCTTTTGAATTTTGTGGTGGAATCACTTCTTGAGTAGTTTTTGGTGCTATTGGTATGGAATGTGAGTTTTGTTTTAATGATGTAATGATCAGACCAAGGAATTTGTGTGTAATCTATAGTATCTGGGTTGAATAGTTGGAAGATTGTGTTTGGGAGGAGTATAAGGTCTAGTGTACCTCCTTTTGTGTATATTATGTATACCTTTGTGTTTCCTACCTGCGGATAGAGAGAGGATTGCAGAAAGGCAGGCACAGAAAGGATGGGCATGCAGACAGGAACACAGAAAGATCAGATGGACACAGAGATGCAAGTATTGAAGAAGCAGGCATACAAAAAGAGGGTAAAGAGAGCAGCGAACAGACAAGTTATTAAAAAAATAATGGGTTGGTGGTTAAAGAGGGTGTAAGGAGGCAGAAGACAATGGAGTACAGTGTAAAGACCCAAGCACCATCTCTTCAACTAATCTCCAGCACTAAACAGTAATCAATGTGTTAAGTTCCAAAAGACAAGTTGTTTGAGGCTTAGGCATCACTGATAGCAAGCGTAAATGCTAGTTTCTAATTTTTATGTGTTTAATTATGTGTCCTGCCTGGTATACATTCCTTTTCTAGATGTGTCATGCCCCATGGACAGTATTTGTATATTAGTCCATTTATAAAAAATACATGCTTGCATATGCCTTTTCTACATGTGCTCTTGGAAAAATACTCTTTATAAGATTACCCTCTTAAAAGTCAATTACTGTTTAGCCTTCAACACCTACTCTGTGAAGGTGCTTTGTGTGTTCGCTATCTTTTCTAAGAAAAATATTTCCTGAGATTTTTCCTGAATCTACCCCTGGAGCCTTACATTATTGCCTCTTGACCTAGAGCGTTCTTTCCAATGACTGAGGGGTATGTTTACTAAAACCCCACTAATGTGCGGGCCGCAGTAGTGAGCGGATGCCATATAAGGAGTGGGCGTTCCGTCCTGAAAAAGAAAAGCTGTGATTGACATATGCGCTAAGGTGCGCGGCGCCCATGTGCGCCCCGCACATTAGTGCATGAGGAAGCTGCGCGGGAGGCATATGTGGCACACTGATGTACACACAGAAGAGCAGAGCCACAGCACAATGGTTAAGGCACTTACCAATGGTGCAGCAATCAGGGGTTCAATCCCCCACAGTGCCCAATGAAAACAGCTGGCTGAGGTGTTACTTTAGGAGCTAGTCTAATATTGCACGGCATAAGGCAGTGTGCTGATGGGCATTAGGCAGCATGCTATTGATTTAGGAAGCTTTTTAATATTGGGCGGCATAAGGCGGCGCGCTAATGTGCAAGCACAGGAACAGAACCACAGCACAATGGTTAAGACTGACCAATGGTGCAGGGATCAAGGGTTCAGTTCCCCACAGTGCCCAATGAACAAGGCTGGCTGAGGCATTACATATTATGGGGAAGATTGCCTTAGGAGTCATTTTATGTTTATTTTAATTTTCACTACTAGCAAACGCACTCTCAAAGCGTGTTAACATAAGGCGGCCTATAAGGCACATTTTAAAGTGCACTGTCAGCCAAGGCACCCTAGAATGTTGCTTATAGGGCGCTTTAGAGGGTCCCGTATGAGGTACCGCAAGGTCAGAGTACTGTTTGTTATGGCAGCACTGTGCAGTTTAAGGAATGGAAAGCATAAGTAGGTGCGCTGACAGGCAAGGAGGAGCAGCAGTGGAGCACAATGGTTAAGGCACTGACTGCTGATACAGGGGTCATGAGTTTGCTCCCCAGTGTGCCTAATACGTAAGGCTGGCTGTGGAATCAGCTTTGCATTGTACATATGTTTCCCTGCAGCACTTTATTTTTAATTTATTAATTGCTGCCAGCAAACACGCCCTCACGTGCCATAATTGAAGGTGCCGTATAAGGCACCTTATAAGGCACTCCATAGGGCACATTATAAATTGCACTGTCCGCTACAGCACCCTAAAATGTCCCCTATAGGGCACCCTATAAGTTGCATCACAGGATAATGTATAGTGCACCTTATATGGACGGGAACCATATGGGACCCTATAAGGCGCCCTATAAAGCACCCTTAGAGGCACCTTATGGGTACAGTATGCTGAGGATGTTTTTGCTGGCATCAAAATATGTACATTAAAAAAAGGTAATGCATTGGACAACCCTATCAAACAGCCACACTGTGGGTTTGAACCCATGACCTCTGGCTTTACAGGCAGTGAAGTAACCATTGGGCTACAGCTCCATAGCTACTAGCAAGCCCCAGGCTGGCTGCAGAGAGCCTGCATGTCACCACACAGACAGGCTGTTGTGGTCACCAGGATAGGGTTAGCACACCCATACCCATGATGCACTGCACATGCAAATCAGCTGTCCACAGATAAACACAAGATGGGGAATGCACCCCACAGCACCTCGGCCTGGTAGGGGGTACTGGCTGTGTGTTTAACTGGCACAGAGTAGCTACACACCGTCACATTGTGCGGGTACTGTGCTCACCCTGAGTGTGTGGTGAGGCGCCCAGCACCAGGTCCACAGCACCTTCTATGGCTAAATAAGGCCATGCCAGAGGTCCAAAGCAGTGTTAAACTGTGAGATAGGTAGTTTCTGCAGAAATACCTTGGATATCTCTGTCTGTCTCAGGCAGGTGTAGCCCACATGGACCCCCCAGGTGAACCATGAACCTCCACCCACCCCCCCCCCCCCCCCCCCCCCAGCCAAGGGCAGCAAACAGGGCCTCCCATCAATAGATCCACATTCTACCTCCCTGCAAAGATGGCAGTAGAGGGGACCATCAACCCCACAGGGCTGTCAATGCAGCTCTATACACACCCATAACACAATAGCAGACAGACATTAGGCCTGGATATGGTAAGCTGCACCCCACCACTATCTGATATTCTCCTGCAGCAAATCATCATCCACTGCACCCATCAAGACACATACCAGCTGCAAGCAGTCTGCTAGTTAGTCCATGTTCCCAGTGGAGATGCATGTACCCAGAACTGGGATGTCAACATACACAGCAAGCAGATAAATCAGTGACTGGGCCCCAAAAGGAAACCCATATCAATCACATGAGAGAAATACTACATAGCACTATGGGGGTGCCTAGCCATGCTGTGGTCACTGCACAGTCAGGGTGAGAGTGATCTCTCAGCAGGACATACTGAGGTCACCCTGTCTGTGTAGGTGGTGGCCAGGCACTAAAATGTCCCAGTCAGTGCCCTATGCCCTGTGCAACTGCACCCTGGCCAGGCCACCCTGTCCGGCCTATACCCATGTTACCTTGCTCCTCATTATGCTTATTGGCAGCCCAATACTGGCAACAGTGCTGGCAGTGTGGGCTGTGGATGGTGTTTGCAGCCACCACACACTGGATAGACAGACAGCCACCCCCACACCTATGCCAGCATTGTGCTACTATGGAGGAGTTCAGCAGCCATACCCACCACACCAGTCCTGGGCACAGTACAGGCATGGATATGGTATGCAATACTGTTGGAGGTCACTCCCCAGGGTGGTAAACACTGTCAGGGACCAGACCTGCAGCACACACCGCAGACATCAGAATGATTGTTATGGTGGAGCTCAATGAGCAAAATGTGCTTAACATAGGAATTGATATCTGCCAGTTATCATAGGAAACGTTTGATAGCTGTGTACCATATACCCAGGTGTAGGGTGGCATTGCTAAGATATTCAACTTCTAGTATTGGGAGATACAGGCAGGGCCCAATGTCCTGCCTCTCCAGGAGGCATTGGCCAATGGGGCCTGTGGGTGTGTGTGTGGGTGTGTCTGGCCCTGTTGGCTGCTGCTTTACGGCAGAGCTTCCCAACTCCAGTTCTGGTGTTCCAAACACTGTTCGGGTTTTCATTCTGTCCCTCATAAATATGCATGAGCTACATCTGCATACCATGGGGGTGGTGCATAGATGTGCAGCACAGGCATATTTATTAGAGGCAGCATGGAACCTGAATGGTGTGGGGCCCTCCAGGACTGCATTTGGGAGATTCTGCTCTAGGTAATGCGTCTGTTTATGGTGTCTGTGTTTGTTGTGGTAAAATATAGGCATATTAACCATGCGTAGGTTCTCAGCAATAAAGGTTTGTCCTTACTATCACGGTTTAGTTGTGGGAAAAAGACCTTCTGTTTTTGCACACACTGTCTGTGTGCACTGCACCACCGTGTTGCCACAGATATGCTGCATTCCCTGGGGAGTCCATGACTGTACATCCAACAGAGCCTGTCTTGCAGTGGATGGTGCCAGCCTGCACAGGCCTAGGCCACTGTCTGCTGTGGCTTGCCAGCCACTGCCCCCTCCACCACCTGTACCCTTCCGCCAACATGCAGACATGTCCTTATCTGGGAAAAAGCATATGACCTGATTGACTGGTGGCACTCCAGGACTGAATCTGGGTGACACGGCTGTAGGTAATGCCCATTGTTATGGTTTGTGTGTGGTGTAGGTTAAAATATGGGTGTTTGAACCATGCTTATGTTCTCTGCAATAAAGGAGTGTCTTTACTATCACTGTTTAGTGGTGGGTAAAAATGTGGAGCCTGGGTTGGCAGGAGCCCCAGCTGGGATTTGAACCTGTGACCCTCTGGTTTTACAGGCACTGGCTGTGTCCATTGCACCACACTGTGGCCACAGAGACAGTGCAGTCCCTGGAGATAGGAAACCTGGCCTGACGAGTCAGAAACCCTGCTCTGCACAATATTACTGTGGGGTCATTTACCTTGTATGGAGACAAAAGTGCAAATAAACCTCACAAATGACCTCGGAAAAAGGGGCAAACACCCACATCCAAGCTGGGCAACAGTGATATCACTGGGCAACATTAAACATCACTCCCAGGAAAGCTCCAATAAACTGAAATGATTTTTGAAAGGGTCTACGGAGCGTAGACCCTTCCAAAAATCATTTTTTTGGAGCTTTCCTGGGAGTGTTTTTTATTGTTGCCCATTGCTATCACTGTTGCCCAGCTGACCTATAATTTTTACAATATTTCTTGTGGTCATTTTAAAGTTTTATTTGAGATTTTGTTCTGTGCATATGTATCACACTGCTCACGTTTTGTAGGTTTCCCCGGTTTTGCTGTACATTGCTGACGGAAATGGTTTCTCTTCCCTTTAAATCGGCTCTAACGCGAGGTTTTCACTCGCGGTATATTTTGGACCGAAATTCAGCCCCGCTCCTGTGCGGGGAGCCTCTCCCCTCCCACTCTCCACCCATTGACCCCGTCCCCCCGCCCCTCGGGAGCCTTCTTCCGCCCTCAAAATGCCTTTCCATGCCTCTATCGCACATCAGCGCGCCGCGCACTTTTGCGGGCGGCGCACACGTGTGCGGGGCACCAAAAATGCACTATTAGCGTGCGCTAAGGTACCTTAGTGCACGCTCAAGTGCGCCCCGCACAATTGCGCGGTTTAGTAAACATACCCCTAAGGCTTCCTTCCTGTGCATTATTAATACCTTTCAGGTATTTGAATGTCTCTATCTTATATCACATTCAGAAAAATATACTTACTTGATAATATTTATATATGCTACCAAGGTAATACAGATTGGGGATAAATTTTAGATTGCCCATATAGCTTAGTTTAGTTTCTTTACTTGATATACTCCATATTGATGGAGAAGAAATAGAAATAGTGGACAACTTTAACCTGCATGGATCATAATCAATGAAAGAACAACAACAAGCAGTCAAGAAATCTGATGACATATTTCTCTTGGCAGAATGGCTATGAAGGACTTAGACAAGATTCCCAAGTGCAGTGATTCAACTTGTCCATGCCATGGTATTTTCAATTATGTCATATGGATGCGAAAGTTGGACAGTGAAAAAGAAAAAGTGCAAATGAAAGAGTGGGGGAAGCAAAAAAATTGGAACAGATTTTATTATGCGCACTATAGCTGTGTTTCAGCAGTGGATGCCTGCGTCTAGGGAAAATCTGTCAAAAAATTCCAAAAAATTAAACAGTTTTTTTGTTTGTGCTTATGCTTTTTGTGGATGTGTCCCTTTGTTTTTTATTCTTTTCTTCAATGAAAAAGAAAGGCAGGAAGAAAACTGATGTCTTCGAATTATAGTGCTGGAAAAGAATACTGTGTAATCCATGGGCTGTCCGTAGAACAAAACAGGCGGTACTAGAGGAGATTTATTTATTTATTTAGACAGTTTTGTATACCGCCTTATCCTTCAATCAAAGCGGTCACAACACAATTGGGGGATACATTTAACACATGGGGATATGAGACACATACACTAATACTTACAGGGAACATGGGCAATGGAGGGTTAAGTGGCTTGCCCAAGACCACAAGGAGCAACTGTGGGACTAGAAACCCCAGTCCTTCCGGCCCAAGGTTGCTGTCCTCTAGTGGGATTTGAACCCCTGACCTTCCGGCCTGAAGTACCTTGCCCCAACCACTAGGCCACTCCTCCACTACCTAAGGTTTTTTTTAGAAACTGAGATGGCAAGACTTTGACTTTCATACTTTGGAGCATTGTGCGAAGAGAGAGATCATTAGAGAAAGCATTGTTACTCACCTGTAACAGGTGATCTCTGGGAACAGCAGGAATCAGTCTTCACATATGGGTGATATCAGTATCGACGGAGCCATGCAGGAACGTTCCACAGCATCCAATTGGAAAGCTTTTGGGAGCAATCCACTGTGCCTGCGTATCTGTCTTCCTGCCTTCCCAGTTGAGTTTGTAGCTGAGAGATAGAGGCAAAAAGAGAATACCACACAGCTCCTAGGGGAGGAGAGCAGGTTGTGAAGACTGATTCCTGCTGTTCCTGGAGATCATCTGTCATAGATGAGTAACAATGCTATCTCCAGGAACAAGCAAGAATTTAGTTTTCACATATGGGACTCATTAGCTCCAGGGTACCAGACTGGAAGCAGGTAGCCCTGGTATCCCCGAGGCTAAAGCACAGAATTAAAAGTGTGGATACAAAGTGGCCCCATTGGACTCGACCACAGTCGGCTAGACCACTTCTAATGGAAATCTGGTGCCAGAGAGAAGTCCGGGATGGAGGGTAGGAGTTGCATTTAAGTCCCAAAAACATTCTGGCGTAAGCCTGACCAAATGCAGCATTCTGATGGGAGTCCCTGTCTAAGCAGGAGTGTGCAGCAAAGGTATGAATGGAGGACCAGGTAGCTGCCTCACAGATCTCGTCGATGGAGAGGGAATGGAGGTTGGCAACAATGGCTCACAGGTTGTGAGCGGTGATGTAACCCTCAAGGGAGAGTCCTGCCTGTGCATAGGCAAAAGAAATACAATCCGCTATCCATTTGGATAAGGTATGCTTTGTCAGTGGAAGTCTAAGGTGTCTTGGATCAAATAAAATGAATAGTTGTGAGGATTTCCTGTGAGTCTTGGTTCTATCCAAGTAATAAGCCAGCACTCATTTACATTAGAATGTGTAGAGCTGCTTCGGCCTGAGAGGCATGTGGTCTCAAGAAGAAGGCCGGTAAGATTACGGACTGGTTCACTTTCGTAAGGAAGTGCGGATGGGCATGGAGGACCACCTTGTCATGGTGGAATAGAGCGTATGGGAGATCCGCCACTGATGCAGCAAGCTGAGGTCAGAGCAATAAGGAAGAGTACCTTCTATGTGAGAAATCTGAATAAATCAGTGGCTAAAAGCTCAAAGGGAGACTTTAGAAGTTGCGCTAGAACCACATTGAGGTCCCAAGCCCGTGGTGGAGGTTTGATAGGTGGCTTGGAGAGCAGGAGACCCCATATGAAATGTTATACCAAGGGGTGCGACGAAATGGGGACCAGAGGCTTGTGATAAGCCATACTGGCATTGATATGAACTCTGACTGAGTTAGTCTTGAGATCTGCCAAGGATAAGTGGAGGAGGTATAAAGGGGTCAATTTGTTTGGAAAACACCAGAGTGTGAACCTCTGCCATTTGAAGGTATATGAACGTCTGATGAATGGTTTGTGTGAAGCAAGTAATATATCCTTGAACTGTTGTGGGAGGTTGAGGTCAACAAGGATTACGCTCTCAGGAGCCAGGCCATGAGGCGGAGGCCCTGTGGACTGGGATGGAGAAGTGTTCCGTGAACCTGAGAGAGGAGGTTGGGCGCAAGTCCTAGACTGAGAGGTTGAGTCTGCGCTAGTCAAAGCAGCAGAGGGAACCATGGTTGACGAGGCCAAAAAGGGGCTATGAGAATCATGGAGCCCTTGTCGGTCTGTAGTTTGAACAGGGCCTTAGGTATCAAGCGGATGGGCAGGAATGCATAGAGCAGACCTTGTCCCCAGTGGAGAAGGAAAGCATCCATTGCCTATCTGTGCAGGGAAGGAAACCATAAGCAGAACAGTGGAAGTTGTGTGCTCTCCTGGGAGGCAAACAGATCTGTGAGTGGAGTGTCACACATTTGGAAGATCAAAGATGCCATTTTGCAACTGAGAGTCCACTCGTGTGGACGTAGGATACTGCTGAGTCTGTCAGCAAGACTGAGTTCACCTGGAAGATGCACTGGGGCATTTTCTCCAATTAGGTTAATTTTGTCGATATCATGAACCTCACTTCTAAGCCAGGGTATGTGGAGTATGTTTGTAGTCTCTCAAATTTACTGCTAATGCTAGGCATAGTACTTGCATTGTGCCAAAGAAAGCTTCCTTCTGGATTTGTAAGATGTAACAGGTATGGATAGTTTATCCTTCTTTATTAAGCCTGTCACTCCCAGAACAATGGGAAAGAGTTCTGTATCTTTCTGCCACATCTTCTTCATCTCTGACTGCAAAATAATCACTTGGTATTGACACTTCTATTTTCAGTGCCATTCTGGTGTTCATCTCCTTTACCACTATGTCAGGTTTCCTCAGATCCAGTTTCTTATCTATCAGAATGGGAATGTCCCAGGTGATCATAATCGCTTCATTCTCTGTTATTCTCTTAGGATCATGATCCCAGTGCTTTTCAGGGACAGTGATGTTGTAGTGTTTACAGATTTTCCAATGGAGGAGGCATGCTACTTTGTTGTGCCTTTCTGTATAGAAGTTTTCTGCCATCAGAATTTCACAACCTGCTATAAGGTGAGTTTTCAGCTCTTTCTTACAGAATTGACATATGTCTGTTTTATCAGTTTTTTCAATGCTTGCCATAAACAATCTCATCTGTAATCTACTGTCCTGGGCTGCAACTATCAATCTTTCACCCTTTATTTATTTATATTCTCTTATATACCGCACTATTCTGCATCAGTGCGGTTTACATTGAACAAACTGAAATTACATTGAACAGGGTATTATAACTTGGAGATAACTATTTTACAGGGAACATGGGCTATGGAGGGTTAAGTGGTTTGGTTTCAGTTCACCTTGGTTTCAGTTCACCTTTGGTTTTCAGTTCACCTTGGTTTCAGTTCACCTTTGGTTTCAGTTCAGCTCTCCATAACCATTCATGTGTCCATTCTTGATCAACAAAAGGTTCTTGGAGTAAAACTGTATTTTCCACTGTATCTGTGCATTTGCCACTTGTTTTTCCTCGCCTGCTGATTTAATTCTTTGAAGAGTTTTTTCTCTTGTTTTGCAAATTTTGTTAGTTCCTTTCCCTTGCATGCCTGTGGATTCTCGCTCATTCCTTCTGATCATCCCTTCTGATCATTGAAATGCTTGCCCAAGTTTAATGATGGAGACAGATTCTGGATGTTTACTTTCATATTTCAACACTTTTTGCGGATTTGGATCCGATGATCCTGTCAGGTAGGCTTGGAAGCCTATGATAGTAGCTCCGTAGGTGTAAACAATCTCTATAAGTCATAGCCCTCCTTCAGCTCTAGGAATGTACAGTCTTGGCATGCATTGATTCTTGTAAATTACTTCATGAGCATGGAAGAGTTTTCTTGTTTTTCAAGATCTTTAAGAGGCCAATCCACAATCCAAAGCTGTATGAGAGTATAGGAATTGCCAGATCATTGATGGTTTGTATCTTATTCTGTGATGTTAATGCACTTTTCAATGACAGTTTTAATCTCCTGTAATATTCTTGTAATACACCACTCTGAGGTGAATGTGCTGTGCAAATGAGAAATACCAGGGGTGAAGCGGTTCTTGGCAGAGGGGATAGGAACCTATTCCTTCCTTCTTGTTCACATAGAACATGACCACCTGGTTGTTTGTTCTGACTAAGACCTGTTGTTCTGAAAGTTGGGGTTGAAAAACCCGAAGGCTGTTTGTAAGTGCACAGAGTTCCAGGAGCTTTATCTATAACAGAGATTCCTGGTGTGTCCACTGTCCCTGTGATTGTTCAGATGTGCTCCCCAACTGAGTTTGGAAGCATCCGTTGTCAGGTTACATTGAGGTAGCGGCATCTGAAAAGATGACCCCCACAGTAGGTTTTGGGGGGAGCACCACCACTGAAGGGAGTTGAGAAGTGGAGGTGTAATGCATATTTTGTCTGAGAGACACCTGATTAACTGTGTCCATTGAAATAAAAGAGTCCATTGGGCTTACATGCAGGTGGGCATAGGGGACTATATGGACTGTGGAGGCCATGTGCCCCAATAGGCATAGCATCTTTTGAGCTGTTACACAAGTGTGACTTCTTACCTTGTGGGTTAGCTCAATGAGGTAGATAGAGAAATCCAGGGGGAGGAAAGCTCTGGCCTGTTAAGTGCCCAGAAGTGCTCTGATGAACTCGAGCCGCTGGGTTGGCACCAGGAGCGACTTGGGAAAGTTTAAGATGAATCCCAGATGTTGGAGCACTGGGTTGGTGCAATGAAGGGTGAGCTTTACCTCTTGTGGGGATTCTTACCTGATTAGCAATCATCTAAGCAGGGGAAGATGCAGGCCCCCAAAGTGTGAAGGTAGGCTGCAACCACTGCCATGCACTTTTTGAATACTCGGGGTGCAGAGGCTAATCTGAAGGGAAGCACCCGATATTAGTAATGGTTCTGTTGGAACCAAAAACACAGATACTGTCTGTGCTGAGGGTGGATCATAAAATGTGAGTATGCCTCCTTGAGGTCTAGAGAACACCATCAGTTGTTCCTCTGAAGGTATGGAAAGAGTATGCCAAGAGGAATCATCTTGAATTTTTCTCAAATGAGGAATTTGTTCAGATCTTTTAGATCTAAGATGAGCCTGAATCCTCCTGTTTTTTTGGGGATAAAAAATAAGGAGAGCAGAAGCCCATGCCCTCTTGGGTGGAGGAACTGTTTTATGGCTCCCTGATCTAATAGGGTGGTCATCTTTTCCAATAGGAGATTTATTTGCAGGTGGTACTGCTAGTTTTTCCTATAGATAATTGGCTCCAACTTCACAGAATTTTATAGGCTCCAGCAGTTTGGAATGGGGGATTTGATCCATCAATTGTGAGAGTGGGGATACCAGCTTCTGTGGTGCACTCTATGCTATTCTGATATCATTCTTTTTAGGCAATTTACCTATGTGGCTTGTTACTCTTTGGCAGGGCCAGCGAATAAAAAGGGTGATGGCTGGTATATTGCAACAAAGTATAACACAAACATCAAGTTCAGAAAGTGGCTATGGGGGCCACAGTTGCCCCCAGTATTGCAAATTTATAAGTAGCGACTTTCGAGGATTCTTATTTATATGAATCAGTGTGAGCGGAATAAATCAGTCTTTGGCTACGATTCATTGACGATGTTTTTTTGTGTATGGACTGGTACAGAGAATCAATTACATCAATATTTGGAATGATTCAATTCACAAGACTTTGATTTGCAATTTACTATGATATTTTCTAGCACTTCGATTCCTTTTCTTGATCTTTCTGTGCAGAATTCTCATGGCAACATTGTAACTTCAGTCTGTTGATCATAATATTTTGTTGAAATATACCAGCCATCGCCCAACAAAACTGAAGAAGGCTATACCTACTGAGCAATTTCTACAGTTGCGCAGGATTTGCACACATTCGGAAGATTTTAAATTACAAGCCAAAATTTTGTTTCATCAGCTTTTGGAAAGGAGTTAACCATGCTGAGTTATTAAAGCAGCTTACCTTAGAGTACATTATGCCAACAGATCCTTACTTCTTACTCAACAGTTGCATTTTCCAATAGAACGGCAAATATGTGTCCTCTGCTACTCTGAAGGTGCTTTTCAACTCATGCAAAGTATTTACAAACATTGGCATACTAGCCCTTCACTCAGAATTTAAGGAAGGGCCTCTTACAGCCTACACTCGGGGGCGCAATATCAGGGATTTGATAGTGCACTCTGATTTTGGATGCCCCCAGTTGTCAACGAGTCTGGAAGGTGGATATTTCCCTTGCGTCCAATATGCCTTATGCACCATATCATATACATTAACACACTAGGCTAATCCAGAAATGTCCCGTGTGTACCATCTTAGTCATACTACTAACTGTACAACATCTTGGACAAAATATATCATTATATGCCCATGTGATAAAGCATATGTTGGCCATACATGTCACATAGTGAAGACTCGTCTCACGGAACATAGATCTTATCTAATCACACGTACCATTATGGCTCCTATTGTCCAACATTATGAATAATCATACATGGAATGATTGCAATGGTTCATCACTGATACTTTACCAACTCATTTACAAGGGGATAAAGATCTCCTTTTGACTCAATTAGAACAGCACTGGATTTTCAATCTTCGTAGCCTACACCCGATGGGACTGAATGAAGAGATAGAATGGTTTTCTGCTCTGTAATGGAGTGATGTCAACATAGTAACATAGTAAATGACAGCAGATAAAGACCAATATGGTCCATCTAGTCTGTCCAGTATGATGGCAAGAGTAGGTGCACCTGCCGCTCTGTGCAGGCCACCCCTCCCCATGTCTTTGTTTAGGGGTGAACCCACCACTCCATGCAGGACACCCCTATTTGTTGAGAAATTAGATGGTTCAGTTTATTTTGATTTTATCCTGTTGCTGTAAAGAGATCCACTGTGTCTGTCCCATGCCATTTTGAATTCCGTTACCATGTTTGCCCCCACCACTTCCATTGGGAGGGCATTCCAAGCATCCACCACCCTTTCTGTGAAAAAGTATTTCCTGACATTGCCTTTCAATTTACCACCTTGAAGCTTCCTGTTATGCCCTCTAGTTTTACAGCTTCCCCGTCTTTGGAAGAGGTTTGTTTGTTCATTATTTCCCTTTAAGTATTTAAAGGTCTGAATCATATCTCCCCTGTTCCTCCTCTCCTCCAAAGTGTAAATGTTTAGGTCTTCAAGTCTCTTCTCATAAGGCTTCTGATGCAGGCTCCACATCATTTTGGTCGCCTTCCTCTGAACAGTTTCCAGTCTTTTTACATCCTTTGCAAGATATGGCCTCCAAAACTGAACACAGTATTCCAAGTGAGGCCTCACCAGTGACTTGTACAGTGGCATAAGTACCTCTTCCTTTCTGCTGGCAATTCCTCTTTGTATGCAGCCCAACATCCTCCTGGCTTTTGCCACCGCCTTGTTGCACTGTTTTGCCACCTTGAGATCTTCAGAAATCATCACAGCAAGATCTTTCTCCTGATCTGTGCACACCAACCTCTCGCCCCCTATCGTGTACATTTCCCTTGGATTTCTACTACCCAAGTGCATGACTCTGCACTTCTTTGCATTAAATCTTAATTGCCAAGCATTAGACCATTCTTCCAGCTTTTGTAGATCTTTCCTCATGTTAACCACTCCCTTGGGGGAGTCCACTCTGTTGCAAATTTTTGTGTCATCTGCAAAAGGCAGACTTTAACATTCAGTCCTTCAGCAATATCACTCAAAAATACATTGAACAGTGCTGGGCCGAGGACCGACCCCTGGGGCACCCCGCTAATCACCTTCCCTTCATCCGAGTGAGCTCCATTTACCATCACCTTCTCTCATCTGTCAGTCAACCAATTCTGATCCAATTTACCATCTTGGGATCCATCCGCAAGCTACTGAGTTTATCGATAAGCCTCCTATGAGGAACAGTATCAAAGGCTTTGCTGAAATCCAGGTAGATGACATCCATCACATGCCCCTGATCTAGTTCCCTGGTCACCCAGTCAAAGAACTCAATCAGATTTGTTTGGCAAGATCGTCTTTTGGTAAAAGCATGTTGCCTCAGATCTTGCAACCTATTGGTTTTGAGAAAGTGCACTATTCGCTCTTTCAGGAGCGCCTCCGTTACTTTTCCCGCCACTGAGGTAAGGCTCACAGGCCTGTAGTTTGACACTTCTTCCCTGTCACCACTTTTGTGTAGAGGTACGACATCAGCCATTCTCCAGTCCTGAGGAACTTATCCTGTTTCCAAGGATCTGTTGAAAACATCCTTTAACAGCCCTGCAAGAACCTCTCTGAGCTCTTTCAGTATCCTGGGATGTATCCCATCTGGTCCCATGGCCTTGTCCACTTTCAGTTTTGCAAGTTGTTCTAACACTTCAGCTTCTGTGAATGGTGTGGTAACTACTTCATTCCCATTTTTATATTTGGGAGTCACAGGTGGTCCTTCTCCAGGACTTTCTTTAGTAAAAACAGAGCAGAAGTATTCGTTTAGCAATTTCGCTTTTTCAATGTCACTTTCCACGAGTCGGTTCCCAGCACTTCTGAGTCCTGCAATTCCACCTCTGATCTTCTTCCTTTCCCGAATACACCTGAAGAAAATTTTGTCACCACACTTAACATCTTTAGCCATCTTTTCCTTTGCCTTTGATTTTGCTATCCTTATTTCTCTCTTTGTCTCTTTGAGTTTGATCCTGTATTCATTTCTGTGTTCCTCTGTTTGTAAGCTTTTGAATTTTGCGAAAGCTGTGTTTTTTGCTTTTATCTGAGCAGACACTTCTTTGGAAAACCAAATAGGTTTCCTTCTCCTCTTGTTTTTGTTTACTTTTCTTACATATTTATCTGTTGCCCCTTTTATTGTCACCTTTAGTTTAGCCCAATGCAATTCCACTTCCCTTATCTCCTTCCACCCTGTCAGCTCCTGCTTTAGGTACTTGACCATTTTATTGAAGTCTGTGTTTTTGAAGTTTAGGACTTTGAGCTTGCTATGATTGGCCTGTACCATGGCTTTTATCTCAAACCACACCGTGTGATGATCGCTGCTGCTCACAGGGGCACTCACACAGACATTCGACACACTATCACCGTTGGTAAGCACTAAATCCAGCTTTGAGCTTTCCCTGGTTGGTTCCATCACCATTTGTCTAAGTAACGCATCTTGGAAAGCATCCACAATTTTTTTGCTTCTTTCCAGATTTGGAGAAGGAGTAATCCAATCCACATCAGGTAGATTAAAGTCACCCAAAATGATTGCTTCCCCCTTTCTGGCTATCTTGGCAATATCTATAATCAATTCATTATCTATCTCTTCAATTTGTATCGGAAGTCTGTAGACTACAGCAGTATGGATGACAGTGCCATCTCTTCTTTCCAACACAATCCAGAGCGCTTCTTCTTTTCCCCATGCCTCCTGCATTTCAGTAGCTTTAATATTGCTTTTGACATACAAGGCTACTCCTCCTCCTCTTCCATTTTCTCTATAGCTATGGTTATATCCCAATCATGCAATTCATTAAGCCATGTTTCTGTAATGGCCACAATGTCCAAATCCATTTCCACCATTAGGGCTTCCAGGTCCGGAACTTTGTTGGCTAAGCTTCGAGCATTTGTGCTCATTGCTTTCCAGCATTTAACTGGCTTGTGTGTGTTTTGTATTGATCTTGTTCTGCCCACATCTTCCCACTTGTTTTTGATGTGTGGTTTAAAAGTGTGGTTGTTTCTGATTTTAATGTGCTTTTGCAGGGGGTGACATCCAGAGCTTGACCTTCCACATATGTCACCCCCTTTTTCTAGTTTAAATGCATATCCACATACTGCTTGGATTTTTCACTTAGGATTCTTTTCCCTGCAACAGAGAGATATAGTCCATCAGCACAATATTGTTGTTCCATCTGTTACACCAGTCACCAATGAATCTGAATCCTTCTTGTTTGCACCAGGTCTGGAGCCATGTATTAAAGCTGTTAATGCAATACAGCCTTTTTGCCCCCTTACCATAAGAACATAAGATATGCCATAATGGGTCAGACCAAGGTCCATCAAGCCCAGTATTCTGTTTCCAACAGTGGCCAATCTAGGTCATATGTACCTAGCAGTTTCCCCAAGGGACACAGGTTCCACAATGTTTGTATTGGTTCAAGCATTGATATCCTGGGTCCCTTCTTAATAATGGTTTATGGACTTTTCCTCCAGGAACTTGTCCAAACCTTTTTTAAACCCATCTACACTAACAGCCTTTACTACCAAGAACAGGTAGAACCTCTGAGAATGCAACAGTGTTAACAATGGGCTTGAGTTTCTCTCCCAGAGATTGGAAGTCCATTTGGACTGTAGAGGCACTGTTTCTAGCCAGGTCATTTGTGCCCTAGTGGATAACCACTTCAAGTTTGGAGTGTTCACTTTCTGCGCTAAGTACTTCAACAACTTGGTTTGTATTCCTGCTGGCTGCAGAGCCTGGGAGACACTTGACTATCTTCTCTCATTTGAACTGTGTTCCCAAGTTGGTGCCACTGATGATGGAATCACCAAGTAGTAGTAGTTTGCTGTTTGGTGAGGTTTTCTTCATATTTGGTCCTTTAGCAGGAGATTGGGCATTGTCTATCTCATTTAAGGGCTCTTCAGTTTCTTTGGATTGGGCATCCTCATTCGCCAAGGCAGAGAAGGCATTATGCAGGTATATCTCCTGATGCATAAGATGTCTCTGTGTCACAGGTCGCAATCTACCAGAACCCACTGTGATCTATTTGTTCCTGGGGTGTTTGATTCTTTGTGGGAGCGGTAGTGGACATTGTTCAGTTTGTATCCTAGAAGAGGTGTGCTTCATTGCAGCCAGTTCCTCCCTCAGTAGGGTCACCTCTTTATGCATGGCAGTTAGGTCTTCCCTTAGTAGAGTCAGTTCTTTATGCATGGCAGCTGACCTGAGGCACAGAGGACAGGCTCTCAGGTGCCAAATGAATTGTCTTGGAATGAATGTACTGCAGTTATTGCACTGAATACATGGCATGCTGAATAAGCAGTCCTAGAAGGAGAAGAAGAAGAAAGGAAGAAGAAGATGTGGACTTTAACCCAAGTTAAAAGGATAGATGGCAACGTATGCGATCACTATATAGGCGCTGCAGCCCCTGGGGTGGGTGGAGTGAGGGGTTGGGTGGGTGGGAACCTAAGTGTCTCTGGGCTGTAGGCTGTTCTTGAACAGGGGGCACCCACAGATATCTGCTCCAAGGCTACCCAGGAAAGCAGTTAGTCAGTCAGAATATCGCCACGCTTAATGTATAACCACAGTTAAACTTTATATTAGCAATATCCCCAAAACAGACAGTTAAACTCTATATTGGTAGCTAGAAACCAGCAGAGATAAGAAAGAAAATTATAGTCTTAGCTTTTGGCTTTGTGAGGGCTCCACAGCTCATGCAGACTGTCTCAGACCGGTATAGGTGGCCAGGTGTAAGATGGTCTAAAATTAGCCCCTCCCTGAGAGCAAACTTTCACCCCCTCCCTGAGAGCAAGCTTTCTCCAACAGAGCAACAGAATTAAACCTTTGTTATCTGGATACTCAGGTCCCAGTAGGCTGAATATCCCCAAGCTTATTTATAACCACAGTTAAACTTTATATTAGCAATATCCCCAAAACACACAGTTAAACTCTATATTGGTAGCTAGAAACCAGCAGAGATAAGAAAGAAAATTATAGTCTTAGCTTTTGGCTTTGTGAGGGCTCCACAGCTCATGCAGACTGCCTCAGACCGGTATGTGTGACCAGGTGTAAGATGGTCTAAAATTAGCCCCTCCCTGAGAGCAAATTTTCACCCTCCCCCCTGACAGCAAGCTTTCTCCAACACAGCAACAGAATTAAAACTTTGTTATCTGGATACTCAGGTCCCAGTAGGCTGAATATCCCCAAGCTTATGTATAACCACAGTTAAACTTTATATTAGCAATATCCCCAAATCCAACAGTTAAACTTTATATTAGCAATATCCCCAAAACAGACAGTTAACCTCTGTATTAGTAGCTAGAAACCAGCAGAGATAAGAAAGAAAATTATAGTCTTAGCTTTTGGCTTTGTGTGGGCACATGTTGTGACAGCAAGGGCATTGCATACACCATTCATGTTTGTTTTTATACCACAGGTAACTTTAAATTCAGCTGTGAATGCTGAACAAGTAATTACTTGGTGGTTACCCTTCCTTTCACTGCCACACCTTTCCTGATGCAGACAACAGATTTAATATGGTGAAACGTGAGTCAAACAGTGGTCAAGCAATGAAGTACCCTGGAGGTTTTGTGAGAATCCTCGACTGAGCTAAGTTTCTTAAAGTTTTTATGTGCATTTAAAAATTTTTAATAGAGAAATAGCTATCATGGCAGACCAATGAAAGATATTAATTGGACAGGGTTTCCCCAGATTGAGGTCCTATCTCACAATTTCATTCTTTTTGAAGGATACCATCTAATATGATTTTAAAAATAAATATAAATGATGTTCTATTGTGAGGATTGTATTTGAAGGTATTGAACATCTGATAGAGGAGTTTGTTTGTAGTGTTACCTTAAAACTTTGACACCATGGGGCTGTTTGCTTCTGCCCCCACCAATGCCTGATGTCAACTTCCTGTTTGTATGGGGTGGGTGCCACCCTGGCAATGGGCACACCCAGAGGACCAGCACTCTAGGAAGCAACCTAGTTTGCCTAATAGTAGTGCTGACCCTGCTCCTTGGACATAGGGTAGCACCACAAATCTTTGATCTGTTATGGGATGTCATCCAGCGATTGCTGGTTGTTCCTCATGGATTGGTTTGTCTAAAGGTTTTAGGGCTTTCGAAATGGCCATTTTGCTGTAGCTATTGGCTACAAATGTGACCTAGATGGTCTTCCTTTCTTCCTGAAGGCTGTCCATGTCACAGACTCTTAGTGCACTGTTTACTAGCAAGCATACGACACATGTTTGTGGGCAGATGGTGGTGGGGGTCTGCATGTAGACAACAGTGGTATGGGTGGGCTTCCTGTTTACGATGTGGCTCAGGCTTCCATTTGTCTGCTTTTTTACCATTATGTGAAGGAAAGGAAGACATCCGCTGATCTTAGTCTCCTTAAAGAACTTTATATTAGGGTAGATTTCATGACACAAGGATCCTGGAAAATGAAGAACGTTGATGGCTGAGGAGGATCAATGAGGCAGTAGAGATACCAAGACAGCCATGAAACCTCAATGCAGACAAGGACTGAACATAAACAAAACATGGCAACCCCTCTTCCACAGAAGGTTTATAGCTACAAGGACCAATGATCTTTCACCTTCCAGAATCAGAGATTGTGACAAAAAACCTTTCCATTAAAATTCAAAAACTCCTATCTTCCAGAATTCAAACTTGCATGTTCCCTCCTCATCTCCAATGAATTTTCCTGACAAAATACAAATTTTCTGCCTTTTCTCCAATGAATCTTCCCACCAGAATTCAAATTTCATACCTCAATCATACCAATCTGTTTATAGAACCATGATAAATAAGAACAGACATCCACTGCATCCGCTTTGCCCTGAAGAAAGCCACTACATAATGGCTCCACATCGGCTCCTCTTAAGATGTCATGACCCAGAAAACTGCATAGATCATGCTAAAACTGCCATGCTAACCAGGTAGCACAGGTTTGGGTGGAGATTGGGTGGTTCTGGAGTAGAACATCCACATCATGGTACCACGGGCATTTCTGGCGCTTGCTCCCCAGCAATATAGCACCTAGCACAGGTTCTTTTACCACCACCACAATGGCTGGCATTAAGGGCACCTGCAATGACTGCACCAAAGGTAATGAGCATGAGGGCTATGTGATGACTGCACTAACAACAAGGAGACATGCTGGGCACATCTGATTTTTAGCATGAGTTGAGTACCACCCCTGTGCTCTTTTTTGGGGGCTCATCACATGCTAGCAGCATGACTTTTGGTAAACAAGCCTCAGTTTTTATGAATATTGTGAAAACGGAGGGGCAAAAAAGGTTTCACAGATCCATTCTTGCAAAAAAATAAATAAAAATAATAATAATTACATCTCAATGAGCACTAGTTATCTTTCTCAGGCCGGTTCGGTAGGAAACGTTTACATAAAGTTTTGTTACTCAGCTCATTTACATAGGTGGCGAAGTGGCACAGTAGCCCACAGGGAACTGTGCAGGTTTGCTCATTAGCCTATATACGAGGAAGCAGTCTGTGGATAATGTTAGGAATTAAAAGAAAAGGCACTGAGTCACTTGGATAGACTCTTGCATCCTGACATATCAGGAGATGCTTATTGCATAAACATTCAGTGCTTTTCTTTGTAGCAAAAAAGGTACTGACACTCACATGCAGAAATATCCTTAAAGGCTGGCGTGACACCCAGGGACCTACAATAGCTACGTCCCCTGCAACTAGCCACAGAGTCTGTAAAAAGGCAACACTGCAAATATTACATCAATCCTTAGAATACACCTCTTGCTGGGAAAAGAGAACAAGCTGAACTGCTGCATTCCCTCTACAGAAACTATGCTCACAATATGTCTCAACTTGGCTACATATACACAGATATGGATAGAACCTCGCCAAACAGAGAATTATGCTGGACACGCCAAGCAGCTGGACTCTGCCTGCAGTATGACAGGGGAGCAATCGAAACAGAAATGCATGTCCACCTGCCCTGTGTAAACCACACAGATGCTGCACATTGAGGTTCACAAAGCTGGCACATTCAAATCACTAAATCAAAACTAAGGGGCTTGTTTACAAAGCCGCGGTAGTGGTTCGCGATCGCGATCGCAGCCGCGGCCCCATTGAAATCAATGGGGCCGCGGCTCCGATTACGATCGCAAACCGCTACCGCAGCTTTGTAAACAAGCCCCTAAATGTTTTATTTCTGCCTTATTTTCTGGACAGCTCAGCCTCTGTAGTCCATGTCTCCCGTATTTTGCAGGAGATGAGCTGTTATGTGTTTGGGGCGTACAGAGCCTATACTCTTTCATTAATACTTGGGGACCAGAGGTCATTTTTAGCAGGCAGTGATAAAGGAGGTGGTACTCAGGACCTCTGAGAACCCTCTGAAAAATAGCCCTGTAAACAATTAATATCTATTGAGTACAAATTGCTATGCCTTTCATATGATTCAAAGTTTCTTTAAATGATGAAGAAACCAAGAGAAATCATCACAAAAATACAATGATAGTGGATAATGTAAACCGATAAATCTCTGATTAGTAAGGAACATATTTTTGTAGCTGTCTCAAAATATAGGGAATATTTATCTTGTGATTGAAAAGCACATAAGAGCCGCTACAATGACCTTTCTCCAAGCAGCAAATAAAAAGTGCCGCTGCATTTAGAATGGCTTTTAAAAAACAATTTCTTCCAAGCACATTGGTGCTGTCCAACGTCATAGAGGGCGGTGCTTGTGGGATGAATGCCAGCTAAATCATAGTCATGATCGCATCAGAATATCCAGTGTGAAAGCAAAAATAGCACCTTGTGAAAAAAAAATTGGAAATTTTAATAGTTTTAAGTGTTTTCTCTTTCGGTATATGAAACATAGGGATATTTATGTTATTTTAAAAAGTGTACATTTAAATATCCAATATAGAATTACATAGAAGGCTGACCCTATAGCTCAGTGGCTACTATGTAGGTGACCACAGTTTGATACCTGAAACTGGATCCTATGACCTGGGACAAACAGTGCTGTGAATGCTACAGTGCAGGGCCGGTGCTAGGGTTTCTGGCACCCCTCTATAGAGTGTCACCCCCTCCCTCATTATTATTAATGATGGCTACAATCCCACCTTCCTTTTTCCAAAAACTCCTTTGTGAACTCTTTTCACTGGATGCTAGTATTTCTCCTTCAAACCCAGTGTTGTAGCAGTGAAGGGGTAAATGGATAGGGTTACTCTGATCCCACATCGCTGAAAGAGCTCCCGGAGATCCAATGGGGTCGCAAAATCAGTTGCCCTTGCTTCCCAGATAAATCCATGCTTTCCCTTTGCTGGATCACAGGATGTGTTTTCATTTCTTGATCAAGCATGTGGTTTTTATTTATTTATGTGCTTTTTATACCGCCTTATCACAAGACCAAAGTGGTTTACAAATAAGCAATTTAGTTACATCAAAACAGGGGAACAAAATATGAATGTAACTTTTACAGGGAACATTGTTAGTGGATTAACATAATTTGACATTCTAATTAAATACTCTTAGATCAACTCAAGCTGAACTATATATTAAAGCATTATAACTGTTAACACATTTGCAAAGCTGCAACTGGCACAGGGATTATAACTGTTAATCCTTGTGTTATTCTGGTTTTCTCTTGCTCTAGCTTCACCTCCTAATGTCAGTCATGCCGTCAACATGCCGGCAGTGGGAAGAGAAGCTCGCGCAAAAGGAAAGCGAGAATAACAGAGCAGGGAGCAATGCTCTTAAGTTTTCAGGATTTTTTTCCCAAAACTATACTTTCCTCCAGAGTGAGGCGAGAGAAAGAACTCTCACACGCAGGCATCTGCAGAGTCGGCAGAAGCTAGCATAGTGGTTCAGAGTAAGTAGTGTGGGTGCAACTAATGCCACCTCAGTGGGTGGCCTCAGTTGCACCTGCAGCCGTTTTGCCATGTCGAAATGTGGTAACTACAGAGGATGTATTTATTTTATTTTATTTATTTAGCTGTATTTGCTTTGTGAGCTAGCACGATGGTTTTGTATGTTATGCGGCTCTGCAGGGGGAGCCAGTGAAGCTGTTTGAGTATTGGGGTGATGTGCTCTTCTTGTTGCTGCTTGAAGTTTACCCTGTTTCTCCAAGTTCCACTTCCTGTTAAATGTAATGACCAGACATATGAAAGTTGTCGGATGTTTCTGTTCCATGTAAACCGCGCTGATGGCAAATAGTGCGGTATATAAGAAATGTTAATAAATAAAATAAATAAATAATAAATAAGGAGTCTTGCAACTGCCTCCCTGCAGTTAGCCTATGGCCCTGCGCTGGTAATGTGACCCACACATATGTTACAGGAAGCATGCTGTGAAATATGCCAAACAACAAGAGGGGCTCAACAGCACCCATGCAGCACCTCCCACAAAAACAAGAGTGACTTGGAATCCCCAGCACAACATTGTCCACCTTCATATAAACAAGAGAGCTCTGTGGCCCCTCTACAGCATTTCCCACCCTCAGAAAAACATGAGGGGCTGTGTGACCCCAACACAATACCTCCCACTCCAGCATAAACACTAAGAGGGGCTTCATAACCTCAACATAATTCCTGAAATTGCGCACTGAACCAGCATTGTGTTCATGTAAATATATATTCTGCAAAAAAACAAAGGAAATGCAAGATGCTCGCATACCAAGGAAATAAGGCGAGAACCACAGCTCAGTTTATAACACTGTGGAATAAAACGTCTATCTAAGATGGCAGCCATTATCATGTGACCCAGGAACAGACTACGTGCCTTTGATATGAGCATGAGATGGCAGCCTCCTAGTGTGGCGCAGCAAGAAAAGCCAAATATAGATAAGGATGTGACAAAGGGAAATGTGTAATATAGGATGAACTGTGTGCTCAGAGATGATTGGCAAAGCTTTAGCTTGTCTGTATAAGGATATATACACCTTGCACTGCCGGTAACCTCCCAGACCGGAGCTTGACACTGAGCTGTTCATTTCAGTCTCGCTCTCATGTCTCCCTGTAGCTACTTGTACTTTGTAATAAACCCACAGGAAAATGTAAGGGTTACTGGTATCAGAAGATGATCTCTTTCATGAGATTAGAGTCTTAGGGGAACATAGCTCAGGAATTAAGAGAAAAAAAAAAGAAATTGGTAAACAGTATGAAGGTTAAACAGATGTAAAATATGTTTTAAGAATGCAGTTTGATAAACAACAGAATGAATAAGTCAGGACTGAGTTGCAATTCAGGGAAAGAGTCTATACCATTATAAAATCGTTATCAATGTTAAAGTTATCACTGACCCTGTTTAATGCACATCACCAAGTTGAAGTTACAATATAAACCACTTTGACTAAAATAATAAAGCGGTATAAAAAAACCTGCTAAATAAATAAAATAATATCTGTATAATTAGAATATAGCTAATGTGTCTCTTACTTATGACATAGCCAATTTCTGGCCAGACCAGGGAGTAGGTTCTGTGCTTTTATCCTTTACTCTTAGGTTTTCAGGATTTCTTTCCCAAAAATATACTTTCCTCCAGAATGAGGTGAGAGAAAGAACTCTCACATGCAGCCATCTGCACTATCAGCAGAAACTAACATAATGGTTCAGAGGAAGTAGCGTGGGTGCAACTAATACCACTGAAATTCACCAAAAAAAAAAAATGCAGAAGAAATGTGTGCAGCTTGCCTGAATAGTACAGCCGTGCTAAACATGTGAAGAATAGTCAAGGGCACAAGTCACAGCCACAGGAACCCTTTCTGAATTTACAAATGGATATTATCCAATTACCCAAATGTCAGGGATCTGAATACTGTTTGGTGATGGTTTGCTTGTTTTCTGGATGAGCAGAAGCTTATCCTTGTAGTAAAGCAGATGTGACTGCTGTTGCAATAAAACTGATCAAGTATTTCCTGCCATCATGGAAAATCCCCTTATGGCTCGCCAGTGATAGAGGAATTCATTTCAGAAGGAGCACTGTAGGACAAATGGGTACTTACACCAAAAATTGGCAAAGATATGCCAGGAGACAGGACTTAATTGGGTTTAAGCTTTACCCTTAGCCCTCATGGGCCTGAAAAGATTAGTTACTGTGAGACCAATGAAAGCCTTTCCAACAATATTTGTTTCGCAAGGTTTGACTCTAGTAAACAAATAAATAAATAAATAAATAAAAATAGTTTTTTCTTATTGTAAATAACTAATTCAAATTGTTCAGTCTTTTCACTTGCAGGTATTTGCTGCACTTCCTAATAAGGTCACTGAACCGTGTCTATAGTCGCAGCCTGATGATTGACTCTACATAAAGTTGTTCCAGTGAAGTCCTTGCCTAGAAACCCAGATGGAATACCAATCCCAAGTGCTCCTGAAAACACACTGCAGTGAAGTGTGCATGACTCTCTACCGGGTTCCACGCATCACACTGACAAAGAACCAAGATATCAGCCGAAGAACAGTGGGAAATCTTTGGGCGGAACCAAGCTTAAAGTTCAGAAGAAAGGTGAAACACGCTATGGAGTCCTGAAGAACTGCTGAGAAGCAGGACCAAGTTATCAGAAGAATGGAAGGAGAACTATTAGATCGATTCTGTGGAAATGATCCAAGTGGAACTCAAAAGAGAGAGAGAGAGAATTGTATCTGTTGGGGACTTTGCAACTATTTTTACTTATTGTTTTCTTTTCGTTAATGTTAGTTTACCAAGTAGCTACATTTCCAGAGAATAATTCTGTTATATATAGATAGATAGATAGATAGATAGATAGATAGATAGATAGATAGAGATATTTCTGAGAGAAAATATAGATGAAGTCTTTGACTATGATGGACTGGAAGGTGAAGTGCAGAGACTGATGGAGATAATGGTATGAGTTGTCATGCTGATAAGATAAGGTGTTATAATTGGAAGTTGGCCAATATTTAAGTGTAGATCGTCTGTAAGCTTTGATGTATTGTTCATATAATGCAGAGCTGCTTCAGTGGTAGTCAGAAAAAGCATTCTGTCTATAAACTGTCTTTCTGTTTCCTCTCTTACCTGGCAATAATACATAACACCCAAAGCGAGCATAGGTAATGGCTGTTAGATTTACTAGAGCTATGCATGCCTCAGATGTTAGAAATGATTTGACCACAATATAAAGTTGGATAAGTAATGGGGAGAACTTGATGGAAGAAAATGTATTTGGCACTGAGCCATTCATTTAGATAAAATGCACTAGACTGTGATTGGTCAATACCCCTTGGAAGGAGTATGACCAAAAGGGGAGAACTGTGGAATAAATGTCTATCTAAGATGGCAGCCATTATCATGTAACCCAGGGAGAGACTTCATGCCTCTGATATGAGCATGAGATAGCAGCCTTTTAGTGTAGCACAGCAAGAAAAGTCAAATATAGATAAGGATGTGACAAAGGGAAACATGTAATGTAAGATGAACTGTGTCCTCAGAATTGATTGGCAAAGCTTCAGCTTGTCTGTATAAGGATATATATATATATATACCTTGCACTGCCTGTAACCTTCCAGACTGGAGCTTGACACTGAACTGTTTCAATCTCACTCTCCTGCCTCCCTGTAGCTACTTGTAGCTTATCTATAAACTCTACAGCCTGGAGATGGGTTCCAAGGTGCTGAACTGGACCAGAAATTGATGGACTGACAGACAACAGAAGGTGATGGTAAACGGAACTCACTTGAATGAAAGGAAGGTGATTAGTGGTGTGCCCCAGGGTTCAGTCCTGGGATTGGTACTGTTCAATGTATTTGTGAGGGATATTGCTGAAGGACTGAATGGAAAAGTCTTTCTCTTTGCAATGACATGATAATTTGCAACAGAGTGGACTCCCCTGAGGAAGTGGATAACATGAGGAAAGATCTACAAAAGCTGGAAGAATGACCTAATGCATGGCAATTAAGATTTAATGTGAATAAGTGCACTGTCATGCACTTGGGAAGCAGAAATCCAAGGGAAATCCACTTGGTCCCAACTACCCATTCCCATTTAGACCTATAAGAAGATAGTATTTACGTATGTGAGCCATACCCCCTCCTGTTAACTGTACACCTCCAATTGTGTTGTGACCACTTTGACTGAAGGATAAGGTGGTATACAAAACTGTCTAAATAAATACATTTTATGTGATGGAGGATGAGAGGTTGGTGTGCACGGACCAGGAGAAGTACCTTGGAGTGATTGTTTCTGAGGATCTCAAGGTGGCGAAACAGTGTGACAAGGCAATGCCAAAAGCCAGAAGGATGCTGGGTTTCATACAGAGAGGAATTACCAGCAGAAAGGAAGAGGTACTAATGCCACTGTACAAGTCGCTGGTGAGGACTCACTTGGAATATTGTGTTCAGTTTTGGAGACCATATCTCACAAAGGATATAAAAAGGCTGAAAGCGGTTCAAAGGAAGGTGGCCAAAATGATATGAAGCCTGCACCAGAAGACTTATGAGAAGAGACTCCAAGACCTAAATATGTACACTCTGGAGGAGAGGAGGGACAGGGAAGATGTGATTCAGACCTTTAAATACTTAAAGAATATTAATGAACAAAGAAACTGTGGCAGGTGCAGGCCTGTGACCCACAGTGTCCGAACATAAGCAGGCCAGCATGGCTAGCTTGACCTGTAAATGAGGCCTGTGGAGAGGCATATAGGATTGCACATTCCCCAATATGCTGCTATTGTAAGATAGAACTCAGTAGAAGTATTGAATTAGCTTAGGTAAGCAGAACTGCAGTATTGAAAGATGGAAAAATACAGAAAAACATGTTTAAAAGTTACTGATAAGAAAAAGTACATCTGCAAAGAAATAATTGGGAGTGCTGACAGATGAGTTGCAGAGCCCAGCTCCTCTGCACGTACAAATTGGTTCTATAACCTTGAAAGTGTGAAAGTAACAAGTTGATGAACTGACCATTGTAATTGGGACTAGAAGGGGGGTATGCAGGTGTCATGCCCACTGGAGGGACATAACTGGATAAACTTATCAGTACCGGGACCAATGGAAGAGGTACGGGAGGTACGGGAGGTTACCGGGACCAATGAAATGTTTTTCTATACCTAGAATGGAACAGAAGTCTATAAAAGTTGTTGTAATGCTTGAAAACTTTGCTCAGCCATTTTGAAATTGATTGGTTCGAGACTTGTGCACAAATAAATGATTTGGACCTTCTGAACAGACTCCTGGTATCATTGGTTTGTCTGCGCTTTGCTGCTACAAAACCTCTTCCAAAGATGGGGAAGCTGTAAAACTAGAGGGCATAACATGAAGCTGCAAGGGGGTAAATTGAAAGGCAATGTCAGGAAATACTTTTTCAGTGAAAGAGTGGTGGATGCTTGGAATGCCCTCCCGATGGAAGTGGTGGGGACAAATACAGTGACAGAATTCAAAATGGCATGGGACAGACACAGTGGATCCCTTTATAGCAACAGAATAAAATTAAAATAAACATAACTATCTCTTATATCTCAACAAATAGGGGTGACCTACACGGAACGGTGGGTACACCCCTAAACAAAGATATAGGGAAGGGTGACCTGCACGGAGCGGAAGATGCACCTACTCTTGCCACCTTGCTGGGCAGACTAGATGGACCATGCTGGTCTTTATCTGCCGTCATTTACTGTGTTACTATGCAATAAATCCACAAAGAGGAAGCTGTTGTCAATTCAGTCTCTTTGGTAATTTAGGGAATTTTGAGTGAGAGATTTCCCCCCTGAGAAAGAGGGGGATTTCTATAATACCAAATTATAAAATTATAACTCATTTTATTTTGTTATCAACTGTGTTATGGTTCTTGTTTTTCTTTTTGAACATATATTCTGCACCCACAGAAACCATTCCCTTGACAAGGATGCAGAGTAGAAGTAGGACATTCACCCACAGAACTCAATATATATATTAATATCTGATTCTGGTCATCTCACTAACAATAACATAAACATTCTCTAGTACAAGGCATATTGTGAATACAAAACCCTACAAAAGTCACAAAAGATCTACAAGGGTAAATCTACCATACCATACCATACCAGCACCAACTTCCAAAACTCACACAAGGAGCCTACCTAGAAAAAAACAGCACTATAATTACTGCAGTGGACTCTAGAACATCCATATACCTATCTGAAAAGCTGAAGAAGTCAAATTACTACAGTAGAAATCCCTATGTACAGACTCCATGTTAACAGAAAGCCTGGCCTCAGTCACACACTCAGAACACAGACCTTCACCAAATGCAGAATAAGTGACCACAACCTAAAGTAAAAATAAAAATATGTAGACAAAAATTAAACTGAAATCACAAGAAGCCAGAATCCGCAAGCAGTGCAACACCAGAGAAATAAAAGAGATACATTTCACCATACTATGTAAAATATAAAGATAGCGCAAAGTCTGATTATTCTCTGAGCATGCTGGTCCCAATCTGAGGTTTCTGCTTTCCTCTGTCTTCTCTTAGCTCTCCTTCTATGGTCTCTAGTCCATCTGTCGTTTCTTGTCTCTCCTTTTGTTTACTTCACTTCCTTCCATCTTGGATATTGATTTTTTCCTTTCAGCTTTTATCCATTTATTTATTTTTCTCTCTCTCTCTGTTCACTCAGATTTCTCTACTCCTTCTTACTATTCATTTCTCAGTCCCCCTCTTTTTACTCCTTCTACCTACCACTTTTCAATTCTCACCCCAGTCCTCCATTCCCCATCTCTTTTTCCCTGGTCCATTATTCCCCAGTCTTTTG
Source organism: Ichthyophis bannanicus (assembly GCA_033557465.1). Lineage (NCBI taxonomy): Eukaryota > Metazoa > Chordata > Amphibia > Gymnophiona > Ichthyophiidae > Ichthyophis > Ichthyophis bannanicus. The sequence continues at coordinate 1,224,913,940 of CM066033.1, forward strand.
CTCATTCTCTCTCTTGTCTAACATCTCACCTCCCATCCATTGTCTCTCTCTCTCTCTCTGGCTCTCTCTTTCCCTCCATACAGTACCTCCACTAACTCTCTCTCCCTTTGCTTCCATGTCCGCCCTCTCCCTTCCTATTCCCCTGCATCCAGCATCTCCCCCATCTCCATACTATACCATACCATACCATACCATTTCCTCTCTATTACTCCCATGTTCAGCATCTCTCTGTCTCTTTCTCGGCCTATTTACCCTGTGTCCATCTTCTCCCCTTTCTTTCCCTATTATACCCCATGCCCTGTATTTTCCTCTCTCCTTATTACCTCGTGCCCTGCATCTCCCCTCTGTCTCACTCTGTCTACTCCTTCCCATGACCAGCATTTTCCCATAATCTCCCAATAACCCCCTGGCCAGCATCACCACTCCACCTCCCCTCCTTGCTTCTCCCTATGCCCATTCTCCCTATGTCCCTTCCCATGTTCAGTATCTCCCTTCATCTCCCTAGCCTCCCCACCTCTAGCTTATCCCCTCTGCCTTCCTATCCCCCCACCCCACATCCGGCATCTGTTTCCCTGTGCCCATCCACCTCCAGCATATCCCCTCCACCTCTCAATGCTCCCCATGTCCATTGCCCCCCCCCCCATGTCCACTCCTTCTTCCCTTGTACACCTCTTGTATGTACAAGAGGCACAGCTTGCCCATGGAGCAGCATGTCCCGTGGGCAGGTGATGTGCAAATCACAATCCCAGTCCAGAGAGGCAGGGCATGATCGCAGCCTTGCACAGCCCTTGCGGGTAGGACATACTGCTCCCGCGGGCAGACTCTGCTTCTCTGGGCCACAATTGCTGCCTCTCAAAGACTTTTGCCTGTGGTAAAAGCATGTCTCGTGGTGAGGGGCTGTGCAGGCTGTTATCTCTGCCCAGAGAGGCATGACACGATTGTGGCCTTGTACAGCCCCTGCCCATAGGACATGTTGCTGCTGCAGGCAAGCTCTATCTCTCTGGAGTAAATCACAGCTTGCACAACCCTTGCCCATGGGACATGCTACTCCCACAGGAAGAAGACTGTGAGAGGCTGCGATCACTACTCACAGTCTTGTGCCCGCAGAAGCAGCGTGTCCCATGGGAAGGCTCTCTTCTGAGCCACCTGCGCTCCTCAGGTCAGCTAGATTGGGGAGGGAGGGCAACTAGCAGTGGCGCCCTCCTGATATTGGCACCCCCTGCTGCGTTTACCCAGCTTACCGGATAGAGCCGGCTCTGCTACAGTACCTCGTAGGAGCCAGGTGCTCTGGGTGCATGTGGACTTGGATCAGGAAGGAGCATCTAGCCAATGACTGGTGCTAATATGGCTGGTCTAGACAGAAGGAGTGAGATGGTTATAAAATGTTGGGGAAATTCTGCACAACTGTGAATGATGCTATAGCCCCAACCTGATAGGATCAGGTTCTGTTGAAATTGGAAGCACAGATGAGTAGGAAGAAACTGGTAGGCTAAGAAGAATATGCATGATGCTCATATTTTGATTCAAACTTTTTACAAATGAAACATAATTGTTTTTTTTTCTTTAAGGAGGTAGCCCTGGTAATTTCTTCCTTTTCCTTTGGGCTCCCAGCTTAGTTGGAACAAGTGTTGGGATCTGCTGCTATCCGCTTTCATTTGCAACTACCCCATGGATTTTCCCTTATTTCATATCCTTTTCCAATCTACTGAGCCAAACCATTGCAGCAACTGTTCTCCTCCCCATGCAGCAGGACAACATCTGGGAACCCTGCAACCATGTGGCCTGGGTCAACCCACTAAGTGTCACCATTGAACAACTGCCGGGACATCCTGTCCCCCAGGAGCTGTGAGTGCTGCCTCTGAAACCACCCCAGTCCTGGCTGGCTTGAATAATGGAAGCCCTGATTAAAGATCTGAACCCAGGCCCTTTACATGCGACTAACTCCCAGGCTGGCCCAGCTTAATCACTTTCTAAGTAACTAATAACTATGTCTGTTTGAAAGCATAAACTTGTAACTATTATTTTATATCTTAACTTCTAAATAAGGATATATGTAGAGTAACCATGAATTTTTTTGAGGGCTACGTGGTGGTATGGAGCACTGGCATCTTTTTCATTGACTGCTAAAATTCACCGATAGTCCTCATGTTTTAATGAAAGAACCCTGCATATGAGTGGTGACACCTTTTTTCCTGGGAAAAGTGCACTGGCAGTCACACTGAAAATGTGTCACACCTGCTGATTGTCTGATTTCTGCTGCAGGCTATTTGGTAACCCTCTGTCAGCTGATCTGGCATTAAGAGGATGACCAGCTATAGTCAAGAATCAGATAGAGTACAAGAAAAAAAAGACAACTGGTAAATCAGTGCAGCACCAAGTTTTGTTGTTGTACAGTTACTTTTAGAATTTTTTTCAGTGCTATAGTGTCAGATACCTGATTAAACAAGTCTATGTCAAGTCTACCTTTCCTCATGAAAGTAATGGAGAAAGTAGTTCAACTTCAACTGCAAATCTATATCAGCCTAAATGCCCCACTCGACCCACATCAGCATGGCTTCCGCACTAATCATGGAGTGGAAATACTGTTAATATCCCTCATCGACGATCTAATCAAGGGAATTGAGAAACCAAAATAGGCCTTCATTCTCATATTCCTCGACATATCAACGGCATTGACACCATGGGGTATATTTACTAAACTGCGTTAGTGCAATTCACGTTAGGAGCCGCGTTAGTGGAAGGAAAGCCAAAAAAGGACATGGGCGGTACATCGTAACCGATAACGTGCAGTTGCGCGCGGTATTGCTCGCCGCGCAGCAACAATCGCTACAGCGTGCACGCTACTGCGCGCAAGCTTAAGACAGCACGCAGACACCAAACTACAGAAACAGAGCTGTAGCACAATGGTTACTGCACAGACTGATAGTACAAGAGTCATGGGTTCGATTCTCCAGTATGCCTAATGAAGAAGGCTGGCTGAGGCATCATGTGCAACCCTTTGAAGGCCTACTATAATATTTTATCCACATTCTGCAGCTGGGTTAATGTTTGCACATGTCAGGAAAATTGTACCAGTCGTATCCAATATGTTCCAATAGTGACGTTCCCTCTGGCATGGTCATCTATGCTATACCATTTGATAGGAATATATAGGCAGAGGTTTGGATCTCGAAAGTACTGGGCTTGGCCTGGAAAGGGTTAAGTAGTGGGCTGTGAGGAAGGTTACTTGTACCTGAATAGTGCTGCCAGCAAACACACCCTCACAGTGGCGTAACCTAAGGTGCCACATAAGGCACTCTAGAGGGCACTCCATAGGGCACATTATAAAGTGCGCTGTCTGCCAAGGCACCCTATAATGTCCCCTATAGGACATCATATAAAGCACCTTATAAGGCGCTTTATAGGGTGCCGAATAAGGCACCCTATAGGGCGCCTTATGAGCCACCCTAAGGGGACAGTACCCTGAGGGTGGTCCTGCTGGCAGAACTAATATACAATAAAAACAGACAATGCCTAAGACAGCCCTATTGATGAACCCCACTGTGGGTTTAGGAACCATGACCTCTGGCTCTACAGGCAGTGTAGTAACCAGTGGGCTAGAGCTGCTAACAAACAACTAGCTGGCTACAGGAGGACTGCACGGCACCACACCCACATTCTGCTGTGGTTACCAGGATAGGGTTAACCCACCCGTACCCATGATGCACTGCACATGCAAATCAGCAGTCGAGAGATGGGCACAAGAGCGGGTATGCACCCCCACAGCACCTCGGCCCTGTAGGGGGGACAGACCATGTGTGGCACTTCCACAGAGTAGCCACAGACACACACATTGTGCGGGTACAGTGCCAACCCTGAGGTTGAGGTGGGGCCGCCAGCACCAGGTCCACTGCACCTTTCATGGCTGAGATAGGCCATGCTGCAGGTCCCCATCAGTGTGTGATAGGTAGCTCCGTTAGACACACCTAGGATACATCTGTGCCCTGCTGTATGTCTCGGTCATGTCTAGTCCTTATGGGCGATGATACACTCAGAATAGTGCATATCCTGTGTTGGTGCCAAGGTTACCTGCTGGGGGGGGTGTATGGACCCATGGGCAGATCATCTACCACCACACAACCCACCCTCTGGGGCTTAGGGTGGGAAACAGGGTCACCCACCAATAGATCCACAATCTACCCCCCTGCAATGGCAGCAGTAGAAAGGACCAGCAACAGCAGTCCTGCTGGCGAACAGACAGAGCGGTACACATCCATAATGCAATAGCAGACAGACAGCAGTCCTGGATATGCTCAGCTGCTCCCCACCATTATCTGACATTGCCCAGCAGCAGGCCTCCAGACGCTGCACCCTGCAAGGTGTTCCAGCAAGACACATACTAGCTGCAGACAGTCCACCAGCTAGGCCATAGTGCATGGTCCTGGAGGAGATGCATGTACCCAGAACCCAGGGGATGTCAGCATACACACCAAGCAGATAAGTCAGTGATTGGGCCCCAAACGAAAACCCATATATATCACATAGCACTATGGGGGAACCTAGCCATGCCATGGTCACTGCTCAGTCAGGGTGAGAGTGACCTCCCAGCAGGACATGCTATGGCCACCCTGTCCGTGCAGGTGGTACCGGGCACTACAATGTCCGAGCCATTGCCCTATGCCCTGTGCAGATGCGGCCAGGCCAGGCCACCCTATCCAGGCTATTCCCACAGTACCTTGCTCCTCATTATGCACATTGGCAGGCCAATACTGGCAACAGTGCTAGCAGTGTGGGCTGTGGAGGGTGTTGGCAGCTACCACACACTGGATAGACAGACACACACTCCCCACACCTATGCCAGCATTGTGCAACTATAGAGGTGTTGGGCAGCCCAGGCCACCACACCAGTCCTGGGCACAGTGCAGGCATGGCTATGGTACGCAATACTGTAGGAGTCACTCCCCAGATTGGTAAACACTGTCAGACACAAGACCTGTAGCACACTCCACAGACATCAGAAAGGTTGCTATGATGCAGCTCACTCTGAAAATTGTACTTAACCTAGAAATTGCTATCTGCCAGTAATCATAGCAACCGTTTGATAGCTGTGTACCATATTCCCAGGTTTAGGGTGGCATTACTAAGGTATGCAAGTGCTAGTATTGGGAGATGCACACAGAGCCCAAAGTCCTGCCTCTCCAGGAGGCTTTGGATAATGGGGCCTGTGGGTGCGGGTGTGTCTGCCCCTGTTGGCTGCTGCTTTACGGCAGAGGTTCCCAACTCCAGTCCTGCGGTGCCAAACACTGTTCGGGTTTTCATGCTGTCCCTCATGAATATGCATGAGATACATCTGCATACCATGGGGGTGGCGTATAGAAATGCAGCACAGGCATCTTTATCAGAGGCAGCATGGAACCTGAATGGTGTTTGGCCCTCCAGGACTGCATTTGGGAGGCTCTGCTCTAGGTAATGTGCATGTTTATGGTGTCTGTGCTCTGTAGGGTAAAATGTAGGTGTTTTGGGCATGTTTACGTCATCTGCAAGAAAGGTTCTGTCTGTATTAGCACGTTATAGTAGTGAGTAAAATATGAGGACTGGGTTGGCGGAAACCACAGCTGGGACTTGAACCTGTGACCTTCTGCTTCTGAATACACTGGTTTTGTGCACTGCACCACCATGTTATCACAGAGATGGTGAATTCCCTGGTGATACCATGACTGTTGGTCAGACAGGGCCGGTCTGTTGCAGTGCATGGCACCCACCTACACAGGGCTAGGCCACGGTCTGCTCTGGGCAGCTGCCACTGCCCCCTCCACCACCAGTATCCCTCAGCCACCATGCTGACATGCCCTTCTGCTGGTGGAGCTGGTGGTGCACAGTCTCAGGCCATCCAGTGTGCAGGTAGGCGGCTGCCTATGGTGCGTGTTCTTGGGTAGGGGTGCCTGCATAGACATCCACGCTCCCCCCCAGCCCCGCCTGCCAATGTTCCGTGCCCTTGGGGGTTGCTGTTGGGTACTCTCCCCTGTGACGCTTTGAGAAACACACTTGTGCCCATGTTGGGCCCTCATCAGTTGCTGTCTGGCTCTACTGTTTACGCATTCCTATGGGCCAACTGAGCATCACCGTAGTCCCCACTGTGGCCCAGCTGCGCCACTGCATGTGCCGCCTGCAGCCCTCTGTATCCCCTTTTCCAGCATCTGCCCGGTTGCCCATTCCGACATGCCCGCCCTGATGTTGTGGGGCATGTGCACGCCATAGGAACCCTGTCCGATGGTGGGGAAATCCCTGAGCAGCGCTATTTCACTGTGGGCCCATGCACCTTGTATGTGGACGGAGTATGGACCCTTCCACGAATTATATCTGTTCTATGGAGCTTACTCGGAGGGGGGGGGGTTGATGTTTCTCATTGCTACCACTATTGGCCAGCTTGGTTGTTGTTTTTTTCCAGTTTGTTGGGGTCATTTTCGGTGTTTCTGTGCCCTTTTGTTCTGTGCACATGTATCACACTTATCACCTTTTTTTGGTTTCCCTGCCTAGGCTGTACATTGCTGACACGTAAATGGTTCCTCTCCCCTTTAAAGTGCTTTTGCCGGTAGGTTTTCATTCGCGTTGGAATTCAGCTCTGAAAATCAGTGCGTTAGCCTCTCCCCACCCACTCTCCGCCCATTGACCCCTTCTCTCCGCCCTCTCTCCACCTTCTGCGGTGTTTTACCGTGCCGCGGAGCATTACGCTCGTTAGTGCGTGATAGCGCGCGCTATAGCGCGTTTACGATCGTTAATGCGCTATAGCACGTGCTATAGCGAGCTAATGATTGTTAACATCATACAATGTGCGTTATTCACATTTACCGCAGTTTAGTAAACATACCCCCATATGTCAAAAGATTCTCCTACAAAGATTACGCTTGTAAAATCCGAGAATAAAAGCTCAGACCCATTCCCACAGAACCACAGGGCTCATCTCTACCATCATTATTATTCAACATTGACATCCAGCCAGTCTGCTAGACCTCCAGTCACATAATATGTTATACTATCTATATGTGGATGACATAATGTTTTACACTCCATTCTCAATCATATACCCAAAATTCATTTTCATTGTGCAGTGTTTTGAATCAATTGTCCTATAGCTATCTCAACAAGGCCTGACCATTAACTATAACAACACAGAAGTGCTATTTATCTGCAAAGATCACTCATTCACCCCACCAAAGACACTTTAAGTCAATCAAATAGACCTAACAGTCAAATCTGAGGTACATTACCTTGGTGTAACTATTGACCAGCACCTTACACTACAGACCCACATCAACAATTTGACAAAGCAAATCTACAATAAAATAAGGACTCTACAATGGCTTCACCCCCTACTGGAACCACACAACTACAGGACTGTCTTCCAAGCGATGACACTTCCACATATTGACTTCTGCAACGCATTTCTCCAAGGCTTGCTGAAATTCCATCTATTACCGCTACAACATGCTCAGTACAACATGGCCAGGGTATCCACTGGGACGTCTAGGGGCTCACACATCACCCCTGTCATGAAAGAACTCCATTGGCAACCGCTAATAGACAGAATCAAGTACAAAAACATTGTCATGATATTTAAAATCCTCCACGACCAGTCCTTTGAGTATTTACAGACCATAATAAAAAAATCTCCCCAATAACAGGCAAAGGAGAAGCACCACAGAACACCTCCTGGCATCGCACCCAAACTTTGCAAAATGAAACCAATCTGCATGCGAAAGAGCATTTTCATTGTATGCTCCAATCATATGGAACTCCCTCCTTGTGAAAATCCGCATAGTTATAGACTCCAGGGATTTCAGGAAACTCCTGAAAATGCATCTGTTCCAAATGCGCTTTAAGGGTATAACGTAAGCAATCAAACAGCATCACTAAATATAAACAAGCAAACAGCATCACTAACCCACCCTCGCCCCTCACTAACAAACACACACACCACACCATACCAATACACCCACTCGGTACCTGCATACATTGTATATACTGTATATATGTTATTATTACACCTTGGATCATAATTGTTCCCTGAATGATTATATAGGTTGCTTTCTGTAGTAATTGTTCTTTATAATGTTCACATGTTCCACGTAATGTTTTGTTCTGTTCTGTTATTTGTAAACCATATTGAACAGTGGAAATGCGGTATATAAACTTCACAAATAAATAAATAAGCATATTATCAATCCACTTTAGGAAGGCATTAAATGTAATAATGGTCTGTTTCTGATTTGACAGTTTCCTCCTCTTCAATTCTTTCAACTCAGCCAAAACTGGAGATGGGAATCAGTCTTGATTTGCAACTTCCTAAGTGATATGACCTATAATTTTATATCTTTTAGGCTGACATGGCAGTGACCATTGGTCAAGAGTCATGCAACCATGCTCTGCAGTCCTTGAGTTGGATTGCTAGGTGACACTGTGAATTGATAGCCAAGGTTTCTCATCCTGTGGGAACTGGGAACATTACTTTTGCAACATCCATGAACCTGGCTGCCTGAGGAACAGAATTCTGAGCTGAAAATCAATTTCAAGTCCTTCTGCATGAAAGAACATGGCGCTGGTATTAAGCCACAAGGCTAGTCTCTGTAGTACTGTATTTGTAAGGAAAAATAAACTAGAGGTCAACTGACTAAGAACATTGCTGGTTCCCATTCTTATGGTAAAGAAAATGCAACCAATCAAGCACATGTATTTAGACTATAAAAGGGCAAAGAGCCTAAGATAATACTAAAAATCAAAGGGTTTGAACAGTATTTTTAGACTCAGATCAAATTGAGAATCAATGTGCATCATTAATGTAATATATCTGACTCCTAACAATTATTCAGAGAAGCCAAAATTAACATTTTGAATCCAAAGTAGGCATTGCAAATAGGTATTTCATGTCTAGACTTTCTATGTCAGGCAGCACGATGCTCTGGATCTCCATAGCACTGGTTTCAGTATCAGGATAGCATTATGAATCTTCAAATGTGTACTGTGAAAGTCAACGATCATGACTCAAAAACACAACTACTCTTGTAGCTTTAGGTCTTTTTTTTACATATGGGTAATTATGTAAGGAGATGCAGGAAGTTACATGGCATCTGTGCAAGTAAATCATGCATTTTCAATAATTTACGTGAGTCGGGCCTTTACGCATGTACTTTAGCTGATCGCTATTCTATAAGTATGCACGTTAGGCCTATGGTGCACTTCTATCACTGAGAGCGTTCACATAGGTGGAGCTTGGATAGAATGTGCTCTTATGCACATACTTTAGAAAATACAGCTGTACACACTTAAGATACCCACCGTCATTTATGCCAACTGGTGTACATGATTGTGCCTAGATTTGGCATGCATTTCCCGTTATTTACACCCATACTTTATAAAGTAAAGTTCATGCGCAGTTGATGTTATAACATAGGCATGACAGGTGCTTATAAAAGTGCATGTTAACCCAGGAGCCTCTTATCAAATTACCCTTATGTAGTGGAAATGGACAGACAGGCAGACAGATAGGTTAAAGACAAAAGGTAGCTCATCTTCCATCATCACATGATTTCATGAAGAGGGAATGACTGGACAGCTAAAGGAAAAGGCTTCTCACCTGTTCTGAAGAACTAGGTTTTAACATCTTAATCCAGTTTATTTCTATCCTTCCTCATTAGCACACCTCAGGTCTCTCTTCTATTAAGGATCAATTGAGGTGTGACGATGGCAAGTAGATGGAATTCTGTGATTTACAGTGATTTAGTGAAATAGAGACATGGGAAATGTGTGGAAGGTAGTCTGTTTTTCTGTTATGGTTCCTGTGCCACATAGTACAGTGTGGCTTAGAAGAAAATGAAAATTGGTAATGCCTAAGAGATGATGTGAGCATACTCTAGAGTTCAGTGTTTTTCGTAAGACTGAAGCTGGAGTTTGTAGGGATGTTCGTTGATTAGCACACGTTCTGTTTGTTTGGGCGCCTTAATTTCAGTATGTGCAAAATCTACTGTATACATATTAACCTATAAATTAACGTGTGCAGTTGATTTGCACGTGTAAAAAAGTTCTACTATGCTTTAAAAAAGTTATTAAAACAAACATATGAAATGAACTGAAAAATTCCTGTAAATCGGGAAAACAGCCTACTGAATAGATTTTTTGCCTGTGTACTTACAGTATCTAGGAGTTTGGTATATGAAACAACGTGATAGAATAGCTGCCTGCATGGGGCTGAGACTGGAAAACTTCCAGACGAGAAGAGGTGGAAGCACTGCAGTATGGAAGCAATGTCCTGTTGAAGCAGTTCTACCTGTAAGAGAGTCTGAATGGCAAGGACTTGCAACAGTAAGTAAATAGCAATCCTTCTAATATCTTTTTTGTCATTGTTTGCTCATTTCTTGTCCTGAACTGAGGAAGAAGGTTTTAACTTTTGAAAGCCAGTCAAAAAATGTATTTAGCCCAATAAAAAGATATCACCTTATATTCTTTTTTGTTTTATTTGTATATTTGTATCAGTTTTTGGCTTGCAAATTGAGATCCTGTGGCTCCGTGTGAAAACGATTGGTAGGAGGAAGTTTGTACTGGAGATTTAAAATTTTAGGAAGGTTGGGAGAACAACATATTTTGATTTCTTTCACATAAGAAGCTTAGCTAAAATGGGGTGATCTAAAATCAGAGGTCCTTAAAGCCTACAAACCCATTTTACTCAGCCCCTGCCATTGTGTCTATGGCTGTACTTGAAACAGTCCATTCCACTGCTGCCTCTGTCCCCTGTCCCCACCACCTCTTGCGGTCCAGCATCTCTCTCTTCCCTCCCACCCCATCCCACGGGTCCCCTATATGCCTTCAAATCCAGGAATGCCCTGATTATGGCAGTGATATGCAAACATTACCTCTTGCTGGCCGAGAGCTTTCCTATGTTGCATTCTGCCTCCTCTGACTTAACTTCCTGTTTATGGTGGGGTAGGGCGTGGCAGAGAAAGGCTCCCAACTTGGGAGAGGCAGGGTTTGAAAATCACTAATGATGCTGGTGATATTTCTGGATATGAAGGCAAGTGGGGGACCACTATGGGAGGGAGGGAGGAAGAGGAAGAGATGCTGGAATCATGGGGCGGAGGGAGGGAAGAGAGAGAGGGAGAGATGCTGCACCATGAGAAGGGGAGAGGCAGGGTTGAATTTAGGATTTTCGTGCCGATAGGCAGGACTGGCTTGGAGCTCAGAGAGTTGGGGTGCCCCCATGGAGACTGAAAAGCAGGAGTAGGAGTTTTGGGTCAGAGTGCTATTGTCATGCCTCTTTGAAGTGGTACCTCTGAGCAGCCCTAAAGTAAGTGGGAGAAGGCTCCATCTTAGCCTGGGTACTTGGTACTCTCAACATTTTGTGCCCTAGACAGTGGACTATTCCTAAATCCGGGCTTAGTCATAGAGCCTTGGGGGAGTTACTTTTTGTACTGGGGGAGAGAGAAGGGGGAACCCCCACTCCATAGCCACCCCAGTCCTTCTAGTGATTGGAAAGGTCCAGTGTGGCTCTTGGCCCAAAACGTATGGAAACCATTTTCTAAAATGTTTGATCTCTCTATTGGAACCTAGAACTATGCACACTCATATTTGTGGGACAGCACTGTAAACTATTATCTATGTAAATAAAAATCAGGCCAGTTGGCAGACATCAAAGATGTGCACAATTATTTCTGGTACTGGTTCCAGCTATCAGTGCTGTCACAGAGAGGATTTGGCCATCCTTTCATATGACTGCCTTCACCCATGATCCACTACATCACTTAACCAACCACTTGCTAAAGAACCCTTAGACTGTCAAAAGAATTATATTGCATTACATTCTCCTTTTCACATTTCGTTAATACATTTACAGTGTTATCACACCTTATAGTTTCCAATTTATTTGCCTCTGAATTTCTGTAACAGTTCCTCACATGATTCTATTTGAGACTTACTTCTCCCTACTAGGGGAAACAGTCTTTAACCATTTATGTACATTTGCTTCTCTTACTAAGTTCATTAAACGACAAAGGAAAAATGGTGCTAGAGCATGTTCAGAACTGCCTAATAATTTGCTCGGCATGAGCAATGAGAAGGTCTTTGCTGCTCGGATGCACTGTTCCTTAATCTAGGTTCCAGGCGAGGGAAAATGAAAAGACAAACAACATTTATTTCGGGATGTGGGGAGATTTTCAGATGAGAAGTGTAATCAGCTCACAAGCAAATCTCTGCTCAGCTTGCAATGTGCGGATTCGCTAATTAGGGTATTTTGAAAGGTTTTGCCGGATCGACTATAATGAACAAATTCTGAAATTAATGAGGATAAAGCCTTTACTGCTACTACTACTATTAATCATTTAGATAGCGCTACAAAGCTGAAGTAAATAAAGGTAGCTGCAAACCTTCCTGGCTTCCGGGTTTTTTTCTGACATTCAGCAGTAATCCATCTATCTCAGGGACCAGGTTTGCAAGTGGCATGACACTATAAGCACAGCACTCTTGGGTTTTTCTCCCACCATATTCTTTTCCATTTAACATATTTGGTGGAGCCAGCTGCTCACTGATTCACACCTTGCCTTTTTCCTTTCTTTTAAGTCTAGAGAATTAGTACCCCTTATTGCCACGGGAATTTGGGAATGCTTGTGGAATTTTGTTTTTTTGATGGAATATTTAGGGCTAGACTTACTAAAAGATGCTACAGAGTTAGTTCACGCTAATGACATTAATGCATGTTATTTTACTTATATTTTTTTCTATATGCATTGAAAGGAAATTCTTACTTTTTTCTATAAAATGTAATTTTAAAAATGACATATTTTGGGGTATGTTTACTAATGTGCACTAACCATTAGCGCAGGGTTTACTATATAATAAGCATGCCATGGAACAGTTAGCACTGTACTAAAAATCCCACCTAACTGGTGAGCATGCAATTGGGTGGGGACTGGGTGGGTTTAGGGGCAGAATGTGGGCACTAATGGAACAACACATTTGGTGTGCGCGTTTTGCGTGCATGCTAACTGCGCTTGTTGCTGTTAGCATGTGTGCACTTAGTGCTACCTCAATGGGAGGCATTGAGTGCATCTGTGTGCCGGTTCGCTGTGTCGAGTGTTAGCAGCACACTAATGGCAGCAGAATGAATGTGCACACACTCTAAAGTTAGCACGAGTCTCTGCACTAATTCACAGTCTCTGCACTAATCACAGCTCAAATACATGCTAAACGGCACGCTTTTTAGTAAATATGCCCCTCTGTGTCTGTTTCAAAGGTGCCTTGCAATGACAAATAAAAGCAGTAGCACAGAAATTCCTCATTAATCTGCTCGTTACTTCCTTTTGCAATACTGTAGATTCTATTTAATCTATAACTTTACCTTCACTAAAGATCTGATGGGTCTGTCCCAGGCTTTCTTCAGTTCTGTTATTGTTTTTGCCTTTTTTTCTAGAAAGCTATTCTATGAAGAAATATTTCCTTATGTTACTCTTAGGGGCTTGTTTACAAAGCCGCGGTAGCGGTTTCTGATCGTTATCGGAGCCGCGGCTTTGTAAACAAGCCCCTAAGAGTAACATAAGGAAATATTTCTTCACACTTAATAAACTTAATAATGTGTTATAAACACACATTAAGTGCAAAGCCTCTGCATTAACTGTCAGGGACATGATCAGCAACATCCCAGCAACTGTGCACTGTGCAACGTGCAACTGTGTACAATAACCTGAGGTAGAAACATAGAAATATGACGACAGAAAAAGACCACATGGCCTATCTAGTCTGTCCTTCCACATCAACAACTACAACAGTCCCCTTTTTACCTTTAGAGATCCTCTGTGTTTGTCCCGTGCTTTTTTGAATTAAGTTACTGTCTTCATCTCTACCACCTCCACTGGGAGACTACTCCACAGATCCACCACTCTTTCCGTAAAGAAATATTTCCGCAAATGACTCCTGATTCTATCCCCCTTCACCCTCATCCCATGTCCCCTCCTAGCAGAACTTGCTTTCAATTGAAAGAGGCTCTCCCCCTGAACATTTATGCCATGGAGGTATTTAAACATCTCAACCATATCACCTCTATCCTGCCTTTCCTCTAAGGTGTACATATTAAGATCCTTAAGTCTGTCCTCATATGCTTTATAATGAGAACCACTAATCATTTTAGTAGCCACCCTCTGTACTGACTCCATCCTGTTTATATCCTTTTGAAGGTGCGGTCTCCAGAATTGCACACTATACTCCAAATGAGGTCGCACCAAAGACTTATACAGAGGCACTATCACCTCCTTTTTTCTGCTAGCCATTCCTCTCCGTATGCACCCAAGCATCCTTCTAGCTTTTGCTGTTGCCTTTTCTACCAGTTTAGCTACTTTAAGATCATCAAACACAACCAATGTTCCCGCGAACCTGCGCTGGGTCTGCCACCAACATGTTCTCTTTAATCTGCACCTCCCCCCGCCAGCAGGAATGTTGGCAGCGGACCCAGCGCAGGTTAGCAGCAACATTGGACATAACCACACTGAGGTCCCGCTCTTCTTTAATGGACTAAACAGATAGGGAGCCAGTGAAGTGAAGTGGAGGATATGAAGGGAGCCAGTGAAGTGAAGTGGAGGAGTGGCCTAGTGGTTGGGGCAAGGTACTTCGGGCCGGAAGGTCGGGGGTTTCAAATCCCACTAGAGGACAGCAACCTTGGGCCGGAAGGACTGGGGTTTCTAGTCCCACAGGTGCTCCTTGTGGTCTTGGGCAAGCCACTTAACCCTCCATAGCCCATGTTCCCTGTAAAATAGTTCTCTGTGTGCTGTGCTTTCCTGTCTAATCAATGTGTTTATACCTCAAAAAAAAAATTTTCCTGTCATGATTTGACAATTTCCAATCTGTAATCAAAAAACCGCTGCTGATCGCTGGAAGTAGCGGTATACAAATGTATACTAAATAAATAAATAAGTAAATAAATTTGGATGAGGGGTTATGTGAGTATAGTGACACTGGCAGAAGATTAGTCATGCAGCTGAGCTTTGACTTGATTGAAGGGAAGAGAAATGATTCAGTGGGATACATGTGAGGAGCAGGTTGCAGTAATCTAGACATAAGATGACAAGAGAGTGGATAAGGGTCTTGGTAGTGTGTTTAGAGAAGAAGGGGCACATTTTTCTCATGTTAGAGCCAACAGGTTTTGGCTGTCTCTGTCAAGTCACTTAACCCGCCATTGCCTCAGAAGAAAGGCCTAGCAATCTACTTGCAGTTACACTGCCAAGAAAACTGAGCTGCTGCTGAGTTGCCAGGAGTCAGCATTGATTTGAAGGCACACATTGCATTGCGTATCTGTTGAATATGGGCGGGGAAAGAGGGAGAAGGGCCAAAGATAACACCGAGGTTACAAGCCAAGGAAACAGGATGAATGACGGTGTTATCCCCAGAATAGAGAAGTCGAGAGGTGGGTTTAGTGAGAAGGAATAAGAAGCTTCGTCTTGACCATGTTCAGTTTCAGAAAGCAATGTGACAGCCAGACAGCAACATCAGACAAGCAGGCTGAGATTTGGGCCTGGATTCCAGGAGAGATTTTGAGTGTAGAGAGGTAAATTTGAGGATCATCAATGTAAAGATGGTACTGGAAATTATGGGAGATTAGTGTACCAAGGGACTGAGTATAGAGAGAAATGAAGGGGTCCCAAGAGATCTCTGAGGTACACTGACTGAAAAGGGACAGAAGTGAAGAAGGATCTCCCAGAACATATGCTAAAAGTGTGATGCAAGATTTCAGAAGAAAACCAGGACAGAACAGAACCCCTAAATCCAAATGAGAACAGGGTATTGATGAGAAGATAGTGATCAACAGTGTAAAAGCAAAAGGTCAAGAAAGATAAAGATCATGCAGAGGCCCTTGGATCTGGCCAGGAACATGCTATTTTATTGTTTTTGCTTTTCTTAGCACTGACCATGATGACTTTATTCAGCATTAACTGTTTTTTTTTGGTTTAATATGCTCCCCTCTTACTGACGTTCTGCTCTATTGCCATGATGTTATTGGAACCAATATGATCATATATTCTGTCAGCATCTATTGCAGTGAACACCTATAGATTGTAGGCAGACAAGTTATTGGTCTATAATTTTTGGGAACATTACTTGAACCTCCCTTTCAAAGGAAAGATGTTATTAGCCATTGTAGTGTTACATCTAGTTGCCTTATCAATTGATATTTGCAGTTTGCTAGGTCTTGGTGGAGGGATGCTAACTGTTTGAGCCAAAAATTGGTCAATAAATCTGGACTCTTTCAACTTGCTTTCTAACCTTTTGTTACTTCAGGCCTCTCTATAGCTTTTGGGTTTACCTTTTCCTAATTTTTTTTGTATAATGGGTAGCCATTCTGCTTCTTGGTTGTGCTCTATGGGCTCCTCACATGAATTTCTCCAAAATCTTTCTGTTTTAACTTTACAGTACTAGGTGGTATTATCAGAATACTCATGTTCTTTCGCCAGTTCTCTACCGAAGTGTCTTGGGTTCTCTTTAAATATTATATTTTGATCTTTCTCTTTTCTGTTTTCTTTATAGTTCCACAGTCTTTGTGCCTCTGCTGCTGCTTTCAATGTATTATTGGAGCATATAAATGTAAAGGGTTTTTCTGTCAATGCATGCTTCAGTTTGACATTTTGGGTCTTTTTTAAATTAGTTTTGATGATCTTGATCCTTTGAGGTACTCATCTATCGGGGCACTTCAGTATGCAGTGATGTTATTTTTTCTTCAATGCGTTTTTTCCCAAGAAGGAGGCGTTATCTTTCTACTTTTCTTCTTGTTTGTAGGATTCCCTTGATACTAATTTTTGCTGCACAGTATTAGATTCATTTTATCACTGTGGTATCAATGGATTCCTTCTGTGGATTATGGCCTTGTTGACTATACTTATCATACTTTTTTCCTTAAGTGTGAGGTTTAATTTAGGCAGTCTTTCTTTTTTGGGGGCCCTAGCACACACATCAGTCTCCATGCAGGCCAGTAGATCCACTGTCAGCTGCTCAATCTCTTGGTCTCTCCACTGCTTCTCTTCTCTCTGTCTTCTGGCCAGTTCCGCGCTGTTTGCATCCTCCCTGAATCCAACGTAGTGCCGGGAGGTGGTGACCCCCAGACCACTAGTGCTTCATTTATAGCGTGGCCCCTTTAAGACTGGAGCATCAGGCCACGTGTTTCAGGCCTGATGTTCCTAGATGGAAAAATAATGCTAGCCTGCAGCTTCATAATTACTCCCCAGTTGGGCATGAGGCAGAATACCAATGTGATGCTTAAGCTTTAGGAAAGTGGTTAAAATATAGTTTTTTGAAGAAATGATAGATTATGACATATGTGTAGATTAAGGATTGCAGTAGCTGCATTATGCTGTCTAAATACAGATTTACCTTTTTGGGATACTTAAAAGTAATTTTAATTGTAAACTGCCTGAGCTCAGATTTGGGCATAAAGTGGTACAGAAAATTTTGAATTAAACTAATTTAAATTAAATATTTAAATAAGCGGACAGAACCTGTTTTATTTTAAAAATCAATATAACTAACTTGAACCAAATATGATGGTCATTGGAAAACCAATGTAAATATTGCAAGCATTGTGTTATACTTCTACTGTATTGTCACCTTGCTGAGATTTTTTTATAGAATTTAAGAACATAAGATATGCCATACTGGGTCAGACCAAAGGTCCATCAAGCCCAGTATCCTGCTGCCAACAGTGACTAATCCAGTTTGCTAGTCTTTCTACTTCTTGAAGTAATAAACATCCAATCTAAGTCTATGCGTTCCATTCCACTCATTATTTTATAGCCCTCAATATATCTCCTCTCAGCTGTCTCTTTTCCAAGCTGAACAGCCCTAACCTTTTAAGCCTTTCCTCATGGGGATATCCTTCCATCCACTTTCTCATTTTGGTGGCTCTTCTCTGTACCTTTTTCTAATTCTGCTATGTCCTTTTTAAGATATGGTGACTAGAATTAAACGCAAAACTTGTATTCAAAGTGTGGTCACACCATGGCGCGACATAGAGGCATTATAATATATTTTGGATTATTCCTCATTCATGTCCTTTTGATTCCTAGCATTCGATTTGCTTTCTTGGTTGCCACTGCACACTGGGTGGAGGGTGTCAACGTATTATCCATGATGACACCTAGATCCTTTTCCTGACTGGTGATTCCTAATGTGGAACTTTGCATTGTGTAACTGTATTTTGGGTTGTTCTTTCCTAAGTGCATAACTTTGCACTTGTCCACATTAAATTTCATCTGCCATTTGGATGTCCAGTCTTCCAATTTATAAAGGAGGCGAGGGGTGGGGATAGGGCACACTCCACTATCTAATTGCAGATGGCACGATATCTCTTTATTGGCTAATGGGGGGCTTCAGGCTGGGGGAGTCCCTCTGGAGCGACTGGTGATATTAATTTGGTGGAACCTTGGCACTGCCCCGCAGCGCTGAAGGTCATTACTTGGAATGTCTGTGGACTGGGGAACCCTATTAAGCGATATAAAGTAGTGCAGGCACTGGCCCGGCACAAGTGTGATATCGCACTGCTTCAGGAAACCCACCAGACGGCTGCTGAGCATAGTAAACTTTGTCGGAATTGGGTGGGGCAAGTTTGGGGATCTCCGGCTCAGGGGCATAAGGGGGGAGTAGCTATTTTGGTCCACAAACGAATTTGATTCGTGGCGGAGACTGTTCTAGCTGACAATATTGGTAGATCCCTTTTGATATACGGTCACTTAGAGGGGAAACCGGTGATTATTGGGGACCTCTATGGACCTAATGTTTTTGACCCCGGCTTTTATAGCGGCTTGGCCTCAAAATTGGAGCAACTTCCGGATTGTCCCGTGATCCTTGGGGGGGATTTTAATGGGGCCCTCGATGTGGACCTCGATACATCCAGGGGGGGAGAGGTGCGAGAGAGGGTGTTGCCTTCTCAGACGCTGCAACACTTCTGTAAGAGACTGGGTATGATAGATCCATGGCGGCTGATGCATCCCTTAGAAAAAGACTTTATGCATCAATCCAGGGCGCATGGCACTAGTGCGCGCATAGATTATCTGTTGATATCGGGAGCCTTGTTTGTTCACACGGAGGATGCCCAGATTGGTCTCCTTGAAGTCTCAGATCATGCGATGGTCTGGCTAGAATTGCAATGGGGTAGAGATGTAACTCGGACGCGCCTGTGGAGGTTTCCCTTAGAGTTGTATTCTGACGTGCAGTTTCACCAGTTTATACGTCAGAGGTGGAAGGAGTTCACCAGTGATCATCAAGCTCACATGGATGATCCCGAATTGGTATGGGAGACGGCAAAGGTGGTCCTCCGGGGGGATATTATAGGATATGCAGCTCGGAGGCGTTGGATGCTTGCTGAGTGCATTATCGTACTCGAACGTCAGGTTACTAAACTACGTCATAGGTGTGCTCATATGCCGTCGCCCACAAATAAAAAACAGCTATGGGAAACCCAGGTAGATCTTAATGAGCTGTTACATCAGAGAGCTAAGAAGTCAGTCCTTTATTATCGATATAGATTGCACTGCTTTGGAGATAAGCCTGGCAAGTTGTTAGCTCGCTGTTTGAGGGGTCGGCGGGGTTCATCTTTCGTGGCGGCCATACGGGATGCTCAGGGAGGTGTTCATAAGGAGAGTGCGGAAATTGCCAAGGTTTTTCGCAGTTTCTTTCAAACGCTGTATAAGGCAGAGACTGGATCCAGTACGGCAATGCATGACTATGTGCGTGATTTAGAGCTGCCCCAGCTTACTGAGGAACAGAGAGAGGTCTTAGATCTACCCATCACCCCACAGGAGATACAATCAGTAATCTCCTCAGCCAATTGTTGTAAGGCGCCAGGACCGGATGGGCTAAGTGACGAATTTTATAAGATCCTTGGTGATTGTGTTAGTCCATTGTTGCGGGAGGTTTTTAGTGGGCGGGCGGAGCAAGGAGCATTCCGTTGGGGGCGAAATCATGCCCATGTCACTCTGATCCCGAAACCGGGTAAGGATCAGATGTTAGCGGCCTCGTATCGACCTATATCCCTCCTTAATTTTGATCTAAAATTGCTTGCGAAAGTTCTGGCTGTAAGGTTGGCTGGAGTGTTAGGACATTTAATCCATGACGCACAAGTGGGCTTTGTTAAAAGGCGCTACGTAGTTCGGAATCTTCGGAAAATCCTGGCTTCCCTGGAGTGGGTACACGCCAGACAGATACCTTCGCTACTTGTCAGTTTTGATGCAGAAAAAGCCTTCGACAGGGTGGATTGGCAATATCTCTGGGGGCTCTTACCGCACTATGGCATAGGTGCTGCTTTCTGTAAAATGGTGCAGAGCTTGTATGTCACACCGACAGCAGGCATTTTGTGTAATGGAGTGCTATCGGAGGCTTTTGATCTGTAACGGGGTACGAGACAGGGCTGTCCTCTCTCTCCTTTGTTATTCGTTCTCTCACTAGATCCCCTGATCCGCACTATCGCGGCCTCGGGAGCGATAAAGGGAGTGAGGATGAATTCGGAGGAATTTATCATTTCGGCATTTGCAGATGATTTGTTAGTCCACTTGACTTCCCCGGTTGGTTCCCTGCAGTCTCTGATGGAGGAATTTATGCGCTTCGGGGCATTTGCAGGCCTTTGCATTAATAAGGATAAATCAGAAGCATTGGATGTCTTGGAGCACCTCCGTGGATCATGGGGTGGCCCTTCCCTCTGAGGTGGGTGACTGAGGAATTTGTCTATCTGGGCATAGCGTTGACTAGAAGACCACAAGAGTTATATGGGCGTAATTTGGATCGTATCATGCGGCATCTGGCTGTGCAGCTAAAGGCCTGGGAGTCCCTCCCATTGTCTTTGTCCGGGAGAATAGCGGTAGTGCAGATGATTATTTTACCTCGAATCTTGTATTGGTTGCAGACCCTGCCAGTCTGGTTGTTGTGTGGTGACCTGCATTGAGTGGAAGCTTCCCTTAAGACGTTTCTTTGGCGGGGGAAGAGGGCGCGTATTCCGTGGGATCGGTTGTTGGGAAAATGGCGAGAGGGGGGTATGGGTCTGCCAGATTTGAAGATGTATGCATTGGCTTGTCAAGCTAGACATTTGGGAGATTGGTTGGGAGGGACTGAAGCATATACACCCAGGGCTTTGGAGGAGTGCTTAGTGGCCCCCTTGACTTTGTTGGGGATCTTGCATGGGACGCATAGTGACCTACTGGATTCTGTTAGGTGGAGTGCATTGGTGGATTTATTTATTTTATTTTATTTATTTACATTCTCTTATATACCGCGCTATTCTGCATCAGTGCGGTTTACATTGAACAAACTGAAATTACATTGAACAGGGCATTATAACTTGGAGATAACTATTTTACAGGGAACATGGGCTATGGAGGGTTAAGTGGCTTGCCCAAGACCACAAGGAGCACCTGTGGGACTAGAAACCCCAGTCCTTCCGGCCCAAGGTTGCTGTCCTCTAGTGGGATTTGAACCCCTGACCTTCCAGCCTGAAGTACCTTGCCCCAACCACTAGGCCACTCCTCCACTCCAATTGGGTGGATTCTGTTTGGCGCACCTGGCAACAGCTTAATCATTTCTGGAATGAACCGTGGAGGGTTTCCAGTTGGCTACCTTTACAGGGGAATGTCCAATTTACTCCTGGGTCCGAGACGGTGGTGTTTCGTGACTGGTGGTCACGAGGTATACGGAATGTGGTGCACCTAGTAGACCCATCGGGAAGATGTAAGTCCTTTAGGACATTGAGTCGGGAGTATGATCTGCCCATTAAACACTGTTTTGCATACATGCAGGTTTCTCATTATGTGGCCTCCTTGCCGCAAGGCGCGCTGCAAATCGAGCGGTCGGCCCGGATCTTGGAATTCTTTAGTTTAGGGGAGGAGAGTCCACCTTCGATCTCCAAATTGAAGCTTTGTTTAGATCATTATCGAGCAATCCCCGATTATCGTGGAGTTGAGGTGGCCTGGGCAGCTGAATTGGGTGGGGAGGTGGCTCCGGGGTTGGTCTGTAAGGCTTTGAAAAGGATTGTTCGTGTGGCACAGGGGGCGCGTTGGAGGGAGATACAATTTAAATGCGTGACTAGAGTCCACTTCTCGCCACGGCGGGCATTGCGAAGTCGCTTGGGGATAGATGGTTGTTGCCCACGTTGCTCGGAGTCCTTGGCGACTTTGTTGCATATGTGGTGGGGATGTCGGGGGGTGCGTTCTTATTGGGCTAGGATATGCAACTATCTTAGTCAATTGTTACAACAACGAGTTAGATGGACTGGCTCCTTTGTAGTATTGGATCAGATGGCGGTCCCCCGGCCTGCAAAAGCAGGGGAACGTTTACTACTGCGGAAGGCCTGTATGGCGGGTAAAGGGCCAATTCTCCGTCTGTGGAGAGAATGCCAGTCGCTTACTTTTAGTGAATGGCGGAACAGTTTTCATCATCTAATGTTAATGGAGCGGTGGCTGGCACGGGGCAGTGCCAAGCATTGGACAGTGTTTATGTCAATCTGGGAACCTTATATTCAGCAACTAGGGGTTCGTAGTCGTAATGAAATTCTTCAGGTGGGGAGTTGAATGATCCTGGCCAAGGGAGAATGGAGGTGGATCAGTCCTAAATGCCCCCCCTTGAGGATATATATGGTTTAGAATGTTGGTGGAGGAGTGTGGGATGGTTGGAGGGAGGGGGGATGGGGGGATTGGAAGGGGGGGAGGATTTGATAATATGTTATAACCCACCTGTTGTATCTCTGTATGTTGACTCCCGGAGGGGATCAGAGTACACCCCCCGTGGAGACGTTTGTAAGATGTTTTTTTTTCTGATTTGACGTTGGATTTAAATAAAGTATATTAAAAAAAAAACAGTATAAAAAATAGTCAAAATAAATACTCCACTATTCACCTTTCTCCATTGAGAAAACTGGCCATTTAACTCTACTCTATGGGGTATGTTTACTAAACCGTCTTAATGTGCACTCTGACAAGTTAGCGCGCGATAAGGCGCCTTATCATGTGATAATGGCACTTTACCGTGCGATAAGGTACCTTATCGCGCGCTAACGCGCTCAGTGGCGCTCAGCAGCGCAAACGAGCGCTGAAGGCGGAGTAAAGGCTCCCTGAGGGCGGAGGAAGGCTCCCCAGGGGCGGAGAGAAGGGGTCAATGGGTGGAGCATGGGAGAAAAGAGGCTCCCTGCACACTAACGCTGTGGATTTTGGGGCTGAAAACTAATGCCAGTGAAACCCTGGCGTTAGAGTAGATTTAAAGGGAAGAGAAACCATTTCCGTCAGCAATGTACAGCAAAGCCAGGGAAACCTACAAAAGGTGATAAGTGTGATAGATGTGCACAGAACAAAAGGGCAGATAAACATTGAAAATGACCTGAACAAACTGGAAAAAAAACATAACCTAGCTGGGCAATAGTGATATCAATGGGAAACATCAAAAAACACTACTGAGAAAGCTCCAAAAAAAAGATATCAATTTTGGAAGGGGCTATGGTCTGTCCCAAAACAAGGTGAATGATCCCACAGTGAAATAACGCTGATCAGGGCTTTCCTTTGTTACTGGACAGGTTTCCTATGGCATGCACATGTCCCACAACAGCAGGGTGGGCATGTCGGAACGGGCAACTGGACAGATGCTGGAAAAGGGGACACAGAGGGCTGCAGGCGGCACATGCTGTGGTGCAGCTGGGCCACAGTGCGGACTAGGGTGATGCCTAGGTGGCCCATAGGAATGCTGAAACAGTAGAGCAGCCAAACAGCAACTGATGAGGGCCCAACACGGGCACGAGTGTGTTTCCCACAGTGTCACAGGGGATAGTACCCAGCAGGTACCCCCAAGGGTACAGAACATTTGCAGGCGGTGCTGGGGGGAAGCGTGGACATCTATGCAGGCACCCCTACCCCAGAACCCGCACCAAAGGCAGCCGCCTACCTGCACACTGGATGGCCCGAGATTGCGCACCACCAGCAGAAGGGCAGGTCAGCATGGTGACAGAGGGGTACTGGTGGTGGAGGGGGCAGTGGCTGCTGCCCACAGCAGACCATGGCCCAGCCCTATTTAGGTAGGTGCCGTGCACTGCAACAGACAGGCTCTGTCTGACAAACAGTCTTGGTATCTCCAGGGAATGCACTGTCTCTGTGGCAACACGGTGGTGCAGGGCACACAGCCAGTGTGTTTAGGAACAGAAGGTCACAGGTTCAAGTCCCAGCTGTGGTTCCTGCCAACCCAGTCCCCATACTTTACCCACTACTAAAATGCAGTAATACAGACAGAACCTTTAGTGCAGATAACATAAACATGCCCAAAACGCCTACATTTTACCCTACAGAGCACAGACACCATAAACATGCGCATTATCTAGAGCAGAGTCCCTCAAAAGCAGTCCTGGAGGGCCAAACACCATTCAGGTCCCATGCTGTCTCCAATAACTATGGCTGTGCTGCATTTCTATGCACCGCCCCCATGGTATGCAGATGTATCTCATGCATATTTATTAGGGACAGCATGAAAACCCGAACAGGGTTTGGCCCACCAGGACCGGAGTTGGGAACCTCTGCCCTAGAGCAGCGGCCAACAGGGGCAGACTCACCCGCACCCACAGGCTCCATCATCCAAAGCCACCTGGAGAGGCAGGATTTTGGGCCCTGTGTGCATCTCCCAATACTAGCACTTGCATACCTTAGCAATGCCACCCTAAACCTGGGAATATGGTACACATCTATCAAAAGGTTGCTATGATTACTGGCAGATAGCAATTCCTAAGTTAAGCACAATTTGCTGATTGAGCTGCATCATAACAACCTTTCTGATGTCTGTGGAGTGTGCTACAGGTCTTGTGTCTGACAGTGTTTACCACCCTGGGGAGTGACTCCTACAGTATTGCGTACCATAGCCATGCCTGCACTGTGCCCAGGACTGGTGCGGTGGCCAGGGCTGCCAAACACCTCTTTAGTTGCACAATGCTGGCATAGGTGTGAAGAGTGTGTGTCTGTCTATCCAATGTGTGGCGGCTGCCAACACCCTCCTCAGCCCACACTGCTAGCACTGTGGCCAGTATTGGCCTGCCAATGTGCATAATGAGGAGCAAGGTACTGTGGGTATAGCCCGGACAGGGCGGCCTGGACAGGATGCATCTGCACAGGGCATAGGGCACTGGCTGGGACATTGTAGTCCCGGCCACCACCTGCACAGACAGGGTGGCTACAGCATGTCCTGCTGGGAGGTCACTCTCACCCTGACTGAGCAGTGACCATGGCATGGCTAGGTTCCCCCATAGTGCTACATAGTATTTCTTTTAAGTGATATGTATGGGTTCTTCTTTTTGGGGGCCCAATCACTGACTTATCTGTTTGGTGGGTGTGTTCACATCTCCTCCAGGAACATACTCTGTGGACTAGCTAGCAGACTGTCTGCAGTTAGTATGTGTATGGCTGGAACACCTTGCAGGGTGTAGTGGCTGGAGACTCACTATGCTGGCTGCTGGAGAATGTCAGACAGTGGTGGGGGGCAGCTGAGCATTTCCAGGCCTACTGTCTGTCTGCTATTGCCTTATGGAATGCTACAGATCTGCACTGACTGCGCGGTAGTGCATCTGTTTCCCAGCAGGACTGGGTTTGTTGGTCCCCTCTACTGCCACCATGGCAGGGCTGTAGAAGGTGGATCTGTTGGGGGGAGATCCTGTCCCCCACCCTGATCCCCAGAGAGTAAGTTCTGTGGTACTACATAATCCGCCTATGGGTCCAAACACCCCCCCCCACCCCCCCTTATCTTCCATGCTTTGACAAATCTTGCCAGTTTTCATTCTACAGATCAATCAAGATCCCTCTCTAACTCTACGGTGAAGCCTTCAGTGTATGTCCTGATGATCTCTTTCACTGGGCACCTAGTCTTCCAGCTTTCCCCCACTGCAGTCCAAAACATGGTACATTCTGACTGAACCACTCTCATAAGCACACTTTATCTTGACATCATTTTCATACTGCCACTTCCACCCACTTAAATTTAAGTTCCCAAGGCAAGTACTCTCTTATCTATCAAACACCTGTAAAACGTCATGATGTCAAATTTTTGCTGAAATGGCAGTATATTAAATTCTTCATAAATAAACAAATACAATGTATGATATTAATAATTTTTAGTACTGTCTGGAACAGACTTGTCTGTGTTTACATTGCAAATATGTTATATTTTTTATTGCTCCTTAAATTTTTCCCAATAATTCTTGCATTAAATTCAAGCATTCCTTTCAAGTGCTTTGAAAATTTCCAGTTCTCCCCACCTCAGTTTTCATTCCTTGTCATAACCCTTCCAGGAACAGAGAAGAGCCATCAAAATGGTAAAGGGGATGGAAGGATACGCCTACGAAGAGAGGCTGAAAAGGTTAGGGCTCTTCAACCTGGAAAAGAGACGGCTGAGGGGAGATATGATAGAGGTCTATAAATTAATGAATGGAATGGAATGAGTAAACGTAGATCAATTGTTTACATCATCAGAATATAAAAGATTAGGGGACATGCAATGAAGCTACAGGATAACCTATTTAAGACTATTATGAGAAAATATTTTTTCAATCAACGTGTAATCAAACTCTGGAATTTGTTGCCGGAAGATGAAGTAAAAGCTGTTAGTGTAGCTGGGTTTAAAAAAGGTTTGGACAAATTCCTGGAGGAAAGGTCCATAAACCATTATTAAAAGGGACACGAGATATCACTGCGTGATCTGATACAAGCATTGAGGAACCAGTGTCTTTTGGGGAAACTGCTAGGTACTTATGACCTAGATTGGCTACTACTGGAAACAGGATACTGGGCTTGATGGACATTGGTCTGACCCAGTATGGCATATCTTATGTTCTTAGGGTCCTGCACATTGAATGGGAAGCATTTCACAGAATGCTAGCCTGGAAGTTCTGGATTTTAACTTCCTTCCTAAAAGCCTAAATTTAACCTCTAGAACATTCCTCCACACTTTCCTATGTTATTGGTACCAACATGTACCAAGACAAAAGGCTCCTCCCCAGCACTATCTAAAACCTCATCTAGGGTGGCGCATGAGGTCTGCTACCTTCACAGCAAGCAGGCATGTTACAGGTGATCCTCACATCCACCAGCCACCCAGCTATCTATATGCTTAATGATTGAATCACCAACTATAATGCCCATCCTAAACTTTCCCTCATGGGCACATAGCCCTTGAGAAACCTCCTTGGTGCGAGGGGTTTTGCATCACCTGGAGGACAGGTCCTAGCTACAGGATCACTTCCAGCCACACCAAGGTGATGCTCTCCTTTCATGGGACCTCCCTCCTCCATGGCAACAGAGAGGCTGCCAGACTGGAGGTGGGACTTCAGCACTATGTCCCTGTAGGTCTTGTCTATGTACCTCTCTGTCTTCCTTAGGTCCTCCAAGTCTGCTACTTTAGCCTCCAAACATCTTATGTTTTTATGTTCTCTCACATGTCAGCCCTTTATGTCTCCCCAAGTCATTCCAAGCCTTTTCCCTTGCTGCTCCCTACTTCCGAAATTCACTCTCCCTCTTGCAGTGTGCAAGCCCCTTCTCTCCCATCATCTTCAAGTCCTCCTTAAGGATCCACCTCTTTAGAAGTGAATTTCACCAATTCCCATAAAGCGCACCATCAGCCCAGTGACCAACCACATGATTTCTGCATCTCTCTTCCTACCCTTCCTTTTTTGCTTGGCTACTTTTCCTTGTCCAGTTGGTCATTATCAAAGCAACATTACACATTAACCTCTGCCAAGTACACTGTCAGACAGTAGCATAATGACCACCTAAGGAGTCCTTGCAATGCAAAGAGGTCCAGAGAATTAGGAAACTCGCTTGTAGCTGCTGTTTCATCTTCTGAGCTGGATCCCCACTTATCTGGGGGCCCTTTTCAATAATTTGCTTGAGAGTCCTTAACTGAGACTTCTCCACAGCTGTCATTACAGAATAACTACACTAAGGGGTATGTTTACTAAAACCCCGGTAAAGTGCGGGCCCCGGTAGTGTGCAGGTGCCATATAAGGAGTGGGCGTTCCGTCCTGAAAAAGGAAAGGCGGAATTTACATATGCGCTAAGGTGTGCGGCACCCATGTGCGCCCCACACCTTAGCGCATGCGATAGCTGTGTAGGAGGCATAAGCGGCGCGCTGAAGTGCAAGAAAAAAAAAGCAGAGCCACAGCACAAAGTTTAAGACACTGACCAACAGTGCAGAGATCAGGGGTTCGATCCCCCACAGTGCCCAATGAAGATGGCTGGCTGAGGGGTTAATTTATGAGGCACAGAAATACTGGGTAGCATAAGGCGGAGCGCTAATGTTTTTGGCGGCATATTAATACTGGGCGGCATAAGGCGGCGCGCTGATGTTTATGGAGGCATTATAATACTGGGCGGTATAAGTGGCGCGCTGATGTGCAGGAAGCAGAGCAGAGCCACAGCACAGTGGTTAAGGCACTGACCAATGGTGCAGGGATCAGGGGTTCAATCCCCCACAGTGCCCAAAGGAGACAGCTGGCTGAGGCATTGTTTGAGGAGGCATTTAAATGATGGGTGGTATAAGGAGGCATGCTGATGGGCATAAGGCAGTGTGCTAATGTTTTAGGAGGCTTTTTAATACTGAGAGGCATAAGGTGGCGTGCTGATGTACAATCACAGGAACAGAGCCACAGCACAATGGTTAAGGCACTGACCAATGGTGCAGGGATCAGGGGTTCATTCCCCCAAAGTGCCCAATGAACAAGGCTGGCTGAGGCAGAACATATTATGGGGAAGATTGCTTTAGGAGGCATTTTATTCATATTTTAATTTTCACTACTAGCAAACACACTCCCAAAGCGTGTTAACATAAGGTGCCCATAAGGCACATTTTAAAGTGCACTGTCAGCCAAGGTACCCTAGAATGTTGCTTATAGGGCACTTTAGAGGGTGCCGTATGAGGTACCGCAAGGTCAGTGTACTGTTTTTTATGGCAGCACTGTGCAGTGTAAGGAATGAAAAGCATAAGTAGGTGCGCTGACAGGCAAGGAGGAGCAGCTGTGGAGCACAATGGTTAAGGCACTGACTGCTGATACAGGGGTCATGAGTTTGCTCCCCAGTGTGCCTAATACGTAAGGCTGGCTGTGGCATCAGCTTTGCATTGTACATATTTTGTCCTGCAGCACTTTATTTTCATGTTATTAATTGCTGCCAGCAAACACGCCCTCACGTGCCGTAATTGAGGGTGCCGTATAAGGCACCCTATAAGGCACTCCATAGGGCACATTAGGAATTGCACTGTCCGCCACAGCACCCTAAAATGTCCCCTACAGGGCACCCTATAGGTTGCGTCACAGGATATTGTATAGTGCACCTTATATGGACGGGAACCATAAGGTGCCCTATAGGGCGCCCTGTAAAGCACCCTCAGAGGCACCTTATGGGTACAGTACGCTGAGGGTGTTTTTGCTGGCATCAAAATATGTACATTAAATAAAATGCATTGGACACCCCTATCAAATTACCCCACTGTGGGATTGAACCCATGACCACTGGCTTCAGAAGCAGTGAAGTAACCATTGGGCTACAGCTTTACAGCTGCTAGCAAGCCCCCTGGCTGGCTGCAGAGAGCATGCACGTCACTACACAGACAGTCTGCTGTGGTCACCAGGATAGGGTAGCCCACCCATACCCATGATGCACTGCACATGCAAATCAGCTGTCCACAGATGAACACAAGATTGGCAATGCACCCCCACAGCACCTCGGCCTGGTAGAGGGAAGTGACCATGTGCACCCACACACCACCACGGCCTGGTAGGGGGTACTGACCGTGTATTTTACTGGCACAGAGTAGCTACACACCGTCACATTGTGCGGGTACTGTGTTCACCCTGAGGGTGCAATGAGGCATCCAGGACCAGGTCCACAACACCTTCCATAGCTGAATGAGGCCATGCTGGAGGTCCAAAGCAGTGTTAATGTGTGAGATAGGTAGTTTCTTCACAAACACCTTGGATATCTCTGTCTGTTTCAGTCAGGTGTAACCCCCAGGTGGGCTATGTACCACCACCACCCTCCTCCTCCTCCTCCAGGGCTGAGGGTGGCAAACAGGGTCTCCCATCAAGAGATCCACATTCTACCTCCCTGCAAAGGTGGCAGTAGAAGGGTCCATCAACCCCAGTCCTGCTGAGGAGCAGACACCCCACAGGGCAGTCAATGCAGCTCTATACACATCCATGACACAATAGCAGACAGATATTATGCCTGGATATGGTGAGCTGCACCCCACCACTATCTGACATTCTCCTACAGCAAGTCATCACCCACTGCACCCTGCAAGCTGCTCCATCACAACACATATCAGCTGCAAACAGTGTGCTAGTTAGTCCACAGTGCATGTTCCCAATGGAGATGCATGCACCCAGAACTGGGATGTCAGCATACACAACAAGCAGATAGATCAGTGACTGGGCCCCAAAAGGAAACCCATATCTATCACATGAGAGAAATGCTACATAGCACTATGGGGGTGCCTAGCCATGCTGTGGTCACTGCACAGTCAGGGTGAGAGTGATCTCTCAGCAGGACATACTGAGGTCACCCTGTCTGTGTAGGTGATGGCCGGGCACTAAAAATGTCCCAGTCAGTGCCCTATGCCCTGTGCAGATGCACCCTGGCCAGGCCACCCTGTCCGGCCTATACCCATGGTACCTTGCTCCTCATTATGCACATTGGCAGCCCAATACTGGCAACATTGCTGGCAGTGTGGGCTGTGGAAGGTGTTTGCAGCCACCACACACTGGATAGGCAGACAGCCACCCCCACACCTATACCAGCATTGTGCTACTATAGAGGAGTCCAGCAGCCATACCCACCACACCAGTCCTGGGCACAGTACAGGCATGGATATGGTACGCACTACGGTTGGGGGTCACTCCCCAGGGTGGTAAACACTGTCAGAGACCAGACCTGCAACGCACACCGCAGACATCACAATGATTGTTATGGTGGAGATCAATGAGCAAAATGTGCTTAACGTAGGAATTGATATCTGCCAGTTATCATGGGCAACGTTTGATAGCTGTGTACCATATACCCAGGTGTAGGGTGGCAGTGCTAAGGTATGCAACTGCTAGTATTGGGGGATACAGACAGGGCCCAATGTCCTGCCTCTCCAGGAGGCATTGGCCAATGGGGCCTGTGGGGGGGGGGGGGTGTCTGGCCCTGTTGGCTGCTGCTTTACGGCAGAGTGTCCCAACTCCAGTCCTGGTGTTCCAACCACTGTTCGGGTTTTCATGCTGTCCCTCATAGATATGCATGAGCTACATCAGCATGCCATGGGGGTGGTGCATAGATATGCAGCACAGGCATCCTTATTAGAGGCAGCATGGATCCTGAATGGTGTGGGGCCCTCCAGGACTGCATTAGGGAGACTGCTCTAGGTAATGCGGCTGTTCATGGTGTCTGTGTTTGGTGTGGTAAAATATAGGCGTATGAACCATAGGTATGTTCTCAGCAATAAAGGTTTGTCCGTACTATCACGGTTTAGTTGTAGGAAAAATATGTGGACTGGATTGGCAGCAGCCCCAGCTGGGCTTTGAACCTGTGACCTTCTGTTCCTGCACACACTGTCTGTGTGCACTGCACCACTGTGTTGCTGCAGATATGCTGTGTTCCCTGGGGAGTCCATGACTGTACATCCGACAGAGCCTGTCTGTTGCAGTGGACGGTGCCAGCCTGCACAGGCCTAGGCCACTGTCTGCTGTGGTTTGCAGCCACTGCCCCCTCCACCACCTGTACCCTTCCGCCAACATGCAGACATGTCCCTATCTGGGAAAAAGCATATGACCTGATTGAGTTGTGGCACTCCAGGACTGAATTTGGGGGACTTGGCTGTAGGTAATGCCCATTGTTATGGTTTGTGTGCGGTGTAGGTAAAATATAGGTGTTGGAACCATGCTTATGTTCTCTGCCATAAAGGAGTATCTGTACTATCACTGTTTAGTGGTGGGTAAAACTATGGGGACTGGGTTGGCAGGAGCCCCAGCTGGGATTTGAACCTGTGATGCTCTAGTCCTACAGGCACTGGCTGTGTCTGCTGCACCACACTGTGGCCACAGAGACAGTGTAGTCTCTGGAGATAGGTAACCTGGCCACACGAGTCAGACACCCTGCTCTGCACAATTTTACTGTGGGCTCGTTTACCTTGTATGGGGACAAAGGTGCAATTAAACCTCACAAATGACCTCCGAAAAAGGGGAAAAACCACAACCAAGCTGGGCAACTGTGATATCAATGGGCAACATGACAAACACTCCCAGGAAAGCTCCATTAAAATGCAGTGCTTTTTGAACGTGTCTACAGAGCGTAGACCCTTCCAAAAATAATTTCCTTTTTTTGGAGCTTTCCTGGGAGTATTTTTTATGGTTGCCCATTAATATCACTGTTGCCCAGCTGGATTATAATTTATTTGGAATTTGTTGTGGTCATTTTCAATTTATATTTGCTATTTTGTTCTGTGCACATGTATCACACTGCTCACGTTTTGCAGGTTTCCCCGGTTTTGCTGTACATTGCTGACGGAAATGGTTTCTCTTCCCTTTAAATCGGCTCTAACGCGAGTGTTTCACTCGCGGTATTTTTTTTGCCGAAATTCAGCCCCGCTCCTGTGCGTGGAGCCTCTCCCCTCCCACTCTCCACCCATTGACCCCGTCCCTCCGCCCCTCGGGGGCTTTCCTCCGCCCTCCGTAAGCCTTTCCCCGCCTCTATCGCACATCAGCGCCCCGCACACGTGCGCCGGCCCGTTAATGTGACGCGCACGCGTGCACGGCACTTAAGAGCACTTAAGTGCATCATTAGCGTATGCTATTGTGTGCCGCGCACGTGTGCGCGGTTTAGTAAACATACCCCTAAGGCATTTGCAAGGACATGTTAGGAATCAAACAGAGATATACCCATGTCATGTTATGCGCAAAACTAATCCATTAGGAGAAACTGCCCAGAAAAACTAACACGAAACTGCCAGACAGCCCCTCTTCTTCCTGATCCCTTGCAGAAAGCGCATTTTTACTGCTCTTCTTGGTTAACATTCCCTGCAATGGAAGCCAAACAAATTGCACATAAAAGTCTCTTTAGATAGCAACCAGCAGGAATAGGTTTGGCTTGCTTTTCAAACCAGGAGTGGAGGAGTAGCCTAGTGGTTGGGGCAAGGTACTTTAGGTTGGAAGGTCATGAGTTCAAATCCCACTAGAGGACAGCAACCTTGGGCTGGAAGGACTGGGGTGTCTAGTCCCACAGGTGCTCCTTGTGGTCTTGGGCAAGCCACTTAACTCTCCATAGCCCATGTTCCCTGTAAAATAGATATCTCCAAGTTATAATACCCTGTTCAATATAGTTTCAGTTTGTTCAATGTAAACCACACTGATGCAGAATAGCACAGTATACAAGAGTAAATAAATGTAGCAGAGAACACAGAAGAAGGAAACAGCACACAAAGAGACATCATGAGCATTTTAAAAAGGAGAGGCTGAAACAAAACTAATCTCTTACTCAAGCCCCTCCAAGACTCCAGCTGAAATAGTATTTCACAAAGAGCCCATATCTTACCTATATTTAATTACAAAAATAGCAATAACATAGAGCATGCAACATATTAACCTCTTCTTTATGCCAAAATGTTGCAGGGTCTGTACCAGAAGACATACAAAAAGAGACTTGAGAACCTATAAATGTATATACTGGAGGACAGGAGGGTCAGGGGAGGTCTGATTTGAGTGGTTAAATATTTCCAAATAAAAGAAAGCTGTTGAACTAGAGGACATGGTATGAAGTTGCAAAGAGGTAAACTCAGATGCAACAGCAAGAAATACTGCTTTCATGGAAAGAGTGGTGGATCCCTGCAATGCTCTTCCAGTGGAAGTGGTAGAGAGAAAAACATGATGAAATTTAAAAAGGTGTGGAATAAATACACAGGATCCCTCTCATCCAGGATACATATACTTAAGTCCTCAAGCTCTTCTTGTATGTCTTCTGGTGCAGAGTCTGCACCATTTTTGTTGCTTTCCTATGGATTGCCTTTAGTCTCTTTATATTGTTACTAAGATTTGGTCTCCAAAACTGAACACACTATTCCAAGCGAGACCTCACCCATAAGTTGAACAGGATCATTATGATCACCTTCTTTTTTTCTACTAGTTATGCCTCTCTATGCAGTCTTGTTTGCCGAGAATGGACCCACCCTGTATCAAGGAAAACATACAGACTTAGGTTTACAACTACTTGAAATATGGACTTTGAAATTTATATAAATATTTATCCATGCCAATTCATATATGTGGACAAGATGACTTGGAAAATGAAGGTCCATTTTATGGAACACAAGAGCCATGTAACACTAGTGTGATGACAGCTCTATTGGTTTTCCTCTGCCAAGAAAAAAGCTCTTCAATTTTTGGATTTCCAGTGGGAAATTATTGATCATGTATCTATTCTTTATCATGGGGGGGAAGGAAATTGAAGGGCATGTCTGACATCCAAGTAACAGTTTAGGATTTTTGAGTTAGAAGCTCTCAAATCCAGGTGGATCCAAAATGGAGTTGTAAAGATACACTGCTATCATTCGTTGGGTTTGTTAGTCGGCAGTGTTGTTAGCTGCAGCAATGGGCAAGAGGGGGAGGCTTACTCTCCCAGAGAGCTCCTCTTTGGTCCCCTGTGTCAGACAACGATGGATGATTTCAGTGTTCCTCCACTCTCACCAGCACCATTCTCTCCAGATTTGCCAAGGGGAAATCTCCTCAGCAGCAATGGAGGGGCTTTACTAAGCCCAAAGTGCAGATGCTGCCTCCTAACCCTTTAAGTGCTTTTGCTGCTGGTGCTCTGGGGTTTCTGCAGACCGAAGTGGTCAGTGCGGGGTCATTGCCGAGAGGAACACTGGTAGCTGCTTCCTTCCCCATGCTGGCAAGAACAACTGATGGTGGACCAGTTCCTCATTTGAGAGCTGTGGAAGACATTGTGAAGAGGGGTGAGATGCCTTCGGGGAGTCTGTTATATGAGGCGCAGGGACCACAGGCTGTGAGAAGTGATTAAAAGTTTCAATTCCTCTCTTTAATTTTTATCTAGTCGGATGGTGGGTGATTTAACTGTTGTCTCCCATGTTGTGGTAGATCACTCTAAGGCGCTGGACTCTCTATTAGAGAAATGGATGCTTTGGCGTCAAAAGTGAATGCAGTACAGGTTATAGGAGAAGCTTTGGTGAAGGATAGCAATGTTATGTGTTGTCGGATGGAGTATCATGAAAATCAAGTTCATTGTAACAATTTGCGCTTGCTGAACTTTTCCATATCTCCCCTAATACCATCTATAGATATGGTGAAGAAGTATTTGACTAAGATCCTGGGGATGGAGCCTGGTAATCTCCCACCTTTAGTAAGTGCTCAGCACCTTCCTTCCGATGGTGGTTCTACAACTGGCGGGCAAGGAGGCGCTGTTGGGGAAACCTAATGGAGCTTCTTGAATCCTTCTTGGAGGTGGTAACCCAGAGGTCCACTCTTGTTGTAACATTTGCATTTGAGTTTAGCCACAATGCAGTATTTAAATTGTATTTTCAGTCTACCGAGACTTTTTTGGCTCGGTAATGTTAATTTTGTGGGGAATATTCTGCTAAATAATTTGTTTTCTGGATTCTGTTTACTTATTAAGGGTAAAATGTATATGTAAAAATATAAATTAAAAACAAAAATTTAAAAAAGCTCTCAAATCCAATGATATCAAGTGGAATATATGACAGTAAAGTATACTGAGAGTCCCTGCTGTTGATTTAATAAAGTTTGTTCTAGGCACTGATGTCAGCACACATTATCATGTCTGGAAACCCCAGGAAGAATGGATTTAATAGACATTTCTCCCTTTTGTGAGATAAGCTGCCATCATCACTGACTAGTTTTGTGCTGGCTGAATTTATGTTTTGTGCTCTGTCTGAAAATAAGCAGGGTGGTTTGACGGACCCTGATGCAGAAAACCAAAGCACCAGATTGGACTAAAAGAGCAGTGAACTTAGTGTGGTGAGCAAGATAGTCTGCAAGTGTGAACAGCAGCGTCCATTGGTGGTATTTTGGGTAAGATAATATCAAAGGGGCATGTTTACTAAAGCAAAGTAGCTGGAAGCACGGGGTTTGGTGAGGGGCTAATACACGTTTTTGCTATGATACCTTCCCCACGCTAACTGAGGCCTAGTACCCTGTTCACTGCAGCCTAGATAAATAGGCACCGTGGATGAATCAGGATGAGAGGGTTTCAGGTGGACATTCCACATGGCGAGCACTGCTGACACCCTGCCTGCACCCATACGGGGCCCCCTGCTCCTTCATATACTGCATTTTCACCCTGTCTCCTGCAGAAAAGCCACAGAATGACCTGAATACATGCTTGCTTTTCTTTTTTTTTCCATTTGAACTTTTTAATAAGAATTTCAGAGAATTACAGATATTACAAATTCAACTTAACATTTATATATATTAATTTTTATATAGTCTATTTATTCATATAGAATTTCTCTAGAATCTTTTATATCATCCCCTTACCCACCTCCCTCTCACCCATCCCTCCCACTCTCATTCATTCTTCACTCTTCCATTACTGAATTAATATCCTCTCCCCTTTCATCTAGTCACCATTGAGCCCTTTTTATTTATTTATTTATTTATTTAGCATATATTTGTATGCCGCTACTTCCAGTGATCAGTAGCGGCTTGATTACAGGCGTGATATTGACAAATCATTACATAAATTTAAAGGAGGATACAATTGATTTGGAGGGAAAGCACGGCACAGCACACAGTGTAGGGTCTTAAGGAGAGGGACAGATATTCACATATTTACATATATACATAACTGCGTCAATGATCTGTCTAGGTGATGCCGTAATGGGATTGGAAAAGATGGGTTTTAAGCTTCTTCCTGAAGTCCTTTAGGTCGGTGATCTGGCGTATCTCATAAGGCAGATGGTTCCGCTCTCCCTCTTTCTTCCTTCCATTTTTCCAACCATTTACACACATTCTTCCATTGTTCCTCAGCTTTCCCCCCGACCTTCGCCTCATCTCCGTCAATCTAAGCATCAAACACATCTCTGCCACTCTTCTCACAAATCCTGTTGCTTGTGGCATGGTCTTCCCCTGCCAGTCCTGTAATACTTCACTTCTAGCAGCCACTAAACAATGATGTAGTACTCCACTAACTATTTTAGGAATATCTTCCTCTAATTTGTGTATTAAGCAAATCTCTGTTTTTTTATGTATTCGATATCCTGTCATATTGTTCATCAACTCCAAAATCTCTATCCAATATGCTTGTATCCATTTACACTTCCACCACATATGCAACCAATCCCCTTTCTCATGACATCCCCTTCAACATAGATCATTTAGCCCCCACCCAGCTCTTTTTTTACATACTGGAGTCCAATACCATCTGAACAACATTTTATATGCATTCTCTTTTACGCTTGTGGCAATGAATATACTTGTCACTGTCATTATTTTATCCCATTCCTCCTCAGACCAATTCATCCACAAATCTTTTTCCCACTTTATCATATATTCCAATTTGTTGTTCCCTCCTTAGCCATTAAACCTTTATAAATGTTGGACAAAATTCCTTTCTGCCCCAAATTTCCTATACACAATGCTTCAAACCATCCCCTATTTTCCCAGAGATCATGCCAAACCTTTGATTGCTTTAAAAAGTGACAAACCTGTAGAGATTATTATGCATGCTTGCTTTTCTGATTTGCAAGCCCTTTGTACTTTGGCCCAGAGCTCTGAATTGTGCAGCATGATGTGCCTATTCACCATTCTGCCCTCTCTTTCCTTCACTGAAAGCTTTGTACATACCCTGTTTGTGGAGTTGGGAGCCATATATTGCTGTCTGCTCTCTTTGCAGGAGTTTGGTTGCTTACTGTTGCCCATAGCATCACATTGGTAGCAAGCAAGTACAGGGCAAATTTAGCAGCCTTACCTCCCTACTGCAGCTGTGCCCCCTGCATTTGCCACAGCCACTTCACCCTGCCACAGTGTAATCACGCACTGACCATGCATTAGCTTCTCGCTAATCATAACACTTTAGTGAACATGCCCTAAAGTATTCAAGAATGCAAGCATTCCCCACAAACTTAGCTATTGCCCCTCCTCCCCCTTCCACTCCCAACTCTCCACCCCCTCCCTTCCTACCCTCTCTTCCTTCCCTGCCATCTCTAATGAGGAAACTGCACACCTTCTTTCTTCCCCCAAACTCACCACCTGCTCCTCTGATCCTATCCCCACCCGCCTCCTGAGCCCCATCTCCTCCACCGTTGCCCCCTCCATCTCTCATATTCTCAATATTTCGCTCTCCACTGC
The DNA here is from genome assembly GCA_033557465.1 of Ichthyophis bannanicus. Classification (NCBI taxonomy): domain Eukaryota; kingdom Metazoa; phylum Chordata; class Amphibia; order Gymnophiona; family Ichthyophiidae; genus Ichthyophis; species Ichthyophis bannanicus. The sequence continues at coordinate 1,224,952,287 of CM066033.1, forward strand.
AACTGTCCCTGCAGACTTCAAGCATGCTGTGGTCACACCTCTCCTCAAGAAACCCTCACTAGATCCTACCTGTCCTTCTAACTATCGACCCATCTCTCTCCTTCCCTTCATTTCTAAACTACTTGAACGTGCGGTTCACCAACACTGCCTTGACTTCCTCTCCTCTCATACACTCCTGGATCCCCTACAGTCAGGATTTCGTCCCTTACACTCCACAGAAACCGCTCTTGTCAAAGTCTCCAGTGACTTGTTCATAGCTAACTCCAAGGGCCTGTATCCTGTCCTCATCCTTCTTGACCTAACTACTACTGTGGACACTGTTGACCACAACCTTCTCCTCGATACCCTGTCCTCGCTTGGTTTTAGGGGCACTGTGCTATCCTGGTTCTCCTCCTACCTCTCCCACCACTCCTTCAGTGTGGCTCCTCCTCCTCTCCTACCCCGCTCACAGTTGGTGTTCTCCAGGGATCCGTCCTGGGTCCGCTCCTTTTCTCTCTCTATAACCAGTCCCTTGGTTGCTTATCTCTTCCCATGGCTTTCAGTAACATCTCTATGCCGATGACTCCCAAATCTACTTCTCTACGCCTGATATCTCTCCGGCAATCCAGACCAGGATTTCTGCTTGCCTTTCTGACATTGCTGCCTGGATGTCTCACCACTGCTTGAAACTAAACATGGCCAAAACTGAACTCCTTATCTTTCCCTCCAAAACCTCCCCTCTTCTTCCTCCTTTCTCAGTCTCTGTGGATAACTCTGTAATCCTTCCTATTTCCTTGGCCCACAATCTGGGGGTTATCTTTGACTCCTCTCTCTCCTTCTCCCCACATATTGTGGTGGCGAAGCTGGAGGGGAGCAGAAACAAAGAGGGAAAAACCAGGGTTTTTCCTCTGAGAAAAAAATCAGCTCCAGGAGTTTAGGGGTTAAAATTCCAGCTTTAGAAAAAAACTCCCTGCAGAAAGTTAGTGATAGGGAGCCATGCCCTAGCTCCATGGTAACCAGGCCTGCTCACAAGGACCAGGAGGGGGTGGAGCTGGGAAACGGAAGGGAAAATCACAGATATAAGCTTGAGGAAGCAAGAACAAGAAAAACAGGGCAGACACCTAAGCTTAAGGAAGCAAGAGGAGAGAGGAGTTCAGAAACTTTAAGAACCTCGGGAAGTTCAGGGAGCTCGGAGACTTTGAAAAGCTCGGGGAGCTCAGGAACTTTGACAGAGACGTCTGCAGAGACTTCTTGGAGAAAGGCAGAGTTTGCCAGAGAAACAGAGGCTGCCAGGAAAGCAGGAACTGTGAGAGAGGCAGTGCCTTCCAGAGGTACAGAAGTCACCCATGAGACCTGTAAGAAATACAGGAGGAACCCATTGAGAGGGAGAGTTTACCAGAGGGACAAGCAAAGCTATGAGAATGGCAGAGAGGTGTCTCCAGGAGAGCAGATGGAAACAGGGACTTCGTCAGTAAAGTCTGGAGAAAGCCTGGTCCCACAGAGAATGGTGAGCACCTTGAAATCCTCCCAGAGTATATTGAGAAATAGGAAACTTCCTAATCCCTCTAATAGCCCTCAGCAGAGAGAGGAATCTATATTGAGGAAAGTGTTAAAAGTTTTAGAAAAGCTGAAGCCTGCTACTTCTGAGTCAGAGTTAAATCAGCTACAAACTGACTCTGATATTGAGAGCATGGACTTTGACGAGTGTTTGCCAGAGGAGCTGGGCTCAGATAATAAAATGGATTGCTCTCTAGTTTTTGCTCAGAACTAAAAAGCTGTAAGGGTTTTTAGAGAATAGAAAAACCAAGAAGCTTAGCCCTCAGAAGTGCAGTGCTGGGAAAGTATGCAAATGAGTTGCTGACCTCCGAGGCTTGGCATGGAGTTTCAAAAGGACTGTTTGAAAGGGAAGCCAGAGCCTGTAATACAGCAACTAAGAAAAAGCAGAATATGTAAAAGATAAACAGTTTGCAGTAAAGAATCCAATGTTTGTATGGCTTGGAAGTTGTAAAGCTTTTGTTTTAAACCAATCCCATTCAAAAAAGTCAAAACAGAGTGTTGCCTGGATGAAAAACTAAAACTACTCAAAATAGCACCACAATGTCACAAAATCATTTCTGTCGGAAACCGCCGACCTGAGATAGAGAGCTGTGTTCGTTTATGCTGCCCAGCTGGCCCATTTCTCAGATAAGTGGTTTTCACTATGATTAGTTTTGCAAGCACTTTATGCCAATTAAAAATTTGAAAAAACGGTTACTGTCGACACAGAGTGGAGAGTTCTTCCCCTCTCTATCTCAGGTCGGCGGTTTCCGACAGAAATGATTTTGTGACATTGTGGTGCTATTTTGAGTAGTTTTAGTTTTTCATCCAGGCAACACTCTGTTTTGACTTTTTTGAATGGGATTGGTCTGTGTCATCACAGTACTTATTTGTTTGGGGTTTTTTTACTTTTGTTTTAAACCAAGCTGAAAGCTGTTGTTTGGCACAAGGAAATTACTGACTGTTTTCACGTGGAGAAACACTGTTGTTTTGCACTCTGGAAATCTTACCTCAGAAGCATTTATTCTTTTGGGTTTCACTGGAGCAAGTATCGAACTTTATGTTTTGATATTTTTGAACTACAAGGAAGAAAGTTCATTTGGCTGAAGCATATAAAAATAAATAATCCTGTTTGCCTATGGAAACCTCTCGCCTGAATTATTTCCAACTACACAACTACATGAAATTAGGTAATTAAACAAGGGACATTTAAAATAGATCCCGTCCCCCGCTCCTAGGCTACCGCCTGGACAGTAGGGGGCGTGACATTGGTGTAGTTCTTGGATGTCTTCTAGCCCATATCCTGACATAAGGATTGCGTGCAGTGATACTGGAGAATCTGAGGAAGAAACTACAGAAACCTGGACCAGACTACCAGCAGAAGGAAGGACCGGAGCTGAGATTCCAGAGGGTGCCTACTTTGCTGAGCCTGAGTCAACCCTAGCAGGAGGTAACCTGTAGATAAAAAGGGTTAATCTGGATTGAACTGCCAGGGTGGGGTACAGCAGTTTCTCATAAGAGTACTGGGGAAAAGCGTGCGTGTTAGAGAGCCGCACTTGGGGGCTTGTTTACAAAGCCGCGGTAGTGGTTCGCGATCGCGATCGCAGCCGCGGCCCCCATTGAAATCAATGGGGCCGCGGCTCCAATTACGATCGCAAACCGCTACCGCGGCTTTGTAAACAAGCCCCTTGGTGTGTTTTTTTTTCTCTTTCCAGCATCAACGGAGAGATGGAGCAAGCACAACTGCTGAGCTGGATGGCAGAGCGGTTCAGAGAGCAGCAAGAAGTGGCCGCTCAATCCCAGGAACGCGCAGCCACCATGATGAAGGACCAGCAGCAGCCGCTCCTAAAGTTGATGAGTGACTGGATAGGGGAGCAGAAGAAGACCTCTGAAGCTTTAAGGAATATGTCCGGTTCCTTAGGAGCCTCACAGGGACTGGGGTTGCCTGGGAAGGGTATATTTTCCTTTGGTCCTCTAAACCCAGGGGACGATATAGACGACTATATGGAAGTCTTTGAAAGAGTGGCCCACTTAAGTGGATGACCGCAAGATCAATGGGCAATCCGCATAGCTGCCTCACTCACAGGTGAAGCATTAGCTGCTTATTGTGCTATGCCCAGCGATCTGGCCTCCACTTATGAGGAGGTCAAGAAGGCGATAAGAGATCGAATGGGTCTTACGCCAATGGTTTATAGACGCCATTTAAGGGCTTGTAAGCTTAAACCGGGCGAGACACCGCGGGCTTTATGCCTGCGCATAAAAAGTTTAGTGTGGAAGTGGTTAGAACCACAGGGTAAAACTCTTGATTCTCTCCTAGACTGTATTGTTTTGGAGCAATTTGTCGAAGCTGTTCCTATGGAGTTAAAATCTTTCCTGATTCTCCAGGACTGTAAGAACACCAAAGAAGCAACCTCGCTGGCGGAGCGCTTCCTCGAGGCCAGATTAGTCAGCCAGGCGAAGGTGGGTGTTGCAAAATGTCCAGCAAGTGGAGATTCAGAAAAGAAAGGAAACACCATGTTGGGGGAAATCATGGGGGTTAAGCCCAAGAGAAAACCTGTCTATGCTCAGGGTAAATGTTTTACTTGTGGAGAACCGGGACACTTCAGGAGGGATTGTCAGGCCAGGACAGCACTTGCATCCACCCATTGCAAGGAAAATGGGGAAGGGTTCTTGCTCGCTGTGGAAGTGGAGGGCATTCCCACAGAAGCCCTGTTAGACTCGGGCGCTGATCAGTCGATGATTTCATGGAAACTATGGACTGATATACAATCCCACAGTAGTCAGGCCCCAAAACAGTCTGAGCATAGTATTAAAATAAGATGTGTGCACGGTGCAGCATCGTCATATCCCCTAAACAAGGTGAGGGTGAAAGGCTTAGGTTTAGAGCGAGAGATTTTAGTCGCTATAGTTCCTAAGCTCCCTCACGCGGTAGTTTTAGGGAAGGACTGGCCTCAGTTCAGGCGAGGCCTAGTGAAAGGCCTACAAGGAGAGGCAGCTGGGAAATCCACCCCAACACTGTCAGGAACTGAAGGGTCAGAAGGGCACCCTACTCCAGGCAGTGAGAGATTATCCCTAGGGGGTAAGGGAGAGAATAAACCACCAGTGTCCTCTTGTAAAGCCGCCGTCAAGACAAAAGCGCTACCAGCCCCTTTGTTTGGGAAGAAGCAAGAGAGGAGAATACCCCCGAAAGAAGGTTCAGATAGTAAACCAAAGTTTATTTTGAAATTTTGTCGGACTACCCCGAACGCTAGAATACCAAAGCGTGCATCCGAACAGGCCGCAGGGTTTGATCTGCATAGCGCAGAGGATGTGGTCATTCCCAAGCAGGGTAGAGCACTAGTAGAAAGAGGCATCCAGCTGGAGATACCACCTGGTTGCTATGGGCGAGTTGCTCCACGCTCAGGTCTAGCGGTAAAAAATTCCATTGATGTAGGGGCAGGGGTAATTGACCCTGATTTCCGAGGGGCAATCAAGGTTCTGTTGCTCAACTTCTCCCAGACGGATTTTAGAGTAAATACGGGGGATAGAATAGCGCAGTTAATCTGTGAGAGAGTGGGCTTCCCGCCCATAGAAGAGGTGGTGGAATTGAGCACCACAGTGAGAGGGTCAGGAGGATTCGGTTCCACTGGCCAGGCCGAGTTTAAGGGGCTATCAGCAACATGTGAGGAAAAGGCAGACGTGGATCTGGGCCCTCAACTTGCTGACTGTAAGACCCGGCCTGTTCCTAGAATAGGCACCGAACTATCATGGCATCAACAACAGGCCCTGTTAAGATTCTTACATAAGTTTACAGATGCCTTAACACCCCTCCCTGGAGAGACCAATCTTGTTGCCCACGAGGTAGTAACCCCTCCTGGAGAAGTAATTCGCCAAAGACCTTATAGGTTACCGGAGGCGAAGCAGCAAGAGGTGAAAGATCAGGTACGGGAAATGTTAGCGATGGGAATTATAGAGGAGTCCATAAGCCCTTGGAATAACCCGATAGTGTTGGTTCCAAAACCGGATGGGAGTATGCGATTTTGCATTGACTTCCGCAAAGACAATGCGATATCCCGTTTTGATACCTACCCCATGCCAAGAATCGAAGAGCTCTTGGATAGACTGGGCCAAGCTGTATATCTAACTACGTTAGATATGACAAAGGGGTATTGGCAGATTCCCCTCACAAGGGAATCTCGCCCGAAAACAGCCTTTAGCACCCCGATAGGCTTGTTCCAGTTCCGCCGCATGCCCTTCGGTTTGCATGGAGCGGCGGCAACATGCTAACGTCTAGTTGATAGGGTATTACGGCCTCATCACCAATATGCCACAGCCTACATGGATGATGTGGTTATTCATAGTGATAGCTGGGACCAGCATCTATTTCATATCAGGGAGGTGTTAAGGGCCATGAGAAAGGCGGGTATTACCCTCAACCCAGCTAAGTGCATGTTCGGAGGGAAAGAGGTGAAATACCTGGGTCACCTAGTGGGAAGAGGAGTGGTAAAACCCCTGATAAATAAAATAGAAAGTGTAAAGGCTTTTCCAAAACCATCAACAAAAAAGCAGATACGCAGCTTTTTAGGCTTGATCGGGTACTACCGCCGGTTCATACCGCATTTTGCCACAGAAAGTGCAGCCCTTACGGAGATGCTCAGAAAAAACGCTCCGAACCTAGTAAAGTGGTCACCGGAGGCGGAGCATGCCTTCGTACAATTAAAGGAAAAACTATGTTGTGCGCCCATTTTAAGAGGCGTAGATTTCAAGCGCCCGTTCATAGTGCAGACTGATGCCTCTGAAACCGGGTTGGGGGCTGTTTTATCGCAAAAACAAGAGGGGGTAGAACATCCCATAATGTTTTTAAGCAGAAAACTAGCGCCACCCGAACAGAAATATTCCACGGTGGAACGTGAATGTCTGGCTATACGGTGGGCAATAGAGACCCTCAGATTTTATCTGGTAGGCCGTAGATTTCTCTTAGTCACAGATCATACCCCTTTAAAATGGCTAAATAGAATGAAAGATCACAATCCGAGGCTCACGCGTTGGTATATGGCCCTGTAGGCCTACGATTTTCAAATAGAACATAGGGCCGGTAGGCTACATAACAATGCGGATGCTCTTTCTAGAATTCCGTGCTGTGCCGACAGTTGTCTGCCAGCCTGGAATATCTTAAGGGGGGGGGGGGATCTGTGGTGGCAAAGCTGGAGGGGAGCAGAAACAAAGAGGGAAAAACCAGGGTTTTTCCTCTGAGAAAAGAATCAGCTCCAGGAGTTTAGGGGTTAAAACTCCAGCTTTAGAAAAAAAACTCCCTGCAGAAAGTTAGTGATAGGGAGCCACGCCCTAGCTCCATGGTAACCAGGCCTGCTCACAAGGACCAGGAGGGGGTGGAGCTGGGAAATGGAAGGGAAAATCACAGATATAAGCTTGAGGAAGCAAGAACAAGAAAAACAGGGCAGACACCTAAGCTTAAGGAAGCAAGAGGTGAGAGAAGTTCAGAAACTTTAAGAACCTCGGGAAGTTCAGGGAGCTCGGAGACTTTGAGAAGCTCGGGGAGCTCAGGAACTTCGGCAGAGACGTCTGCAGAGACTTCTTGGAGAAAGGCAGAGTTTGCCAGAGAAACAGAGGCTGCCAGGAAAGCAGGAACTGTGAGAGAGGCAGTACCTTCCAGAGGTACAGAAGTCACCCATGAGACCTGTAAGAAATACAGGAGGAGCCCATTGAGAGGGAGAGTTTACCAGAGGGACAAGCAAAGCTATGAGAATGGCAGAGAGGTGTCTCCAGGAGAGCAGATGGAAACAGGGACTTCGTCAGTAAAGTCTGGAGAAAGCCTGGTCCCACAGAGAAAGGTGAGCACCTTGAAATCCTCCCAGAGTATATTGAGAAATAGGAAACTTCCCATACCCTCAGCAGAGAGAGGAATCTATATTGAGGAAAGTGTTAAAAGTTTTAGAAAAGCTGAAGCCTGCTACTTCTGAGTCAGAGTTAAATCAGCTACAAACTGACTCTGATATTGAGAGCATGGACTTTGACGAGTGTTTGCCAGAGGAGCTGGGCTCAGATAATGAAATGGATTGCTCTCTAGTTTTTGCTCAGAACTAAAAAGCTGTAAGGGTTTTTAGAGAATAGAAAAACCTAGAAGCTTAGCCCTCAGAAGTGCAGTGCTGGGAAAGTATGCAAATGAGTTGCTGACCTCCAAGGCTTGGCACGGAGTTTCAAAAGGACTGTTTGAAAGGGAAGCCAGAGCCTGTAATACAGCAACTAAGAAAAAGCAGAATATCTAAAAGATAAACAGTTTGCAGTAAAGAATCCAATGTTTGTATGGCTTGGAAGTTGTAAAGCTTTTGTTTTAAACCAAGCTGAAAGCTGTTGTTTGGCACAAGGAAATTACTGACTGTTTTCACGTGGAGAAACACTGTTGTTTTGCACTCTGGAAATCTTACCTCAGAAGCATTTATTCTTTTGGGTTTCACTGGAGCAAGTATCCAACTTTATGTTTTGATATTTTTGAACTACAAGGAAGAAAGTTCATTTGGCTGAAGCATATAAAAATAAATAATATGTTTGCCTATGGAAACCTCTCGCCTGAATTATTTCCAACTACACAACTACATGAAATTAGGTAATTAAACAAGGGACATTTAAAAGAGATCCCGTCCCCCGCTCCTAGGCTACCACCTGGCCAGTAGGGGGCGCGACAATATCCAGCTTGTAGCTAAGACCTGCCATTTCTTTCTCTACAACATTAGCAAAATCCACCCCTTCCTTTCTGAACACGCTACAAAAACGTTTAACCACTCCTTAATCACCTCCCGTCTTGACTACTGTAACCCACTCCTTGCTGGTCTACCTTTGAACCATCTCTTTCACCTTCAATCCTTTCAACATTCTGCTGTGCGACTAATCTTCTGCCAGCCTCGCCATACCTACATCACTCCTCTCCTCAAGTCACTTCACTGGCTCCCTATCTGTTTCCGCATCCATTTCAAACTTCTCCTTCTGACCTGTAAATGCATTCACTCTGCGGCTCCTCAGTACCTCTCATCTCTTATCTCGCCTTACAACCCTTCTCGTGAACTCCGCTCTTCTAACAAACTACTTCTATCTATGCCCGCCACTGGTACTGCTAACTCCAGACTTCCCTCCTTTCACCTTGCTGCACCTTACGCCTGGAGCAAGCTACCTGTGTCTGTGCACCAGGTACCCTCCCTAGCCCTTTTCAAATCCAGGTTGAAAACCCATCTCTTCACTGTTGCCTTCAGATCTTGACTTCTGTGTTTTGTCTTGACTAGATTGTAAGTGCCGTGTTTTGTCCTGACTTGATTTTTAGCTCTGTGCTTGCCTTGTCTAGTTTGTAAGTGACGTGTTTTGTCCTGACTTGATTTTAGCTTTGTGTTTGTCTTGACAAGATTGTAAGCTCTGACGAGCAGGGACTGTCTCTTACATGTCTGTACAGTGCTGCATACGATTGGTAGCGCTATATAAATGTTCAATAGTAGTAGTAGCATTTTCACTGTGGGCTTATGTTAATCGGGCTGTATAGAAATAAGTGTGACAACCGTTGGATTTATGCAAGTTAGCTGAAATTATACAGCATAATCTTTAAACAAATTAAAACAACTTAAAACATGTAAAACTCAAAAAGCAGGACTAATGGCTGAATCTGGGCATGCATACCACTTTGAAATGATAATGGTTAAGTTGTTCCATTCTTATGATCCCTTAAAAAATGTAAAAAAAAAGGTTTAGCTATTAAAGAATACTTAACTACTTGAAAAACAGAAGAGCCGCAAATCACCTGGACTGGATGGTATAAATCCAAGGGTGTTGAAAGAACTGAAATATGAAATTGCAGGCCTGCTATTAGTATTTTATGAACTATCATTAAAATCATCTATAGAATGGCCAATGTGATGTCAATTTTTAAAAAGGGATCCAGTGGTGATCCAGGAAACTACAGATCACTATGTCAGACATCAGTACTGGGCAAAATGACAGAAATCATTATAAAGAATATAATTACTGAACATGTAGACTGCCATGGTTTAATGGGAGAAAGCCAACATGGATTTAGCCAAGAAAAGACTTGTCTTACTAATCTGTTATATTTTCTTGAAGGTATGAATAAGCAGGTAGACAAAGGTGAGCCAGTCGATATGGCATATCTGGATTTTCAGAAGGCCTCTGACAAGGTTCTTCATGATGAATTTAAATGTCAGGGTATAAGAGGCAGTATACTATTGTGGATAAGGAACTGGTTAAAAAAATAGAAAGCTGAGAGTAGGGCTAAAGGGCCAATTTTCTCAATGGAGAAAGGTAAATAGTGGCGTACCCCAGGGATCTGTGCTGGGCCCGCTGCTTTTTAATATATTCATAAATGACCTGAAAATGGGAATAACAAGTGAGGTCATCACATTTGCAAATGACACAAAATTATTCAATGTTCTTAAAACACAAGAGGATTGTGAAAAATTGCAAGAGGACCTTCGTAAATTGAAAGACTGGACATCCATCCAAATGGTAGATGAAATTTAATGTGGACAAGTGCAAAATTATGCATGTAGGAAAGAACATCCCAAGTTATGGTCACACGATGCAAGGTTCCACATTAGGAACCACCACCCAGGAAAAAGATTTAGGCATCGTAGTGGTTAATACGTTGAAACCCCCTGCCCAGTGTGCAGCAGCAGACAAAAAAGCAAATAGAATGCTAGGAATCATAAGGAAAGGAATGGAGAATAAAACCAAGGATAATATAATGCCTCTGAATCATTCCATACAGTGACCACACCTTGAATATCGTCTGCAATTCTGATCGCCATATCTTAAAAAGTATATGACAGAATTAGAAAAGGTACAGAGAAGAGCCACCAAAATGGTAAAGGGAATGGAAGGATACCCCTATGAAGAAAGGCTTAAAAGGTTAGGGCTCGTCAACTTGGAAAAGAGACGGCTGAGGGGAGATATGATAGAGGTCTATAAATTAATAAATGCAGTATAACGGGTAAATGTAAATCATTTTTTTACTCCATCAAAAAAGTAGAAAGACTAGGGGACATGCAATGAAGCTACAATATAACCCATTTAAGAGGAATAAGAGAAAATATTTTTTCACTCAACGATTAATCAAACTCTGGAATTTGTTACTGGAGGATGTAGTGAAAGCTGTTAATGTAGCTGGGTTTAAAAAAGGTTTGGATAAGTTTCTGGAGAAAAGGTCCATAAAGCATTATTAAAGAGGGCCTGGGAAATCCACTGCTTACCTTGGGACAAGCATTGTAGAACCTATGTACCTTTTTGGGAACCTGCCAGTTACTTGTGACCTGGATTGGCCGCTGTTGGAAACAGGATACTGGGGCTGATGGGCCTTGGTCTGACCCAGTATGGCATTTCTTAAGTTTTTATGTTCTTATAGTAATATTGTGCAGCTAAGTGGAATTCACAGCATTGTAGTTGAGAAGAAGCCTAGGAAGGTTTTACATATCTTTTTCCTTTGGTGTGGGAGTAGTTTCTATTTTGAAGCGTCTCTATGGGGTCTCACATCTTTTTGACTTTGGCCACCACCTTGTCACACTGTTTGCTACTCTGTGATCCTCAGACACGAATGTCCCAAGATCTCCTTCCTGATCCATACATATCATCCCCTTCCTTCCTATCACATACAGCAAACGTTTCTTCTAATCTTTTGCCAATATCAGCCACAAAGATATTGAACAGAATCTGAACAGAATCAAAGGTTTCAGTGAAATCCAAATAGACCATATCCAGCACATGCCCTTGATCCAGGACAAGAAATCAGTCAGATTAATTTTGCAGAATCCTGCCTCTAGTAAAACCATGTTGCCTTGGACAATGCATTGCACTAGACTGTAGATGGTTCACCTACCTTTACCTTCAGCTGCATTATCGTTACTTTTCCCACCACTAAGGTAAGGGTTACTGGTCTGATCTTCCCACCTTTTCTACTACTACCACTTATTATTTGCATAGCACTACAAGGCATATGCAGCGCTGTACAGAGACATTAAGAGAGGGCTCCTGCTCTTAAGAGCTTATTCTCTGTTACTCAATGTATAATTAAGCTCTGGAATTCATTATTTGAGTCTGAGGTAAAAGCTGTTAGTGTAACTGTGTTAAAAAAAGGTCTGGACAAAGTCCATAAACCACTGTTAAGTTGGATTTGGGGGAATCCACTGTTTATCCCTGGGATAAGCTACATGGAATCTACCTTTTGGGATCCTGCTATGTAGTGTACCTGTACATGTGATCTGGATTGGAAACATGGTTCTGGGTTTGATGACCTTTAGTTTGACCTAGTATGGCAATCTTACATTCTTATGCACCATTTTTCTGAAGAGAGACTGTAACTATCCTCCGATCTCATGGAAGCTTTTCTGTCTCTATTAAATACACCCTTCAACAGACCCAACTGAACCTCTCTGAACTCCCTTAGTGTCCTGGGATGCATCTCAATCAACCTAATGGTTTTTGGCCACTTTTAGTTTTGCAAGTTTTTCATAAATACTCTCCTCTGTGACTGGGGCAGTATCTACTTCATAACCATTTGCATCTTTGGGAAGTCTTTTGAAGGTTTTCTTCCTTTACCTGGGTAAAGGCTTTTGAAAAGTTCCCTCCCCAGTATATTGCCATTTATTTTAGAACCTGCTATACAATTCAATCTGAATTTTACTAATTTCCCCACTTGGCTTTTCCTTGTGATAGAGAATGGAAATCAAGGGAAGGAAGGAAGGGCCATGCTACTGTGAATGGAGATTCTTCATCAACGCAGTCTTCTCCTTTAGTTCACAAACACAGTTTATGGTTTTTAAGAAAATGCATGTTAGTTAAATCTTATTTATGGTAATAAAATAAAATAAAATAAAATTCACACCTCAGTTCCAATTTCCATTTCCTGAGCTACTTTTGTCTTCTGATCTTATAAGTTACTTTTTTTTCCAGAGGAGTGGAGTAGCCTAATGGTTAAAACAGCAGGCTGGGCAACAGTGAAGCCAGGTTTCAAATCTCACCACTTCTACTTGGATAAGTTGCCTACTTATTTTATATTTAGCTCATGCCTTTTCAGTAGTAGTTAAAGGTGAGTTACAATCAGATAACCTTTATTGCCTCAGATACAAAGGTTGGGGGAAAGGGTTTAAAGCATTTTAGCTGGTTAGCTAACTGGCTAAAATGTGCTGAGCCCAATATTCAGCCAATAACCAGATAGCTTAATCAGTTAATGTTAGGACTGCTGAATGACTGTCCTAACTTTCACCGTTTTTCTCTATCCAGTTAGCGACCGAACATTACTGCTAACTGGACAGTGATGTACAATTTATATGTTTAATACTATATATATTATGCCTTACTGTTTTCACTCCCTTCCCCTCTGCTTCCATCTCTTCTCCTATATGCCTTCCATGACCTTACAGAATTTCCAACTGTAGAGAATATTAAGTCAAACTTCTTTTACTGACCTACAAGTGCATTCATTCTACAGGCCCTCATTATCTCTCTTCTCTAATCTCTCCCTACAGTTATCCTCAAATACCACTCATCAGGTAAATCACTCTCATCTGTGCCAACTCCAAATTCTATTCCTTCCACCTTACTGTACCAAATGCCTGGCATAGACTTCCTAAGCTGATATGTCATACTCCGCCTCTAGTTCCATACAAATCCAGACTAAAAGCCCACCTTTTTAAGCTGCTTCTAAATTCTAACATCTTCTTTTCCTGTTTATACCCATGTTGTTTTTAATCATTCATGATATTACATTAAATCACAGAACCCTTATTTGTCCTGTGTATCTGCCTTTAATAGACTACAAGCTCTATCAAGTAGGGAGTATCTCTTATGTCTATGTGTACAGTGCGGCATATGTCTGGTAGCAATAGAGAATTGATAAGTAGTACTAGACTTTGAAATCCCTCCATGAATGTTTTCTACAGGTTCCTATTAAATTCATTGACTTTGCATTGCCTTGTATAGTACTGATGTTATATAGAGGAAGTCTGCATAATTCATGTAAGCATTAAAAGTTTGTTGTAAGCCATAGACCATTGATTGTCCCAAGTGCCCCACTGCTCCAGAACAATATTTAAATCTCCTCACGCTAAGGCACCACATCAGTGACAGTCCAGCACAAGGATTATACCAAAATATGCAATACAATAGAGTAGACACTCAGGAAGGAGTAGATAACATGAGAAGGGATCTTGCTAGGCTTGAGGAATGGTCAAGAATTTGGCAGTTGAGATTTAATGCTTAAATGCAGGGTCATGCACTTGAGCTCTAAAAATCCAAGGGAGCTGTACAGTGTAGGGGGTGAAGTAGTTCTGTCCATGATAGAAAAGAGGGACCTGGGCGTGATTATTTCTGATTATCTTAAAGTGGCTAAACAGGAAGAAAAGATGACAGTGAAAGCTAAAAGGATGCTTGGGTGCATAGGGAGAGGAATGGCCAGCAGAAGAAAAGAGGTGATGGTGCCTCTGTATAAGTCTCTGGTGCGACCTCATTTGGAGCAGTGTGTGCAATTCTGGAGACCGCACCTTCAAAAGGATAAAAATAGGATGGAATTGGTGCAGAGGGTGGCTACCAAAATGGTCAGTGGTCTTCGTTATAATCCATATGGGGACAGAATTAAAGATCTCAATATGTATACTTTAGAGGAAAGGTGGGCTAGAGGAGATATGATAGAGAAGTTTAAATACCTCTGTGTCATAAATGCACAGGAGGAGAGTCTCTTTCAATTAAAAGTAAGCTCTGCAACAAGAGGATATAGGATGAGGGTGAAAGGGGACAGACTCAGGAGTAATATGAGGAAATATTCCCTTACAGAACGAGTGGTAGATGTGTGGAAAAGTCTCCCAGTGGAGATAGTAGAGATGAAGACAGTATCTGAATTCAAGAAAGAATGGGACAAACACAAAAGATCTCTAAAGGAAAAAAGGGACTATAGTAGTTGAAATGGAAGAGCAGACTATGTTTCTATGTTTCTAAGGTAACAGGGAAGTGCATCTCTTGCTACCCATTGCTTCAGAAATCTGACTCTCTGCTAAGAAAGAGCCTTCCAACAACTAGCTTGTGTTCAGCATTTATCTGCAACATGTTCTGGCCCCAAATTCCCTTACACTAGATGGAAGAATAATTGCTTCAGGGGAAATATCAGTCTTTTTCATTAGGAGATATGTCAAGCTTGAAGTAATCCATTTAAATTGACAATATTTTTAAAGGTTTGTTGGCATTTTATTTCCAACAACCCTTAATGCACACCAGGATTCCAGTTCTTTCTTCATTAGTGAATGTGTTTGTCTCTGAAAATGAAACAGTTCAATAGTTTTTTGGATAACTGATCCATTTGGAGACCATTCAGTGTACTGAGAATATCTTTTTTATTCCTTCTAATAAGACACTGACTTTTCTTTTAGAAGTGGTAAATAATTTAGCATAAACTGCCTGTTGTGCCTCTAATTTGAAAGTTAACCTGCTGACCATTTCAACATGTGCTGTTCCCTTATTACGTAGATGCCAAGACCTTAGGGATCTCATTTTCACCTGGTAGATTTTTCTTTGGCATTTTATTTTATCTGCTAGTACAGTTTTCATTTTACCTCTAGCATCATTCATATAAATCAGAGAAAGGAGCAATAAGTTGAATAATAGAAGATGAAAACTGATTATTCAGAAAAAAATAATCATAAAACAAGTGCATTAAAAAGCCATTGTACGTTGTTTCTGTTTTCACTAATTCCTATTTCATCTAGTATTTCTAAAATGTGCTTTGCATGAAAATAAGGCTCTCTCATTTTACACAATAATTCCTAAGTGCTTTTTCTGTAATAGGCTAATTATTACTAGTGCATTCATATTCCAACACTTTGTCTAAAGCACTATACAGTGCTTAACATAACAAGGGACAGAGTGTTTTCTGAGCCTAATTAGGCTTTTAAAACACACTTAGAATAAAAGAAATTCTTTGTTCTGGCCTGAAAGAAATGGGCGAAAACACATCTACTTTGCACTTGTGAGATGAGTTGAACTATTTCAAAATGAGGTGTACCCACAGACTTATGCGTCAACCAAAGATCTTGAAATGAGGTTTGTTACTTTTCATGTGCTGAAAAAGTGAACTCACTAGAGGAAAAATTAAGGCAATGATATGATGAATGGGAACATATTGTATTGTACCTCTTTAAAAGATACGCACACATCCAGCACACAGGTGTATTCACATAAGAGACCCTCTGCGGCTATGCATTTACTGCTGCAGAATGACAGTACACTATGATAAGTTCAGTGAAATCCTAGGCAATACTGTCAGTGCCTTTTACTGTTAACTTATTCAACCGTTTTCCGAGATCGACCAACATTATTTTAGTGCTTCCTGTTATACCTGCTCCAGTCCTGCTCTATCTCTCTAATGCATCACACAGACATTTAGAAATTCTAATTATCTTTTTCTATCAGCTTACTCATTAGCTGCCATATATTTTGGCACATTAATGTGTATCCTTCCTATTTATAATAACAGTCATAACTGCAATTTATGTAGCACCTTCCCTGCAAAATGAATCCCAACAGGCTACAATTAGGGGGTTATTTTAAAAGCGCTATTTGCAATTTGGATATCGGCAAGCAAGCATTCAGATGTCCAAATCACAGAGACGTCCCCAGAGCCATTTTAGAAGCAGGTGTGTGGACGTCTCCAGCACCAGAATGTCCAAGTCTGAACGGGGGTGGGGCAGAAGTGTGACCAGGGACATCCTTGCCTGATTTCAGAAACACCCTGGGTGTCCCGAAACATGTCTAAAGTTACACCTGGTCCAGGCACAAATAGGTATCTGAAAAGTGCTTGTTTTGTCAGGCAAACATCTGGAAGATGTGGAGAAGGACCTACACTAATTCCCCCTGTATTTTATACTATGTCAGTGAACACTGATGGGGAATGGAGACTCATGTTTTTGCTTTGTTATGGTGCTGGATGTTCCCTTATGCTAGCTTGCCTGAGATAGACGTTCTTGACCCAAGTATCCCTACTGGGGATGCCTATGTGGCCGCCTGTGTGCACGTCCAGGTCAGAGAAGTCTATGTTCCTGAATCAGCCAGAGACATAGATGTCCCTGGTGTTTTTCTGCATCATAGGTTTTCAACCCAGTCCTCAGGAAACCCTATGCCAATCAGGTTTTCAGGATTCCCACAATGAATATGCATAAGATAGATTTGCATTCAATGAAGGCAGAACATGCAAATCTTTCTCATGCATATTCATTCTGGGAATCCTGAAAACCTGACTGGCCTGGGGTTCCCCGAGGACTGGGTTGAAAACCCCTGAGTCATGTTCTACCCTGGACATCCCTGATTTAACTTGGACATCCTTTCTAAAATCCCACTTCATATCTACAGCAATTAAATTAACCAGTCTATCCATGTAACTTAAGAATTATTCTAAACATTGCTGGAATATACTAAAAGAACAAATCTTTCAACAATACCAATGTATTATTTGGGCATTTGAAATAAAACAATAAAATCCAGCTTGGAACAGGTCAGTCAAAACATGCATTTTGTTAGTCTGGTGTACCTTTAACAAAATATAATAAAGTTCTACTATTGAGTTAAAAGTTGGAGAGTTTTGTCTTTATATTGTTAAACTTTAGACATATTATATCTCATACACATACATGAGGGATATCATTCAGTCAAAAAGTCTGCCTAATTATTTTGATCAGTATGCCAGTTTCCTGAAGTTGGGCACAAAAAATAAACATTATTAAAGTTGAGTAAATGGAGTTAAAGCTACTTTTCTAAAGTCACAGATTGTCCCTGGAGATCAGGGCTGAAATTGGTCGTGGGAGTTCTCCTGTTTTGGAGATCATCCCTAAGTAGATCGAATCACCTTTCCATAGTATCACATCCAAACCTGGCATTCATTATATCATGGAAGGAACAGGGAACAGATCTGTACCCACTTCATTATGATAATTATAAATTCTCAAATACAAGTTTGAATAGTTATTGCTTACTGCTAAATTATTCTTTGCATAATCTCTCACGTTTTTGAAGCCTATTATGAGCAGAGCTGCTAACAACCAAAGGTGTGACAAAATTCCAGTGTGCTTGAAAAATGTATACAGGGGACAGGGAGGGGGATAGACAGGAACACACAGAGAGACTTAGCCACCTTGGGTTTCTTATTCACTGATAACTTCTCTTACTGTATCCAAGGGGGGTAAACTCAAGCAGAAAATCAGGCTGCAAGCAGAACAGCAGAGGCGTGGATGAAAGCGAATAAAGGGAGAGAGGAACAGGGACCATGCGGAGTCAAATCTCGGGAGTGGGAGAAGCTACACACGGGGTGGCAGGAAGCAGGGGGCAAAGAGCAAAGCTGTGCAGGAGGAAGCAGACAGCCAGCCAGACAGTATAGGTGGGGCAGGGGGAGGAGGAGGGAGGGCGCCGTCCATGGTGCTGACCCTGCCTCCGCCTCTCCGCCTGGCAGATGATGAGGCATGACTGCTACAGCTACAGCTACGGTACTACCTCCTGGAAGAGCTCCAGACTGTACGTGTTGTCGTCGTCGGCGAAGAAGAGCACCCCGGCGGGCGGGGGCGGGGCCGCGGGCCGCGGCGGGTACTGCTGCCGGAGCCAGGCCAGGCCGGCGTTGCGCTGCTCGGTGGCGCGCGGGAGGCCGGCGCGCTTGTAGCGCCGGGGCGTGGGCACGTGCAGGTGCGTGCAGGGCAGGCCGGCGCGCGCCACGAAGCGGCTCACGAGCTCCGTGCGCCGCGCCGCGTCCTCCACCAGCACCCAGTGCAAGCGCGCCACCTGGCGGAAGGTGTTGGCGAGGCGCGTGAGCTCGGCCTTCTGCACAGGCCGGCTGTAGGTGGGCGTGATGGCATAGATGAGGGGCAAACTGTGGTTCCCCGGGCCGGCCGCCTTAGAATCTCTCGGGGCAGCGGGAGGGGAGGAGCCGCCACTGCCCCCGCCGCCGCCAACCGGAGGTTTGGGCGGCCAGGCGGCGCGCCCCGGTCTGCGGTTGGGGTGTTGGTGGGGGCGGTTGTGGGGGGAAGTGGAGCCCCGGCTGGATGAAGACCAGCTCCTCCTAGTGTCAACGTCTATCATGATGATCACAATGAGAACCCAGGGCAGGAGGATGAAGAAGCGGCTGTAAAAGAGAGTCTTCATCGCCTTCCCAAGGTGGGAGAGGGAGGCAGAGTGGAGCCAAGGAAATGAAAGAAGGCAAAAGAAAACCAATCCGTGGAAAGGAGCAGATCTGCCAACAGGCTCCTCAGGGCTGCCATGCCCCGGCCCCCCTGCCCGTGCTGTGCATCCCCCGGCAGGACCGGAGATGCCGAGAAGTCACTTTCACTCTGTCTTCCGAGCAGAAGTCCGCGAGAATACTAGAGGAGGCGCAGAAGCGTTTGTACACGAAGTGCCGGAGCTTTCCAAGAACGCAAATGTTGTCCCTAGTTCCTTCCTGCGTGCCTCGGTGCACTATGTGAATTTTCAATCTCTTCTCTTTTTTTTTTTAATTTTCCCTTGCCCTTGACATCCGAGGAGTCCTTTGAAATTCAAGGGAAACTCACTGTAACCGACTTAATAGCTCCGATTCCAGCTTCTGGGAACTATAACAAAAACAACCATCCAAACAAACCCAAAAGCCCCAGCTGCCTTAAATCCATTCAACTACAAGCCCTGAGAGGAGCTCATGTCTCCGATTCAGAGCACAGCAAAGGCTTCGGCTCCCAGATCCTCGCTCAGCACATATCCAAGTCCCGGAGTTGCGAGTAGGCGAGGGGCAAGAGCGGTGCCAAGTGATTATCTCTGGCTCTTCAGAGCTATCCGTCTTCACCATGTAGAGCTGTCTGACAGATAGACAAGTCCAGAACAGAAAGGGCCCCTGAGCTTCTTGTGCTGAAACGTGAAATCCAAGGCAATGCTGCGCGGAAGAGGGATCTACAGTTTGTGAGTAGGGGGGTGCAGGGGATGGGGGAGGCTTGCTCCGTTTCTTGCAATTTCTGATGCCAGGAAGCAGCGGTGGGACTTTGGTGCCAGAGAGAGAGGAGATCGCCCTCTCGCTTCGGCTGAGGCTTGATCTATGTCTATACGCTCTGGGATAGAGTCTGTAAAGCTGTTGGTTGAGTAAGAGGAATCTCCTTGATGGTGGAGACCGAGAGAGTAACAAACGCTAGCAGGAGAGAAATGAGACTGCTGGATCGGGATGGAGGGGTGTTATCTCTCTTTCCGCCGCTCCCCTTATACACAACTCCCCCCCCCCCCCCCCCACCACCACCACCACTACCACCTTCCTCTCACTCCCTCTTGCAACACTGCAGGGTCTTCGCAGACCATTCAAGAGATCTGAAAGAGGAACCGAGATAATGCGATCGGAGGCGGGCAGAAAGCATTCACACGATGAAAGGGAATGCTCCTTAGCCGTACAGCGTTTACGCGATCAGCTTGCCAGCACGACTGTAGAGCCGAGTTAAGATTTCGGCGCCTTAGCATAACCGTGGGCAGTACTGAGCAAAGAAACCGTCAACACAGGGCTCCAGAAATCAATAGAGCATATGTGAAAGCTAGGGATTTCACGGCAGCCGTCGGTGTCTAATAAGAGGAGGAAGCCGCTTATGACAACGTGTCTGTATATCCTCTCCCTGGCATCCCTTCACTTTTATTTCTGCAGACTGCCAATGTGCCTGAAAAAGATACGAAAAGGAACTTGTAGCTCCATGAATCGCGTCAGTACAGCACCTAAACCGTCCTAAATATGAAAACTGATTCCGGTTTTCTTATGTCTTGTATTTCGTTAGCATGTTGTCCCCAGCGAATGGGGGGGGGGGGGCATAATTCATGAATATGGTTCTCCTAAAACATCTTTTTCTTAACGATACAGTACCCCCTTTTCATCCCGTTAAACAGAGAAAAGTTCTTACTGTTAATGAGAAAGAGCACATACACTATGGGGTGGGTATACCTCTCTATCTATATGTGATGCATTTTACTTAGTCAAATGTAATAGGATAAATACAAAACAGGATCTATAATAATTTGTTTTATAGTCTATATTTCATAATGAAATATCATATAGTCTCAGAGTTTTTTGAACTGCATTAAATATGCAATCTCTTTTTCCCACAAAAGCTTAGTACTTTATGGTGTACTGGTGTATGTTCAATGTACATTAAAGGGGCAGGGGTACTCAACATTCTCCCCATAGACCCATAATAGGAAAAACCCTTTAATACATCTGGTGTTTAATTGCCCTGGCAAATCTTTCTCACTACCTTATACAAACAGTGGATACGAGGAAGACATATTGACTGCAGAGCCGTAATTCAGTGGAAGGTTACTGGTGATAATCTATCCCTTCAGGATGCTATCAGGTGCCCCTCAAATGAATTCTAGCTTTGTAGTCAATTATTTCATATAGAAAAGGGTGCTTGGAGTGGCATGTTCACCCTGAAGGCTCAAAGGCGGATATAATATCAACTGAAATCTATGGGAAAAACAGTGACAAATGATCATGTACTGAAAAGCAAATGCGGAAACATCTGTGCAGTGGAAAAATAATTAGCCCTGGCTTGCACAGTAGTGGAACAGGGACTTGGTATGCGATTAATAATGTACAGAGTTGCAGCACATGCACTAGTCCAGTTTGCTTTACTACGAAAAAAAATTTGTCTTCGAGATAAAATCACAGGTGCCCTTGTGTGATAATGTCGAGGACTGAAACAAACTTAATGGTATCTCAAATGTTTTTCCTTTTTTTTTCTTCCAGCCAAGGCACATTCATACAGATGGTACCTCTATGGAATATGATCACTGTCCATTAAAGTTACAGTAAAGTAGGACAGAATAAAAAGAAACATCACTAGCGTTTAGGTTTAGCAGACCCGACAGTTCAAAAAACAAATCTTCTCCACATAGGCAGGGCTGACACCAGTGCTTTGACTCACAACTATAGGCTATAAAGAGATCACGTTAAATACCAGAGTAAGGTAATGTCACAGCAGAAATTCAATAAATAATAACACTGAATAAATATTTGGAGAAGAGCTGTTCAATAGTTCTGCCCTTTCAGCCCTGAATGCCTCAAGTTAGTAAGCTGAAAAGGAAAGAAAAGCACTTAGGATATTATAAACAAATTAAGTTAGATACAATTTAATGTACTTAATTTATTTATTTGTATTTAGGTCACAACTTTCATGCAGATTTCCCTGTCCCCGGATAGCTTACATGGAAGGGACCCTTTCACTAGAGTGCGCTATGCCATTAGCATGGGTTTTGGTGCACGGTAGCCATGCTTTGTGGCTCACACGGTTAGAGCATGGCTGTGACAGCACACGTGAATTCCTGTGCTGTGCCCCATGCGTCTGAGTGGGAAATGGGTGGGTTAGGGGCAGAGCGGGTATGGTGAGTACTACACCATCAGCATGTGGGTATATACCACGTGCTAGCGGCACATCTTGCAAATAGCATGGGGGCGATGACCTCCACTTCAATAGGTGAAGTTAACTGCAGCAGTTGTACTGGCGAGCCATGTTATTGAATGGTGACATGTGTTACCTGTTGGGGAATGCCATACATGCCTCTGACAGGTAATGTGGAAGCTTTGCACTTAATGTGCCTTGGTTTATATGCTAAAGGTCTGTTAAGTGCAAAAGCACAGCACACTTTAATAAATGGGCCCCTTAGTTTGTAAAAAGAAACATAACCCCAACATTGGAACAGCTCCACTGGCTCCCCATAATCGCCAGAACTAAATACAAAGCCATTCTCACCATCTTCAAGATCCTACACCAGCTATCCCCACCAATATTCCAAATACTTGTATGCAAAGATCCTGAAACCAGAATAAAAAGAAGAGACAATACAAATCTACTAATAATACCCCAAAACAAAATCAAGGCAAAACAATCTACCTGTCACCGAGCCTTCTCAATCTACGCACCATCCCTCTGGAATGCATTCCCGGAAAGGATAAGAACCACCAAAGACTTATGGGACTTTCGTAAAGAACTAAAGACACACCTCTTTTCAGAGTATTATGGACCAGAAACAGAATCAATACAAGAAACATAACCACTACAATAAATATGGCCCCATTAACAAAGCTAACAGCAACTTACAACCCAACTCAAAACCTACCACCTAATAGCATCCTCAACTTGTAACAACCAACCATGTAAATAAAATGTTAAACCCCTTCACTCCAAGTTTAATGACCTGTTCTATGTAATGTTCAGCATTACTGTTCCATGTAAACTGCTTTGAATACAAGAAAAGTGGTATAGAAAAATTCTTAAATAAATAAATGGGAAAAGAAACATGATTTGAAACATGCCAAAATGCTGGTTTTCTATGCATTTCTAAGAACATAAGGGCATGCTTACTAACCCCCACATGGGGTGGGGCTGCGGTAAGTGCAGGGGGCATGTGCTTCTGACACTCTGCAGTTCGCACAGTCGTAGCATGCCAGCACCATGCCAGCCTACACAAAGGTGTAACTAATGTCACCCATCAAGTGGCACCACCTGCTCACTACCCATGTCTTCTCCAGTCTCCACCCTGGTCCACGCTGCCAGGGTAGTAGTGTGGGGCTTTTAGCATCTGGGCCCATGCTACTTTTTAGCATGGTGCCCAAATTTCGCACCAACCCTGTGCTATCCTGGTAGCATGGTTTAGTAAGCATGCCCCGTAGTGACACTGCTGCAAAAGCATACACAAAAATCTGCTCATTTTATTGTTAGATTTTCCACATGATTGATTGAAATTCATAAATAATGAGCTGCTTCAATGCAAAAATATACAAAATGCCCCATTATGGGGGTGGTTTTAAATGGCATAGTATAAAGGCCTTTTGTAGCGCAACCTACAGCAGAGGAGATAGGGAAGATCACAGGCAGACTCATGATGTATGCATTTTTCAGGGCTTTGTCTGAGGGGGTACTTAGTGGTATTGAGTACTGACACCTTTTTCATTGCCTGCTGAAATTGAGTCATTGTTCTCATTATTAAAGAAAGGGCTTTGCATATGAACACTGCTACATTTTTGCTAGGAAAAATGCATTGGGGTTTAGGTTATAAAATATTCATCTCTGCATGTCCTTTAGCTGCACACATGTACACCTGCTCCCAAGATAATGTAGATATATGCAGCCACATTGTAGCTGATTTCAGCAGGTTTTGTTTTGGTATTTTATAAAGACACATAGGCACCCATGTGTCTTTATAAAATAACCTCAAAATAGGCTCCTGCATGGCTTCCCCAAATAGGTGACTTGTTATAAAATCACCTTCTGTTTGTATGTTTCTTGAAAACCAGCACATCAAAATGTGTTTGATGATGGTTTTACAAAAAAGAAAATGATCCTTCAATGAGACATAGCTATCTATGCTGGGCCATGGTGGGAGGGTGGGCTGCACATGAAGGGAAGGATTTTAAAGAGGTTGCACAGCCCTAGCTATAGCTCCCTCACTGGCAGTGGGCAAATCCATGGTGTTTGGTGGGCACCATGAGACCCCCAGCCCCTTGCAAGCTCAATAGGTAATCAAGCTAACTTGGGTAGCAACCACCTCACATGATTCATTCTTACCCCCTTTAAAAAAAGTCTCAGTGGCTTTTTCCCCTTACCCTCTTTCCCTCGAAGCTTTCTTCCCAAAAGTGTGAAGGGCTAGGAGGGGGTAGAAATTATCCCCACTTGTTTTTCCTCCACCATTGCCAACTTAGAAAATGGCACTGGCTGATCCCAGACACTTCTTTGCATTGCCTGTGAAGGGCAAAATAGTGCATGCCATGTTTTCACTATTTTCCAAGATGGCACCACGGAATAAGAGTGAATGGGGATTGCTTTTGCCCTCTACTGTCATTTTACACTTTGGGGTAAGCGTGAGTGGACAGGGGTGGCTGAGTGCCACTAAGGGCATATAAGTGGCATTTCAAGTGTGTGTGGCTTAGAAATGGATGTGGTTTGATATGAGGTAGCTTTTCCCCTATTTTGGGGGCCATGCAGGGATGGAGGGAGCATATTTCTTGTCTCACTGCCCAACATGGATTTGGTAACCAACTGTAGGGGAGCCCTTTAAGCAATGTTTTCCATGCAATATTTTCCATGTGTTGTAGTGGCCGGGGATATACAAAGTTCCTGGGCTTGCAATGCACCATTATATTTTGCACAAAATAATGTTGCAGTGCTCGTTTGAATATGTAGCAAACTATCATGCAAAACAGCTGGTAACCCAGGGTAAATATCATGAGGTAGTACATTCACCTCTAGAATGGCTTCAAACACACTTGTGCATCAACTCAAATCTGGAAAGAGAAGACTAAAGGAAACATAGAAGTCAATAATATTTGACTCAGGAAAAACCTTTAATATTTCTGTTGCAGATCGAGAGGTTTGGGAAAGTCAGCATAACTGTTGAAATATTATATCATTGCCAGTTTTATTTATTTTATTTATTTAACAGTATTTTTAGACCGCCTTATCTTATTAATCAAGGTGGTATCACAGCAAACAATCGGGTAAAGTGAGTGTGTTAAACATGCAGTGAAGGTGAAATTTAGTTGAGTGTGTGTTGTATTGTGTGCTAGATTGGTTTGAGCTATGTACAATGTGTGTTGTATTGTGTGCTAGAATGGTTTGAGCTATGTACAATGTGGGCTATATACAGAGGTGCTAAAAAACATTTTCTATACATACAGTGTTTAGGCGATATCAGTTGCTCTCCCTCCTTTTATGACCAGCGTTGCCTCTCCTGTTTTTCACAAGCAACACTTCGCTCTTTCTCAGTACCCTGAAATCTCATTCTCTACTTCACCTTTCCTAGGCTACTATCTCTAAATTGCATACCACAGGGCATTATTATCAGTAGAATCGGTTAAAAGAAAAATGGGGAAACCTGGAGATCTGACAGTCAATGGTGATGCAACCTACATCTTAGAAAAACATTGGCATCCTTTGACTCTCACGAGAATCACAGGCATACAGAATATACTGGGATATATGAAAACATGTATGGACGCCTGGTTTCAATGTTCCTGCCTGTGCTGCTGATGGGGGGAGGTGCTGTGATATCATGTTTTTAGTCGGGGTAGTTTCTCCAAATGGGTTAGTTTTGCACATACTATGGCAGTCATGAAGCTCACTTCTAAGCCAGGGTGTGTGGGGTATGATCTTAGTCTGCACCTTGCCACTGAAAACATGCTATTGCAGCCTCTTACCCCACTGCAAGCAGAGAGGGAGGAGGATTCTCATGCAGCTGGGCATGATCGTTTCCTGGCGTTTGCTAAAGCATGCACACACGGGGACACAGGTTGCTAACTGCCACACCTGTCCCCTGTTACTGCCAGACAGGCTTCAGTGGGACATTATCATCCCAGAGTTAGATTTTAACATTTAGCAGGCAATTTTCGGAGCCCCCAGCTGATCTGCATGCCTATTTTCAAAGAGAAGCTTCCCACAGCTAACCTTTGAAAATGTTTAGTCAGTGGGACACATGCGCCTGCATACTTTGTTTCTGCTTTATAGAAGGTACAAGGTTTGTAGATTAAAGAAGTCACTGGAATTTCAGAAAGGAAAAGCAGCACATTCTTTACTTCTCCCACTCTATACTCACCGTTAAAAGTACTGTATATACGCTGGCACAGACTATTAGTTGGACACGGGAGGAGCATTTAAAATGCCATTTTATTCAGGTGAATATATTTTAACCTGCATAAAAACCTTTGGAAATTGTTCTCTTAGGAACTATTTATTAAAATATGTTAGATGTTTAATATGAATTTTAATGTCTATTAATGGTTAACATGAGACTCAAAGGAACAGCTAAGGCACTCAGGGCTGGTGCTAGGGTTTCTGGCACCCCCTGCAACCTATCGATAGGTGCCCCTCCCTCATTACTATTAATGCTGGCGACACTTCGCCCCCCTTTTCCCCAAAACTCCTTTCTGAACTCTTTTTGCATAATGCCAAACAACAAGAAGGGCTTGGCAACCCAACATAACTCCTCCGAAAATGCGCACTGGACCAGCACGGTGTTAATGCAAATATATTTTCTACAAAAAACAAACAGACAAAGGAAATGCAAGATGAACACACCCTAAGGAACTAAAAGAAAAAGCAAGAACCAGAGCACAGTTATAAAACCAAATTATAAAATTACAACTCATTTTATTTTGTTGTTATTAATTGTGGTATAGTTCTTGGGGTTTTTTTTAAACATATATTCTGCATCCACAGAAACCCCTCCCTTGACAAGGCTGCAGAGCAATACTAGGACGTTCACCCATAAACTCAATATATACTGTATATTAAAAATTCTGACTCTGCTTTTCTCCAGTTCCAGGCATATTGTGAACTAACACACAAAACCCTTCAAAAGCCACTGTGGATCCACAAAGCAAATCTACCATACCATATCAGCAGCAACTTCCAAAACTCACACAAGGAGCCTACCCAGAACAAAGCATCATTGTAAATACTGTAGCAGGCCCTGGAACATCCATACACCTATTTGAAAAGCTGAACAAGTCATATTACTACAGTACAGATCCTCATGTGCAGACTCCATGTTAACACAATACCCGGCCTCAGAACACAGACCCTCACCAAAAATAATATAAACTACAACCTAAAAATGAAAATATGTACCCAACAATTAAACTAAAACCCGAAGAAGCTGGATTCTGTATGCAGTGCAACACCAGAAAAATGGAAAGAGATGTATTTCCATGTACTGCGCAAAATATAAAGGAGCATGTTTACTAAATTCATTAGCTGCTAACACAGCGATAACGTGGGATTATTGCCAGGCGGTATCAGCTAACATGAGTAAATGCAGATAGCACAGGGTTTTCCTGCACTATTTGCAGATCATATATTAACTGAGCATCTGGAAAGAGAGAGGGCAGAGAGGGGGAGCACCTGTAATGTGTGTTTACCGTGAGCATTGACAGCACATGGTTACCGCAAGTTAGGCAGACATCGCAGGTGCAGCAAATGTCACCTCAATGGGTGGTGCTAGCTGCATCTGCACTATTGCTGATCCGTGATCCCTGCACTTTGGCAACATTATCTGCTGGGGAAATGCACCCCCAGCTAATAACATACGGTTTTTGCAGTTAACACAGTGCTAGAAGCACTAACGCATAGCATTAGCTGCAAAAGCCTACCACACCTTAGTAAACTTGCCTCAAAGATAACTAACATAAAGTACAATTACTAAATTAAAAATAAAATTATTTTGTTCTGCCTTTGTTGTCTGATCATTTTATTCTCTGATCATGCTGGTCCCAATTTGAAGTTTCTGCTTTCTTCTATTAGCTCTCTTTCTACGGTCTCTAGTGCACGTTCTATCTCTTGTATCTCCTTTTGTTTTCTTCAATTCTTTCCATCTTGGGCATTGATCTTTTCCTTTCAGCTTTCTTCTATTTATTTTTCTGTCTCTGTCCACTAGGTTTCACTTCTTCTTCCTATCCAGTCCTCAATCCCCTCTTTTTTTACTCCATCTGCCTACCACTTTTCAACCCTCACCCCAGCCCTCCCATTTCCCACCTCTTCATCCATGGTCCATTATTCCCCAGTCTCTTGATTACTCTCTCTTTCCTCTCCATGTCTAACATCTCTCACTCTCCCCATCCAGTGTCTCTCCCCTCTCTCTCCCTCCCTCTTCCCTTCATCCAGCATCTCCGCTCTCTCTCTCTCTATCCTTCGGTGTCCCCCCTCTCCCTTCCTATCCCCATATCCAGCATTTCCCCTCTCCTTTCCTATCCTCTTGTGTCCAACATCGCCCTGTCTGCATACCACCTCCTCCTTATTACTCCCATATCCAACATCTCTATCTCTCTCACCCTACTTACCTCATGTCAATCTTCTCCCCTCTCTCTCCCTATTACCCCATGCCCTGTATCTCCCGTCTCCCTCTGTTCCAGTTCCATGTCCAGCATCTTCCCATAGTCTCCCTATAACCCCCCATGTCCAGTATCTCCACTCCATCTCAAAAATCTCCACTCCTTGCTTTTCCCTGTGCCCATTCTCTTTATGTCCACGTCCCATGTCAAGAACCTCCCTTTGATCTCCCTAGTCCCATCATTTAGCATGTCCCTTCTGTGTCCCTGTTCCACCACTGCATCTAGCATTTCCCCTCTGTCTCCCTGTGCCCCTCATGTCCAGCATCTCCCGTTTTCCTGTGACCCCTCCTTGTCCAGCATCTTCCATCTGTTTTTCTGTGATACTCCCCTGCCTCCAACATTTTCTCACAAAAAGTATATACACCACTTCCAGAGTAAAGATATCAAACACAAAACAAGTGGGAACCACATCAATGTAAATTTATAATCCTTATTGCAAAATCTTTATTTATCTTCAACTACTGGAAAAATCATATAGGAAGCATCACTTTCTGTTAAAAAGTTCTATTAAATGCATTGAACAATCTCTTATAGCGCCAACAAACTTCTGTAACTTCCGCTACATCAATATGGACATTACTTGTCAATTACACACATTTCTCTCCACTTGAAAATGTAACATTTCTTCACTTGAATCCTCTCCATTTAAAAATGTAACATTTCTTCACTTGAAAATGTAACATTCGTATCTCATCAGAGCCAAGTCTCTTCAGAGCATATCAACAGTAAACATGCCTCTTCTCTGGGATATCTATACAGCTGTAATTGGCGGTTCCACAGAACCTGACCCCAGCTGCTGGTTTCGCCATATAAAAACGGCTTACTCAAAGGGTTTGTTTGCTGCCAATGTCAATCATTAATATTAATCAGCCCATGATGGCCCACTTTTACTCACCCTGTACAGGGTGTAAGAAATGTTACATTTTCAAGTGGGAGGAACGTGTGTAATTGACAAGTAATGTCCCTATTGATACAGCAGAAGTTACAGGTTTGTTGGCGCTATACGAGATTGTTCAATGCATGGATGTTTGATGGAGCTTTTTAACAGAAAGTGTTGTTTTTAAAGTGATTTTTTCCAGTAGTTGAAGATAAATAAAGATTTTGCAATAAGGATTATAAATTTACATGTTTGTGGGTACACCATTTTCTCTCCATGTTCATTTCCCGCTCCATCTCCTTATGCCCCCTCTGTGTTCAGTACTTCAATCTCCCTAGCCCTCCATCCCCAGTACCTCCAGTATCTTCCCTCCATCCTCCTGCCTCTCTCCTCTCTCCTGCTGTCCCCCTTCCCAGACTCTGTCCCTTTCTCACTTCCCCTTTGCAGTCTCATCCTTCCCCCCCAAACTCTCTGTCAATCACTGCCCCTTTAAATCTAATCCAACATCTCTGCCCCCCCCCCCCCCCCCACTCTCTAGTCTTCAACATCTGCCCTTGCTTTTCCTCCTCAGGACCTGCAACCAGTATGATCTGGTCATCAGCTCTTCTGCCCCTGGGACTTGCTGCTGCCGTGGGCATGACCTTCCCTTCTGGGCTGCAAAGACAAGAAGATCATGCTTGTGGGAGCAGCAAGTCCCATGGGCAGAAGAGCTGTTCCTGCCAGCATGATCATCTTGTCTTTGCGGCCTTGCATGCAGAGCTCACCTGTCCGTGGGACCTGCTGCTCCCACAGGTATGACTTTCCTGTCTGGACCACAATCATGATGTAGATCATGGCCCAGACAAGAAGATGATGCCCGTGGGAGCAGTAAGTACTGCATGCAGCAGAGCTTTTTCTCTTTGGGACTGGCGGGAGATGCAGGAACAGGCTGGGTGGAAATTGCCCATTAGCTTGCACATGTTTGAGGGCTGTTGCTTTTTTTTTTTTTTTTTTAGTGCCATCAAGTCAGCGTTGACTCATAGCAACCCAGCTACCTCTGGGTTTTCTTGGCAATGTATCACCAGAAGTAGATTGCCAGCCTTTTCTTCCAAGGCAATGGAGGGTAAAGTGACTTGCCCAAAGTCACAAGGAGTGCCAGTTGGAATTGAACCCTTGATCTTCTGGGTACGAGGCAGTTGCTCTAACCATGTCCCCATTTCCTTGTACTGTATGTTGGCAGAGACATTTATCTTTTGGGGTTGAGATAGATTGATTTCAGAATAGGGGTCATTCCAAGGCACGAATAGTGGGGATGGGTTCCCTCCCAACCTCGACTAACTTCCCCACTTGTTGGACAGGGAAATTAGATGAGGGCGGGAAAGGGGTGGATCAGGGGCGGCATTAGGGTGGGCAGTGGGTAGTCATCGGCCCTCGACATACAGGGCTGATTCCAATATCAACCCTGTATGTCTGGGGCTGGTGGCCTGAACGGGGAACTTATTCCACCTCAGAGGTGGAATACGTTCCCCTAGTCAGCAGGGGATGACAGGCCTGGGGCTCTGAAAAGGTAAGAGGATGCACAGGACATTCCCCATGGCCCAACCCTGGTCTTGGGAGGCCAGATCAGGGGTCGGGCTGTGGGAAAAGCACTTTTGGAGGCGGCAACCGGGGATTGCATCTTTTCAATGGAGCCACGGTGTCATGGAAACCGGACACCATGGCACCACATCTCCATTGAAAAGCTTTGATCGAGCTCGCCGGGCAAGGCCTGTACATGCAGGCCGAACTGAATCAGGGTCCCGGCCTGCACATACAGGCCTGGACGCGATTCTGATCCCGCGGGGCTAGACATGCCCCATGGGATCAGAATCCCGGTTAACTCTGTGCGTCCGATTCTGACTGGATGCACGGAGGGCCGGCACATCCATGCCAGAATCTGGCTCAATGTATTTACATGTACCTACCTCCTCTAATCTCCTCCCGTAGAATTTTGGATGTTTTGACTTGGAAGTCCCAGATGACACCTAAACAGCCTTTTTATGATGCTGCTTCATGGGGATAATTTTATAAGGAGTTGCATAAAGTTACACACCATCCATGCGTATAAAAAATTTTTTCTTTTTAAATTTAATTATTTATTGAATTTTATACTAATAATCCAAGAAAGTTAACAACAACATCCTTGTACAGAAATAGAGCAAATATCAGTATAAACACAAGAAAAATCTTATACAAAGCTTTTAAGAAGAAAATATAAGCTGTTTAACTCACACCAGCCCACTGGTGGAAAGGGAGGTACATAAACAGAAAAAGAAAATCATAATCACAATTGCAAGAAAAATGCGAGGCCTAAACATTCAGGGCCGGAGACCACCCACTGCCCTCCCAGACTCTGCCCCCGGGCTGCCTCTTCCCCGTCCGGTCTAACTTCCCCGCACAACTGGTGGGGAAGTTAGTCGGTAGCAGGAGCCGGCACAAATAGCAAGATGGACGTCCTGTTGGGCTGTCCATCCCCGCTATTCATAGTACAGAATAACCCCCTGTGCATCTAGTTCAGACCAGACGCAGAGAGGAAATCTTTGTACTGGACAGAATCGAGCCTTCAGTATATAATATCAGGGCACATCTAAAGTGGTATCAATAGAGGCTTCTATACATCTTGCATTTATGAAGGCAAGCAGCTGGGAGGGCTCATAAAAATATATGATAAATACTGATATTTAACTAAGCATTTACATGGATGCTTAAGAAAAAAGAGCCCTCCCAGCTGCAAAACCCCGGGGTGCAGCATGAAATATTCCCTGCGGCGTCTTTGGGTAACTTTTGCCAAGTCAGGAAAGATGTTAATTTTTTAAACCACGAAACATACATGACCTTTTACGGAAAAAGAGCTTCAATAACCACTCTTTATCCAATACAAGGGCAAACCTAAGAATTAATGTAGATGGAACAAGTTCATCTTGAGAAGAGTCCAATAAATCAGTAACATTTACTAAATCCAGTTGAGGCAATACAGAATCTACAGGAGAAGTCTCTCTCCTCCCTTTCGGAAGATTGAACATTTTTACCAAAGGAGGAAGCGTCTCTCGCGAAACCGCTAGCACATCCACCAGATACTCATTAAACATATCTCTTTCTGACATAGACACCACATGTGGGAAATTAATTAAACATAGATTATTAGCTCAAGAAGCATTTTCCAATTGCTCAATTTTCCTATCCATTGCCGAAAAGTTCTTAATAAAGGATTCAGCTTCACTTTCCAACAAAATTGTCCTAGCCTTCAAATCAGAAATCTCTGCAGTGGGAACAGTTACCAATTCAGCAAGCTGATCAATTTTTGCAGTATTTTCATTAACTTTAACAGCCATAAATGATACTTGAGGTAACAGAGCTTCCCCCAAGGACACAATAGCCGTCCATATAGACTCCAAAGTGAAACTTGCTGTTTTAATAAAAGTAAACGCTACCAAACTTCATGCTTGTACAAATCCAGCCTCCATTCCTGAAGACACAGCTCCTCCTCGCAACCCACTGACCCTCTCTAGGGAATGGTCTCCACCCATTGATGCTGCTGCCCAAGCATGTTGAAGTTGATCCGGGGCAGAAGAAGTACTTCTCTCTGCCACACACACATCCTTGCCTGGCCCCCGACATGCTGCAACCTCACCCACTATTGGAGCAAGGCTCAGTGACAGGCTTCATCGGGTGTATGCTGTACACACACTGCTTTCAGTGCTGGCCCAAAGAGGGAGAGAGTTGATGAGCTCGAGGCTGAGCTACCCAGCCCTGGTTAAGCACCAGCCGAGCCTTCCTCCCCCAGATCCGAATGCTGAGGTAACCGCACCAAGAAAGTGTCCAGGGGACCAACCGCCCACACAGAAACCAGCGTAGAAGCTGCATAGGTAAGAGAGGGCTTCAAACTCCTTCTTTCCCATAGTCAGTGGTCCTCAAAATCGCCTCACAACCGCCATCTTAGCTTGGCTTCTCCGGCCCCATAAAATCATGGTATTTTACACATGTACTTTAGCTGTTGCTTTTCTGTAAATGCTCCTGTAAGCCCGATGGCATACACTTTCACTATGGGTGTGTGCATGGGTGGAGTTTGGACAGAGCATGGGCGGACCACACAAGTACACCCATAAATTATAAATGCTGTAATTTATGTGTATTCTTGACAGTTCTAGGCACAGGTATTTACACCAGCCATAGGGCTAGTGTAAGTAATTGCACCAAGATTTAACATGTGTTTTTGACCAGTTAACACTATTTTATAAATTAAAATACATGCGCACTTTAAAAAAAATAAGTGTGAAATGCGCAAAACAATGCATGTTAGCTATGTGGGACTTTATAAAATTCCCCTCTAAACATCTATGCTCCGATTCTGTCCCACGAATAGTGGGGATGGATGTCCCAATGGAACGTCCATCCCCACTATTTGTGCCCTCCCCACCAGCGTCTAACCTCCCTGCCAGTTGTATGGGGCATTTGGTTTCATATACTGCCATTCTGTGAGCAATCAAAGTGTTTACAATCAATTCAAATATGTAAAATAAAATTAAATAAAACATTAATATAGAAAATAGTGAGGGACACAATTTTGCATATAAGAACATAAGCTATGCCATACTGGGTCAGACCAAGGTCCATCAAGCCCAGTATCCTGTTTCCAACAGTGGCCAATCTAGGTCATACATACCTAGCAGTTTCCCCAAAAGACACAGGTTCCACAATGCTTGTACTGGGTCAAGAATTGATATCCTGGGTCCCTTCTTAATAATGGTAAAGAGTAAAGAGAAGTAACTAACATAGAAGGAATTCATTAGAGAGAGAAGAGCAAGTTTTGGAATGGGAGCACGTAGGGAAACAAGGACAAAAGTGGTGCATATCAACATAACCACAGAAAAACACCCCTAACCCACAATTCCAAAACCCTGTTCAAAAAGGTGGGTCTGTAGAGTAGTTTTGAATATCTGTAAGGCCAGCTCCAGGTGTATACATGTAGGCAAGCTGTTCTAGAGCATAGGAGCTGTGAAGAAAAATGTGGAGTGGCATATTGACTCATATTTTGCCTTATAAGATGGGGTATGTGAAGCTGGTTAGCTTGGAGTGAGCAGAATATCAGCTGCATAGATAAAGTATGAAATGCCCAGGGCTTGGATGAAAGATGTCAGAGTACTCAAAAATATGTTGAAAAGGAAAATAGGAAGGTGCATGGTGGCGTGCCTCAGGGATCAGTCCTGAGACCAATACTTTTCAATGTATTTGTGAGTTACATTGTGGAAGGATTGAATGGAAAGTCTGCCTTTTTGCAGATGACACAAAAATTTGCAATAGAGTGGACACTTCTGAGGGAGTGGACAACATGAGGAAAGATCTAAAAACACTGGAAGAATGGTGTAATGCTTGGCAGTAAAGATTTAATGTGAATAAGTGCAGTGATGCAGAAATCCAAAGGAAATGTATGTAATAGGGGGAGAGAGGTTGGTGTGCATGGACCAGGAGAGGGGCCTCGGAGTGCTAGTGTCTGAGGCTCTCAAGGGTGATGAAACAATGCGACAAGGCAGTAGCCAATGTCAGAAGGATGCTGGGTTGCATGCAGAGAGGAATACCCAGCAGAAAGGAGAAGGTATTAATGCCCCTGTACAAGTCGTTAGTGAAGCCTCACTTGGAATATTGTGTTCAGTTTTGGAGACCATATCTCACAAAGGATATAAAAAGACTTGAAACAGTTCAGAGGAATGCGACCAAAATGATTTGGAGCCTGCGCCAGAAGATGTATGAGAAGAGACTTGAAGACTTATATGTATACTCTAGAGGAGAGGAGGGACAGGGGAGATATGATACAGACTTTTAAAAAATTAAAGGGTATCAATGAACAAACAAACCTTTTTCAAAGAAGGGGAGGCTGTAAAACTAGAGTGCACACGATGAAGCTGCAAGGCAGTAAACTTAAAAGCAACATCAGGAAATACGTTTTCACTGAAAGGATGGTGGATGCATGGAATGCCCTTCTGATGGAGGTGGTGAGAGCAGATACAGTGACGGAACTCAAAATGGCACGGGACAGATACAGTGGATACCTTTATAGCAAGAGGATGAAATCAAAGCAAATGTAAATATCTTTTAATAGAGGGGGGCTGACCTGCACGGAGCAGCAGGTACAACTCTAAACACAGGCATAGATGGTGGTGGGGGGGGGGGGAGTGATCTGCATGTTGCTGCAATTACAACTACTCTAGCCATCTATCTGGGCAAACTAGATGGACCATACTGGTCTTTATCTGCTGTCGTTGTTCTATGTTACTATGTTACTATGAGTACCGAGCCCTGTGGCATCCCACAGGTCAAAGGATATATATTAGAATGAGAAGTGCAGGTGTTAACTTGAAAAGAATGACCATGCAAAAAGGATGTGAACCAACAGAGAACTGTTCCAAAATGTTATGGTCTATCAGGTCAAATGCAGTGGACAGATCCAGTGAGATGGCCAAAGTTAACCTCCATTGGCTCCATGCAGTTTGGACCTCACTAAGGATAGGGGTTAAGATAGTGCTGTACTGTGATTGGGAAAGAATCCCACTAATCCTCCCAAAATCCACCCATGTGCATGTCCATAGCTATAAATATTGCCCAGTGTAAAAGATATCATTTACATTATGGGCAAGGGTCTATTCATGCATGTACGTGACTAAAATATCTAGATTGGGTGCATTCTTGTCTCCTAAATCTAGGTGATTCCTTATAAAATTATCATCCAAAAGTTGAAATTCATAGTAGGGGGCAGGGAAGGTGCAGGAGTGTGTCTTTATTTTATTTATTTATTGGTATTTAGCTCAATCTTTTTGAGTTGTAGTTCAAAGTAAGTTACAATCAGGTACTGGAAGTATTTCCCTTTACCTGCAGGCTTACAATCTAAGGGCCAGATCGTCAAAAGATTTATGCTCCTAACTTTGAGAGTTATAAGCTCAATATTTGAAGACATTTACACGGGTAAGTGCCCTAGTTACTCATGTACATGCCTTATCTGGGATTTTCGAAAGGCATTTAGTGCCTTCGAAAATCCTGGATAAGTCCCTACTAATGCACCAGATCCTATGCAGTTAGCATCGGGGTGTGTTAGGGGCGTTCCGGGGAAGTATGGGGTGGAGGAAAGGGCTAACTGGGTAGCAGCGATTTTCAATGCTACCTGCTTAGCCCTCTCTACCTTAAAGATAGACGAGGTTCATTGCTATCCTAAAAAGATGACAACAAAATAGGTCACAGTATGGACATTACAAGAGGATGCTGGACATTCTAAAGACTTCCAGAGAGCACTAAAATCCAGAGACATCTCATCTGTGTACAAAGCACTGCACTGTAGAAAATCAGAATGAAGGTTTTAACGTATTAAAAAGCCCTGCTCATGTGAATGAATTGGAGGTATGTGAGTGCAGGACCATTCTGAATAGAAATGCTTCTGCCTCAGATAAGTGAATGTTTTTGTCTCTGAGGGGTTGCTGGTGTTGAGTAAAAATGGGTATGCATTTTATTAGAGTAGATTGATCTGTGGGTGGAGTAGAGGAGTTTAAGATGCCCCTTCCTTCTGTATATCTTTTTTTTATGGGCTTTTCTATCTATCTATCTATCTAGTGGGTCAATATTCAAATTTCAGAGTCAGTGCATTTTTTAAATGCTGGCCAGAGCATTTAAATATTTTATATATATTCAGCACCACTGTCTGCAGAGGCGGCAGTGTTACATATACACCTAAAGATAATTTTATAAGGAGATGTTTAGTTAAAGTGCTTTAAAGGCACTTCTTTTAAGCCTATTTTATAAAAACAAGTAGGTGCCTAGTTGTCTTTATCAAATACTAGCCTAAGGGACATGTTTCCTGGAGGATTTAATGCACGTTTTATTTCTATGGGTGCAGTGGCATTTGATGCGTGTTAAAAGGTTCAATAGGGGGCTGGGTAGAGGTTTGAGACTGCTTTTGGATCCTGATCCCTTAGTCTCCTGCTCACCTCCTGTGTGCCTCCTTACCATTCCCCTAGATATATCCACATGGCTCTATACAGCGCTGTGTATACCTTGTAGCACTATACAAATGATAAGTAGTAATGGTAAGTTCATTAACATGCATTAATCTCTTTTAAACATGCCCCTTAGTGCCAGAAATAGTGCTTTACGTTCAGACACAGCAATTATCCCAGCCCCAAGAACTGATGAAAATGTCTGTGCCTAGATGTTTGCAAGAACATGTATACAGTAAATGCTAGCATTTTATAATCTTTGCATACATGCACATCCCCGCCGGTAAAGTACGCACCATCGAGCAATGCGTGCACTTTTACACTGGTCAGTATTTTATAAGAGGTCAGCTATCCAGAGGTTTAGGAGGGACACCCACGTTCTGTCCTTCCTTCATCAATGGTACTATCTCTATAGTGTCAGGACAGACTAAGGATTTCCAGTGGTATTATCTGTACAGTGCCACTGACGATTCACGGATAGAGAGTTCATATCTTTAGCAGCGATCGCTGAACTATAAACCCTTTAGGAAATCTCTCTCTCTGTATCTAGATATTACACACACGCAGCCTCTCTTTATACTGTATATAAATGACCAATTGCTGCCCTTCAGCAATTGCTAATGGGTGTTTTTCTACTTGAAGGCCACGTTTATTTCAGGTTCTGAGTCCTTAATGAATAAATGTGATCACACAGAAAGTCTACAGCTATCAGAAGCTTTAATTCTAAGAATGAGTTCTTAGAAGCTTGTAGCTACTGGATTTTCCAAAGAACTGAAAAAAAATAACAGTGTTATTTTTTCCACTGTTCCTGGCTTTATTAGCACATTTATACTTCAGCAGTTTTCAATTTGGCTGTTCTCGCTGTGTTACCAACCAGGGGTTTATGACAGAGTCATTTCGAATCTCATCAGACAAAGCATTGCCAGTCCAAAAGTGATTTAGTTTTAAATAATGTTGTTCAGAATTAGCCAAGCCTTAGCCTATCCACAGAACAGCGGCTGAAAATGTCATGAGGAGAAAAGAGTCTCTGTGACCTCTGATATTAGGACCTGTGGGTGCTCCGCTGATAGCTGTGCTGTTGCTTGCTCAATTTATGGGTGAAACTCACGATTTCTGCATAGTCAGTTACTGGACAGTCATAATGAGATCTTACATTGTATTAAAATTTATGCCACTATTTGCCACTGTCAGCTAATTCAACGATAAACCAGGAAGATGAAAACAAAACTAAGTTAGGAAAATCTGTTTAATATGAATATCAAATAATTTCCAGCAGTGCTTTACTTCGGGCAGGTATTTCGTGGTGAGCAAATCACCATACGAATATCCAAATTCCTTTATTTTTAAGATGCATGTGGACTACAGCCCATGGCAACTATGACATATCACAGCAGCAGTGTATTCCTTGTGCTTTGGAGTCTGCATAATCACATTGTTGGAGGCACAATTTAGCATATATGAGCATAATAAATGTTTTTTGGGTGCCGATGATTTATGAATCAACTATTTTTTAGTTACTTACGCTATCATAATCTTTGTTATTGCTTTTTTGTCTAATAATTCTTTCCGTCTTGTTTTTTTAACAGCTCAGTCAGAACTAGTACAGAGGTCCTGGCATCACGAACCTTCATTCACAACTATTTGGGGATTTTTCCCTGCTGTTGGTAGATCTTATTTTCCACAGTTCCTAATCTAGTAAGAGCTTTGACGACAGCAGGAAAAGGCCAGTTTGCTTAGATTTCTTAGTTATCTTTGTTCACATTGTTAAAGATATACCTCAACTGCCAAACATGAAGTATATTCACTTGTAAGATATAAGAATGTAAGAACTGCATACAAATGTCCAGCTAGCCTAGTCTCCACTTCCTAAGAATCCAGTTATAAATATCTAGCAGGATCCCACAAAGTAGGATTCCACACTGCTTATCCCCAGGGATAAGCAGTGACTTACCCCAGGTCTATCTTAATAATGGTTTATGACCTTATATGGCAGCTTGATCCCTGGTGGTAGTACCATGAGACTGCCACTGGGGGTCATTGGCACCACTTTGAAAGAAGCAGCAGCCTGGACAGGAGCGAGTGGGGCTTGGTCCTACCTGGATCCCCTAGACCAGGGGTGGGCTATTCCGGTCCTGGAGGGCTGCAGACCAGTCAGGTTTTCATGATGTCCCTAATGAATATTCATGAGACCTATTTGCATCCTCTACCTTCCATTGTATGGAAATAGGTCCATGAATATTCATTAGGGACATCATGAAAACCTAACTGGTCTGCGGCCCTCCAGGACTGGAATTGTCCACCCTTGCCCTAGACCACCAGGGAATAGTTCAGGTAGGCATGATGTGGCCTATGAAGTTGTGTGTGTGTGTCAAAATGTGTCTTCAGGGGATGAGGGAGTCTGTGTGAAGGGGTGGGGGTATCCTCATGGGGCAAAAAGAGTTTACTGCAGGGAAGCAGAACCCTTGGACCATGTTTCTTTTTTTTAATGTGCGGTTGCCTTTTAAAAAAGGCTTCCTGGGAGTATGAGTTCATAAGGTTGATTGCAAGCTATGCTAATCTATGGTACTGAGTTACCCCAGGTTAATAACTCCCTTGGTAAACTAAGCTGTGGTAAAATGATTTATTTTATGCAGCATAGTAACTTTGACCCTCAATGACCCAAATGATTTAACTTCTACTCCTGCTACATTCCTACACAGTTCTTTGAATGAAACAAGGGCCAATATACCACAGCATTCTTCATTGTTTCCTCAGAGATAGACTGGAATAATAAGGCCTTAATGGCAACCTCCTGGAATGGTCTTTTT
Organism: Ichthyophis bannanicus; assembly: GCA_033557465.1. Classification (NCBI taxonomy): domain Eukaryota; kingdom Metazoa; phylum Chordata; class Amphibia; order Gymnophiona; family Ichthyophiidae; genus Ichthyophis; species Ichthyophis bannanicus. The sequence continues at coordinate 1,224,992,370 of CM066033.1, forward strand.
GATTGGATTAAGAATGAGCTGACCTGCTGAGATTTGTCCTGGCACTAGATATGTGTGCTCTGATTCTTTTGTGTTTGTGCTTGGATCCTCATATCTGGGAATGTCAGTCAGAATACTAGCCTCCTCTGTCCTTATCTCCGTTTTCTTGTCTGCTTGCTAGGTTTGTCAACTGACCAGTTTTAGGCTGGCTCAGATGGTTTTACATGCTGGAGGTCAGCAGCCTGCAGGATGGTAAACCTGGCCAATGAAGGGCCAGTTTTCTGCTGATTGCCAAGCCTCCTATCCAGTGTCTGCTTGCAGGAATCCCAACCCCCATGGGAAGAAGCGCTGAGATGGTCACAATCATGGCTGGAAGAGCTGATGACTGCTTGCTGGGTTGGGATCCCAGCCTAGTGACTACAGCCTGCCAAAAAAAAATAAAGTTACTAAATTACTGTTAGAACATAAAAGAGGTTAACTGCTTTTTCTCTTAAAGGACAGCTGAGGAAAAGTTAGGGACTTTGGTAGATCTCTCTCTTGTCTACTTCAACAGGTGCCAAAACTCCACCAATTGAACGATGGCTGGGAAAAATCATATTGCCAAAGCTGTTGCTCCCATTACAGCTTCTGCATCTGTCTAGACAGAGAGTCTGATGCCAGTTGAAGTGCCGGTTCCATTTGCAGGATGCCTGCAAGCTGAAGCCCTCATGAAACAAGTGAAGAAACTCAGAGAAGAGGTGGCGAGGCTGAGAAGCATTCAAGATAGTGAGAAGTACATTATTAAGATGCTTCTTGAAATATCCAAGCTCTCCGACAGAGGTGAAGATGGGAGGCTACAGAATGAAGAGAGTTGGACACGAGTCACCAGAGTCTGCAGAATCAACAATCCATCTCTTCCAGTGCTTGAATTGAAGAACTAGTATGCAGCCCTGGAAGTGGAGGGGGTGAAAGCATCCCAGGAAAAAGAAGAGCCAGAGTTCAAGCACCCCAAAGTTGCAGAATCAGTGACCACGAGGAAGCAAAGGGTAGTGGTGGTTGGTGGCTCTCTTCTGAGGGGTACTGAGGCATCCATCTGCATGCCAGACTTGATAACCAGAGAGGTGTAATGTCTGCCAGGTGCCAAAATACAAGATGTTATGAAGAGTTTGCTGAGACTCATCAAGTCTACTGACTATGATCCAATGTTGCTTATCCATGTCGGCACAAATGATACTGGTAGGTATCCCCCTGAGTGTATCAAAAGTGACTTCTTGTCTCTGGGACAGAGCGTGAAGCAGATAGGTGTGTAGGTGGTATTCTCTTCAATCCTCCCTGTTAAGGGTAAAGGCCAATGCATCCTGAAGATGAATGCATGACTGTGTGGATGGTGTCATCGAGAGTGTTTTGGTCTGGACAAGTTCTTGGAGGAGAGGTCCCTAAATCATTATTAAAAGGGACCTGGGAAATCCACTGCTTACCCAGGGATGAACATTGTGGAACCTGTGAGCCTTTTTGGGAGCGTCTCAGATACTTGTGACCTGGATTGGCCACTGCTCGAAACAGGATATTGGGTATGATGGACTTTGGTCTGACCCATATGGCATTTCTTATGTTCCTGGACCATGGCAACCAGTGATACTGTTGCAAAAGTAGTGTAATGTGTAACACAGTGAATGATGACAGATAAAGACCAGCATGGTCCATCTAGTTTGCCCAATAATTTAGACGTTATTTACTTTTACTTTGATTCCATCCTCTTGCTATGTGGTGATCCTCCGTGTCTGCCCAATGCCTTTTTGAATTCTGTCACTATTTTTGCCTCCACCATTTCCTTTAGGAGGGCATTCAAGGCATCCACCACTCTTTCTGTGAAAAAGTATTTCCTGATGTTGCTTTTAGGTATACCTCACTGCAGCTTCATTTCATGTCCTCTAGTTCTACAGCTTCCCTGTCTTTGATAAAAGTTTTTGTTCATTAATACCCTTTAAATATTTAAAATCTATATCATTTCTCCTGTCTTTCCTCTCCTCTAGGATATAAATATTTAGGTTTTCAAGTCGCTTCTCATATGCCTTCTGGTGCAGACCCCATATCATCTTGGTCGCCTTCCACTGAACCATTTCAAGTCCATTTCTTTGCAAAAAATAATATATGAATAGCAGTGTTCTGAATTGATTGCAACTATTTAATTTTGTAAAGTCAAATACAAACATAAACTGAATTGCAGCAGTCCAAGCGTGCGACCACAAAGTTAAGGAAAAAAGAAGTTTAATGAGGGCATAGTAAGAAATGGAAGAATAGCATGGCATTGTCATAGAGCATAAAACGTTCTCTGCTGATATGAGATGAGAATGATAATTCTGAATCCAGGATTATGCCAAGGTATTTGAGAGTAGAGGTAAGCTGAATAGAAATGCCATCAATTGAAGGCATTTTAGATGGTGGGACTGAGTCACCTGTGAACCATACAGCTGATGATCTACTAGGATTACATTTCAAACAATTAGACTGAAGCCAGGAGGAATCAGAATTCAGAATATGATTAATAGATGATAAGTCTGGAGGCAAAGAATTTAAGAACTTAGGATATGCCATACTGGGTCAGACCAAAGGTCCATTGATAGTGGCCAATCCAGGTCAGAAGTGATGATTTATTTATTTATATACATTCTCTTATATACTGTGCTATTCTGCATCAGTGCTGTCTACATTGAACAGGGCATTATAACTTGGAGATAGCTATTTTACAGGGAATATGGGCTATGGAGGGTTAAGTAGCTTGCCCAAGACCACAAGGAGCACCTGTGGGACTAGAAACCCCAGTCCTGCCAGCCCAAGGTTGCTGTCCTCTAGTGGGATTTGAGCCCCTGACCTTCTGGCCTGAGGTACCTTGCCCCAACCACTAGGCCACTCCTCCACTCCTCATGAGCCCTTGTGACCCACCATGTGATTCTAAGGGGCATGTTTACTAAACTCCGAAATTGTGCGGGGCCCCGTTAGTGTGCCTGTGCCATATAAGGAGTGGGCGGTTCAGGCAGAAAAAAGAAAAAAAAACGGGAGAAAGCGACCGTACTTGTGCAAGTCGTGCAACTGTGCGGGGTCCGTATTAGCGCGTGGGAAGGCTAAGTGTCGCGCTGCTGGGCACACAAACGAACAGAGCCATAGTATAACAGTGAAGACACTGAGCAATGGTGCAGGGGCCATGGGTTTGAACCCCCACTGGGTGCAATGAACAAGGCTGGCTCAGGCAGTACCTATTATGGGGAGGATTGTTTTAGGAGGGAGCCTAATTTTGTGTGGCAGAAGGCGGCGCGCCGATGTGCAAGCACAGGAACAGAGCCACAACACAATGGTTATGACACTGACCAATGGTGCAGGGGCCATGGGTTCAATCTCCCAAGGTGCTCAATGAAGAAGGCTCACAGAGGCATTATGTATTATGGGGATGAGTGCTGTAGGGAGCAGGTTAATTTTTTTATCTCTGTTAACACTACTAGCAAACGCACTCACAAAGCGTGTTAACATAAGGCGGCCCATAAGGCACATGTTAACGTTCACTGTCCGGCAAGGCACCCTAGAATGTCCCCTATAGGGCCCCATATATGTTGCGGTACAGGGTAATGTATAGTGCACCTTATATGGACGGCAACCATAAGGTGCTCTATAGGGCGCCCTATAAAGCACCCTCAGAGGCACCTTATGGGTACAGTACGCTGAGGGTGTTTTTGCTGGCAACAACATATGTACATGACAGTTAAAAAAAACATTGGACAACCCTCTAAAAAGAACCCCACTGTGGGTTTGAACCCATGACCTCTGGCTTCATAGGCAGTGATGTAACCATTGGGCTACAGCTGCCAGCAAGCCCCTGACTGGCAGCAGAGAGCTGTCACGTCACCACACAGACAGTCTTCTGTGGGAACCAGGATAGGGTTAGGCCACCCATACCCATGATGCACTGCACATGCAAAGCAGCTGACCACAGATGAACACAAGATGGGGAATGCACCCCAACAGCTCCCCGACCTGGTAGGGGGAAGTGTCCGTGTGCACCCACACAGCACCTCGGCCTGGTAGGGGGGTACTGACCGGGTGTGTTACTGGCACAGAGTAGCTACAGTGCTCACCCTGAGGGTGCGGTGATGCGCCCAGGACCAGGTCCACAACACCTGCCATGGCTGACAGAGGCCATGCTGGAGCTCCAAAGCAGTAGTAATCTGAGAGATAGGTAGTTCCTGCAGAAACACCCTGGATTACTCTGTCTGCGTCAGTCAGTGGAACCCCTTATGGACCCCCTAGGTGGGCTATGCACCACCATCCTCCCCCCCCCGGCCGTGGGTGAAAAACAGGGTCCCCTATCAACAGATCCACATTCTACCACCCTGCAATGGTGGCAGTAGAGTGGACCATCAACCCCTGTCCTGCTGGTGAACAGACACCCTACAGGGCATCCAAAGCAGCCCTATACACATCCATAACACAATATCAGACAGACATTAGGCCAGGATAGGCTAAGCTGCACCCCACCACTATCTGATATTCTCCTGCAGCAGGCCTTCAGCCGCTGCACCCTGCAAGGCACTCCATCAAGACACATACCAGCTGAGAACAGTCTGCTAGTTAGTCCTGGTGGAAATGCATACACCCAGAACTGGGATGGCAGTGCAGATAAGTCAGTGACTGGGCCCCACAAAGAAACCCATACATATCACATGAGACAAATACTATATAGCACTATGGGGGTGCCTAGCCATGCTGGCGTCACTGCACAGTCAGGGTGGAGTGTACACCCAGCAGCACATACAGAGGTCACCCTGTCTGTGTAGGTGGTGTCCGGCCACTACAATGTCCCTGCCAGTGCCCTATGCCCTGTGCAGATGCATCCTGGCCAGCACACCCTGTCTGAGCTATACCCATGGTACTTTGCTGCTCATTATGCACATTGTCAGGCCAATACTGGCAACAGTGCTGGTAGTGTGGGCTGTGGAAGGTGTTTGCAGCCAACACACACTGTATAGACAGACACACACTCCCACACGTATGCCAGCATTGTGCCACTATAGAGGGGTTTATCAGCCTTGCCCACCACACCAGTCCTGGGCACAGTACAGGCATGGATATGCTATGCAGTACTGTTGCGGGTCACTCCCCAGGGTGGTAAACACTGTCAGAGACCAGACCTGAAGCACGCACTGCAGACATCAGACAGATTTTTATGTTGGAGATCAAAGAGCCAAATGTGCTTTAAGTAGGACAGTCTACCTGCCAGTACACATAGCAAACGTTTGAGAGCTGTCCACCGCATACCCAGGTGTAAGGTGGCATTGCTAAGGTATGCAGGTGCTAGTATTGGGAGATGCACGCAGGGCCCAATGTCCTGCCTCTCCAGGAGGCATTGGCCAATGGGGCCTGGGGGTGTGGGTATGTTCGCCTCTGTTGGATGTTGCTTTACGGCAGAGTTTCCCAACTCCAGTCCTGGTGTGCCTACCACTGTTCGGGTTTCCCTGCTGTCCCTCATGAGTATGCATGAGCTACATCTACATGCCATGGGGGTGGTGCATAGATATGCAGCACAGGCATTTGTATTAGCGGCAGCAAGGAGCCTGAATGGTGTGTGGTCCTCCAGGACTGCATTTGGGAGACTCTGCTCTAGGTAATGCCCCTGTTCATGGTGTCTGTGATCGGTGTGCGAAAAGATAGGCGTAATACCAATGCGTATGTCCCCAGCAATCCTGGTTTGTCCGTACTATCACGGTTTAGTTGTGTTAAAAATGTGTGGACAGGACTGGCAGTAGCCCCAGCTGGGCTTTGAACCTGTGACCTTCTGTTGTTGCACACACTGTCTGTTTGCACTGCACCACCGTGTTGCCACAGATTGACTGGATTCTGTGGAAAGTCCATGACCATACATCCGACAGGGCCTGTCTGTTGCAGTGGACAGTGCCAGCCTGCACATGGATAGGCCACTGTCTTCGGTGGCTAGCAGCCACTGCCCCCCCACCACCTGTCCCCTTACGCTAACATGCTGGCATGTCCTTATCTTGGTAAAAGCATATGGCCTGATTGAGTTGTGGCACTCCCGGACTGTATTTGGGGGACTTGGCTGTAGGTAATGCCCATTGTCATGGTGTGTGAGCGGTGTAGGGTAAAATATGGGTGTTTGCACCATGCTTCTGTACTCTGCAATATAGGGGTGTCGTTACTATCTCTGTTTAGTGGTGGGTAAAATGTGGGGACTGGGCTGGTAGGTGCCACAACTGGGATTTGAACCTGTGACTCTCTGGTCCTATAGATACTGGCTCTGTCTGCTGCACCACACTGTGGCCACAGAGACAGTGCTATCCCTGGAGATAGGAAACCTGACCAAAAGAGTAGGGAGCCCTGCTCTGCACATTTTTACTGTGGGCTCATTCACCGTGTCTGGCGACAAAAGTGCAAATAAAACCCGCAAATGACCGCCGAAAACGGGGGAAAAATATAACCAAGCTGGCCAACAGTGATATTAATGGGCACACATAAAAAGACACACCCAGGAAAGCTCCACAGAAAGGAAATGATTTTTGGAAGGGTCTCCGCTCCGTAGACCCTTCCAAAATTCATTTCTTTTTTTTGTAGCTTTCCTGGGTGTGTTTTTTATTTTTGCCCATTGCTAGCACTATTGCCCAGCTGAATTATAATTTTTAAACATTTTCGTGGTGGTCATTTTGGGTTTTATTTGCACTTTTGTTCTGTGCACATGTATCACACTGCTCACGTTTGTAGGTTTCCCCGGTTTTGCTGTACATTGCTGACGGAAATGGTTTCTCTTCCCTTTAAATGCACTCTACCGCGAGTGTTTCACTCGCGGTATTTTTGCTTTGAAATTCGGCCCCGATAATGTGCGGGGAGCCTCTCCCCTCCCCTTCCCCACCCATTAACCCCGTCTCTCCGCCCCTCGGGAGCCTTCCTCCGCCCTCCGTTAGCCTTTCCACTCCTCTATCGGACATTTGCGGGCCCGTACTTGTGCGGGGCCCGTTAGTGTGTTGCGCACCTGCGCGGGGGTTCATCGCACGTGTGCGGGGCGCTTAAGAGCACTTAAGTGCTGCTTTTAGTGCACTATTGTGCGGCGCGCAATTGTGCGGTTTTTAGTAAACATGCCCCTAAGTGTGATTTTTAGCATCTCGCCCCACTGGCAGGGATGCTGGTGGAGGATTCCAGTGCAGCTTCAAGCTGCTTAGAGGGAACATTGGTCAGATGTACCTGCCAGGTTCCCAAAAGATATACAGATTCCACGCTGCTTGTACTAGTGATAAGCAGTGGATTTCTTTAGTCCACTTCAATAATGGTTTATGGACTTTTCCTCCAGAAACACATCCAAACCTCTTTTAAACCCAGCTACACTAGCAGCTTCTACTACATCCTCTGGTAATGAATTTCAGAGTTTGATTACGTTTCGAGTGAAAACAATTTTCCCTGATTTTGTCTTAAATGTGCTACATTTGTAGCAGTGGTGTACCAAGGGCAGGGCAGTGGGTACAGCCTGTCCTGGATGCTGGCCAGAGAGGGTGCAGCCCAGCTGGACTCACACTTCTGCAGCAAAGGGGCAAACCTACCTAAAAGCTGGGTGACATGCCGCTCTGCCTCCAAACCAGGCCCATTTGCTCTCTCTCCAGGCTGAAGTCTTGTGTTTGTGAGACCTCAGCTGGGAGAGAGCGAGCGAATGGGCCTGCATTGGAATCAGCATAGCACACAACCAATCTTTGAGGTAAGCTTGCCGTGCTGCCATGGAAGTGTGGGCCTGATGAGGGGAGGAGTGCCAGCTGCAAGGGAGGGCGCCTGCCCCGGGGCGGAGGGGACTAGGAAGGCTACTACATTATAGCATCATTGAGTGTCCCCTAGCCTTTCTACTTTGTATTTTCCTGCAAACTCTCACATGAAAGACTTTGCCACATGTCTTCTGAAGATCCAAATATACTGTATATTAACCAACTCACTTTTATCCACGTTTGTTTACACTTTTGAAATATCTAATAAATTAGTGAGGCAAGATTTGCCTTTGCTAAAGCCATGCTGACTCATTCCCGTTAAGCCACATCTATCAATGTGGTTAGTAATTTTGTTTTTTGAAATAGCTTCTACTATTTTGCTCAAAGGAGTGGAGGAGTAGCCTAATGGTTAGTGTAACAGCCTACCACCCAGGAGCTTGAGGCTTGATTTCCACTGGCACTCCTTGTGACCTTGGGTAGGTGACTTTACTTTCCCTTGCTTCAAAAGAAAAGGCCTGGCAATCTACTTCTGGTCATATCTTGCCAAGAAAACTCAGGGGCTGCTGGGTCTCTGGGAATGAGCATTGACTTGACAGCACTTGAAAATCATTTTGCTTGGTACCAACATTAGGCTTACCAGTCTATATTTAGCTGAATCACACGCGGAGCTTTATTTAAAAAATGGAATCACGCCAGATTCCCTCCAGACCTCAGGTACTATGGCCATTTAAAATGGCAATTTATATATTACTAGGAACAAGTTAGCAGTTTCATGTTTGAACTCTTTCAGAACTCTGTAAGAAATACCATTCAGTCCTGATAATTTCTTACTCATGCATCAATTTGCTCAATTAAACTGTCAATGTAACACCAATTTTTAAGGCCAACATAATGCAAGTTTGATCTGGGAAACTACAGAATGGTGTGCCTGACTTCAGTACCGGGCAAAATGTGAGAAGCCATTATAAAGAACAAAATTACAGAACATATACACAATCATGGTTTAATGGAACAAAGCCAACATGGATTTAACCGACGAAAGTCTTGTCTGCTTTATGTTTTTGGAAGTTGTGAATAAATAGGTAGACAAAGGTGAACTGGTTTATATAGTGCATCTGGATTTTCAAAAAGTCTTTGATAAGGTCCACATGAGTGACTCTTGAGAAAATTTAAAAAAGTCATGAGGAAGGAGGCAGTGTACTATTGTGGGTTGGGAACTGATTAAAAGATAGAAATAGAGAGTAGGGCTAAATGGTTGATTTTCTTCATGGAGAAAGGTGAATAGTGGAGTACTCCAGGGATCCATGCTGGGCCCACTGCTTTTTAACATATGTATAAATGACCTAGAAATGAGAATAATGAGTGAGGTGATCAAATTTGCAGATGACACAATTTTATTCAACGTTGTTAAAACAGAAGAGGATTGTGAAAAATTACAAGAGGATCTTGAAAAATGGGGAAACTGGGTGTCAAAATAGCAGATGAAATTTAATGTGGACAAGTGCAAAGTTATGCACTTAGGGAAGGAGAACCCAAACTGCAATTAAACAATACAGGGTTCCACATTAGGAATCACCACCCAGGAAAAGAATCTGGGCATTATCGTAGACATGTTGAAAAACTCTGCCCAGTGTGCTAGAAATCATGAGGAAAGGAATGGAGAATAAAACCAAGGATATTATAATATCTCTATATTGCTCCATGGTACGATCGCACCTTGAATATCGGGTGCATTTCTGGTTGCCATATCTTAAAAAGAATATAGCAAGAGTAAATAACCAATCTATGTTTACCTGTTCACTCAATTCCTTTTAAGCCTTCCCTCATAGAGAAATCCTTCCATCCTCTTTACCATTTCGGTCACACTTCTCTGGTTTTCTCTTGTCAGATCATGTCTGCATTTATTTTTCCCTTCAGATGGGGGAGGGGGAGAGGATTTTCAAGGTTGTGGAGAAGAGAGACATTGAGGGTAAGTGGGAGAAAATAGATGTTTAGCATTTTTGTGACTAAAAAGAGAGGTACAAAGATTGTGTGGCAACCCCTAAAGTCCCGCTTTATCAAGTTTACTAGGACCTCCAGTGGCTCTACCATGAAACTGCATTCTGACTCCTCTGTACACCATTCTGTTTTTAGAACAGGAGGGAGTGTTCCTGCCAGTGATGTAATGCTGGGAGGATCCTTGCCTGATGATGGAAGGAAAGAGGAGGAGCTGGAAATTGGCACCTGGCTTTTGGGCCAAGCACCTGGAGGGAAGGAGAAGGATTGGGGCAGCCCCTGACAGTACCAAAGGACTACTGAAGGAAAGGTATTGAAGAACATTGAACTGAACCACCATAAGAGATCTATTTAGTGGATTCTGGAGGCAAAGTCAGGACCATGCTCCAGAGTAATGAGAAGTTACTGGTAACTACCACATTTGGAAGATTCTGGCTTGGAGAGTGTCCAGATACTGAGTGGGAACAGTGCCCAAGCTTCAGAAGACTTAATCATTGCTTCCTATAAAGAGAGGAGAAATTGATCTTACTACCGAGATAGCCAAGGACCTGGACTGTGGCAGAAATACTGAGATTTTAAGTGCGCAGAACACATATTTTTGTATTATGGATTTATCTCCTTTGGATGAGTTGTGAACTTCATGTTTCTTGCAAATATGTAATATATTTAAGTTAATTTAGTAAATTTTTCATTTTGGTTCAGAACAACTCTTTTGAGCCTGGATTGATTTTTTGCTGGTTCTGAAAGGGAAGGTGTGAGTGCGGTTTAAGTGTAATAGGCTTGTCCTTGTCCTGTCCTAAGAAGAACATTTTAAAAAACCTAGGATTCAGACTTAGTAGGGTTGGTTTGGCTGTTGGAATAGATGCCCAAGGACTGTCTTGCAGCACTGCACACTGTTGAAAGGGACATAAATCCTGTGAGGGGTTAAAAATGGAATGGATATGGAGGAAATATCCTAATCTAAATATCAAGAGGAACCAGAGGAACATGGTGAATAGTTATGGTGGGGAAATATGTCAAGCTCAGAGTGTATCTTACTAATTTGATTGTAACATCTTCCAATGAAATTAAAGAGTTATTTGGTATAGTCAATAGATTGCTGAAGGGAAGAGGGAGTTGATGGGAGGAGGGCAGAAAAATGCCCCTTGGAGAGTAAGAGTTTGACCACATTCTTTGAGAGAGTACAGAAGTTGACAGAGATCTGATTCAGTAGCAGTAAAGAAGGGGATAATGGTGGAACAGGTGGACTTGATTAAATAAGATTTGGGGGTTAGGAGTTTGGAGCAATTTTCTCCAGGTGGGGAAGATTATAAGGAGTCTTAAACTTATTGGGTGTCCATTTGGCCCCTGCTATGCAGGGATTTTGAATGAGCTCACCGAGGAGGCACTGGGACCTATTGAAAATATAGTTCCTCAATCAATTCTAGAAGGGAAAGTTCCAGATAAACTGCTATGAAAAAGCCTCGGTTATACACTAGCAATTGCATAAATTATAGACCCATTGCCGACTTGCCTCTTTTTTTGCAAAAATATTAAGAGCAAACAGTTTTTCTGAAACTGAGTGATTTTGTAGAAGACGGTGGTGGGTTAGTAGGGATACAGGCAGATTTTAGGCAGACTGTGCTTGTGGCCTTGCAAGATGAAATGCTCCATCAGATCAATAGGGGAGAGTGGAGATTGCTTGTCCTGCTGGACCTTGTGCCAGCCTTTGATCTGGTAGAACATGACTTGCTATTCCAGCGATGTAAGAAAATTGGGATAGTGGGGAATATGTTGGACTGAATAAAGTCTTTTGTCCACCAGTGGACTGCCCAGATGGTTATGAATGGAAAAAGATGATCCCATGATATTTTTCTTATGAAATTTTTCAGGGGTCTTGTCTCTCTTTGTTAGTTAATAAATTTTCATGGCCTCTGGGGGACTTTTTTCTGGTTCTCAACTGTATTTAGCTAACCATCTTTTATCCATCACCGCATTCTAGGAAAAGGCACCTGCCCTCTACCTCACGCTTTTGTCATGAATCCACATGCTGTCCTGCTTTCTTCATTGTTTTCCCTTCTCTTTGGAACACTCAACAAGTTATCTGTGAGCAGAATCTTCACATACCAAGTTAATAAAAATGGCCTAAAGACATTTTTCTTACTAAAGTCTATGGGGAAGCTCCAGCTGCTGCAAATTAACCAAATAATTCACTGTTACCCTTCCCCCTCCTTTTTTCTCTTAAAAATAGAGCAGTTATTTTCTTTCATTTCTGTCTGATATCTCTCCCTTCGTTTTAAGTTTTTGCCTCTTACTACCTTTTAATTTCTGTATATGCCTTGATGAAAGGCAGTATAGCATATAATCTGAATAGCGATAAAGAAAATAACCTTAATAATGTAGATGGACTTAAAGGGGTTTATTTATGTAGATGCTGTGAATCTGTTTGTCCTATTGGGGGCTGATGAGGTGGGGGTCCTGGCTAGACTGAGTGCAGATTTGGCAATAATCACACATTGTCCTGCAGCCAATCGTTTGGTCCTGAACATGTAGAAAACATAAATTTTGTTAGTGAGGTGTGGGGGGAGGGAAGACGGTGAGAAGATAGCTGCTGATAAGACAGTGGAGCAATTTTGTGAAAATGAGGTGAGAGACGTGGACTACTTTGCGGGTGGTAGATTATCGGGGACAGTAAGATCTGTTTATGGGAAGTTGAGGGCTATGTGATAGGTGTGTTCTTTTTTGGATATAAATAGGTTCAGGGAAGGGCAACAAAAATGATAAAGGGTGAAGCATCTTCCTCATGAAGAAAATGAAATAGTTCTTCAGCTTGGAAAAGAGTTGACTGAAAGAGGATATATCAAAGTTTATAAAATTGTGATTTGAGGTGGAACTGTTAAATAGGGAACAGTTATTTACACTTTTGAACAATACTAAAACAAGATGACATGCCATGAAACTAACTTCCAGCAGATTGGAAACAAATTTATTTATTTATTTCTTCTATATCGCCCCTTCCAGAGATCAGGGGCGGTTTACATGGAACAATTCAACAACTTATGTATACTTTTGTATACGTTACATTGAACAGAAAATCTTTCTAACTTATTTACATGGAACAATGTATACAATACATAGAGTAGATAAACATTCTGGTTTTTTTACAAATGTTGACAGGTGTAGAAGCCTGTCTGAACTATTTACATAAGGTATTTACAGGTGGCTCTTTATAATGTATCTAGTTGTGGTTTTGGGCGTTCTGAGTTGGTGTGTCTGTGGATGTTGAGGGACATGGTTTGGGGGGGTAGGGGATTTGGAAATGTTCCGAGAATAAGTAGGTTTTGAGTTCCTTTCGAAATTGGGGGAGGTCTTTTATGGTGCGGAGGTCTAGAGGGAGTTCATTCCAGAGCTTGGGGGCAGTGAACGTGAAGGCTCTGTTACTTGAGGATTTTTTAGTCTTCGTGAATGATTTTGGCATATCAAGTGAGTGGGCTGCATTTTGTCTGCGAGCTCTTGATTTAGATGGGGTTTGTAGTAGTGTTGAAAGATATGATGGGGTGATGTCATTTAAGAGCTTGAACGTTGTTAGGAGAATTTTGTATCTGATACGGCTGTTTATAGGGAGCCAGTGTAGTTCTAGGAGTATTGGGGTCACATGGTCTGTTAGATGGGCTTTAGTAATTACTTTTGCACAGATGTTCTGTGCTCTTTGTAATAGGTATGTGTTTTTCTGTGGTAAGCCAATTAAGAGACTGTTGCAATAGTCAAAGTGGGGTGTGATAAGTGTATTAACAACCGATCTAAAGTCATGTGTGTCCAGGAGGGGCCTTAGGTGTTGTATGGTTTTGAGTTTATGAAATATGGTTCTTACTGTTTGCTTTATGTGTGGTATCATGGTGAGGGTATGATCTATTATTACACCCAGATATTTTACTTCTTTTTTAACAGGTATAGTTGTGTTATTGTACAAAGTATGTACAAATTGTACAAAGTATGTTTTTCATGCAGCACATAACCTGCGGAAATGGTTACTGGAGGGTGGGTTTAAGACAACTAACACAGAGATTCAAAAGAAGCTTGAACAGGCTCCAGGAGGAAAGGTCAAGAAAAACTTAGGAGCTAGATTGCCTTAGAAAACCATCAGCTATCCCTGGAAATGAGCTATGAGACATTTGATCTGGGATCTGCTAGGTATTTGTGATCCAGATTGACCACTGTTGGAGACAGGATGCTGAGCTCGATGGACTTTTGAAGGCTTCTGCATGGCTCACCTTATGTTTCTATGCCCTTATGGGGGGGAAGGTTGTGAGTGAGGGGATCAGATGGAGCAGGGAGAGTGAGGGGATAAGAGAATGGGCAGGAAATGAGCGCGCGAGGAGATCAGTGGAGCTGTGGACTGTGATTGGAGTGGGTGCAGGTAGGAAGGAGAGATGAGAGAGTGAGTGAGGGCTGCTCCATTCCTTCCCCTCTGAGAAGGCAAACAGCAGACCATGTGCACTTTAATTCTGGACCCCCTCTACCTAAGGATGATGAGAGCAGGTGGTAAGGCCAGTTCACTCCTTTCTCAAAAGCAATAAAGAGCCAACCAATTCTGAACCAAACAGGAGAATTGTGCCTTACAAGACAGGGATAGAGGAAGCAAGTTGCTGGGGAGAGAAAGCTTTGAGGTAGGAGGAATTAAAGGCCATTTGGTGGGGTGGAGGGGGGAGACTTGTAGACCACAAGGTCTTGATGGGTGATATCTGAGGACTCTAGGACTATTGTGGAGGTAGCATATTATGAGGAACATTGGATTAAGGAGATTAAAGAAAGAGTGAGAGTTTTTATGAAAATGTGTGATTTTGGGAAGAAAGTTCATACTCTCTATAGTTCTACTTTCTTTTTATCGGCAAATTAAACCTTGACCTAAACAGGAGTCTCATGACTGTAAAAGGAAAGTAAATTAATTGTTTTACTTCATAAGAACATAAAATATGCCACACTGGGTCAAACCAAGGTCCATCAAGCCCAGTATCCTGTTTCCAACAGTGGCCAATCCAAGTCACAAGTACCTAGCAGGTTCTCAAAAAGACACAGATTCCACAATGCTTGTCCCGGGGTAAGCAGTGGATTTCCTGGGTCCTCTTCAATAAGAATGTCTGCTCTTCCCTGCATAATTCTGTCTTATTTCCTCAGAAACATCAAGCAAAAGTACATCCTTCTGTTCTGTCTGTAACACGAAAGACAGAATTTGTGACAGGCATCCTGGACAAAAGAAATCAGTGTTAGACACAAATGGACAAACTAGCACACACACAAAACTCTCAGACTTGACAATAGAGATACTGGGGCCATAGGGAGCCCAGGGAATCCATACCCCACACAGCCTTCACTGCGCAGGAGAAGAACTCATCACGTATCTGGTCCTGTCACATTATAGACCTTTGCTCAGGACCATACTTGCTATTCTGGACATTTTTCTCGGATTAGCTAATTCTTGTTCCTGCTGTCTAAGA
This sequence comes from Ichthyophis bannanicus, assembly GCA_033557465.1. Taxonomy (NCBI): domain Eukaryota; kingdom Metazoa; phylum Chordata; class Amphibia; order Gymnophiona; family Ichthyophiidae; genus Ichthyophis; species Ichthyophis bannanicus. The sequence continues at coordinate 1,225,007,542 of CM066033.1, forward strand.
CTCTACTTGTGTGATCTGCCTGCTATTCTACTCATATTTGCCTGCTATTCTACTCATATTCCCCATATGGACCTTTCCTTCGGGAACTTATCGAAATCTTTTTTAAACCCAGGCACATTAACAGATTTTACTACATCCTCCGGTAACAAATTCCAGAGTTTGATTAGGCATTGTGAAAAAATATTTTATCTTATTAGTCTTAAATGGGTTATATTGTAGCTTGTGATAAGGAAGCTTATCATAGCTCAGGAAGGAGCTATAGAAAAGGTGAAGTGACTCTGAACAAGCAACCTGTCAGTTCTGGTAGAAATAAGAAAACAGAATTTTCCCATAAAAGACTACCAGTCCCAGAATGCACCAGGTTTCCAACAGCCATTAGAGGAGCTGAAGTGGGGAAACGTGTGTTCAATCAGGAGGGCTATGAGGTAATCCCTAAGCACTCATCTCAAAGGGCAGGGCCTGATTCAGCACAGCTGCGCTGTGTTAGGGAGGAACACTCATCTAAGCAGAATAAAGGTAGAGTTTATTCTACAGAGAATCATCATGATCATCTTCATGATCAGCTTGGATATCCTCATCCTCAGTTTCATCTGGAGGATCATCAGAAGCAGAAGCCAAGCCGGACGGACAGAGAGGGCAAGAAACCCTTTGGAAGAAAGAAGAGAAAAGCCTTTGGGAGGACTAGAGGAGTCCGGAGCAGTACGTATACTGGGAGGCATTCCAAGGGCCAGCATACACCATTGGACTGGGGAAAGCCAGAGGAATGGTGCTGCAGAGCTAGGAATCTCCAGACGGTACCTGTGAGGGAGACGGCTGCACTTGGAAGGGACCCTAAGACCCGTGCCAGAAGGTATGTGAAGAGAGATCCAGTGTCCAGGGATCTGGATTGGAAGGCTGGACATAAGAACTGGACTGCATACTGGCCAGGCTATATAGAGAGGAACTCTAACAGCAATGGAAGCTCAGGTATGAACACTGATCTATGCCCTAGCTCTACCCTTGAAAGACAGCAGGGAAGCAAGTATTGTCCTGAAAGTGCTCCATTGAGAAATTCCTCTGTGCCAATCCATGATATTGAACCCATGATTGTTGAAGAAGGGGGAGAGGTTGCAGATGAAGGCTGTATTTACATGGATTGCTCTCTGTCTAAACTCCTTTGGTAATTTTCTGTTACAAAGTACAGCAACCATCACAAAGAAATACAAACTTGTTCTTTAATCTACTCAGAAAAGCTCCTGAGTAGGATTTTTAGCCACGCAGTAGAAAGCAAGCCAGCTAAGGGGTTTCAGCTGGGTAACTGCTAGCAATTGAGCCTTACCTAATTGCTTGTGAGCTCTGAGGGAATCACTTCTGAATCTATGTGGGAAGATATAAGAAGTTAACCTGAAAAGAACGGTTTTTCCCTTCTTTGTGGATTTTGTTTGTTGTTTGATACACTGCTAAGAAAATATTAGCTAAAGCCTACAGAAAAGACCAGTTTGTTACCAACCAGGTCTTTATTCTTTTGCTTTGATTGCCTGACAAGTTCAAATGTTGTTTTTCCTGATTTTGTTTTTCCAAGTTTAACACTGAAAGCAAGTATCCTGATTTATGTGCTACCAAGCATATCTGTGTTGGGAGAAATAACCCCATAAATAAATATTTTATTGGCTTTACCCTCAAGCACAACTAATTATTGTGAGCAGCTGTGTCTGGTGTGAATGAACTGCATTTCCCACAATCCCTTGCAAATCATATTGATATATGCACTTGCCAAGACTGTGAACATTCTCACCCAGGCAGCCGTCTGACAAGCTTCATTGCATGTCCCCTAATATTTTTAATTTTAATGGTGTAAACAATTGATCTACATTTATCCGTTCCACTCCATTCATTAATTTATAGACCGCTAACATATTTCTCCTCAGCCATCTCTTTTCCAAGTTGAAGAGCTCTAATCTTTTAAGTCTTTCCTCATAGGGGTATCCTTCCATCCTCTTTTACCATTTTGGTGGCTCTTCTCTGTACCTTTTCTAATTCCACTATATCCTTTTTAAGATATGGTGACCAGAATTGCACACAAAAAGAAAAAGAGGAAAATATTTAATAAGGAAAAGAGAAGAGTAATTATAGGATTTGCATAATAAAAAGGACTGGAGTTGGAGTGGTCACAGTAGACTGGAGAAAGGCCCATGTGGTCCCTTTACACAAAAGAGGAAGTAAAGATGAGGTTAAACTACAGGCCGGTTAGTCTAACCTCTGTGGTAAGAAAATTATTGGAAACTCTGCTAAAAGAGAGAATAGGGAGGTTTCTGGAATTCAGTGGATTGCAGGATCCGACGCAGCATCGGTTTGATTTCTTTGATGGGGTGACCAGGGAGTTGGACAAAAGGAGAGCCCTAGATGTGGTGTACTTAGAGTTCAGTAAAGCCTTTGACACCCTACCACACAGGCAACTTATAAACAAACTGAGCACCCTAGGGATGGACCCTAAAGTGACTGACTGGTTTAGAAATTCGTTGAATGGGAGGTGCAAAGGGTACAGGTAAATGCAGCTCACTCTGGGGAGAAGGAGGTTACCAGTGGTGTGCCCCAGGGATCTGTCCTTGGTCCAATTCTATTTACATCATTTGCGCTTTTTACTATTTATTAGGGGTTCACAGGAAGTGAGTTTCCTATTTGCTCACTGGTTTGGTGAAGTTGAGTTTGATTTACTCATTAAACAAATAAAAGGAAAGTTTGCTACAAGAGGGGGTATCCTCTCATGGCAAATTGTCTGACAAAAATAGAGTATGTTTGTTTATGTGGAGATAGTGGGTAATATTAGGAGGGAGAGGAGCTGCTCTTTCCAACTCACAGCAGCGCCGTCCCAGCCATGTGCTGCCCAATCGGGGCAGCCCCCTGCAGCTTTAGAAAGGAGCCTTACCCGGACCAGAGCATCTTCGCCGCACCGATCTCCCAGGAGGGAGAGGAGCTGCTCTTTCCAACTCACAGCAGCGCAGTCCCAGCCACATGCTGCCCAATCGGGGCAGCCCCCTGCAGCTTTAAAAAGGAGCGCCACAGGCGCATCCGCGCCTTGTGGGCCCGCGCCTGAGGGCCTCGCCAGAGGGCCCTTTGGTGCGGCCCTTAGGCGGCGGCTCCAACCTCGCGGCCTGCACACAGTCAGCAACAGAAGCTAGAGCTCCACCTACTAGAAACATAGAAACATGATGACAGAAAAAGACCACATGGCCTATCTAGTCTGTCCTTCCATATCAACAACTACAACAGTCCACTTTTTACCTTTAGAGATCCTCTGTGTTGGTCCCATGCTTTTTTGAATTCAGTTACTGTCCTCATCTCTACCACCTCCACTGGGAGACTATTCCATGGATCCACTACTCTTTCCGTAAAGAAATATTTCCGCATATCACTCCAGAATCTATCCCCCTTCACCCTCATCCCATGTCCCCTCATTGCAGAACTTGCTTTCAATTGAAAGAGGCTCTCTCCCTGAACATTTATGCCATGGAGGTATTTAAACATCTCAATCATATCACCTCTATCCCGCCTTTCCTCTAAGGTGTACATATTAAGATCCTTAAGTCTGTCCTCATATGCTTTATAATGAAGCCCACTAATCATTTTAGTAGCCACCCTCTGCACCGACTCCATCCTGTTCACATCCTTTTGAAGGTGCGGTCTCCAGAATTGCACACTATACTCCAAATGAGGTCGCACCAAAGACTTATACAGAGGCATTATCACCTCCTTTTTTCTGCTAGCCATTCCTCTCCGTATGCACCCAAGCATCCTTCTAGCTTTTGCCATCGCCTTTTCTACCTGTTTAGCTACTTTAAGATCATCAGACACAACCACGCCTAGGTCCCGCTCTTCTTTAGTGGACAAAAGTACTTCACCTCCTATACTATATTGCTCCCTTGGATTGCTGCAGCCCAAATGCATGACCTTACATTTTTTAACATTAAATCCCAGCTGCCAAATTCTAGACCATTCTTCAAGCTTAGCTAGATCCCTCCTCATGTTATCTACACCTTCCTGGGTGTCAACTCTATTGCAGATATTGGTATCATCCGCAAAGAGGCAAACCTTACCCGACAGCCCTTCCGCTATATCACTAACAAAGATGTTAAAAAGAATCGGACCAAGGACAGATCCCTGGGGCACACCACTGGTAACATCCTTCTCCTCAGAGTGAGCTCCATTTACTTGTACTCTTTGTCGCCTCCCACCCAACCAATTTCTAACCCAAGCAGTAACTTTAGGGTCCATCCCTAGGGTGCTCAGTTTGTTTATAAGTCGCCTTTGAGGAACAGTGTCAAAGGCTTTACTGAAATCTAAATACACCACATCTAGAGCTCTCCCTCGGTCCAACTCCCTGGTCACCCAGTCAAAGAAATCAATCAGATTTGTCTGACAAGACCTGCCTCTGGTGAATCCATGCTGCCTCGGATCCTGTAATCTGCTGGACTCCAGAAACCTCACTTTTCTCTTTCAGCAGCGTTTCCAATAATTTGCTCACCACCGAAGTTAAACTAACCGGCCTGTAGTTTTCAACCACATCCTTACTTCCGCTTTTGTGTAAAGGTACCACATGAACCTCTCTCCAGTCCTTTGGCACCACTCCCGACTCCAACGAGGCATTGAAAAGGTCAGTCAGTGGAGTTGCTAGAACGTCCCCAAATTCCCTCAGTATTCTAGGGTGTATCCCATCCGGTCCCATCGCTTTGTCTACTTTAAGTTGAGCTAGTTTCTCCTACTCGGCTAAGCCTGTCCATCTGCAGTCACCTCTAGCAGCAGATACAGCAGGAGCTACACCAAGACAGGACTGCCAGTAACTCAGAGCCCACCTACTTTGTGAGTACTAACTACACTCAAGATCCAGGCCTGCTCACTATTTATCAGTACCTTACCATTTTAACCTTAACCATACTGTAGGTTAACTCACCCTTATGGCCTACTACACTATTTGAACACCACTTGTTATTAAATATCTTTGTACCATGACTCTAGCACTGCAAGCATTAATATCTGTACATGTACCTACTCTCACTGCTAGTAAGTGTTAATAGTATGGTGTACTGTATGTAATAGTTTACTGCTAGTAACTAAGGAATTGTTCTGTTCTCTGCGAGGAGCCCCACTACAGTCATTAATACCCTGTTACTTACTTAACATACCTATTGCATAGCCAACTACCTGCGTGATAAGATTCACGGCTCACACCAGCAAAATGCTCTCACTCAGCATAATCCTAAGCATAATATACTTACTTAGTAATGCCCTCAATAGATCCCTCACGGAAGCAGCCAATCTCAACACAATTATGGTCATAAGAGGGCATGGAAGGAGAGAACACAGCAACACATACCACTCACCCTCACAGCACTCTCAAAACTCCCACCCTCACTTAATCCACATACCACTACTACGCCCCACGAAATCCAAGCAACTCCAAGACCCACGCAACTTAAGATGTGCCCTCATAAATGCACGTTCTGTCTGTAAAAAGTGGCCAGCCATCCCTGCCCTCATATCACACCTTAACCTAGACATGCTACTAGTGACAGAATCATGGATCAATAACTGAGATTCCATCCTCATCAACAACCTCACCCCCCCTGACTTTTCAATTCACACCTGTCATAGAACTGACCGCAGGGGAGGTGGCACATTCATTTTGGCTAAAACAGACCTACACTATCAAACAATCAGCTCCAACAGTTCAACTCACCTAGATACTATCACTATAGCTAACAACCACAATACAGTTAACCTAATCTACAGATCCCCATTCCCTTCCACCGACGATCTTGCAACCATAATTGAACTAGCATCCAACCCACAAAACTCACGTAAGCCCAACTGGATACTGGGAGATTTTAATTTACCAGCCCTACAGGCCATCCATTCCAGGGCCTTCCTAGAAGCACTCAACAACCTACATTATGATCAGATAGTAGATGCCCCCACACACCAAAAAGGCAACACGCTAGACCTTATCTTCAGCCCCCGACCTGAAGTCAAGCCAGACCATAAGTTCAACATAACCATCTCCCCCATACCATGGTCTGATCACAATTTAATCACTTTCCTACTACCCTTCCAGCAAGAAAGAGTACAAACCGCTGAACCAACCGAATCAGGAGGAGCATACACCAGACGCTTCAGACCCTTTGACAGTGATGAAATCATCAAAAACATCCTTCCCAGCATCAGGACTACTTCACCGAACATTGAAGAGGTGCTGGACTCATGGAATAACAACCTGAGTGCCAGTGCATGTGTACCTACCCAAACGAAAACCACATATCACGGACAAGCAACCAAATAAGAAGGCTTCTGCACGCTGGTATACCGCTGAACTCAAGACCTCATTACAAACCCTGAGAAAATTAGAAAGAAAATGGCGATGCACCCGGGCCGCAACAGACCTGACACTCTATAACTCCCACCTGCAAGCCCATTGAGGTTTAATATCCTCCAAAATTAAAGAATACCACTCAGAACTGCTGTCAATCCCTGAATAAGCCACATGACTTGTTCAACATTGTAAAGACCCTAATGAAGGAACCATCAGCATCACAAGCAACCTTGATACTTCCTCAGGATTATGCAGATTACATGGTAGCTAAAACCAATAACATCAACAAAGGAACAATATCCAGCCCTACCAAAAATCCACCTAAGCAACTCACTGCCTTCTCAACACCGTCAGAAGGGAGTATTGAGAACATCATAGCAAATATCAACGCCACCACTGCCCCTAATGACCCTTGTCCAGCTTTCTGGATAAGGTCACTACGTCAAGAGGTCAGCCCAATAATAGCCAAAATCATTGACCACTCCTTTTCCACTGGTCAATTCCCCTCAAGCCTTAAGCAGACATCCATCAGGCCACTCCTAAAGAATCCCAAACTAAACGCTCGGAAGGTGGAATCTTACTGACCCATAGCTAGCATCCCGTTGCTAGCAAAAATAATTGAGAAGTCTGTACAACGACAGATACAAGATCACATTGACTCCAACGCCCCCCTTGACCCAAGCCAACACGGCTTCAGAGAATCCCATGGTGTTGAATCACTCCTCACCACCCTCATCAACACACTTATCACTGGGATTGACTCCATCAAAAGAGGATATGCACTAATTTTCCTAGACATCGCTGCCACATTCGATTCCGTAAAACATGAACAACTCCTTGTGCGGCTACAGGATAAAGGAATAAGTGAATCAGCCTGGCGTTGGTGCAAATCCTATCTAACCGACAGGTGGCAGCAGGTGCGAACAGGAAACACAACCTCGCAGCCTTTCCAACAACTTCACGGTGTACCCCAAGGCTCATCCCTGTCTGCACTCCTATTCAATATCTATATGCAACCTCTCTGTGAAATAATTCACTCATTTAACATCTCCTGCCTGCTCTATGCTGACGATGTGCTGCTCTTTAACCCATTTATGATTGATGACCCAGACTTCACCCGACTGATAAACTGCTTCGATGCCATAACCGACTGGCTCCTCTCCCAAAGTCTCAAGATTAACTTTAACAAGACTGACATACTATTTGTGACCAGAAACCAAGCCTTTTCGCCTCCAGCAACAATAAAGACAAGAGACGCAGAACTCACGATCAGACCTAGCATCCGTTACTTAGGTGTGACGCTGGATCAACATCTCAATTTCAAAGCACACATCATTAACACTATCAAACAAATCTATCACAAGATAAGAACCCTACGACATCTTCGTCCCTTGCTGCAACCTGAGGACTTCAGAACAGTTTTTCAGGCTCTGGTGACCCCCCATTTTGATTATGCCAATGTAATCCTTCAAGGTCTCCCCAAGAACACCTTAAACCCCCTACAGCTAGCTATGAATGCTGCTGCACGTGTCTTGAGTGGAGCCTCCAGAGGTGATCACATCACCCTGGTCCTTAAGGACCTACATTGGCTACCAATATACTGTCGACTATTATACAAAGTAATCATCATCACTTTCAAGATTGTCAACAAGTTAGCCCCCCCAGCCCTTTTTGACCTGATCCACCCTGTGCCAGCCAACAGAGAAAGGAGAACAGGCACCACTAATACCCTATTGATCCCCATGGAAATAACAAAATGTACCAAGTCAACAAGGAATAGAGCTTTCCAGTTCTATGCACCCAGCTGCTGGAATGCACTTCCAGCAGCCATCAGAGCCATAACAGACCTAGCACAATTTAGAAAAGCGCTTAAACACCACCTCTTCCTCTTACACTACTCACAACCTACCAACCTGACACTCCCTAGCACACACCCAACCATTAACACGTGAAGATTGTCAATGTATGTAAATATTGCAGATACAGTTTGTAAATAAGTTGAATTCGATGTACATAGTTACGCCCAGTTGATTTCCAAGTTTAAAGCTCCAGTTCATTGTAAGTGCTCCCCGGCACAATCTTGTTGTATGTAAACTGCACTGATTTTTAAGAGTGCGGTATATAAGAAACAATAAATAAATAAATAATATTAGGGAATTTGATGGTGCATATACTCTCAGTGGAATGGCAAGCATGTCAACAGCAGATACAGCAAAGCACATGGTGGTCCCTCCCTTCTGAGGTCTAAGGCAGCAGCATGCGCGCCCACATCTTCCAGTTGAGGGGGGCAGGAGTGGCATGGTGTGACTAGCTGCATGTGTGCAACTTCAATAAGGCTGTCTGCAGCACCGAAGTGGTGGCTGTGCCACGATAGCAGGGAGAGATGGATCAGCTGACATACTGTCCACTAATGGACCCTGGCACCAAGCTTGTTTGCAGAGTGGATGGGCTGGCACTGGGATCAGGATGCCCCCCACTTGCACATATTGAGTGGATATGTGCATGTGGGGGGAACAATATGCCACTGAAGCAGGAAGACTATGCAATATGATAACAGCCCATATCAGAGGAAAAATGACCACCCTGCCTCCTCACCTGCCAAATAATGACCATAATCTGTGAATGGACTGGTGACCCCTCCATAAGTAAGTGCTCCGTCGGTTACAACCATTTGAGCCACATGTGAATCTAAATTAGCTATTGTGGTCTGCAAAATATGAGATTATTTCATGACTGGTCCACAAGTACACACTTGCTCACAAGTATGGCACAGAGCCTGCAGAGATCTAAGCAGACATAGGCATACCCCAACTCATGCCCGCATGCATCCTGACAATGACCACATATATACCCATGGATTGATAAACCCACCTGGCTGCTCTGTGGCTCAAAAAATATGGCCAGTGTGTGTATGAAAGAAGGGCCATGGCTTCAAGACCAGCCTGTGGATCAGGAATGATATGTCTAGGTGTGTTAATTTTATCCTACATTTCCTGAACTGTATCATCATCATGTGCAACCTTCAAAATTTTATCCAGCATGGGCCACACTGAGAAGCTGCACCACCCAAGCTAATAGCACCTGCACACTGAGCAGGCATCAGCAATCACGGAGCATCAGAGGAGGCCAACCTGCACCACTTTTGGACAGCGAAGTCATGTGGGTTTGTGTGTCCAGAGAAGTATAAGCTGCAGCAATGCACTGTGCATGCATGTGGTGCCCAGGTTTTATGGCTGTGCATACAACATGCTGCAGGTCAGCTATACAGCACCCCCACATACTGCGTGAGACACCATTTACAAGCAGAAGATTAGTTTTCAGTAAGTAGTTGCAACCTGTGGCTGTGATGCTGTAATGCATTCCCGGTTACACTATCATCAAGGCTCATTCCCACAGCATTTATTTATTTATTTAGTTTATTTATTTAACTGATTTTAATATATCATTTTTCTACAAGGCAAAATGGTTTACATGGAACAAAAAACAACAGTTTACAAGGAGCAGGTGAAGTTAACAGTAGAACATATATACAGGTAACCTTAAAATTGGATCCCCCTAGAATTGTTAACAAAGTACAACAAGGGTTGTTAACAGGGTATTCCTAAGATTGTTAACAGGGACTAAAAACGGAACTTTAGGGTTGGGTAACACTAAACATATTAGCAATGTAAAACAAGATTGGAAACAGGGTACAACTGAAGTTGTTGACAGGGGAGGAGTGGGGTCAATTACCAGGATAGAGTCATCTTATACATTAAGTTACAGTGAGGCTGAGATTGGTTGAATAGCCTAATTTTCAAATGCTATTGGTTTGAGGTGGGGTTGGTGCAAGGGGGATTAAAATAGGAGAGGGGTTTGAGATGGGGGAGTTAGGAGGTAAGGGGGTAAGGGGGTAAGGGGAAAGGGGCTGTAAAAATTGAGATGGTCAAGGGGGGGGGGGGCGGTGATAGGAATGGTATATAGAGGTGGAGGGTGCTCATGCGGGGTGTTTGCCGGAAGGGAAACACCATAGTATTTTTTGAAAAGAAAAGTTTTGAGGTGTTTCTTGAATAAGGTGTGAGATTGGATACACCGTAATGTGGGGGGTAGCTGGTTTCAAGTGGCGGGAGCATAATATTCGAAGGCCCTTGTGCAAGATCGTTGGGATCTCTTGGGGGTAGAAGTGTTCTGCCTGTGAAGCCTATTGTTGTCTGGGCATTTGGTTAATGATTGGAGCTGCTCAGAGGTGGTATTGAGTAAAGCTCTGAATAATGCTGAGTACCTTGAATTTGATTTGAGAGGTGACAGGGAAGCAATGAAGATCTTTTTGGATAGGGGTGATGTGTGAATGTTTGGGGATACCAGCTATAATGCGTGCAGCGGTGTTTTGGGCCAGCTGAAATGGGGCGATGGTGGCCTTGGGAAGTCCATGGAGGATAGCGTTACAGTAGTCAATCAGCGGTGTGATAGAGGCTTGGCAAACTTCACGAAAACTGTCAGTAGATAGTATTGGGCGTAAATTGTAGAGAATTTGAAGTTTGAAGTATATGTTTTTGGTGGTGTTCATTATGTGAGGTTGGAAGTTTAGGTAACAATCTAGAGTAACACCAAGGTATTTAATATGGGACTTAACCTGTACTTTGGTATCTCCAAATTTGATGATTGGAGGCACTGTGAAGTTGGGGGTCTCTGGTTACAAGAAGGATCTCTGTCTTGGCGAAGCTGATTACGAGGTTGTGAAGCTGGAGCCATAGGACTATCTCTATGAAGCAGGTGGAAGGACTGGAGTAATCAGGGGAGGTAGTGTGGAAAGGAGTGTATGCCATTATATCATCGGTGTATAGTTGATATCCAACGTTAAATCTCTGGATGGCATGGCAGAGTGGACTAATGTAAATATTAAAGAGGAAGGAGGAGAGGGCACAGCCCTTTGGGACTCCTTCAGGGAGGGCATAAGGTTATGAAGATTGCTGGCCAATTCTTACTAGTCGAGTGTGCTGGGAGAGGTAAGAATTCCCCTACGCTTACCTCCCAACATGACACTACTGTGCAGTTCCCAAATCACCTGCTGGTTTGACTGGAGTAAGCAAGGGGGGGGGGCACGTGTGTGTGTTTGTGTTGCAATCCTCACTTCTGACTGAGCCCCCAGACCTCAGAACACATCAATTTGCACAGGTTAGAGGCCTGATTAATGCCAACTGCCATAACAGCCATATCCATGGCTACTCTGTCAACTCAGCTGCGGCCTATAGGGAACTAGGCTCAATTGGAGGGCTGGCCTCTGTGAATGTCCAATTCATTCATTTAGTTGGTGACACTGGAAAGATTCTACAACTTTCCTGCATGAACATTGCTTTTGTCCTATGCTGCAGTCACAGAGTGCAATCCAGGGGACTCTTTGCTCCATGTAGTGTATGCACATACAGGCAGGTCTGTATCTGGCAAATTTGCACACAATAAACACCATCTCAACACTGTCTACTGATCATTACCCAAAGCATTCAGCAGTACAATGAGAGTCCAAATGTGCCTGTATGCCTGATTGTGACAGTGGGACACCGACCTCTAAATGGTACATGCACAATTCCAGCTGCTGAAATGTGGCAGAGGTTGTCATGTTGGTCTCTGCATCGCTTGCCACCATATGAGAAGGTAGGGCTTGGAGGTGAATATTGGGGTGGAGGAAACAGTACTATACATGTTTAGAATGTGCCCTTCGTAGGTGGCATTGCTGGCCAAAGCCTATGTTCACGTGGCCAGAAGTTATGCAGGCCTACTCCGTGTCTTCATGTGTTACATCAGAAGGCCTGCATGGCAGCCTCACTAGCTCCCCATTGGCACCAAGTGTGACAGTCACAAGCATGTTGTTAGAGTACAAAGAGGCAGGGAATGGTGGCATATGTGTCACCAGCAACTGTTCTATGATGATGGGAGATGTGTGCATGGCTCCCCGAGGAGAGCAGGATGGTCTACGATGGACCGCATGGGTCATAAATGTGGCTAAGTTAGGTGTATGTGCAGGTGTACCTATCTTGCAGTGTACAGCAGGTCACAAAGGACTGCACACCCTCCACATGTGCTGCCACAGGCGTTAGTGCCACATTGCGGTGCAGCAGACCTCTGCATGTGACTGTTTGGCATTGGAGGTACAGTGGAAAGATGGGTTTCTTGACCTCACATGTGGCTTGGTCTTTGGATAAGAGATATATTCTGCAGCTGTGTGTCTTTGATTCTAGACATTGCTATGCAGCAAGGTGTGGAGGTATAGCCTAATGGTTAGAGCACTGTCTCAGTAAGTAACAGATAAGGGTTTGAATCCCACTTGTTCTCTTTGTGGTTCTGGGAAACTCACTTCAATATACTGCCAGGACAGGAGGACACACATTCTTATGTGTTACGATAGCACATTGGGTCTGCAATCATGCCCATATGACAGCATGCCTTTCTTGACTCTGCTGTAGCCCATTGCAAAGGGTTGGATATGTTCACCCTGCAGATGTATGACACATGAGTTGTACATGATTTCAATATTTCTAGATGCCCACAGAACGTCTGTGTCCACAAGAATAAAGCAGTACCACGCAGAGATCTTACAATGATCCATAAACAAACCACATGAGCTCTTCAATCTTGTAAAAACACTGGCAAAGGAACCTTCCCCCAGCCAATCTAAGCTCCCAGACCCACAGGAATACGCAGATTATCTACGAGCCAAAACGAACCAATCTACCACTCCCTCAAGATTTCAAACCACTGACCAACCCTCAAGATCTCAAACCCCTGACCGATCCTCCTTACCTCTCACTTCATCCTCCCCCCCACCGATTCCAGTAGATACCCAACATACTATCACTTCCTTCTCCCCCCAACTGTAAAGGATATCCAAGACATCATCACGACTATAAATACCACCACAGCACCAAACGATCCTTGCCCCGCACACTGGATAAAAGCCCTACGGACCGAACTTAGTCCTTTTTTGTCCAAGATGATAAGCACCTCACTCCTTTCTGGAACCTTCCCTCGGAACCTAAAGCAGACATCAATAAGACCGTTGCTGAAAAACAGTAAGCTTGACCCCACTTAGATGGACTCTTACAGGCCAATATCCAGCATCCCTCTCCTAGCCAAAATTATGGAAAAAATAGTCCAACAGCAGCTGACTCATCATATCGAAACAAACGCACCCCTTGACCATTGCCAGCACGGGTTCAGGGAGTCACATGGAGTGGAAACCTTGCTGACAACCTTATTTAACACCCTAACCACTGGGCTTGACAATACTAGACAAGGCTTTGCTCTCATCTTCCTCGACATTGCAGCAGCCTTTGACTTAGTCAGCCACAAGCTACTCCTTTCCCGCCTTTCAGAGAAGGGCATCAACGGGAGTGCACTCGCCTGGTGCACTTCATATCTCAACGACAGATGGCAACATGTTCGCTCCGGCTCATCCATGTCCGCTCCATTCCCACAAGAGAAAGGGGTTCCACAAGGATCGTCACTCTCAGCCATATTATTCAATATCTATATGCAACCCATCTGCAACCTCATCCGGTCATTCAACATTAACTGCCTAGTATATGCTGATGATGTCCTAATGTTCACCCCAATATCTACAATTCAACCAGACCTATCCCAGCTTTCAACATGCTTCGATGCCGTCACAGACTGGTTACAAGCTCAAGAACTGAAAATAAACTTCAAGAAGACAGAGGTTCTCTTCATCAGCAGAGATCAGTCTTTCACCCCACCCTCATCACTCAAGGTCCGCAACGCAAAACTCATTTCCAAGACAACGATTCGATACCTGGGCGTAACACTCGACCAGCATCTCGACATGCAAGCCCAGATAGGCAATACCGTAAGGGCAATTTACCATAAAATTAAGACTCTACGCCACATAAAATCGATTCTAGAGCCAAATGACTTCCGAACAGTCTTTCAGGCCCTAATTATGCCGCATTTTGATTACGCCAACTCCATCCTGCTCAGCCTCCCAATGAGCTCAATAAACCCCTTGCAGCTCGTGATGAACGCTGCAGCCAGAACACTCTACGGAGCATCAAGAAAAGACCATATCACCCCCATCCTAAAATATCTGCACTGGCTCCCTGTCCACTGTAGGATCAACTTCAAGGCAATCAACAGAAGCACAGCTACCTCCCTATCAGACCTTGTACACCCCACCCCATCAACAGATCAAGGAGATCAATAGCCTGCAACACCACACTTCTTCCAAAAGCCATCATCAAATGCTCCAAGACTACGAGAAAGCGTGCCTTTGCACTTTATACACCCGCTCGCTGGAACGCTCTCCCACCAGACCTCCGCGCCGTAACCAACCTCCCCCAGTTCAGGAAGGCACTCAAACATCACCTCTTCCTGCAACACTTCTCCAACTCTGACAACATCACCTAGCCTCCCCCTCCCCCAAACATCACCTCTCCTTCCACACCTCTCCAGTTTTGAAAACATCACCTAGCCCTCCCTACCCCCACCCATAGCAGCTCTCCCAGAGTAACTTCTCTCGCACTACCATCAGGGCACCTAAACCCCTGACAACCTTGCCCCCAACAACCCCCAATAAACGATACAAATTTGTAGATGTACGTAACTGTATCTCGTACATATTGCCAAATATCCTGTGTCACCCTTATACTACTCTGTAAATAGTGTACATAGTTCACCTGTTCACCATGTTTGATTTCCCTGTTCATTGTAAGTTCAATGTTAGACTGTTCTACATTGTTCAACTTTTGTTACTTGTGAACTGCGCTGGTGATAAATAGTGCGGTATAGAAAAACAATAAAATAAATAAATAAAACCATAACTGTGACTGAACATCTTTGGCTCCATCACACTCGTATATGCAGTACCAACATATATGTGAAGGAGCCAACCTGTAGGGATCGTCACACGTCCTTATTTGCTCCATATGGCCAATATGAGAGACACTTGTCCAGTTATTATATGCACATGTGTCAGGACGATTGTATGGTGGTTAGAAAAGCTGAGACAGCTGCCATAGCCAAATAGTTGGTATTGGAACTTCCCAGTGGCGCAGCTGCTATTTTTTCACATACACTCTAACTGCATTTGTGTAGTCACATCAGGTACATCAGGGCAACAAGGCTATACCACACTCTCATCTACCACCATCCATCCTCCAGCTCATCCATCAGCATATGCCCATTATGTACAGTCATGCACTCTTCTGCCATCTGCTACACCATGACCCACACAGAAACATGTTAATCATTGGGATATATCACTCACACCTCTCCTTTGAATGATCTGCACGTCACCACTCCTGCTCAGTCATCCTTTTGATGCCCATATTGTGGCAATGCTGGCTCTGCCAGGGAACACTTCTTTCCAATCCTATGCCACACACTAACATTACAGCAGATTATGTGGGCACCCCTCACTGATACAATACAGATGCCTCCCACATGCTCATCCCACTTACTGACTAACACATAGGATACATATGGATCTGACATGTCCATCATTTCTCACTTTTCCTTCCATCCATCACCTAAAATGTGACTTTTACAATAGCTCCCTTATCCTGCATTTCAGGTGTTAAGGTGCATGCTTGGCACCTTAACTCCTGGTATCCTGTTAGCACCTGAAAAGTGGAGCCAAGCACCCTTACCACTGGAATGCCTACTCCCCACCCCGGCCTTTACCACACGATAACATACTTACTGCTACCATTAACGCTTGCTAACTGGTGTGCCCTTAATGTTCTTTAGTAACCATAACCCTTAGAAGGCTTACACTCAATGTTTGCGTTTGAGGCAATGGAGGTTTGAATGACTTGCCCAAGATTCCCAGAAACAGTAGTGGGATTTCAACTTGGCTTACCTAGTTCTTGACCCACTGATCTAACCTTTGTCTACTCCTCGAAATGAGACTTTTAAAAAGCTGTATTAGAAAAATATTATGGTCAGGGATATGTGCTGTGGTAAGGTCCAAAATAACAAGGAACATTTTTAATTGCTCTAAACGTCAACACAGATCATCAAGTAACACCACTAAAGCAGTCTCAGTGCTAGAAATTCTAGATAAAATACTAGCTGAAAAGGGTTTAGGTAGTTAATCTCATCTTAAAATTGAAGCTGCAAAGCTTAGACCATTTATTAATTTCCCTAAAAAAGGGAAATTAGAAACTGCTCTATAATTTTCTGGATCATTAGCATTAAGTCTCTTTCCCAACAAAGCACATATCACAGTTTCTTTAAAGGGCCAGGTATAAATTCTTCTATCAGTGCTGTATTAATTATCTGATTTTGTTTTAATAGTCTCTCTCATGGGAAGATTTTGAAAGCTAGAAAAGGAAGGAGTCAAGGTCAGTCTCATCACCTTAAAAAGGACATCTAATTCCTGGCAATTTATTGGCAAAAAACAGTTAAAAAGGCCCAGGGAATCAACTCCAACAAACCAAACACATTTCAACTGAATTGCCACGCTGTTGTCTAGATCGATTTATTTAAATAAATAGATCACCATAGACATCCTAATATGCAGTTGATGCGTTGATTACCTACTGCAATCTGTCTGAGAGGGCCCAGACAAGGAGCAATTAGTTATATGGAATAAGTTTCTCAAAGAGCATTGGGTTACTGTAAACCGGGAGGATAACAGAATTTTTTTTTGCTGCATGGATTGATCAATTATAGATAGAATAGAAGCCTTTTCATGGTTATGAACTGTAAATTTAGGTATTTATTTTTCAACTAATTAGAGGTTCTTTGAGGGTATGAAAATTTCCTGTTTTCACAACACAGGTATTATTGCTGGGTATCTATTTACTGGTGGAGTTAAATACATATGTTGTGTCACTCAGAAGTCATCAGCACAGGAAAGGTAAAAATAAAACTATAAGCTAGGAGAGGGGTGTGTGAGTACTAAGGGAATTGACATTTTTTACAGCATTTATCCAAAAAACACCTTTCTTAATATTTTTGCATCAAGGACATTTTATCAGTGTTTATCAGTTAAAAGCTAAAACAGAAGCACTATTTACAGACTACTGAGTGGGCTTTACATACTATTCCATTTGCTTTTAGTCAAGATTTATACCATTTGCATTCTAGAAGGGACTTATGACATATCCTTTCCATTTAAGGCCTGGAGCTCTTCAGAAAACGCAGGAGAGGAATTCAAGGAAGGGACAATTACATTGATCCCTTTACTGAGATTATAATTCCAGATGGTTAATGTTAACTTAGCATAGGTTTCAGTCAGAGAGGCATATCTAATTGCACAGACACAATCATATATCCTTATTTCTTCACCTTCTCCTGCTGCTTTCTTTGGTTATATCAAACACATGTGGGTCAGACCTGCCATTTTGATCCCTGACCAGCAAAGGGACAGGAGCATCTGGGATCACTCCTGCACCACCGCTAATCCATCCCATCAGGGAAACAGCTGATAAGAGCTGGGAGGGATTGGGGTAGTGGGGGACGGTTGAATGATTATCTTAAGGGGGATGATGCTCATCAGGCAGGTGAAGGGTGATAGTATGCTGATCAGGGTGCGGGGGTGATCCTGTGCTGATCAGGGCATCAGGAGGTGCTGCTGATGATAGTTAACCAAACGTCATCAGTGAACAAACCCCCCCCCAAAAGCGACCCCTATCTTCTTTCTTTCCTGTTTTCTTTTCTTGTTTTCTTTTTTGCTTTCTTTTTTGTCTTCTATTTGGTCAGGACCGACAGACCAGAGTGGGAGAGATCAAAACTCTTCCCTCGGTGTCTGAAGAACCCTTTTATTCAGGTGAAATAGTATAAAAACACCTAAACTTTACAAGTGAGGTGGTGTAAAAACACTTATCTTTAGTTGTAGGCGAATAAACATCCTCCATAATAATGCCGGGTTAAATTCTGCATGACATGCATGTTTTGGGACCCCGAAGGGACCCTGCTTTGATGTTCAGTGGGAATACACTTGAAGCAGGGTCCCTTCGGGGTCCTGAAACATGCATGTCGTGCAGAATTTAACCCGGCATTATTATGGAGGATGTTTATTCACCTACAACTAAAGGTAAGTGTTTTTACACTACCTCACTTGTAAGGTTTAGGTGTTTTTACACTATTTCACCTGAATAAAAGGGTTCTTCAACAAGAAAAGAAAACGGAAAGAAAGAAGAAAGGGGTAGCTTTTGAGGGGTTTATTCACTGATGACTTTTGATTTATATTTACAATTTTGGAGTCATTGGTCATACGGAGGTACGATTGCATACACAGATGATAGTTAACCAGCAGGAGCAGACGGAAGAAGCCGGCTATGAAACATAGAAACATGATGACAGAAAAAGACCACATGGCCTATCTAGTCTGTCCTTCCATAACAACAACTACAACAGTCCCCTTTTTACCTTTAGAGATCATCTGTGTTTGTCCCATGCTTTTTTGAATTCAGTTACTGTCCTCACCTCTACCACCTCCACTGGGAGACTATGCCACAAATCCACTACTCTTTCCGTAAAGAAATATTTCCGCATATCACTGCTGAATCTATCTCCCTTCACCCTCATCCCATGTCCCCTCGTAGCAAAACTTGCTTCAATTGAAAGAGGCTCTCTCCCTGAACATTTATGCCACGGAGGTATTTAAACATCTCAATCATATCACCTCTATCCCGCCTTTCCTCTAAGGTGTACATATTAAGATCCTTCAGTCTGTCCTCATATGCTTTATAATGAAGACCACTAATCATTTTAGTAGCCACCCTCTGCACCGACTCCATCCTGTTCACATCCTTTTGAAGGTGCGGTTTCCAGAATTGCACACTATACTCCAAATGAGGTCGCACCAAAGACTTATACAGAGGCATTATCACCTCCTTTTTTCTGCTAGCCATTCCTCTCCGTATGCACCCAAGCATCCTTCTAGCTTTTGCCGACACCTTTTCTACCTGTTTAGCTACTTTAAGATCATCAGACACAACCACGCCTAGGTCCTGCTCTTCTTTAGTGGACAAAAGTACTTCACCTCCTATACTATATTGCTCCCTTGGATTGCTGCAGCCCAAATGCATGACCTTACATTTTATAATATTAAATCCCAATTGCCAACATTAAATCCCAGCTGCCAAATTCTAGACCATTCTATGGACTGTGTCGTGTTTGAAACTGTTGTATGGAGGTTGCTATGATCATTTGAATTTTCACTGGTGAATGAGCAGAAGGAAGGTGTATGTTTAGTGGCATGCCAAACTTTTTTTTCACATTTTATTGTTTTAGTATGGGTTGTGTGAGCGGTGTTGCATTGAGTGGATACTGGTAGTGGGGCATGATGGGAACAAGGATGGGGAAGAGGTGTTGATTAAGATGGACATGCCTGAGTGTGAGTCTTGCTTGTTGAGTGGGAGAGGGTATGGGGGTGGAGAAATGCCTACATGTGATAGAGGGAGGTGGAGTGTGTGTGTGTGTGTGGTGAGATGGTGGGGGGGGGGGCTTCAAGAGCTCTCACCCTTGTTGTAGAGAGAAGGACTAAGAAATGGCTAGTAAAGAAGGGGGCTATGTCTCTCAGTGGAGTTGCTTCTGGGATGGGGAAGGGCGGCGGGAGGTGCCGGATGTTTGGGCAGGGTGGTGGGCTGAGTGGGGTTGGGAAGGGAGGGAAAGTGGTGGGGAGAAATAAGGGGTTTGGTTTTGATGGGGGCGAGGAGAGTTGATGGGTTACAATTACAGTATTTGGGAAGAAATAGCTTTGAGTTTGTGTTGAGAGACCTGAATACTAACAACACCACATTAACACAGTAGCCCCGTTAGACCCATGCCAACATGGATTCCGAGAAGCTCACGGAACAGAAACACTCATGACTTCACTACTTAACAAACTCATTTGTGGGATTGACAACATTCACATGGCCATTGCAATGATTTTTCTGGACATATCAGCGGCATTCGACTCAGTCGACCATAAGATTATGCTAGCTAGACTTCATGAAAAAGGCATCCGTAACCAAGCCTGGAACTGGTGCAAATCTTACTTAGATGAGCGCTGGCAACAGGTCCGTACAGGCAACATTACATCTGAACCCTTCAAACAGAAACAGGGAGTACCTCAAGGCTCATCTCTATCTGCGTTGCTTTTTAATATATACATGCAACCAATCTGCCAAATCACCAGAGACTTCGGTATATCCTGCCTACTATACGCGGATGACGTGCTAATATTCACACCGATCAATATATCAAACCCTGACTACTCTCCATTAATCAACTGTTTCAACACAATAACCGACTGGCTTCTCAAGCAGAACATGAGAATAAACTTCAAGAAAACCGAAGTACTCATAGCCACAAGAAACAAGCAATTTTCTCCGCCAACCACCCTCATAGTAAGAGATGCAGAACTCCCAATCAAGGCCTCCATAAAGTACCTCGGTGTGATACTCGACCAAAAACTCAATCTTAAAGAGCATATAAAGAACACAATAAGGTCAATTTACTACAAACTAAAAACACTGCGACACCTGAAACCAATGATGGAGACAAAGGACTTCCGTACAGTCTTCCAAGCGATAGTCACACCGCATTTTGACTATGCGAATATCATCCTTCATGGCCTCCCCAAGAATACACTAAATCCACTTCAACTGGCGATGAACACGGCAACCCGCATCTTATCTGGAGCTTCTATAAGAGATCATATAACACCAATACTGATCGATCTGCACTGGCTTCCGATAAACTGCAGAATAACATACAAAACCCTCCTCATCACGTTCAAGGCTATTAATAAAATCTGCATCGATCTCAAATCTCATCACCCTGACACCAAACAACAGACCCAGGAGACTAGTAGCAGAAAACACACTAGTTACTCCTAGTATCTCCACAAAATGGACACAACAAACTACTAACAGAGCTTTTGTGTCCTATGCCCCCAAGTGCTGGAACAATCTACCTCCAAACATCAGATCAATCAGGGATATCACCCAATTTAGAAAGTCCATCAAGCACTATTTATTCACTTTGCACTTCAGGCTACCATACACACAATAGAACCGGCTCTCGCCCACTCAGATAACTCCTACACATAACAGCAATCCAGAACAAAGGATCAAAATGTGAAAACACTGTATTCCTGTCAAATATCGAATCTTGATGTAACCTACTCAATGTATATATAATCATGTATAATTATGTAGATAGTTATCCCCAGTTCACACCCAGTTTATCTTCCCTGTTATATGTAAACCTAGATCAGTCATGTATTGGCAGGTATATTGTTGTTCAATGTAAACCGCACTGATGATGAATAGTGCGGTATATAAAAAATGTTAAATAAATAAATAAAATAAAAATAAAGGGCTTAATTCACCCAGGAAGTGGAAACTTTTCTTCAAAGAGCTCTATAGATTTTGGTGGAACATAATTTTTGTCTAGGACATTCATTTGAGTACACATGACCATTTTCTTCTTAGAGAATTTTTATCCTCAGTTATATTGTGCATCTAGTATGGGAGGAACCAAAAATGGAGAGTATGGCCATCTAGCTAAGAAGCATTTTGCTAATGGCAAAAGGATCCAGAGGAGAGGTTTATGGCAGTTAAAGGTTTAATTAGCAGGGAATGGGTACGTTTATTTGGCCTATATGCCCCAAATAAGGGCAGGGTTAGGTTTGAAAAAGCAGCATGGAATAGCATAGTGGTTAGAGCACTGGCTTAGTAACCAATCAACCAGCATTCAATTCCCAATAACCCTCCTTGTGACTGGGGGCAAGTCACTTAACTCTCCATTGCTTGGAAGAAAGGCCTGGCAATCTATTTCAGCTGAATGTAAGGAAAATAGAACCCAATTGGATTAAACAAGGAACATCAAAAAAGAAAAAAATCCAATTGACTCAAAAACTCCCCAAAAAGACGCAACCAAATATTTTTTTTTCGGAGCTTGTCAGCCCAGTGTCCAGGAATTATTCAGAGACACCACCGTGACCACTCCTTTTATTAAATAAATTTAAGAACAGAGTCCATGACTTATCTGAATGCTGGAGCGCCACCAAGACGCCGAAACATCAAATAGACGACGTGGCTCACGTTTCGGCTTTTCATCAACTTGTACAGAAACCCTGCTTCAGGTCCCACGAATCAGCAAATGGCAGATCTTCAGCTTACAGGCCCAAGGGAATGTCACCTACTTTATCGTCGACGGCGTCTGACGTCAGAATGATGAAAAGAGCATTAGAACCAATCACAATCAATCTACAACGGAGCCATTTCAAAGGGGGTGTCCACTGCACATGGAATCCCCAAAAGGCATCCAGAGTAGAAATGAGAGCACAATTCAAATGATGGTATACTTGTCCAGTTGGAGGTTAAGCCCCTCCGGAACAACAGAGTTGAGGAGATAGATCCAACGCTGTTCACATAGTTGGAGTTTCTGTTCACGGTCCCCCCCCCGGGGGTCCGGTGGGACAAAATCTAACACTCGCCAACGTAATGAAGTGAAAGCGTGACCCTTCAATAAATTGTGTTCCACCATAGGAGCCGAGAGATTTTTTGTACGGAGGCGAGAAGCGTGTTCAGAAAGACGGGTTTTTATGGCCTGCTTAGTATGGCCCACATAATAAAGGGAACATGGACAAATAATCAAATATACCACAAATTCCGTAGAACAATCAGTGTGCCATCTGGTGGTAAACCTTCGGGACGCTACTGTGTTGCTCTCAAGGGATCAATATCAGCGTCAGATTGAAGTCCATTTGCAGGACCGTACTAACTATGCGATCCTTTTGACGGACCCTACGGCGGTCATACAAGCTCAGATTTCTTCGCTTGTCTCTGCAGCATTTTTGCGGAATTGGATTACTCGACATGAGATGGACTTTTTGATCAAGAAACATCCAAAAACACCTATTTTCTATCTGCTTCCGAAGGTGCACAAATCGTTAATTGACCGGCCGGGTCGCCCTATTGTTTCATGCCGTGACTCCCTGCTTGAACCTCTCTCCCAATTCTGTGACCTCTTTTTGCAACCTGCGGCGATGCAGGTCCGCTCCTATCTTCGTGACAAGGGGGACTTTTTGAATCAACTGCAATCTTGCCAAGCAGTGGATACATATCGGTTTCTTGTTTCCCTAGATGTTCAGGCCCTTTACACGAATATTGATCAGCGGGAGATACTGGCGTGTTTACAAGATTATCCACTTACTCTCCCGGACCGGATTTCGCGGTCTTTCTTGCTGGATTTGCTGGAGTTAGTTTTGGGAAAAAACTTCTTTTTACATCAGGGTTTTTTTTACTACCAAATTCATGGAATCTCCATGGGTGCCACTGTGGCCCCGTCTTTGGCTACCATATATATGGCGGTTTTTGAACAGTTGTACGTTTACTCTGATCCTGCTTTTTGCATGGTCCCTTTTTGGAAGCGTTTCCTGGATGACATCTTCTTCCTCTGGGTGGGCACCCGTACGGATCTGGACTGTTTTTTAAGTTGTCTCAATACACACGTACCCCGTATCCAGTTTACTGCACAGATTTCTTCCAGCACTCTGCAATTTTTGGATGTTCAGGTCTCCTTAACTGCAGCTGGATTTACTACAACACTATACCGTAAAGCGGTGCAGCGCAACACACTTCTTAGTTATCACAGTTTTCACCCTCGAGCTTCAAAACACTCTTTACCCTTCAGGCAGTTTCTGCGATTACGTCGCAACTGCTCGACTTTATCGGACTTCAAACTACACGCCCGAGAACTTGAACAACGCCTGCTTCAACGTGGTTATCCTCCCCTGGTGGTTTCTAGGGCATTTAAAAGAGCGTGTCACTTACATCATGAATGGCTCTTTCTAGCTTCTGCTTCTACGACCACTGACTCCACTGTCACGGGGGTTTTACCATATACATGCCATATCACTCATGTTTCAAGGCTGCTACATCGGTTCTGGCCGATCATTGGCGTACATGCCTGCTTTCGGGATTGCTCTTTGCAGGTTGCCTACTCTCGGACTGCTATCTTACGGGACAAAGTGATGTCTACTGTTTCACTGGAGGATCGCCCTCCCAGGTCACACACAGACAGTGGCCACTTTGCTTGTGGCCATTGTGTTTACTGTGCTTTGACTTTAGACGGTCCGGATTGGGTCGATGGCCACACGTCCCGAAGGTTTACCACCAGATGGCACACTGATTGTTCTACGGAATTTGTGGTATATTTGATTATTTGTCCGTGTTCCCTTTATTATGTGGGCCGTACTAAGCGGGCCATAAAAACCCGTCTTTCTGAACACGCTTCTCGCCTCCGTACAAAAAATCTCTCGGCTCCTATGGTGGAACACAATTTGTTGAAGGGTCACGCTTTCACTTCATTACGTTGGCGAGTGTTAGATTTTGTCCCACTGGACCCCCGGGGGGGGGGGGGGACCGTGAACATAAACTCCAACTATGTGAACAGCGTTGGATCTATCTCCTCAACTCTGTTGTTCCGGAGGGGCTTAACCTCCAACTGGACTGGTATACCATCATTTGAATTGTGCTCTCATTTCTACTCTGGATGCCTTTTGGGGATTCCCTGTGCAGTGGGCACCCCCTTTGAAATGGCTCCGTTGTAGATTGATTGTGATTGGTTCTAATGCTCTTTTCATCATTCTGACGTCAGACGCCGTCGACGATAAAGTAGGTGACATTCCCTTGGGCCTGTAAGCTGAAGATCTGCCATTTGCTGATTCGTGGGACCTGAAGCAGGGTTTCTATACAAGTTGATGAAAACCCGAAATGTGAGCCACGTCGTCTATTTGATGTTTCGGCGTCTTGGTGGCGCTCCAGCATTCAGATAAGTCATGGACTCTGTTCTTAAATTTATTTAATAAAAGGAGTGGTCACGGTGGTGTCTCTGAATAATTCCTGGACACTGGGCTGACAAGCTCCGACAAAAAAATATTTGGTTGCGTCTTTTTGGGGAGTTTTTGAGTCAATTGGATTTTTTTCTTTTTTAATCTATTTCAGCTGGCACTACCAAGAAAATCAAGAGCTGTTGGGTTGCCAGGAGTCAGCATTGACTCAAAGGTTTGCATTGTATGGGGTGGAGCTAGCTCAGTTTTCAGAAGGCAGAGTGATTGTCAGCAGGGATCATAGTCTGGCAATAGAAAACTGCATTTAGATAGGTCTCAGGGAGAGGAGAGAAAGATAAAAGCCATAGGAAGAAGCTTCAAGAATTAATGAGGGCATGGAAAGCAGCAGACTGCTAGAGACCTCAGCATCCAGGCAGGCAACAATATTTTATTTTTCTTCAGCTCATCAAGTTTATTCTCACCTTGAATATATCTTGGTAGTTTGGAATTTGCAATCAGCTGTGTGAGAGCTGAAATGGAGCCCATTGTTTGGTCAGATCATGGTCCAGTGTGAATTTCACTTCAGGGGTTGAGTGCTAGTGGGGAAGAGGATTTGGGGATTGAAAGATAGCCTTTTGCATAATAAATAGTGGAGGGGTGGAAAAAACTATTGAGAAATACTTAGCCTTCCATGCTAATGGGAAGGTGAGTGTAGGAACAGTGTGGGGTGGCTTTAAGGGGGTCCTTCGTGGGAAATTGATTGTGTGGGTAATGCTGAGGAAGAAGTATCGGGGCAGACATTTGAGTGATGTTATGAGCAGGTTTGGAAATTGGAGGAGAGGCATGTGAAGAGAGGAATCCAGAGTTAAATTGGAACGGGAAGAGGCGAAATCACAGTTAAAGGCTTTATATTTGGAAGAATTAAATCATAGTTTCAAAGTCTTATAGATACTATGAGCTGGGGAATAAATTAGGTAAATTGCTGACTGATAGGGCACAGATGATGCAAAGAGCTGCTAGAGATCCAGGGTGCAGTAGGGGATTCAGATATCCTTCCAGAGCTTTGATCCTTTTATTAGACTTCTATCAATGGAATGAAAACATTCTACAGGAAGAGATTCAAGGGTATTTGGGAAGGGCAAAGTTTCCTAGACTGTCTGATGCCAAGACTAAACTGGATAAAACCGTAACTTTTCTGGAAGTTTAGAAAGTTTTTCAAGGATTAATGAATGAGAGAGTAAGTGGTTTTATGGTCCATCTTTATAAAAAGTTTAGCAGGCACTTAACTCTGTTAGTGGTTGCTTTCTAATGGTTAGCTAGAAGGGTAAGATTTCCCGCTTTTTATGTGGATTGCGGGCATTAGTGCATTACCAAAACCCGGTAAGGATGCTATAGTATGTACTTTTAGGCTGATATTTTTATTGAACATTTATACAATCCAAAAGTATCAAGACTTGTACAATAATAACACAAGAAGTATAACATTGACAGTTATTGCACTCACCTTCAAAGTAGTCTCCTTCCTCCAGTGTTCCTACGACTGCTGGAAACAATTTTGAAATACCTCTTTTGTTGTGCTATGAAGCTGCTGTGTTGAATTTTGCTTAATGATCTCCAAGTCATTGAATCTCCTTCCTTTCAGTGGTAATTTCAGTTTTGGACCCGAGGCCATCATGCTGGTCGCCTGGCTGAGATGTGATGCATGAGCTGGGGCGTTATAATGATGAAGCAACCATTCACAATTCCTGTGCAACTCTAGCCTCCTACAACGAACTGCATCTCTCAAACAAGTCAGAACTTGGATGTAGTACTCATTGATGGTTTGGCCTTTTCGAGCATATGCTTGACAATACCCTGACGGGCTTTCCTGGATCCGGGAGAGTTTGGAGTCCGGGAGAATTTGGAGTCTTCCACTGTGAGGCTTGAGCCTTAGTTTCTGGGTCAAAACTATAAACTCATGATTCATCACCAGTAATAATTTTTTTATGAAATCTGAGTCATTTTCAATGCATTCCAACAACTCCCTGGCTGCAGACAGTCTATCTTGTTTTTGGTCAGGGGACAGGACTTTTGGCACAAATTTTGCAGACACACGTCTCATCCCCAAATTGACAGTAGAAACATAGAAACATAGAAATATGATGACATAAAAAGACCACATGGCCTATCTAGTCTGTCCTTCCATATCAACAACTACAACAGAACCCTTTTTTCCTTTAGAGATCCTCTGTGTTTGTCCCATGCTTTTTCGAATTCAGATACTGTCCTCATCTCTACCA
This sequence comes from Ichthyophis bannanicus, assembly GCA_033557465.1. Taxonomy (NCBI): domain Eukaryota; kingdom Metazoa; phylum Chordata; class Amphibia; order Gymnophiona; family Ichthyophiidae; genus Ichthyophis; species Ichthyophis bannanicus. The sequence goes on from CM066033.1 coordinate 1,225,034,930, forward strand.
CCTCCACTGGGAGACTATTCCATGGATCCGCCACTCTTTTCGTAAAGAAATATTGCTGCATATCACTCCTGAATCTATCCCCCTTCACCCTCATCCCATGTCCCCTCGTAGCAGAACTTGCTTTCAATTGAAAGAGGCTCTCTCCCTGTACATTTATGCCATGGAGGTATTTAAAACATCTCAATCATATCACCTCTATCCCGCCTTTCCTCTAAGGTGTACATATTAAGATCCTTAAGTCTGTCCTCATATGCTTTATAATGAAGACCACTAACCATTTTAGTAGCCACCCTCTGTACTGATTCCATCCTGTTCACATCCTTTTGAAGGTGCGGTCTCCAGAATTGCACACTATACTCCAAATGAGGTCGCACCAAAGACTTATACAGAGGCACTAACATCTCCTTTTTTCTGCTAGCCATTCCTCTCTGTATGCACCCAAGCATCCTTCCAGCTTTTCCTGTCGCCTTTTCTACCTGTTTAGCTACTTTCAGATCATCAGACACAACCACGCCTAGGTCCTGCTCTTCTTTAGTGGACAAAAGTACTTCACCCCCTATAATATATTACTCCCTTGGATTGCTGCAGCCCAAATGTATGACCTTGCATTTTTTAACATTAAATCCCAGCTGCCAAATTCTAAACCATTCTTCAAGCTTAACTAGATCCCTCCTCATGTTATCTACACCTCTACTGTTGTCTACTCTCTTGCAGATTTTGGTATCAGCTGCAAAGAGGCAAACCTTACCCGACAGCCCCTCCACTATATCACTAACAAAGATGTTAAAAAGAATCGGACCAAGGACAGATCCCTGGGGCACACCAATGGTAACATCCTTCTCCTCAGAGTGAGCTCAATTTACCTGTACTCTTTGTCACCTCCCACCCAACCAATTTCTAACCCAAGCAGTAACTTTAGGGTCCATCCCTAGGGTGCTCAGTTTGTTTATAAGTCACCTGTGAGGAACAGTGTCAAAGGCTTTACTGAAATCTAAATATACCACATCTAGGGCTCTCCCTCGGTCCAACTCCCTGGTCACTCAGTCAAAGAAATCAATCAGATTTGTCTGACAAGACCTGCCTCTGGTGAATCCATGCTGCCTCGGATCCTTTAATCTGAATAGTTCTCCCTGTAGAGAATCCAGGATCTCTTTACTTCTAGATGATGCTGCAGCAGGAATGTGCCAATCATGTGGCATATTGAAATCTCCTATCAGTAGCACTTCCCCTTTTCTAGCAATGCTGCGTATGTCTTCAGTTAACTCTCTGTCCAGCTCTTCCTCTTGTGAGGAGGTTTGTTTATCACGCCAATGCAAACAGATTTCTCTTTCCCTCTTTCTAGTTTAACCCACAATGCCTCCTCTCTCCCTTTTAAGCTCTGTAATTCCATAGCTTTAATAGTATTTTTATATTGCCACTCCTCCTCCCCTTCTTCCTACCCTGTCCTTTCTGAATTAAGTATAGCCAGGTATAGTTACATCCCAGTCATGGTTTTCTGTGAACCATGTTTCTGTAACTGCCACTAAATCCAAGTCGGCCACTCCCACCAAAGCTTCAACATCAGGGATCTTATTTCCCATGCTATGGGCATTTATACACACTGCTTTCCATATGTTACCCCAGTAAGAATGGATGTACCGACCCGAAACTGATGTCCATGTCTGCATCAAGCTCCCTGACAGTCAATCGACGATTTCAGCGTTTTGCAGCATGCACTGATTCAACTTTGTCTTTATTCCTGCTTGTGGATGCCTTCTAGAACATTCATCACTGTCACACTTTGGTGACCCTCTTGGAAACATTTGTGTCAGTCATAAACTTGAGCATGACTCATGCATTCATCGCCATACACTTGCTGTAACTCATCATAAGTGTGTTAATGCAAATTCACTGTTCAGTTTTTTCACTCATCGCAAATCTGATGAACTGCTTTTATACAATATCAAACATCATGTGATGTTTAAAAAAGCATAGGTGTGCTGCAGCCATGCTACACTCTGCACATGCAGAGCACATAACTAGGTCACTGCATGCTTAATAGAATCATGGTGTGATGTATTGTTATATATATAGATACACAACAAGGCTCAATATTTTTTGATCACACCTCGTATAAAAATTTTGGCTAAGGTATTGGCCTTGAGCCTAGGAGAGTCTATGCCCATGTTGATTAATGCAGGCAGCTGATAATGTTAGGTGGTTCCTGAACTTGATCTGGGTGGTACATGAGGAAGGACTTCCAGCTATGGCGCTAGCTATAGATGCGGAGAAAGCGCTTGATTGGGTCAATTGTTTTTTTTGTGGGAAGTGTTAAGGAAATTTGGGCTTTGGTGAGCATTTTATATTATGGGTTAGAAAGATGTACTGTATACTGGACCCCACATCTGTGTTAAAGTGAATGGTGAATACTCGATTTATTTGTTGGGGAAGGGGGAAAGGTAATGTTGCCTCCTATCTCTTTCTATTTGCGTTGTCCATGGAGCCATTGGTGGGGAAAAAATATTATGGGGCAAGGCAGAAATTCAGGAGATTTGTGTGGATGAAGAGCAACATAAAATTTCACTGCAGAATTAAGGAATATTTAGTGGAAGGTTTGGGGTTCCCATTGAATCCCATCCCCCTATGCTCAAAATGTATTATCTTCCCTTGGGTAATAAGGTGGGTGGTGGTGGGATAACTCCTGGTATAGAGCAAGGTGATGTATTGGACGTATCTGCTATTTTGGAAACTTCTGTAACTGAATCAGTTTCTTCTTCTACCATGATTGTAACGTTTGCTCTTTCTTCTGATAGAGATTGTGTTTTGCGTATGTTTTTTAGGAAACGTAATGTAATATTTCATGGATTGAATGTTCGGGTTTTTCTTGATTTGTCTAAGGTAACTCAGAAAAGAAGGAAAGAATTCTTATTACTTCGCCCAGGTGTTTTGTTGTTTTGGGGGGGGGGGTCAATTTCTTCTGAAATTTCCATGCACATGTATGATTAGGTTGAATTCTGTTTCGTATATTTTTTATGAGCCATCACAGTTGCTGTCCATTTTTGAGTGCTCGTCGCCCTGCTGAGTTAGACTCAGCCCCATTGTAATAGGTTGGCCTGTCTGTTAGACCCCGTCAGGATAATCTTCTCAAAATTTAAGTTTAATTATATATTCAGTGGTTCTCCCCCTGATGTTGTTGTGGGCTATAGTAGGGGCAGGATTGTTCCTTTTTTTTCTTTATTCTTAATGCTTTCCTTTTCTGGAACGATATTGATATTGTTGTATTAATTTTGTTTTTGTTTCTTTCTGTACCCTAATTTCCATGCAAGTGTGTTTATGCTTGGATTTATTGTAAAATGATAAAGATTTTAAAAAAAGTTCACTGTTTGCAGAATTCTCTCCCTTTCATACAAGAAGCATTGAATTGCTATGGCTAGGTTTCTGGGCTTAAAGTTAATGTGGCAAAGATGGAGTCTTTGAACATCATTCTCTTGAAGGGAGAGGAAAATTAATTTACACTGCCTGTTCCCTTGGGCACCTCTGTTCATTAAGGGGGTTATTCTGAGCCATGAATAGCAGGGATGGGTGGCCCAACGGACGTCCATCCCCGCTATTTGTGCCCTTGCCTGCCCCTGACTAACTTACCCACCGGTTATGTGGGGAAGTTAGATGGGGGCGGGGAAGGGGCAGTCTGGGGACGGAGTCTGGGCAGGCAGTGGGCTTCTAATGTCGGCCCTTATGTCCAGGGGCGCGGATGGGGCACGGGGGGCCAGCGTTTATTCCCCACAGCCTTACCCTGGCCTTAGGAGGCCAGATAGGAGATCAGACTGCGGGGAATAAACCATTTTTGCTGGCATCCGGCATCACAGCTTTTAAATGGAGTTGTGGTACCATGGAAACATGACTCCATTTAAAATCCCTGACTGAGTTAGCCAGGTGCAGTCCTGCACATGCAGGCCGGACAGAATCGCTGTCCCAGCCTGCACGTGCAGGAGTATTTGCAATTCTGATCCCGTGGGGCTAGACATGCTCCGCGGGATCAAAATTGTGATCCTCTCTGTGCATCCGGTTCAGAGGGGATCTATGTCCATGACAGAATCGGGCCCTAAATATTTAAGATTACACATTGGAAGGGAATTATTTAAAGCCTATTTGGAAGTTTGCGTTTGGGTTGGAGAAATGCCCTTGTCTTGGATTGGAAGGATAGTAATTGTGAAAATGGTTGTGTTACCCAGTTATTTTTCTGACCCTGACCTGGATGTTCCTCTGAGGGATCTGGTGATCTTCCAAAATAAAAATATTTTCCTATATATGGAGGAAGAAACACCATCCCCGGGTACTCCAGAGGATCTTGTTACGATGTAAGGGGCAGGGTGGTCTGGGGGTTCCAATTGTTTTCTTCTATTATGTAGCCATGTAGTTGAAGGGCTTGTTGGATTGGTCCTGGAGAGGAGGGTAGGGGGAAATTGGGTTTAGATTTAATAACATTATATCTCTTGGGTAGCTTTTTGAGACTTTTGCCCTGGGTGGGGACACAAGGAGGGGGTATTTGGAATCCCTGCATAAAGCATGTTTACATACTGTGGTCCTGACTCCCTTGCTGTTGAGAGGGACGCTTTCACTTCTGCAGTCATTACAATATAATAATCCCAGGTTTAAGCCAGGATTTGAAGGCCTTCTCTTTCAGAGATGGGAGTCACAAGGGTTGAGCTCTTTGTTACAAATTTGTCCTGCGGAGAAGTTTTATTATTTTCAGAGTTAAAAGATGATTATGGGTCGGAGCCTAGAGACTTTTATGGGTATTTGCAAATGCAACATTTCTTGGGGCAAAAGGAATGGACTCAGGTTCAGGAAGAGATGTCTTCAGACTTTTGAAAGATTTTGTTGGTTTTCAACAGCTGCTGTAAAAGGGGCAATTTCCAACAACTTTAGCCCAATTCTAATGCACTCACACTGGCTTCCAATAGAGAATAGAATAAAATACAAGGCACTCCACACCATATTCAAAACCATTCAATCAGAACCAACCACCTGCCTGAAAGAATACATCCGAATCAGTCCGGAAAACAGACCAAGGAGAAGTTGCAACAGAAATTTGCTTGAAACACACACCTATTTCAAAAACAGTAACTCATCCACATCTAAGAGAGCTTTCTCTCTTTATGCCCCAACACTATGGAACTCGCTGCCACCAAGCATAAGAGACACTAAGGACCCTAAATCCTTCCGCAAGATTCTTAAAACATTCCTGTTCAGGGATCACTATGGTGAACCAGTCACCTAATCAAATTCCTCTATGAAAGCATCAAGCATCCCATATTACAAGATTACTTCCATTCTTTGAATCTAACGAGTTATAGACTTAATTCTCTGTACATAGCTTTCATTTGAATCGATTTCAGATTTAAGTTATTATTACCCTACCCCTTTACACTCCTGTTAAATGGTTATTTGTAATACTGTTTTATGTAACATTCATACTTTGAAGTTTTCTGTAAACTGCTTTGATTCACTAAAAGCAGTAAACAAGCACAAATAAATAAAATAAATAAATAAAATAAAAACTTGTGGACTTTTGGAGGGGAGGGCCCAAGGAAAAGCCAGATTCTAGACCTTGTTAGAGGAGGGCTTGGGGATAACCTTTAAAGAGAAGCAGTAGGAAAGGATATTTATTGTGACTGCCAAATCTCAGTATCTAGTTCAACAGTTGAAAATGGTTAGAAATTATAGTATTGCTAGCATCTTACTCAGCTAGATTAATAAGATTTTCCCTCATGTTTCTCCACTATGTTGGAGGGGTTGTGGGTTTGAGGGGGATTTTCTGCATATGTGGTAGAAATGCCCCAAGATACTGTATATCCTTCCACTGCTTTCCAAAATCCTTCTATGTTGGGGAAATTGGAAGGTAGAGTTGGAGCATAAGGAGGGGGGGGGGGGAGGGTGGTAGGGTTCTTAGAGTAAAGTGGTGAGATTTGTGTATGTGTGATCAGGGCTGGCCCAACCACCAGCCAAACCATCCAAACTAGATGGCTGCCTAGAGCAGTAGCCTCGGGGGGGGGGGGGGGGGGGGGGGGGGGGGGTCGAAGGGGGGGGTGAAGGGCAGGGCAGCAAAGAGAAACTACAGTCAAAGCAAAGCAATGGGCCCTTACAGCCACACTCACCATTGTTTATATTTACCCACATGAAAAAGAGGAAAAATGGCCAGTTTGCAAATAGTTCATTTATCCTTGTAAGTGGTTTTCGGAAATTTCCCCTCTTGTATATATTCACAAAACAAAAATTTTATATTTACAAGTCTGATGTGAAAATATGCACTTTTATAGGATTTTCTGGGAGGGATGGTGTTGTGATGATTATAATTGAGCTTAATCAGGGCTTTTATTGAGGGGGTACTTCGTGGTGGTATGGCGTACAAGTACCTTTTTTTCATTGCCTGCTAAAATTGGCCCATAGTCCACATGTAATAATAGTCATGCATATGAGTATCAACACCTTTTTACCTTTTGTGCTGGGGAAAAAAGTTGAATTACTAAAACCTTGGGGGGGGGGGGAAGGGAGGGGGAGTATAGTGTTAGGGGGTTCAACAGCTAATTTTGAGGGGGTACAAGGCTGAAGGGTTTCCTGGGGCATCTAATAACCTTGCACTGGCCCTGTCTGTGATTGGTGGATAGTGTGAAATTGCACTACATTGGACATCCTGCCAACCTCTTGGAAATTGCAAATCAACAGACTTTATTAGATAGAATGACTTACTGCTCTGAGGTCGGGGAGACTGCCAAAATTTGAGAGAATCCGGTGTTTGTCTGCTTGTTAAGGGTAGATACTGAGATGGGTGGTTTACCTTTTGATGGTTAATATGCTGGGGGGAGGTGTGGGAGCATGGTGCAAGGGAAGAATCTCTGTTTAGTTCAATAAATATTCAATTTAATAAAAATATTCTCAGTTCTTCTCTCCCCTTTTCAGATGCTTTCGTGACTGAAAAAGCAGAAATGGAATGAAGCTGAAAGCAACTAACATAATATAAATGTAATAAGAATCAAATGCTGATCTGTGGGTAGGCGATGGTTATCATATCTATCCATAAAACGTTAGCACTTCCATAAATGCAACATAATGTGATGGAAGAGAAATTTCAATGATAAAAAAAATGTAAATATGTGGTAAACTCATTCAAAGACGTAAATTATAGCTGTATGTGCCACTTTTAGACAGCTGCAGCTGACAGCTCATAAGTTCATATAATAGCGTGTTTCTCTCATACATTAGTATAGAAGCCATCTTGTAAGTAACAAGTTTTGAATGTTCAAAACAAATCTTTTAATATGAAATGCGAGAAAATTGGTACTTATCTATTGTGAATCAAATTTCTAAAAAGTTACACAATGGGGAAATGCCAGGCTGCAATGCACTGCCATCCATACCAAAGGTAGTTACATATATTGGCAGTATTAAACTATAAATCTAAACTATAAAAGTACAGTGGAGGAGTAGCCTAGTGGTTAGCACAATAGCCTAACACCCCAGAGATCTGAGTTTGGTTCCTGTTGGCACTCCCTGGGCAAATCACTTTACCCTCCATTTCCCCAGAAGAAAAGGTCTAGCAATCTACTTCTGGTCATACCTTTTTTAAAAATAATTTTTATTTGTATTTAGTACACTGCAAAGGAACACAACATTTTTCAACTACTTTACAAAACACTGGTATATCCTACATCCAAATATATCCACCATCACCACATGCACCTTACTGTACAATACTTAACAGTCTAGGTTCCTCTCCAATTTACCTGTACAATTTTTATTATGCTAATATTCCTTTCGATTCCCCTCCTCCCCCTCCCCCCTGGCTCCTGCGGTGCTCCCCTCCTCCTTATTAACATTTTCCTTTGATACTCTTAATTAGCATCAGCCCACTACCTCATTATTCTCCCTCTGTAACCACTCAGTGTACTTTCGGCATCTCCTTTGAAAGCTCTCAATCCTGTGCATTTTTGTATGCATTAATTTCACTCATCCTCATTCATTCATTAATATTCCCTCTGTTGTAATATCTCCTACCCAGCCCACTATCTCCTGCATGAGATACTTCAGCCACTGCCACATTTGCTCCGCACCCCCTCCAACACATCACATCATTATATCTCCCCATCTCATCGCAGCCTGGAGGTTTTTTTCTGGAGTTTTTTTTATCAACATGCCTTATTGCTGTACCCACTACTTTGTGTGAAATGCAAATGTTTACTGTAATGCATAATCTGAACTGCAAACAGTCAAAGCTAACCTTTTCTACATTTTTCTACTTCACTGGTGTTACTCGTCCTACCTCAGCCTATTTTATCAAGGCCCCTTTCTCCTTGCAGGTTGTCTCCACACTTAAAGCTACAGATTGCTTTATTTTTGTAAAAGCAACTAAACGGGTTTTTAATGTGTCTAACACTGTATTATCATGCAAGTCTATTACGAAGGTATCTTATGCCTACTCAGAAATGTATCTTCCCTTAGGAAGGTTTTTGTTGTGTGGTAAAACTGCTTACACTTATGTTCCCATAAATGCTATTGGAGGTCCTTGCACTTTTGGCAGACTTACTACTGCTGCTTTCTCTCTTACCCCCAGTAAGGTTAGTTCCCACTCGCGCTATCCTCGATCAAAACCTATGCCCCCTACCTGTAACTCCAATGTGGAACCTTATAGTGATCAGACAGCGCTGGGACTGGCAATATCCATTGTAGGAGCACCTGCGTTAGCTTTACACAATGCAATGGAAGTAAGTCGTATTGCTTGTTCCTTGGCCAAATCCATTAATCTTACCTCAACCATCCTAGCCACTATGAATCATGAGATATCTGGTCTGCGGACGGCGATTCTGCAGAATAGGATGACCATTGATTTTCTGCTCCTACGCTTAAATCATGGCTGCGAGGAGTTTGAGGGTATGTGTTGTTTTAATCTCACTGATGAGAGTGTTTCAATTGAACGCTCTATTCAAGATCTACGTGCCCTAGCTAATCATATCACTGCCCCTTCTATAGGTGCTGGGTGGTTTGCGGAATGGTTCAATTGGTTAGGTGGACTTAAAACCCTAGTGGTAGGGGTTCTCCTTATTCTCCTGCTATGTGTTATCCTGCCATGCTGTATCCCTATCCTTATCCGATTTATTACCTCCACCATTGAGACCATGGTGGAGCGGGAAACTGCTGCCCATGTGATGGCAGTATGCAAATACAAATCCCTTCCACAATCAGATCAACTGCTATGAGGAAAAATTGGCCTCCTTCACTACAAGGCACATTTTCCCCCTAAAAAGTGGGGAATGAGGTTTAAATCCAGGCAGGGCTGAGAGCTGGAAGGGTTAAGTGAAAAGGATACACCACTCTTGGTGACGTCATACCCTGGTACATGCTTGTCCCTCCCCTATTCCTTTGTCCTGCTGCTCTCTCTGCTTGCTAGAGATAACTTCTCTTCCTCTGCTTTCTTAGAGATAAGAGTGCAGTAGGCTTTCTCCAATCGGGACTACACTGTAATAAAGTGACCAATCATGAAAAAATACTGTAATAACCTGATAAGAGGTCTATATAATCTCTCTGAGCCCTCTGGTGGGGGCCCAGAATTTGGAAAAACTATTTTCTCTGGGTCTGTGCACATTAAACTGCTGTTTCCTATTAAGACTCCTTGGGTGTTTCTTTCTTCACTCGTTTATCTGCTACACAGGAAGGGCAGAATGGGGTGTGGCCAGCTGCAGAGACATATAAAGCGTATTCGGGAAAGGTCTGTGTATGTCACTGGCATTTCACCTATACACCCATGTTATAGCTGCCGAAACGTGGACTAAGGGTAGGACTTAGAATATGTTTTGCCCTACTCTCCAATGCTTCCCACATTGAACAATGATCCAACATGTAAGTCTTGAAATGGTGTGTCTGCAGTCATGGAGAGCACAAGGTGCAGATTTACAGAACAGAATGGAGAGGTCAGGGAAGTACGAAGGGTAAAGAAATATTAATTAACACTCCAACAGAAACATGAAAGAGAGCAATAGTGTTTATTCTGGCTATGTTGATAATTGCTCTTTGTGCGAATGGAGCTAATCTAGGGTTCTCCAACATTTCTCATGTCTTGAAAATGGGACTGCATATGTAGGTATAGTATGTGCTTGTGTATGGCAATGCTGCCCATGTGGCTGAGAAACGTGGATCAGATATATACTGCTGGAGATGGCGCATTGTGGCATGTAGTAGTGCCTCTTGCACTGTTCAATGTCCTCCACTTGAAGGTCCCATATTACTGATAGGGACATGTTGAGGCAATTAACTATAGGTGACCCTCTCTGATGCTACTGGTCCATATGTTGCAATGCAGAGACTGTATGCAAAGTTGACCAGTGCAAGAATATCTCTGATGTTCCTCTACTGCCATGTATGTTGAGATGCAAGGTGTGTCTGGATACACATATCATTTAATACATGCATTTACAAGGTCCTGAAGGTCACCATCTGCATCCATGTGTAGTTTTCATGAGCATATGTCTACATCCATGTGCCCTGGCAAGATGAAACATGGATTGAGTGAAATCATGGTCTGTGATGAGTATTGTGTACATCAATACGGCCCCCCTTGGAGTCAATGGTAGTGCCTGTAGAGCACAGAAATGCCAGCTGCATTGCACCCCGGTCAAGCCCAAGGAGCCATAGATATGACAATATGTGCATCCAGAACGAGATCAGCAAAGGGTCCACTGTGATTTGATGGCTTCAAAGGTCCCAGCAAAGGATTGCTAGATGACAGACACAAACAGAAGCTTGATAGTACAACCTCCCACCAATACAACACTCTGAGCCCCTCCAAGCAAGAACCCTGTGCCAAGTAGGGAAAGTAAGAGCATAGGATGCAACCGCTCATCAAAGGGGGTTGTGGAATGCACCAGACACACAATAAGAATCAATACTATTGACCCCATGAAAGGGCAGAATCCATAGCAGTGGTGAGGGATGCCATGGATGACACCACTGCAAATGCACGTGTCTCCCCTGTTGTAATGCCGCTCTATTCCTGACTATTACACTGTGAACTATTGCTGCCTACACATATCACAGAGTGGTGGTGTAGCATAATAGTAGCAGCACTGCCCTAGAATATGAGAGACATTGGTTCAAGTCCCACTTGCACCCAATGTGACCGTGTGCAATCCACAAAAGAAACATAGAAATATGACAACAGAAAAAGACCACATGCCATATCTAGTCTGTCCTTCCATATCAACAACTAAAACAGTCCCCTTTTTTCCTTTAGGGATCCTCTGTGTTTGTCCCATGCTTTTTTGAATTCAGATGCTGTCCTCATCTCTACCACCTCCACTGGGAGACTATTCCACAGATCCACCACTCTTTCCGTAAAGAAATATTTCCACATATCACTCCTGAATCTATCCTCCTTCACTCTCATCCCATATCCCCTTGTAGCAGAACTTGCTTTCAATTGAAAGAGGCTCTCCCTCTGTACATTTATGCCACGGAGGTATTTAAACATCTCAATCATATCACCTCTATCCCGCCTTTCCTCTAAGGTGTACATATTAAGATCCTTAAGTCTGTCCTCATATGCTTTATAATGAAGACCACTAATCATTTTAGTAGCCACCCTCTGTACTGACTCCATCCTGTTTATATCCTTTTGAAGGTGCGGTCTCCAGAATTGCACACTCTACTCCAAATGAGGTCGCACCAAAGACTTATACAGAGGCACTATCACCTCCTTTTTTCTGCTAGCCATTCCTCTTCGTATGCACCCAAGCATCCTTCTAGCTTTTGCTGTCGCCTTTTCCACCTGTTTAGCTACTTTAAGATCATCAGATACAACCACGCCTAGGTCCCGCTCTTCTTTAGTGGACAAAAGTACTTCACCCCTATACTATATTGCTCCCTTGGATTGCTGCAGCCCAAATGCATGACCTTACATTTTTTAACATTAAATCCAAGCTGCCAAATTCTAGACCATTCTTCAAGCTTAGCTAGATCCCTCCTCATGTTATCTACACCTTCCTGGGTGTCTACTCTATTGCAGATTTTGGTATCATCCGCAAAGAGGCAAACCTTACTTGACAGCCCTTCCGCTATATCACTAACAAAGATGTTAAAAAGAATTGGACCAAGGACAGATCACTGGGGCACACCACTGGTAACATCCTTCTCCTCAGAGTGAACTCCATTTACCTGTACTCTTTGTCGCCTCCCACCCAAACAATTTCTAACTCAAGCAGTAACTTTAGGGTCCATCCCTAGGGTGCTCAGTTTGTTTATAAGTCGCCTGTGAGGAACAGTGTCAAAGGCTTTACTGAAATCCAAATACACCACATCTAGGGCTCTCCCTCGGTCCAACTCCCTGGTCACCCAGTCAAAGAAATCAATCAGATTTGTCTGACAAGACCTGCACCTGGTGAATCCATGCTGCCTCGGATGCTGTAATCTGCTGGACTCCAGAAACCTCACTATTTTCTCTTTCAGCAGCTTTTCCAATAATTTACTCACCACCGAAGTTAAACTAACCGGCCTGTAGTTTTCAACCACATCCTTGCTTCCGCTTTTGTGTAAAGGCACCACATGAGCCTCTCTCCAGTCCTTTGGCACCACTCCCAACTCCAAAGAGGCATTGAAAAGGTCAGTCAGTGGAGCTGCTAGAACGTCTCCCAGTTCCCTCAGTATTCTAGGGTGTATCCCATCCGGTCCCATCGCTTTGTCTATTTTAAGTTGAGCTAGTTTCTCACAAACACAGTCTTCTGAAAATTGTTCAAGATGTCCCTTGCTTCTGTTCCTGTTTGTGGGTGTTTTCTGAGTTCCTGCTCCTGGTTCTTCATCTGTGAACACAGAACAGAAATATTTGTTAAGCAATTCTGCTTTATCCTTATCAGCTTCTACATATTCCTCCCCTGCACCCTTGAGTCTGACAATACCACTTTTGCCCTTCCTCTTCTCACTAACATATCCGAAAAATGTCTTATCCCCCCCATTTTATTGCATTGGCTATGTCCTCCTCTTTTTGAATCTTTGCCTTCCTGACTACTTTGCTAGCTTCTCTAACTTTTTCCAAATATAGATGCCTGTCTTCCTCTCTCTGTGATCTCTTGTATTTCATGAAGGCCTCCCTCTTTTCCTTCACTTTTTCAGCTGCTTCTTTCGAAAGCCATAGCGGTCTCCTTTTCCTTTTATCTTTATTTACCATTTTAACAAAAAGGTTGGTTGCCCTTAAAATATCGCCCTTCAGTTTTGCCCACTGTTTTTCTACATCCCCCAGCTGTTCCCATCCCACTAACGACTCCCTGAGGTATTGACCCATCTTGGCAAAGTTAGTCTTCCTAAAGTCTAAGATCCTCACCTTTGAAAGAATTCTAACAGCCCTCATCCTAATACTGAACCACACCATCTGGTGATCACTGGATGCAAAATGATCTCCCACTATAACATCAGAAACACTTTCAACATTGGTAAGCACCTAGTCCAGTATGGCCCCTTCATGTGTGGGGTCTGTTACCAATTGCCTGAATAGTTCTCCCTGTAGAGAATCCAGGATCTCCTTACTTCTAGATGATACTGCAGCAGGAATGTGCAAATCAACATCTGGCCAACAATAAAAGCTATGTGCCTGCATAATGAACCTGACCCAGTGTAGCTTGCAATGTACCCTGCTAACATGGAAACCTGTAAGCAGAAGAGCTTTTAAACCATGTCATTCCAAAACACTAATGTTCCACTCTTTTCCCACCCATGTCTATGCAGGTGTAGCACAACACCCCCCCCTGTGGCAGTGTGTAAAGGTCACACCCCAGGAACAGCAAAACTGTGTGCATAGTGCAACATCTGGAGTCAGGAAACACATATGTGGTATACTGTAGAATGCCAACTGCTGTCAGGGACAGCATGGTTGAAATGACCCCAAATGGTTGTGGAGGCTGTGTGAGCAACTGAATGTCAAGAGGTTCTAACAGTATACAATGACCAGGGTAGCCTGAGAGGTATTATTTATTAAGCTGTATTTATATACTGCCTTTCACCGTGTCAAAGCGGTTTACAAAATCAAGGGGGAAATACAATGAGAGACATTATATCATATGTACAAAAAGAGGGGGGGGGGGGCTACCATCACTGGGGAGGTTGAAAAGGAAGTTTGGACAATGTTACCTGCCATCATCTCTCCTGATGTCTGGAGATGAGGTCCATGAGTGGTGAAAGAGGCTGATAATGCAAGAGGTACCTTTTTTTTTAATACAGAGGATGTGGAATATGTCAGTTTTAAAATATGCACCTGACACATCCTGCCAACACTGCACTAACATCTTATGATCCAGCAGCCCCAAGATTGGCATGACAAATTGTGGAAGGCAATGTAAAGGCAAATGAGAGATCAGGAGGAGGGCTGATAGGTTTGTGGCCCTGTAAGGAAACAAAAATCTATGTGCACACGTCAGGTCTGGAAGATGGAATGATCTTCCTGTAGTGCCTGTTAGATGTGGTACAGAGGAAAACAGAACTGCAGATAGATCATTCAGTCCACTGGAACTGAAGAGTGCCTGTACTTGTCTGTCTCTGAACAAGGCCAAAGAAAGATCAGCCCCCCTCACGTAATGATCTGTATACTCATTACACCACAGCAATATACCTGCAACCATCCATGTGATGAAAGGTGCAGACACCATCACCCAATGGAGACCAGGCAATCCACAGAGGCTATGGTCCCATCCCCTGCACCCAAACCCACACACTCCTCACAGCCACATACACCACAACAAAGTGCATGGATACTTACCCCACCCCACTATGACCCAGAACCCACCATACCTGTGCCCATTCCCCACACTTCTCCCCAATACAGAATGTAGCTCCCTTCCCATTGGAATAAATTGGCACATCCAAAAACAGGGTTACATGGCCCTTCCACGGTCTCTGCCGCTTGCCCGGCTTCTGACCCTCCACCCTCTCCCTCTTAGAAGGCACATGTACCTGGGCCTGTGTCACCACAGTCACAGATGTAGATGGCGGTGTGTCATTGGAGTCAGAGGATTCACCACTGTGGTCACTAGTCTCCCTGATTCCCACATGGAACGGGGGCAATGTCAGCCTAGGTCCCATGCTTGGAAGAACAGGTCCAAGAACATGAGACCTCTGCAATGGTAGTGTCCCTGGTTGAACGTTCCCTTATAGAGGCATGGGTTGTGATACCAGTGGAGCTGGGGCCAGATATCACATCAGAGCTTGCAGAAGAGGTGCCTGGTTTTGCAGTGGTACCATTCCAAAGGGCTGGGTTGTCCCCACAGGCTGCATATCACAGCTGGCTTGTGCTGGATTGTGGAGTGGCCATGTTGGTACCTTGAGCAGCTCTTGCAGAATCTCTACAATGGTAATGTACAGTTGATCTATGGAGGTATTTAGCCGCTCTATGGCCACACCATGCCTCTCCTGCAGTGCCATGCTTTTCTGGAGCATCTCTAGCTGGACCTGTCCCCTTGCCTGCTGGACCTCACTGTGAGTGAGCAGCCTCTCTGCACACTGAATTATATGAACATAAGAACATAAGATATGCCATACTGGGTCAGACCGAGGTCCATCAAGCCCAGTATCCTGTTTCCAACAGTGGCCAATCTAGGTCATACGTACCTAGCAATATCCCCAAAAGACATAGGTTCCACAATGCTTGTACTGGGTCAAGCATTGATTATCCTGGGTCCCTTTTTAATAGTGGTTTATGGACCTTTCCTCCAGGAACTTGTCCAAACCTTTTTTAAACCCAGCTACACTAACAGCCCTTACTACATCCTCTGGTAACAAATTCCAGAGTTTGATTACACGTTGAGTGAAAAAATATTTTCTTTTATTTGTCTTAAATAGTTTACCCTGTAACTTCATTGCATGTCCCCTAGTCTTTCTATATTCTGATAGCGTAAACAATTGATCCACGTTTACCTGCTCCACTCCATTCATTAATTTCTAGACCTCTATCATATATCCCCTCAGCCGTCTCTTTTCCAGGTTGAAGAGGCCCAACCTTTGTAGCCTCTCTTCATAGGAGTAGCCTTCCATCCCCTTCACCATTTTGGTGGCTCTTCTCTGTACTTTTTCTAATAATGCTATGTCCTTTTTAAGATACGGTGACCAGAACTGCACACAATATTCAAGGTGCAGTCGTACCATGGAACGATACAGAGGCATTATAATATCCTTTGTTTTATTTTCCATCCTTTTCTTTATGATACCTAGCATTCTATTTGCTTTCTTGGCTGCCGCTGCACACTGGGCAGAGGGTTTTAACATGTTATCCACGATGACTCCTAAATCTTTTTCCTGGGTGGTGGTTCCCAATGTGGAACCTTGCATTGTGTAACTATAGTGTGGGTTGTTCTTTCCTAGGTGCATAACTTTGCACTTGTCCACATTAAATTTCATCTGGCATTTGTATGCCCAGTCTTCCAATTTATCGAGATGCTCTTGCAGTTTTCCACAATCTTCTTGGGTTTTGACAACTTTAAACAGTTTTGTATCATCTGCAAATTTGATAACCTCACTTGTTATTCCCTTTTCCAGGTCATTTATGAATATGTCAAAAAGTAGCGGACCCAGTACAGATCCCTGGGGTACTCCACTATTCACCTTTTTCCATTGGGAATATTGGCCATTTAGCCCAACCCTCTGCTTTCTATCTTTTAACCAGTTCCCGATCCACAATAGTATACTGCCTCCTATCCCATGACTTTTTAGTTTCGCCAAAAGTCTCTGATGAGGGACCTTATCAAAAGCTTTCTGAAAGTCCAGATACAATATATCAACCGACTCACCTTTGTCTACCTGTTTATGCACACCTTCAAAAAAACATATCAGATTAGTAAGACAAGATCTTCCTTGTCTAAAGCCATGTTGGCTGTCTCCCATTAGGCCATGACTATCTACATGCTGTGTAATTTTTTTCTTTATGATGGTTTCTACCATTTTCCCCGGTACTGATGTCAGACTCACCGGTCTGTAATTTCCCGGGTCACCCCTGGAGCCCTTTTTAAAGATTGGTGTCACGTTGGCGACCCTCCAATCTTCAGGTATTACAGATGATTTTAATGAAAGTTCACAGATTACCAATAGCAGGTCCGCAATCTCATATTTCAGTTCTTTCAACACTCTTGGATGTATACCATCCGGTCCAGGTGATTTGCTACTATTCAGTTTATCAAATAGTTGTAATATATCTTCCCGGTGTAGCGATATTTCTCTCAATTCCTCTGCAGTATCACCTTTAAATACCACTTCAGTCTTGGGTAACATCCCTACATCTTCCTCAGTAAAGACCGAAGCAAATAATTCATTCAGTTTCTCTGCTATAGCCTTGTCTCCTCTTACTGCCCCTTTTACCCCTCTATCATCTAATGGCCCAACTGACTCTCTCACAGGCCTTTTGCTACGAATGTACTTGAAAAAGTCTTTATTTCGTGTTTTTGCTTCCGTAGCAAGTTCCTTCTCAAATTCTCGCTTTGCGTGCCTTATCAATGCTTTGCATTTAACTTGCCAGTGCTTGTGCTGTTTCCAGTTTTCTTCGTTTGACTCTTTTTTCCATTTCCTGAAGGATGCTTTTTTGGCAGCAACAGCCTCTCTGACCTCACCCTGTGAAGATCTGCTGCTGGTGCGCACCCTCCTGTCCATCTGTGCCCTGCTTCTGTTGTGAAGGTGGGGAGGGAGCCAAGATCTCCAGATCACCAGGTCCACTCTCAGCTGGTCCCTGCAGCTCTGCCCCCTTGTCCTGTGTAATTGCTGGCAGACCGGATGCTGTATACCCCAACATGGAGTGCTGAGCAGGTACAGACCCCTTGTTGTGCACCAGTAGTAGCACCTGTGAAGACACAGACAAAATAGGTTAGTTAATAATGTAGCCAGTGACCACAATCCCCTGAGGGATGTCTCTGTGGCAGCCATGCAGATAGCCCAGTTGGCTACATAGGAACAGAGTGACAGTCTCTGATGGTAGCTGCAATCTCAATGTCCAAGGCAGATTGCTTATGTACAAGTGGCCCAGAGAACCTTTCACCACACAGGTTTGTGATGCTGTTAGCCCTGTGGCCAGCAGCCTCTGAGCAAGTGGCTGTGTATGTGGACAACAGTATATGCAAACGTCATTTTACTCAATGTGCAGACTCAGAATTGATTCCATTCTTCCTTCATCCGTTCTTTTCCATAAACCATTCTTGGTCTTGAAAACAAGAGGAGAAAAAGGGTCTCAGAACCATAGGAGGTTGGTGTATAGGCACTTGGTAAATACCACTCTGGCTTCAACTCATCCTCTGCACATCAGTGATCCAGAAAAACTTCTCCTTATATATTATTTAACAATCTTGTTATAAATAGTACCCTGAAATCTCTCAGAGCATGCATGTCAGTTCAATAACCATGACAAAACATCCAAAAGACAACCCTACTTAGCTTTTATGTATCATATGGAAAACAGAACATCAACATACCAGATACTCTCACATGGTGTGTGCCATGCAGTGGTACCACTGTATGCAATACTTGACAGGAGGAAGTGATGGAAGGGTGCACACCAACACATGCACACAGAGGGGGGGGGGGGACCAACACCAGGATGCAAGGACATGACACAACAAGCAGCCACGTACCTGGCTCCTGGGAGAGCTGTGATGTGTTGAGTGGTCCCACATCCTCCTCAGTGGCTGGGTCTATTGTCTCCAGGACCCGCTGCTCCAGCTCTGTCATCTGCTCTGACTGGCCATCAGGGCTCACACGTTGCACCACCTTAGCGGTGTTGCGCTGCACCTGCCACCACTTCTGCTTCACATCTTCGATGTCATGGTTCCTATGGTATACAGCATTGATTTGTTGGCATATGTCCAGCCACTGCCTCTGCTTCTGCTTCTTGTATGCTCCCATCTGTGATGAATCTCCACAACCAATACAGGCAGGTGGGCAAGGATTCCCTCTAGCACTAACTTCACCTCACCCTTGGAGAACTTACTTTTGCAGCTTGTAACCTTCGGTGCCAGTTGGTGGGTCAGCACTCACCCTTGAGCAAGATGTTCCAAATGCGGAGGCATGGCTGTTAAAGATGTTCTGGTATATTTCACGGAGACTGCACCGATTGGATATGTTCCAATATTTGAGATATGTCAGCCTGTGGATGCCTCCAGAATTAGGTGCATGTGGGCACATGCACAGAAAAGCTGCTGCACACCAGCCACGATCCCAGGCAGTAGCCATGGCCCCAAGGAACTCTGTAACCACTGGGATGGAAATGGAGCATTGTGTAGAGTCTCAGCTAACAATGTCTGTTAGTGTGGTAATGCATGTAGTGTAGTGGTGACAATACTGCCACAGTAACTCAGGGAAATAGGTTCAAGTCCCATGTCCACTCTATGTAGTGACAACCAGGTGCCCCACCCACCTCACATCAGATGGATGCCAGAGTTTGTGCCACATGATGAAGGCCCCACATGTCATTTAGGTCACTTCTGACAGCACTGTGCTCAAACAGGGAAAGCCATATGATGATGTGCATTTTGCCATGTACAGTGGTGTGCAAAAGTCTGGAATCACTTGTAAATTTGACGTTTTTTCAACTTTGTGACCTTATATCTTAATTTCTTTTTCCTCCCAGTAGCTTTTTCTGTGTATCTCATGATAAGTGATAGATATGGCTATTAGGGCCAACTTTTAGTATTGGTTTGGCCCTTAGTTTCTGAGTTTGTTCCCTATAGTTGTCCTGTTGATAGATTTTCTCTGAAAATCGCGTAATGTACATCGTTGGCCAACGATATATTATTATAAGTATTGTGGTGATGCGCAGGTAGCTGAGCCCTTTAAAATGGAAAAAAAAGAGTTTTTTTTCTCATGAGCGGGGGAAGGGCTCACTAAAGCATAGCTCCCAGGCAGAAAAAGAAGCTAGAACACACACTAACAGGGATAGCTTGAAGCCACACCCAGCCTCTAGAGCTCGTGCAGGCAGAGAGGGGGTGGGGCCAGGGAAGGAAACAAGCTACAGGATATTTAAGCTGCGTCACTCAGGAAGTGGGCAGGCAGCAGATACAGAGGCGACAGATACAGAGGCAGCAGATACAGATACAGCAGCTGAAGCAAAAGCAGAGAGAGGACGAGGACAAGGAAGGAAAGTTGCAGAACAAGCAGGACGTGCTCAAGGAAAACTGCATGCTAAAAGCCAGGAGGAGAGGCCAAGAGTCCAGAGGAACCAAGGGAAGAAACAGCAGTATAAGGCTGTAGGGCCTGGAGGTTCAAAGGGGACCAGCCATAACTCCCAAGGCAAGTGCAAAGGTTGTGGGCATGAGAGGAGCTGGGGAAGACATCAGGAGTATATGACTGATTCTGAAAGTAGCAGCTTAAGTCCTGAGTCTGTGAATAGGCAGTACAGAAAACCAGTTAAAAAGAGGGTTTCTGCCAGTAAAGCAACTTGTGTGTGTCCTGAACAGGAGTGGCTAAGGAGTGGTCCCGCCAAAACTTCCGATGGCGGGACCGTGAAACAACACCACAACAAGAGACAAAACAAGCCTTGGTACTCAGCAAACATACGACAGGAGAAGAGGGAGCTCAGGAAGATTGAACGGAGATGGAGAAAAAACAAAACAACTTCCGACCAACATCTTTACCTAACAAAGCAAAAACAATACAATGAACACATCAACCAATCAAAGAAAGAATTCCACACAAACATGATAAATACTTCCATCAACAAACCCAGAGAACTTTTCGAAATAGTAAAGATCCTCACAAAAGAGCAAGCAACAGAAGGGGAAGTACAAGTTGATCCACAGAAATTCGCCGACCACATCAAAGACAAATTTCACTCCACAGAGCGAACAACACCCAGTGGAACCACCAGAACGAACGTACACCCCAAAACCTGGGGCACATTCTACTCACCCTCAACAGAACAGATATCCCACATCATCTCCACAATCAACACAAGCACTGCTCCTACAGACCCATGCCCAGTGTCATGGGTCAAAGCCACCAAATCAAACTTCATCCCAACCATTCACAAAATGGTACACAACTCACTCACTCAAGGACTCATGCCAAAGCAACTAAAGCTTGCCTCAGTAAGACCAATCACAAAGAAAACAACTCTCGACAAAAAAGATCCAGCAGCATACCGACCAATCTCCAGCATACCCTTCCTCGCAAAAATAATCAAAAAAACGGTCCAACTACAACTTCAGGAACACATCGACAAACACGAAACACTCGACGGCAACCAACACGGATTTCGTCCCAACCATGGAGTCGAAACTCTACTGATCTACCTTTTCGACAGCATCATAAGAATAATTGACAACACCAGGAACGGAATTATAATGATCTTCATCGACATCTCCTCAGCTTTCGACACAGTTGACCACAATACGCTCCTGGAGAGACTAAAGAACACTGGTATACACGGTATCACATTGAAATGGTTCCACTCGTACCTAACCGAAAGACAGCTACAGGTCAAGGTGGGACACGACACCTCCCGACCCATAAATGTCCAACAAGGAGTACCGCAAGGATCAGCACTCTCAGCACTCCTATTTAACATCTACATCCAACCAATATGCAACATTATGAAAGAGAACAACATTCAATACACAATATACGCAGACGACATCATGATATACACCCCGATATCAATCGACAACCCGGACTTCTCTAAGATAACAGCCTGCCTTACCCAAATGACGAGTTGGTGCCAAAACAACAACCTCGCAATAAACTACAACAAGACCGAAGCTTTAATCATCACTCGGAACCAAAGCTTCATATACCCACCAAACATAAAGATACAAGGCACTACGATACCGATAAGATCAGAGGTGAAATACCTTGGGGTTACTCTGGACAATAAACTCAATCTCAAACCACACATAGACAAAACAATCCAAAAAGCCTACTACAAGATGCGAATCGTCAGGAGACTGAAACCACTCCTCGCCCCAGAACACTTCCGTACCGTCTGTCAAGCCCTGATAACCCCACTACTGGACTTCTGCAATCCAATATACCTTGGACTACCGAAACAAGCCCTCAAACCACTCCAACTGGCACAAAACACTGCAGCACGAATAATATCCGGAGCTGCAAGACGGGAGCACATCACACCTACCTTAAAGGACTTACACTGGCTTCCAATCAGTGCACGCATCAGATACAAGACTATCATAAACCTATTTAAGATAAAACAGCACACATCAGCCAACAGCCTCCACACGCTCATACAACCAGAAACCAGCACACGTCCTAGAAGAAAACAAACACACAACCGAGTCAGTACCCCAAATGAATACAAGCACACACGCAAGGACACAACAGACAGAGCACTCTCCATGGCTGCTCCAACAATATGGAACAATCTACCGGACGATTTGAGGGCAACTCCAGACCTCAAAGACTTCAGAAAACAGCTGAAAACCATGCTGTTCATAGAGCACTATGGACACACCACATAACCTAAGAGAATGTACAGCAGCTCACCATACCTCCTAAACACTGTATGTATATAAAATGTGTTTTTAGCACCACTGTAGATAGCCCACTTTGTACATAGCTCAAACAAATCTAGCACACAACTCAGCCCACACACAACTAAGTCTCACCCTCACTGCATGTATAACACACCCACTTTACCTGATTGCTTGCTGTGATACCACCTTGATTATTAAGATAAGGCGGTTTAGAAATACTGTTAAATAAATAAAAGAAAATAAATAAAAGAAGGGCAAGAGCTTTTGACCCGGTAAAAAGGGGAAGCCAGAAGTTAAAATGGGGGAAGCTTCTTAAGCTTTTAAAAGAAGTAACATCAAATAAACAGAACCCCCCAATGTCCAATGACTACAAAAATGTATCCAAAGCCGAGAGTCATTGGGAAAACCACAAGGATTCCCCCAACACTTTCAATAGCTTGTAAGCCCAACTTTTTGTCGGGACCAGATTGACAAGAGAGGGGAGAAGGAAACTCCCTCCTCAGCGTCAAACGGGCCCGTTTTATTCAACAAGCAACAAGCAAAAAGGAGTGAACATAGTGCAAAAACACACTTATCAGTGAAATAAGGTGAGAAGACTTCAAATTAGCTCAACACAGCACCACAGCAACACAGCACAGTGCTGTGTTGAACTAATTTGAAGTCTTCTCGCCTTATTTCACAGATAAGTGTGTTTTTGCACTATGTTCACTCCTTTTTGCTTGTTGCTTGTTGAATAAAACGGGCCCGTTTGACGCTGAGGAGGGAGTTTCCTTCTCCCCTCTCTTGTCAATCTGGTCCCGACAAAAAGTTGGGCTTACAAGCTATTGAAAGTGTTGGGGGAATCCTTGTGGTTTTCCCAATGACTCTCGGGTTTAAAAGAAGTAAAGCATAGCATTCCAGAACGTGCCCCAAGCCCTTAGTGTTATAGCACCCCTGAAGAAATGGAAGTAGAGCTGTATTCGGACAGTCCAATATCCTCTGCAGAATCCATGGAGTGTGGGATTTGTATAAGCCGTGTTTAATGCTTTTATAAGAAGCTGTGGGTAACAGGTTAAGAAGAAAATCTGTGCTGGTGTTATTGTGTGCCAAGGTGAAGAGCAGACAAGAAGTCACAAAAACCTCGGTGTTTAAAAGCAGCCAGTTGTATCTCTGGAGAAGCCAGGTTAACAAGGCTAGCGGTTTTAAACCAGGAGGCAGCACAGGAGATATCCTAATCTGCAGCAGCTGAGAGTGCAAGGTCAAAAACTGTCTTACTGAAGTTTTTGGGAAACTGTGCATTTAAAAGTGTTATGCTGCTTTTGTAAATGGAAGAAGCTAAAAAGTATCAAGAGTGAAGAAACTACTTGAAGAATATTGCTGAGAAGTTTAAGGGAGAAAATATCCTGTATTTTCAGTTTAATATTTCTGTTCGCCTTATCAAGGTCATTTGCCTCAGCAAGGTCATTTGCCAAAATTGGTTCCAGAAAGAAATAAATAAAAAGCAATTTAAGTTAACAAATTGTCCTGTGATCCTCTTCCACTCGAATTGCCTACAAAGCAAACCCACAACTACACAAAAGAAGAGTGATGTCCAGCGCTCCCCACTAGGCAACCGCCTAGGCGGACGGGGCGCGGCCACAGGTGGCGTAGCAAGTTGGATTTTTCGCTAGAAGCAAGTTGGCACGCTAGAAAGGCAAAGGAGAGACATCCCCAGGAGCAGCCGAGTCAACCCCAGGTCTGCAGAGCGGAAGGGAAAATCCGGAGTGGCGGTGGAGCTGGATTCCGGATCAACGGAGTTGACAAAGTGAGACTCTGCACCAGAACCAGGTAACCCGTAGGCTGGAGGGTTGATCTGGATAGCACTGGTGTAAGAGGGTGGCTGTGGGGAAAGTAATCACCAAGGCAGGGAAAAGGAAAAGAAAAAAAAAAGTCCGCACTTGGTGTTTTTGTCTTTTTGTTCTCTCCACAGGAAAGCGAAAACATGGAATCGCGAGACATCCTGGACTGGGCGGCTGGTCAGATAGCCAGACAGCAGGAGTTGTCCGCACAGAGCCTGGAGCAGGCGAAGGCGCTGTTACAGTCACAGCAAGCACCCCTCATAGAAACCATGTCCAGCTGGTTGAAGGCCCAAGGAAAGAAGGAAGATGCTGCCAGGACTGTGCCAGGTACAGGGGCAGGTTTTCAGGGCTGGGACTGGCCAGGGACTGGGACTTTCTCAGGTGGGCGCCTCACGAAAGAGGATGATGTGGAGGATTACATTGAGGCTTTCGAGAGGATAGCTCTCTTAGCCGGATGGCCAAAAGAGCAGTGGGCGCTAAGGTTCGCCGCTTCTCTCACGGGCGAAGCCTTAGCGGCCTACAGAGCTATGCCTGCTGGTTTAGTTAAAAATTATGAGGATGTAAAACAGGCTGTGAAAGATCGCTTAGGTTTGAATCCGGCGGTCTATCGCAGGCAGTTACGCACATGCAAGTTGAGGTCAGGTGAGACGCCTCAGGCATTGTATCACCGCGTGAAAGGCCTGGTGTACAAGTGGCTGACGCCAGAAGCGAAGGATATGGAGTCTATATTAGATACAATTATCCTAGAGCAATACATGGAGTCTGTACCAAGCAGCGTGCAAACCTTCCTAGTACTCCAAGATTGCAAGAACACTCGGGAGGCCATTGCTTTGACCGACCGCTTTCTGGAGGCTAACAAGTTAAGCCCAGAGAAAGGGGGTGTTTTTAAAAACAACCAAATGGAGTCACTAGAAAGGAAGGCCAAGCTTGAGGGATGTACAGAAGAAAATGTAAAACTGTATAGAGGATATAAAATGCAGAGAAAGTGTTTCTCGTGTGGAGAAGCTGGTCATTTAAAGAGGGACTGTAGAGCCAAGAAGGCCTTGATAACAACCCAGCACAGAGAGGCAGGAGAAGGGTTCCTGTTGAGGGTGGAGGTAGAGGGAATACCAACGGAGGCATTATTGGACTCAGGCGCAGACCAATCTATGATTTCCCAGAGGCTCTGGCATCAAATAGAGGCGAAAGACAAACCCTCACCACTGACCTCTGGGAATCATATTAGGATACGCTGTGTCCATGGCGCCGCTTCTACCTACCCCGTTCAGTCTGTGATAATAGAGGGAGTAGGCCTGAGAAAACAGATGGAGGTGGCCATAGTACCCAAGCTTCCACACGAGGTAGTTCTGGGCCGTGACTGGCCACAGTTCAGGAAGGGTTTAGCGGAAGAGTTGCAGGGTGAAGCCAACCAACCAGCTACCTTTCCACAGGCAGGTAGTTTAGCCAGGGAGGAAACCTTACCCCAGATAGGAAAGGATGCTGACCCCAGGCTAGGAGAAAATAGGGCTACTGAAAATACCGCAGCCAGGGAGAAAACCTTACCCCAGTTAAGAAAGGTGGCTGACCCCAGGCTAAATGACAGTAAAAAAGGTATGATTACTACCCGTACAGGTTATAAGCCCATAGAAAAAGGAAATAGCCCTCAGGAAGACCCGGTGCCAGGGACATCCTTCCAGGGGGACTTAACCACTCCTGCCAAAAACATTCCTAGGAAAGGAAAACCTGAAAGGAGGCGGGAGAGGAAGACCAGGGTGCAGAACAGGGCTGATTTGATAGCCGGACAGGAATTGCCCTGGATTCCTGCCGAGTTAAAAGAGAAATTTCCCTCCTTTCCCGGGGAACAGAGGGCAGATCCTGCCTTAAGCCGAGCATTTGAAAATGCCAGAGAAGGATCTGAGACCCTACCAAGATTTCTCTTGGAAGACAATGTGTTATATAGGGAAAGTATAGATGCACGGTCAGGCGACACTAGGAGACAGTTAGTGGTACCTCATTCATTTAGGAACATAGTTTTAAGATTAGCTCACGATCATCCGGTGGGGGGGCATAAAGGGGTACAAGGTACCTTAGAGCAAGTGTTGGCTAGGTTTTATTGGCCCGGGGTTTTTAGGGAGACGTCAAGGTTTTGCGCGTCTTGCCCGGCTTGTCAGAGGGTCACGGCGAATCATCCGCCGGAGGCACCTTTGATCCCGATGCCAGTTATAGCCAGACCGGTACACAGATTGGCGGTGGATATAGTGGGGCCGTTGTTAAAAATGCCCGGAGGCTACCAATATATACTGGTCATAGTCGACCATGCGACTAGATTCCCTTGGGCAGTTCCCTTGCGGAATACCTCCGCCCGCCTCATAGCTCTGGAATTGGTAAAAATCTTTTGTGAAATTGGATTCCCTCGGGAGGTTTTAACGGATAGAGGGAGTAATTTCATGTCCCGATACCTCGCTCAGTTGTGGGATGCCTTTGGTATCCAGCATATTCGCACAGCGGCATATCACCCACAGACCAATGGCCTGGTAGAAAGGTTTAACCAGACGTTGAAGAGTATGTTAAGGAGAGTCCTTGAGGGTAACCTAGCAGAATGGGATACAATGCTCCCATTTGTGCTATATGCCTGTAGGGAGAGGAAGCAGGCCTCCACAGGCGCTTCCCCATACGAACTCATGTATGGGCGTACTCCGAGAGGGGTGCTTGATATACTGAGGGAACAGTGGATAGCACCCACGGAGGGTGAGCAGGAGGTACCCAAATTTCTAACGGACTTGAAAGGCCGCTTGCAGCGTATGGCAGAAGCGGTGGAAGGGAATTTAAAAGCGAGTCAGGCCCGTCAAAAGGCTTATCACGACCGAAGAGCACGACCACGTGTCCTGAGAGTAGGAGATAAGGTACTGGTAATGGTTGCCGCTGCCAGTTCCAAGTTTGAAAATGCCTGGAAAGGACCCTACAAGGTTTTAAAATGGGTGGGTCCTGTGACATATACTTTGGAAACGGGGAGAAGGAAGCAGCAAGTGTACCATATCAATGTACTACGCCCATGGCAGGAGCGGGCTGTGGAAGTAGCTACAGAGCAGGACAATGACCCACAAGCTTTAGTTGGGATTACCAGCTGTGCGCGGGTTGTGGCGCCAGCCGGTAATAGCTTAAGGGGGGGGATATGTGGTGATGCGCAAGTAGCTGAGCCCTTTAAAATGGAAAAAAAAGAGGTTTTTTTCTCATGAGCGGGGGAAGGGCTCACTAAAGCATAGCTCCCAGGCAGAAAAAGAAGCTAGAACACACACTAACAGGGATAGCTTGAAGCCACACCCAGCCTCTAGAGCTCGTGCAGGCAGAGAGGGGGTGGGGCCAGGGAAGGAAACAAGCTACAGGATATTTAAGCTGCGTCACTCAGGAAGTGGGCAGGCAGCAGATACAGAGGCGACAGATACAGAGGCAGCAGATACAGATACAGCAGCTGAAGCAAAAGCAGAGAGAGGACGAGGACAAGGAAGGAAAGTTGCAGAACAAGCAGGACGTGCTCAAGGAAAACTGCATGCTAAAAGCCAGGAGGAGAGGCCAAGAGTCCAGAGGAACCAAGGGAAGAAGAAACAGCAGTATAAGGCTGTAGGGCCTGGAGGTTCAAAGGGGACCAGCCATAACTCCCAAGGCAAGTGCAAAGGTTGTGGGCATGAGAGGAGCTGGGGAAGACGTCAGGAGTATATGACTGATTCTGAAAGTAGCAGCTTAAGTCCTGAGTCTGTGAATAGGCAGTACAGAAAACCAGTTAAAAAGAGGGTTTCTGCCAGTAAAGCAACTTGTGTGTGTCCTGAACAGGAGTGGCTAAGAGAAAGAAGGGCAAGAGCTTTTGACCCGGTAAAAAGTGGAAGCCAGAAGTTAAAATGGGGGAAGCTTCTTAAGCTTTTAAAAGAAGTAAAGCATAGCGTTCCAGAACGTGCCCCAAGCCCTGAGTGTTATAGCACCCCTGAAGAAATGGAAGTAGAGCTGTATTCGGACAGTCCAATATCCTCTGCATAATCCATGGAGTGTGGGATTTGTATAAGCCGTGTTTAATGCTTTTATAAGAAGCTGTGGGTAACAGGTTAAGAAGATAATCTGTGCTGGTGTTATTGTGTGCCAAGGTGAAGAGCAGACAAGAAGTCACAAAAACCTCGGTGTTTAAAAGCAGCCAGTTGTATCTCTGGAGAAGCCAGGTTAACAAGGCTAGCGGTTTTAAACCAGGAGGCAGCACAGGAGAGATATCCTAATCTGCAGCAGCTGAGAGTGCAAGGTCAAAAACTGTCTTACTGAAGTTTTTGGGAAACTGTGCATTTAAAAGTGTTATGCTGCTTTTGTAAATGGAAGAAGCTAAAAAGTATCAAGAGTGAAGAAACTACTTGAAGAATATTGCTGAGAAGTTTAAGGGAGAAAATATCCTGTATTTTCAGTTTAATATTTCTGTTCGCCTTATCAAGGTCATTTGCCTCAGCAAGGTCATTTGCCAAAATTGGTTCCAGAAAGAAATAAATAAAAAGCAATTTAAGTTAACAAATTGTCCTGTGATCCTCTTCCACTCGAATTGCCTACAAAGCAAACCCACAACTACACAAAAGAAGAGTGATGTCCAGCGCTCCCCACTAGGCAACCGCCTAGGCGGACGGGGCGCGGCCACAGTATGCTTTAAAATATTATGGATGCACGCCAGGTTTCCTTCAAATTAATGTATTCAAATTAATGTATTCTGTGCTTGGTGCTGCATTGGATAGTCTAGCTCCCCTTCACCCCTCTTCTGTGTTGTCACAGCAAACGCACTCTCCATGGTTTCATCCAGGTTTGCGTCTACAGCGGTCGCAACTTCGCCAAGCAGAGCGCCACTGGGAGAAGCACCCTTCTCCAGTAGCAATGACTCGGTTCAAACAGCTTTACTCCGCCTATCGCCTGGCAGTCCAGGCAGCCAAACGTTCGTTCTAGTCCTTGGAAATTTCTGAGGCCGCTAATTCATCTAGACAGCTATATACTATCCTGCGTTGCCTCTCCTCTACTGTGCCTACCGCCCAACTTCAGGTTGCCGCGCCTACTCCCTCTTTGTTGGCTACTTTCTTCTCAGACAAGATTCATAACCTACACTCTTCTTTTTCTAATCACCCACCTCCACCTTTATCTCCCTCCTCTTTGTCGCCCTCCTCAGAGGTGACCATTCAGGGTGCTATTGCTTCCCCTCTGTCACCACCTAATGAAGCACTAGCTCACACTTGGTCCACCTTTCATGCTATTACTCCCTCAGAACTGCTTAAGACTATCC
The DNA here is from genome assembly GCA_033557465.1 of Ichthyophis bannanicus. Lineage (NCBI taxonomy): Eukaryota > Metazoa > Chordata > Amphibia > Gymnophiona > Ichthyophiidae > Ichthyophis > Ichthyophis bannanicus. Next base: position 1,225,064,488 of record CM066033.1, read on the forward strand.
CAATTCTAGGAAGACTACCTGTCAACTGGACCCCATGCCTTCAGGGTGGCTGTCCAATCCTTCGCTTCAGCTTCTGCCTGTTATTTTAACAATTTTAAACACCAGTCTATCTTCTGGTTGCTTCCCTATGCCATGGAAGTCAGCTATTATCCATCCACTCCTGAAGCAATCTTCCCTCGATCCCTCTGTTTTAGCACATTGGTGTCCTGTCTCAAATCTTTCCTTCTTGGCTAAGGTATTAGAATGGTTGGTGTTTTTTCAGCTAGCATCACATGTGGAAGCTACTAATGTTCTTCATCCGAGACAGTCAGGTTTCTGTATGGGACATAGTACGGAAACAGTTCTTCTAGCCCTGCTAAATGAACTTCATGTCGCCCATGATCAGGGGGATGTCACTCTTTTGGTGTCTCTCGATCTGTCCTCGGCGTTTGATCTGATTGATCATCGGACCTTGCTCTCTCGACTCTATGATGCGGGTCTGCGGGGCATGGTGTTACAATGGTTTCACTCCTTCCTGTCCACCCACACTTTCTCCATTCACATCAACAAGCAGTCTTCTTCCTCTTTTCCTCATTCATGTGGGGTTTCCCAGGGGTCGGTTCTGTCTCCCCTGTTGTTTAACATTTTTCTGGCTCCCCTACCCCTTTTAATTCAACAGTATCCAGTTTCCACCTACATTTATGCAGATGATATTATCCTGCTCTTTCATACCTCCCCTATCAATGTGGATATCTCAGCTCTAAATGCTTGCCTCTCCCATGTCACATCGTGGCTTGCCACAAACTATCTTCATTTGAACCCATCCAAATCCACTGCTATGTGGGTCTCATTAAGTACCTCTTGTCCAGATATTTCCCTTCAAAATGATTCCACTCATATTCCTCTGACGTCTTCTTTTTGTTATTTGGGTGTGATCCTGGATTCTTCCCTTTCCTTTCATGACCATATTGCCACTCTCATTCGTAAGTCTTTCTATGCTCTGCGACAAGTTAGAGCAGTCTGGTCCCTGCTGCCTCCTTCCTCTCTCACCACTCTGGTATTGGCTTTGGTTATGAGCCGCCTAGACTATTGTAATGTGGCTTTGGCTAATTTACCCGCGTATCAACTTCAACGTTTACAGTTATTGCAAAACACAGCAGCTCGGATTATCTCATCTGCTAGTCGATATGACCACGTCACCCTATCCTCCACCGCCTTCATTGGTTACCCCTTCGTTACAGATTTCATTACAAGTTCTTAATTTTGATTCACAAGGCTCTTCACACATCCACACCACTTTACTTGGCTAACCTTATCTCCCTTCACACTCCGTATCGCTTTCGATCTTTACTTGCTAATCGTCTCTCTCTGCCCTCACCCTCTCAGGCCCATCTTGAACAAATTTGTCATGCTGCATTTTTCTTTCGTGGCCCCTCACTTTGGAATGCCCTGCCATATTCCCTCCATTTGGAACCCTCCTATGCACAATTTAAAAGTTTACTGAAGACCCATTTATTCCAACAGGCTTTCGACCTCCCCTGTGATACTACTAACTAATTGCTTTTTCTTCTTTTGGTCTGTCACAATTGACTTCTATTGCTTTCCTATGTTATATTGGCATTCTTTTCCTTTCTGTAAGCGTTGGCATGTTTTATTGTAAACCGCCCTAATGTTTCGACGTGGGCGGTATATCAAGTATAAAATAAAGATAAAGATAAAGATGTATGTGGCCTTGAAAAAGGCCGTTTTTATGTGTCAGTGATGGCTCAGTATTTGATGGGCCACCTTTTGTTCTTGATCACCTGACTGCACCTTGTTGGCATTGAATGAACCAGTCTGACAAGGTGATCGCTGGTGACAATGCGGTTCCAAGCTGCAATGAGTGACTCAATCAGCTTACACTTTGATGGGGGCGTCTTGGATATTTCCAAGGCCACCTTGTGCCTCAGGTTCTTGACTGGATTCAGATCTGGAGACTGGGCAGGCCAGTCCATTGACTTGGTGTTGTTCCGCTGCTTCCTGCTGATCACCTGTCTGGAGTGATGGCAGGGTGCATTGTCATCTTGGAGCAGGAACTGGCCAGGAAACAGCTGGTGTGCTGATGGCACCATGCACTTTTGCACTTTTGCAGTATGATGATGTACTTGGCCCTGTTGACCATTCCATCGACAATGTGAAGACGTCCAACGCCACTGGCAACCATGCAGCCCCAGATCATGACCTTCAAAGGATGCTTCACAGTGAGGTTGAGACACTCAGGCTTGAATTCCTCTCCAGGAAATCTCCTCACATAGGTGTGGTCCTGGTTACCAAACAGGCAGAAGGTGCTTTCATCACTGAATAGCACCTTTTCCCACATTTCAGTCGACCAAGTTGAGAGCTTTCTCGCCCACATGATCCGGTTGCACCTTTGTATGTCAGTCATCAGTGGCTTATTCCGTGCTTTGCAGCCCCGGAGACCAAACTGCAGGCACCGGCGACGAACTGTTGATGAGCTGACACTGACCTCACTCTTGTCTGACCACTCTCGAAGTAGCTGAGGAGAGGTCAACTTGCGATTAGTCAGTGAAATGCGTCGTAGTGCGCGGTCCTGACGTGATGTTGATGCACATGGACAACCTGAATAAGGCTTGTCCACCACTGAACCCATTTCTTTCTTCTTCTGTACAATCTTAACAACAGCGCTCTGACTGCAGCCAACTTTCCTGGCTATCTGACGGCTTGAAAATCCTTCCTCGCTCAAAAGGACACACAAACACGCTCCTCCAACGTCAGGGTCCAAGTCATCTTCATGGCCGATCCAGAAAGCGTATAAAATTCAAAAATTCCGCACGTTTTTATAGCTGCACTGTTGGCTAGATATTTGCATTGTGATTGGATAATGAAACCAGCCTCCTGATTGGTCAAAAATAACATGTGCATATTGTATAATCTCGATCCAGTTTTGACGCAGGATCCACAAAAATCGCTGTAGCTATCGCCCAGTGTCTGTAAAGTATTTAAATTTGAAACAAGGAATGCAAAAAAAGTCAACTCTAATAGCCAAATGTATCCCTTTCAACGCGGTAGAAAGATGAATATGCTGGGCTAATGCAAAATTTAAAAAAAAAAATGTTAGAAAGTATGAAAAATGCAAAACTCACAAGTAATTCCATACTTTTGCACACCACTGTATGTGCAAGGGGTTTAATGTCTACTGCATGTGCATTTTAATGTGTGCATTTACATGTCCAGTATCTGTTTAATGTGTACGTGCTTGGTGATGAACATTTATGTGCACTACATTCGTTGCACATGTACGTGCTCGGCATTCATTTTACATTTACACATTTGGGCCTAACCTGTGCTCTGCCAGGGGATAATCATGTACATCCACAAGATAGGCAATGTGTGCGTGTGTGTGCGCGAGGAAGTGTAACTGCATCTGACATTGCACCACATTGCCCTGCAAGTCTGAGTGCATTAGGTGGACTCCATTGGAGTGGCTGCTGGGGGCTGATGTGATGGCCCTGCTGCATTGTGTTGACCTGGAAAGGAGGGCAGCATCAAGAAGGCACCCACGCCCAAGGGTTCCAAGGCTGAAGTTCAATTTCATGGACATGACAGATGATGTATATGTCTCCAGGTACAGGTTTGATTGGGCAGCAATACATGACCTGTGCCAGCAGCTGGAGCCATACCTCGACCCCCCACTCACAGGGGACAGGCAGTCCATGTACATGTCAAGGTCACAACAGCTCTTGCCTTCCTGGGAATTGGGTCATTCCAGACAGTACTAGTAGCTGCAGGAGGTCTTAGCCAGGTGGCAGTCTCATAGTGCCTCATGCAGTTCCTGAGAGCATTTCTGAGGTACATGGTGCAACACATAGTCTTCCCCCACACAGCAGCAGTGGCACCAGACAATTCAGGATTTCCATGATGTGGCTGTCTTTCCATTAGTGCTGGGTGTGGTCGATGGAACACATGTGGTTTTCCAGCCCCCAAGACGGTGTGAGGCACCCTACCACAATTGTAAATTATACCACTTCATGAATATACAAATAGTGTGCAATGCCCATGGGGAAATCATGGATGTTGCTGCCAAATACCTAGGACCATGCCATGAGTCATATCCTGAGCCAGACTGGATTCCATGGCCACTTCAAGAGGGGCGAGATCATCGGAAGGTGGCTACTAGGTGAGTTGTCAAACTGATACCTTCTACCTTGGCCATACAGCCCAAAATATAGGATAACATGCAATGGGCAGACAGTGAGATGGTAACTGCCCCTGCCTTACAGCTCATACATGTGTACATCACAGAGGACAGCTAGGCTGTGAGCAGACATTGTGCCGATCATGTATTGGGACTAGAGAGCTCCTGCGAGCTATGTACATATCCACACATGTGCAGTACAATGCCATGGAGAGAGATGGCAACAGAGGCAGACCACTACAGTGATCCCTGATATCCAGAGGGCTGATACCAAATACCAAGCCAATACCTCCTGCTATGTACATCTGTGATAGTTCACCTAGGAAGGGTCCAGAGATGCACTGTCAGTGAACAGGCACATCCACTGACATAGGGATACCGCTGACTCACACAATCAAACCCTGTGGCACAAAGGGGATGTTGAGCACAGGTTATACATTCCTCCAAGGGGTTGGGGGAAGTGTCTCACAGGCCCCACAACAAACTATCCAACCCTTCCTCCCATTGCAGGTTGCTGTGCCCAAGAACATGCACATTCTAGGGGTACACATATCTCACCTGAGAGCTGTAGGCCCATGTCACTGGTTGCCACAGATGAACACAAACACAAACATAATGACCCAGTGCCTACAACATGTGTTACGCATACTGCTCTACCCTGCCATCATTACCACACCCTGGCACCTGTATGATGTAACTCTCTCTGCAGGTAACAGTGGATACTCCTTGAGGGAATGGCTACTGACTCCCATAGTCAACCCCAGCACCGCAGCACAGCTGAGATATAATTGAGCCCTCAGGAGCACCCAGGGCATCATCGAGCGGACCTTTGGCCAACTGAAGAGCCAGTTTAGATGCTTGTATAGATCAGGAGATGAGCTACTCTACCACCCATCTAAGGTCTGTCAAATATTTGTTGCCTGCTGCATGCTCCAGAACTATGCACAATGGTGCAGGCAGCCACTCCCAGCAGAGCCTGATCTACCTCAGGAGGATGGAAATGAGCCTGACATTGCCCCACATGTCATTCTGGGTGCGATATTCAGGAGGGAAGTGGCAGCCTGGGACAACCTTGTCCAGACCCACTTTGCATGACTGAATGAGCTATGCAATGGCTGACTGGGTTCCCCATGTCCTAGCAGGGAGCAGTAACTGGTGCCTATGTGGGCTAAGGAATGAACAACCAGCCCAGAAAGGATGACCTGTGCATTAGCACACAAAACATGTACCCATTCCAGATCATAGGGGACGCCTTGTGATATGTTGTCTCTCAAAAGGCATGCAGATTTCCACAGCACAGTTACAGTGATGTTCTGCAGGCTCCTGTTGACCAGGCAGGACATGGTCATTATAGCAATGTGTCAGTGGGAATCAAACCATGGTCTGGTGTGTCCCAAGCATGTGCTTAAACCACTGTGCTTACACCCATACTATGCTCCTGCCACCCCCTGTGCCATGTTGACAGTTCTGCTGACAGGGTTGCTGCCAGAGAATGGATGAACCACTATCCCTAGCAAGCATCACACCTGATAGGGGGATGTGGCCATCGTCAGCAACCCAGGGATTCCCATGTCTGTTGTGTGGGATGTGATGACTACCAATACCATGCATCACATGCTATGGGTTCAACTGTGAGGTATATGCACCACACCTGGTCAGGCGATGTTCAGTTGGCATGTGCAGATACTCTGGAGGGGTGGCACAGTGGTTGGGGCCACATCTATGCACCCTGGTTAGCAGGGTTTGGATCCCACAGATGCTACATATGACCATGGACAAGTCGCTGCCCTTTCCACTGTGGCAGTGGAAAAGGCAAGGTGTGAAACATCTGGCCATATCATCCCATGGCAACATAGGAGCTTCTGAGTTACCAGGGATCTATAGGGTCATCATGTGCAGTCCTGCCTTAGAATGTTAATGTCACTCTAGCAGGTGTATACCATTCTGGATGTCAGGGACCTCTATCAGATACATCCACCATATATCTTGCATTCCTCTTGTTGGACTATTCCTATTTGTGAGCTCTATGCCATCACATCTCACAGTTCACCCTATCCATGTCTTGATGTGGTGACCAATTGTACAACACTTCCACAGGCATCACAGAATGGAGGGTTGACCTGATTGTTAGTGCCACTACCTCATACACCATAGATGTGAGTTTGATTCCCACTAGCACCCCTTGTGACCCTGTGCATGGAACAGTCCCCATCATTGACTGGGGAGACAGGACTGACAATCAATCCCTGGTCAGTATTTGTTGTGGCATCCCAGAGGCTACAGGGATCTCAGGTACTGGGACTAATGTATCCTCCATTCAGGTTTGAGTATGGTGATGTTGACTCACAAACTGGTGGTGATGTGCCTGAGGTCACCATTGGCATGGACTGCATTTGGTGCCACTGGTGGCCTCAGGTCACATGGGCAGACATAGCTGTTGCCATATGTATCTTTTGTCTGTCCATCCCTGGTCAACCCAGCTGTGCCTGTCACAACTGGTAGTATGTGGTGTGTCCTGCTCCCTGTAGCACTAGCCCAACATCACACAATCTCACTCTAACTTGGCCAGTCTCTGTCCAGAGATGCATATTCTGCACAGTGCCCATGTGGCAATTGCAAGAGACATCTATTCAGATCAGCAGCCATTGCCCACTGGTTAGTACTGTAGCTTGGCAGATAACAGACCAGGATATATCACCCCCATAGTGCCCCTTGTGCCATTTCCCAGAATACCCAACCCTCATAGCCTCATGGCTATCCACATTATCTATATCTATGTGTACTGTATATTGCCTAGGTCATATAACAACGTCACCCGCTTTGATGAACATATCACAGTGTCATACTGAGGAGCTGTGGGATGAGTCGATAACATATGGACACACTCTCATACAAACATATATATTTATTGCTCTGACCACATGGCTGTGGACAGTCTACATATCTAAAAAAACATGGAAATACAGCATTAGTCTCAACAACAAAACTTGGTCAAACAATATTTCTACATCATAATCAGCCTTACAAGACCATACACAGCTCTAGTTATGTAAGTCAGACTATTGGAGATCTGCTATTATTGCTGGCATGTTGGCTATGATGGTTCAGTATTAACAGCACTGTCCTCGAACATCATGACACAAACCTAGATGACACCTCTCAATACAGTAGCAAGGTTCCCTCTACAGATACTTAGACAGAAACATTGTAGTCCACCCCAAACCAGATACCTCAGCTTGTCACATGCACATCCTGTTGGACACTCCAGAACTGAACCATTCAGATGCCAACACATGCTACAGGATGCAGTCAGCAACAGATGATGTTGCCAGAGGTTGGTCATTGCTACTACACAGCATGTCAGGAAATGTCCCTGGCTGACACCCCCCTGATGACTCATTGATCAGCGTGACATGGAGGGGACTCTGCCCTTGCTGTGATATCATCATGATTCACCCAACACACCATCTCACATTGCTGGACACATGTTGTAGCTAGTGTGGGCATTTGCATGGTCTTCGTCATGGGTGTATGGTAAGGTGTGCATGGGATAATCTGATGGATTTGGGTTGTGATGGACAGTTATGATGGTGTGCCATGGTCCGGCATAGGCTGCATAATCAAGCTATTGTCATTCTTTCTTTGACACTCCTACCACATTCAGGGACAGGATATAGTGTTGCAAATATAACATGGCAGTCATTTATGCATGCCAAGTAACTTGTCTGTGCTCTCTTGTATGGTTGTCAGGAGCAAACGCTGTTCCAGTCTGAACAGAGTTTGTGACACAGGGTGATAGACATGGCCCTATAGAGTATTGTGCTTCCTCAGCCACTTGGAGGACACATGTGTTAGCCAATCAGTGCATGGTATTTTGCTGAAATACAGTTATTCAATGTCCTGTGGATCACCTGATGTATATTACATCTGAGGCTCCATATTTTGGCATGGATCAGAGGTCACAATTGCTATCAAAGGCAGATCAGGCCAAGCTGGTGATTATGCAAATAGAGGGGTGTTCCAGGCTGTAGTGTGCAGCAAAGGTTGGCTATATTCAGAGAATGGTTGTCTGCATTCTGCAAAGGCATGATGGGACAGGAGATACGCAGGACTGACATCGTAGCAGTTGGTCTAGAAAGTCATACACAAAGGGCTACTGGGCCTTAATCAGGACAGCTCCTGGCAACTGCATTCTATCATCATAGTAGCTTCTGTGGGTATGGAGGGAGAGGTGTTCTGTTGTTGCTTGCCCCTCCAGTGTGAGGACTGGGAGTTTGGTGTACAGGTTGAAGAGCTGTGAGGCTCATCTGAAACCACTACAAGCAGAGGAACAGAGGTGGAGACACATTGAGTGGGCATCCAAGTCCTCCACATGGACCATGACTAACTGGGTGACCATTCTGTTCTGTGACGAAAGCACGTTCGGCAATCTGGCTGACCTGTGCATATCCGGTGTGAGGTGGTTTCCTCATGAGGAGTAGACACCAGGGTGCTTGAACATCTCCATGCAACATCCAACCAAGATCACACTCTGGGAATGCATGACAGCCAGTGGTGTTTGAGGTATACTCAGTAGTAGTAGTAGTAGGTAGCCACATCATTCACGGGATGGTGGATGGAGCGACATACATAGGGGATCAGCAGAGGTACATGATGCTATCAGGTGGGCAAATGTGTCATGGAGGATATCTCGTCCTTGGCACCGGGCGGTAACTGTCGCCAACTGGTGGAACCTCAACAAGGCTCAGAACATTGACTGACCAGTTCAATCACATGATCCCAACATGATTGTGCATCATTGGTACATGGTATCAGTTGAGATTGCCATGAGGCAGCTGTGGACCCAAAGGGAGCTTATTATATCATTGATTGCAACCTGGAATCACATTATCACACGTGAAGACCGCGTTACACTAGTCTACTCCATGCCAGAAGATATTGCATGGTGGAAAGGAGCCAGGGCAGACCCATCAGGTACCCATGGCCATCAGCAGCAAGCTACAGCCATTTTCAGGGCTACCTAATGACATTAGGAAGCCCACATGCATACTGCCAGCATGCATGACACAGACAATATCAATAATGTTTGGGGAAAACATTGCATATTTGTACAGAGGTTCACAACCTAACAAACATCAGTATCACACAGTTGTAACTGTAAGCTCATGTCATAGAGTACATGTCAGCATTATACAATACAAATAAAAACCTCTCTCTAGGAGCCAGGAACACTTATTAAACAACCAAACAAAAAACTCCCGATATCAGCAAAAATATGAAGAAATCACCAGTCAGTCAAAAAGAGCATCCAAAAACTAAGCACTGTGCTCGCTTAAAGAGGAAAAGACCTCAACTGCCTTCTCATTCAACAGAAAGAGGGTGATATGCTGCTATAGGTCACCTGCTGTTTCTTGGACTGGGTTGTTATTTTTGGACTTCGGGGCCACTCCATCCAGACTGACATCCAAACAGTCCATCTTACACGTACACTACTGTGTGCATGACTTTCCTTTTTGGGCTTTCATGGATAAGTACCTTCTGCATCTGTTGCACCTCACTATGTGAGAGCAGTGTTGCCAGTGCAATGTCGGAGCTGACTGGCCACTACTGCCACCTACTGATCCCTAGATGTGTATGTGTGGCTCTGACATCAATTCTGACTCTGTAAACTATGGGGTCTGTTTACTAAACATTCCTAATGTGCGGGGCCGCGGTAGTGTGCCTGTGCCATATAAGGAGTGGGCGGTTCAGGCAGAGAAAAGAAAAAAAACGGGAGTAAGCGATCGCACATTTGCGCGGGGCGCTATTGTGCGCCGTGCATAATAGTGCGTGGGAAGGCTAAGTGGCGCCCTGATATGCACACACAAAGGAGCAGAGCCATAGTACAATGGTTAAGACACTGACTGTGGGTGCAGCTGCCATGGGTTCAATTCCCCATTGTGCACAACAAAAAAGGCTGGCTGAGGCATTAACTGTAATGGGTAAAAGTGCTTTAGGAGGCATATTAATTTTGGGCGGCATAAGGCGGTGCACTGTTAATTTTGGGCGGCATAAGGCGGTGTGCAGATGCACAAGCATAGGAACAGAGCCACAGCACAATGGTTAAGACACTGACCAATGGTGCAGAGATCAGGGGTTCAATCCCCCACAGTGCCCAATGAAGAAGGCTCACTGAGGCAGTGTGTATTATGGGGATGAGTGCTGTAGGGGGCAATCTATTTTTATTTCAGTTATCACTACTAGCAAACGCACTCACAAAGCGTGTTAACATAAGGCGGCCCATAAGGCACATGTTAAAGTTCACTGTCCGCCAAGGCACCCTTGAATGTCCCCTATAGGGCACCATATATGTTGCGTCACAGGATAATGTATAGTGCACCTTATATGGACGGCAACCATAAGGTGCCCTATAGGGTGCCCTATAAAGCACCCTCAGAGGCACCTTATGGGTACAGTACACTGAGGGTGTGTTTGATGGCAGCAACATATGTACATTAAATCTAAAAAAAGCTTTGGACAACCCTATCAAATAACCCCACTGTGGGCTCGAACCCATTACCGCTGGCTCCACAGGCAGTGAAGTAACCATTGGGCTACAGCTATATAGCTGCCAGCAAGCCCCTGGCTGGCTGCAGAGAGCCTGCATGTCACCACACAGACAGTCTGCTGTGGGAACCAGGATAGGGTTAGGCCACCCATACCCATGATGCACTGCACATGCAAATCAGCTGTCCACAGATGAACACAAGATGGGGAATGCACCCCAACAGCTCCCCGGCCTGGTAGGGGGACGTGTCCGTGTGCACCCACACAGCACCTTGGCCTGGTAGGAGGTACTGACCGGGTGTTTAATTTGCACAGAGTAGCTACACACAGTCACACTGTGCGGGAACTGTGCTCACCCTGAGTGTGCGATGAGGCGCCCTGGACCAGGTCCACAGCACTCTCCATGGCTGAGAGAGGCCATGGCAGAGCTCCAAAACAGTCGTAATCTGTGAGATAGGTAGTTTCTGCAGGAACCCCTTGGATATCTCTGTCTGTCTCAGTCAGGGGGAACCCCACGGACCCCTAGGTGGGCTATGTACCACCAACCCCCCCCCCAACTGAGGGTGGCAAACAGGCAGGGTCTCCTATCAACAGATCCCCATTATACACCACCACCACCCCCCCCCCTGCAATGATGGCAGTAGAGTGGACCATCAACCCCAGTCCTGTTGGGGAACAGACACCCTTCAGGGCAGTCCAAGCAGCCCCACACACACCCAGACCACAATATCAGACAGACAGTAGGCCTGGATATGCTAAGATGCAACCCACCACTATCTGATATTCCCCTGCATCAAGCCATCAGCCACTGCAAGGCACTCCAGCAGGGCACATACCGGCTGTGAACAGTCTGCTGGTTAGTCCCACTGGAAATGCATGCACCCACAACTGGGATGGCAGCACACACAAGCAGATACATCAGTGACTAGGCCCCAACAGGTGACCCATATATATCACATGAGGGAAGTGCTATGAAGCACTATGGGGGTGCCTAGCCATGCTGCCATCACTGCACAGTCAGGGTGGAGTGAAAGCCCAGCAGCACATACAGAGGTCACCCTGTCTGTGGAGGTGGTGGACGGCCACTACAATGTCCCTGCCAGTGCCCTATGCCCTGTGCAGATGCATCCTGGCCAGCCCACCCTGTCTGAGCTATACCCATGGTACCTTGCTGCTCATTATGCACATCATCAGGCCAAAACTGTGGACAGTGTTTGCAGCCAACACACACTGTATAGACAGAAACACTCCCACACGTATGCCAGCATTGTGCTACTATAGAGGGGTTCAGAATCCTTGCCCACCACACCAGTCCTGGGCACAGTACAGGCATGGGTATGGTATGCAATACCGTTGGGGGTCCCTCCCTAGGGTGGTAAACACTGTCAGGGGCCAGACCTGCCGCACACACCGCAAACATCAGATAGATTATTATGATGGAGCTCATAGAGCAGACTGTGCGTAACGTAGGGATATCTATCTGCCAGTACTCATAGCAAACGTTTGAGAGCTGTGTACCATATACCCTGGTGTAGGGTGACATTGCTAAGGTATGCAAGTGCTGGTATTGGGAGATGCACGCAGGGCCCAATGTCCTGCCTCACCAGGAGGCATTGGCCAATGGGGCCTGTGGGTGTGGGTGTGGGTGTGTCTGTCCCTGTTGGCTGCTGCTGTACGGCAGAGTTTCCCAAATCCAGTCCAGGTTTGCAATACACTGGTTGGGGTTTCCTGCTGTCCCTCATGAATATGCATGAGCTACATCTACATGCCATGGGGGTGGTGCATAGATATACAGCACGGTTATTTGTATGAGTGGCAGCATGGAACCTGAATGGTGTGTGGTCCTCCAGGACTGCATTTGTGAGACTCTGCTCTAGGTAATGCCCCTGGTCATGGTGTCTGTGCTTGGTGGTGTAAAAGATAGGCGTATGACCAATGCGTATATCCCCAGCAATAAAGGATTGCCCTTACTAACATGGTTTAGTTGTGGGGAAAATATGTGGACAGGAATGGCAGTAGCCCCAGCTGGGCTTTGAACCTGTGACCTTTTGCTCCTGCACACACTGTCTGTGTGTACTGCACCACTGTGTTGCCACAGATGTGCTGAATTCCCTGGGAAGTCCATGACTGTACATCCGACAGGGCCTATGTTGCAGTGGACGTGCCAGCCTGCACATGGCTCGGCCACTGTCTTCTGTGGCTAGCAGCCACTGCCCCCTCCACCACCTGTACCCTACCGCCAACATGCTGGCATGTCCGTATCTTGGAAAAGCATATGACCTGATTGAGTTGTGGCACTCCAGGACTGCATTTGGGGGACTCGGCTGTTGGTAATGCCCATTGTTATGGTGTGTGTGCGGTGTTGGGTACAAAATGGGTGTGTGAACGATGCTTATGTTCTCTGCAATAAAGGAGTGTCTTTACTATCTCTGTTTAGTGGTGGGTAAAATATGGGGACTGGGTTGGCATGAGCCCCAGCTTGGATTTGAACCTGTGACCCTCTGGTCCTAGAGGTACTGCCTCTGTCTACTGCACCACACTGTGGCCACAGTGATTGTGCAGTCCCTGTGGGTGGGAAACCTGACCAAAGGAGTCAAAAACCCTGCTCTGCACATTTGTACTGTGGGCTCAGTCACCTTGTCTGGTGACAAAAGTGCAAATAAACCCCTCAACCGACCACGACGAACTGGGGATAAATATAACCAAGCTGGGCAACAGTGATATTAATGGGCAACCATAGCAAACACTCCCAGGAAGGCTCAGAAAAAAGGAAATGGTTTTTGGAAGGGTCTCCGCTCCGTAGCCCCTTCCATACTTCATTTCATTTCTTTGGAGCTTTCCTGGGTGTGTTTCTTATGTTTGCCCATTAATATCAGGGTTCCCCAGCTGACTTCCTATTTTTAATATGTTTGTTTGGGTCTTTTTCTATCTTTATTTGCACTTTTGTTCTGTGCATGTGTATCACACTGCTCACGTTTTGCAGGTTTCCCCGGTTTCCCTGTACATTGCTGACGGAAATGGTTTCTCTTCCCTTTAAATGCCCTCTACCGTGAGTGTTTCACTCGCGCTATTTTTAACCTGCAAATTCGTCCCCGATACTGTGCGGGGAGCCTCTCCCCTCCCCTTCCCCGCCCATTGACCCCGTCTCTCCGCCCCTCGGGAGCCTTCCTCCGCCCTCAGAATGCCTTTCCACGCCTCTATCGGACATTTGCGGGCCGGGTACTTGTGCGGGGCACGTTAGTGCGGCGCGCAATTGTGCGGGGCCCAAGCGCACTTGTGCGGGGCGTTTAAGAGCGTTTCTGAGCGTTTGAGTGCCGCGTTTCCGTGCGCTATTGTGCGGCACGCAATTGTACGGCTTTTAGTAAACATGCCCCTATGTTATAACTCACTACAGCTCGCTTGTCTGTGATACTTGTGCTGGTGATTTATACAGAACATTGCTGTCATGTGCTTTTCCTCAGTTCTAGAGAGCATAAACTGGGAATCTGTGGCTAGTCAAATCAGGACAGGTCTGTATTGCAAACTGTATCTATTGACTGCAGTGACCGGTGTCATGTGGTGCTGTGGCATCTGTCTAATGCTCCCTGCCCTCCTTGGCCCACATGGACATGTGAATGATGGGGTTGTGGCACAACTGTGCAGAGGCCACATGGCTTACATGTGCTATGTGAGTAGCTACATCATGGGGTTGGCTGTGGGGATTGCCTGAGGCAGGCCACTCAGACTGGCAGCTCTATTAGGGCCACCAGTAAGTTGTCTCGGGCAACTCCATGTTGATCTTGTGCTGGTCTCAGCCCTGTTCCTGCGTCCGCCCTTCTCATGTCAACACAGTGGCTGTATATGGTTCCCTGGCTGAGGTGCAAAGTTATCTTTCTGAGCAAAATTTGTATATGTTCAGCAACACATAAGAGTAAATTAGACTTACCTGCTAATTGTTGTTCCTTAAGGAACTCTAGTCCAGTCCCGGAACCATAGAGTTTAGAATCTCCTCCAGCAGCCTTGGAGACTGAAAGACATCATCGCTTTGCTGGCACCAGTATATATAGGCAAGGACCGCCCCCTCTCACTGGTACCTATTGACAAAGCAAACTCAACAGAGCAACAAATAAGTAGATAACAATAGCCAATTGCAAAAATGCACAAAGACTATCCCCGCATGCTAAAGCTATTACCTCTAGTGCATGCTCTTTTGTGGTTTTTTTTTTTTAAATTATTATTTGCATTCTTCAACCCACACATAAATCATGCTGAAACCGTGCTGCGGAAGAGGCCCCCCCCAAGAACTTCCACTGTGACCCCTGGAACACCCCTTCAGCAACTATGAACATATCAGGCCGCTATCTATTGCAAAGACCGGCTTCCCCCGTACTTCAGGCTGAAACGACTCGAACCCAGGGCGGGATTCGGGACTGGACTAGAGTTCCTTAAGGAACAACAATTAGCAGGTAAGTCTAATTTACTCTTCCTTTGCGTCCCTCTAGTCCAGTCCCGGAACCATAGAGAATGTAACAGAGCAGTAAATATCAACGGGAGGGATCAGCAAGACCAGCCTGAAGGACCGCCGAACCAAAACGACTATACCCTGCGGCCTGCACGTCCAACCGATAATGCTTAGCAAAGGAATGCAACGACGACCAAGTTGCTGCCCTACAAATGTCCCCGACCGGAACCAAACTGAACTCCGCCCAGGACGCCGCCTGTGCCCTAGTTGAATGAGCCCGGAGGCCCGCCGGAACCGCCCTACCCTTTAAGAGGTATGCCGACGCAATTGCCTCCTTTAACCATCGTGAAATGGACGCCTTGGCCGCCACCTCCCCTTTCCTTGGACCCCCAAAGGCCACAAACAATCTGTCCGACTTACGGAAGAGAGCCGTCCTTCGAAGATACATCTGAAGAACGCGGCGAACATCTAACCGATGCAACCGGCCTCCGGACTCCTCCTTCTGCCGCTGTGAAAACACTGGAAGCGAAACTACCTGGTTCACATGGAAGGGGGTAACAACCTTTGGCAGGAAGACTTTATGCTCAAAAAAAGACAGATAAGGCTCTTTACAGGACAACACTTGCAACTCTGAAATCCGCCATGCGTAGCAAATCGCCACCAGAAAAGCGGTCTTTAAGGTCAGATCCTTCAGCGAAGCCTCAGATAACGGCTCAAAAGGCGGACCGAGCAAAGTCCTCAACACAAGATTCAAATCCCACGCCGGAACAGAGCACCGCCTCGGGGGCCACAGGAGCAACACCGCCCGCAAAAACCTTTTCACGTCCCCGTGAGCACTCAGCAATTGCCCTTGAACCTTACCCCGGTAACAGGCAATGGCCGCCAACTGCATGCACAACGAACTAGCCGCCAGTCCTTTTTCCACTACTTCCTGCAGAAACGAGAGTATCTGAGACACTGAGGCACCCAAGGGACGAAGGCTGCGTTCTGCACACCAGGCCTCAAAAATGCGCTAAACCCTGATGTACGCTAATGAAGTGGAACGCCAGCATGCCTGAAGTAACGCAGCAATGACTGCCGCCGAATAACCCTTGGCCGTCATCCTAGCCCTTTCAAGAGCCAAGCCGTAAGCGAGAATCGACCCACCTGTGGCATCCTCAGGGGACCCTGGCGTAAAAGATCCACCCGCCACGGCAACCTCCACGGACGGTCCACCAGTAGTCGCACTAGGTCCGCATACCATGGTCGCCGAGGCCAGTCGGGCGCTATCAGGAGCACGAGACCGCGATACCTCTCTATGCGCTGCACCACTCGACCGATGAGGGCCCATGGCGGAAACACGTAGAGAAGCCTGTCCTCCGGCCACCTCTGAGCCAACGCATCGAGGCCCTCTGACATCCGCTCTCTCCGTCTGCTGAAAAACCTTGCCACCTGCGTGGACTCGAAGGTCGCCATGAGATCCATTAGCGGCATCCCCCAACGCCGTACCAACAATGCAAACACCTCTGGGTGAAGCACCCACTCCCCGGGATCCACTCTGTGGTGACTGAGGAAATCCACCTCGACATTGTCTACCCCGGTCACATGCTGTGCCGAGAGCGCGGCCAGATTCCATTCTGCCCAACCTAACAACAGAGTCGCCTCGGCTTCCAGCAACGCGCTGCCTGTGCCTCCTTGACGATTGATGTAGGCCACGGTCATCGCATTGTCAGAGAGAACTCGTACCACGTGCTGTCGGATGCTCCACTGAAATTTCTGTAGCGCCAGCAACACCACTTTCATCTCTAGCCTGTTGATGGACCAGGCCGTCTCTGCCGAGGACCACTGGCCCTGCGCAAACCGCCCCTCGTAATGCGCTCCTCAGTCCGAGAGACTCGCATCCGTCGTCAGAAGACTCCACGAGGGGGACTCGAGCGGCATGCCCGCCGCCAAACTCTCTGGCCGCAACCACCAGAGAAGATCCCGACGGACCTCCAGAGGACAAACTAAGCGCTGGGACAACGCATCCCGCTGATGAAACCAACGACGGAGAAGCGCGCTCTGCAACGGCTGCATGTGCGCCCTGGCCCACGGCACTACCTCGATCGCAGCCGCCATCGTTCCGAGCAATTGCAGGTACTGCCAAGCGGACGGAGCTGCCCTGGCCAAGAAACGCTGTACCAGTCCCCGCAAACGCCAGGCCCGTAGAGCCGGCAGGAACACCGCCGCCTGCTGGGTGTCGAAACGCGCTCCTAAATACTCCAGGACCTGGGAGGGGACCAACGTACTCTTTGTCAAGTTGACTACCCAACCTAGACTCTCCAAGAACTGCACCACCCTGGCGGTGGCCGCGGTACTCTCCTCCCTGGACTTCGCCCGGATTAGCCAGTCGTCCAGATACAGGTGCACCAGAACCCCCTCCTTGCGCAGTGCTGCCGCTACGACCACCATGATATTGGTGAAGGTCCGAGGGGCCGTGGCCAGCCCAAAGGGTAACACCTGAAATTGAAAATGCCCCATGGGCACCGCAAAGCGTAGAAACCGTTGATGCTCCTGTCGCACCGGGATGTGCAGATAAGCTTCCGTGAGATCCAAGGACGTCAGAAACTCTCCCTCTCGGACTGCCGCAATCACGGACCGAAGCGTCTCAATGCGGAAATGAGTGATCCGGAGACAGCGGTTCACCCTTTTTAAATCTAGAATCGGGCGATACGAGCCTTCTTTCTTGGGCACCACAAAATAGATGGAGTAACGACCGTAGCCGCACTGATCCGGGGGCACGGGCACCACCGCCCTGAGTTTGAGCAGCCGCTAAAGCGTCTCCTCGACCGCTCGACGCTTCAGGGGCGCCCTGCACGGCGAGTGAACAAAGGAATCTAAAACGGGCCGATGAAGCTCCAGGGCTTAACCGTCTTGGATAATCTCTAGGACCCACTGGTCTGACATAATTTGGACCCAGGCAGGGTAAAAATCCCGTAACCGACCTTCCACCGGAACTACCCCCACCTGAGCCCCCCTCATCTCATTGTTGTTTTTTAATGGCCCCGGACTGGAACGGAGCAAACCCTCTGTCTGATCCCCGGAAGCCCTGGAAGCCCTGACCGCGCACCGGGAACCTGGAATGCTGAGATTGACCAAAGCAAAAGGAACGAAACCTACGAAACTCTCTGGGGGCCCCCCCGGGTTCCAGCCGAAGACCGAGCCTGCTTCGGCTTATCCTCCGGAAGCCGACCCCCCTTAGACTCTCTGAGATCCTTAACCAACTTTTCCAAATCTTCACCAAACAGGAGCTTACCCTGGAAGGGCAGCTTGCTGAGGCGAGCCTTCGACGAACTGTCCGTCGACCAATTACATAGCCAGAGATATCGCCGAGCCGCCACCACCGAGGCCATGCTCTTAGCCAATCCCCGGATAAGATCATAACAAATATCCACTAAGTATGCAGAACCAGACTCCATGCGCGCCGCGTCCTGCACGACACTGTCTAGCTGATCACCCTGCAAGCTCTGAGACCACCGTAAACAGGCTCTCACCACCCACGCCCCCGCTATCGAGGCCTGCATGGAGAGAGCACTAACATCAAACACCTGCTTCAACAGGGTATCCAACTTCCTATCCTGAACATCCTTAAGGGCAGCCGCCCCTTCCACTGGAATAGTTGTTTTCTTAGTCACTGCCGACACCGCCGCATCGACCCTGGGAGAGCGAAACAGCTCTCTATCCTGATCCGCCAGAGGATAAAGGCGAGCCAAAGCTCTGGACCCTCTCAGAGCCGATTCCGGTGAATCCCATTCCTCCTGAATCATACTCCTGAACACTCTATGCACTGGAAACACCCGTTGGGACGTGCGAACTGCCTGCAACAGCGGATCCTCCAAAGCATCCCCCGCTGCCGTCTCCCCTAAGGGCATGTTAAGGGTCTTAAGGGTCTCCACTATCAAGGCTGGCAGTTCTTCCCGCTGAAAAACCCTGATGACCCTGCTCTGCTCCTCCGAATCAGGCAGTTCACCTTCCTCCAACTCTGCTTCCGAAAGCATTTCCAAAGACGCGTCCACCTCTCCGAGGTCCTCTCCCAGCGGAGATTGTGAACTGTCCTCCCTGACACCTCTGGATCTCTTCACCGCGGGAGCGCCCTCCGAGAGATGGTCCAGAGACCCTGACCGCTTCCGCCCTGGCGAGCCCACCGAGGACCCCGACATGACCGGCTGCAGCAAGGCAAAGGCTTTCTGCATCAGAGAAAAGAAGTTCGGAGGGATCATCGAGGCTGACCCCCCCTGACTACACTCCAAAGAGGTAGAGGGCCCCTCCCCCACGGAAGACCCCGAGGAGGGCTGAACAGGACCCAGGGAAGGAGGCAAGGAACCCCCCCAATCCGAAGGAGCCGTCTCCGGGCCTGCCTGAGACTGCTCTGCCTCATCAATTCCCAGCGCTTCAAGAGTGCATGGCTGGCAAACCCCCAAGTCCTGCACAGTGCCTCGTTTGGTCCCAAACACCAGGCACCTAAGCTTCGCAGGCATGGCTCCTGCCAAGGCCTCACTCCCACTGCCAAGCCAGCAGAATTTCAAAACCTCTGGTTTTTTTTTTATATGAAAGGGAGGCTCCGTGCTACAGCAGCCTTGGTAGGAATTGTTTCCCTCCAAAATGAGGTTTCCGACGCCGATCAGCCAGCTGAGAAGCCCCGGGAGACTAAAGCCGATTTCAAAATGGCCCCCGCCGCTTTTCCCACGCGGCTACACGAGGCTGTAAAGGAAGCATTTCTCCGAAGCTACCAAGGGTTCCCCATCCCTCGCAGCATCCGGACCAAGAAAGGGACTGACAGAAAAATTAATCTACTCACCAAGTATCGCTCCAGGTCAATCTCCCTGCTGGTGATCAACAGCGAAGTTGCAGCGTCGGAACACAGCCCTTTTCGCGGCTTCAGCTCCTTGCTGCCTGGACATGCTAATGTTTCTCTCGCTGTGTCCCCAGCCTTCCACCTGCTCCTCACCCCTAATCGCGGGTTCGGGAGCAGGGATGCTACATCAAATACGTCTCCCCCTTATGCTCGTTTTCACCACGGGGAGACTGCAGCTAGGGGGGGGGGGAAAGGGGAGGGAGGGAGGTAGAGAGAAGAAGAGAGGCAAAGAGCAGAGGACAGGACCAGCAGAAAGGCAGGGAAACCTCCTCAGCACAGTACTGCACCTGTAAACCAAAAATAAAAAAACAGCCTTAGATGAGCTGCCTAAACAAAGTGCTACCAAAGAAGACCCAAAATTTAAAGAATAGCTCTGCTTATTTGTCACTCTGAACCTAACCGTGAGCCCAGTCCCGGGCTCAGAATCTCCACAGCTGCTTGGAGACTGAAAGTACTGGTGAGAGGGGGCGGTCCTTGCCTATATATACTGGTGCCAGCAAAGCGATGATGTCTTTCAGTCTCCAAGGCTGCTGGAGGAGATTCTAAACTCTATGGTTCCGGGACTGGACTAGAGGGACGCAAAGGAACACCATTAGCCATTCAATATCTATGTGTGCACCTCTCCTTGGAGACTGTATTCTTGTATCACACCCAGTTTCTGCATGTCCTTCTCTACAGATTGCACCTGTACACATCTTTACTCCCTGCTTTGTATTCCCAGGATAGCATACCATTGTAAAGTGGCTCAGACTCCCTCTCTGATCTACAAATGCATGTTGTTCCAACAGCTCTATTGTGCTCATGCAGCTCTTTCCCATATGCCCTATGTCTTATGTGTTCATACACTCTAGCCCCATGTGTGTCAGTGTTCGTGTAGATTAGATTTTTCACCCCAGTTGGCCATTGATTCTAAGTGACATCACAGAAGGGAGCACATAGATTGAGTTGTGCCCATATTGTTGCCATTTGTATCGTTGCTTGTGGTAGTCTGCTTCTGTGGACGGTGCATGTCAGCCTCTCACCTGTCCTGGGTCTCTACCTAAACACCCATCTTGCTCCTGCAGGATGCGGAGTATGAGGCATGGCCTGGTCCATTGGATGGTATGGAATCACATCCTGTATGCCTCCATGTCACGCAGGATACAGAAACATCTACATCATTCCTTAGTACATGTGCCAAGCATTACAGGGTCAGATCAGGGTGCAGCTGGTTCAGTTTCATGCTGCCAAATGTGGCCATTCTAAGTCATATGTACCTGGCAGTTTTGTTTGCTTGGTGTGGGGAGGGGAGGGGGTTGTGGTTGGATGTGTGCTGTATGGTTTGATTTTCAGCCCTGGCCCCCAGGTAGTTGGCCATACATGAGGGGCCTCATCAGAGTGGTAGTGTAGTGTAATGGTTGGGGTACTGGCTTAGGCAGCACAGACCCAGGGTTTGGTTCCCACTCATGATCCTTGTGCTCTTGGAAATGCCTCTTCATCCCCCATTGTCTCAGGCAGCTCTACATTATCTCTGTCCATCACAAGGTATAGGTTGCAGTTTTATCAGCTCAGACTGAGATGGTACTGTGATATATTCGGCCTTTTCTTGAAATATCTACAAAGAGTAATCTTGGTCTTCTCGGAGTATAATAATGTTATAAAAAATGAAAAAATACTCCACTCTAACATGCATCAATGTTTAAGGTTTCAGCAATATATCTTAATCTTTTTAAGCTTTTAAATGTGTTAAAAGTTCCAGAAGTAGTCTCAGACCACAGCAGCGCTCTTAACCACTATCTCAGTGGAGAACAAATAGCGCTTTGATCGCATCAATGACTACTGGGAGCAAGTTTTTTAATTGTTTTTTCTTTGAATAATTATCACCAGTATTCCACCACCATTGTGTTTCAAAAATCTATTGAACAAGCTTATCTCAATCAGAATTCTCTTGGTTGTTCTCATCTCTGTTAGAGTTCTCTACGCCTCCCACAGGCGCCACTTTGAGAGTTTCACTCCTCATCGGAGTTTCTTCAGGAGGATCTAAAAACGAGAATAAAATAGAACCATAGCTCCTACCTTTCAATAGAATCGTTGTGGTACATTGATTATGGCACTACTATAAATTGTATATATAAAGTTGGCTTGATTCTAACGATCAATAAAGCCCCTCTCATAATCTCCCTAGAAAATACTACTCACTGTTAACTGCTGCCCACGTCTCTCAGTATCTTCATGTGGTTCAAAAAAACGCCGCGCATGCGGCCTTCTTCTCCCACCTCGTTGTTATACTAAACAGCTGATTCATACTATTTGTCTCTCTACCTACACGCTTGCCACTCCACTGAAGAATTTAAACCAAAAGGTTTTACTGTGTTAACTGTGAAGATCCATCGCTGTTCATAAAAAAGCAACGTTTCGTCTAGAGTCTTTCCTTGCTTTGGTATATGGACCCGATCAATGCAAAAGCAGCGTAGATGCATAAAATCATGGTTGAAATCCTCACAGTGCTGTACTAGGGGGGCTGTCATATTTTTGCAGTGTAGGCGGCTCTTGTGCTCCTGCATCCGAACCCTAAAAGAACGGCTAGTTTTTCCAATGTAGAGTTGATTGCATGGGCACCAGATGGCATACACGACTGAGGTAGAATTACAAGATGTTGCTTGTTTAAGAAGATACAGTTTGCCTAGGTATTGAAATTCAGTTACCTCTTCGGTAATACTACAAATTGTGCACTCTCCACACAATCTATGGCCTCGCTCCTCTAGTGTTCGTTCTCCAATAGTATATGGATGGAAAATAGTAGGGCTTAGCTGTTCTTTCAAGTTGCTATTCCGTTGCCATACACATCTTACATTTCTCTCTTCTATCCCTGGAGCCGCTCGCACTATATTTAAATGCTTTTGAACTATTCTTTGAATTTTGTAGCTCAATGGTGAAAACTTCGTTATTAAGTTGACACAATCGTCTATCTCTTCTGAATGTGTTTGATGTGGGGTAGTCAATAACCAAGTGCGGTCATTACACAATGCCCGCTTATAAGCTCGCTTAGAAATATGCTCAGGATACCCTCTATCTGAAAAATCTTTAAACAACTGTTTAGATTTTTTCTTAAATTCCGATGTTTCTGAACAATTCCGACGAAATCTAAGAAATTGAGAAAACGGTAGACTGTTTTTTAGCCGTACTGGATGGCCACTAGTATAATGTAAAAATGTGTTTCGGGCAATAGGTTTTTTATAAATGGTGGAACTCCAACCTCGTATCCCCCTAGTTACTTCTAAATCTAAAAAAATTATAGTATTGGAGTCTACAGTATGAGTAAACTGTATTGCTTCATTGCAACTGTTAAGCCATTTGATGAACTCCTGTGCTGTTGCCTCCGATCCCTTCCACACAAGGAAAATATCATCTATAAACCGGGTCCACATCTTAACATGTTGAGAAAATGGGGATACCTGTAGCCAACGATCTTCAAAATCACTCATAAAAAGATTAGCTATCGAGGGGGCACATGAGGCCCCCATCGCTATTCCTGCATTTTGTTGGTAAATGACATTTTCAAACTGGAAATAATTGTGAGCTATAGTAAATTGTGCTAATTCCAAAAGAAATGATATCAGGGAATCCGAAAGATCTCCTCTATTTCTCAGCTGCTTTTCCACAGTAGAGACTGCTTCATTTTGAGGAATACTGGTATATAATGCTGTAATATCTGTGATCAACAATATCTCAGAATCCAATGCCCATCGAGCCTGCTGTTCTAGTTTTTCCAAAAAATGAGATGTATCTCGAATGTAGGATGGAATATCTTTTAATAATGGCTGTAAGAAAGAATCTAAATATATTGACAACGGCTCCAACACAGATCCCCTGGTCGACACAATCGGTCTGCCTGGCGGTTTATGTAGCTGTTTATGTATTTTAGGAACTAAATAAAACCGGGATATAGTTGGTGCCTTCACCTTGAGAAAAGACATTTCTTTCTTAGTTATTAATTTGTTTTGAAAAGCTAGAGCTGTACTCTCTCGTATCTTGTTTTGTAAAAGTTTTGTGGGATCTACAGGTAATGCCTCATATACTTGGCTGTCAGAAAGTTGGCGTTGTGCTTCCTCCAAATAGTCATCCCGACTAAGGATTACTATCGCTCCTCCCTTATCTGCTCGGCAGATCACAATGTCCGTCCTTTTTCTAAGTTCTCTCCATGCTGTCCGTTCTTCCCGCGTAAGAATGCTTTTGGTCAATGGCTGTTACTGTTCTAAAGCACATACTTCTCTTAGAACCAGCTCTTTGAAAACTTGTATTGCAGGAGGCACTGGGCCCAGCGGTACCCAACGGTGGTGGAATACTGGTGATATTTATTCAAAGAAAAACCAATTAAAAAACTTGCTCCCAGTAGACATTGATGTGATCAAAGCGCTATTTGTTCTCCACTGAGATAGTGGGTAAGAGCGCTGCTGTGGTCTGAGACTACTTCTGGGACTTTTAACACATTTAAAAGCTTAAAAAGATTAAGATATATTGCTGGAAACCTTAAACATTGATGCATGTTAGAGTGGAGTATTTTTTCATTTTTCTTGAAATATGACATCCATTTAGATAGCCGGCTACAGTGACAGCCTGTACTACAGCATCCAGGACCTGATTCCCCATTTCAGTTCCACACTGGATGCACATATGTGGTATATTTTTGGTCCACAATTGGTTTTCTTATGGCCTCATTCCATGCCCCCCTACTGTCTCCTATTTATGTGGCTGCTGACAGTAGGGTGTGGCATAGTGGTGTTGTGGTGGCTTTGCCTACCTAGAACTAATCAGATTGGGGCTTGATTCCCACACATGATCCTTGGGTGGTTTGTTATATAATCTATGGTTTCTGTGGGATTGGCTATTGCTGCTACCTCTGATTATACCTTTTCATTGTCAAAACAGGGGCTGCTGGGTCACCAGTGGTTTACCCCCCTTTGCTGTGTATATTGCAGCACAGAGCTTTGCTGTATGTGGAACACTAGCATTCTTTCAGCTATTGTATCTGATATCCTCTCTGCCATGTGTGTCTGGAGTTGTGTGTGGCTCTCCTTTGATTTCTTTTGCTCTGTGTGGTCTTTTAACATCCCATTTTGCATTGGGCTGTACCTTCTGGGTACCCGTTATGATGCCACACTATGCATTTAGGTGGGGGGGGGGGGGGGGGAGGCAACCTGGACTGGAGTAACTGCTGGCTATGACAGGTTGTAGTGCTGACCTAATGGTTAGGGCAGTGCTTTCAGACCCCACTTACTGTACTTGTGACCATGTCACTTCATATTACATTACATTTGTTTTGGGGCCAGACCGGGCTTCTCAGGGGCCCTCTCTTATGTGTATAGCAATATTTAGGTGGCAGTGTACAGCACTGAGCATACATGCTGGTGTGCTGCAAACACAATGTATGTTGAATTCTGACATTGTGGGATGATTTCTCCATGCCTTGGCCTATTCATACCTTGCATTGTACATGCTCTGTTGGTCACCTCTGTGCACTGGATGCAGGTTTAGCTATTTTTGTGGCTTCATGCTTCATATATCTGACATGTGTTTTAACTTTCTTGTGCTGCTCACTGCACTGTTTCCACCAACAGTTCTATATCTGTGTCCACATTGGGCCTTCATAGTGTGCCCGCATGCATCCTGTTATTCCTAGTTGAATTGTTCACAGTTTTTTATCTACTAGGTATTTGCTATGCTGTTGCTGTGCCACCTGCATGCATCCTGCACATGACAGATCTTTGATTATTTCTGGACTCCCTCTCTTACTTTGTGCATGCCTTTTTCAGTCTCTGCATGGGTGCTACTACTGCCTGCCCACTTCTCTCTACTCCCATGTCTGTTTGCGTTCTACTGTACTTACTGGGCGAGGGTGATCCTGATCTTTTCCCAGCCCCTGCGTGCTGCTGCATGGATTGGCCTCCTGTGCCCAGAGACAAGTGCACCTCCTCTTCCTGCTGCACCAGGAGCCTGCTGCACTAGGAGCCTCGTCTCTGCCTCACTAAAGTTGGTCAGCCTTGTTGCCATGTTCATGTGTGAGATTATGGCTTTCGGTGGGGAGGAGGGCACTCCATCCTGTTGCACGTGGACTGAGCTGCATGGTGGTGGAGCTGTTTTCGGAGATACACATGGACGGACTGCCACAGAGGCCTACAGGGGCACAATTTGGACATCCTGTGAATACACACGCGCCAGATGTCCAGCGAAGTCGCAAGTAGCATGTGTAGCTCTGTTGATGTCTACACCCTGATTCTGAAGATGTGTGTGTGTCTGTACACATGGTTGTGGAATCTGCTTCAGAGCGGCCCATCTTCTCACTAGACGTGTTTGCGGCCCAGAAATGTATGTTCTGAAATCGCACTACTGTACATACCATAAGGATCAAGTAGATCAACAGTCATTTTAGTCTGAACATTATAATCATGGACTGTTAATGGTGAAAGAAAACGTTGGAGAAGTATTGAAAGCATTATTAAAGAACAAAGTACCAGGTACTCATGGCATTCCTATTGAAGTATTACAGTAATCAGATGCAGCTGTTACAATGCTTACAATGCTCTGCCTGGAAATTTGGAAGACAACATCATGGCTGACTGACTGAAAAAGACATGGAAATGATTACACAATCGTTCTGACACCACACGCCAGCAAGTTCTACTTGAGATCATTCAGTGGAGACTATAACCACACCTAGGGGCATGTTTACTAAACATTCCTAACGTGCGGGGCCGCGGTAGTGTGCCTGTGCCATATAAGGAGTGGGCGGGTCAGGCAGAAAAAAGAAAAAAAACGGGAGTAAGCGATTGCACATTTGCGCGGCGCGCTAATGTGCGCCGTGCAAAATAGTGTGTGGGAAGGCTAAGTGGCGCCCTGATATGCCCACACAAAGGAACAGAGTCATAGTACAATGGTTAAGACACTGACAGCTGGTGCAGCTGCCATGGGTTCAATTCCCCATTGTGTGCAACAAAAAGGGCTGGCTGAGGCATTAATTTTAATGGGTAAAGGTGCTTTAGGAGGCATATTAATTTGGGCGGCATAAGGAGGTGCACTGTTAATCTTGGGTGGCATAAGGCGGTGCACTGTTAAGTTTGGGCGGCATAAGGCAGTGCGCTGATGCCCAAGCACAGGACCAGAGCCACAGCACAATGATTAAGACACTGACCAATGGTGCAGGGATCAGGGGTTCAATCCTCCACAGTGCCCAATGAAGAAGGCTCACTGAGGCAGTGCATATTATGGGGATGAGTGCTGTAGGGGGCAATTTATTTTTATTTCAGTTATCACTACTAGCAAACGCACTCACAAAGCGTGTTAACATAAGGCGGCCCATAAGGCACATGTTAAAGTTCACTGTCCGCCAAGGCACCCTAGAATGTCCCCTATAGGGCACCATATATGTTGCATCACAGGATAATGTATAGTGCACCTTATATGGACAGCAACCATAAGGTGCCCTATAGGGCGCCCTATAAAGCACCCTCAGAGGCACCTTATGGGTACAGTACACTGAGGGTGTGTTTGATGGCAGCAACATATGTACATTAAATCTAAAAAAAAGCTTTGGACATCCCTATCAAATAACCCCACTGTGGGCTTGAACCCATTACCTCTGGCTCCACAGGCAGTGAAGTAACCATTGGGCTACAGCTATATAGCTGCCAGCAAGCCCCTGGCTGGCTGCAGAGAGCCTGCATGTCACCACACAGACAGTCTGCTGTGGTAACCAGGATAGGGTTAGGCCACCCATACCCATGATGCACTGCACATGCAAATCAGCTGTCCACAGATGAACACAAGATGGGGAATGCACCCCAACAGCTCCCCGGCCTGGTAGGGGGACGTGTCCGTGTGCACCCACACAGCACCTTGGCCAGGTAGGAGGTACTGACTGGGTGTTTAACCGGCACAGAGTAGCTACACACAGTCACATTGTGCGGGAACTGTGCTCACCCTGAGTGTGCGATGAGGCGCCCTGGACCAGGTCCACAGCACCCTCCATGGCTGAGCTCCAAAACAGTTGTAATCTGTCAGATAGGTAGTTTCTGCAGGAACACCTTGGATATCTCTGTCTGTCTCAGTCAGGGGAACCCCCACGGTCCCCTAGGTGGGCCATGTACCACCAACCCCCCCCCCCCCCTGAGGGTGGCAAACAGGGTCTCCCATCAATAGATTCCCCCCCCCCCCTGCAATGTTGGCAGTAGAATGGACCATCAACCCCAGTCCTGTTGGGGAACAGACACCCTACAGGGCAGTCCAAGCAGCCCCACACACACCCAGACCACAATATCAGACAGACAGTAGGCCTGGATATGCTAAGATGCACCCCACCACCATCTGATATTCCCCTGCATCAAGCCATCAGCCACTGCACGGCACTCCAGCAGGGCACATACCAGCTGTGAACAGTCTGCTGGTTAGTCCCACTGGAAATGCATGCACCCACAACTGGGATGGCAACACACACAAGCAGATACATCAGTGACTAGGCCCCAACAGGTGACCCATATATATCACATGAGGGAAATGCTATGAAGCACTATGGGGGTGCCTAGCCATGCTGCCGTCACTGCACAGTCAGGGTGGAGTGACAGCCCAGCAGCACATACAGAGGTCACCCTGTCTGTGGAGGTGGTGGACGGCCACTACAATGTCCCTGCCAGTGCCCTATGCCCTGTGCAGATGCATCCTGGCCAGCCCACCCTGTCTGAACTATACCCATGGTACCTTGCTGCTCATTATGCACATCATCAGGCCAAAACTGGCAACAGTGCTGGCAGTGTGGGCTGTGGACAGTGTTTGCAGCCAACACACACTGTATAGACAGACACACACTCCCACACGTATGCCAGCATTGTGCTACTATAGAGGGGTTCAGAATCCTTGCCCACCACACCAGTCCTGGGCACAGTACAGGCATGGGTATGGTATGCAGTACGGTTGGGGGTCACTCCCCAGGGTGGTAAACACTGTCAGGGGCCAGACCTGACGCACACACCGCAGACATCAGATAGATTGTTATGATGGAGCTCAAAGAGCAGACTGTGCGTAACGTAGGGATATCTATCTGCCAGTACTCATAGCAAACGTTTGAGAGCTGTGTACCATATACCCAGGTGTAGGGTGACATTGCTAAGGTATGCAAGTGCTGGTATTGGGTGCTGCACGCAGGGCCCAATATCCTGCCTCTCCAGGAGGCATTGGCCAATGGGGCCTGTGGGTGTGGGTGTGTCTGCCCCTGTTGGCTGCTGCTGTACGGCAGAGGTTCCCAAATCCAGTCCAGGTTTGCAATACACTGGTTGGGGTTTCCTGCTGTCCCTCATGAATATGCATGAGCTACATCTACATGCCATGGGGGTGGTGCATAGATATACAGCACAGTTATTTGTATGTGTGGCAGCATGGAACCTGAATGGTGTGTGGTCCTCCAGGACTGCATTTGTGAGACTCTGCTCTAGGTAATGCCCCTGGTCATGGTGTCTGTTCTTGGTGGTGTAAAAGATAGGCGTATGACCAATGCGTATGTCCCCAGCAATAAAGGATTGCCCTTACTAACATGGTTTAGTTGTGGGGAAAATATGTGGACAGGATCGGTAGTAGCCCCAGCTGGGCTTTGAACCTGTGACCTTTTGTTCTTGCACACACTGTCTGTGTGCACTGCACCACTGTGTTGCCACAGATGTGCTGAATTCCCTGGGAAGTCCATGACTGTACATCCGACAGGGCCTATGTTGCAGTGGACGTGCCAGCCTGCACATGGCTCGGCCACTGTCTTCTGTGGCTAGCAGCCACTGCCCCCTCCACCACCTGTACCCTACCGCCAACATGCTGGCATGTCCGTATCTTGGAAAAGCATATGACCTGATTGCGTTGTGGCACTCCAGGACTGCATTTGGGGGACTCGGCTGTCGGTAATGCCCATTGTTATGGTGTGTGTGCGGTGTTGGGTACAAAATGGGTGTGTGAACCATGCTTATGTTCTCTGCAATAAAGGAGTGTCTGTACTATCTCTGTTTAGTGGTGGGTAAAATATGGGGACTGGGTTGGCAGGAGCACCAGCTTGGATTTGAACCTGTGATCCTCTGGTTCTAGAGGTACTGCCTCTGTCCGCTGCACCACATTGTGGCCACAGTGATAGTGCAGTCCCTGGGGGTGGGAAACCTGACCAACAGAGTCAAAAACCCTGCTCTGCACATTTGTACTGTGGGCTCCGTCACCATGTCTGGTGACATAAGTGCAAATACACCCCTCAACTGACCACGAACAACTGGGGATAAATATAACCAAGCTGGGCAACAGTGATATTAATGGGCAACGATAGCAAACACTCCCAGGAAGGCTCAGAAAAAAGGAAATGGTTTTCGGAAGGGTCTCCCCTCCGTAGCCCCTTCCAACCTTCATTTCATTTTTTTGAGCTTTCCTGGGTGTGTTTCTTATGTTTGCCCATTATTATCGGGGTTCCCCAGCTGCCTTCCTATTTTTAATATTTTTGTTTGGGTCTTTTTCTATCTTTATTTGCACTTTTGTTCTGTGCACATGTATCACACTGCTCACGTTTTGCAGGTTTCCCCGGTTTCCCTGTACATTGCTGACGCGAAATGGTTTCTCTTCCCTTTAAATGCCCTCTACCGTGAGTGTTTCACTCGCGCTATTTTTAACCTGTGAATACGGCCCCGATCATGTGCGGGGAGCCTCTCCCCTCCCCTTCCCCGCCCATTGACCCCGTCTCTCCGCCCCTCGGGAGCCTTCCGACAGGTGAAGATCTTAGACTTTAGGAAGACTAACTTTGCGAAGATGGGCCAATACCTCAGGGAGTCATTAGTGGGATGGGAACAGCTGGGGGATGTAGAACAACAGTGGGCAAAACTGAAAGGGGGTATTTTAAAGGCAACCAACCTTTTTGTTAATATGGTAAATAAAGGCAAAAGGAACAGGAGACCGCTATGGTTTTCGAAGGAAGTAGCTGAAAAAGTGAAGAAAAAGAGGGAGGCCTTCATGAAATACAAGAGATCACAGAGAAAGGAAGACAGGCATCTGTATTTGGAAAAACTTAGAGAAGCTAGCAAAGTAGTCAAGAAGGCAAAGATTCAAAAGGAGGAGGAAATAGCCAATGCAATAAAATGGGGAGATAAGACATTTTTCAGATATATTAGTGAGAAGAGGAAGGGCAAAAGTGGTATTGTCAGACTCAAGGGTACAGGGGGGGAATATGTAGAAGCTGATAAGGATAAAGCGGAATTGCTTAACAAATATTTTTGTTCTGTGTTCACAGATGAAGAACCAGGAGCAGGACCTCAGAAAACACCCACAAATAAGAACAGAAGCGAGGGACATCTTGAACAATTTTCAGAAGACTGTGTTCGTGAGAAACTAGCTCAACTTAAAGTAGACAAAGCGATGGGACCGGATGGGATACACTCTAGAATACTGAGGGAACTTGGGGACGTTCTAGCAACTCCACTGACTGACCTTTTCAATGCCTCGTTGGAGTCGGGAGTGGTGCCAAAGGACTGGAGAGAGGTTCATGTGGTACCTTTACACAAAAGCGGAAGTAAGGATGTGGTTGAAAACTACAGGCCGGTTAGTTTAACTTCAGTGGTGAGTAAATTAATGGAAACGCTGTTGAAAGAGAAAATAGTGAGGTTTCTGGAGTCCAGCGGATTACAGGATCCGAGGCAGCATGGATTCACCAGAGGCAGGTCTTGTCAGACAAATCTGATTGATTTCTTTGACTGGGTGACCAGGGAGTTGGACCGAGGGAGAGCTCTAGATGTGGTGTATTTAGATTTCAGTAAAGCCTTTGACACTGTTCCTCACAGGCGACTTATAAACAAACTGAGCACCCTAGGGATGGACCCTAAAGTTACTGCTTGGGTTAGAAATTGGTTGGGTGGGAGTCGACAAAGAGTACAAGTAAATGGAGCTCACTCTGAGGAGAAGGATGTTACCAGTGGTGTGCCCCAGGGATCTGTACTTGGTCCGATTCTTTTTAACATCTTTGTTAGTGATATAGCGGAAGGGCTGTCGGGTAAGGTTTGCCTCTTTGCGGATGATACCAAAATCTGCAATAAAGTAGACACCCAGGAAGGTGTAGATAACATGAGGAGGGATCTAGCTAAGCTTGAAGAATGGTCTAGAATTTGGCAGCTGGGATTTAATGTTAAAAAATGTAAGGTCATGCATTTGGGCTGCAGCAATCCAAGGGAGCAATACAGCATAGGAGGTGAAGTACTTTTGTCCACTAAAGAAGAGCGGGACCTAGGCGTAGTTGTGTCCGATGATCTTAAAGTAGCTAAACAGGTAGAAAAGGCGACGGCAAAAGCTAGAAGGATGCTTGGGTGCATACAGAGAGGAATGGCTAGCAGAAAAAAGGAGGTGATAATGCCTCTGTATAAGTCTTTGGTGCGACCTCATTTGGAGTATGGTGTGCAATTCTGGAGACCGCACCTTCAAAAGGATGTGAACAGGATGGAGTCGGTGCAGAGGGTTGCTACTAAGATGATTAGTAGTCTTCATTATAAAGCATATGAGGACAGACTTAAGGATCTTAATATGTACACCTTAGAGGAAAGGCGGGATAGAGGTGATATGATTGAGATGTTTAAATACCTCCGTGGCATAAATGTTCAGGGAGAGAGCCTCTTTCAATTGAAAGCAAGTTCTGCGACGAGGGGACATGGGATGAGGGTGAAGGGAGATAGATTCAGGAGTGATATGCGGAAATATTTCTTTACGGAAAGAGTAGTGGATCCGTGGAATAGTCTCCCAGTGGAGGTGGTAGAGATGAGGACAGTAACTGAATTCAAAAAAGCATGGGACCAACACAGAGGATCTCTAAAGGTAAAAAGTGGACTGTTGTAGTTGTTGTTATGGAAGGACAGACTAGATGGGCCTTGTGGTCTTTTTCTGTCATCATGTTTCTATGTTTCTATGTTTCCTCCGCCCTCAGAATGCCTTTCCACGCCTCTATCGGACATTTGCGGGCCGGGTACTTGTGCGGGGTGCGTTGGTGCGCCGCGCAATTGTGCGGGGCCCACGCGCACTTTTGCGGGGCGTTTAAGAGCGTTTCTGAGCGTTTGAGTGCCGCGTTTCCGTGCGCTATTGTGCGGCACGCAATTGTGCGGCTTTTAGTAAACATACACCCTAGAATGAGAACTGCCTGAAATGAAAACAGGATTCAGGAAAGGACAAGGAACAAGAAACACGAGATGCATTCTTGGTAAGACACAGAATATCAAAAGGCTATCTACTTTTTTTATTGATTACAGCAAGGTATTTGTGTAAATCATGAAAACCTCTGGGCCACGCTAAAAAGCAGGGGTTTACCAGACCACCTGATACATCTCATGCACAGCTAAGAAGCAACAGAACAAGGAGAAACAGAATAGTTAAAAATCAGCAAAGGTGTACAACAAGGCTGCATACTTTCCCCATACTTGCTCAAGTTATATGCAAAACAAATCATTAAAAGCATGATTGCATAAAGAAAACTGAGATGTGAAGATAGATGGAAGACTCATCAACAACCTTAGCTATGCCAAATTTGTTAACTTCTCCAATCTACCCTACCTTCCTCCTACCTTCAGTAAAAAGCCCTTACTCCAACGTACCCCCCCCCCCCTGCTGCACTTAGCTCACTTATTTGTAAATAAGGTCCCCTTAAACCCTCTCAGCACCATCAACTAGAATTCTCCCCTCTGTAAATAGCTCCCTCTGTAAATAGCTCCCCCTTCTACATCCATCCTATAAGCTCCCTTCTCTAGTGCTCCCTCCCCTTCCAAAGCGCTCTCATAGAACCCTAATGCAATCCAATGTTTATTGAAATTAAGCGTTAGTGATACCAATGTTTAGATGTAAGAGTATATATCTTTGTAAACCGCTCTGATTAAAGGATAAAGCAGTATATAAAACCTGTTAAATAAATAAAAAAATAAATCTCTGTTAAAGTTTTGTCATCAGTCTGTTCATTCTGGCCAGACAGTTGGTAGTATATCCACACTTCTATTGTCTTTCCCTTCACACATGGAATTTTTATCCATAAAGATTCCAGAGTGCACTGTTTCCTATAGAAATCTTATTCTGTTTGACTTGGTTCTTTCTTTAACATACAGTCCCACCCCTTAACCAGCAGGATTAGTCCTATCTTTGTGATATACTTTGTACCCTGTTATCACAGTGTGTCACTGGTTATCTTCCTTTCACCAGGTATCTGAGATGCCAATTATACCTTCTTCTACAGTCAGTGCTATATATTCAAGCTCTCTCACATCTTATTTTTTAGGCTTACGGCATTTGTATGCAAACATTTCAAAGTATGTGTTTTCGTTAGCTACCTTAGCAGTTGAGAAGATGCTTTGCAGTCTTTCACCTTTGTCTGCTCCTTACTTAAGGGCTTGGGCTACATTTTCCTTTATTGCAACCTCTCTGTTGGGATGTTCTAACGTCCCTTTTATGACAGCATCCTTCAAGGATACTTCACTCTGAACCATGTGCTCTTGAGTGACTATCAGTTTTCTCCCAGATTCTAGTTAAAAAGCTGTTCTGTCTTCTTTTTAAGTATTAGCACCAACAGCCTGGTTCCTCCCAGGTTAAAGTGGAGCCCCCTTTTTTGGAATAGGCTCCCCTTTTTTCAGAATATTGCCTGGTTCCTAGCAAATCTAAATCCTTCTTCCGTGTACTATTCTCATCCATGATTGAGATCGGAGCTCTGTTTGCCTCTTGGGTCCTGTACGAGGAACAGGGAGCAGTTCTAACCTGGAGCTTCTGGATTTCAACTTTCTACCTAAAAACCTAAATTTGGCGCTTAGAACCTCTCTTTCACATTCCTATGTCATTGGTACCCACATGTATCAAGACAGCCGGCTCTCAGCACTGTCTAAAATCCTGTTTAGGTCATGTGTGAGGTCTGCCAACTTTGCACCAGGCAGGCAAGTTACCAAGTGATTCTCATGTCCACCAGTCACCCAGCAATTTACAAGCCTAATGATTGAATTGGCAACTTCAACAACTGTCCTAACCTACCCTTTCTGGACACACATACCTGGAGATAAATCTTCTGAAAAAAAGGATATTTCATCACACAAAGGGCAGGTTCTGGCTACGGGATAACTTCCTGCCATACCGAGGAGATGTCTCCTTTCAGGTGACCTTTCTTCTCCATGGCAGCATAGAGTTTGCCCGACTGGAGGTAGGACATCACTAGGTACAGTACGCATCACTACCCATGGCCTGTGAGGCATAATGTACCTCAACCCTGGCTATCCTCAATTTGCTAGCTATATTCCTACGTCTGCTCAGCTGAGCGCCTTTAGCTTAAATCACATACCCTTGCTGACTTCCTACATTTCAAATTCATGCTAACCTCTTTCCAGTCAGCCATAGCACTTGCCAAGCAAGAGTACTAGGTCTATCTGACTATCTCTCTTGCCTCTGGCCCTTGCCATCTCTTTGCTACACTCAACTCTCTCCTGAAGGTGCCTCATCCCCCAATCCCTCCCTCACTTTCTGCATAGACTTTGGCTATTTCCATGACAAAGTCCAGAAGATTAGCCTTGAATTCTCCACAGGGTCACCTCCAACCCACCTTCCCCTCTTCAATCCCAAATCCTTATCTCAACTTCTGTCACCATTTCTTCCTTTTCTAAAATCACTGAGGACAAAACTGCAAATCTTCTCTCCTCCTCCAAACTCACTACCTGCT
The DNA here is from genome assembly GCA_033557465.1 of Ichthyophis bannanicus. NCBI lineage: Eukaryota > Metazoa > Chordata > Amphibia > Gymnophiona > Ichthyophiidae > Ichthyophis > Ichthyophis bannanicus. The sequence goes on from CM066033.1 coordinate 1,225,100,225, forward strand.
CCTCTGACCTCATTCCCACCCATCTATTAAGCTCTCTCTCTTCCGTTGTCATCCCTTCCATCTGTCATATTTTTAACCTATCACTTTCCACTGTAGCTATTCCTGTGGCCTTCAAATATGCTGTGGTAATACCTCTCCTCAAAAAGCCTGCACTAGTCCCTACCTGTCCTTCCAGGAATAGGGAGACCTTAATCTGTATGGTCCCTTACATTTGCTACTGTATGTTTATTGTATGCTATTTATTTTATGTTCAAGATTAGCTCTACACCCTTCAGTTCATCTATTCCTAATCTCTATTTGCTCCATGATGCAACTTCAACTTGAATATTGTATGCAATTCTGGTCACTATATCCTAAAAAGATATAGCAGAATTGGAAAAGGTACAGGGAAGAGTGAGGAAAATGATAAGGGAGATGAAAGGATAGCCCTATAAAGAAAGGCTTAACAGGTTAAGGCCCTTCTAGTTGGAAAAGAGATGGCTGAGGGTAACTATGATTGAGATCTATAAAATAATGAATGGCGTGAAACAGGTAAACGTAGATCAATTGCTTTCTGTTAGAGTTTATTTATAAATTCAGCTAAGTCCCAGTTTAGCTGTGAAACTGTTTATTAATAAAGAGAGAAAGCAGAGTAGGGTAACATTTGTGTATACAGAGATAAATTGTTAGACTGAGGAATCCTGTCAAGATGTCCCATTTCATTTTACCGTCACTATGCTTCAGTTTTCCCTTATTTTAATAATATCACAGTTCCCTTCCAGCTTTTAGCAGGAGAGAAACTTTGCAATAATCTTCTCTAGCAAAAAATGTATCTCTGTGTACACAAAGAAAATTTACTCTACTGTGCTTTCTCTCTTTATTAATAAATAAAGTCGTGCAGCTAAACTGGGCCTTAGCTGAATTTGTTAATAAACTCTAAAAGAACGTTTTATAGCTAAATGGAGCCTTAATGAACAAATACAAAAGTTTAACTAGACAGTATTTTGGTTTAACCCAAATCTCTCCCTTTTCCCCATGCTCCAAAACTGGGGGCATGTATTTTACTGCTCCTACATCTGCCTCATGCATCCTCTTTGGGAGTTTATACACTCAAAGATAATGTAAATTAATTGCTCACTAAAGGATGCTTTACTCAAAAATCCCCAATCCAGGACTTTTTCTTAGAGGATATTTGGTGGTACTAACTACTGGCACCTTTTTCCATTGCCTACTTAAATTAACTCATAGTTCCCAAGTGTTAATGAGATAGCTCAGGCTCGGCACACTCCGCATGCATGCATAAAATGTGTCCACTATGGGAAATGCAGTGTCTTCAGCCAGACCCCATAGCCAAGGGGAGAATATGGAGGCATTTGCGCTAGCCAGCACATAATAGATCAACTACTGCATAATGTGAGAGACATGGCCTATAGAGGCTGAACTGTCCAGAAAAGAGAGAAAAGAAATGTTTCATTTTGGTCATTGTAGCAGATTCAAAAAAGAAAAATAATATGAGAAATAAGTAGGAAAATGATGTATTCTTCTGGAATTTTTATTTTCTTGTTTTAGGTTTGGGCAATTTTGAAGCCGGCTTTCATTCTAGTTCACAGTGAGGGCGATTGGACTTTTATTTATTTAGCTGTATTTATATACCGCTTTTCACCGGGTCACTTTTCAAATGTATAAACTGAAGAAGTCGGTTGTGACTATTTATTTCCATGATTAACCAGGAGTCCATGTTCCCTTTGCACGGTTCTGTTTTATAATATGAAATTTGCATTAATAAAGCACCAAAACACGCTCTGGGGGTGTGTGTGTAGGGGGAGGGGGCGAGGTGGGGAGAGGCAGCAATTATATATAGCAATGAGTAAATGGGCAGTTATAGTACACTGGTTATACTTTGAGGATGATACAAGCCATGAAAAGCAATTTGCTATACTGAGAATGTACTCTTTTCCATCAAAATGCATATCTGCATATCGTTGCATCGCAGGGTGTTTTGGTGGGTTGACTTGTTGATTCTAGGAATGGAACACGTCTCAGAAAAGGCTTTGAGAGAAAGGAACTTTGTTCAAACCTTTTATTTAGCAAAGTCTATCAGCAGAATACTTCAGGGTTTTTTTTCTGGGAGGCAGAGGCACTAAGGCTGTTGTAAACAATGGCAGATGCACTCGCAGTAATTTGAATCACTTAAACAAAGCACATCAGGTGTTCCAGAAATATAACAAAGGACACTTCCTCCAGGACATAGCTACCAGATGGAGTTTGATATGTCTTAAGATTCAGCTGCTACTAGAACAGATAAAAGCTATGAGGCACTGCTCCATAATTTTGAAAGTAAGGTAGATGATAACAAAGTATATCTCAGTTCTCTCCACAGTGGGATCCCCTGAGTTCCCCATTACAATTCTAGTGTCATACAAGGAAGTCACAAGGGGAAAATCCAACAATGAATCTAAAAATGTTTTGCTTGCACACATCCATCATGAGATCCATAACTAAGAGAAGAGTCCTCAAGGTCCACAGGACTACACAATGAAAGAAATAAGCAGATAACTTTTGAACATTTTGAAATTGTGCTACTATTTTATAAAAACTCAGCAAATGCTGAGCCTTTTATAAAATATATATAGCACCATTCAAGAAGCACATATATTTGGTACCACCCACAACAGGGAAAGCGATTTTATAAATAAACACATTTAAAAAGAAAATAGCATCACGAGGGGGTTTTAAATATCAGTAATGCTATGCACATGCATGAGAAATGCGCATTCTTGGACTTACATTTGGTGCATGCAAAGTGCTTGTATGGGCGTATGCCTACAAATCAATGCCTGTAGAATTTATTTTGTAGCATGCATACAATGCATGTCTAAAGAGCAAATATATGAAATAAATACAAAAAATTCCTAAAAATTGAGAAAGCTATTTTAAATGAGCACAAACCAAGATTTTTTTTCTTGTGCATACCACTAACATGCATACACTGTGATTTTCCTACTTGTGATATATTTATTTGTTTAAAATATTTATATACAACCATCCACTGTTCTGTGCAGGTTATATAAAAATGCATAAAATTAGCATAAAATAGGTCAAATGTCCCAACATAAACTAACAATAAAAAGCAAGCAACATAAAATCAACATAAAACAAGTTCCATATCACAACATTAACGACAGAAAGCAGCCAGCTTACCTAAAAGATTGTTTAGGCTTTCATTGGCCCAATGCCGAAAAACAAGGTCTTCAAATGTTTTCTGAAATTTACTGTATCAGACATCATTATAATGACAAAACTTACTCTGTGATGCCTGAGAAATCCATGAGTGACCAATAATATGTGGTGAACAAAGTAAGTGATAGCACTGAGCCGCAGGGCCAGATTTAAGATTTTGATGCCCGTAGGCAAAACTAGGCCCAGCAGATCCCACAAAGCAGGTAGTAGGTGGATTGTTAGAGAGGCCAAAGATTGGAGAGCCATAGTGCCACCATGGTGCCCCTTTGAAGCAGTGCATGTATATGGCCCTAAAGTAATTGGGAACAAGCTCCTCTTGGGACTGATGATTTGGCATCTTCAGCATTGCCTATGCCTAAATCAGGCCCTGTTGAGCATTGCAAAACTCTGTAAGAAGGACCCTACGTACAAATGGGAATGCTCCCATCATGATTACATGAAGCCTTCTTTCCAGGAATAAGTGGATCCAATGAAAATAGCCTCATTCACTCCTATTTCCTCCTATAGCACCAAATTATAAAGAATATTTAACACAGCTAACTCTGTTGGCATAATCAGTCTGACTAGCTGACTAGAATCCATAATGGAAGAGATCATCAGTTGTGCAATAACCACCATCTCAGTCTCAGTGCATGATTTACTAAACAAGGTGATCTAGTTGATCACCCTTTACTTCTTTGTAGACTCTTTGACATTGATGCCATGACATCATTCTTACTTGGTCCTCATTCTTTCTAACGTTCTTTCTAAGTGCACTCCAGCTTATACCCCTCCTCCTTTCTGACTGATTGATGCCATGACATCATTCTTGACTCCTCCCTCTTATTCCATGAACGGATCAAAGTCACTAGGCAAATCATTCTTTGCACTTATACGTATCCCCACTGTTTGTTCAGCTCTCAGTCTCCAAGCTCACTTTCTTGGTGTTGGCTCTTGTTATCTAATAGTTGTAATACTGGCTCTATAATAATCTCCCTACCTGCAACTTACAGCTTCTTCAGTTGGTTCAATCCACAGCTTCTAAGTTTAATTTTGGGCGCTAGTCATTTTGACCACTTTACCCTCATACTTATCTCCTTCAACTGGGTGCCTGCTTTCTCTTGCTTGCAATTTAGGGTTTTGGTTCTGGTTCATCAAGCATGCTTTGCTTCTTCTCCACTCTATTTAGCTTCTCTCTTGTGTGCTTACACACCTTCACGCAAGGCTGGGCCAACAATTAGGAAAACTAGGTGGCTGCCTAGGGTGGCAGTTTCTTGGGGAGGGAGGATGTTTGGCAAAGAGCAGGGCATTTAAAGCTAAACAGTAGGTTCTGACAGCCAGGGGGCATAAAGCTTTCCTAGGGCTCCAACACCTTGAACCAACTATGTGACCAATTCTGCCTTCACATCAAATCTACTCCTCGCAGGCTTTCTCCTTTCCTTACAGCCTCCTCCATCCTCTCTTTGTCTCAAAGTTTCATATCATTGTTCCTTCTCATATCAAGACCCTTATCTTGGGAATTCCCTCCCATTATATCTCAGACTTGAACCATCTCTAACAAAAGTCAAAGAAGAATTCAAGATCTGGTTTTCCACCATTCTTTCTCTGATGCCCGCACTCATAGTCCTGCTTTCTTTCTCTCTTTCCTATTCTTTCCCAAGTACTCACTGTCATCCATTTAATCATAAACACCTCTTTTATTCCTCTTTCTCTCTTTTTCACCCCAATTTTCTCCACTTGTAAACTGCTTTGATGGCCTCTGCCTGCCAAGGCAGTACAGGAAATGTTGGAATAAATAAATAAAGAAGTCCTTAGTGTAAAAACTGCATAGTGTTCTGGGCACTGTTAGCTCCAGAACTTAGTGAAGATCTCTGTTATGTTTGTCACCACTACCAGGCTGTATGCCTCTTGCAGCGGCCGGGAAAGCTGCCAGACAGTCTGGGGAATAAAACCTCCAGGAGCCAGATTAACCCTGCAAAGTCTGACTCCTGGGATTAAAGAAGGTTCTTTGGGCAGAACCAGGATATCCTGGGAGGCCTATTACACACATAGTCACCCTCTCTACACTCTGCACTGTAGGAACTAATCTCAGTCCAGGACAAAGTTGGTTCTGAACCCCATGTAGCTTACTTATAGTCTTAATATTTATTGAATTTATATATAATCATCAAGACAACTCTTGAAAGAAAAGAAATACAAAGGAGAATTACACAACATTAATAAATATACAAGGAAACAAAACCCAAATGATCTCTTGTAGTCCACATATTGAGAAGAAAGGCCTAACAAAGCCCAAGGCAGGAGAACCTCAGGCAGCTTAAGAAATCAGGATGGCCCCTGGGAACACAGGCTAAATAATAGGAGAGATATTTACTATATTACTCTGACATATTATCCGCCAATAACTTGGCATTGATAAAAGTAGCAAGATCAGTAGGTTGAAAGAAAACATATCTCAAAGATTTATATAACACCAAGCATTTACAAGGAAATCTTAGAAAAAAGGACCCCCCAATCTAACCCCTGGTTTATGCAAAAGAAATTATTTCCTCCTCTTCTGCGTCTCTTTGGCTATATCAGGAAACATAGAAATTGAAAGACCACAAAAAATCTCCAGTCTTTTTTTAAAGAACATTTTCAGCAACCATTCTTTATCGGTAACCAATGCACATGCAACCAATAATGTAGGTGAAACACATGTCCCACCACCAGAATCCTCAAGAAACTCCAACACATTTAAAACCTCTATATTAGAATCTTCTCCTGAAGCCACTGGTTCTTTCTTTCCTTGTGGAAGATAGTAAGCCTTTGTCAAAGGTGGAATTAAATCTAGAGGCACTTTCAATACCTCTTGCAGGTATCTTTTAAACATATCTAGGGCCGTAACACCCCTCATCTTGGGAAAATTCAAAACCCTCAGGTTCGCAGCTCTAGCTGCATTTTCCAAAACCTCCATTTTATACCAGAGAGCCATATTATCCTTAAGCAATGATGTAGTAGATTCTGACAATGTTACCAATTGACTTCCATAATCTTCTACTTGCAATTTAACATGTTCACAGTTAGTCACAACAGAGTCAATTCTGGCCGAGTTTTCTTGAATCCTAGAGGAAAGGGCCATTGGTCTGACTATGCACTGCATCCGAAAGAGAAACAATTGCCTCCCAGATTACCTCCAATGTGAAGACTTTGGGTCTAAGAAGAGAAACAGATGCAGGAGTGGAGGTCAGCAAAGTGGAAGACTGAGGGAAAATACCTTCGCCATCCAAACGAGTAACCATCAGAGCTTCTGCCTGGTGTGGTGCTCCTGAAACCTGCCCGGAAGCCCCAGGGGACAACTGAGATGAAACCCCAGCACTCTCCCCTCTACCAGGGGAGGAAGTGCTGAAACTGCAGGGGTCAGGCTCAGAGCAGCAGGGCACTGTGGCGGCGTTCTCTCCACAGGAGACAATGAGATCTCAGACTCCGAAGGCAGCGAGGAACTCTCCTCCATCGTCGCCGCCAAGCCGGAACAAATCTCCTGTTTCTGCGCCTGGGCGAGCATAACAAAATGATCCACTGGACCGCTGAATGGAGGCCAAGGCTCTGAGGGGAAAACCTTCTGCTTCCCTTTATGCTTAGGCATTTGTCGCGGGAAAAAGCTCAGCGGCCATCTTGATTACTCTCTCTCCCATCCCCCATGTAGCTTACTTAAAAGAAATTAAAGTCACCTACAGAACCTCTATTCACAAAATGTCACTTGTTATTCTTTAACAGGTTAGAAAACATCAACTTAAATATATCAACTTATAGTTTCTTTACTCCAGTCCAAGTCCTTGAATTTTACCACATAGAGCCTCAAAGAACATAAGAAATGCCATACTGGATCAGACCAAGGTCCATCAAGCCCAGTATCCTGTTTCCAACAGTGGCCAATACAGGTCACAAGTACCTGGCAGTTTCCCAAAAAGACACACAGGTTCCATAATGCTTGTACTGGGGCAAGCAGTGGATGTCCTGGGTCCTCTTCAATATTGGTTTATGGATCTTTCCTTTGGGAACTTGTCCAAACCTTTTTTAAACCCAGCTACACTAACAGCTTTTACTACATCCTCTGGGGGTAAGGAATTCCAGAGTTTACACGTTGAGTGAAAAAATATTTTCTCTTATTAGTCTAAAATGGATTACACTGTAACTTCATTGCATGTCGCCTAGTCTTTCTACTTTTGATGGAATAAACAATCATTCTATATTTACCAGTTCCACTCCATTCATTAATTTATAGACCTCTATCATATCTCCCCTCAGCCGTCTCTTTTCCAGGTTGAAGAGCCCTAATCTTTTAAGCCTGTCCTCATAGGGGTATCCTTGTATCCTCTTTACCATTTTTGTGGCTCTTTATACTGTCTTGCAGCAGGAGCTGATGGAAGCAAAGATGCAAGAAAAGAAGCTGTTTTTCACAATATAAAAGAAGTGCACGGGATGCAATTCCCACACAGAGCAGCTAGAGGGAGCAGGCGTGCTCTCACAGAGGCTGACTGGACACACCTAGCTAATCGACACCACCTGACAAGCAGCCCAGAAAGCTCAAACACAGGAGAGCTTTATAAGCAAGAGGCTGGAGACTGGAAAGAGTGTGGAGGTAGAGGTGTACCGGAGAGAAGCACCAGGAGCAAAACCGTGTGAGAGAAATGCACCACGAGCAAGGGCCAAGAAGAAGGAAGCACCAGGAGTATTGAGCTAAGCCCTAGGAGTGAATGGGAAAGCAATGCTGAGCAAAGGAACAGTCACTTTGGGAAGCAGAGCAGTGCTGAAGGAAGAAGCCAAAAGTTAGGCTTGGAAAGAGGCCTGCGCTTACCGGAGGAACCAGTGACCAGACTGAAAGGTAACAAGAGCTTTCAGGGAAAAGACTGGCACAAGGATTGTATCCCAGGAGAACTACTGGAAGGAGAAAGTTCCTGTTCTACATGCTGTTGGAAGCCAAGGTATGCTGACTCTGTTTTTAAGAGAAAAAGCTCACCTTATAATTGCCCTTTTAAAAGCAATGCTCGTTTTACAAGAAGGGAAAGTAAACCTACCTTGTATAACCCAGATTGTAAAAGCACAAAGGTAGGCCACGCTCACTGGCGAACCTTAGAAGAACTCTACGAACACTCAGAGAATAAGAATAGCGACTGGCCAGTTCCAATAGCCAGAGAAACCCCAGATACAGAAAGGGATAACTCTGACTCAGAGCCGATGCAAGTGGAATTTGTGGAGCCTAGTCTTTTGTCTCAAGAGGAGATGGACTGTTCTCTAAGCGTTACAAGCAGTATAGAATCACTGCTAGACTTGTAATATGCTGTCTCCAGAGTGTTACTTGTATGCTAAAAGGAAGAAGAGTATTGAAATGGTTGAGTTACTTTAGGAAGCCTTAATTAATCCTTGTTACAACTGTGAAGCATAACAGTTTTTCTTTACCATGAGTTTGTTTCATTCCTGAAGTAAAGGACATTTTCCTCTATGTTGTGACCCACCTGAATCTTTTGCGTAAAGGGAAATAAAAGCCTATGTTATCCCTCTACTCTGCATTCACAATTTACTTCTTAATAGGAGCTGAACTACTAAGACCAGGCTGCACCTGGCTCTTAAAGGAACCTCCTCTCATATAAAAATATCTTTGTGTCCAACCTACCCCTATGACCACTGGCCACCAGGGGTGGTACGCGACAATACCTTTTCTAATTCTGCTGTATCCTTTTTAAGATACAGTGACCAGAATTGCACACAATATTCAAAGTGCAGTCGCACTATGGAACGGTACAGAGACATTATAAAATCCTTTGTTTTATTCTCCATTCCTTTCCTTATGATTCCTAGCATTCTATTTGCCTTCTTGGCTGCCACTGCACACTGGGCGGAGCGTTTTAACATGGTATCCACGATGACGCCTAAATCTTTTTCCTGGGTGGTGGTTCCTAATGTCGAACCTTGCATTGTATAACCATAGTTTGGGTTGTTCTTTCCTAGGTGCATAAATGTGCACTTGTCCACATTAAATTTCATTTGCTATTTGAATGTCCAATCTTCAAATTTATCAAGGTCCTCTTGCAATTTCTCACAATCCTCTTGGGTTTTTCACAACTTTGATTAATTTTGCGTCATCTGCAAATTTTATTACCTCACTTATTATTCCCATTTTGGGGTCATTTATGAATATGTTAAAAAGCAGCGGATCCAGCACAGATCCCTGGGGTACACCACTATTCACCTTTCTCCATTGGAAAAATTGGCCATTTAGCCCTACCCTCTGCTTTCTCTCTTTTAACCAGTTCCTGATTCACAATAGTACACTGCCTCCTATCACATAACTTTTTAATTTTGCCAAGAGTCTCTCATGAGAGACCTTGTCAAATGTTTTCTGAAAATCCAGATACACTGTGGGCCCAGTTCTGTAAGGCAACTAGTGTGGCTGTATGTACTGGTGGGACGTGCAGCCCTGTGAGCCGCCCTGGCTAAATTCTGGCCGCCTCTCTTCCCACATACACTGAGCCACTGTGTGGGGAGGGCAGGATGACTCTGCACATTTGGGGAGCACTAGCGGGATGCACAGCTTAAGGGCTGGGTGCCTATACACCCCGGCCCGGCAGCTCCCCCCAATGCAACTGAGCCACAGAAGGTAATGCCCTGTCACCCAATCCCAGCCCTGGTAGGCCTGCCATGCAGGGCCGGATTTGCCTATACGCCACGTACGCCGTGGCGTAGGGCCCACAGCTGGCAAGGGCCCACCGGGAATGTTTTTTGCACAGGGCCCCGTGTTTCAGGGGGCCCCGCGCAAAAAACATTCTGATCCATCATTAAAATTTAAAAAAAAAAAAAAAAAGCTGTCGCTGCCTCTGCCGGGGCCGCGGCGGCAGAATCGAGTGTGCCGCGGGGCCCCCCCTGCCCAGCAGAGCCTGGCCTGCCCTCCCCGGTATCACCTCTCGAGTCTCAGCTGCCTCCCTCCAATCACACGCGCCGGCTTTCAGAGTGCGAGGTGAGTTTCTCCCTCGCTGCTCTGTTAAGCCCGCGGGGGCTGATGGGAAGTCCCATCAGCCCCCGCGGGCTTAAACAGAGCAGCGAGGGAAAAACTCTTCCCTCGCGCTCTGAAAGCCGGCGCGTGTGACTGGAGGGAGGCAGCTGAGAGAGGTGATACCGGGGAGGGCAGGCTCTGCTGGGCAGGGGGGGCCCCGCGGCACACTCGATTCTGCCGCGGCGGCCCCGGCCCCGGCAGAGGCAGCGACAGCTCTTTTTGTAAAAAAAAATTCGCTGGGCTGGGGGGGTTAGGACTGGTGATGGGCTGGGGGGGTTAGGAGTGGTAATGGCTGTGGGCTGTTGGGGGGGTTAGGACTGGTGATGGGCTGGGGGGGGTAGGAGTGGTAATGGCTGTGGGCTGTTGGGGGGGTTAGGAGTGGTGATGGGCTGGGGGGGTTAGGAGTGGTAATGGCTGTGGGCTGCTGGGGGGGTTAGGACTGGTGATGGGCTGGGGGGGGTTAGGAGTGGTAATGGCTGTGGGCTGTTGGGGGGGTTAGGACTGGTGATGGGCTGGGGGGGGTTAGGAGTGGTAATGGCTGTGGGCTGTTGGGGGGGTTAGGACTGGTAATGGGCTATGGGGGGGTTAGGAGTGGTGATGGGCTATGGGGGGGGCTATGGTCTATGGGGGAGCTAAGTCTATATGGGCTGATGGGATTAGGACTGGAAGTGGGTTGATGGGGGCTTAGGACTGGTAATGGGCTATGGGGGGGGGCTTAAACTAAAAATTGGGTGATGGGGATTAGGACTGGAAATGGGCTGGTGGGATTAGGACTGGGAGTGGGCTATGGGCGGCTAGGACTGGTAATGGGTTGGGGGGGTTGCTAGGACTGGAAATGGGCTGGGGGATTAAGACTGGAGGTGGGCTGATGGAGTTAGGACTGGTAATGGGCTGTGGGCTGTTGGGGGGGTTAGGACTGGTAATGGGCTATGGGGGGCTAGGACAGGAAATGGGCTGATGGGAAGGGGTTAGGACTTGAGGTGGGCTGATGGGGTTAGGACTGGTAATGGACTGTGGGCTGATGGGGGGGGTTAGGACTGGCAATGGGCTATGGGGGGGTTAAGACTGGTAATGGGCTGTTGGCTTATGGGGGCTGTCTGGTAATGGGCTATGGGGGGTTAGGACTGATAATGGACTATGGGGGGGGGCTAGGACAGGAAATGGGCTGATGGGGAGGGGTTAGGACTTCAGGTGGGCTGATGGAGTTAGGACTGGTAATGGACTGTGGGCTGATGGGGGGGGGTTAGGACTGGCAATGGGCTATGGGGGGCTGACTGGAAATGGGTGGATTGGGGTTAGGACTGTAAGAGGGCTGATGGGGGGATAGGACTGGTAATGGGTTATAGGGGGGGCTTAAACTGAAAATGGGGTGATGGGGGGTTAGGACTGGAAGTGGGTTGATGGGGGGGCTAGGACTGGTATTGGGTTGATGGGAGGGGCTAGGACTGGAAATGGGCTAATGGGGGGCTAGGACTGGAAATGGGCTGATGCAGGGACTAGAAGGGAATGGATGCTGGGTGAGGCTGGAACTAGAAGGGAGCTGGTGTTGGGGGAGGATTAGAATGGGATGGGGCTGGGAGAGTAAAATGGAGAGGGGAAAAATATTTTGTGTGGGAGGGATAAAAAATCTACAATTGGCCGGGTATTGGGAGAGTAAGTGGGGATTGAGGATGGAGGGGTAAATTTTGAGTAGATGAAATAGGAATGAGGAAAGAGCAAAAGGAGAAAGATTAGTATGTTAAAGCAGATGTAGAGAGAGAATGGAAAAAAAACCCAAGAAGACAGAAGAAAGGACAAATGGACAGCAGATGGAGAGTTAGCAGAAGACACGAAGAAACCAGAAGAAAGTGGCTGGAACAATTGCAACTGAAAAAAAATGCACAAAAGGTAGAAAAATATCTCTTTATTTTGAATTTATTAACTGGAATATGTCAGCTCTGAGAAATGTGCATCATTAATTTTTGCGCTTTGTTTAGTACAAGAGGAAATTAATTTATAGTTTTATTTCTACAGTCTTGTTGTTTATTCCAAGTTTGGCTTTTGGGGTTCCCAGTTTAATTATTGTCTTCCTGTTTCTAAATTGTGATTCCTTGTATGGTGATGGTCTATGTTGTGCATGTGTAACTGAGCTGAGGTATTCTGTTTATATAATTCCTATTTGACATTGCCACTTGTTCTTTCCCCAGTAGGTCATGTATTGTTGTTCTCTGAAATGTATTGGTTTAATATTTGCAGTGTTGCCTTTTGATAGTTAGGGTATGGTGCTTTGTGAGTCCTGGTAGTGCTGTTAGGATATGGCGGGTTTGCTATGGGTTCTAAATGGGCAGTGTTTGTAGTAGTTCCTAATGTGCCTGGCGGTTGGTACTGGATTATAGTAATGTAGAAACCTTTTAGTCTTTCTTTATCCATATACTCATTAAGAGGCATGTTTACTAAAAGTTAGTGTATGGCAGAGCTACTCAATTCCAGTCCTGGTGGTCCACAATCCTGCAGGTTTTTAGGATATCCCTAATAAATATGCATGAGATATATATGCATTGGAGATATCCTGCCAACCTGACTGGTTTGTGGCCCTCCAGGGCTGGATTTGGAGACCCCTGCCTTACATCTCTGTCATTTACGATTGTGAGTGGGCAAGATGCAGATGTCCAAGACATCAAAATAGTTAGATAGCATTTGTCACATTCCTCCTTGCTTCTCACCACCACCAAAATATTATCTATTAGACAACTTTTTGGTGGTGGTGAGAATCGAGGAGGAATGTGACACATTCTATCTACCCTTTTGATGTCTAGGATATCTGTACCTTGTTCACTCACAATCTTAAATGACAGAGATGTAAAGCAGGGGTCTCCAAATCCAGCCCTGGAGGGCCACAAACCAGTCAGGTTGGCAGGATACCTCCAATGCATATATATCTCATGCATATTTATTAGGGATATCCCGAAAACCTGCAGGATTGTGGACCACCAGGACTGGAATTGAGTAGCTCTGGCGTATGGTAACATTATGCAAATATTTATGCAAATGAGACACCTTATGCAAATGAGGCCCCGCACCGAGTCTCCGCACATGGCCCCGCACCCCCCTTGGGCCGCCCCTGGGCCCACCGGAGGGCTTTAGAGGGAGCCGGGGAAGCCCGCGCGAGGCCCCGGCTCCCTCTGTACAGCCGCCAGCGTGAAGAGCCTTTTCCTTCACGCTGGCGGCTGTTTCTGTGAAGCCGCGAATGCTGGGAAAGGTTAAAGGTTGCCCTTTAACCTTTCCCAGCATTCCCGGCTTCACAGAAACAGCCGCCAGCGTGAAGGAAAAGGCTCTTCACGCTGGCGGCTGTACAGAGGGAGCCGGGGCCTCGCGCGGGCTTCCCCGGCTCCCTCTGAAGCCCCTCAGACAGCCGCGATGCTGTCCGGGGGGCCAGGACTGCATGGGGGGGCCCAGGACTGCACGGGGCGGGCCAGGACTGCACGGGGGCACGGGGGGGGCCCAGGACTGCACGGGGGGGCCCAGGACTGCACGGGGGCGGGCCCAGGACTGCACGGAGGCACGGGGGGGGACACGGGGGGGCCCAGGACTGCACAGGGGGGGCCCAGGACTGCACGGGGACATGGGGGGGGCCCACAATTTTTCTTGGCGTAGGGCCTCACTCTAGCTAAATCCGGCCCTGCTGCCATGTGTCAGGCAGCAAGAGAGCTGGTCAGGCGGAGAGTGTCCAGCACCAGCACAGCAGCAGAGTGGGGGAGGCCTGGCTGTCCTACCAGCTGTACATCGCCCACGGCTGTAGAAGGGGCATGCCGGGCCATCCTGTTGCCCAATCCTGTACCACAATTGTGAATCAAATTTCTAAAAAGTCAAACAATGGGGAAATGCCAGACTGAAATGCACTGCATCCATACCAAGTTACATATATCGGCAGTATTAAACTATAAATCTAAACTATAAGACTAGAGTAGAGGAGTAGCCTAGTGGTTAGAGCAACAGCCTAGCACCCAAGAGATCTGAGTTTGATTCCCAATGGCACACCTTTGGCAAGTCACTTTACTTTCCATTTCCCCAGAATAAAAGGTCTGGAAATCTACTTCTGGTCATATCTTGCCAAGAAAACCCAGGGGCTGTTGGGTCACCAGGAGTCAGCATTGACTTGATGGTACTTAAAAAAAAGTGTTGGGAGAGTTGATGATATGGGCTGGAAGGAGAGCAAAGACTGCTTCTGAGCCACCAGAGATCCAGTGTTGAGGAGCAGCTATGGGGAATTCATCCTCCAGTTTCGGGGGAGGTAGATACTGTATGCCCATGCTAAGCCACCATTGGTCCAGCATAGCCATTGCCCTCTGAAGCTGTTATCCCTGACAACATGGGAAACCTGGTCCACCTTTTCCGATGATAGAATTCATCCCTAGGGTCCCCTGTGAAAAAAATCCCTAACACAAGGGTTGCGTTGGAATAAAAAATAAGCAAACCCTCAAGAAATTCTTCCAAGTAATAGTAGGTGTTATTTAGAGGGTTAGGAGAGGATATTAGGGAAGGGGGGTATCTCTTTAACAGCATCTCTGTTTGTGACTTGTGATATCCTTCTCCAGTCTGCAAAAAGCCTCCCTGAAATGTTGATTCATTGACTCTGAAAATAAAAAACAGAATGACCGAGCAACACATAATAAGAGAAAAAAAATCCATTATTGCACTGCATAGTTATCCTAGTTGATTTAAGAAGACATCCTTCACAAGGACGACCCTACCTCCTACCGCCCAATTTCAAGCATATCCTTCCTTGCCAAGATCATCGAAAAGGCAGTCCAGCAGCAGCTGCAGGACCACATTGATGATACAAATGCCCTTGATGTGCATCAATACGGGTTTCGTCAACATCACGGTGTAGAAACCCTCCTCCTAGCGCTAATGGACAACCTACTCAAAGGTCTGGAGAACAAAAGCGAGATGTTTATGCTTATATTCATTGATATATCAGCTGCCTTCGATTCAGTACATCACCCCACACTGTTGGAGCGACTTGCGTCCATAGGCATTTCCGGCACCCCACTAAAATGGTTCTGCTCATACATAACCGACAGAATGCAGCAGGTCCATTTTAACGATGACAAAGCACCCCCTTTCCCTCAAACTCAAGGCATTCCGCAAGGCTCTGCCCTCTCTTCACTCCTATTCAACTTATATCTACAACCAGTCTGCAAGATTTTACAGGACCACAAGATCAACTATCATATTTACGCAGATGACCTAATGCTATATACCCAACTAGACGTAAACAACCCAAACCTCAACAAACTTGAAAAATGCCTATTCGAACTGCAAAACTGGTTGCAACGCAATAACATGTTCATAAACCATAAAAAAACAGAAGTGATGTGCATCTCCAGGAAACCGGACTTCAATCCCCCAACTACAGTCACCATGAACAATAACGTCTACAACATAAAGACCGAAATAAAATATCTAGGAGTGATGCTGGACAGCAACCTAAATATGGACAAACATCTCCGAATTACCAATCAGGCCATCTTCCACAAATTAAGAGTCTTGCAACCACTGCGTAACATCATTGAACATGCCGACTTCAGGTCTGTCGCGCAAGCTCTCATCATTCCTCATCTAGACTATTGCAACGCCATACTTCAAGGATTGCCAAAGAAAACCATAAACATTCTGCAAATGGCACAAAATGTTGCTGCCAGAATCATCATGCAAAAAGGCCTCGCTGATCACATTACACCTGTACTAATTGAGCTACATTGGCTCCCCATTGCGGCCCGCGTCCAATACAAAATGATAGTCACTACATTCAAACTCATTCATAATTTAGCACCCTCATACATCAACAGCCTTATCACCAATCAACCTCCCAACAGGAGTAGAAGAACAGTAAACCTCAATACCCTCTGTGTCCCGAAGTGCTAGAGAACTGTTAAAGCGTTTACTAGTAACAAAGCATTCTCACTTACGGCTCCACTACTATGGAACCGGTTGCCATGTGAGTTGCGAGCAAACAGTGACTTGAAGGACTTCAGAAAAAAGCTTAAGACTCACCTCTTCCAAACGCATTACAATGTAACCTAGGCATTGTATCCCACTACCAACTGTTCACCATGTTACGGAAAGTCACCCTGCCCTTGTAAGCCCGCTTTGAGAAACGCATTCAGTAAATATGTAAATATGTAAATTCTGTATCCTGTGTAAAGTATTCCCAGCAATTCTGTATCTTATGTAGAGTATTCCCAGCAATCAAGTGTAATCTGTAATCTGTAAACAAGTGTAATCTGTAACCCAAAGTTTGCTGTGTTCCTAACTTTCTCTCCCAATCACAATGTATATTTTGCTAATTCCTGGCCTGTACAGCCACCCTTAATCATGTATAGAAACCGCTGCTGATCGCTGGAAGCAGCGGGATACAAATGTACAATAAATAAAATAAATAAAATCCTTAACCCTTAGCCCTAATGGTGGAAACGGATTTGGACATTGTGGCCATTACAGAAACATGGCTAAACGAATCACATAAGAACATAAGAACATAAGATATGCCATACTGGGTCAGACCAAGGTCCATCAAGCCCAGTATTCTGTTTCCAACAGTGGCCAATCTAGGTCATATGTACCTAGCAGTTTTCCCAAGAGACACATGATTGGGATATAGTCATACCTGGCTATAATCTATTCAGAAGAGACAGAGAAAATGGAAGAGGAGGAGGAGTAGCCTTGTATGTCAAAAGCAATATTAAAGTTACTGAAATGCCGGGGGCATGGGGAAAAGAAGAAGCGCTCTGGATTGTGTTGGAAAGAAGAGATGGCACTGTCATCCATATTGCTGTAGTCTACAGACCTCCAACACAAATTGAAGAGATAGATAATGAATTGATTATAGATATTGCCAAGACAGCCACAAAAGGGGAAGCAATCATATTGGGAGACTTTAATTTACCTTATGTGGATTGGATTACTCCTTCTGCAAATCTGGAAAGAAGCAAAAAAATCGTGGATGCTCTCCAAGATGCGTTACTTAGACAAATGGTGATGGAACCAACCAGGGAAAGCTCAATGCAGGATTTAGTGTTCACCAACGGTGACAGCGTGTCGAATGTCTGCGCGAGTGTCCCTGTGAGCAGCAGCGATCATCACATGGTGTGGTTTGAGATAAAAGTCAAGGTACAAGCCCATCATAGAAAGCTCAAAGTTCTAAACTTCAAAAACACCGACATCAATAAAAGGGCCGAGTACCTAAAGGAGGAGCTGACAGGGTGGAAGGAGATTAGTGAAGTGGAATTGATTTGGGCTAAACTAAAGGTGGCAATAAAAGGGGCAACAAATAAATATGTAACAAAAGTAAACAAAAACAAGAGGAGAAGAAAACCCATTTGGTTTTCCAAAGAAGTGGCTGCTCAAATAAAGGCAAAAAACACAGCTTTCACAAGATTCAAAAGTTCGCAAACAGAGGAACACAGAAATGAATACAGGATCAAACTCAAAGAGACAAAGATAGAAATAAGGATAGCAAAATGAAAGGCAGAGGAAAAGATGGTTAATGATGTTAAGTGTGGCAACAAAACCTTCTTCAGGTATATTCGGGAAAGGAAGAAGATCAGAGGTGGAAGTGCTGCGAACGGACTGGTGGAAAGTGACATTGAAAAAGCGAAATTGTTAAAGAAATACTTCTGCTCTGTTTTTACTAAAGAAAGTCCTGGAGAAGGACCACCTGTGACTCCCAAATATTATAAAAATGGGAATGAAGTAGATACCACACCATCCACAGAAGATGATGTGTTAGAACAACTTGCAAAACTGAAAGTGGACAAGGCCATGGGACCAGATAGGATACATCCCAGGATTCTGAAAGAGCTCAGAGAGGTTCTTGCAGGGCCGTTAAAGGATGTTTTCAACAGATCCTTGGAAACAGGAGAGGTTCCTCAGGACTGGAGAACGGCTGATGTCGTACCTCTACACAAAAGTGGTGACAGGGAAGAAGTGTCAAACTAAAGGCCCGTGAGCCTTACCTCGGTGGTGGTAAAAGTAATGGAGGCACTCCTGAAAGAGCGAATAGTGAACTTTCTCAAAACCAACAGGTTGCAAGACCCAAGGCAACATGGTTTTACCGAAGGATGATCTTGCCAAACAAATCTGATTGAGTTCTTTGACTGGGTGACCAGGGAGCTAGATCAGGGACATGCGATGGATGTCATCTACCTGGATTTCAGCAAAGCCTTTGATACTGTTCCTCATAGGAGGCTTATCAATAAACTCAGTAGCTTGGGGATGGATCCTAAGATGGTAAATTGGATCAGAAATTCGTTGACTGACAGACGACAGAGGGTGATGGTAAACGGAGCTCACTTGGATGAAGGGAAGGTCATTAGCAGGGTGCCCCAGTGGTCGGTCCTGGGCCCGGCACTGTTCAATGTATTTGTGAGTGATATTGCTGAAGGACTGAATGGAAAAGTATGTCTTTTTGCAGATGACACAAAAATTTGCAACAGACTTGACTCCCCTGAGGGAGTGGTTAACATGAGGAAAGATCTACAAAAGCTGGAAGAATGGTCTAATGCTTGGCAATTAAGATTTAATGCTAAGAAGTGCAGAGTCATGCACTTGGGTAGCAGAAATCCAAGGGAAATGTACGTGATAGGGGGCGAGAGGTTAGTATGCATGGATCAGGAAAACGACCTTGGTGTGATTACTTCTGAAGATCTCAAGGTGGCAAAACAGTGCGACAAGGTGGTAGCAAAAGCCAAGAAGATGGTGGGCTGCATACAAAGAGGAATCGCCATCAGAAAGGAAGAGGTACTTATGCCACTGTACAAGTCACTGGTGAGGCCTCACTCGGAATACTGTGTTCAGTTTTGGAGACCGTATCTTGCAATGGATGTAAAAAGAATGGAAACTGTTCAGAGGAAGGCGACCAAAATTATTTGGAGCCTGCGTCAGAAGCCTTATGAGAAGAGACTTCAAGACCTATACACGTACACTTTGGAGGAGAGGAGGGACAGGGGAGATACGATTCAGACCTTTAAATACTTGAAGGGAAATAATAGAAACATAGAAACATAGAAACATGATGACAGAAAAAAAACACATGGCCTATCTAGTCTGTCCTTCCATATCAACAACTACAACAGTCCACTTTTTACCTTTAGAGATCCTCTGTGTTGGTCCCATGCTTTTTTGAATTCAGTTACTGTCCTCATCTCTACCACCTCCACTGGGAGACTATTCCATAGATCCACTACTCTTTCCGTAAAGAAATATTTCTGCATATCACTCCTGAATCTATCTCCCTTCACCCTTATCCCATGTCCCCTCGTAGCAGAACTTGCTTTCAATTGAAAGAGGCTCTCTCCCTGAACATTTATGCCACAGAGGTATTTAAACATCTCATAATGAACAAACAAACCTCTTCCAACGACGGGGAAGCTGTACAACTAGAGGGCACAACATGAAGCTGCGAGGTGGTAAATTGAAAGGCAATGTCAGGAAATACTTTTTCACAGAAAGGGTGGTGGATGCTTGGAATGCCCTCCTGATGGAAGTGGTGGGGGCAAACACGGTGACGGAATTCAAAATGGCATGGGACAGACACAGTGGATCCCTTTACAGCAACAGGATAAAATCAAAATAAACGGAACCATCTAATTTCTCAACAAATAGGGGTGTCCTACATGGTGTGGTGGGTTCACCCCTGAACGGGGACATGGGGAGGGGTGGTGGAGTGGCAGGTGCACCTATTCTTGCCGTCGTGCTGGGCAGACTGGATGGGCCATGCTGGTCTTTATCTGGCGTCATTTACTGTGTTACTAGTGCGACAAGGCGGTGGCAAAAGCCAGGAGGATGTTGGGCTGCATACAAAGAGGGATTACCAGCAGAAAGGAAGAGGTACTTATGCCACTGTACAGGTGGCTGGTGAGGCCTCACCTGGAATACTGTGTTCAGTTTTGGAGACCATATCTTGCAAAAGATGTAAAAAGACTGGAAAGTGTTCAGAGGAAGGTGACCAAAATGATTTCGAACCTGCGTAAGAAACCTTATGAGAAGAGACTTGAAGACCTAAATATGTACACTTTGGAGGAGAGGAGGGATAGGGGAGATATGATTCAGACCTTTAAATACTTAAAGAGGAACGATGAACAAACAAACCTCTTCCAAAGACGTGGAAGCTGCAAAACTAGAGGGCATAACATGAAGCTGCAAGGTGGAAAATTGAAAGGCAATGTCAAGAAATATTTTTTCACTGAAAAGGTGGTGGATGCTTGGAATGCTCTCCAGATGGAAGTGGTGGGGGCAAATACAGTAACGGAGTTCAAAACAGCATGGGACAAGCACAGCATATCCCTTTACAGCAACAGGATAAAAACAAAATAAACTGAACCATCTAACTTCTCAACAAATAGGGGTGTCCTACATGGAGTGGTGGGTCCACCCCTAAACAAAGACATGGGGAGGGGTGACCTGCACAGAGCGTCAGGTGCACCTACTCTTGCCGTATTGCTGGGCAGACTAGATGGACCATGCTGGTCTTTATCTGCCATCATTTACTGTGTTACTATGTTACTATGTAACCCTCTGCTGCTGTGTTACAGTGCTTTGAGAAAAGGAGTTGCTAGTTTTAAAATAGTTTCTCTCATTCTTTGCCTCTGTCCAGCATATCAGAAAACACACCTAGTACCAGTCTTTCACATATATTTCCTAATAGCATGTGATTTCCACCGAAACCCCTCATTTACCAGATCATAGTGTATACATAATTATTGGTCTTTCCAAAACCTGGAGTTATTATTTTGCTGTTGTGGTGACCATATCATTTTAAACACAGACACTAGCATTTACATTAATATGTATATTCAGTGTTGCCATATGCATGGTTAGCAGTGTTAAATAGAGATATATGGTCACTATTACTCTGTTATAGGTGCTGAATAGCAGCCTAAATTAAATGCATTGCTATCTGGATAATACGAAAGCCTTTTCTCACTGCACTCCAACTATATGGATAGTATTGAGCAATTCAGATGGATTTTTGGCTCAGTACTATTCATGTAAGGTCTGAAAATCCACAGATAATGAAGATATATGTTCCCCTGTTGCCAGTCCATGTTGAACTTTGTTTGAATACTGACCCATCAAATTATAGAAGTTTATTTACACATTATCACATAATGTGCGTCATGTCTGCTCGGAGGTTCCAGAACACTTGAAAAATCACATACGTTAAGTGGATTGGTTTCTACTAACTTTGCCAGTGTGCAGGACTAGACCAAGTGCTTCTGCCGCCTATTTCTGTTTTAAAATTTGCCAGTCAGTACAAGTTGGCCACTCTGACAAGACTGGCTTGTCCATTAGGCAGAATCTAAGGGAAGCACACACCCCCGCAAAGTCAAGGTGGAAGAGCAAACCCTGGAGGATGCAAATTTGAATCTTTATTGAAATGTAGATGCTCGTACCCTACACAGCTGTGTTTTGGCATCAGCCATCATCAAGGATGTAGGAACCTCAAATAGAATAGATTAATTAATAAATAATAATAAAACCACATAAGAATGATGTATATAATAGCTTTAAATAAACACTTACAAACCATAAAACATGTATACCAAAAACCATATCACTGTAATAAAATAGAAGGCAGGGACCTAAGTAGGAAGACAGCATTAATATAAATAAAAATACACATAAAAAGTCCCTTCAAAGATGAAACTTAAATTGCAAACTCAGGAGGTCATATATGATGTGTAATAACCGAAAACCTAAATAGGTTGTAGGGGGTGGCACTGAAACAAATAAAACAATAAAAGTGAAAGAACTAAGCAGAACATGAAGAAAGCAAGTAAAAGGTAGGTAAAAAACAATACAAACCATCAAACATAACACATCATAAAACAGAAAGTGAGATTAAAATATGAAGTCAAAATTGAAACCAAGATGTGTAAGCAGTGCACATAAAAAAGGCCAAAATAAACTCGCAGCAGCAGTACGGAGACTTAATCCATGGCAGAATGCAGAAGACACTAAACATTTTATGGTATTAAATTGTACAATAAATTGAGTAACTGAACAATATGATAACTAAAAATAGTAATAACTAAAAAATATATGTATATATATCATAAAATATGGAAAAGTAGGAGCATATGTTAACCACATTGTAGATCAATGGAGGAGTACTATCAAGAACCAAACTTTCACAGGGTCAGAGGACAGAGGGGGAATGATGAGCCAGTGTGTATGACCATGATGAAACATTATCCGCATTGAGCATTTATTCTAAACATAGTGTAAAGCACGCCTGCTGTCAAACGCCCATAGGGTATCAAATCAGGCAGGCTTAATAGCGAGGGGAAAATGCTGGGAATCCATACCCAACATATTGTGGCAGAGAACAAGAGGGCAAGCATAAAAATAGCTATATTGAAGGTGCAGAGTGGAGCCCCAGGGACACCAGATAGTGTTATGTCAATGCAGCTGTACAACTGGCTACAAAAGGAGTGTCGGGAGGAATTAAACAGTTACCAAATACTATGTTATCTGAAGAGAGGAATCAATAACAAAACAAAAAACAGTACCTTTCCTCCGTGGAAGAGAGGAGACAGTGAAGAAAACTCTCCAGCAAAATGCACGCAGTACGCTGATCATATCAGCTAAGAGCCGACCCATGAACGCACGACCATATTTAAACAAAATGTTTCACACCAAAAGGGGTAGTCAGTTGCCATAGAAACCTGTAAACAAAGTTTGAATCGGGTTGCCATAACATATCAATGAAAGCACATAGGGCACGAGTCTAATAATGTGAAAGGATGTACAGCACAATTAAAATATATAAAAGAAAGTTGTAAAAGACAACAGTTAATAAAAGAAGCAAATATTAAAAGAACATGTGGTAAAAATGGGAGGGGGGTGTCCACGAGAATTTAAAGGGTAAAATACTATATTGTATAAAAACAAGTCTGAAATGATAAAAAAAAGGAAATAAAAAGGAGAAATATAAAGAGGTGTAAAAAAGGGGGAAGACCAAAGGGGCAAGTGGGCAAAATAAAAGCACTACAGACCGTCATGAAACACTAAAGGAGTGGCAACTGCCTTTATGATCTCAGGGTATGGTATCTCAATTCCATAATGAATCGTATGTCCTGTGACACCAATCCCAAATCCCAAGGAGGGGGACAAACTAAAATAAAATAAATAAAAGGAATAAAATTGGAGGTGGGGGAGGGGGTGGGAGGGTGAACTACAGATGTTAAAAGCAGAAAATGAGTAATGTTACAGAGGGAAAGTACAGATTCAGGTATGAAAAGAACTCCTAAAGTAATAAGGAGTAGTAATAAGGACATATGAAGGCCCAATACAACATAGCCTCAGGGGATCAAAGTACAAGAAATACCGGGTAGGAGCTGAGCAAAACTATTCCAGAATCACAGAGGTAATGGCAAGCATACCCATGAACTTAGGACTGCTGACTATTAAAGGGGGAACATAAAAATGATAAGAGAATGTTAATGCGAATAAATGAATAAATATGAAAAGAAAACAATATAAACAATAAAAAGAAAAACAAAGAAAGAAGAAATAAAAGAGAAGGAGTGGGCACAAGAAAAAAGACAAAGAAAAATAAGTGAAGGCAAATAAAAACTAATACAAATAAAAAAAAGAGAAGGGGAAGAGGAAAAAGATGGAGGGAAGGGGAGAAGGAGGAGGGGAAAGGGGAAGGGAGGGGATGGGGTAGGGGAGGGGGAAGGGAGGGGGAGGGGAAGAAAGGGGAGGGCAGGAGAAGGAGATAAAATGAATTCATAAAACATATAAAAATAAATAATATAAACATAACATAAAAAATCAAAATCAAAACATCAAAAAAAGGCAAAACTGTATAGGGAGATAAAATACATATAGAGGGTCTTAAAAAAGGTGGGAATATATGCTCCACATTGGTGCCCCTTATAAAAACATATCCTAGTTCAGACCCATGGGATGTAAGCAGTCCATGTGGAAAATATATTTCTGTTCCAACCATAGGAGGGCATTATTTATGTCTCCTCCCCTCCAACTTTGTCTGACAGTTCTTATGACCAAAAATTTCAAATCTGAAATCTGGTGATGTTTCTTATGCCAATGTTGCACAAGTGGTTTATTTTCCAGTCCTCCTTTCAAACAGCTTGCATTGTCAACAATCCTGGTCCAGATACTGTGATTAATCTTCCCAACATATATCATATTATGTGGGTAAAGGAAAATCACACATATCACATGCTCAATTTTACGATTGGTGAAGCTATTCAAAAGATACTTCTTTTGGGTCTTAGAGTGTACAAAAAAAAGAGCAGACACGCTATCTTGTTCGTGGGATGTGTTGCCTTTATCAAAAGAGATAAATCAATGGAATTTCAAACCTTTCGCATATAACTATCTTGATCTGTACATAGTTGATATATCACAAGTACAATTATTAATGTATAACTACAGTTTATGTTTACCCTTTTTAAAACGTTTTATTGTAATGTATAACCACAGTTCCTATGTTCTATGTAAAAAGCAGAATGTTTACCCTGCTTAAATTGTTCCATTGTAAACCGCACCTGATCTTTCTGGAAGGTAGCGGTATATAAGCATTTGTTAAATAAATAAATAAAATAAATAAATAAAAGAGATGGGCGTTCGGACGTACAAGCTCTATTGTATCCCTGTAAAATGCACTTCTTGGGTTATCCCCTAAAAATGAACCTGCAATATATATCTTGTTTATGCCTATCAAAGTCATCATTTTTTGAACAAATTCTCTTGATCCGAAGAAACTGACTAATTGGCAAGTTATCCTTCAATGAACGATTGTGAAAACTACTATATTGTAGCAATTGATTCCAATCAGTGGGTTTCCTGTATGGGTCAATAATGAACACTGTGGTGTCTTTCTTAATCAATATATCAAGGTATGGTATCTCCCTCAGACTGAATTAGGCTTGGAATTGAAAGTTTGATCCAACAAAAAAACTGGTCTAAAAGGCTCTGGTCACCTTCCCAAATGAGAAGTACATCATCAATGTATCTTCTCCATAGTTTAAGGTTTTTGTCAATGCGGTTATTAGTGAGAAAGGTGGCCTCAAAATTGGCCACATACAGGTTAGTTATATCAGGGGTCATTGCGGACTCCATAGCCACCCCTTTGGTCTATTTATAAAAAAAAGCCCCCAAAAACAAAAGTAACGCTAGCTCAGCTAATTGTATAAGAAATCCTGTAGGAATCCTCCTATGCTCAGTACATTTGAGGAGGACTCTTTCCAGAATGTGCGTGGCTTCTGTCTGTGGTGTATTGGTATAAAGTGATGTAATGTCTAGGGTTACCAAAAAATGGTGGTGGTGGTGGTGGTACTCCTCAAATTTCTCCAAAATATGAATCACATGGGAGGAATCTTGTGTATATAAAGGGATGGTGGTAACGAAACACCTGAGTAGTACATCTAAGAACTGTGAAATAGGCTCAAATAGAGATCCTATTGCAGATATAATGGGTCGTCCTCAAGGGTTAGTAAGTGATTTGAGTACCTAAGGGAGGATGTAAATAGTGGGAACAACAGAATGAGAAACAGTCAAAAAAACAAATTTGTGTTTGGTTAAACATCCAATGTCCGTTTGAGTGAATCAAGACTTTTTTTTTTCAAAGGTAATGTAGGATCTCCATTAAGTCTTTCATAAAATGAGCAGTCACTAAATTGTCTGTTGATCTCTTGAATATAATAATCTGTATTTATCACTACTTAGGCACCGCCTCTATCAGCTTGCTTGATAATGATCTTTGAGCTGGGCTTCAGAGATTGTAGTGCCTGTTTTTCATTCTTCGTAATGTTATGTTACACTTGGCTTTTTTTGGACTCCAACTCTGATATCCTTTTCATTACAACATTTTACAAAAGTATGGTAGGTGGGTCGGATTGTTGGGGATCCATTTATATTTTCTATGAACGACAGAGAGATCACCATATACTTTTTCATCATCTGAAAAAAAGTTCATGATTTTAACTTTTCTAAAGAAATTAGAGATCCACCTGAGTTTAAAATGGGTCATGTTTCCGAGATGGAACAAAGGACTAACCTTTGTTGAGTACACTCATTTTTCTATGGCTCAAATTAATATTAGAGATATTGATCACCCCACAATTTAGTCAGGGTAGGACACTCTCCTGTCCCCCGCAGATGTCCTTCCCCCTCTAGATTGTCCTCTCCCTCTGCCCCTGGATGGAAAGTTGGTTCTGCAAAATTCCATGGTGCATTGGTGTTGATAGTTGCATTGATCGTGTTTCTGACCAACTTCCTTCCACAGTCTGCCCATTTGAAAAAACTGATGGGAGTCCCTCTCATCAGACGGGAACAGGGGGGAAGAAACATCAACCAGCATTCTCTTCCTAGCGAAAATAATTGAAAAAGTCCAATTGCAGCTACGGGACTTCATAGAGTCCACTGTCCCTCTAGACATGCAACAGCATGGTTTTAGATCCGATCACAGTGTGGAAACCTTGCTCACGTCACTAATCAAAACCCTGCTTCGTGAGCTTGAATAGGTCAAGCGAGGATTCATCCCTTTATTTTTGGACATAGCTTCCGCCTTTGACTCAAAAAACCTTCCCAAATTATTAGTCAGGCTGGAGTCTATAGGTGTAAATGGTACCCCCTAGCCTGGTTCCAGTCCTGATTGACTGCAACCAACAAATAAAAATAGGGAACAAGACCTCCAAGCCATTTAAACAGCTTCAATGCATACCTCAAGGATCTGCCCTCTCAGTCTTACTCTTTAATCTATACATCCAAACAATCTGCCAAATCATATGGGCACACAAAATACACTATCGCATTTATGCTGATGACCTGATGCTATACTCCCCCTTTGATACCAACAACTGCAATACAATCATGCTTCAGAGCAGTAGCAGAATGGCTGGATGTTCACAACCTACCAATCAGTTATAATAAGTCAGAAGTATTGATCATATCCAGAGACCTATCCTAGACCCCTCCAGAACAAATACAAATCAACAAAATACTACTTCCTGTAAGGCCAGAGATTAAATACCTAGGGATCACTCTAAACCACAAACTGACCTTTTTAGGCACACATCAAAAGAACTATGCATACCATAAGATAAAGATCTTGCACAACCTTCGCCCTCTGCTAGACCCTCAGCACTACCATACAGTATGAAAAACCAGGATACCTTGCGGATACCTCAATCTTCTCTTGGTTTTACTTCTTACCTTGTTCTTGCGGATACCTCAATCTTCTCTTGGTTTTACTACCATACAGTATGCCAGGCCTTAATTATCCCATATCTGGATTATTGTAACGCAGTCCTCCAGGGCCTCCCAAACCTAGCCCTTAGGACTCTGCAAACTGCACAGAATATGGCAGGTTGGCCTATCACCAAAACATCATGATATAATCACATCACACCAGTACTTAAAAGCCTACACTGGCTCCTAATAAAAGCAAGAATAAAATACAAGGCAATCATGGTCACATTCAAAATGATACACAATCTTACAGCAACCTGCCTGCAACTACTCATTCAGAAGAACTTGAACACAAGACTACGATGACAATGACATCTAAATCTTCTCACTATCCCAGGCCTGAAAACAAAAAGTTCACAATCAGTATGCCAAAGAGCATTCTCATTCTACAGTCCTCCATTATGGAACTCACTGCCATCTATGTTAAGGACCATCCAGGACCTAAATGACTTCCAGAAAAAATTAAAAACACATCTCTTTGAAGAAGTCTTCAGATCTTTCACGTACACTCTCCATCCCAACTCTGCCACCATACATTACGTACCGTTATACCTCTGCATGTATATAAGATATACCCCCTTACTATTACCATGATCTAATCTGTGTAGTAACCGGGTAGCCGGACCCGGCTTCCCCTCTCACCTTGGCCCTCCCCCCCCCCTTAGTTCATATATCCTGCACCTCCCCCCTCCCCCCATGTCTCAAATAACTCACAAACACATTCTTGGTGGGACAAAATTGGTCGCAGCTTTATTTAACAACCCATGAAACATTTAACGGGTAAATGCAATTATCTATAAATGTAGCCAACTGGCCCCGCGGGTTGATGGACCGCCAGCCGTGCTACTAGCAAAGCGGCCACACCTCCGCTCAAGCCGTGGTCCCCACCAACGGCCTAGTTCGGCCCCCCCATCCGACTTTGCCATGTTACTAGCAAAAGTCTTCCAGGGGTTGCCCAGGTCGAGGGCACCCCGCCCCCTCCCCAAGTCACCCAAGGCTCCGGACCCCGGACCTCCGGGATCCCGCCCATCCAGAACCTACACCCCCTCCCCCAGCTGCGACACCCCCATTGCCTCCTAACCAGCTCTACAAGAGGGTGGGTGGGAGGGCTTCCAGGTGCGCGCCCCGCTACCATGTGCTCCGGGCTATCCACGAGCCCCGTAGCACATGGAGTTTGCGCGCACCTGATTGGCTCTGCACCTCCATCTCGCCGCAGAGCCAATCAATTCGAATTTGCCCCCCAGAGTCTTGACGTCGCGCGCGCTCCCGCCGCCGAGCAGGGTCCCGCGCCGGGCCGTGCACCCGGTTACCAACGGGCCCTGGGACCCTGCCCGTGCCCTGAAATTAACCGGGTAGCCGGACCCGGCTTCCCCTCTCACCTTGGCCCTCCCCCCCCCTTA
This sequence comes from Ichthyophis bannanicus, assembly GCA_033557465.1. Taxonomy (NCBI): domain Eukaryota; kingdom Metazoa; phylum Chordata; class Amphibia; order Gymnophiona; family Ichthyophiidae; genus Ichthyophis; species Ichthyophis bannanicus. Next base: position 1,225,129,118 of record CM066033.1, read on the forward strand.
GTTCATATATCCTGCACCTCCCCCCTCCCCCCATGTCTCAAATAACTCACAAACACATTCTTGGTGGGACAAAACTGGTCGCAGCTTTATTTAACAACCCATGAAACATTTAACAGGTAAATGCAACTATCTATAAATGTAGCCAACTGGCCCCGCGGGTTGATGGACCGCCAGCCGTGCTACTAGCAAAGCGGCCACACCTCCGCTCAAGCCGTGGTCCCCACCAACGGCCTAGTTCGGCCCCCCCTATCCGACTTTGCCATGTTACTAGCAAAAGTCTTCCAGGGGTTGCCTGGGTCGAGGGCACCCCGCCCCCTCCCCAAGTCACCCAAGGCTCCGGACCCCGGACCTCCGGGATCCCGCCACCGGCACGGGGGATCATATCTCCCTGTGCCGCCCCCTTAAGTCCCAAGCTGCGACCAGTGTGGCCTACCCTGCACCACTTTCTCCAGCGCTTCCTGCCAGTCATTCAATAACAAATCTGTACCCACTGGAGATAGGTGCACCCCGTCATCTCTGTACAATCCGGAACAGGCCACCTCCACCCAGGGGTGTTGCACCTGCAACCCGCCTTGTTCCCCGACCCATCTCCCGATCTGCCTGTTGATCTTGATCAACCCCCGCGACCAGCGCCGCTGCCCCCAGCACTCAGGCCGCGGGATGATGTCAGACCACAGCAAGACAACCCCTTCAAACATCCGGCGCAACACGGAAAAGTCTTTTTTGGCAGCCCTAATCAGCTGTTTGCAAGTCCACGAAGAGAGTTCATTCCCACCAAGATGCACCAACAAGATCGCTGGCTGGCCTCTGACGCGCTGGTGGTGGCGAAGCACAGGCAGCAATTGTGGCCACCGCAGACCCCGCTCGCCCAGCCATGACACAGCCACCACAGCCGGATCCAGACGCAAATTCGCTCCTCCTGGGCGTAGCGCCGCCCGCTGGCCAGCCCAATAGACAAAGGAGTGCCCCAGGAGCCAGCATCCCAGCCGACTCACACCCCCATCTGCAACAGAAAGACACAACATTAGTTACCCCCCCCCAACCCTCCCCTTTGACTTTACAAGCGTACATAGCCCTCGAAAGCCCTCGAGCGCCATCTACCAATGCTCTTTATCGCCGCACCGGACAAGCCCGCTGCTGCCGCACTGGTGGCTGCCCCGATGCAAAAGGAATGCGATGCAAATTGGTACGGGTCCTCACCCAACCACTGTAAAACTAAACGCAATATTGCCGTCACTTGAAAACGGGACAGCGGGGAAGCATCCCTGTGTACAAACAACCCCTTCCCTCCCGCCGAGCGAAGGGCCAAGTACACCCGCATGTCTGACAGTGGGCAGGTACTCCCACCCGTCGCCCCTAGTACCACCCATGAGCCTCTGCGGTTTTGATCCGTCTTGGACTTAGCCAAGAGAATCCTCATGTTTTTGCCCTCAATCCATACGTGGTGCCGCCGCAGACTATTGCCGCTATCACATCGACGCGAAGCTTCCGCCAACTCACTGACCCGCAACGCCCCGAAAAACGCCAAACAAAACACTGCCTTGAATAGCACTGCTTCGTATGTATCTCTCGCCACTCGCCCCAGCTCCTGGCACACTTTCACGAGCAACTCGTGCGTAATTGGCCGTCGGCGATCCCGCAGTGCCGGGTGCGACCGTTCCCACCCTTGCAAGAGCCGCCGCGCCAGCAAACCCGTACCTCCGGACTCCCACCCCACCGCCTTAGCAAAAAACTCAAAACCCGCCAAATGTCTACGCACCGCCGACCGCGCAGCCCCATGCTCTTTGGCCCATGCCACATACTGTCCCAGCAACAAAGCAGGGGCCCTCCCCCCTTTCCATCCCTGCTCATATAAAAACTGCTGCACCCTTGCGCAACCACGCTGATAGGCTTCCCAGGTGCTAGACGCCACCGAGCTCTTCAATAGTTGCTTCATCTCTGCAGGCCAACGCTCCACAAGCTCGAGGGGACCACGTGACCCTCCTCGTCCGCCTCCGGCACCAACGTCCGAAAACGCTCCATCTGCAAACGGGAGAGAGCATCAGCAATTTCGTTAATACGCCCTGGGATGTGACGCGCTTTCAAATCAACATTCAACTGCATGCAAGCGAGCACCACCCGCCGCATAAGCGAAGCCACCTTAGCACACCGGGGCGAATAACGATTTACGACATGCACCACCGCCTCGTTGTCGCACCACCATACCACCCTGCGATTAGCCAACCTATTCGGCCACAATTCCAACACGACTAATATGGGAAAGAGCTCCAAAAAAGTTATATTGTTCAACAAACCCCCTTCCACCCAGGACTGCGGCCAGCTTTCAGAACACCATGCGCCCCCGAAATAGATACCCAGGCCAACTCCCCCGGCCGCATCCGTATAAAGCTGCAGGTCGCCACTGGTGACCTCCTCCTCACGCAGCACCGTCGTGCCATTAAATCCTTCCAAAAAGGCATCCCAAACCCGTAGATCCTCCCTCATAACCTGAGAAACCCGAATGCGATGATGCGGCCGTTTCACTCTGGTCGTCGCCGCCGCCAGGCGCCGACTGAAAACACGCCCCATCAGAATGACTTTACAGGCAAAATTAAGGGACACTAATAGCACCTGCAGCTCTTTCAATGTCACTTTTTGCGAGGCTATCACGTTGGCCACTAATACCCTGAGTTTTTTCACCTTCTCTTGCGGCAAACGCGCTACCATATGCACCGAATCTAGTTCCACACCCAAAAAAGTAAGCTGCGTGGTAGGTCCCACCGTCTTGCCGTCCGCCAGCGGCACCCCCAACTCTTCCGCCATTCTTTCGAAACCTTCCAGGAGTGTCTTGCATCCATCCGCCCCGGCCCTGCCGACAAAGAGGAAATCGTCTAGATAATGCACCACTTCCGAGCCACCAACCCTCTTCACTAACATCCAATGCAAGAAAGAACTAAACATCTCGAAGTAGGCACACGATATCGCACACCCCATCGGCAGACTTTTATCGTAGTAATACGCCTCTTCAAACCGAAACCCAAGCAACCTAAAAGCCGACGGATGCACTGGCAATAATCGAAAGGCTGATTCAATGTCAACTTTCGCTAGCAGCGCCCCGCGTCCAGCCTCAGCTACTAACTCCACTGCCTTATCGAAGGAAGCATACCGCACAGTGCAGAGCTCCCGCGGTATGGAGTCATTAACGGAGGTCCCTATCGGTGACGAGAGGTTGTGTATCATTCTGAACTTTCCCGGCTCTTTCTTGGGAATCACCCCTAATGGAGACACTACGAAATTCCGAAAAGGCGGAATGCGGAACGGCCCCGCAATCCGTCCTACACGCAATTCCGCTGTAATTTTTGCCCGTGCCACCGCAGCCCAGCGCCGAACACTCACCGCATTCTGCCCCGCCCCTGTGACCACCTCCCCCCTTATGGGAATAAGGAAACCAAACTTAAAACCTAAATGCAACGTCAAACCGTCTTTTTTCTTCGGATACCCCAGAAGCCAACTACTTAGCACCTGCCTCCGAATCGGGGAGGGCGCTAAGGCGCTATGAGACACCTCACTTGGCTCCAGGAAGTGGCGCGGGGGCCGCACCTTTCTTAAGGCATTTTGTCGCGGGATGGGCACTTCCACACAACGAACAGGCATGCCGGAACTTACAATCCGGGAACGGACAGGTGGTTCGATTATATCTCCAACAAAGGTCAGTCCCGGCCCCGAGGACCGGCTTGGACAGTCCCACTGAGGATGCTCCACGAAAGGAACGGTTTGCTCCCCCAGTATAACCCGGCCCTGTCTTAGCACCACCAGCTCCCCCCATACCCGTCTTGACAGACATCTGTGTCAACCACAGATTAATGTCCTGCGTTCCCCACGTTAGAGACTTGCTTTCTTCCATCTTGTCCCTAAACTTCTCGTCGTAGTTCAACCACGACCACCCTTCATGCGCTTGAGACGCCCCCAAGATAGAATCAGCATAGGACAGCAAGCTGCCGTACTGCTCCGGAAACTGATGCCCCCAGACACTTGCCAATCGCAAGAACGAGCGGATCCAGTTGACCACGTTGCGCGATATGGCATGTACTCGGCCTGCCTTCTCGTCTTCCTTACGCTTCTTCTTGCTATCCCCTGAACGCTTTCGGCCTTCGAGCAAACGGAAAATGTCGATGTACTTGCGTTTGAGAATTTTTCGCCGCAACTTCTTCGGCACACCCTCCCACAGCTCCGCGACTGCCGCCAAAGATGCCGAGCCAACGCCTCCCATCCCGACGCTCCCTCCATCACCCGAGACAACCATATTCTGCGCTCCACCTGACGAAGAATCGGAACCCTCCGACGAAGAAGAGGACGATGAGTTGGAGCTATGCCGCCGCCGACAAACGTGTTTCCTCTTCTTACGCGCCTTTTCCGGACGCCCCCCACGCGACCCCCCCCTCTCATCAACTCCCCGCACATAAGACTCACCTGCAGCTCCTCCCGACATAGCGCCCTCCGGAGCCACCCGAAGGCCCCCACTAGGGTCCATCACCTGCTGCTGCGCACGTGCGTCTCGCTCCTGCTCCACTGCCATCGTGTTCACCTCCGTCGCACTGTCGCCGGCTGCTCCATCCATCGCTCGCTCCGATTCACTGGGAAGCTGCGCACCACAAGGCGCTACGGGAAAGGATACCTGTGGAGATAACAAAGGGGGACACAAAGGGGAGAAAAACGCCGGCCACGCCGACTGCCATGCCCCCATCCAGTCCCCACCCGATGAGCCTTGTCCCCCGGCTTGCCACCTATCCCAGGCCGTATGTTGCCCGAGAGGACTGGTAGTCCCATGCGAGAGGGGGTACCCCCCAAACCATCCTCCTCCCCTGCCCACCCCCCAAGCTGGGCTGTTCCCCATACTATTCCATTCCCATGGCACCATTCTACCCCCTGCACCCCTGCCCTGGGGAGTCCCACTATCAGGACCTCCTGCTCCCTCACCGCACCCCTCTGGACCGCTACCCGGATCACCCCCAACAGGGGCCGGTTCAGGCAACGGCCTGCCAGCTCTGCCCACCCCCCTTGTTACCCTCGCTCTCCGGGGCCTAGCTGCATGCCCCCTTTCAGCACCTCTCCCCACCCTAGGAGCTGTGCTAGCATCCATCCCCTTGCCCCTGGCCACCCCGGAGGCATACCCCTCTTCCCCACCTCCCTGCTGCAGTCTCCCCTTGCTACCCGCTCCTTTCTGGCCAGTTTTTCCAGCTCCCCTCGAAGCTGCCGACCTCCCAGACGCCCTACCCCCTTTAAGCCGCCTAGGACCCATTGCCCCCGCCTGGAATACCCTCTTTTGCCCCCCCCACAAATTAATCAGGCCGCCGAATGCACCGTTTCCCCCCCCCTCTGTTATTGCTCACGATCCTCCGCAGCGCCCAGCACCCGTCGGTTCAGCTGCGCGCACTCCTCCGTGCTGGTCACCCGATCGTGCTGCTCCGAAGCCTCCCCGAACCGGGCCTGATGGGATCGCCTCCAAACCACCGCTTCTCCACGCGGTGAGTAGCCGCGTGCCGGTGCACCCGCGGGCAGGGGAATCCGAGGCCTAAGGGTACCGACAATGCTGCAGCAACTCCTTCCAGGTGCGCGCCCCGCTACCATGTGCTCCGGGCTATCCACGAGCCCCGTAGCACATGGAGTTTGCGCGCACCTGATTGGCTCTGCACCTCCATCTCGCCGCAGAGCCAATCAATTCGAATTTGCCCCCCAGCGTCTTGACGTCGTGCGCGCTCCCGCCGCCGAGCAGGGTCCCGCGCCGGGCCGTGCACCCGGTTACCAACGGGCCCTGGGACCCTGCCCGTGCCCTGAAATTTCCCCATTAATCCTATAACTTCATTATAAATATGTTTAGATGTTATCACATATGCTTGTTCTATGTATATTTATTTTATTTATTTATGTGCACTTATATACCGCCTTTCCAGAATCAAAGAAGTTTACAATGAACTTAATAAAAGTATTACATCCAACAAAACATTATATGGAATTGTGCTAACAAGGTGTGCCAGAGAATTAGATGAACAAAATAACTTTTTATTTGTTCTGGAAGGGTCTAGGATAGGTCTCTGGATATGATCAGTACTTCTGACTTATTATAACTGATTGGTAGGTTGTGAACATCCAGCCATTCTGCTACCTGGTTAGCTTCTGAGCCATACGTGGCTGTATGGCAAACTTGGTTATTCAATGCCAGTGGTCAGATAATATAAACTAATGTGATATGCTATTTTTACAATGTAATATAATGCTTGCATTCCATTCATTCAACATTCTGTAATATAGTTTTGTATGTAATAACTATCTGACTCCTTTGCTGTATGTCTGCATCCTGGAAAGGGAAAGTCTACATGGCTAGTAATATGTAGCCTGTCACAGGTGCAGAGGTACAAAGCTGACTCATCTTGCAGGTCTGTAAGAAAACATAACTTTTTACATAATAACAGACTCCTCAGTGAGGCAGAGCTATTTAAATTACTTTCTTGCAAGGAAGGGTGAAATGCTTGAGTGAGTATTCACACACACCATCTGTTTCACAGTCCTTTTATAGTACACTATGTCCTCGCCTTCCTTCAGCATATCCATAATTCATTGGTTAATACTTATACACCTGTATCAGGCTACGTGTTATTAGCCACGTAGTCTCTCTTCCCAGAATGCAGACATACAGTAAAGGAAGTCGGAAAATCATTACATACTATTCCAGCATGTCAATAATTAATTGGTTAATACTTATCTCACTCCACTTCTTTGTACTTCCACACCTGTGACAGGCTACGTATTACTAGCCACATAGACGTTCCCTTCCCAGAATGCAGACATACAGCAAGATGAGTCAGCCTTGTACCTCTGCACCTGAGACAGGCTACGTATTACCAGCCACGTAGACTTTCCCTTCCCAGGATGCAGACATACAGCAAAGGAGTCAGATAGTTATTACATACAAAATTATATTACAGAATGCTGAATGAATGGAATACAATCATTATATTACATTGTAAAAATAACATATCACATTTGTTTATATCAAACTCCTCCCTCTTTCTTTTTAAAATGTTCTTATTACTTTTTACATTTACTCTACAGTTCCATAGGAAGCTTCTAATTTAGGTAACATCCTTCCTAACTCTCTCTCTTCCCCTTTATTGTCCATTAATAACATTGCACCTTTGTGCACTAGAAATGATACAGTCATTTGTTTAGTGCTTACCGTTTCTATCAAACTTTGAGTTAACCCTCATATACACGGTATTATGCAACACCCCACTGTAATTAATACTCCAATTACGAGTACAGAGGTAAATATAGATACTACCACCCCTTTCCACTTCCCAAACCATGACTCCAACCATCCAGTGAGAGAGGTATCTGTACCTGAATTTTCTGCCAATTCCTCTGCCAAGTCCTCGCAGGGCTTTAGTGATAGTACCATCAGGGGCCATGTTGTTGGGGATGAATGTACAACATTTCCCCCCCAACATTACACACATGCCCCCTTTTTTTAGCCGCCATAATATCTAATATAATTCAGTTCTCCCAGGCCATTCTGCTAGTGGCGTCCAATTGTTTTGCGATCCCCTTTATTACATCCCGGGTATAATTGATAAACCGCTGTTGGTTATAATATATATAATTTATCCAATCTACATTTTTGTTTATCATAATTACCAATAACAGGGATTCAAATCCTGCTGCAATCTGGTTTCCTGCTTTATACTCATCCGGGACTCCCTGAGGGACTCCTATTGCGTCTATATATATCCTGTTATCAAATGAGGTTCCCAAGGTACTCCTCCGTCCCCTTTGAATTTGCCCCTTGTCCTGTTCTGTGAATGCCAAGGTGAAAGGGACTGCCAATTGAACTACTGCACATGTTCCCGACCATAAAGTATGTAAAATTGGTCTCAACATCCGCCCTCCACAGTAACACCACAGGTCTGCCCTAGGGATTACCAGGTTGGAGTAGTTCTTCTCTTCTTCTTCCATTCCTGTCAGGTTTAGGCGTAGAACGCAGGTGTTCAGTTCCCCCCCCCTCTTGTGTAGTTCTTCCCCCGCCTGGTGAGACAGGCGGAGTGATTTACAAACACTGTTGAAAATGTGTGTGTGTGGGGGGGGGGGGTGGGGGGACTTTTACCTCCTTCAAGTCTGTAGGGGGAAAGAGCAAATTCAATGACTTGCAACTTTCATTTCGCCAAGCCGTTTTTTCCTGATACAAAGATATGAGGCATCTTACTCCATGGGGATCTGTATCCCACCTCAAGGGTAAGGGCACAACCTGTGCAATGGGCCTCCCGGAAGCACATGCATAGCAATTGCTATGGTTGAGACTTCCTATGGTATATTTAACCCATTCCACCCAGGCATTCACATCCCTATAACCCGTTTCCACCTCTAGAGTATCCCTCAAATCTTTAATCTCCACTATTTTTGACTGTGCTAGGGTCCTTATTAGGTTCAAAAGATATGCTGGGGAATGGTGTGGAGACCTGAGTCTGATTCTTGAGGGGTATTCTTATTCTCAATCTTCCTAGGGGATCTTGCCAACTAATGTCTATTCCTATTCCATAGGTCCCATCCAATGAGTCATCCCTTCCAGAGAGGGTGATCATGATGGGGTTGCAACTTCCTGGGTTACATTGCTGAATGCTATGTTTATTTATCATTTTTATTTTCTTTTGAACTGGGTGCTTCTTCCCCTCTGGGGAAACCCAGCCTCCATCCTCGGTGGTCCACCAAATTCGTGACCACTCGTAGCAGGGCATCCCATACACAAGTGTTTCAGCAGTCTCTGGACACATATACTTATCACTATTTCCCCACAACTTTTCGTAGTATCCCCCATTACAATTTATCACTTGGCAAGCATCAAATTCTAGGCTCAGTGGTCCCTCTGCCCCTGGTACAGTTACGGTAAATATGTTAGGGTACATCCTTCCTCATCATGTTCGTGTTTGTATTTGTTCATCCATCCATCCCTTTCCCCATCCTAAATCCCATATCATTCCCCTTAACAGAGTAAATGATCCTCCCCACCATAACAACACCATCCACTTTTCTTTGTTCATGTTATAATTTGTATTAGTCCTTTTTAACCAACTCCTCTCTTGTTCTTCTGTTTCTCCTTGTTATTTTCAGGTGCAGAGGGTCATTAGTTCCCTGGACCTTCCATTGTTCGTCGAAAGGAGCTTCGACCAGATCTTTAATTCATGTATAATGAGTCCAACCTTTTTCCGTAGTTCTTACAGCAGTCTCAGTACTTAGTAAGACCTGGAGTGGGCCTTCCCAGTCTGGTTGCAATTTGGACTCTTTCCAGGATTTTATCAAGACCCATTGTCCTGGTCTGAGACCGTGAACTGCAAACTCCAATGGGGGTGTTTGTGCCAACAGTCCTTTATTCCTGAGAACAGATAAAGAAGAGGACAACCCAAGTATATATTCTTTAATAAACTTATCTTTGGTTTCAAACTGAGGAGGTTCCTTTAATTGTCCCATATAGGGTAATCTGAATAACATTTCATAGGGGGGCAATCCTAAATCTTTCCGAGGAGCTGTTCGGATTCTTAACAATACTAAGGGCAAACACTTAGGGGTATGTTTACTAAAAGCCGCACAATTGCGTGCCGCACAATAGCGCACGGAAACGCGGCACTCAAACGCTCAGAAATGCTCTTAAACGCCCCGCAAAAGTGCGCGTGGGCCCTGCACAATTGCGCGCCGCACCAACGCACCCCGCACAAGTACCCGGCCCGCAAATGTCCGATAGAGGCGTGGAAAGGCATTCTGAGGGCGGAGGAAGGCTCCCGAGGGGCGGAGAGACGGGGTCAATGGGCGGGGAAGGGGAGGGGAGAGGCTCCCCGCACATGATCGGGGCCGAATTCACAGGTTAAAAATAGCGCGAGTGAAACACTCACGGTAGGTAGAGGGCATTTAAAGGGAAGAGAAACCATTTCGCGTCAGCAATGTACAGGGAAACCGGGGAAACCTGCAAAACGTGAGCAGTGTGATACATGTGCACAGAACAAAAGTGCAAATACAGATAGAAAAAGACCCAAACAAACACATTAAAAATAGGAAGGCAGCTGGGGAACCCCGATAATAATGGGCAAACATAAGAAACACACCCAGGAAAGCTCAAAGAAAATGAAATGAAGGTTGGAAGGGGCTACGGAGGGGAGACCCTTCCAAAAACCATTTCCTTGTTTCTGAGCCTTCCTGGGAGTGTTTGCTATGGTTGCCCATTAATATCACTGTTGCCCAGCTTGGTTATATTTATCCCCAGTTGTTCGTGGTCGGTTGAGGGGTGTATTTGCAGTTATGTCACCAGACATGGTGACGGAGCACACAGTACAAATGTGCAGAGCAGGGATTTTGACTCTGTTGGTCAGGTTTCCCACCCCCAGGGACTGCACTATCACTGTGGCCACAATGTGGTGCAGCAGACAGAGGCAGTACCTCTAGGACCAGAGGGTCACAGGCTCAAATCCAAGCTGGGGCTCCTGCCAACCCAGTCCCCATATTTTACCCACCACTAAACAGAGATAGTACAGACACTCCTTTATTGCAGAGAACATAAGCATGGTTCACACACCCATTTTGTACCCAACACCGCACACACACCATAACAATGGGCATTACCGACAGCCGAGTCCCCCAAATGCAGTCCTGGAGTGCCACAACGCAATCAGGTCATATGCTTTTCCAAGATACGGACATGCCAGCATGTTGGCGGTAGGGTACAGGTGGTGGAGGGGGCAGTGGCTGCTAGCCACAGAAGACAGTGGCCGAGCCATGTGCAGGCTGGCACGTCCACTGCAACATAGGCCCTGTCGGATGTACAGTCATGGACTTCCCAGGGAATTCAGCACATCTGTGGCAACACAGTGGTGCAGTGCACACAGACAGTGTATGCAGGAACAAAAGATCACAGGTTCAAAGCCCAGCTGGGGCTACTACCAATCCTGTCCACATATTTTCCCCACAACTAAACCATGTTAGTAAGGGCTATCCTTTATTGCTGGGAACATACGCATTGGTCATACGCCATCTTTTACACCACCAAGCACAGATACCATGACCAGGGGCATTACCTAGAGCAGAGTCCCACAAATGCAGTCCTGGAGGACCACACACCATTCAGGTTCCATGCTGCCACACATACAAATAACTGTGCTGTATATCTATGCACCACCCCCATGGCATGTAGATGTAGCTCATGCATATTCATGAGGGACAGCAGGAATCCCCAACCAGTGTATTGCAAACCTGGACTGGATATGGGAACCTCTGCCGTACAGCAGCAGCCAACAGGGGCAGACACACCCACACCCACAGGCCCCATTGGCCAATGCCTCCTGGAGAGGCAGGACATTGGGCCCTGCGTGCAGCACCCAATACCAGCACTTGCATACCTTAGAAATGTCACCCTACACCTGGGTATATGGTACACAGCTCTCAAACGTTTGCTATGAGTACTGGCAGACAGATATCCCTACGTTACGCACAGTCTGCTCTTTGAGCTCCATCATAACAATCTATCTGATGTCTGCGGTGTGTGCGTCAGGTCTGGCCCCTGACAGTGTTTACCACCCTGGGGAGTGACCCCCAACCGTACTGCATACCATACCCATGCCTGTACTGTGCCCAGGACTGGTGTGGTGGGCAAGGATTCTGAACCCCTCTATAGTAGCACAATGCTGGCATACGTGTGGGAGTGTGTGTCTGTCTATACAGTGTGTGTTGGCTGCAAACACTGTCCACAGCCCACACTGCCAGCACTGTTGCCAGTTTTGGCCTGATGATGTGCATAATGAGCAGCAAGGTACCATGGGTATAGCTCAGACAGGGTGGGCTGGCCAGGATGCATCTGCACAGGGCATAGGGCACTGGCAGGGACATTGTAGTGGCCGTCCACCACCTCCACAGACAGGGTGACCTCTGTATGTGCTGCTGGGCTTTCACTCCACCCTGACTGTGCAGTGACGGCAGCATGGCTAGGCACCCCCATAGTGCTTCATAGCATTTCCCTCATGTGATATATATGGGTCACCTGTTGGGGCCTAGTCACTGATGTATCTGCTTGTGTGTGTTGCCATCCCAGTTGTGGGTGCATGCATTTCCAGTGGGACTAACCAGCAGACTGTTCACAGCTGGTATGTGCCCTGCTGGAGTGCCGTGCAGTGGCTGATGGCTTGATGCAGGGGAATATCAGATGGTGGTGGGGTGCCTCTTAGCATATCCAGGCCTACTGTCTGTCTGATATTGTGGTCTGGGTGTGTGTGGGGCTGCTTGGACTGCCCTGTAGGGTGTCTGTTCCCCAACAGGACTGGGGTTGATGGTCCACTCTACTGCCAACATTGCAGGGGAGGGAGGAGAGATCTGTTGATGGGAGGCCCTGTTTGCCACCCCAGGGGGGGGGGGGGGCGCGGCACATGGCCCACGGCCCACCTGGGGGTCCATGGGGGTTCCCCTGACTGAAACAGACAGACAGAGATATCCAAGGTGTTCCTGCAGAAACTACCTATCTGACAGATTACGACTGTTTTGGAGCTCTGCCATGGCCTCTCTCAGCCATGGAGGGTGCTGTGGACCTGGTCCAGGGCGCCTCATCGCACACTCAGGGTGAGCACAGTTCCCGCACAATGTGACTGTGTGTAGCTACTCTGTGCAGTTAATCACCCGGTCAGTACCTCCTACCTGGCCAAGGTGCTGTGTGGGTGCACACGGACACGTCCCCCTACCAGGCCGGGGAGCTGTTGGGGTGCATTCCCCATCTTGTGTTCATCTGTGGACAGCTGATTTGCATGTGCAGTGCATCATGGGTATGGGTGGCCTAACCCTATCCTGGTTACCACAGCAGACTGTCTGTGTGGTGACATGCAGGCTCTCTGCAGCCAGCCAGGGGCTTGCTGGCAGCTATATAGCTGTAGCCCAATGGTTACTTCACTGGCTGTGGAGCCAGAGGTAATGGGTTCAAGCCCACAGTGGGGTTATTTGATAGGGTTGTCCAAAGCTTTTTTTAGATTTAATGTACATATGTTGCTGCCATCAAACACACCCTCAGTGTACTGTACCCATAAGGTGCCTCTGAGGGTGCTTTATAGGGCGCCCTATAGGGCACCTTATGGTTGCTGTCCATATAAGGTGCACTATACCTTATCCTGTGATGCAACATATATGGTGCCCTATAGGGGACATTCTAGGGTGCCTTGGCGGACAGTGAACTTTAACATGTGCCTTATGGGCCGCCTTATGTTAACACGCTTTGTGAGTGCGTTTGCTAGTAGTGATAACTGAAATAAAAATAAATTGCCCCCTACAGCACTCATCCCCATAATATGCACTGCCTCAGTGAGCCTTCTTCATTGGGCACTGTGAGGGATTGAACCCCTGATCCCTGCACCATTGGTCAGTGTCTTAATCATTGTGCTGTGGCTCTGGTCCTGTGCTTGAGCATCAGCGCACTGCCTTATGCCGCCCAAAATTACTATGCCTCCTAAAGCACCTTTACCCATTAAAATTAATGCCTCAGCCAGCCCTTTTTGTTGCACACAATGGGGAATTGAACCCATGGCAGATGCACCAGCTGTCAGTGTCTTAACCATTGTACTATGACTCTGTTCCTTTGTGTGTGCATATCAGGGCGCCACTTAGCCTTCCCACACACTATTTTGCACGGCGCACATTAGTGCGCTGCGCAAATGTGCGATCGCTTACTCCCGTTTCTTTTCTTTTTTCTGCCTGACCCGCCCCACTCCTTATATGGCACAGGCACACTACCGCGGCCCCGCACGTTAGGAATGTTTAGTAAACATGCCCCTTAGTCCAAGGTAATTTTCTTTCTAACATCAATTTGGCTAACTGCTTCTTTATAGTCTGATTCATGCATTCCACTCTCCCTGAGGAGGGTGGATGCCAAGGAGTATGGAAATCCCAGGATATTCCCAGAGTTTCTATTATGTTTTGCAATACCTTGGCTGTGAAATGACTTCCCTGGTCCAAGTCAATGTGACCTATCATCCCATATCTTGGAATGATTTGTTCCAAAACTATTTTTGATACTCCTATTGCTGTGGCAGCTACCATGGGATATGCCTCCACCCATCCCGTCAAATGGTCCACTATTACCAAAAGGTACTTCACCCGCCCCACCAAGGGCAACTCAGTGAAATCAACCTGTATACTTTGGAATGGAAGACCAGGGTCTCTGCCTCCCTGCGGTTGTTTCCTAAGGACCTTTATGTTTATTTTCTTATAGGTTATACACCACTCACATATTTGCTTGGCTACTGTGTATATTCCCATACATCCATAGTGCCTTAGAACCAGATCACACATTGCCTGTACCCCCCAATGACTCCCTTGATGTAAAATGGCCATAATTTCTCTCCTTATTTGTTGTTTACCATCTGTCTGCCATCGGGTAAAACCCATTTTCCCCCTTCGGTTTCTACTGCCCCTATATCTTCAAGTTGTCATTTTTCCCTTTCAGTAAATATGGGTTTTTCTATATGACTTACTACTTCTGGGGTTAAATTGTATATAGGGGTTAGGTCTTCCCCTAAGGCAGCTTCCTTAGCAGTCTCATCTGCTAACCTATTTCCTCTGGCTTCAAAAGAATTTCCTGCTTGATGACTGTTTACATGCACCACTGCTATTTCTAGTGGCAGCAATAGATTCTTTAACACTTGTTGAATTAATTCTCCATGCACCAACTCCTTCCCCCTACTGTTTATCAAGCCTCGTTCCTCCCAAAATTTTCCCAAAGTATGTACCACCCCAAAGGCATATTTTGAGTCCATGAAGAGGGTCCCATCTCCATTCCTTAATAGTTTTAAAGCTTGCTTCAAAGCATATAATTCACATGTTTGTGCTGACCAATTATTGGGTAGTCTACCAGTTTTAAGCGGGTAGTGACTTTCTCCGTCCACTACAGCATATCCATTTCGCCTCTTTCTTTCAATCACCTTAGAAGATCCATCCATGAATAAATACTTCCCTGCATGCAAGGGGATGTCCCTTAAGTCTGGTCTTACCGTGGCCTGGTAATCTATGATATCTAAACAATCATGCTGTGGTTCCTTATTTTCCCCATCACCTCTCCATAGGAAGGCAGCTGGGTTTAAACACGGATCTGTGGTCAACACTAGGTCATCTTTTTCCATTAATATTGCTTCATATTTCAGGATTCGTGAATCAGTGAGCCACCTCCCAGCCCTCTGGGTTAAGATGGTTCTCACTTGATGTGGAGTACTTACTTCTGGAGTATCAAGTTGGTAATTTCCGGTCCGGACCACAAGTCCGGGCAGGATGCTATCAATGTGGAAAAAATAGGGCACTTTAAAAGAGAGTGTCCTGAATTAAATTCAAGAAGAGAGAGTGCTACCACTGATGAGTTTAGATGAAGATTAGGGGTGTCAAGGGTTTCTCAATCTAAGGTCCCACTGAGAACCCTTGATAAACATGAAGGTGGGGCCAAAGGGAGAAGAAGTAGTATTTTTAGTAGACACAGGAGCTGCTCGGACATCCTTAAATCACATACCAGAAGGAATGAGATTAACAAATCAGAAGCTTACAGTCTCAGGGGTAAAAGGAGAGGGTTTTTCGGTCTCAATATTTGAGCCCACCCTGTTAAAATGGACCAGGAGGAGATAGAGGGACAGTTATTGTATATCCCAGAAGCAGGGAGTAATCTATTAGGAAGGGCTATGATTACACAGTTAAACTTAGAAATAAAGGTGAAAGACAGCCACATCATTGTAGAAATGGCTGTCTTCACCAAAGAAGAGAGTCAAATAGACCCTATAGTCTGGGCAAGGGAAGGAAATAGGGGAGGATTGAACATCCCGTCATTGAAAGTTGAACTGAACAAGGAAGGCGAAGTAGTGTGCCAAAAACAATATCCCATTTCGTTGGAAGGTCATAAAGGCCTCCAGCCTGTTATAAGAAGTTTGTTAAAAGATGCACTATTAGAACCATGCATGTCCCCATTTAATACTCCCGTCTTGCCAGTAAGAAAACCAGATGGATCATATAGGTTAGTACAGGATTTGAGGAGTCTGTTATTGTGTAAAAAGTTATGTTTTCTTACACCAGATATGGTCCAAGCAATGAATATCCAGGTTAATTCTTCAGTTGCGATGGCTAGGCTCTGTACTCGTGCTAATTGCTGTTGCTGAATATCAGGCCCTATATGTATATATAATATAAAATATGAAAAAGTAGGAGCATGAGTTAGCCACAATGGAGATCAATGAAGGGGTATTATCAAGAACCAGAGGACAGAGGGGGAAGGACCAGCAAGTGTGTATGACCATGATGAAACATTACCCGCATTGAGCTCTTACTCTAAACATGGTGTAGAGCACACACGCCAAGGCAGGGCCGATGTCAAACACCCATAGGGTATCAAATCAGGCGGGCATAATAGGGAGGGGAAATGTCAGCAGACCCAACATACCGTGTGCAGAGCCCAAGAAGGGCAAGCTGTTTGTCTTCTCTCTTTCTTCTTAAGTGTCTGATCTTACTTTTTCTTCCTTATTCTTCCTGCACTCTGTTTGGGCAGAAGCTGTTATTTCTTTCCCTCTAGTTGTTGTCTTTGTTTTGCTTTTTTGTCATGTTCGCTCCCCTGTCTTTTTACATAGAAAGTTGATAGCAGTCAGCCAGTCTGCCCTTCCATACCAACTACTACAATCCTTTTTTTCCTTTAGAGATATTTTATGTTTGTTCATGCTTTCTTGAGTTTGTCTCTACTACCTACACTGGGAGA
Source organism: Ichthyophis bannanicus (assembly GCA_033557465.1). Lineage (NCBI taxonomy): Eukaryota > Metazoa > Chordata > Amphibia > Gymnophiona > Ichthyophiidae > Ichthyophis > Ichthyophis bannanicus. The sequence goes on from CM066033.1 coordinate 1,225,145,886, forward strand.
CTAATCCATGCATCTACCACTCTTTCCGTAAAGAAGTGTGAACTGCTTTGTAAGAACTATGAGCTATTGAAAGAGAGTTTAGCAAATATTTTTCATCAACTAAACTAGATACAGTAAACTTTTATTTAGTAGACTTTGTTTTGGAACAGTGCTCCTTGAGGGTAATTTTATAAAAGAATGGGTAATATCAAACCCGTGGCAGTTGTTTTTTTAATGCCGGCTGCCATAGGTAAAAATCAGTGTATTCAGCAGTGCTGTCTGGATAGTGGCTACTGATGAATATCTGAATAGAGCGGCAAGGTGGCTGCACTACCAGGATAGCACTTAAGAGAGCTTTTTGCTGTCCTAGGTTATCCAGATAACTTAAGTCTCTGCCCCCAGACTGCCCTGGCAGTATGCGGACAATGCTAATGACATTTAGGGGTATGTTTACTAAACTGCATTAGTGCGATTCGCGTTAGGAGCCGCGGTAGAGACAGAAACCCCAAATAAGGACATGGGCGGTACATCGTTTCCGAGAACGCACCGAGAACGCGAGTTACAAGGTGCCATAAATGAACGAGCGCTACAGGGCACGTTACCACTCGTTAATCTTAAGAAGGCACGCAGGCATACAAGCACAGTAACAGAGCTGTAGCACAATGATTACAACACTGACTGATAGTACAGGGGTCATGGGTTTGATTCCCCAGTGGGCCTAATGTATAAGGCTGGCTGAGGCAGCACCCTTTGCATTTAAGTAGTGATTGTTGAGGCATGTGACGTGTATTTTAATTAGTGCTGCCAGCAAACACACCCTCACGGTGGCATAACCTAAGGTGCCGCATAAGGCACCCCATAACGCACTCCATAGGGCACATTATAAAGTGTACTGTCCGCCAAGGCACGCTATAATGTCCCCTATAGGACACCTTATAAGGCTGTGAACAAAGCCCTGGCTGGCTGCAGAAGAACTGCACGTCACCACACAAACTGTCTGCTGTGGTTACCAGGATAGGGGTAACCCACCCGTACTCATGATGCACTGCACATGCAAATCAGCAGACGAGAGATGGGCACAAGATTGGGTATGCACCCCACAGCACCTCGGCCTTGTAGGGGGAACAGACCGTGTGTGGCACTGCCACAGAGTAGCCACAGAAAGTCACATTGTGCGGGTACTGTGCCCACCCTGAGGTTGAGGTGGGGCGCCCAGCACCAGGTCCACAGCACCTTTCATAGCTGAAATACGCCATGCTGCAGGTCCCCATCAGTGTGTGATAGGTAGTTCTGTTAGACACACCTAGGATACATCTGTGTCCTGCTGTATGTCTCGGTCATGTCTAATCCCTATGGACGATGCTGCACCCAGAATAGTGCATATCCTGTGTTGGTGCCATCGTTATCTACTGTAGGTGAAGGGGAGGGGGTGTATGGACCCATAGGCAGATTTTGTACCACCACACAACCCACCCTCTGGTGCTCAGGGTGGGAAAACATGATCACCCACCAGTAGATCCACAGTCTACCTCCCTGCAATGGCAGCAGTAGAGGGGACCAGCAACCCCAGCCCTGCTGGGGAACAGACAGAGCGGTACACATCCATAACGCAATAGCAGACAGACGGCAGGCCTGGAAATGCTCAGCTGCCCCCCACCATTATCTGACATTCTCCAGCAGCAAGCCTCCAGCTGCTGCACCCTGCAAGGTGTTCCAGCAAGACACATACTAGCTGCAGACAGTCCGCCAGCTAGTCTATAGTGCATGGTTCTGGAGGAAACGCATGTACCCAGAACGGGGATGTCAGCATACACACCAAGCATATAAGCCACTGATTGGGTTTCAAAAGAAAACCCATAAATATAACTTAGGAGAAATGCTACATAGCACTATGGGGGAACCTAGCCATGCCAGGGTCACTGCTCAGTCAGGGTGAGAGTGACCTCCCAGCAGGTGGTGGCCAGGCACTACAATGTACGAGCCATTGCCCTATGCCGTGTGCAGATGCATCCAGGCCAGGCCACCCTATCCAGGCTATTCCCACAGTACCTTGCTCCTCATTATGCACATTGGCAGGCCAATACTGGCAACTGTGCTAGCAGTGTGGGCTGTGGAGGGTGTTGGCAGCCACCACACACTGGATAGACAGACACACACTCCCCACACCTATGCCAGCATTGTGCAACTATAGAGGTGTTGGGCAGCCCAGGCCACCACACCAGTCCTGGGCACAGTGCAGGCATGGCTATGGTACGCAATACTGTAGGAGTCACTCCCCAGGTTGGTAAACACTGTCAGACACAAGACCTGTAGCACACTCCAAAGACATCAGAAAGGTTGCTATGATGCAGCTCACTCAGAAAAGTGTACTTAACCTAGGAATTGCTATCTGCCAGTACTCATAGCAACCTCTTTAAAGATGTGTACCATATTCCCAGGTTTAGGGTGGCATTACTAAGGTATGCAAGTGCTAGTATTGGGAGATGCACGCAGAGCCCAATGTCCTGCCTCTCCAGGAGGCTTTGGATAATGGGGCCTGTGCGTGCGGGTGTGTCTGCCCCTGTTGGCTGCTGCATTACGGCAGAGGTTCCCAACTCCAGTCCTGCGGTGCCAAACACTGTTCGGGTTTTCATGCTGTCCCTCATGAATATGCATGAGATACATCTGCATTCCATGGGGGTGGCGCATAGAAATGCAGCACAGGCATCTTTATCAGAGGCAGCATGGAACCGGAATGGTGTTTGGCCCTCCAGGACTGCATTCGGGAGGTTCTGCTCTAGGTAATGTGCATGTTTAAGGTGTCTGTGCTCTGTAGGGTAAAATGTAGGTGTCTTGGGCATGTTTACGTCATCTGCAATAAAGGTGCTGTCTGTATTAGCACGTTGTAGTAGTGGGTAAAACACGGGGACTGGGTTGGCAAGAACCACAGCTGGGACTTGAACCTGTGACCCTCTGCTTCTGAATACACTGGTTTTGTGCACTGCACCACCTTGTTGTCACAGAGTCAGTATATTCCTTGGTGATACCATGACTGTTCGTCAGACAGGGCCCATCTGTTGCAGTACACGGCACCCACCTACACAGGGCTAGGCCACGGTCTGCTCTGGGCAGCTGCCACTACCCCCTCCACCACCAGTATCCACCACCATGCTGACATGCCCTTCTGCTGGTGGTGCTGGTGGTGCGCAGTCTCAGGCCATCCAGTGTGCAGGTAGGCGGCTGCCTATGGTGCGGGTTCTGGGGTAGGGGTGCCTGCATAGGTGTCCACGCTTCCCCCCAGCACCGCCTGCCAATGTTCCGTGCCCTTAGGGGCAGCTGCTGGGTACTATCCCCTGTGACACTGTGGGAAACAGTTGTGCCCATGTTGGGCCTTCAGCAGTTGCTGTCTGGCTGCTCTGCTGCTTCAGCATTCGTATGGGCCACCTAGGCATCGCCCTAGTCCGCACTGTGGCCCAGCTGCACCACAGCATGTGCCGCCTGCGGCCCTCTGTATCCCCTTCTCCGGCATCTGTCCAGTTGCCATTCCGACATGCCTGTCCTGATGTTGTGGGACATGTGCACGCCATAGGAACCCTGTCCGAGGGTGGGGAAAACTCTGAGCAGCGCTATTTCACTGTGGGCTCATTCACCTTGTATGGGGACGAATTATAGACTCTTCCACGATTTATATCTGTTCTATGGAGCTTACTCAGGTGGGGAGGGGTTGATGTTTCTCATTGCTACCACTATTGGCCAGCTTGGTTATGTTTTTTTTCCAGTTTGTTGTGGTCATTTTCAGTGTTTATGTGCCCTTTTGTTCTGTGCACATGTATCACACTTATCACTTTTTATAGGTTTCCCTGCCTGGGCTGTACATTGCTGACACTGAAATGGTTTCTCTCCCCTGCAACATTTAACGGCAGGTTTTCATTCGCATTGGAATTGAGCTCTTCAGATCAGCGCGTTAGTGTGGAGGGAGCCTCTCCCTGCCTACTCTCCGCCCATTGACCCCTTCTCTCCGCCCTCTCTCCACCTTCTGCGGTGTTTTACCGCGCTGCGGGAATTTACGATCGTTAACTACGGTTAACGCGTGTTATGTAACGTTAACGATCGTAAGCACAGCATAACGCGCGTTATGCTGCGCTTACGATCATTAACATTACATAACGCGCATTATTCACGATTACCGCAGTTTAGTAAACATACCCCATAGTCCTGTTACACTGAATATCCCTGACACTGGGCCTTATCTGGCTAACAGGACCTGCTAACCCAGGCGTTCTCAACTCCATCCTTGGGACATATCTAGCCAATCAGGTTTTCAGGATAACCACAATGAATATGCATGAAGGAGATTTACATGCACCACCTCCATTGTGTGCAAATCTTTTTCATGCATAGTCACTGTGATTACCCTGAAAACCTGACTGTCTAGGTATGTCCTGAGGACTGAGTTGAGAACCCCTGTACTAACCATATAAGTCCTTTTAAATATTGTTTCCAGAGCACCTTTTTGTCTTCATAAACTACTAGCATTAAGAAGCAGAGATCATGTCTTAAATGCAGACATGGACATTTATGTCTGCTTGAGAACAGGCGGAAATGAATACACTTCAAATATACATGTATGCATATAGACTAAGGTTGTTCATAATGAACACATGCTAAGCACAGACCATGTTCCCAGCTATGCTAACTGGCAAAGTATGCATGTTTATGCCAGTGCAAGTACTTTTTTTACTGGTTGATATTTTATGAGGCTATTTATATGCATAGGTGGCCAGATATGTGTGAAAAAAACTATAAAATTACTTTTGTGTGTAGACTATTTAAACACAGCATGTGATTCCCTTTGGGCCTTGCAGCTTTGCTGCCCCAAGTGGAAGAATCCTGAATCTGCGACTACATTGAGATGTACGCCGCTGAGCAGTACCTGAAGGTGGCCCCTTGGTTATTTTCAGGGAATGCCTTGGAAAAAGAGGGACTACAAAAGAGCCTTTGTTTTTTTGTTCGGATTATTTTTTTCATATCAGAATGTCTTTTCTGAGACCAGATCCCATAAGAATTTCTCTTTCAGAAATCAAACAAAAATAAGAACAGGCTGCATCTGCCTGCACATCAATAAATAAACCGTTACATTGGTATTCTAAGCAAAGCTGTCCGATTTCCCTCACAGCTGGCTTCATTAGGCACAATCCATGCTAATCTTGTTGCTCTTTTTCTTTTTTATTTAAAGGGGCAGTGATGAGCTTGCTAGAAAGAGTATGGTTGACTTTTGTAGATCTGTAGATTGAAGCTGCTGGGATTTAGATGTATCCCAACTAATCTATTGGGATGAGCCAGTCCTGTTGCGCCGATTTACAAATCTACACTGCTGCAATACAAAAGGAAAAGAACTTTTCTTTCCTATAGAATTTTTTTTTCTGGAAGTTGCAGGGATTTGTGGCCTTGGTTACAAACTGTGTTATGTCAGACTTCTGAAAGGAAATATACTTGCAGGCTTTTTATATTATTTTGACCATTTTTGCCCAATATTTAAAAACTATAAATAAATATCAACTTGTTGCACCCTGCCACAATAGAAGCCTTATTTATTTAGCTGCATTTATATCCTGCTTTTCACTGGGTCAAAGCGGTTGGGGGATACATTTAACAAGAGGGGATATGAGACACATACACTAATACTTACAGGGAACATGGGCAATGGAGGGTTAAGTGGCTTGCCCAAGACCACAAGGAGCACCTGTGGGACTAGAAACCCCAGTCCTTCTGGCCCAAGGTTGCTGTCCTCTAGTGGGATTTGAACCACTGACCTTCTGGCCTGTAGTACCTTGCCCCAACCACTAGGCCACTCCTCCCTATTTGAATTTACAGCAAGAGCAATGACCCTGTCCTTTCAGAAAAAATACTATTTCTCCTTCCCCCATAAGGTATTTGTGACAGATTTTAGTAGTCTGTGAACAGTTCAAGTATTTGCTGGAAGTTGCCTTTACATTTAAAATGGTGTATTAACAAAATTAATTCCTTTTTTGCTTTAGCAAATAATAGTGAAGCACTGTGAGACCCCATGTGGTTGAATTCCAAGATGCATATTTAGTAATGGTGGCAGCCATTTAAACACTAACACCTTTAAATTAATAGTATATTCAACAGCACTGTGGGAGAGATTTTTATAAGGATTTTGTGGAAAGATTCGCACTTCCTATTCAGACAAGTCTGTATTGTCCAGGATTTACGCACATGCATGGGCACTTCCTGTTATGCACTGGCCACTTGCCATTCTATAAGCGTGAAAACTGATACCAACAATTGGATCTTCACAGGAAAAGCTTATTTAGATAATCCCTGCTTGAATTTTAATTTTAATTTGAGTTTGTGAGCTCGAGACTTCTATTTGAGACACCATATCCTCAGAGAATTTTAATGATCTGATCACAATAATAAAGATTTGGGGGTATGTTTACTAAACTGCGGTAATGTCACCCACGTTAGGTTCTGCGGTAAAGGTACAGATGCCCATATAAAGGAATCGGTGGTGCATCGTTACAGCAAGCCGTATCAGCTAACACACTTTACAAGGTGCATTAGACTAACGCGCGTTACAAGGCGCTTGTAAGGCGCTTTATAAGGCGTCTTGTAAGGCACTTTATAAGGTGCCTTGTAAGGTGCCTTATAAGTAAGGCACCTTATAAGGTGCCTTGTAAGGTGTCTTGTAAGGTGCCTTATAAGGTGTATTATTTTATTTATTTATTTATTTACATTCTTTTATATACCGCGCTATTCTGCATCAGTGCGGTTTACATTGAACAAACTGAAATTACATTGAACAGCATTATAACTTGGGAATAACTATTTTACAGGGAACATGGGCTATGGAGGGTTAAGTGGCTTGCTATTATAAGGTGCCTTGTAAGGTGTCTCATAAGGCGCCTTGTAAGGCGCCCTATAGGGCTCCTAAGCCTAAGCGCCGTATTAGGCACCCCTGGACAAGGCACCGTAGAAGGCACCCTGGGCTATGGAACCATAGGTTAAAGTGGCCTAACAAGGTTACTGTGCCCTAGGTTAGTGTGCCCTAAAGGCTGCAAGGTGCTTCGGGATGACATGCATGACTTGTGAGGAACAGAGACAGATGTAGCCCTAAAACTAGATAGAGCACTGAGGAAAGGCAATGAACAGGCGAGTGAAGGAGGGAGAGCTGGGAGCCGCTGGACCTGCCATATCTGCGGGCATCCCATGTGGCTGCCAGTACTGTTGACAAACATGGTGGGGGCAACTGTACCACAGCACAGGGTGTCGGCAATGTAAAGTACCGGAAAGACAGTTGGTGGCAGATGATGGGAATATGTGTCCCCCAGGGGAGGCGGAGGTGGCAGGATCATTACAATGATGGGTGGACAGAGGTGTGGTGGTGCCATGCAGATCAGGCACAGGCGAGGCAAGCACGATGAGGAGCAATGCAGGAAAGGGTAGCAGTGCAGGACATGAGGTAGCAGCCTGCACAGGCAGACAGGACTCCACACAGCTGACAGACGCAGATAGACGGACCGAAGGAATGTTGACAATTGTGGTGAGGGTATTATGGGCTGGCAGCACAGATCTGCAAAAATATGACTGTTACAGGCATGCAAACTATTTGAGTAGGACAGGCATGAAAGGAGGAAACAATGAGGAACTGAACCCATGAACACTGCTGAGAACGGCCTTGTACTAACCAGTAGGCTATACCTCCATGATGTATTGTATAGCAATGGCTGGGTACAGAAGGACTGCAGGTCACCACAAACTGTCTGCTCTAAGTGCCAGGATATGGTAACCCCACCAGTACCCATGATGCAATGCGCATGCTGAATAGTTGTCTACAGCTGATCACCAAATGGGGTCTGCACCTCTCCGGTACCTCAGCTTGGAAAGACGAACTGACAGTGCGTGTTACTGGCACAGAGTAGCTACAGACTATGCCAGTGTGCAAGTTCTGTGCTCACCGGGAGGGATAGGATGGATGCCCAGCACTAGATCCGCAGTACATGTGGTGCTAGAGATAGGTCCTGCTGTACATCCCCATCACTACCAGTGTGTGCTAGGTGTTCCTTGCAGTGCAGCCAAAGGTAATTTGGTGTCCATCTGTGTCCTGCAGTCACATGTGGCCCTCTGGGACTGGACACCACCCAGATTGGTGTGTGCCCTGTGTTAGGGTCTGGCTGACATGGGCACCTGTTATCATGGCAGAGGGGTTTCTAGAGTTGCACAGGCAAAAAGTGGTGTACTCTATATACCCCAAAAGGCCCACAATCACCCTTTTTATAGGTAAAGAACAGGTGCCTAAGCCCTGGTGAAGCAACCTCCATCCTGCTGGTATAAGACAGCTCTCCCGGGTTGGTGGGCCAGAGACATACCTATGACTGGGGCAGTGGCAGACAAGCTGTAATGCTGGGGTTAGGGCTGAAAAACTTCAACTGCCTCACACCACTGTCTGTCAATCACCAGCAGAAAGCACAGTCAGACTACACCTGTAGCACTTTATAGATGTTCAAAACATGCACAGTCTAACTGCAGACAGTCCACGGCACATGCTCACAGAGAAACTATGTGCACCAAGCAGGTATCTCAGTGATTAGAGCCCTAACACTAAAAACACAAAAGTATCACTAGATGCAGATAGTGTAGAGTGCTATGTGGGAACCTGGACATGCCATGGTCACTGCTCGGTCAGAGTGAGTGCCCTCCCAGCATGCCATGCTGTGGCCACCCTATCCATGCAGGCAGTGGTCAGGCACTACAGTGTCCCAGCCATTGTCCCACACCCTGTGAAGATGCATCCTGGCCAATCCGCCCTGTCCGGGCCATACCCACAATACCTTGCTCTTCATTATGCACATATTCAGGCTAACGCTGGTAACAGTGGAACATTGTGGGCCCAGTGAGGTGCAGGCAGCCACAGAACAATGGATAGACATACACACACACACACACTCCTATGCAGCATTGTGTAAAGATAGGGGTGGTTGGCAACCCTGCCCGCCACACTGGTCCTGATCACAGTGCCGACATTGATAAACTGTGCAGGAGGTAGTAGTAGTACTTTGGTGATAGTAACATAGTAAATGACAGCAGATAAAGACCAGTATGGTCCATATAGTCTGCCCAGTACGATGCCAAGAGTAGGTACACCTGCCACTCCAAGCAGGCCCCCCCCTCCCCATGTCCTTGTCCAGGGGTGATCCCGCCACTCCATGTAGGATACCCCTATTTGTTAAGGAATTAGATGGTTCAGATTATTTTGATATTTTCTTGTTGCTGTAAAGGGATTCACTGTGTCTGTCCTATGCCCTTTTGAACACCGTCACCATGTTTGCCCCCACCACTTCCATTGGGAGCACATTCCAAGCATCCACCACCCTTTCAGTGAAAAAGTATTTCCTGACATTGCCTTTCATTTTACCACCTTGTAGCTTCATGTTATGCCCTCTAGTTTTGCAGCTTCTCTGTCTTTGGAAGAGGTTTGTTTGTTCATTATTTCTCTTTAAGTATTTAAAGGTCTGAATCATATCTCCCCTGTCCCTCCTCTCCTCCAAAGTGTACATGTTTAGGTCTTCCAAGTCTCTTCTCATAAGGCTTCTGACGCAGGCTCCAAATCATTTTGGTCGCCTTCCTCTGAACCATTTCCAGTCTTTTTACATCCTTTGGAAGATATGGTCTCCAAAACTGAACACAGTATTCCAAGTGAGGCCTCACCAGTGACTTGTACAGTGGCATAAGTACCTCTTCCTTTCTGCTGGTAATACCTCTTCGTATGCAGCCCAACATCCTCCTGGCGTTTCCCACCGCCTTGTCGCACTGTTTTGCCACCTTGAGATCTTCAGAAATAATCACTCCAAGGTCTTTCTCCTGATCCGTACACACCAATCTCTCGCCCCCTATTGCGTACATTTCCCTTGGATTTCTGCTTCCCAAGTGCATGACTCTGCACTTCTTTGCATTAAATCTTAATTGCCAAGCATTAGACCATTCTTCCAGCTTTTGTAGATCATTCCTCATGTTAACCACTCCCTCGGGGGAGTCCACTCTGTTGCAAATTTTCGTGTCATCCGCAAAAAGACAGACTTTTCCATGCAGTCCTTCAGCAATATCACTCACAATACATTGAACAGTGCTGGGCCCAGGACCGACCCCTGGGGCACCCCGCTAATCACCTTCCTTTCATCCGAGTGAGCTCCTTGTACCATCACCTTCTTTCGTCTGTCAGTCAACCAATTTCTGATCCAATTTACCATCTTGGGATCTATTCCCAAGCTACTGAGTTTATTGATAAGCCTCCTATGAGGAACAGTGTCAAAGGCTTTGCTGAAATCCAGGTAGATGACATCCATCGCATGCCCCTGATCTTGTTCCCTGGTCACCCAGTCAAGGAACTCAATCAGATTTGTTTGGCAAGTTCGTCCTTCGGTACAACCATGTTGCCTCGGATCTTGCAACCTGTTGGCTTTGAGAAAGTTCACAATTCACTCTTTCAGGAGCGCCTCCATTACTTTTCCCGCCACTGAGATAAGGCTCACAGGCCTATAGTTTGACACTTCTTCCCTGTCACAGCTTTTGTGTAGAGGTATGACATCAGCCATTCTCCAGTCCTGAGGAACCTGTCCTTTTTCCAAGGATCTATTGAAAACATCTTTTAACGGCCCTGTAAGAACCTCTCTGAGCTCTTTCAGTATCCTGGGATGTATCTCATCCAATCCCATGGCCTTGTCCACTTTCAGTTTTGCAAGTTGTTCTAACACATCATCTTATGTGAATGGTGTGGTATCTGCTTCATTCCCAGTTTTATATTTGGGAACATAAGAACATAAGAACATAAGATATGCCATACTGGGTCAGACCAAGGTCCATCAAGCCCAGTATTCTGTTTCCAACAGTGGCCAATCTAGGTCATATGTACCTAGCAGTTTCCCCAAGAGACACAAGTTCCACAATGCTTGTACTGGGTCAAGCATTGATATCTTCGGTCACTTCTTAATAATGGTTTATGGACCTTTCCTCCAGGAACTTGTCCAAACCTTTTTTAAACCCAGCTACACTAACAGCCTTTACTACATCCTCCGGTAACAAATTCCAGAGTTTGATTACACGTTGAGTGAAAAAATATTTTCTTTTATTAGTCTTAAATAGTTTACCCTGTAGCTTCATTGCATGTCCCCTAGTCTTTCTATATTCTGATAACGTAAACAATCGATCTACGTTTACCCGTTCCACTCCGTTCATTAATTTATAGACTTCTATCATATCTCCCCTCAGCCGTCTCTTTTCCAGGTTAAAGAGCCCTAACCTTTTTAGCCTTTCCTCATAGGAGTATCCTTCCATCCCCTTTACCATTTTGGTGGCTCTTCTCTGAACCTTTTCTAAAATCGCTATATCCTTTTTAAGATACGGCGACCAGAATTGCACACAATATTCAAGGTGCGGTCTCACCATGGAACGATATAGAGGCATTATAATATCTTTTGTTTTATTTTCCATTCCTTTCCTTATCATACCTAGCATTCTATTTGCTCTCTTGGCTGCCGCTGCACACTGGGCCGAGGGTTTTAACATGGTATCCACAATGACGCCTAAATCTTTTTCCTGGGTGGTGGTTCCTAATGTGGAACCTTGCATCGTGTAACCATAGTTTGGGTTGTTCTTCCCTAGGTGCATAACCTTGCACTTGTCCACATTAAATTTCATCTGCCATTTTGATGCCCAGTCTTCCAATTTATCAAGATCCTCTTGCAATTTTTCACAATCCTCTTGGGTTTTAACAACTTTAAACAGTTTTGTGTCATCTGCAAATTTGATAACCTCACTCGTTATTCCACTTTCCAGGTCATTTACGAATATGTCAAAAAGCAGCGGACCCAGCACAGATCCCTGGGGTACACCACTATTCACCTTTCTCCATTGGGAAAATTGGCCATTTAGCCCTACCCTCTGCTTTCTATCTTTTAACCAGTTCCTGATCCACAATAGTACACTGCCTCCTATCCCATGACTCTTTAGTTTTGCCAAACGTCTCTGATGAGGGACCTTGTCAAAGGCTTTCTGAAAGTCCAGATACACAATATCAACCGACTCACCTTTGTCCACCTGTTTATTCACTCCTTCAAAAAAACATAACAGATTAGTAAGACAAGATCTTCCTTGTCTAAAGCCATGTTGGCTGTCTCCCATTAGGTCGTGACTATCTACATGCTGAGTAATTTTATTCTTTATGATGGTTTCTACCATTTTTCCCGGTACTGACGTCTGTAGTTTCCCGGATCACCCCTAGAACCCTTTTTAAAAATTGGTGTTACATTGGCGATCCTCCAATCTTCAGGTATTAGAGATGATATTAATGATAGTTCACAGATTACTAATAGCAGGACTGCAATCTCATATTTCAGTTCTTTCAACACCCTTGGATGTATACCATCCGGCCCAGGTGATTTGCTACTCTTCAGTTTATCTAATAGTTGTAATACATCTTCCCGATGTATCGATATTTCCTTCAATTCTTCCGCACCTTTAAATACCACTTCAGTCATGGGTAACATCCCTACATCTTCCTCAGTAAAGACTGAAGCAAAGAATTCATTCAGTCTCTCTGCTATCGCCTTGTCGCCTCTTAGTGCTCCTTTAACCCCTTTATCATCTAATGGACCAACTGACTCTCTCACAGGTTTTTTGCTACGAATGTACTTGAAAAGGTCTTTATTTAATGTTTTTGCTTCCGCAGCAAGCTTCTTCTCAAATTCTCTCTTTGCCTGCCTTATCAATGCCTTGCATTTGACTTTCCAGTGCTTGTGTTGTTTCCAGGTTTCGTCATTTGGCTCTTTTTTCCATTTCCTGAAAGATGCTTTGTTTGGCAACAACAGCCTCTCTGACCTCACCTTTAAACTATGCTGGCAGTTTTTTGGACTTCCTTCCACTTTTCTTAAAGCGTGGAATACAGCTGGTCTGGGCTTCCAAGATAGTATTTTTCAACAACATCCAAGCTTGATGTACGTCTTTAACCTTTGCAACTGCTCCTTTTAGTTTTTTCTTAACTGTTTTCCTCATTTTATCATAGTCTCCCTTTCGAAAGTTAAAGGGTAGTACTGTGGATTTCCTTACTATCCCTCCTCCACTAATTAAATCAAAGGCGATCATGCTATCCAACATCCAACTAAGGCACCCTGCTTCAGGTCAAGCAATGCACAGGAAATCGTCAGCCATAGTGTGAGCAGTCCAAGGAGAAACACTTTAAAAGTCCTTACTTCAAGTATGTAAGCACAGCTGTCAGTCAGCAACCACCAATCTGTAAGGAAATGGAGGAGGAGCCACTAACAGAGAAACCCCCTCCATTCAGAAAGGCTAACACTTTTGAAGATGCAAGTGGATTGGCACACGATTGTGTAATTTTAGGCATCTTCAAAAGTGTTAGCCTTTCTGAATGGAGGGGGTTTCTCTGTTAGTGGCTCCTCCTCCATTTCCTTACAGATTGGCTCCTGAGATCTCTGACGCCTCTGATTAGTGGTTGCTGACTGACAGCTGTGCTTACGTACTTGAAGTAAGGACTTTTAAAGTGTTTCTCCTCGGACTGCTCACACTATGGCTGACGATTTCCCGCGCATTGCTTGACCTGAAGCAGGGTGCCTTAGTTGGATGTACCCGAAACATGGCACGTCGGATTGGCGAAAAGTAGAGCGACTGGGAGCAGCCTGAAAACGAGTCACTTATCAGCTAAGTAAAGCTGTTGTTTTTTGGAAATGATTCACTTTATTAAAATGGAAAAGCCACAGCGGTGTTAGGCATGGTTCCTACTCACTGTGCTGTCACCTCCGACAAAAATTAGTTGATTTACTCTGAGGGGTTGGTTTTTCAGCAGATAGGGTCTTTGTTAGAGTGTGGTATTGCTGACTCTGGTAATAGGGAATTGTTTGGTCTTGCTCTGCCCATGCCACAGCACGTGAGGTGTACTGTCCTCAGCTCTGGCTGTCTTCCACTACCCACTATCTACGTTCCTGCACCCGCTCAGCTGAGCATGCTTGTCTCATATCCCACACCCTTGCAGACTTTCTACACTTCAAATCCATGCTTGTCTCTTTCCAGTCAGCCATAGCACTTGCCAAACAAGATTATTATGTCCATCTGACTAACTCTCTTGCTTCTGACCCTCGCCATCTCTTTACAAATCTTAACTCTCCCCTCAAGGTGTCTCCACCTCTGACCCCTCCCTCCCTTTCTGCCGAAACCCTGGCTGACTACTTCCATGAGAAAATCCACAAGATCACATTCCAATTTCCCATGAGATCAGCTACTCTCCCTCCTCCCCCTCTTCACTCCCAACCTTCCCCCCTCCCCCTACCTCTGCTACCCTTTCTTCCTTTTCTATGATCTCTGAGGAGGAAACTATTCCCTGTCTTTCCTCATCTAAACTCACTACCTGCTCCTATAATCCTATTCCCACCTATCTCCTTAACTTCAGCTCCTTCACTGTAGTCCCTTGTATCTCTCATATTCTCAACCTATCACTCTCCACTGCAACTTTCCCTGCAGCCTTCAAGCATGCTGTGGTCAGTCCTCTCCTCAAGAAACCCTCGCTAGCCCTTCATGTCCTTCTCACTATCGACCCATCTCCCTTCTCCCCTTCATTTCTAAATTACTTGAACGTTCAGTTCACCATTGTTGTCTTGACTTCCTCTCCTCTCAAGCCCTTCTGGATCCTCTACAATCTCGCTTTTGTCCTTTACATACTACCGATACAGCTATTGCCAAAGTCTCCAGTGACTTGTTCCTGGCAAAATCCAAGGGCCTTTACTCGATCCTCGACCTTCTTGACCTTTCTGCTGCTTTTGGCACTGTTGACCACAACCTTCTCCTTGATACCTTGTCCTCACTTGGTTTTAAGGACTCTGTGCTATCCTAGTTCTCTTCTTATCTCTCCCATTGCACTTTCAGTGTTTGCTCTGGTGGAGGATCCTCCTCTACTGCTATTCTGCTCTCAGTTGGTGTACCCCAAAGATCTGTCTTCAGTCCACTCCTTTTCTCTCTCTATACCTAGTCCCTTGGTGCATTCATCTCTTTCCATGGCTTTCAGTACCATCTTTACACTGATGACTCCCAGATCTATCTCTCAACATCTGAAATCTCTAGCAATTTAGGCCCGGATCTCTGCCTGCCTTTCTGATATTGGTGCTCGGATGTCTCACCACTGCTTGAAACTGAACATGGCCAAAACTGAGCTGCTTATTTTTCCCCTAAAACCCCCTCTCTCCTTTCTCCTCTCTCTGTGGATAACTCTCTATTCCTCCCTCTCTCCTCAGCTCACAACCTTGGGGTTGTCTTTGACTTCTCTCTCTCCTTCTCCACACACATCCAACTGATAGCTAAAATCTGCTGTTTCTTTCTCTACAATATCAACATAATTCACCCATTCCTTTCTGAACACACTACTAGAAAACTTATCCACTCCTTAGTCATCTGCCATCTAGACTATTGTAACCTACTCCTTGCTGGTCTCCCTATGAATCATCTCTCTCCCCTTCAATCTGTTCAGCACTCTGCTGCGCAGCTAATCTATTACCCTTCTTCTCAAGACACGTCATTGGCTCCCTCCATTATCCACATCTAGTTCAAACTCCTGCTGACCTATAAGTGCATTCACTCTGCAGCTCCTCACTACCTTTCCTCTCTTATCTCTCCCTACACCCCTCCTCGGGAACTCTGCTCTTCCGGCAAATCACTTCTATCTGTGCCCTTCTCTTCTATTGCTAACTCCAGACCACTCCTTTCACCTTGTTGCTCCTTATGCCTGGAACAAACTACCTGAATCTGTATGTCAGGCACCTTCTCCGACCCCTTTCAAACCCAGGCCAAAAGTTCACCTCTTCACTGCTGCTTTCGGATCTTAACTCACCAGATCTCATTTGTGTTTCCTTACCATTCCCTCTAGATGTATCCCATGCCTACAGCTAATGTGTAAGCTCCGATGAGCATGAACAGTCTTTTACTTGTGTCTGTGCAGCACTGTGTACATCTTGTAGCACTATACAAATGTTCAGTACTCTACTCTCAGCCCCTTCACTGTGGTGTTCCCCAGGATTTCGTCCTCAGCCTCATTCTTTTTAATATCTTCCTGCTCCCTTTGGCTTTCCTGATTGTATCCATTGATGTCTATGCTGATGACATCCAGCTCCTTTTCTGGTTCCCTGCTCACTCTGCATCTATTTATTTATCTAGGCTTATATAGCACTTTTACTACAAGTCAAAGCAGTGTACATTCAGGTACTATATATATATTTCCTTTGTCTCCAAAGGGCTCACAATCTACATTTTTTTGTACTTGAGGCAGCAGAGGATTAAGTGGCTTGCCCAAGGAGTACCTATAGGACTAGAAACTCCAATCCCCAGATTGCTGTCCTCTAGCAGGATTTGAACCCTTGGCTCTCCAGCTTGCCCCATCCACTAGGCTATTTCTCCCCAACTACTTGGCCACTCCTCCCAGATCTCGCTCAAACTCAGTACCATCGTGGACTGGCTCTCTGATCATGGGCTTAAGCTCAACACTTTCAAAACCACTTCGCTTCTCTTTGCCAACCCTGATACTCTCTCCCTTCTGACCCCCCCCCCCTTCTATTCATGGTACCCTACCTCTCTTCCAAGATGCGATTAAAATCCTCAGTGTCTCCTTTGATTGTCAACTCTCCTTCTCCCACTTTATCTCTTCCACTATTCAATGTTGCTTCTACATTTTACGTCAGATCCATTCTGTCTGTAAGTTCCTTGATCAACCTTCTATCTGCCTGCTCATTCTTTCACTAATCATCACCCACTTTGACTACACCAATTCTCTTTTCTCCGGTCTCCCTCAGTTTCAAATACGCTGCCTCCGGTTGATCCAGAATATTGCCATTAAACTCATGCACGGTGCCTGTAAGTTCAATTGTGTCACCCTCCTCCTCATCACTCCTAGTGGCTTTCTGTATCAACTATAAACGTCTCATACTGACGTACAATGTTCCTCACTCTGGCAACTCTGCATTTTTGTCACAGCTCCTGTCTCCTTATATCCCCCAACGTGCTCTCCAGTCCACCTCTCCACATCTTCTTGAGCTTGCCAGCCTGTGCTCTGTCCACTCATCTATGGTACGTTCCTCTTCTTTTTTGGTCGTCACCCCCACTCTATGGAACTCTCTTCCTTCTGTCCTCCACAGCCAACTCTCCTTTACCTGCTTTAAGTTGCAATTCAAAATCCATTTCTTTGCCCTAGCTTTCCCTTCGGCTGAGCCCCTTAACCCTCTGCTGCTCTAGTAAGCACCTTCTCCATCTCCCTCTTGGCCACCCTGGGAGTAGCAGTGGCCAATAGAATGTCTTTGTCCCTCTTGTCCCCTCCCTCCCCTTCGTGTCTTTTGTTTATCTCAACACTCGCCTTTTTATTGTAACCTAGGCCCTCCTTCCCTCTCCTTGTCCTTTGTCTTCTCGTACTTGGTTGTTTAGTTTGCTTCATACTTTTCTTGTGTTTTTAACTTTGTTGTTTTGCTTTGTTAACTGCCTAATTGCCTTGGCTTTAAGTGGTTTGTGAAATAAAATTAAACTGTAACTGTAACTATGGCATAACAGACTTAAAAGATGTTATACTAAATTGCAAGGAAAATTTATCAGTGGGGGAACCTCTGAAATTTGGGAGGGTTTCATGCCTATTGGTATGCATAGCTCCATTTGACAATTTTTTTTCACAGGTTTGTTCTTCACAAATAGTAACATTTCATGTGTAGTTTACTATGCACAACATTTTATTTAAATTCAAAGATGAGCTACTGCAATGGAACATCATGCAAAGCAGTTCATTAATTATAAATTTGTATAAAACCAGTACATTCTAAGGGCTTCATGGGCTGTTTTTTGCAAAAAAAACCATAACTACACCTTATTGGAAAAAATCTGCATCCATGAAAAAGTTATGTGAAACACAGGAGCCTTCTATGATATATGAAAGGCGACTTAAATCTAGAATGAGTGCTTCCAGTACCTTTCTAAAAAAAGATCAAAACATTTTTTAACAAGGCTTTCCATGATGGATCATACATGGTGTGACAGTGGGGTGGCACCTGTGACTTCCAATAGGCAACTTATGATTGTTAATATGTAACTGCAGCCCATATTGTATGTCTGCAATTTCTGTACTCTCTGCTCTTCTCCCTGTCTCTTTCCTTTACAATTTGTAGTTCCTTTCCAATACTTCCTATTTATAACTTTATTGTAAACCACCCTGCTGTTCATTCAAAGGGCAGTATATAAGAAACAATAAACCATAAACCATAAGATCTCACACAAGATCAAAGCAAGAGAAACAAACCCTGCTGTAAAGCAGATTATCAAACACCACTAAATATCCCTATCACATTACAGGAAACTGAGGAATGTCACCAGGCATTTAAGCCCAGAAAAGCATGTGGCCACAATAGGTTACCAGATAAAAGGTTCAAATACAGCATGTACAAGCCCAGAAGGCAATAATAAAACAATTAAATCTGATTCTACTTTCTGGCAATTTTCCTAAGAGTGGATCAGAGGAGTTTATTGAACCAGTCTATAAAAATGGGGACACCACTAACCTAAACAATCATAGAGGGCGCTGCATCAACACAAAGGGACATGTTTACTAAAGCATGGTAGCCAGTAGCGCGGTGTTTAGTGTGGGGCTAACGCATGTTTTGGTTGTGCGGTAGCCAGGAATGTGCAGCCAAAAAGTGACTGCACTAAAAATGCCACGATACCTAAGCGGCATGCAAATAAGCAGGGTTAAGGCAGAGTGATGATGGGGATGTGGTAGGCGGCTGGGGTGGCCAAGCTAGCGTGTGCTCAACTAAAACGTTCTTCTGACTAGGTGGTAGTTGCTCCTGCCTCGCTAGCACATTGAGAACGTACAGTTCATACATAAATGTTTGGAAATATGAAGGGCAGAAACAGGGCAAACACATAAAAGAAAAAAAAGGGCAAAGAGGCAATGATAGCAGAATATCTAGGCACCTGCCTAGGCCACCAGGGAGGAGAGACTGCATGGTGCAACTGCCATGACAGTGCACCACAGTAGCCTGACAGCCCCATAACCAGGACCTGCAAGCCAGGATTGATCCTGCTGGGACAGTGGACAAACATTCACAGACACATCAACAGTTGTCTTGACAGTCTGCTGTTCATGTCTGCGTATGCAATGGATAGATGCCAGAGGGCTGTTGGTGTTGTGTGCTGTAGAGGTATCAGGAGACAAGACCTGTGCCCTGTGCTTCAGCCGATAGTGGCCACAGAGTCAGAGTTGGAGCCAACAGAGTATGGCAAGGGGTGGAGCATGCAAATTAGATGTTTCATATACTGGCAACATGATGGTGTGGTACCAAAAGGTGCTGTCCGACCCTTACCTTCCCTGGATGAGGGGACATGTAGCAGTGCATACATACTCGGAGCAGGGGGGGCGAGGGGGGATGCTACTGCCTTGGGCCATGTTCATGTGGGTAGATGGCCTTTCACTCTGACCAAGGGAGGATATGGCCTACTGGCTTGGAGCAGTTATTTAACATTTCTAGCACTGAACATGGACTTGCTTTGTTGGAGTTTACTGATCAGTGTCCCCTCCCTGATTCTTATGGTGAGGGTAGGAGGCATTCCATGGACCTAGGAAGCTCTTGTGGGCTTCCCTGGTCCAGTGAGCCTTTGGTTCCTTGATAGTTGGGGTGCTCATCCTGGGGGCTGTTTAGGTTTGGCTACCTTGATGTGGTGCTCCCCAGAGTTCTTCCTGTAAGGGGGAGTATGGGTGCCCTATGTGGCTGGATTGCCTTGCACCCCTCTCCTATTGTAGATGTCGGGCCACGGGGGTGGTATTCTATACGGTGGGCCATGGGGGTGCTTCTAGACCTTATGGACCTCAGGTAGCAGAGGTACAGGCTGCTTAGAGTATTTGTGCTGATTATGCTTGTCCTCTTCTCCCCACATGGGAGCACACTCCACAATAGCTATGGTGCTGGCTTAGCCATATGAGAGGAGTGGCTGAGGGAGGATTCCCTCCCCTATACTGGAGGACTTGTGCTGTGTTCCCTGCTGTTTAGGTGAACGGGCACCCTAGACGCCTCAGGGTGAGGGGGTATCATATACCTGTCCCACATGATGGACACAGTGGGCACCCAGCCTGATCCCATACAAGGCCCCCTGCATCTGCAGATGTCACATTGGCACCCTATCTCCACAGTTAGGGATGCAGCACAAATTCACTGCATGTGTTTGCTTTCATGTTTGCATGCCCACCCTCTTGTTCCTAGCTCTAATGTAGCCAGTTATGCCTTTTCCTGGCCATTCCTCTTTACTCTGACCTGGCCAGTTGCTACTTTCCAATAGGTGTGATTGGGGCACATTACTTCCTATCTGCATTACTTCCTGTCCTGTAGCCCACTGCTGCCCTAATAACACGTTTGTAGCTTCCACTTGCAGGGCACGTGTAGCATGTGCCTTATAGTACAAATGCACTATGGCTGCATGTTCCCTACTCCTGTGCTAGTGACATGACTAGCGCGGTGGTAGTAGCCTACCGTGGCCATGCCCCTCACATCTACCTTAGCCGCTAGGCCCCGCTATGGTAAAAGCACATGCTAACTACACGTTTGCCCCATGATTCTCGTAGCACTTTAGCAAACATGCCCCAAAAACTAGTAAACTGCTTTGTAGATGTGTCCTCAACAGACAAATGATATAATTCCTAATCAATAGCGAAAGGCTGTCCATAAGCCAGGGTGGGTTTCTCCCAAAGCACAAAAATCACTGTTTGTATGTGCCTAGCCTCCACTGCTTTAAATAAAACCATATATTCAGAAGAGGCAGTATTCAGCCATTAACCGGATAGTGAAAACTGGCTAAAATTAGGTCAAGTTAATAGCTGTCCTATCGTTAGCCAGTTTAGTTATCCGGTTATAGCTGTCACCATCCCCGATTCTCCCACAAACTGCCCTGGTTTTAGTTTTAACAGGGTGTTTTTTGACAGTGAGGGTATTCAACTGAATCTCACGCTGACTGCGTTTTAGACAGTTAGCAAGTGTGCTAACCAGCTAAAATGTTTTGAAAACACCCCTCTTTGATTTTATTGTAGTACCACAATAGCATAATACAATTATTTTAATCTCTACTTTTGCCCACTGCATCTTGAATGTAACTCGCCTTAAGCTATCAAAGAAAAAGTGTGAGTTATCTATGAATAAATTTCTTTCCCTTGCAAATACTGATTAACAAGCATGTAAAGCATTGCTCCTCTGGTAGAATATTTGCACGCTTTGGATTTTATTTGGCACTCACGCCTAACCTTAAACTACTGCATATGAGGAATAGGAAAAAAAACCCTATGAATTATGTAGAGCTTCTGAGGAAGGGAACTGTCCCGCTGGTGAACTGAGATACACTGAAAATGTCAGCTGTACTAACATCCCCTTGATGTTGCTCAGAGTCTACATAACCTTGCCCTCTTTCTGCAGGGTTCCTTTACTATACCAGAAATGTTGCTCCAGGAAATTGGGAGAGAAAGCAAGGAGTAAAAGTAATGAGGATTACAAATTTTAAATTAAAATTAAAATTAAAATGAATTAACCAGATGTTCTTGCTCAGAATGAATCAGCTTTATTCAGATGTCAAAATTATATCATATTAAGCTAACAGGCGTATCTGTTTGATATTATAAAACCATTGTTTCAGATGTTAAATATACCGTTCTTCTACTGTATTTGCAGAGAGCTTTAGCATTCACGTAACAGTAAGACAGTTTATACAAGCTAAGCTAAGTAAGGCCAGGCCTAGCTAGTACTTGGATTGGAGAACACTTTGGAATACCAGTTACTATAGACTTACTGTGCAGAAGAAAAGCACAACAATCTACTTCCAGTTGTACTTTGCCAAGAAAAACAAAAAAACCCAGCGACTTGGTTGCTAGGAGTCAGCATCAACTCAGTGGCACACAACAAAACATTTGCAAAGGCTGGTAAATTTTACATATAAATTTGTACTTTCTCGGTGTGTGACTAAAACTAAGGGGTATGTTTACTAAATGGAGGTAAGGTAGCAGGAGTTATTGAGCATTAATGGCAGTGATAAGGGGTTTTCTGTGCGAAAAAGGCTCTGGGTGGGTAGGAGGCATTCCGGTGTTAAAGGCACAATGGGCCCCTTAACATGCACTAACAGGACATCGGGAGTTAAGGTGCCAGGCGTGCACCTTAATGCTGGAAAAGGGAGCACCACCATGGAAAGCAATGTAAAGGGGAGGGATGGAAGGACAGGTGGGAGCTGATGGGCACCCTACATGGCAGTAAATAAGTGGGATGAGCATATGGGAGGCAGCTGCAGCGAAGCACTGGTATGCAGCAATGGAAAATGCCGCAGTGGCAATGAATGACAGAGGATGTGGATGAAATGTCCCCTTGCGGATCATGAAGTGACACGATGTGGGAAGTAACCGGAGGTCGGAGCAGGAGTGGTGATGCACAGATCAGGCACGGGAGAGACATGCGTGAAAATGTGACATGTGGAAAAAAGTACTTGTGTGGGCCACGGTGTAGCAGCTTGCAGGAGAATAGATGATTGCATATAGCCGGCAGAGACTGATGGATGGGCTGACGGAAGGATGGTGATAGATGAGAGGCTGTGATGGGATGGCGGCCCTAATGGCTCTGAGTTGCCATCATGGATGCAGGTGTAGTATGTGGGAGACACGTGTGCAAGTGTCATATGGAAGACCTGATACCACATGTCAGTCACACACCTGTGGAGGCCACACAACCACCATACAACCCTCCAGAAAAATATGCATACAGCAACTGGCCAAGTTTTGCTCAGATTGGCCAAATGGGACACGTAAGAACATGAGTACGCATGTAATGCTTTCGATGTGATGGAGCCAAAGCAGTACAGTCACGGTCATGATGTAATACCTCAATCAGGTATCACAAGGATGTGATGTATGTATGCATGTGACTGCCCTCTATTAGAAATTAATGAATGGAGTGGAACCCGTAAACATACATTGATTGTTCACACCATCAAAAGCAGAAAGACTAGGGGACATGCAATAAAACTGCAGCGTAACCTGTGTAAGACTGATAAGTGTCAATAATTCCACACTTGCCCCAATTCAGGCATTGTGGAACATATGTGTCTGTTTGGGAAACTGTGGATACCTGTGACCTGGATTGGCCAGTGTGGGAAACAGGATACTGGGCCTGATCAACTTTGTTGTGACCTAGTATGGCATTTACAATATATGCTTGTTCACATATTGCTGTGTTAGTGCAGTGAAAGCAGGGTGCCCTGTACCCAAGCTTTGGTAATTTCTGATGAACAATAGGGGCTGTGTGAACCTGCAGTCTGCTGAGGCAATGGAATATTACATGATCAGGCCAAGGTCAAAAGGGGTTGGGGACATCTTCTGAAAGCTGTGCCATACATGGAAAGCTGCAATTAAATCATGAAACCTGTTACACATGGAGTAGCAGTGGGTATTGAACCCTTGTATCATGGCACCTAAACCACTGTCCTCACCATTAGGCTATGCCTCCAATCAGGTAGTAGGTACATGCAGTATGAGCATGTCTGGCCCCCTGCAATAGGCAATAAAGGCATCTGCATATAAGGACAGGATGGTGAGTAGCATGTCTGCATATCCAAAGTGTAGCCTGAACACCTAAGCACAAAATGTGTGACAGCCAGTCACAGCAGCACCCAGACTGTCCCAGGCATGAAAATAAACTGAGTAGGATACAGTCATAAAGGGAACCAAACCCATGTCCTTTGCATATAGAAACAGTGCCCTAACCACTAGACTAGGCTATACTTCTATACCATACTGCACAGCAATGGCTGTAATTAGAGAGATTGGAGAACCCTGCCTGCAGTGTCTGCTGTGTGTGGTGGGATAGGTTAGATCCTCCCATTACCCATAATGCACTGCACTTGCAGAACAGCATTCTGCAGCTGATCAAAAACTGGGGGATGATCCAGCACATAAGCTTATTGATAAGCACTGACAATGCTTGCTAGGAGCACATAACAGCTGCAAACTGTGCTACTGACTGGTTCCAGTGGTCACCCTGAAGGTGCGGAGGGGTGCACAGCACCTGGTTCCCAGAGCTTGCCCTGTTAGAGATGGATTCTGCTAGTCACTATTAGTGTATGTTATGTTATGGTTGTAGTGGGTGAAGCCAGACGTCTATATTGCCACACAATTGCAGTATGCTGGAACTGCCTGTCACATTTGTACCTTGCTCTGGGTCTTTCTTAGAACATCTCATGTCAGCATGCAGGGTTGTAGCAGCTGTTGCTATTGAAGAAAAATGCAGTGGTGTTAGTCCAGGCCTGCATAGACCACAGTGAGCATGCCAGGAACTACTGCTGTCCTAACTATCTCAACCTAATATTCTACTATAGTAGGCACAGTAGGTCTGCACCAGAGGCCCACCACAGGGCAGTCTCAGCCATGCACAAACCAACTGTGGCCAGTCTGCTGGCACAAACACAATGTATGTGCACAGAGCGACCATGGCTACCCTGGCTTAGGCCAAACAGCATACACACCCAACACTCAGCCCACTGATTAAGCTCCCACTGAAAGAAGGAGCACTCATATCACTGCAGCCCATTTATATATAGTACTATGTGGCTACCTGGCCGTGACATGGCCACAGCTCAGTCATAGTAAGAGTACACTCTCAGCAAGACAGGATGTAAAACCCCAGGCCACGCATGTGGCAGACAAGGACTGCGATGTCCCAACCTTTGACCCCACCTCCAACACATACACATCCTGGGCTAAGCAATGACTTTCAGGCCATACCCACAATCTTCTACACCTCATCATGGAAATGTCAGGACAAACACTGGGGACAGCTTATGCAATGTGGCCACTGTGCATTGCAGAAAGCCACAGTACCCTGGAGAGACACTCATACACAAACATCCACACCCACACACCAATAGTGGTGTTGGTTACCATTCCTGCCTGCCACTGCCTTATCCTTATCTGCTCAAGCATTCATAACATGTACTCATTGTGCAGGTGCTCTTAGTATGCTCTTCAATAAACGCATGTTGTTAACACCTGCTCAGTATGCTAATGCTATCAGCCTGCAACACCATTTAGGCCTGGGTAGTGTAGCCTGTCTGTGCAGCTGATGGGTATATGGTCCCTAGCTGTACAGGTCATTATGGGGTGCCCCTGCTGGTTGTGTACCTGCAATGGGAAATAAAATTTAACCACAGGGACATGCCCTACAACCAAGCCTTGAACCTGCAACATGATATAGACTGCCCTTGTGTGCTGAGCCACAGAGCTCCCTTATGAGTTTATTAACCTATGTGAGTAGATGTGGGCATTGTCAGGCTGGCTTCAGCCATGCGGAGGGGCCTGTCCAGGTCTGTTGGGATCTCTGCAGGCCCTGACCATATCTGTCTGACAATGTATGCATGACAGGTATGAGAGGGAGACATACTGTATTGTTCATTCTGTATGCTGCACTGGCTGCTGATGCTGCTGGTGGAACTGATATTTTGTTGAAACACATGAGATATGTTCACTCAGGGGACAGTCCATGTAACAGGCACACACAAACATTGCATGACATGGTGGGAGAGGCTGAATGGCATACCATTCGGATACCCCCTCATACCATCCCACCACCACACCCCAGACTAACACCTTAAACCCATGCACGCCACATTCTTAATCTGTAGATCCGTAATCCCACTTCGCACCTCCTCTCACCATGAGAAATGCACCTAGTTTCACATAACCCTACATATAGCTGCATTTAGTGGCATTGTACATAGTTATCATGTTTCCCTGTTCAAGAAACCTGTTTAATGTTTATCCAAGTTTATTTTACCTGTTTATTGTAAGCACAGATCAATTAATTGAGACGTGTGGTTTATATGTTCACTGTGAACCATGCTGATGTCGAATAGCGCAGTATAAAAGAAACTGTAAATAAATAAAAAATAAAATAAAATACCTCTTTGGGACTACTGTTGGATTCTTCTATCTTGTTTCCATGGTTTATCCTTCCCCTATTATACCCATCTATCTCTTGTATTGAACTGCCTGTCATCACCTCATAGTAAGCTCTTCAGGCAGGGACTGTCTTCCTATGTGTTTGTCCAGCACTGCATATGGTCACTGCTACATGACAGATGTATCATGGTAGTAGTAGTGTTTTCATCATGCAGGTAAGGTTGCTGGGTTGACATTTTGCCCCAGACATGCCCTGTTCTGCTATTTCAAGGTAGGTCTTCAGCAGTGCACATATATCCCCCACACATGCACATATCCGCTCATTATGTGGGGATGGGGGACATCCCAATCAATGACATAGGAGCTCCAGTCTCTTATGTGGACTGGTGGCATGGGGCAATAGTCATTGATGGTGGCTTGCTGGCTGCCCCATCCTTCTCTGCCGTCATGGCAGACACACCAATTCTGTGCTGCAGGTGGCATCCCTGCTGTTGCATTTGTGCAGCTGTGCCCATCCTGCCACTCCAGACCCTCTCTACTAGGGTGTGGGCACGTGCCCTGCTATGTCCAGTCTCAGTTTTGAGGGATCATCATGTGTGGCACTGTTCCTGTGGCTGGACTGTTTGTCCTCAGAGTGACCATTACCACACACACAGCATGCTGACATAACAACATGATGTCAGTGGGTGTGGGGTGCATTGCCAGCCTGCCAACTGGGAAGGTTAGGCAGGTGCCTGGGGAAGCATGACCAGTTGGGACAGCAGTGACACACATGGCCGGTCACAGTGCCCCCAAACCAAATGCCACTGCTTCTCCCCCTCTTTGGCTACCACCAATTCCATCTCTTGTGGGGGAGGCAAAGACATGCACCCCAGTACCTTCATGGGTGGCTGTTTCAGCAACCCCTTTAGGGGTACTACCACTGCCACTGTCAGCCTGTCCCTCCTGAGATGGCTTCAGCAGCAGTAGGGCTGGGAGCCAGCTGGACTATCTCCCTATGGTGCCAGGGCCCCTTGGCCCACCCCACGGTTGCACGTGACCTTTTCAACAGCAGCATCATTTCTGTGTGCTGCCACTGCCACTGTGGAGTCATGCTGGCCATCACAGACGTGCCCCCTAGGCATCTGCTTGGACATCCTTGTGCACCACGAACCCCTACTGCATCACCCACATGGTACCTTCTTTGTCCCATTTGCAGCGTCAACATAGTGGCCTTTCATAGTTGGTCACTATGTTGTTACTGCTAATAGAGCACTATTTCCAGTGTCTTGGGTTCCCCTGTGTGAAGATCACATTGCAGACATTTGAATAGTCTCTCTCCCATTGAAATACACTCTTTCCACAAAGTTTTACTTGGTGTTAGGTTTCCTAGTGTGAAAGGGCTTTAATATCTGTTGCACAACAGGCATTAAGGGAGCACCCGCTGTTAACGCCACTCTTCGCCCCGTTAACACTCACTCTCTGCCTCCTGTTCCCTTAATGCTGCAGGAGCCTTTAATGCTCATTAATGCAGCAGTATTGCAGCGTTAAGGGTGCAAGGGTGCTGATAACAGGTGTTAATGGCACACTGCTCCTTTAATGCTCTTTTGTAAACATATCCCTAAGTTCCTTACTTGTAGTAGAAATTCTCTGTGGACAGCAGGATATGACTCCTCGTGTTTGGGTTATGGCACCCATGGAGTCTGGTATGGGAAGAGCTCCCCAGCTCTAGATTTTTCTTGGAAGCAGTATCGTGTCTATGCCACTGTTCCTGCTGGCTGCTATCACATGGGACTGCCTTAGCCTATTAGTATAGCTGAACATAAAATACTACTCCTTGGGGAAGTGGGTGGGTGTGTGAAGACTCACATCTCACATGAAGAACTCCTGCTATAAGTAAGTAATTTCATTTTCTCTATGGACAAGCAGTATCGTAAGTCCTCATGTATGTGAATCTCTAGCTATAGGCTGTCTTTAATAGCACAAAAGGGAAAATGCAACGAGAAAGACAAGATATTGCAAATGGCAAACACCTATGATCTTTTTTATTAAATTTTATATTTTCATTTTTTTGGAATGGCTACCTGGAAATAAAAATAAATGGGTCTAGGAAGGATGCAGTAGGATTCTATTCCCTGAAAAGATTCTGGAGGGTGGACTGGTCAAACCTACTAGCACATCAGGAGTCTCTTTCTAAACAGTATGGGATGTGAATATATGGACAGATATCCCTGTAGCAGCTTTGCAAATCTCCTCCATGGAGGCTGATCTCAAATGGGCTGCCAGTGAAGTCATAGCTTTGACAGGAAGAGGGTACTTTTATAAACTGGCACCTAGCTAGCATGAGTTTCCACGCACGTGCTTTCACCTGTTTTATAAAATAATGTCTAAGTGCGAAAATACATGTGTACATTAAGGCATGATCACTCATACCAGCCCTAGAGCCAGTGTAAATAACAGCCGTGCCTTTTGCAAGTACATGTGCTAACCAAGGACTTTTATAATTTGTGTGAGGGTTAGATAACATTAGGAGGGTTCTAGCTAAGCTTGAAGAATGGTCTAGAATTTGGCAGCTGGGATTTAATGTTAAAAAATGCAAGGTCATGCATTTAGGCTGCAGCAATCCAAGAGAGCAATATAGTAAAGGGGGTGAAGTACTTTTGTCCACTAAAGAAGAGTGGGACCTAGGCGTGGTTGGGTCTGATGATCTTAAAGTAGCTAAACAGGTAGAAAAGGCGACAGCAAAAGCTAGAAGGATGCTTGGGTGAATACGGAGAGGAATGGCTAGCAGAAAAAAGGAGGTGATAATGCCTCTGTATAAGTCTTTGGTGCGACCTCATTTAGAGTATTGTGTGCAATTCTGGAGACCACACCTTCAAAAGGACTGTAAATAGTTCTACATCATTTTATTGTAAATGAGAATATAACTGTTTTGTATTACTCATATTGTTGTTACCTGTAAACTGCAATTGATCTACTGGAAATCACGGTATAGAAATGTTAATAAAATAAAAAAAAAATAAATATAAACAGGATGGAGTCAGTACAGAGGGTGGCTACTAAAATTGTTAGTGGTCTTCATTATAAGGCATATGAGGACAGACTTAAGGATCTTAATAAGTACATCTTAGAGAAAAGGCAGGATAGAGATGATATGATTGAGATGTTTAAATACTTCTGTGGCATAAATGTTCAGGGAGAGAGCCTCTTTCGATTGAAACAAGTTCTGCTATGAGGGGACATGGGATGAGGGTGAAGGGAGATAGATTCAGGAATGTTATGCGGAAATATTTCTTTACGGAAAGAGTAGTGGATCCATAGAATAGTCTCCCAGTGGAGGTGGTAGAGATGAGGACAGTAACTGAATTCAAAAAAGCATGGGACCAACACAGAGGATCTCTAAAGGTAAAACGTGGACTGTTGTAGTTGTTGATATGGAAGGACAGACTAGATAGGCCATGTGGTCTTTTTCTGTCGGCATTTTTCTATGTTTCTATGTTTTTAAATGTGCCTGACAGTTGGCACTGGAGTACAGTAATCTGGCAGTGTTTCTTTATCCAGACACTCATTAAGAGGCATGTTTACTAAAGGTTAGTGCATGTTAACATTATGCAAATATTTATGCAACTGAGGCCCCTTATACAAATGAGGCTCTACAATGAATCTCAACACATGGCCCTTCACCCCCTTTGGACAACCCATGCTTACCAATGTGGAAAGTGTTTCTGATGTTATAGTGGGAGATCATCTCTCATCCAATAATCATCAGATGGTGTGGTTTAGTATTAGGACTAGGGCTGATAAAATCCATTCAAAAGCGAGTGTCCTAGGAAACTAATTTTGTCAAGATGGGACAATACCTCAAGGAGTCATCAGCGGGGATGTAGAAAACAGTGGGCAAAACTGAAATGGGATATTTTAAGAGCAAGAAACATTTTTGTTAGAAAGGTAAATAAATGTAAAAGAAAAAGAAGGCCTCTATAGTTCTCAAAAGAAGTAGCTGAAAAGGTGAAGAAAAAGAGGGAGGACTTCATGAAATTCAAGAGATCATAGAGAGAGGAAGGCAGGCGCCTATATTTGGAAAAAAACATAGAGCTAGCAAAGTAGTCAGGAAAGCAAAGATACAAAAAGAAGAAGAAATAGCTAATACAATAAAATGGGGGGATAAAACATTTTTCGGATATGTTAGTGTGAGGAGGAAGGGCAAAAGTGATATTATCAGACTCAAGAGTGAAGGGGAGGAATATATAGAAGCTGATGAGGATAAAGCTGAATTGCTTAACAAATATTTATGTTCTGTATTCACAAACGAAGGGCCAGGAGCAGGACTTCAGAAAACACTCACAAATAAGAACTGAAGTGTCGGGTAGTTTGAATGATTTTCAGAAGACTGTGTTTGTGAGGCACTAATTAAACTACAAGTAGATAAAGCGATGGGACCAGATGGGATACATCCTAGAATACTGAAGGAACTTGGGGATGTTCTAGCGGCTCCACTATCTGACCTTTTCAATGCTTTTTTGAAGTCGAGAGTGGCCCCAGAGAGAGAGGCACATGTGGTCTCTTTACACAAAAACAGAGGTAAGGATGAGGTTGAAAACTACAGGCTGGTTAATCTAACTTCTGTGGCGAGTAAATTATTGGAAACGCTGCTGAAAGAGCGAATAGTGAGATTTCTGGAGTCCAATGGATTGCAGGATCTGAGGCAGCATGGATACACCAGAGGCAGGTCTTGTCAGACAAATCTGATTGATTTCTTTAACTGAGTGACCAGGAAGTTGGACTGAGGGAGAGCCCTACATGCGGTGTACTTAGATTTCAGTAAAAGCTTTGACACTGTTCATCATAGTCGACTTATAAACAAACTGAGCACTCTAGGGATGGACCCTAAAGTTACTGACTGGGTTATACGAGGGGGTACCCAAAAAAAAACAGGAATAACATTGCCGTGGGCGGAGCTTGTGTAGTACGCACTTCTGCCGCTAGGCGTGTATAGTGCAACTCATTGTCAGTTCAGTGGCGCCTATGTTGTCGACCTGGCTTGTTCTGTTCATCTGCAGTGATTGTTTTTGCTAGCGCTGTTTTGTTCTTGTTTCTTTTTTTATGATGACAAGTTTAAGTGAACAACGTGCAGCTGTGAAATTTTGTTTTCTACTCGGTAAAAATGCTGCTGAAACTGTTTTAATGTTGAAAACAGCTTATCAAGATGACGCTATGGGAAAAAGTCAAGTGTACCAGTGTTTTGCTCGGTTTAAAAAGGGCGACATGTCGATTGATGACAAACCTCGTTCTGGGCGTCCATCAACTGCCCGAATCAACGAAAATATTGAAAAAATTAGAGAGCTTGTGCTCACAGACCGTCGACAGACAATTGATAAACTGTCAGAGATTAGTGGGTTATCTTGGAGCTCGGTTCAGCGAATTTTAACGGAAGATTTGGGAATGAAAAGGGTTGCTGCCAAGTTTGTTCCTCGGGTTCTGACTGACAATCAAAAGGAACATCGAGTTGAAACATGTCGTGTTTTGAAACAACAGCTTGAAACTGATCCAGATTTTCTGTCAAAGGTCATTACAGTCATGGTGCTATGGTTACGACCCAGAAACAAAGCAACAGTCAAGCCAATGGAAGACGTCATCATCACCCCGTCCAAAAAAATGTTGTCAAGTCTAATCAAACATCAAATCAATGCTAATTAGCTTTTTTGATGCCAAGCAGGGCCGGCCCGTCCATTGAGCAAGAATGTTTTTTGCACAGGGCCCCGCGTTTCAGGGGGCCCCGTGCAAAAAACATCTTGCATCCCAGCAAAGTTTTAAAAAATCAGAAACCGGCTGCCGCTGCCACTGCCGCCGTGGCAGCGGCAGAATCGAGAATCAGCCCATTTACAGTCCTTACCACCCCCCCCCCATCAGTCCAGCTAAGTTTAAAAAAAAACCCCAAAACTGGCTGCTGCTGCCGCTGCCGCTGTGGCAGCGGCAGAATCGAGAATCCCGCGGGGCCCCCCTGTCCTGCAGTCTTCTATGCGGCCTCAGCATCGGCTGTCAGAGCTGCGCGAAGAGAGAGAGCTTCTCCTCTCGCAGCTCTGTTAATCACGCCGCGGGGCTGATGGGAAATCCCATCAGCCCCATGGCGGGATTAACAGAGCCGCGAGAAAGGGAAACTCTCCCTTCGCGCGGCTCTGAAAAGCCCACGCTGAGGCCGCATAGAAGACTGCAGGACAGGGGGGCCCCGCGGGATTCTCGATTCTGCCGCTGCCACGGCGGCAGCGGCAGCAGCAGCAGCCGGTTTCTGTTTGTTTTTTTTTTTAAACTTAGCTGGGCTGATGGGGGGGGGGGGTGGTAAGGACGGTAAATGGGCTGATTCTCGATTCTGCCGCTGCCACGGCGGCAGCGGCAGCAGCAGCCGGTTTCTGTTTTTTTTTTTTTAAACTTAGCTGGGCTAATGGGGGGGGGGTAAGGGCTCTAAATGGGGTGATGCGGTGGGAGGGCGGGAGGGAGGGGGTTCGGACTGGAACTGGGCTGATGGGGTTAGGACTGGTAATGGGCTATAGGGGGTTCGGACTGGAAGTGGGCTGATGGGGGGGGGTGTTAAGACTGGGAATGGGCTATGGGGGGTTAGGACAGGTAATAGACTATGGAGGGGCTAAGACTGGAAAGGGGCTGAGGGGGAAGTTATGACAGGTAATGGGCTATGGGGGGCTACGACTACAAGTGGGCTGATGGGGGGATTAGGACTGGAAACGGGCTATGGGGCGGTGGGCTAAGACTGGAAATGGGCTGATGGGGGGTGTTAGGACTGGTAATGGGCTGTGGGGGGCATTAGGACTGGTAATGGGCTATGGGGAGCTACGACTACAAGTGGGCTGATGGGGGGATTAGGACTGGAAATGGGCTATGGGGGGGTTAGAACAGGTAATGGGCTGATGGGGGGTTACAACAGGTAATGGGCTATGGGGGGCTAAGACTACAAGTAGGCTGATAGGGTGTTAGGACTGGTAATGGGTTGATGGGGGGGCGTTAGGACTGGTAATGGGCTGTGGGGGGGTTAGGACTGGTACTGGGCTATGGGGGGGTAACAACAGGTAATGGGCTATGGGGAGCTACGACTACAAGTGGGCTGATGGGGGGATTAGGACTGGAAATGGGCTATGGGGGGGTTTAGGACAGGTAATGGGCTGATGGGGGGTTACAACAGGTAATGG
This sequence comes from Ichthyophis bannanicus, assembly GCA_033557465.1. NCBI lineage: Eukaryota > Metazoa > Chordata > Amphibia > Gymnophiona > Ichthyophiidae > Ichthyophis > Ichthyophis bannanicus. The sequence goes on from CM066033.1 coordinate 1,225,179,045, forward strand.
GTTATGGGGGGGCTAAGACTACAAGTAGGCTGATAGGGGGTTAGGACTGGTAATGGGCTGTGGGGGGCATTAGGACTGGTAATGGGCTGGGGGGGTTAGGACTGGTACTGGGCTATGGGGGGTTACAACAGGTAATGGGCTATGGGGAGCTATGACTACAAGTGGGCTGATGGGGGGATTAGGACTGTAAATGGGCTATGGGGGGGTTAGGACTGGTACTGGGCTATGGGGGGTTACAACAGGTAATGGGCTATGGGGAGCTATGACTACAAGTGGGATGATGGGGGGTTATGACTGGTAAAGGGCTGATCGGGGGTTAGGACTGGTAATGGGTTGATGGGGGGTATGACTGAAAATGGGCTGATGGGAGGGTAAGGACTAGAAGTGGGCTGATGGGGGGGTAGGACTGGTAATGGGCTATAGGGGATTCGGACTGGAAGTGGGCTGATGGGGGGGTTAGGACTGGTAATGGGCTATAGGGAGTTCAGACTGGAAGTGGGCTGATGGGGGAGCTAGGACTGGTAATGGGATGGGGGGTTGCTAGGATTGGAAATGGGCTGAGTGGAAGGGGGGCTTGAACGGCAAATAGCTGATGGGGACAGGGGCTTGGAATGGAAATGGGCTGAGTGGAAAGGGGGCTTGAACTGGAAATAGCTGATGGGGAGGGGGGCTTGGAATGGAAATGGGCTGTGAGGAGAGGGAGTTAGGACTGGAAATGGGCTGAGTGGGGGGGGGGGGGCTAGGACAGGAAATGGGCTGATGGAGGGGCCAGGATAGGACTGGAAATGGGCTGTTGGGGGTGCTAAGGTTGGAAATGGGCTGTGGTGGGGGCTTGAATTGAAATGGACTCATGGAGGGGCTAGAATTGGAAGTAGGCTCATGGGGGGCTTGGATTGGAAATGGGCTGAGTGGAGGGGAGCTAGGATTTGACATGGGCTGATGGTGGGGCTAGGAAAGGAATAGAAATGAGCTGATGGGGGGCTGGGATTGGAAATGAGCTGATGGAGGAACTGATAGGACTGGATGGGGGAGCTAGGACTGGAAATGGGCTGATGGTGGGGCTAGGATAGGATTGGAAATGGGCTGATGGGGGACTAGGACTGGAAATGGGCTGATGCCGGGACAAGAAGGGAGCAGATGCTGGGTGGGGCTGGAACTAGAAAGGAGCTGATGTTGGGGGAGGATTAGAATGGGATGGAGCTGGGAGAGTGAAATGGAGAGGGAAAAATATTTTGTGTGGGAGGGAAGACAAATCTACAATTGGCCGGATATTGGGAGAGTAAGTGGGGATTGAGGATGGAGGGGTAAAATTTGAGTGGATGAAATAGGAATGAGGAAAGAGCAAAAGGAGAAAGATTAGTATGTTAAAGCAGATGTAGAGAGAGAATGGAAAAAAAAACAAGAAGACAGAAGAAAGGACAAATGGACAGCAGATGGAGAGTTAGCAGAAGACACGAAGAAACCAGAAGAAAGTGGCTGGAACAATTGCAACTGAAAAAAAATGCACAAAAGGTAGAAAAATCTCTCTTTATTTTGAATTTATTAACTGGAATATGTCAGCTCTGGGAAATGTGCATCATTAATTTTTGTGCTTTGTTTAGTACAAGAGGAAATTAATTTATAGTTTTATTTCTACAGTGTTGTTGTATATTCCAAGTTTGGCTTTTGGGGTTCCCAGTTTAATTATTGTCTTCCTGTTTCTAAATTGTGATTCCTTGTTTGGTAATGGTCTATGTTCTGCATGTGTAACTGAGCTGAGGTATTCTGTTTATATAATTCCTATTTGACATTGCCACTTGTTCTTTCCCCAGTAGGTCATGTATTGTTGTTCTCTGAAATGTATTGGTTTAATATTTGCAGTGTTGCCTTTTGATAGTTAGGGCATGGTGCTTTGTGAATCCTGGTAGTGCTGTTAGGATACGGCGGGTTTGCTATGGGTTCTAAATGGGCAGTGTTTGTAGTAGTTCCTAATGTGCCTGGCGGTTGGTACTGGATTATAGTAATGTAGTAACCTTTTAGTCTTTCTTTATCCATATACTCATTAAGAGGCATGTTTACTAAAAGTTAGTGTATGGTAACATTATGCAAATATTTATGCAAATGAGGCACCTTATGCAAATGAGGCCCCACACCGAGTCTCCGCACATGGCCCCGCACCCCCCTTGGGCCGCCCCTGATGCCAAGGGGGTAGTTCATTCAGAGTTTGTTCCCCCAGGTCAGACCGTCAATCAAACCTTTTATTTGGAAGTTTTAAGAAGATTGCGCAACAGTGTTCGTCAAAAAAGACCCGATTTGTGGCAGACAGGAGACTGGTTCTTCCACCACGACAACGCACCTGCACACACAGCCATCTCCGTTAGACAGTTTTTGGCTAAAAATGGCATGGTTCGCTGCCCCTCGCACCTTACTCGCCTGACCTGGCTCCGTGCGACTTTTTCTTATTTCCACACATGAAAAGGGGCATGAAAGGACACCGATTTGACAACATTGAAGAAGTCAAGAAAAAAAAGAGGGAGGAGCTGTCAGCCGTTTCTAAAGATGACTACAAAAAATGTTTCGAACAGTGGAAGCACCGGTGGGACAAATGTATCAGTTGTAATGGAGAGTATTTTGAAGGGGATAAGGTTGTTTTGTAAAGAATTTGAAATAAATAGCTTTAAAAAAATAATTCCTATTTTTTTTTGGGGTACCCCCTCGTAAATTGGTTGAGTAGGAGGTGGCAAAGGGTACAGGTAAATGGAGCTCACTCTGAGGAAAAGGATGTTACCAGTGGTGTGCCCCAGGGATCTGTCCTTGGTCTGATTCTTTTTAACATCTTTGTTAGTGATATAGTTGAAGGGCTGTTGAGTAAGATATGCTTGTTTGTGGATGATACCAAAATCTGCAATAGAGTAGACACCCAGGAAGAAGTAGATAACTTGAGCTAAGTTTGAAGAATGGTCTAGAATTTGGTAGCTGAAATTTAATGCTAAAAAAATGCAAGTCATTCATTTGGGCTGCAAAAATTCAAGGGAGCAGTACAGTGTAGGGGTGAAGTACAGTATTTCTGTCCACAAAAGCAGAGTGAGACCTGGGCGTTATCATGTGTTTGACGATCTTAAAGAAGCTAAACAGGTAGAAAAGGTAATGGAAAAAGCCAGAGGATTATCGGGTGCATAGGGAGAGGAATGGCCAGCAGAAAAAAGGAGGTGATAGTGCCTCTATAGAAGTCTCTGGTGGGACCTCATTTGGAGTATTGTGTTCAATTCTGTAGTTCGCACCTTCGAAAGGATATAAACAGGTTGGAGTCAGTGCAGAGGGTTGCTACTAAAATGATTAGTGGTCTTTGTTATAAAGCATATGAGGACAAACTCAAGGAGCTTAATATGTATACTTTAGAGGAAAGGCAGGATAGAGATATGATTGAGGTGTTTAAATACCTAAGTGGCATAAATGCATAGGAGGAGAACCTCTTTTGATTGAAAACAAGCTCTGCTATGAGGGGACTTAGGATGAGAGTGAAAAGGGATTGACTCAGGAGTAATATGCAGAAATATTTGTTTATGGAAAGAGTGGTAGATGCGTGGAATAGTCTCCCAGTGGAGGTGGTAGAGACGAGGACAGTATCTGAATTCAAAAAAGCATGGGGCAAACACAAATGATCTCTAAAGGTAAAAAGGGAACTATTGTAGTTGATATGGAAGGGCAAACTAGATAGAAACATAGAAATATGATGTCAGAAAAAGACCACATGGCCCATGTTTCTAAGAAAAAGAGCAAAATATGTTGTATCCTGTCACTCGGCTAGAAACATGATATGACAAGGTGCTATATAGTCTTGCATTAGAACCTGGGAAATGTCCTTTTTGTAGTATGCAATTTTATTTTGCTGTTACTATCACTCTTATGTTATTGTGTTTTCCCTTCTTCCTTTAATTTTAATGAATTTATATATTGTAACTCTTGTCTAAGTGGCGGGGCAGGCGGTTCGGGCTCCCATAATTCCTCTTTCTCAAGCCACCAGTGGAGGAGTTTCTTCTTGGGTCCCTGTGGTCTCTACCTACTGGGCCAGGTAGAGGAATAACACCACGGCTCTGTGAGGTTACAGTAGACACTCACGATAGGTTGTCCCAAATGTAGGGGTGAGAGGCTGGCTCTAAAAGGAAATGTTGTTTAAGTATGAAGAATTTAAAATGACATTGAAAGGACTCTGAACCTGAATGGAAAATGCTTAACCAAATTTATTTGAAGACAAAATAAATTAGAAAAATATGGGATAGGGATTTCTTATTAAATTTAAAAAAAAAACACAAATTGGTTTAATATGCAGAATCATCAAGGATAAAGCAATATGGCATTTCTGTTAATATATATGAAAACACATAATAAAAAGAAAGGCAAATACTTTGTGCTGTTTGCAGTAAAATATCAACATTCACAACTATAATTCCAATTTCCCTTGATACAGTGCCTCACCCTGAGGGAGTATGAGTGCTAATCTGCCCTTGCAAATCTTGATCAGCTGTAAACCAGCATTTGACTTTATTTTTTTTTATTCCCTGGATTGCAGTGTCTCGCTCTAATTTTTCTTTTGCTGATTTTTACACTAATTGAGCTCAATTACATAAGTGTTCTGGCCAGGGTGTGTGTGGGTGCAGATTCAATTTCACCCCTGGGTGTCTTCTTTGAGATCCACGATGAGAAGCAGACGCAATCACTAGCAGCAAAGATCATAGTCCCACACAGCACCTAACTAACTATAAAGTTAACCAGAATCCTCACTAGGCTCTGGGCAAAAGTCGAACTGTTCATATGTAAGCGCCGTCTTTAGACTGTAATCTAGCTAAACTAAAAAAATAAAATCAATATAAGCATTCTCTCTAGAACTACCACTCTTTTTCAGTCCCTAAAAGGCAGAAGGATTCACAGACTTCTTGGCTTTGTCCTTAAGCAGGGGCGGTTCTTCCATTAGGCTACCTGAAGCGATCACGTCAGGTGAGACTTCACTGGGGGCAGCACTCCCATGCCGGCACTCCAGATCAGTTTTAATTTTAGATTTTGCAGCCTCTGGCCTGCCTCTGATTTCCCATGTGGGAATCCTGCAAGTGATCGGGCTGATTCATGTGGTGGCGGCGGCGGTGGCACTCCGGTTGTTTCTATTTTAGATTTTGCCACCTCCGGCTCTCCTCTGCCTTCCCGCTGCTTTTTTTTTTTTTTTACTGCAGCGGGAAGGCAGGGGCAGGACAGAGGTGGCAAAATCTAAAATAATAACAGCCGGAGTGCCCCCGCTACCGCCAGATGAGAGGTGCAGGTGGAGGGAGTGGGGACAGGAGGAGGATAAGGAGAGACAAAGGTGAGAGACAGAGGGGACAAGGGGGAGACAAGGGACATGCTGGACAAAGGGGGAGACAGGGGGACAAGTGCTAGACAAAGGGGGAAGACAGGGGGACATACTGAACAGTCAGGGGATAAATGCTGGACAAAGGGGAGAAAGGGGACAAGTACTAGACAAAGGAGAGAGACGGGGGGGGGGGAGGGGAAATGCTGGACAAAGGGGAGAGACAGGGGGACATACTGGACAGACAGGGGATAAATGCTGGACAAAGGGGAGAGACAGTGCAGGTTAGGATTATGATGGGCTGATGGGGGGGCTAGCACTGCTAATGGGCAGATCAGGAGGGCTAGGACTGGTAATGGGTTGATTAGGGAAGGCTAGGACTGGGAATGGACTTATCAAGGTGCGGCTAGCACTGGTAATGGGCTGAGGGAGGACTAACACTGGAAATGAGCTGATTAGGGAGGCTAGGACTAGTAATGGGCTGGATGGGAGTGTAGGACTGGTTATGGGCTGATATGGGGAGGCTAGCAATGGTAATGGGGTTGAGGGGGGACTAGCACTGGAAGTGAGTTGATTGGGGGGCTTCGACTGGGAATGGGCTGATGGTGGGGAAGGGAAGATAGAGCTGCTGGCTTTGGAAGAAAACGGGGGGCTAGGGCTACAAATGGGCTGGTGTGAGGGGATGGGAGAATGGGACTGGAAGGGAGTGGATGCTGAGAGGGGCTGCCATGGTATTTGGACTAGGAGGGGCTGGACTGGTGGGGAAGAAGGGGAACTGGAAGGGAATGGACACCAGTGTCAGTCATGGGAATGCAAGTTGACATTGGAAGGCACTGGGAGGGAGGGCTGGAAAGAGGCTGATACTGGGAAAGGATACTGGGACTGGAAATAGGCTGATGGAAAGAAGTGAAGAGAACAAAAGAAGAGATAAGAAATGGCAGATGGACCATAGACCACAGAAAGAGAGCTAAGAGAAGACAGGAAAGCAGAATCCTCAGATCGGGACCAGCATGATCAGAGAATAAAATGGTCAGACAACAAAGGTAGAAAAAATAATTGTATTTCATTTTAGTGACTGGACTTTGTGCTATCTTTATATTTTACACAGTATGGGGGAACTGCATCTCTTATTTATCTGATGTTGCACTGCATGCGGAGTCTGGCTTCTTGGGGTTTCAGTTTAAATTTTGTCTACATATTTTTATTTTTACTTTAGATTGTGAGTCCCTTATTCTGTACTTGATGAGGGTCTATGTTCTGAGTGTGTGAATGAGGCCAGGTGTTCTGTTAACATGGAGTATGTAAATAAAGATCTATACTGTACTGTAGTAATTTGACTTGTTCAGCTTTTCAAATAGGTGTATGGATATTCCAGGGCCCACTGTAGTATTTACAGTGATGCTTTTTTTGGATTGGCTCCATATGTGATTTTTGGAAGTTGGTGCTGATATGATATGGCATGGTGGATTTGCACTCATCCTTCGCCTCAGGCAGCAAATTGCCTTGAGCCGCCCCTGTCCTTACGTACCAGAGTCTCCCAGGATCACAAACTGCTCCAACCAACCAGCCGGTTTTCAGCCGGCCTGGCCGGTTTTTCCATGGCCAGGCCAGCTGCCGGCACAGATATAAAACCGGCCCTTGAAAAGCCGTTTTTTTTGCTCTGGCCGCGAGATCGGGAGCGGCCAGAGCAAAAAATGGCTTTTCTCCCGCAGTGCGCAAACGCGAACGCGATCTGTGATCGATCCTCCGTGCAACCGCTGCTTCTGCTTTTCACAGAGCAGTGGCTGCAATAAAGTTAATTTGAAAGGAAGAGAAACCTGTGAGGAGCCCACCCCCTCTGAGATCACTTCCTCAGGGGCTGCAGAAGGACGACCGGAGGGCTCCTCACAGGTTTCTCTTCCTTTTCAAATTACGTTTTTTGCAGCTGCTGCTCTGTAAAAAGCAGCGGCTGCACATGGGCAAAGCAGAAGCAGCACTAAGGAGGGGGGGGTGGAAGGAGCATTAAGGGGGGGAGTGAGGCAGCAGCACAGCACTAAGGTGGGGGGGGGGGTGTGAAGCCGCGCTAAGAGGGGGAGAAGCTGCACTAAGGGGGGGGGCGAAGCTACACTAAGTGGGGGGGGGGGGGTGAAACTGCACTGGGGGGGCGAAGCTGCACTAAGGGGGAGGTAAAGCTGCACTAAGGGGGGTGGTGAAGCTGACTAAGGGGGGTGGGTGGTGAAGCTGCACTAGGGGTGGAAGCAACACTAAGGGGGTGGAAGCAGCACTAAGGGGGGAGCAACACTAAGGGGGGGGGTGAAGCAGCACCACAGCACTAAGGGGGTTGAAGCAACACAAAGGGGGGGTGAAGCAGCACTAGGGGGTGAAGCAGCACTAAGAGGGGGTGAAACTGCAGTAAGGGGGGAAGCTGCACTAGGGGTGGAAGCAACACTAAAGTGGGGTGGAAGCAGCACTAAGGGGGTGAAGCAACACTAAGGGGGGGGGGTCAAGCAGCAGCACAGCACTAAGGGGGTGAAGCAGTACAAAGGGGGGTGAAGCAGCACTAGGGGGTGAAGCAGCACTAAGAGGGGGTGAAGCTGCAGTAAGGGGGGAAGCTGCACTAGGGGTGGAAGCAACACTAAAGGGGGGGTGGAAGCAGCACTAGGGGGGTGAAGCAGCACTAAGGGGGGTGGTGAAGCTGCTCTAAGGGGGGGTGAAGCTGCATTAAGGGGAGGAAGCTGCACTGGGGGGGGAGGGGAAGCTGCACTGGGGGGGGGGATGAAGCTGCACTGGGGGGGGGGGTGTGGAAGTCTCCGCACAGGTTTAATTTTCTTTTTAACTTAACTTTATTGCAGCCACTGCTCTGTAAAAAGTAGGAGCTGTGGCTGCAAGGGGAAAGAGGTGGCAGAAGGAACTGACAGGTGGAAGGTGAGGGCTGGAAGAGAGCTGAAAGAGGGGGGAAGGAGGTGGCAGGAAGGAACTGACAGGGTGAAAGAGGTGGCTGGAAGAGAGCTGAAAGGGGGGAAGGAGGTGGCTGGAAAGGAGCTGACAGAGGAGGTAAGGAGGGGGCTCAAAGGGAGCTGACACCTGGGAATGGTACTGGTAAGTGACTGGGTAATGGGGAGGGGGCACTGGGACTGGAAATAGGCTGATGGAAGGAAGTGAAGAAAAGAAAAGAAGAGCCAAGAAATGGCAGATGGACTATATAGACCATAGAAAATGAGCTAAGAGAAGATGGGAAAATAGAAGCCTCAGATTGGAACCAGCATGATCAGAGAATAAAATGTACAGACAACAAAGGTAGAAAAAATAATTTTATTTTCAATTTAATGATTGGACCTTGTACTACCTTTATATTTTACACAGTATGGGGAACTGCATCTCTTATTTATCTGATATTGCACTGCATGCAGGGTCTGTCTTCTTGGGGTTTCAGCTTAATTTTTGTCTATATATTTCTCTTTTTGTTTTATGCTCATTTATTGATGAAGACCTGTCTGTATTGTGTGTGTGTGTATGCAACCAATGCTGCGTATTCTGTCAGTATAGAATTTCTGCTTAAGAATTTGTAGAAGTCTTGCTTGTTCAGTTTGCACATTGCCCTCTCTGCAATTTTTTTGGGGACAGGAGGTGGAGTAAGGGTGGGGTGGGGGCGAGGCAGGGGGCGGGGGCGGGGAAAGGGCAGGGTATGGGTGGGCATGGGCGGAGCGTGACTAGCCACAGGTGGCGGGTTTTTCTCTTTCAACCCTGTTTCAGTAAGCAGGCTCTGAAGGCAGGTGTCCATCTTGACCCCAGTACTAGCTGCAGTCTTTATGCAGGGCCCAATGCTTCTGTCTGGCCTTTTCCACCCTCCAGTGTATCAGTGTGATGCTTTCCTGGGACAGATCTTCACTAGGCGTTTGGCCCACCTGACTCACAGATTTGCTAGCAAGTCTTCTCCTGCCATCCCAGGTATTCGGATGCAGCCTTTTAAAACTGTCTGTTACTTATAGACCCTTAGCACTCAGGGTTTACCTCCTGGCTATAAACTCTGTTCCTTGGCTCCTACACTCCCTCTGATGCAACTTTCTCTGGCTATAAACTCTATTCTCTCTTTCTCTGCTTTTCTTCCACCTGCAATCCTGGCTGTTTCTCTTGCACAAGTAGCTGGGATGTTCCTTCATCTTTCTCCAGTTTTTTTTCTCACAGTTTCTCTTTGTTGCCTTTCAACTTTTCAACCACACCTTAGTTTGAAGGGAAAGATGGGGGGGGGGGGGGGGCTATTATTTCCTTCCTTAGGACAACCCCTCCCATTTACAGAGGCTTTCTGCTCAAAGCATAGGGATTCCTTTTATCTTTTGCTTGCAGATGACTTTCAGCATGAGCCTGTACAAGCCTCTTAGGCTTTTGAATGGGAGTCTCTGAGCCACACATACCTGTCAGTCATATCTTTTTTTCCTTATATGGACTGTGACATCTTTCTTTCTCTTCTGTTGGGGGCGGTAGGAGAGTCTCCTGTTCTACTGACAGGGCTGGCCTGTCTACTAGGCAAACTAGGCAGTCGCCTAGGGCAGCAGATCCTGGTGGGCGGCATCACTACCCCAATCCCCCAGGAAGGGGCAGCTGAACTGCTACTTCAGCATTGTAGTAGGCTTTAAAATGCCCACACACATGCATGCAGTTCTGGCCTGTTGCTCCTGCCAGTCCTCCAAGAAGGTTGCATCAGAGGGTGGGCAGGAGCAGCAGGCCGTGAGCATGCATGCTTTCTGGCACTTTAAGGCCTGGTGCAGTACTGAAGCGACAGCTCAGCTGCCGCCGCTTCAGCACAAGGAGAGGCGGCGGCATGGCGGACTGGATGGAGGCACAGTCTTTTGGGTGGGACAGTGGCACGGAGGGTCTGCCTGGGGTGACAGAAATCCTCGTGCCGCCACTGTCTGCTGATGTCGCCTCCTGAGTCTGAGGTGCACCAGGCTCTTCCTGTTTTCCTGCTTGGCTGTCTGAAGTCCAACTTCTGACTCTCATAGGTACTTTAAAGGTCTTTTATTTCCTCTATATTTACATTATTTTAGCAACCAACATTTAAATTGTCATACCAAGAAAGTTTCCTTCTGATTAATCTTTTTACTGGCTTAACCAAATTAGCCAAAAACTCATTTTGAGAAGAAAGAGAGAACAATAATAACTGCCCCTTGGAAAAAGCTCATTGAAGGAAAAATAAAATCATTGAGTGTAGAGGGGTCCCTGAACTACTACTACTATTACTACTCATTTGTATAGCGCTACAAGGCATATGCAGCACTGTACATATAAATGTAAGACAGTCTCTGCTCATCAGAGCTTCAATCTAATTAAAACAAAGCACATACAGGGTCATTCTGTTGGGACGTCCATCCCCACTATTCATCCCCCTGCCAGCCCTGTCAATATCCTCCCCATACGAACAGCGGGTTTATACGGAGAGGCCTAGATGAGTGTGGGAGGGGGTGTACCCGAGGTGGAGCGAGGGCGGGAATGGGAAGGCCGTGACCCCAGACGTACAGGGCCGATTCAGAGGTTGGCCCTATACATCAGAGGCCTCGAATCTAGACAGGGGACTTATTCCACCTTGTAGGTGGAATAAGTCCCCCTGGACGGAGGAGGATCACAGCATGGGACCCGGGGATGCAGGTGAGCGTCTGCAGGGGGTTCCCCACAGCCCAACCCTGGTCATGGAAGGCCAGATCGGGGGTTGGGCTGTAGGAAACGAAGATTGCTTTCTGCAGCAGGGGATCGCGGCTCCATTCAGGAACCTGGCTGAGTTAGCCGGGTATGTGGGCTGGATGTGCAGCCGATCAGAATGGGGCATGACTTGCACGTCCAAGACAAAGATCAAAACCTATAGCAGCGATGGCGAACCTATGGCACGCGTGCCAGCTGTGGCACGCGAAGGCCTTGCAGCTGGCACGCGGGAAGGTCGCACATTAAAAAAAAAAAAAAAGCCGCCCGCTGCCGCCGCGGCGGCATGGAGTGTCCCGCGGGCCCCGGCGGGACACTCCATGCCGCCGCGGCGGCAGCGGGCAGCTTTTTTTTTTTTTATTGCCATGAGCCGAGGGAGGGGGGTTAAGACGGGCAATGGGCTAGGGAGGGAGCGCGGGGGGTTAAGACGGGCAAGGGGCGAGGGAGGGAGGGAGGGGGTTAAGACTGGCAATGGGCTAGGGAGGGAGGGAGGGAGGTTAAGACTGGCAATGGGCTAGGGAGGGAGGGGGTTGAGACTGGCAATGGGCTAGGGAGGGAGGGAGGGAGGGAGGGGGTTGAGACTGGCAATGGGCTAGGGAGGGAGGGGGGTTGAGACTGGCAATGGGCTAGGGCTAGGGAGGGAGGGAGGGGGTTGAGACTGGCAATGGGCTAGGGAGGGAGGGAGGGAGGTTAAGACTGGCAATGGGCTAGGGAGGGAGGGAGGTTAAGACTGGCAATGGGCTAGGGAGGGGGGGAGGGGGGTTGAGACTGGCAATAGGCTAGGGAGGGAGGGGGGTTGAGACTGGCAATGGGCTAGGGAGGGAGGGAGGGAGGGGGGTTGAGACTGGCAATGGGCTAGGGAGGGGGTGTTAAGACTGGCAGTGGGCTGGGGAGGGGGGTTAAGACGCAGTGGGCTATGGGGGGGAGTTAAGACTAGCAATGGGCTGTGGGCTGATGAGGGCTGGCAATGGGCTATGAGCTGATGAGGGCTGTCTGGAAATGGGGTGATGGGGGGGTTAGGACTGGTAATGGGCTATGGGGGGGGGTTAAGACTGGTAGTGGGCTGATGGGGGGGGTTAGGACTGGTAATGGGCTATGGGGGGGTTAAGACTGGTAGTGGGCTGATGGGGGTGTAGGACTGATAATGGGTTATGGGGGGGGGGGCTAGGACAGGAAATGGGCTGATGGGGAGGGGTTAGGACTTGAGGTGGGCTGATGTGGTTAGGACTGGTAATGGGCTGTGGGCTGATGGGGGGGGTTTAGGACTGGCAATGGGCTATGGGGGGCTGACTGGAAATGGGCTGATGGGGGGTTAGGAGTGGTAAAGGGTTATAGGGGGGGGCTTAAACTGAAAATGGGGTGATGGGGGTTAGGACTGGAAGTTGATTGACGGGGGGCTAGGACTGGTAATGGGTTGGGGTGTTGCTAGGACTGGAAATGGGCTGAGTGGAAGGGGAGGCTTGAACTGCAAATAGCTGATGGGGAGGGGGCTTGGAATGGAAATGGGCTGTGAGGGAAGGGAGCTAGGACTGAAAATGGGCTGATGGAACAGCTAGGATAGGACTGGAAATGGGCTGTTGGGGGGAGCTAAGATTGGAAATGGGCTGTGGTGGGGGCTTGAATTGAAATGGACTCATGGAGGGGCTAGAACTGGAAGTAGGCTCATGGGGGGGCTTGGACTGGAATTGGGCTGAGTGGAGGGGAGCTATGATTTGACATGGGCTGATGGTGGGGCTAGGAAATGAGTAGAAATGGGCTGATGGGGGGGCTAGGATTGAAAATGAGCTGATGAAGGGACTTGGACTGGAAATGGGCTGATGCAGGGACTAGAAGGGAATGGATGCTGGGTGAGACTGGAACTAGAAGGGAGCTGATGTTGGGGGAGGATTAGAATGGGATGGGGCTGGGAGAGTAAAATGGAGAGGGGAAACATATTTTGTGTAGGAGGGATGAAAAATCTACAATTGGCCAGGTATTGGGAGAGTAATTGGGGATTGAGGATGGAGGGTAAAATTTGTGTGGATGAAATAGGAATGAGGAAAGAGCAAAAGGAGAAAGATTAGTATGTTAAAGCAGATGTAGAGAGAGAGAGAGAATGGAAAAAAAACTAGAAGAGAGAAGAAAGGACAAATGGACAGCAGACGATGGAGAGTTAGCAGAAAACATGAAGAAACCAGAAGAAGGTGGCTGGACCAATTGCAACTGAAAAAAAAATGCACAAAAGGTAGAAAGATATCTCTTTATTTTGAATTTATTAACTGGAATATGTCAGCTCTGGGAAATGTGCATCATTAACATCTGCGCTTTGTTTGGTACAAGAGGAAATTCCTATTTGACGTTGCCACTTGTTCTCTTTCCCCAGTATTCTCTGAAATGTATTGGTTTAATATTTGCAGTGTTGCCTTTTGATAGGTAGGGTATGGTGCTTTGTGAGTCCTGGTAATGCTGTCAGGATACGGCGGGTTTGCTATGGGTTCTAAATGGGCAGCGTTTGTAGTAGTTCCTAATGTGCCTGGCGGTTGGCACTGGATTATAGTAATGTAGAAATCTTTTAGTCTTTCTTTATCCATACACTCATTAAGAGACATGTTTACTAAAAGTTAGTGTATGGTAACATTATGCAAATATTTATGCAAATAAGACCACTTATGCAAATGACGTGCTGGCACTTTGAGGAAATTCTTTGGTTTTGTGCGGCAGTTTGGGCACTCGGGCTCAAAAAGGTTAGCCATCACTGACCTATAGAATGGCCTAAAGTAACAAAAGAAGAGCTGGAAAGTAGGTTAAAAAGAGCCCCAAATGGGAAGAGCCCTAGCCTAGATGGAGTTTTCAACTTTTAGCTGAACAGTTAATATCACTCTACCAAGACCCGGTAAACTGCAAAAATTAATCATTCATGTAGCCAGACTTAACACCACAATGGCACTTAATTTATTGAGTACTCTCAGGATACGGATTCAGCAACCCAGAGCTGACATCACACTTAGTTAACTTGGGGCAACTGCAAATAACGCAGCAATTTTCTGTGCTATTTGCAGAAAGTGTGTTATCTGCAGGAGTGGGTGGGATTAGAGTGGAGATTAGGCATATTTGCAACACGCATTGCCATGGCCCTTAATAGCGCATAGAAACCATAAGAATTGCAGACAGTGGATACAGGTTATGCCACCTCAGTGGCTGGTGTTAGCTGCATCCACGATGCTGCTCGACCTATGTTCCCTGCACTTTCGGTGGGTTATCTTTTGGGGAAATGCTATGCATACCCACCAACAGCCAACACATGGCTTTTGCAGCTAATGCAGTGCTATGTACACTTTTTTGGCACGTTAGCTGCTAAAGCGTAACGTGGTTTAGTAAACCGTCCCATTTCTGTTCGTAGGTGACCTGAAGCTCTACAGTTCCAGTGACCAACAATTAGTGGAGCAACTCTCTGTAGTAAAAATATTCTCAGATGACATCAAGATGACTTTTAGCCTTGAGAAATGTACTAAGGTAATCTTCCTTAGAGGAAAATTGAACAAAACCGAAAACATCTCCCTGACTGAGTACGGTGGCAGCAAGGAACTTTAAGAGGAAAGGGTATATAAATACCTAGCAATAAAGGAAGGTATGACAATCAAGCAAAAAGTACTGAGAGAAAAGATCAGTAAAGAATATTGCAGGAGATTAAAATCCTTATTGAAAAGTGCTTTAACATCTTGGAATTTGATACTAGCCCTTAATTGGCTGGCAGTTCCTGTACTCTCATACAGCTTTGGGATTGTAGACTGGTCTCTTAAAGATCTTGAAAAACTGGACGTATGAACAAGAAAATTCCTTCTTGCCCATGAGATCATTTAAAATAACAGTGTGTGCTGAGATTGTATATCCCCATAGCCAAAGGAATACTGGGCCTCATAGAAATTGATTATACATATAGAGCTATTTAAGTGTCATCAGATCCAAAATGGGCAAAAAATGCTGAGATATGAAAGTAAATGTCCAGAATCTGTCTTCATCGTGTATAATCTCCATTCTGTTGTTTCTCCCAGAATCTGTCTTCATCATTAAGCTTGGGCAAGTATTCCGACTAATGGAATACATGAGGTCCACCAACATCCAGAGGGAAAGAAACAAAAGAATTTGAAAAACAAGAAAAAAAAAACTTCAAAGAATTAGATCAACAAACAAGGAAAAACAAGTGGCAAATACACATATACAGTGGGAAATACAAATTGTTACTCCAGGAACCATTTGTCAATTGAAACCTGACACATGAATGGTTAAGAAGAAGTGAACTGAAATCGAAGGATGAGAGATTGATAGCTGCAGCCCAAGTCAGTGGATTACGGACAAGATGGTTTACAGCAAGCACAGAGAAAACTGGCAAAATAGATCATATGTAGATGCTGTAAGAAAGAGCTGGAAACAGTGACTCACCTTGTAGTTGGTTGTGAAGTTCTGATGTCAGAACATTTTTATACAGAAAGGCACAATAAGGTAGCATGAATCATCAATTGGCAACTCTATAAACACTACAACATCACTACCGGAAAAGCATTGGGATCATGATCCTAAGAGAATTATGGAGAATGAAGGTTATGATTAACTGGGATACTCTCATTCCGACCAATAAAAAGCTGGATGCGAGGAAGTTGGATATAGTGATAAAGGAGAAAAACATCAGAGTGGCATTGATTTTAGAGGTGTCAATGCCAAGTGACTATTATGTGAATCGCGCTGAGAGCAAGAAGATCTTCAAGTACCAAGAAATGCAGTCAGAGACCCAAAAAATGTGGCAGAAAGTTACAAAGCTATTTCCTATTGTGTTGGGTGCCACAGACCTGCTTTAGAGAAATTTCCATGTGCACTTTGACAAATTGCTTATAAATGTTACATCTTATGAACTCCAGAAGGAGGCTGCCTTCGGCACAATGCATGTTCTATACTGAATGCTAAAAGTAAATTTGGGAGGCTGAGATCATATTCCACATACCCTGACTTAGGAGTGAGGTTCATTACTGTCATGGTATATGCAAAACTAACCCATTTGGAGAAATTGCCTTCCTCCCAGAATTACTCTTTATCGAGAGAGCTTTTTTTCTTTTAGTTGACCGTTTTCTTCCTCCTCTGTTTGGGTCTCCAGTTTAAATAGGACTAGGGCTGGGATCTGGTGCTATGAGCCTTCATAAAACCCCCTTTCTTAATATGCCTAGTATGGTCACTAGTGCACTGATAGTCCTTCAGCAGGTCACCATGCACCAAGCATCTCTCCTGATCCCGACAATCAGGGGTTCTGAATTCAGCCAGGAAATAGCACCTTTTGAGCATTTACCACAAATCCCTACCCCCAGAATCAATGAATGCTGCTCTGTAGCATTCATGTCTAGCCCCAGCTCACTCAGGCATAGAAGACTTGACTTGGGAATCAAATTTGATATACTGCCTTTCAATAGTCATAACAAGTCAGTTAACAAAACATTTGTACAAGATTACATATAATAAATATAAGTGGGCCAGGATAATGCTTCATAACATCAATAGAGAACAAGATAAAATAATAACTAATCTATACAACAACAATGTAGTAACACATAAGGGTGGACAGAATTATATCATCCCAGCAACAGCTAACCAGGCCTCACAAGCATGCCTAATATTCTGAAAAAGTCTGGGTTAGAAAGAAAAGTTCAAAAGCTAGGCTTAAATTTGAAGTGACATTTTAGAATGAAGGTCCATATCAAATGGGGATGTCCAAGGCAGAACGTCCTGAGAAAAGCCAGGTGTCTCCATCTGATTTTAGTAACATAGACATCCCTGATGTGTTATCTGTGCCACATAGACATCTCCCTTAGGAAAGCATGGGATGGGAACGTCAATCTCATGCAAGCTAGCATAAAGGGATGTCCAGCGGCAAAGAAAAATGAAAACATGAACCCTACTTCCTCATCAGTGTTAGTTATCGGCATGGAAATATAGGGCACATAAGTGGACCTCCTTCTCCACAGACTCCAGGTATCTGACTGAGGGACAGACAACTGTACCTCACACAACTAGCCCTCAGACAAGAGGGAGGTGTGGCCTGGTGGTCAGGGAAAGCTGCCTCAGGACAGAGGGCTAGGGGTTCAAATCCCCCTAGAGACAAGCATCTTTGGGCCAGAAGAACTGGAGCAAGCCACTTACTCTCCATTGTCTGAGGTACAAAAGCATAGATTGTGAGCCCTTTGAGAAGAAGGGAACTGTATATATATAGTACCTGGATGTACACTACCTTGATTTCTAGAAAGCAGTATATAAGCTTAGTTAAATAAATAAAATGAGCACTTTTCCAATGCCTTGAGTAGGTATTTTATTTTATTTATTTACATTCTCTTATAAACTTGGATATGGCTTTGGAACATCCAGGGCATTCCTGAAATCTGGCAAGGATATCCAGGTTCTGGGAACACCCCAGACATTCCTACTCCACACCTCTGTTCATACTTATTTATTTAACACTTTTTCTATACCGCCTTGTCATTCAAACAAGGCGGTTTACAATAAACTGCAACTTATACAAAGAACTTGTAAATATCAACAGTAACATTAAAACTTCAAATAATCTGAATAGTCTCTTGTAACATTATCTAAACTATATTTCATCTTACTTGGACATCCATAGAGCTGGCTTCTGAAATGACTCTAGGGATATCTCCATACTTGCTTTTAGATGTTCAAAGCATGAATAGGGCTTCTAAAATCACTTCATTTAGAGACTTCTTACATTAAGGTGGTTAAGTCTGATCCCAAATTGATCTTACAAGGATCCAAATCTCTCTCTTTTAAAATGAGTTTATTTAGCCACAACTGGTCCTTGTCCTAAGCTGCTTTATTTTCTGTGGAGGGCAGAGCATTGGTATAACCTTTTGGGCCCCATTCCAGGGATGCTATCAATCTGCAGCGGTGGCAGAATGAGCTCTGTGTGTACACAGAATATTATTCCCTGATGCTTGCACTGTGCACCCACTCTCTAGGTTCCCCCTGAGCTGAATTGAAATCAGTTCTGACAGTCATGGACTTGCCTACTCCATCAGAGAATCACTAAACTGAAATAAATAACATTAGGATCCCGTAGATGAACCCTGTCAGTGTTACTTCACCCTAGTGAATATTCCTGCTGGCAGCAGCTCAAGCTATGTGTTGTCACCGTTGGGGTCTCCTCACAGTGCTCTACCTATGCCTGAGTCTTGGCTCATAGAGCTATGAAAGTGACTGACCCTTTTCACTTACTAGTGCATAAATTGCTATGATGAATAACCAAATGGACATGTCAGCAAATGTGCCTTTGTCTGCTTTATCCCGTCCCAAGAGAAATCTATCGATTGCATATAGCATCTCAGTACCAGTTTGTGCATCACATTCTCTAAGAATGCATGAAACCATGTGCTCGATGTGTAAAGAAGCACCCTAGTAGTTAACTTTTATAACTTGAGGAACATTGGCTAGCCATGCTTTCTTAATGACATTCATGTCAGTCATCTGTCTGAATAATGACAACATTTCTTTTGGTTCACATAACATTTACTTTCCCTATTTCCTATAAAAGTCCAGACCATGGGTTGTGATTCAGTACAGAATCAGAACATCAGTACCCTGACTTGACATCTAATCCCAGAATATACGAGGATGAAGTGCATTCTTACTGCTGTATTCATAGCAATAACCTGATTTGGGAATAACATGTGCTTTACAGATGACCCAAGTACATGAGCTTGGTCCTTAGAATTTTCTCCAAAATACTGAAGACATGGAGCAAAACTGCTGAAGATTTTCAGGTTGTCATACCGGCAGTAGTATAAATATTCTTAGATGAGAGAAGCACAGGGGCTCCAGTTTTATTTCATCCAGCAGAGAGAGCGAGTTAGAGGCACAATTGCCTGAGGATGTAATAACCTTTCCATTTACTATACACTCGCTTGGAATGATGCGAGAAGTCACCGGTGGCACTGCGCATTCTGAGTGATGATGTCATTGTTTGACTCCTGGAAATGAAAAGCCCTCTTCCATCTGTCTGCTCCATATCCCAAAGGGTTTCTGCTTCTCACATGTAGAAAGCTGCAAAGGTGTTCTAGCTGAAGCACTTGGGTGTCATCTAGTGGAGAAGCTGTAGCTATTAACCAAAATGTTTACAAAAGCAGGATTTAGGGACAACTTTAAGAAAATCTGCAAATAATTTCACAGAAACAGTGCAACTGCAGGAATAATGGTTTAGATAGGAAAAGAAATGTAATGCAATTGCCAAAAAAAGCTCCCCGATGTGCAGAAAAGGATGATGACATCAATAGAATGAAGCGGTGCCAGAGGCTTTTTCGGTTGTAGTGGAGAGTTTTAATAGCTGCCTGGTCCTGGGGAAGAAATGGATTCATTGCAGTGTCTAAAACATTTTATCGAGCCAAGAGGAAAATTATCCAGAGATGTTGCTGTAGGTGAGTTCTTGAGACTGCCTCACTTTCTTCTTCAGATGTAAACGTGAGACTTTAGAGAAGCATTGCTTTTCTGGGGCTACTGTGATTTTTTTTTTTTTTTGGAAGATTTGTTTTTAAGAGTATTGATTTAATTCTTTGACACAGACATCTTCTATTAAGAAAATGTTCCTGTATGGTTCTTTTTTAGAGGTGGCTGTGTGTCTGCAGATAAAATATCTTTTAAGATTAATAAAGCGGCACGAGGAAAGAGATGCAATTAATTCTGGAGTGCTGAGATATGACCTCTTACTTTTGGGAAGGAATCTGCACTTGTGAGTAATTACCTGCAGGGAAATTGTCTTAGAACTTGTGGAAAAGGGAGATTTGGGTTAAACTGAAATTTTGTTTCTATTTAAAATTCTTTTTATTTATGTGGAGGCCAATTCTGTTCTGGGGGTCCACCGCCTATCTGGGTGCCCAGAATCTGGACTTGCCCCAGTTGCAGCCGATTCTGATCCCGCAGGGGCTAGATATTCCCTCAGGATCAGAACCGGGATGCAACTGGCCAGACATGCAGGCCGTGCCCTGATTCTGGGCACCTGGATGTCAAGCCCACTAGCAGGCTAGCCCAGCTAGGCTCTTGCATGGAGCTGCGGCACCGTGGCGTCCTATTGCCATGGCACCGTGACTCCATGCAGGAGCCACAATCCCTAGCAGCCTCACGATGTTCCTTTCCCTGCCACCCAATCCCCAATTGGGCCTGCTGTGGCCAGGATTAAGCTGTGGGGAACCCTCTGCACCCCCTCACCTTTCTTTCTGGACCCGAGTCCTCTGACCTCTGCTGTCCAGGGGGACTTATTCCACCTCTGAGCAGTGGTCTCATGCGGAGCACATTTCTACCCATTTTTTGCTCTCCATTGTTGAATTGATATTAACTAAAAATCATTTCCGTTTTGCATCAGATTATTATATGCAAATACATGGAGTGACAGTGGGGGCTAGTGTTGCCCCAAATGTGGCCAATCGATATGTTACCTCTTTTGAAGCGACTTATCTTTAACCTTCTGAGTGCTATAAAAATATTGGCCTTTGGGTTCATTTTATTAATAATGTTTTCTGTATATGGTTAAACACCATTGATACTTTTTTCATCTTGGCTCGGTACTCCTGATCCATGCCTGCAATTCAGTGTTTACGTCTACTTTGCAGCTTCCATTTTTGGATGTTTTGGTTATAAATGATAGAGGTACTTTAACCACCATGCTGTACTGCAAGACTGTAGATTGTAATGTTACTTCACTTTTCCAGTCTCTACCCATTTAAATTGAAGAAGGCTCTTCCCATTGGCCAATTTTTAAGGGTTCACTAAATATGTTCCACCAGCCATGAGTTTTTGTCTCAAGCAAAGATGCTAACTCAGACTTCTTCAGCGCGGTTACCCTAAACAGATTATTCGCAAGGCATTTCTTAGAGCCAAATATGCCCAACGTCTAGACATCCGGAGGACCAGGGGATGCACCCAATTCTGTTCCCATGGGGGCTAGAAGTCTCCACAGGAGCCGCAGTGGCTGGACATATGGGAGGTACCCCGATTCAGGCACCCCAGATGTCCAGCCACTTGCCCGGCTAACTCAGTCAGGCTCCCTCATGGAGCCGCAGTGCCATAGCATCTCGTTGCCATGGCACTGTGACTCCATGAAGGATCTGCGATCACCAGCAGCATCAGTTGTAGGCCTGTTCCCCACAGCCTGACCCCTTGTTGGGCCTCCCACAGTCGTGGTCAGACTTCAGTGAACCCCCTGCACCCCCTCACCTCAAGCTTGGCCCTCTGCACTGTCATCCCCCAATGTCCAAGGGAACTTATTCCACCTCCGAAGTGGAATAAGTCCCCTGTCTAACTGTGCAACCTCAGACTTACAGGGCTGACTTCAGAATCAGGCCTGAACATCCGGGGTTGCATCCCCACTTATTGCCTGCCCACGCTCCTACCTGGCCCACCCCCTCCTGCCCACAAATAGAGCTCCCCGTATAAGTGGCCTGTATGTGTGGAAAGCTCTGCAGCCGTAGGAGAAATCCAGCCATTTAGCAGGTCTAGACATCCAGATTGGACTCTAGACCCGCTAAATGGAGATCGGAATGACCCACATAAGCAGTGGGAGTTAGATACAAAGTATTAATAAGGCAGAATAAAAGAATTTGCTTATTGTAGAGGAAAGAACTCAGAGCTGAATCAAGAAGCCAGTGAGCAAAGCCGTTGAACTATTAGATGATAAAGGGATAAAAAGGGCACTCAGAGAGGACAAGACCATACTGGTAACACTAATAGCTCACTATTTAGCAGCAGCAGTGAGCATTTTTTTAATTACCATCCATGACGTTGAAGAAAATACTTATACGGTTGTGGTCAACATTATTGGTGCACTTGCATTTTAGATATGTTGTGTACAATATCTTGAGAAATAATTGAAAGTATCCAACTGTTGTTGTTGCTGATAAGTGCTGTTGAGTCGGTGTCGACTCAAGGCGACCCTCTGCATAGTTGTCCTAAATTGTGTTCGGTCTTCAGTCAGGTGGCTCATTGTTGACAGACTGGTACCCATAGCTGCTGTTATTGTACAAAATATGACCTGGACAGGATTAATGGCACTCTTCACTAATATTTGGTTACACAACCCTTAGCAGTGATAACATCTTCCAAACGTTTCTTGTAGCCATCTATTGATTTCATACATCTGTCTGCTGGTAGTGTCTCCCACTCTTCACTGCGATTTGTTCCAGCTCATGAATGTTTTGTTTCCAGGATTCCTTTTACC
The DNA here is from genome assembly GCA_033557465.1 of Ichthyophis bannanicus. Taxonomy (NCBI): domain Eukaryota; kingdom Metazoa; phylum Chordata; class Amphibia; order Gymnophiona; family Ichthyophiidae; genus Ichthyophis; species Ichthyophis bannanicus. The sequence goes on from CM066033.1 coordinate 1,225,201,268, forward strand.
AATGGCAAATTTCAGCTCTTTCCAAAGGTTTTCTATGGGATTAAGATCTGGACTCATTGCTGGCCAGTTTAAAATGTATCACAGGTCTGCACTGTAAAAGAGCTCAAGTTTGGTTTCATCTGTCCACAGAACATTTTCCCAGAAGGATTGTGGTTTCTCAAGATGGGCTTAGGCAAAGATCAGGTATGTCTTTTTATGTCTGTCTTTGAACAGTGGGGTCCTCCTTGGCCTTCGCCCAAGAAGTCCTTCTTTGTTTAGTATACAGCCTATGGTGTAGATCAAAATCTCCACTCCAGATTGCTCCAGGTCAGCCTTAAGCTCTTTGGATGTTGTATGTGGTGTTATTCCAATAGTTTGTACTAACCTTTGAAGACTTCTTGGATTAATTTTCCTCTTCCCACCACGTCCTGGGAGGTTCTTGATAGTTCCGTGAGCAGAATACTTCTTAATACCTTTGCAAGCTGTAAACACAGGAATCCCAAGGTCTTTGGAGATGGTCTTGTTCCCCTTTGAAATGTGATAATGGCATTTCTGACATTCTCAGGCAGCTCTCTTGTCTTTACCATTGCGAAAATGGAACAGGGAGTGAATGTGACCATTTTAAACATTAGAGCTATCTTTCATTGGTTGATTCATGTCATGTGTCTACTGACAACGTGTAATCAACGTGTGTTTTCACTCAACGTGTAATCAAACTCTGGAATTTGTTACCGGAGGATGTAGTAAAGGCTGTTAGTGTAGCTGGGTTTAAAAAAGGTTTGGACAAGTTCCTGGAGGAAAGGTCCATAAACCATTATTAAGAAGTGACCGAAGATATCAATGCTTGACCCAGTACAAGCATTGTGGAACTTGTGTCTCTTGGGGATACTGCTAGGTACGTATGACCTAGATTGGTCACTGTTGGAAACAGAATACTGGGCTTGATGGACCCTGGTCTGACCCAGTATGGCATATCTTATGTTCTTATGTTCTTATGACAATTGTTCGTAGGTGCATCTAATTTTACTGAGGTGGGAATGTGGTTCTTCTGTTCAAACTGATTTGACTTGTTTATAAGGGCGCCAATAATCATGTCCTGGCAATGTCCCAGTTTATATACTATTTCCTTTTTTAATTGGTGTTGTTTTATTTGATTCTTTTATGTGTCAAATATGTATGCAGATATAGTCCAAAGACATTTCATTGGCCACTTTGTTTTTACAAGATATTGGACATTAAGGGGGTTGAACTGCAAGGGTGCCAATAATGTTGATCACAACTATATGCAGTGCCTCTGTAAGGTTAGAGGGTGGCACTGAATATATGTAGAGAGCACTCACCACCTATATCTATACATATACTGCATGTATAACAGCTGAATATACCTGCTATAACTATGTAGTTTAAGCTACGACAGCATTTTTTTATGAACTAATTTAAGCTGTTGATTATAGAGATAGTGGCTGAATATTGTTGTTATCCATATGGTTGGGCAAAACTCCCTCACTCTGCCTTGCACTATGCACATAATGCCGGAGCAGTCAGAGGAAACTTTCTGTGGTACTATCTATACAATGGATGCTGAAAATATTCACAGATAGGGATCTCATTTTATTTTTCTAATTTGGATGATCCTATTCTTTTTATTCCACTTCCACATTTTCTGTTCCTTCTCTGTGTCTCTCCTTTCTTTTTCCCTTCCTCCTTTGCATCTGTCTCTGACAATGATCTTTCCCTCTCTCTCTATCAGAAAGTGGATTTTACACCTCCTTCTCCCCTTCTCTCACTCTCCAGTATTCAATCTCCTCACTTACCCAGGGCCGGTCTGTCCACTAGGCGAGCTAGGCAGTCACCTAGGGTGGCTGGCCTGGGTGGGCGGGGGCAGTGGCATACATGATGACTGTCATGCTGCTCCCCCTCCCCCCTCCAGCTGCCGCCAATTCCATTTGGGGAAGAGGTGAGCAGCGGCAGCAGCAGTATTTTCAAAAGTGGCTGCTTTTTGCCACCACTTTTTGAGATACTGCTGCTGCGTTGCCTGCCTTACCCTCCCGAGTCAGAACTGGCAGCAGCTGGTGGGGCAGTGGTGGCAGCTGGAGGACAATGAGGCCTGGCTTTCTGCACTTGCTACCAGATTTTTATCTCCCACCTTCATCTCCCTAATTTCCCATTTCCCCCCATATCTTTCACTCATTCTGCATTCTCTTATGCCACTCTGTCTTTCACCCACTCTCTAATCTACAGTTTTGACCATTAATACTCATCCTCTCCCTAGCCTCATTTACCATCCCTTGTCCCTCACTCCCTCCACAACCCTAGGCCCCTTTCCTCTGCCTCCCAACCATTGCCCAGCCCACCAGATCGTTCAAAGCATCCCTCCAGTCCTTATTTCCTTTCTTCGCCTGCTTCACACATTCCTACTCATAACCCCACATGATCACCTAGACTCACTGTCCTCCTAATCCCTGAGACCCTCCTCAAACTTAGTCCCAACTGTTACCCATTTCTGAGCCCCTACTTTTCCCTACCTGTTATCGGAGTCCACATTCTTTTATCCTACCCAAACACCATTCAAGCCTTGAGTCTCCACTGTTTTCCATATTTCTTGACAATATCCGAGTCTGTAATCTTCTGTCTTCCACTCAGTCACCAAGCCCCACTTAACTCTAAGTTCATGCTCTCCCTCATCCCCATGTTCCTAGCATCTGCCCACCTACCTCCTTCTCCCCTTTCCCAGCATCTAATCCCACCTCTCTCCATCCATCCTTCAGCAACTGCTCCCTGCCTTCCAACTCCTTTCCCAGCATCTATCCTTTCTCCCTCATTAGCAGTACGTGTGTCCCTCTCCTAGCATCTTCCCCATTTATCCCTCTTCTTCCCAGTATCTCTCTCCATCCACAGAATCTATTCCCTGCATCTCTGCTCTTCCTAAGATTACCTAAGCATTGAGATCTTGTCCCTCTACTTTCCACTGTTGCCCCTTTTTCTGTTTTGGGGCAATAGCGGAGAATAGATGAACTAGCTTCAAGCAAGTTCAAAACTAAGTTCAGCAACAGAAAGTACCAGCCTATGCATTTTGAATGTGCTCATGGTACTGGCAGAGCAGTGGGGGAGGGGGGGGGAGGTCAAGGGACAGACTCCCATTGTTCCTCCTGCTAGTGGGTCTGAATCTCTTAATCTGGTGGGGCATGAATTTCCTCACCAGCTATGCCCACTGTTGGATCCTCCTACATGGTTCATTCTGGATGGTGTGGCCAAAGAGAAGGGCAAGCAATTTTTTGAGGAGGCATTTTCCACCACTTGCTATCATATACATACACTTCTGATGGAAAGTGGTATAATCAGTTAAGTCTGTTCCCGTTTTGGTGCGCAAGGTACAACAGTAGATTCAGAGGGATGTAGAACGAGACATAGAATGTTGGAGGAAAAGATGGAAAGAGAGACAAGATACTGAGATAGGAAAGCAAGGCTGGCCCCAGAGATGGTTCAAGGTGTTGCTGCCCTAGGCAAACCTTAAGCTTTATACCTTGACTGGCTGTCAAAATCTATCATTTAATTTTGAATACCCCGCTCTTTGTTCCCCCCAAACGTAGTACCTTCGGCCATGACCTACTTTGCCTAATGGTTGGGTCAGCCCTGTGGAAGAGTGTGTAAAAGAGAAAGTGAGATAAGGTTTGCTCAAGTGAGAGAGGGAGAATTCTTCATCCAGTAGTCTTCTTCATAGAACAATGTGCTTATGTTTCTTTGTGTCCAGCTCATAAGAACATAAGAACATAAGATATGCCATACTGGGTCAGACCAAGGTCCATCAAGCCCAGTATCCTGTTTCCAACAGTGGCCAATCTAGGTAATACGTACCTAGCAGTTTCCCCGAAAGACACAGGTTCCACAATGCTTGTACTGGGTCAAGCATTGATATCGTGGGTCCCTTCTTAATAATGGTTTATGGACCTTTCCTCCAGGAACTTGTCCAAACCTTTTTTAAACCCAGCTACACTAACAGCCTTTACTACATCCTCCGGTAACAAATTCCAGAGTTTGATTATACATTGAGTGAAAAAATATTTCTTTTATTAGTCTTAAATAGGTTACCCTGTAGCTTCATTGCATGTCCCCTAGTCTTTCTATATTCTGATAACGTAAACAATCGATCTACGTTTACCCGTTCCACTCTGTTCATTAATTTATAGACTTCTATCATATCTCCCCTTAGTCATCTTTTTTCCAGGTTAAAGAGCCCTAACCTTTTTAACCTTTCTTCATAGGAGTATCCTTCCATCCCCTTTACCATTTTGGTGGCTGTTCTCTTAACCTTTTCTAATAATGCTATATTTATTAATTTATTTATTTAAATTGATTTCTATCACGCCTTATCCTTCAATCAAGGCGGCCAGAATTGCACACAGAATTTAAGATACGGCGACCAGAATTGCACACAATATTCAAGGTGTGGTCTCACCATGGAATGGTATAGAGGCATTATAATATCTTTTGTTTTATTTTCCATTCCTTTCCTTATGATACCTAGCATTCTATTTGCTCTCTTGGCCGCCGCTGCATACTGGGCCGTGGGTTTTAGCATGTTATCCACAATGACACCTAAATATTTTTCCTGGGTGGTAGTTCCTAATGTGGAACCTTGCATCTTGTAATCATAGTTTGGGTTGTTCTTCCCTAGGTGCATAACTTTGCACTTATCCACATTAAATTTCATCTACCATTTTGATGCCCAGTCTTCCAATTTATCAAGCTTCTTGCAATTTTCCACAATACTCTTGGGTTTTAAGAACTTTAAATAGCTTTGTGCAATCTGCAAATTTGATAACCTCACTTGTTATTCCCTTTTCCAGGTCATTTATGAATATGTCAAAAAGCAGCGGACCTAGCACAGATCCCTGGGGTACACCACTATTCACCTTTCTCCACTGGAAAAATTGGCCATTTAGCCCTACCCTCTGCTTTCTATCTTTTAACCAGTTCCTGATCCACAATAGTACACTGCCTCCTATCCCATGACTCTTTAGTTTTGCCAAACGTCTCTGATGAGGGACCTTGTCAAAGGCTTTCTGAAAGTCCAGATACACTATATCAACTGTCTAACCTTTGTCCACCTGTTTATTCATACCTTTAAAAAAAACATAAGAGATTTGTAAGACAAGATCTTCCTTGTTTAAAGCCATGTTGGCTGTCTCCCATTAGACCATTAACAAACTATTCCACCGGTCACTTCTCAGAGCAATTTAACTATTGAGTATATATAACTATCTGCTCTAACTTTCAACCTAGAGATTGTAATTTTTGTGCTGCTCCTAATAGCTTGAACCTATATCACAATGATTATTTAAGCTAAATAGTTATTATTGTAAGCAACAAGATCTCAGACTAAAATAGGGCTATAGTACAGACTTAAACAGGTTTGCTCTGTATGTGCCTTTTTGCATCAACGACCTTGAAGTGCTGCTTAATATTATAACATGAAGAAGTTATTGATTCCAAGTTATTTTCAGGTACATATAAATGTAAATTGAAAAGAATTGGTGCTTATCTTTTTTTTTTTTTAAACTTTTATTTTCATTTTGCAACAAACAAAAGAAACAACACACCAAAAGAGACAAAACAAGTATACAATAAGGAAAAGTAAACCCATTACCCCCCACCCCGAGGCTTCTTCTCTATCCGATTATATCAGCATGTGAGCGCTTCCAATTAACAGTGATTATACATCAAACGATCAAAAGAGTATCTACAATACAGCATGATCATGGGACAGAGATATATACAAAGTTAGACAGTCAGATGAGAGCATTTAGCAAAAAGTACATAGTCATTGAGCATCTTCCATTGAGACCAATGAGAAGGAGTCTGAACGGAGGAAGCGAACAGACGAGGTATTTGTTCATATTTACTGTAAAGACAGGCATGATTCCACCATTCATTGGGGCTCAGATGGGAGCTAATTTTCCGGTATTACTTAAGTAGGGAAATAGCAATGCCAAGCATAAAGTTCGAAAGGAGATAAGCCATTTTTGGGAGAGAGGGGATCCCCGCAACTAGGCGAAGTCCCACTATCCTCCAAGAAAGGGGCTCCTGAGAGTGCGAGATAGACTAAATACGACCCCAGACCCGACGCCAGTAATACTGTAGTGCGGGATATTCATGCATAACATGAGGCAATGAACCAATGGCCGCAGGACGTGTCCAGCAACCATTGCCCTGAGTAGTGTTCCATTTGTCTAATCTGTGAGAAGTGTAAAAAACACCGGTGGGCTAGAAAGAAGAGGGCCTGAGTGAATGAGGCGGATCGGGAACCCGTGTCCCTCTACTCCATATAAGGCTCCATTGCTCCGAGGTCAAAGTCACATGCAATGTGACCAGAGTCGGGAGTCTAAAGATTGCATAAGAGTATTAAAGGCACCTAAAGTGTCTAAAAGCATTGGTGGATAGTGGGAGTCTGATGGGAGAGTCATACCAGGGAGAAAGGTAAGAGGAATCGGTTTGCAAAGGCCCGCTTCTATATCTAGCCACACAGGTCTACTCGGTACTGGATCTTCCAACCAACGAGCACCGTGTTTGAGAAGAAAAGATTGAGGGAACACTTGAGTAAAATCGCCACCAAGTATTAATGGAGCATTGGCAGAGGCCGAGGCCAACTGCGCAATACTTGCATAGTAAGCAGGGTTGTCCACATTCGGGGCATAATACAAATACACGTGAATTCACTATCTCCAACCTCAAGGTGTACACGGGCCCATCTACCCTCCTTGTCAGCGCTGATATCAGGTACAGTAGCGTGCAAAGACTTCTTAACCAGAATGGTTATCCCGTACCATTTGGAAACGGTGGGAGAATAGGCAGCTACCATATGAGGCTTAGCATTGAGTTTCAGTGTTTCAACAGAGTTTAAATGCGTTTCCTGAAGAAACACTAAATCAACATGCTCATGGCTGAGATAGCTAAGGATTTTCTTTCCTTTGAGTGGACCAGTAATGCGTTTGACAGTGAATGATAAGATTTTACATAAGGCCATTCAGAAAAGTTAAAAATTCTGAGCATGATAGCACACATAATTTCACTATGTCCCTCAAGCTGACTGTATCTGGCTGTACACATGACATAGGAAAAATAAGCTAATATAATACAATGAAGCGCCCCACATTAACAAAGAAAACCGCAGTACGGTAGAGGAGAAGCAAAACCCCAAAATTACTGGCGACCATGTGTCTGCGGGGAGAAACCCCAGAGAAGGCCGAAATTGAAAAAACACATAACCTGTAGGACTGTGCGTGCTCCGAATCCGACCGAGGCACACATCATGAAGGGATAGGAGACCAAAAAACAAAAGTCATATAGAGAAAGAAAGAAAGTCCAGGCTATTTCTGTGCTTGGCTATGACCGCCGCATCGGGCCCTTCAAAATGGCGGATAGAGCCGGCAGATAAGAGTCCAAGATTTGGGATTAGCGCATCTGCTCTGCTTCTTTGGAGTCTAAAAATGTTGACAGTAGATCAGGATCTTCGAACGTCCTGGTTTGGTTGTGGAGAGTCACTCGGAGCTTCGCTGGATACAACAGGCCAAAGCGAGCCTGTAGCTGTTGAAGTCGAGGGCGAAAAGCAAGGAGTTTCTTCCGACGGTCAACGGTAGGCTTTGCCAAATCAGGAAAGAAGGAGACCTTACGACCTTCAAATTCCAAATGATGATTCGCTCGGGCAACATGTAAAATTTGTTCCACTTGTTGATAGCGTAGCAAGCTAAAGATAATAGGCCGGGGGTCGTGCGGTTGGGCGCCATGTGGGCAGGAACACGGTGTGCTCGATCGATTTCCAGTTCTCTGTGAAAAGTGATCTTCAGCAAGGAGGGAAGAGTTTTGAGCAAGAATTCTCTTATATCTCCTGCTTCCACCCCCTCCGGCATTCCGAGGAGCCTCACATTGTTGCGACGGGCTCGATTATTACTATCTTCTAACTCCTTTTGAAGATTCTGTATCTGGCGCTCAGCCTTGTCCAGTTTGCCCAAGCGCACCTCGTGCGAGTCGAGGACCCCCGCCATGTTGTCCTGCCGTAATGAAAGACTTTCAAGTCGGTCCTGGAGCACTCCAAAGTCTTCTCGCATGGCTCGAAGCGCTTCTCCATTGGACTGCACCAATTCCTTCACGCCGCGTATTTCCTCCAAAATCTCCAGGTGCATTTCAGGGTTTTCACGAAATGGGACCATCTTCTGTGGGGAGGACACCTCTGTTTTGGAGCGTTTTCCGTGAGAAAAAGAAGGAGACCCGAAGTCCAAGCGCGCTGGTTTATGGGCCGCCATCCCCCCCGAGGTACCCCGGTCAGCTCGGAGCGAAATAGTAAGTTTGTATAGGTATTAAGTCAGGATTCTAAGTAGGCCTCTCGGGAGCTTCAACGCAAAGCGTCCTACCCGCTGGACATCAGGCTCCGCCCCCCCGAATTGGTGCTTATCTTAATTGAATCTCCCCAACGCCATACTTTAGCGCCGTTGCGTTTCACTATAAAGCGTTTCTTCAGGGGGTCTGTTTTTTATATATATGCACCTCAGAGCATGCGTTGTTAATTTTGAACCTGTGAACACTTGTAACAAAAAGAAATCCAATGTACTTATCACAATCTTATTACAAATATTATAAACTTGAAACTGTCAACCATTGTTTTGAATCTTCATACCTTTTTGATATCTCTTATCATTTTTAAGGCTAATGATTCTTCAAAAGACAGTCCATTTACCAACCAACGCCGTGCATACGGGCTGGTTATCATGAGCGGTTTTATACATGAACAAACAGCATGTTAAAAGACACCTGTGAAAAATACGGCCAGCCCAATGGCGTTCTTGTGACAGTATTAGATCCTAATACTGTGTGCAAAGATTTGTATCTCTTCACTAGGGCTATACACACACACTCCAATCAATCTGAGCATTTAAACCAGTCAGACTAACAGATTGTAAATTAAAAATCCAACTTTGTTCACGGATCAACAGTGTTTGGTCTTTTGATTTACCATTGTATCCTGTGATAATATGGTCTTTGCGGAAACAGCGTAATTCTTCAAAGTTATGTTTCAATTTAAGGCAATGATCCACAATAGGATCAACCTGAAGGTATATTTTGCATCCAAGTCCATAGATATTGAAAGTACCCAGGTTCCCCTTTCCAGAAGGATACAACTACCATTAAAGTCTTCTTGGTCTCCCCCTGGGCACCTACATCCATCCTTGGGACTATTTAGAGAGTTGGTTCTAAAAGATGTCTCACAATTAATTGAAAAAAAGCAAAAACGGACATTTAGTACATTTTCTCAAACAGAAAAATTGGCGTTAAGAGATCTTCGGTCGCGTTCTGAACTCGTGATTAGACGAGCAGATAAGGGAGGTGGTATTGTGGTTTTGGATAGGGAGCAGTACTTGCAAGAAGCTTATAAACAATTATCTAATACTGATACATATGTAGTTTTGGGGGAAGATCCAACTGATCAGTTACAAAAATCTATTAAATCCATCACATCTCATGCTTTGATGGATAAATTAATATCAAAAAAGGAACGGGATTTCTTGAATGCAACTAGTCCAACAATAGCTAAATTTTATTTAGTACCAAAAATTCATAAGAGCTTAATTAATCCCCCGGGGCGACCTATTGTATCTACAAGGGGGTCGGTTTTAGAACCTCTTTCTATTTATATTGATTCTTATTTGCGACCACGAATGTCAACAATACCATTGTACAATAGAGACACCACACATTTTCTTCAAATATTGACGCAACATTCTCAATGGGCTGCGGTAAATGATATTTTACTAGTCACCTTAGATGTGACATCTCTATATACTAATATTCCACAATCGGCAACATATGATATTGTATTATCAGCTTTAAGGAATAGGGGAGATCTCTCTGATTCTCAGCTATTATGTCTGGTGGAAATCACCACTTAACCCTGTTTCAAAATTACTTTATGTTTGATCAAAAATTATACCATCAAATATCAGGGGTAGCAATGGGTGCAACCTGTGCCCCTTCAGTAGCAAATTTATTCATGGGGACATTTGAAGAAAAATGGATATCATCATCCTTGCATCAAAGCCACATTAAACTCTGGTGTCGGTACATTGACGACCTATTTATGTTGAGGGAAGGACAGGCCGAACAGTTAGACAGTTTTATAACATGGCTCAATTGTAGAGATCCTAATATACGATTCACGCATGCAAGTAGTGATCGTAGCATGACATTTCTGGATGTAGAGGTTAAAAGAGGTGATCACATATGGATCACCTCTGTCCATCGTAAATCTACAGATAGAAATGCTCTTTTGCATTATAATAGTGCTCACCCCAAACAATTGAAGGATAGTCTTCCTTTTTCACAGTTTCTCAGATATAGAAGGAACTGTTCTGAAGAGATTGAATTTAAAACACAATCAAAGAGCTTAAAGAATAAGTTCTGGGAAAGAGGATATCCCCAGCAAGTTATTAACTGTGCTTATAAACGAGCACTATTTAACAATCGTGAATTGTTACTATCCCCAAATACGAAAAATCAGGCTGACGAACATAAGTAAAAGGGCGCGGGCAGGGTTCCGGTGCCCGCGCGTAGTCGGGTGCTCGGCCCGGCACGGGACCCTGCGTGCGCGATAGGCGGTGAGGGCGAGAGCGTGCCAGCATGGATACACCGGGCGCGTTGTTTAAATTGATTGGGTCCGCTCGGTGTTTCGGCAGGCGGAGCCAATCAGAAGGGGAGCAACGCCATGTGCTCCGGCGTTGTTAGCGTGGCTGGAGCACATGCGATCGGGCGGAGAGGGAGGCAACCCACCCTCTCGGTCATCGGTGGGGGAGGCAAGTTGTGGGGTGTCGCAGCAGGGGGGGGGGGGGTGGGAGCGGGATCCCGGAGGTTTCCGGGGTCCGGAGCCTGAGGCGAGTTGGGGCGGGGTGCTCTCACCCCGGACAACCCCTGGAAGACTTTTGCTAGTAATATGGCGAAGTTGGATAGGGGTGGCAGGAGCTTGGCCGGTGGCGTGACCCTGGCCGAAGCGGAAGCGGGGTCGCTTTGCTAATTGCATGGCTGGCGGCGCATCGCTCCGCTGGGGTTTGGTTGGATCTATATTACTGTTTAATGTTGAAGAGATTGTTTTGGGAATAAAGCTGCGACCAGTTATACCAAGAATTGTTGTCTGTGGAATTTGTGGGATGGAGGGGGGAAAGGAGTGGGGGTGGGGGGAGGGGTTAGCGAAGGGGGAGCGCCGGGTCCGGCTACCCGGTTATGTGAATTTAGTGACTAAGTACTCCACATATAGTTGTCAAATCCAACGTATTTTGAAAAAAACACACTAATGTTCTGAATAGCGTTACAGGGTTAGAGGAAACGTTCATTCGCTGTGTTTGGCAATGGCATAAAAATCTAAAGGAGATATTAAGCCCAACAGTGCTAAGACCTTTATCAGCTCACTCCGCAACACCTGATATTGGCCACACTAAATGTGGGGACTATAAAGTGTGTGATATTAAACTGGAAACATTAACTTTTGATTATCATGGTAAAACATATTTATTAAGGTATAAAACATCTTGCGGTTCTAGCTATGTGGTCTATTGCATTCAATGTCCTTGTCAATTATTGTATGTGGGCAAAACTATCCGCCCCTTTCGAGTCAGAATGAATGAACATCGCAGTAGACTGAATTGCAAAAAATGGATGCTCCTATTGTGGATCATTGCCTTAAATTGAAACATAAATTTGAAGAATTACGCTGTTTCTGCATAGACCATATTATCACAGGATACAATGGTAAATCAAAAGACCAGAAGCTGTTGATCCGTGAACAACGTTGGATTTTTAATTTACAATCTGTTAGTCTGACTGGCTTAAATGCTCAGATTGATTGGAGTATGTGTGTATAGCCCTAGTGAAGAGATACGAATCTTTGCACACAGTATTAGGATCTAATACTGTCATGAGAACGCCATTGGGCTGGCCGTATTTTTCACAGGTGTCTTTTAACGTGCTGTTTGTTCACGTATAAAGCCGTTCATGATAACCAGCCCGCATGCGCGGCATTGGTTGGTAAATGGACTGTCTTTTGAAGAATCATTAGCCTTAAAAATGATAAGAGATATCAAAAAGGTATGAAGATTCAAAACAATGGTTGACAGTTTCAAGTTTATAATATTTGTAATGAGATTGTGATAAGTTGTGACACCGAAGTTCTACCTTATACCTGTAAGACACAGAGAAATGCAGAGTTCAGCACAATTGCTGACAGGCAGGGAGAGAAAAAGCTTCCAGGTTGCTATAGGCAACAAAGGCAGGCTAAGACACGAGGTCTGAGAGCACGCCCAGAGAACAAACACTCCCCTAGCAATCAGCAGAACAGTGTGCACATGAGCAGGAGAACGCCCCTAAACCTGAATAAAAAGCATGTTAGGCAAACAGAGTTAGAATTGGATTCTCATGGTTTGGATGTGGATTCTGATCCTGACGGTGATTCGTTTGGTGAATGCTCAGAAGCTGAGAATGACTGGGAGACTTGGCAAGTAAAAGATAACTTGAAAGTTTCAAACAGAAGGTCAGGATATTCTCCAGCTGATTCTGTTGTGTGTGAGCCGTGGAACAGAAAGCCCAGGAAGGATTCAAGGAGGGACAGAAAGCTTGTTACAAACAGAGGGATTAACTGGAGGAAACCCTCACCTGTGACGCAGGAAGAATTTCCTAGACACAGAGTGCCGTGGAGGGAAAGGAGAGCAGCTGATAAGGTTCCCTGCTTATCTGAAAGGCAGAACCACCAGAAGTACTTACAGCCTTGGGAAAAGGAAAGAAACGTAAGTCAGGACATTTGTATGAGTGAAGAAGATGATTGCATGTTTGTAAAGCCTTACAAGAAACTGCAGAAACCTGTTAGGAACAGAGCAAGGCAGTTCTATGAGCTCTCTGATAAGTACTTGCCATATCATAGAGAGAGTTCTGATGAAGGTTCTGAAACTGAGTTAAGAACATGTCAGACTCTCTGTCCACAAGATAATACAGTTGAAGAATCCATGTGTACAGATAGTTATATGCCTTATGAGGAGGACATGGACTGCTCTCTAGTCATAACTAATGAGAGTTCTCTACGCTAGCTAAGCATAAAGGTGTCGTGCACAAAGCTAGAAGAATACAGAGAAAAACTGTCAGCATTTAGTTCACCTGGTTCCTGTTTTGTTACTGATTTTGTACAAGCAAGAAGCTGTTTTCATTTCACCATTTTGTTTGCCAGAAGTATGGCTGCCTCTTAATTTCATACTGTGTATTACTTTGAAAATCCTGAAACCCCGGGAGGGGAATAAAGCCTGTTTTCAACCTGACACTCCGTCGCAACTACAATTTCTTACCTGGAAGGGTCAGGCCCAGCAGTGTACCTAGCCACCTATACCTAGTTGGGCCACTGCTGGTGACAAAGTACATTGGATTTCTTTTTGGTACCAATGTTCACAGGTTCAAAATTAACAACGCATGCTCTGAGGTGCAAATATATATAAAAACAGACCCCCTGAAGAAACGCTTTATAGTGAAACACAACAGCGCTGAAGTATGGCGTTCGGGAAATTCAATTAAGATAAGCACCAATCCTTTTCAATTTACATTTATATGTACCTGAAAATAACATGGAATCAATAACTTCTTCATGTTATAATATTAAGCAATACTACAAGGTCGTTGATGCAAAAAGGCACGTACAACCTGTTTAAGTCTGGACTATAGCCCTATTTTAGTCTGAGACCTTGTTGCTTACAATAATAACTGTTTGGTTTAAATAATCACTGTGATATAGATTCAAACTATTAGGAACAGCATAAAAATTACAATCTCTAGGTTGAAAGTTGGAGCAGATAGTTCCCATTAGGCCATGACTATCTACATGCTGAGTAATTTTGTTCTTTATAAAGGTTTCTAACATTTTTCCCGGTATTGACGTCAGGCTCACCGGTCTGTAGTTTCCCGGATCACCCCTGGAACCCTTTTTAAAAATTGGCGTTACATTGGCGATCCTCCAATCTTCAGGTATTACAGATGATTTTAATGAAAATTCACAGATTACTATTAGCAGGTCTGCAATCTCATATTTCAGTTCTTTCAACACCCTTGGATATATACCATCAAGCCCAGGTGATTTACTACTCTTCAGTTTATCAAATAGTTGTAATACATCTTCCCGATGTATCGATATTTCCTTCAGTTCTTCCGCACCTTTAAATACCACTTCAGTCATGGGTAACATCCCTACATCTTCCTCAGTAAAGACCGAAGCAAAGAATTTATTCAGTCTCTCCGCTATCACCTTGTTGCCTCTTAGTGCCCCTTTAACCCCTCTCTCATCTAATGGACCATCTGACTCTCTCACAGGTTTTTTGCTACAAATGTACTTGAAAAAGTCTTTATTTCTATACCTTCTTCACCTGAAGCTTAATTAATCTCAGGCCCTTAGTGTTTGACTGATTTGGATAACAAGCTTCACGAGCTCCTTAGGCTTAAACCTGTGGTAACCTAGTTCCATGTGCACAACAACTACATACCATATATTTGGTAAATGTTATCACAAGAGTAATATCCATGGAGATGATGGAACTTTCCAATTTTTTTGTAATGTTACATAGAAGTATAAGGGGTATGTTTACTAAAAGTTAACATGCATTAAGTGCCACTGTGGCATAGAAATAAAAGGACTCTGAGCATTTAATGCACATTAATTTTTAATAATGTGCATTAAACCGTTTAGTAAACATGTTTCTATACATTTTCCAACACTGCGGTTAAAGGAGATTGTACAAGGAGAATAAGAATGAGGGCATACTGAATGTAGACAAGGATAAGAGAAATAGCAAGAAGGTTATGAGAAGGAAGACTCATACTTTAGATAATAAGGTCTTTATTTTAGAAGCATTTTCACAATCTACATGTTTTTTTTATCATCAGTCATATATACATGTAAATAGATATTTTAGAAAGTGCTCAATTTACACATGGATGTGCTCGCTACATGGAAGTTTTAAGGGGGCATGTTGAAGGCATGATTAGGGCGTGGCAAAGGTGGATGAAAAATCTACATGTGTGCTTCCCATTAATAGGAAAATCAAGTGTATGACAAAAATGTCCATGTGGGAATTTGCAACTGCTCCTGGGCTTGCTTAGGTTTTTAAAAAATGCTCATTTCAGCCAGCCTTTACAAGAGGGGATAAAGGGGGTCATTCTTCTTAATACCCACTTTTTATTTCCCCCCTTCAAAGTGAAATAAGATAAAGATACCATCTGAAGCATCTGAAGTTAACTGGCAACACTGACATGTGCAGGCTTGCAAAATGGTCATCACACACATGTACTGTAAGTGCCGGCATATGTGCGTGGACATTGTGAAACCTAGCACCTACAAGTGTATGCCGCCTATGTTCCCTGTTGATTTTTACCACATGTACAATTGCAAAATGGCTCCTCTGGCTCCACGTATTGACACAAACACATACACACCTGTACCTCCCTATTCAGTATTTTAGGTAAGGCTCCATATTTAGCAGAGCCCTTTGCAGCCATGATGTCTCAGTTCCAATCTCTATGCCTTCACAACTCTAGATCTGTATCCATAATCTCTGAGGCAGAGCCATACAGTGTGGTTTCAGTGAGTCTTATGAATGGAATATGGTGGCTGTTGTGCTATGTTGTTAAATGCCATCAAGTTCATATCGACTCATGGTGACCCTGTGGATACTTATCCTAAACTGTGTTTGATTTTCAGTCAAGCAGTTAATTCTTGATAAAGTAGCATCCATAGCTGCTATTATTGCATTGATCCATTGCATTACCGATCTTCTTCTATTGCATCGACCTTCATCCTTGCCAAGCATCATATCTTTCTCTAATGATCTTTCTCTTTATATGATATGTCCAAAGTATGAAAATGAAGGTTTTATCATTTGAGCCTCCGAGGAAAGCTTTATCTTTATCTTTATTTACATTTGATATACTGCCCCCGCCGAGGCATCAGGGTGGTTTACAATAAAATATCCAAACATTGCTGCAGAAGAAGAAAAGAACGCCATGATTAGACAGGAATTAGACAGAGAGAACAGCAAAACATAGACAAACGAAAAGGGAGTCATTTTTTAGAGTCAAAAGCTTGTTGAAATAAGTGAGTTTTTAAGAGTTTCTTGAAAGTTACATAAACAGGTTCTAAATGGAGTGAAGGCAGTAGGGCATTCCAGAGTGCTGGGCTGAGGAAAAAGAATGCAGCGTGTCGAGTCTGTTCCAGGTGTGCTTGGGAAGGAGATGGAAGAGTGAGTCGATTGGCACGAAGGGAATGTAATTGGCGGTAAGGGGTATGTAAGGAGATAAGATCAGAAAGGTATAACGGTGTTGATGAATAGAGAGCCCAGTGGGTTAAGATTAATATTTTGTATTGAACCTGAAAATGGAGTGGAAACCAGTGAAGTTTAAACAGGAGAGGAGTAACATGATCTGAGTGACGGGCATTCATAGCAAGTCGCGCAGCTGTATTTTGGAGTAACTGTAGACGCTGAAGTTGTAAAGAGGTAAATTAGCCAACACTCCATTACAATAGTCTAACCTACTAATGACTAAGGCCAGCAATAAAGTAACAAGGGATGTAGGAGGCAGAAATGAACGGACTGCTCTGATCTGCCTGAGGGCTGAAAATGAACAGCGTATGAGGAGGGACAGTTGTTCATGGAAAGAGAGAGAAGAGTCTAAAGTGACACCCAAATACCAAAAAGAAGATACTAGCTTAGGCTTGATCTCCTCAAGTATCAATTGATTTGTTCTTTGGGTGGTCCATGGTATGCACAATGGGGAGGGGAGGATATTCAGCAGCGGCAGCTTGCGCTTGCAAAGCAGCTAGGCATTGCTACTGAATTTTAACCCCGGATATTCAATGCAAGGGCCATATCTAGCTATCGGCATTGAATATCATGGGAGCCACAGAACCCATAAGCTAAACAGGCAACAGCAATATTGAGCCACTACCTGGTTAGCATTCATGGGTAAAGAAAGGCAGCCTTTGCTATGTCCCTAACTGGGCAGTGGCTCAATATTGCCGCTGCCCAGTTAGCAACGAGTGCTGCCTCCGCTCTGTCCCAGAACACTCCAACATGCCCCAGTGCTAACCGCTTAGCATCAGGGCATGTAGTGGTGGCACCTGCATATATCCAGTGGCACTAATCGTGTTAGTCTGTTGAATATCAAGCTCAGCGCCATTTACATGGTTTGCAGGTCTGCTCTTGGTAGCCTACCAGCTAGTACCATTACCACATGGTGTCACGAAACACCCCCATGGCCCACCATATAGGACACCTACCCCTGAAGCCTGACATCACAATGGAGGAGAGTCCAAGGCAGTCCAGCCACAAAGGGCATCCATGCTTCCCCTTTCCAGGAAGAGCTCTGGGGAACCACCGTATAAAGGTGGCCAAACCCAAACAGCTCTCAGGATGAGCACCCCAACTATCAGGGAACCAAAGACCCACTGGATCAGGGAAGTCCATGTGTACTGAAGGTCTGCACATTGCGCTGCCTCAGACAAAGTATAGGAGAGAGGGTGGAATGCACAGACCATCAGTGCATGCATGAGTGCTCAATGGAACCATTACCACATGGCTGCTGACTCTGCCCAGTCTGCTGATGTGTTTCCTGGTTATGTCGGAGCTGCATTGCCACCCCCAAAGTATGCCACCCTAGATGTATGCCTAGTCTGCCTAAAAATATGGCTGGTCCTTGTCCCACCCCACTTCCCTTTTCTGCAGGAAGCCAGAGCAGGCCAAAGTGTGTGCTGCCAATATGGCATTCATGGACTGCCCCACTTCTCACTATTAAGGAAAGCCCCCTCCCCACAATTGGGAGGAGTGGTCTAGTGGTTAGGACAGGGTACTTCAGGCCAGAGGGCTGGGAGTTCAAATCCCACCTGGGGACAGCAATCTCAGGCCAGAGGGACTGGGATTTCTAGTCCTATAGGCACTCCTTGTGGTCTTGGGCAAGCCACTTAACCCTCCATTGCCCATGTTCCCTGTATGTATTAGTGTGTGTGTCTCATATCCCCTCATGTTAAATGTATCCCCCAATTGACTGCTTTGACCCGGTGAAAAGCGGGATATAAATACAGATAAATAAATAAATTGCTGGAAACCTGAATTCTGTTATTTATTTATTCATTCAGCATGTGGTATGTCAAGCCCCCCTGTCATTTGGTACCACCATAGCAGTATTTGAAGATCTAACCCCCCCCCCCCATTCCCCTACCAGCAAAAGCACTTCTATATACCGTCCCTTGGCCCCTTGGAGATGCAGGAGTGCTATGGAGCACAGGAACTACATCTAGCCTAATCAGGCATCCTTAAATAAGGGAAGAAGAGGGTAGTCTGCCTGTGGTTGTATTTGAACCAGGAGCCACTATTGGAAAGGTGAGAGTGGATGCTGATGTGTTGCTGAGGAGAGAAGATTATTATCCAGGGAGAAAAAGAAAGTGGAGCAAAGAAGAGGTGTAGTCTAATGGTTAGAGCACTGCCTTAGAAGCCAAGAGACCAGGGTTTGATTCCCACTGGCTAGGCCTTGGACAAGTCACTTAACCCTCCATTTCCTCAGAAAAATCCAAGTTATCAATATCTCAGTTTAATATACATTACTGAGTTTAAGCTACAATGTAAACCACTTTGATTGAAATGATAAAGTAGTATAAAAAACCTATTAAACAAATCCTGGATGGAGGAGCAGAAGAGGGACCCTGGGATGAACATATATGATGACTTCAATAAAGTGGAGGAGTAGCCTAGTAGTTAGAGCACTGGATTGGTAACCAAGAAATCAGGATTTGATTCTTTCAAACACTCATTGTGGCCTTGAGCAAGTCACTAAACTCTCCTTTGTCTTGGATGAAAGACTTGGTAATCTACTTTCAGTTACACTGGCAATAAAACCCAGGAGATGCTGCGTCACCAGGAGTCAGCATTGACTTGAAAGCACACATTGTATTTGCAAGGTATTGAAACAGTGCAATGAGGTAATGGCCACAGCTTGAAAAATACAAGGGTGCATTGCATTGCATCCCTCATCAGAGACTTTTGGCAAAACTAAAGAGTCATGGGATAGGAGGCAGTGTACTACTGTGGATCAGGAACTGGTTAAAAGATAGAAAGCAGAGGGTTGGGCTAAATGGCCAATTTTCCCAATGGAGAAAGATGAATAGTGGTGTACCCCAGGGATCTGTGCTGGGTCCGCTGCTTTTTGACATATTCATAAATGACCTGGAAAGTGGAATAACGAGTGAGGTTATCAAATTTGCAGATGACACAAAACTATTTAAAGTTGTTAAAACCCAGAGGATTGTGGACAATTGCAAGAGGATCTTGATAAATTGGAAGACTGGGCATCAAAAGGGTAGATGAAATTTAATGTGGACAAGTGCAAAGTTATGCACCTAGGGAAGAACAACCCAACCTATGGTTACACGATGCAAGGTTCCACATTAGGAACCACCACCCAGGAAAAAGATTTAGGCGTCATTGTGGATAACATGTTAAAACCCTCGGCCCAGTGTGCAGCGGCAGCCAAGAGAGCAAATAGAATGCTAGGTATCATAAGGAAAGGAATGGAAAATAAAACAAAAGATATTATAATGCCTCTATACCGTTCTATGGTGAGACCACACCTTGAATATTGTGTGTAATTCTGGTCGCCATATCTTAAAAAGGATATAGCGTTATTAGAAAAGGTTCAGAGAAGAACCACCAAAATGGTGAAGGGGATGGAAGGATACTTCTATGAAGAAAGGCTAAAAAGGTTAGGGCTCTTTAACCTGGAAAACAGACGGCTGAGGGGAGATATGATAGAAGTCTATAAATTAATGAACGGAGTGGAACGGGTAAACGTAGATCGATTGTTTATGTCATCAGAATATAGAAAGACTAGGGGACATGCAATGAAGCTACAGGGTAAACTATTTAAGACTAATAGAAGAAAATATTTTTTCACTCAACGTGTAATCAAACTCTGGAATTTGTTACCTGAGGATGTAGTAAAGGCTGTTAGTGTAACTGGGTTTAAAAAAGGTTTGGACACATTCCTGGAGGAAAGGTCCATAAACCATTATTATGAAGGGACCCAGGATATCAATGCTTGACCCAGTACAAGCATTGCGGAACCTGTGTCTTTTGGGGAAACTGCTGGCTACGTATGAACTAGACTGGCCACTGTTGAAAACAGGATACTGGGCTTGATGGACCTTGGTCTGACCCAGTATGGCATATCTTATGTTCTTATGTTCTTATTGCAAAGGGAGAACTACAGCTAGCAGAAAAAGGAAGCAATTATGCCATAGGAGAGGTTGTGGTGAAATCTTTATTATTTAAAACATTTATATACCGTCATATGCACTTTGCATTCAGGGCGGTTCACAACACAGACAGCAACAAAACTATAAAATTACAAAAACAGAAATCTGCACCTCATCACCCCTTTCCAAGCCCAACAGCTCAACTTCCCTTTACCACACCTCACCCCCCAGCCAAGGGAACAGAAAAGCTTTCAAACCCTTGCAAAAGGGTTCCTTCCTCAGACTGATGGGGAGTTTATTCTACCACACAGGGACAGCTACAGAAAAACATCTCTCTCCACTTTTCCTGCCACACTTGCCTAAGGCCCAGGACCACCAGTTGCAGATGCTGACTGTACCCCCAACTCCCGCCCAGGACAATACCATATGAGCTCCTCCTGCAAATAACCCAGCCCTTGATTTCTCAATGTCTTAAAGGTAACCATCAATAACTTGAATATTCCATGCTGTTCTACTGGGAGCCAATGAAGTTGGGCCAATACATCTGCCACTGACTCACATATAGTCTGCCCTAAATCACCCTAGCCGTGGCATTCTGCACGATTTGTAATTCTGGCAGTTGATATTTTGGCAACCCCACGTACAACACATTACAATAATCTAACACTGAGACCACCAGCTTCTGAATCAAAATACGCATGGCCCCCTCTTCTAAGAATGGCCGCAGCTGACACACAAGATGCAGTGGCCCATACACAATCCAAACCCCTTCAATATGTGGGCTTGAAAGGTCAGGTCAGAATCCATCACCACACCCAAATTGCAAATTTCCTTTCTCCAACCTAACCTAAGCCCTGTAATTTTCAATCATTCCTTCAAATCCCCTTCCTCTACAGCACTAAAAAACAAAAATTCAGATTTCTGGGCATTCAACACCAGCCAGTTGGCCTTCAGCCAATCTCCTAACTTCTCTAAGCAAGCATTTCTTCTTAACATCTTTGTAAGTGATATTGCAGAACTGCCAAGTAAGGTTTTCTCTTTGTGGAAGATACCAAAATCTGCAATAGAGTAGACACCCAGGAAGGTGTAAATAACATGAGGAGTGATTGAACTAAGCTTGAAGAATGGTCTAGAATTTGGCAACTGAGATTTAATGTTAAAAAATGTGAGGTCATGCATTTGGGCTGTAGCAATCCAAGGGAGCAAAATAATATAGGGGGTGAAGTACTTCTGTCCACAAAAGAAGAGCAGGACGTAGGTGTGATTGTGTCTGATGATCTTAAAGTAGCTAAACAGGTAGAAAAGGCAACTATGAAAGCTAGAAGGATGCTTGGGTGCATAGGGAGAAGAATGGCCAGCAGAAAAAAGGAGGCGATAGTACCTCTATATAAGTCTTTGGTGAGAACTCATTTAGAGTATTGAGTACAATTCTGGAGACCACACCTTCAAAAGGATATAAATAGGTTGGAGTTGGTGCAGAGGTTTGCTACTAAAATGTTTAGTGGGCTTCGTTATAAAGCATATGAGGACAGACTTAAGGAACTTAATATGTATACTTTAGAGCTGGGGTCACCAACCTCCAGAGGGCCGCGGGCCGCACAGCCGACTACCGGGAGCCTCGCGGGCCGCAGCCCCCTTCTCCCCGCCCCCGCGAAAAAAAACAACAAACGCAAAATTATGAAAACAATGGCATATCACCTTTATTGAATTTAATGAGATGGCTGATGATTCATGCTAGCAGACAAACGCTTAAAGTCCGGCTTCACAGATGACACTGACAGGAGAAGGGACGCTTGCAGGTGGTCGTCGGTGAGCTGCGAGCGCGTTGATACAATGGCGGGAATCCTTGGCGGGCCGCACGTAATGTTAACCGGGGTAGAGCCTCGCGGGCCGGTTGGTGACCCCTGCTTTAGAGGAAAGGTGGGATAGAGGTGATATGACTGAGATGTTTGAATACCTCCGTGGCATAAATGCACAGGAGACGAGCTTCTTTCGATTGAAAGCATGCTCTGCTACGAGGGGACATAGGATGAGGGTGAAAGGGGATAGACTCAGAAGTAATATGCAGAAATATTTCTTTATGGAAAGACTGGTAGATGCGTGGAATAATCTCCCAGTGGAGGTAGTAAAGATGAGGACAATATCTGAATTGAAAAAAGCATGGGACAAACACAGAGGATCTCTAAAGGAAAAAAGAGGACTGTTGTAGTGGTTGATATGGAAGGGCAGGCTAGATAGGCCATGTGGTCTTTTTTTGCCATCATGTTTCTATGTTTCTATTTTTCTATTGACTAACCCAACTGTATCTTCCATTGAGCAATCTGAAACCACCACAACTTGAATATCATCTGCTTATAAGAAACATTAGAAACTGTAATTCCTCACAATCTGCCTACTGGGCTCATAAAAATGTTGAAAAGGCAAGGCGACTATGCCAAGCCTTGGGGGACCCCCACACACCAACTGATGTACCATTGACCTCTTGGTGCCCAACACATCTTAAATCGATATCCTTGTAAAAAAGCTGACAACCATCTCAGCACCATTCCTCCCATCCCCATATCTCGGCAGCTTTTCAACAAAATGTCCCAATCTACCAAGTTAAATGTGGCCGACAAATCTACTGTAACATAATCGCCATAGCTATTTTGCTCATATCCACAGTATTGTGTCGAATTGTGGAGGCCCTTCCTCTGAAGGATGGAAACCAATCCCACATCTCACTGCTGGACTGCTGTCTGCATCTTAGTATTGGTGAGTTGTTTAGTTATTTAAAGTTGCTAAGGGAGAAGAAATATCTAAGCTAATACAATGTCCATTGAGCTTTTTAGGTATGTTGTACACTATTTATGTTTGCTTCAAGATGAACTGTAAAGAATTGGATCTAATCTATTTCTAAGAGCTAATAACTTGGTGATGAAGATCTGATCCGGACATCCAGCCCCGCTAAACGCTTGGCCCACGTCTGGGAAAAAGAGTTCCCCACAGGTAGATCTGAGCTGTGCACGGAACTCTGTTTGTGGGCGGGAGGGGGTGGGCCATAGGCAGGGCAAGGGCCAGCTATGGGAGGCACCATGACCCCAGACATGCAGACTTTGAACTTGTAGAATATTGGTGTATAATGCCGCAATGTCAAAAGCGGTCATAATAATGGTTGTGGGCCAAACAACATGATGAGACACAATATGCAAAAAATGTGACGTATCCTGAATACAAGATCTTGACCGTTGAACAAAGGGTTGAAGAAAAAAATCCAAAAACTTAGACAATGGTTCAAACATTGAACCGTTGCTAGAAACAATGGAGTGACCAGGTGGAGAGTGTAGCATTTTATAAACTTTAGGAAGTATGTAAAATACAGGCACTCATGGATGGAGTATCCTAAGAAAGTGATGTTCTCGAGCTGTAATAATATTGTCATCTCTTGTATGTTGCAATAAATCCAATACTCTGAAGTGCAGGTGTAGGGTCTTGAGGCACTAGTTGGTAATACCGTTGATCTGATAATTGTCTCATCACTTCCTCATAATAGGCTTCTCGCTGCAATAATACCACAGAGCCACCTTTATCAGCTGGTTTAAAAACCACATCAGATGATTGTCTCAATTGTTGTAGGGCTTGTCTCTCTTCATATGATAAATTATATGAATGCCATTCTGTAGGCAAACGGACTTCGATTGCATCAAGATCATGAAGAACTAAATCTCTAAAGGTGGCAATGCGAGCATCAAGAGGGCCAGGAGGGACCCACTGGGACTTAGGATGAAAAGGTAAATGATGAATAACTGTGTCAACAGGTTTATGAGCAAAAATTAATTTAATCTGCAATAAACATATCAATCAAAAAATGTCTAACCGTGCCTGAAAAGAATCATAATGGTTGGTAGGGGCAAAGGAAAAACCTTTGCTCAAAACTGCTTCTTGCATAGGCGTAAGCACTTTATGAGAAAGGTTAATTACTATCGATTCTAATGACTGTAAAGGTGTGTGACCGGCTGAGTGAGATCCGTTTCGGGGCTGTGTGTCCATCCCCACTGCTGGGTGCCCCGATATCCCCTCGGCCATTGAAGTTTCCCCATTGGAGATCCATCCTCAGTTTGAGAGATTGCTTTATCAACTAAATGACAGGCCCTATCTATAGGATCACTTCCTGCCACACCATGGTGATGCTGTCCTTTCATGGAACAACTGGTTCAGGAACTGACTAGAGAAGGAACTGTTTTTTAGATTTAGTCGTTTGTGGAACTCACTATTTGGTACAAGAGCTAACTGGCACTTGGCACTAGTGATTGTAATATGATCAAATCTGTCTTAATAGCTTGAGTAAGTACACAAAGGAAAACTCATGTGTCATCATTTAATTTTCAAAAGGAAGATTACGATAAAACAAGGAAAATGCTTAGAAAAAAATTAAAAGGGGCAGCTGCAGAGGTCAAGAGTTTACATAAAGCATGGACATTATTTAAAAATACAATCTTGGAAAGCCAGTCTTGATATATTGTATACTTTAAGAAAGGCAGAAGGAAGACCAAACAGCCCGTATGATTAAAAGGTGAAGTGAAAGAAACCATTAGAACCAAACATCTTTCAAAAAATAGAAAAAGGAACCAAATGAAGATAGGAAACCACATAAGCACTGTCAAGGTAAATGCAAAGCATTAATAAAGAAGGCAAACATAGAATTTGAAGCCTCCTACAGAGGAAAAAACTCACAATAAAAACCTTTTCAGGTACATTTGAAGCAAGAAGCCATCAAAGGAATCACTTGGCATATTAGATCATCAAGGGGTAAAAGTGACACTTAGGATGGACAAGGCCATAGCTGAGAGACTAAAATGAATTCTTTGGGGCATGTTTACTAAAGTCCGCAAATCTGCGCGCCGCAAAATAGCGCACGGCAACGCGGCATTTAAACGCGCAGAAATGTGTTTAAACGCCCCGCACACGTGCGTGTCACCCCCGCACAGGTACGCGGCACACTAACGGGCCCCGTACAAGTGCGGGCCCGCAAATGTCCGATAGAGGCGTGGAACGGCTAAAAGAGGGCGGAGGAAGGCTCCGGAGGGGCGGAGGGGCGGAGGGACGGGGTCAATGGGTGGAGAGTGGGAGGGGAGAGGCTCCCCGCACAGTATCGGGCCCGAATTTCCATGTAAAAATTAGCGCGAGTGAAACCCTCGCGGTAGAGGACATTTAAAGGGAAGAGAAACCATTTCCGTCAGCAATGTACAGGAACACCGGGGAAACCTACAAAACGTGAGCAGTGTGATATATGTGCACAGAACAAAATTGCAAATAGAACCTGAAAATGACCACAACAAAACTATTATAAATAGTAATCCAGCTGGGGAACAGTTATAGTGATGGGCAAATATACAAAACACACCCAGCAAAGCTCCAGAAAAAAGAGATGAATATGGGAAGGGTCTACGGAGCGGAGACTCTTCCGAAAAACATTTCCGTTTTTGGAGCTTTCCTCGGAGTGTTTGCTATGGTTGCCCATTAATACCACTGTCGCCCAGCGTGGTGATATTTTGTCCCCCATTTTCCCGTGGTCATTTCTGGTGCACGTTTATCACCAGACAGGGTGCATATGCCCACAGTAAAAATGAGTAGAGCAGGGTTTGTGACTCCATCCTGCCAGGCTTACTGCCTCCAGGGGCTGCACTGTCTCTGTGGCCAAAGTGTGGTACAGCGGACAGAGTCATTACCTCTAGGACCAAAGGGCAGAGGTTCAAAACCCAGCTGGGGCACCTGCCAGCCCAGTCCCTATATTTTACCCACCACTAAATAAAGATAGGGCAGACACCCCTGTAGTGCAGGGAACATAAGCATGGGGAAAACACCCATATTTTACCCAACACCGCACACACACCACAACAATGGGCATTACCTACAGCCAAGTCCCCCAAATGCAGTCCCGTACTGCCACATTGCAATCAGGTCAACTGCTTTTTCTGAGAGAAGTTCATGCCAGCATGTTGGCGGACAAGTACATGTGGTGCAGGGGGCAGTGGCTGCTAACCACAGAAGACAGAGGCCTAGCCATGTGCAGGCTGGCACAGTCCACTGCAACAGACAGGCCCTGCTGGATCCACAGTCATGGACAGTCCAGGGAATCCAACCAATCTGTGGCTACACAGTGGTGCAGTGCACACAGACAGTGCATGCAAGAACAGAAGGTTACAGGTTCAAAGCCCAGCTGGGGCTACTGCCAATCCTGCCCACACATTTTTCCCACAACTAAACAGTGATAGTAAGGACACACCTTTCATGGCGGGGACATATTCAATGGTAAGACATCTATCTTTTACCCCACTGAGCACAGACACCATGAACAGGGGCAGTACCTAGAGCAGAATCACCCAAATGCAGTCCTGGTGGGCCACACACCAGTCAGGTTCCATGCTGACACTCATACAAATGCCTGTGCTGTATATCTATGCACCACCCCCATGGCATGTAGATGTAGCCCATGCATATTCATGAGGGATAGCAGGAAAACCCGAACAGTGTGATGCAAACCTGGACTGGAGTTGGGAATCTGTGCCGTAAAGCAGCAGCCATCAAGGGCAGACACACCCACACCCACAGGCCCCATTGGCCAATGTCTCCTGGAAAGGCAGAACATTGGACCGTGCATGCAGCACCCAAAACGAGCACTTGCATAACTTACCAATGTCACCCTACACCTGAGGTATACGGTACACAGCTCTGAGACGTTTGCTAGGAGCACAGGCAGGCAGATATCCATACGTTACGTACATACTGCTAGTTGACCCCATCCAAACAATCTGTTAGGTGTTTGCGGGGCATGCTCCAGGCCTGGCCTCTGACGGTGTTTACCACCCTGGGGAGTGACCACCAGCTGTAATGCGTACCATATCCATGCCTTGCCGTGCTCAGGACCGGTTTGGTGGGCAAGGCTACTTACCCCCTCAATCGTAGCACCATGATGGCAGAGGTGTGGAAGTGTGTGTCTGTCTATACCAAGGGTGGGCACCTCCGGTCCTGGAGGGCCGCAGACCAGTCAGGTTTTCGGGATATCCCTGATGAACATGCATGAGATATATATGCATTAGAGATATCCTGCCAACCTGACTGGTTTGTGGCCCTCCAGAGCTGGATTTGGAAACCCCTGCCTTACACCTCTGTCATTTAAGATCGTGAGTGGGCAAGGTACAGATGTCCTAGACATTGAAAGGGTATATAGAATGTGTCACATTTCTCCTCAATTCTCACCACCACCAAAAAGTTGTCTAATAGACAATTTTTTGGTGTTGGTGAGAAGTGAGGAGGACTGTGACAAATTCTATCTAACCTTTTTGATGTCTTGGACATCTGCACCTTGTCCCCTCACAATCTTAAATGACAGAGGTGTAAGGCAGGGGTCTCCAGATCCAGCCCTGGAGGGCCACAAACCAGTCAGGTTGGCAGGATATCTCTAATGCATATATATCTCATGCATATTCATTAGAGATATCCCAAAAACCTGACTGGCCTGCGGCCCTCCAGGACCAAGTTTGCCCACCCCTGGTCTATACAGTGGGTGTTGGCTGCAAGCCCCTTCAACAGCCCACACTGCCAGCACTGTTGCCAGTATTGGCCAGCCAATGTGCATAATGAGGTGCAAGGTACCATGGGTATAGCCAGGGCAGGGTGGCGTGGCCAGGATGCATCTGCACTGGGCATAGGGCCCTGGCAGGGACATTGGCTGGGATATTGTAGTGTCCGGCCACCACCTACACAGACAGGGTGGCCAAAGCATGTCCTTCTGGGGGATCACGCTCACCCTGACTGTGCAGTGACCACAGCATGGCTAGGCCCCCCCATAGTGCTGTATAGTAGTTCTCTCATGTGATTGATATGGGTTTCTCTTTGGGGCCCAGTCACTGATCTATCTGCTTGCTGTGTATGCAGACAGCCCAGTTCTGGGTGCATGCATCTCCATTGGGAACATGCACTATGGACTAACCAGCAGACTGTTTGTAGCTGGTAAATGTCTTGCTATAATGGCTTGCAGGGTGCAGTGGCTGTTGGCTTGCTGCAGGGGAATATCTGGTGGTGGAGTGCAGCTTACCATACCCTGGGCTTATGTCTGTCTGCTATTGTGTTATGGCTGTGTATGGAGCTGCCTGCCTGGGGGGGGTGGTGTTCCTCAGCAGGACTGGGGGCTGTGCCTGATGGCGGCAGACAGGGATATCCATGGTGTTTGTGCAGAAACTAGCTATCTTACACATTAACACTGCTTTGGAACGCCCGCTTGGCCTCCATCAGCCATGGCAGGTGTTGTTGGCCTGGTCCTGGCCACCTCATTGCACACTCAGGGTGAGCACAGTACCCGCACGATGTAACAGTGTGTGGCTACTCTGTGCCAGTAAAACACCCGGTCAGTGCCCCCTACTAGGCCAAGGTGCTGTGTGGGTGCACCCGGTCACTTCCCCCAACAGGGCCGAGGTGCTGTGGGGGTGCATTCCCCATCTTGTGTCCATCTGCGGACAGCTAATTTGCATGTGAAGTGCATCATGGGTACCGGTGGCCTAACCCTATCCTGTTGACACCAGCAGACTGTCTGTGAGGTGACGTGTAGGCTATCTGCAGCCATCCAGGGGCCTGCTTACAGCTATGGAGCTGTAGCGCAATGGTTACATCACTGCCTATGCAGCCAGAGGTCATGGGTTCAAACCCACAGTGGGGCCCTTTGGTAGGGCTGTCCACAGCTTTATTTTTATTTACTGTACATATGTCTATGCCGGCAAGACCACCCTCAGCTTACTATACCCATTAGGTGCCTCTAAGGGTGCTTCATAGGGCGCCCTGTAGGCCACCTTATGGTTGCCATCCCTATAGGGTGCACTATACATTATCCTGTGTCGCAACATACATGCTGCCCTATAGGGGACATTCAAGGGTGCCTTGGCGAACAGTGCACTGTAACATGTGCCTTATGGGCCGCCGTATGTTAACATGCTGGGAGAGTGCGTTTGCTAGTAGTGATAACAAAATAAATTATACAGCCTCCTACAGCACTCCACAACATAATACATACTGCCTCAGCAGGCATTTTTCACTGGGCATTGTGAGGAGTTGAACCCCTGATCTCTGCACCATTGGTCAGTGTTTTAACCATTGTGCTGTGGCTCTGTTCCTGTGCTTGTGCATCAGCGCGCCGCCTTGTGCCTATCAGCGCGCCGCCTTCTGCCGCCTAAGGGGACCAGTGCGCCGCCTTCTGCTACTCAAAAATAACTGTGCGCCGCCTTATGCCGCCCAAAAAGCACTGTGCGCTGCCTTATGCCGCCCAAACATAACTGTGCGCCGCCTTATGCCGTTCCAAATTAATTTGCCTCCTAAAACAATTTTAATCATTACAGTTACTGCCTCAGCTGACCTTTGTCATTGCGCACACTGGGGGATTGAACCCATGGCCCCTGCACCATTGGTCAGTGTCTTCACTGTTGTACTACAGCTCTGTTGTTTTGTATACTCTGCAGCGCGCCACTTTGCCTTTCCACGCGCTAATGTCGACCCCCGCACATTAGCGCGACGCGCACACATCCGGTTGCTTACTACCGTTTTTTTCTATTTTCTGCCTGAACCGCCCACTCCTTATATGGCACAGGCACACTAGCGTGGCCCCGCACGTTAGGAATGTTTAGTAAACATGCCCCTTTGTTTTGTTCTTCACGGTAGAAAATGTGAAGAAGCTGCGCATTCTGGAAAAAAGGTATTTTTTAATATTTTTTATTTATTAATTTCCACTAAACAAGCAAGAAAACAAACATCTTGCGAAGAAATGAGGTCTATACATAGGAAAATACAATTCAAATAGGATACAATACAAAAAAAACAAATTCCTATACCCCATGTAGGCCAACAAAAAGGGGGGGGGGAGATAAGGGGGGGGGGAGGAAAAGAAAATAGACCAATCGAGAGAAAATGGTCTACTTATTAACAAGAAACAATACCACAAGAACTCATTATGGCCGCGAGAAACCCCAGATAACTCTAACAGCAGAGACATCTATCCCAGAACAACATCGGCAGAAACCCTGGCATTTATAAAGGCAGCAAGATCAATCGGATTAGTGAAAAAATAACGATTGGATTTATATATGACCAGGCATCTGCACGGATATCGAAGGAAAAAGGAACCTCCTAGTTGCAACACACCAGGCTTTAACAACAAAAACTGTTTACGTCGATTCTGAGTTTCCCGGGTTAAATCGGGAAACATTGAAATGGTCAAACCTAAGAAAGATTCTAGCCTCTTCTTAAAAAACATTTTTAGAAGCCAATTTTTATCAGTAATTAAGGCACATTGAACAATCAAAGTAGCTGGTATACAGCCCCCGCCACCCGTATCTTCTAACAAATTAGAAAGATTAAGAACTTCAAAATCAACATTTGATACATCTGACGAAACCACAGCTTCTTTTTTCCCCCGAGGAAGATAATAAACCTTATTCAATGGTGGAAACAAATCCGGTGGGACTTTAAGAATTTCATGAAGATATTTCTTAAACATATCAAGCGCGGTAACACCCTGAGACTGAGGGAAATTCAAAACCCGTAAATTAGCGGCCCTAGCAGCATTTTCCAGAGTTTCAATTTTATAACGAAGAATCCCATTGTCCTTGACCAAAGTAGAAAATTGGTCAGAAAGAGAATGTAGCTGGGTCCCATGGTCAGCAACCGATGTTACCAAAGAATCACATGTGGATACAACAGTCACAATTTTACCAGCGTTCTCCTGAATTCGTGAAGTGTTATCTTGAATACCGGCAGCAAAGGCTGCTGATTGTGATTGAACAGCGCCGGCCAAGGCAGCAATAGCATTCCAAATGGATTCTAATGTGAAAATCTTCGGTCTCGAGAGGCTGAAAGTTGAAAGTGACGACATTGAAGAAACAACCGGAGAGCTCCGTTCTCCCGAAGATGGCAAATCTGGGAGTTCCACCGGAGAAGAAACGCCCAACGCCTCCCCGCCTTCCGCAGGGGTCTGCTCGGCCACCGCAGCAAGGAGCTGCCCTCCAACGACAACCTCGTTCCCCAACACAGGAGAGACAGGCGTTGCAGCATCCGAGGTAGGGCCGGTAGAAGCAGGGCATACCGGCGGAGTTCTCTGCGTGGGGGAGAGTGATGTATCCACTTCCGACGGCGGAGATGCGGCCTCTCCACCGCTCGCTGCCAAGCCGGCTCAAACCTCCGCTCTCTGTTCCAGGGTCAGAGTCACAAAACGGTCCATCGGGCCCGTAGATGGGCGTTGGGGCTCCGAGGGAAGAGCCCTCAACCTCCCCTTCCTTTTCGGCATACAGTCAGAAGAAACTCTCAGTGGCCATCTTGAAAGAGCTCCTCCCCCAAAGGTATTTAATAATGATGAGTCAGAAGAGCTGAATCAAATCTCAGTGAACCTCAAAGATGTAGTGGGAGCAACTGATAAACTAAAGAGTTGCAAATCACTTTTACCAGATAGTATATATTCAAGAGTACTGAAAGAACTCATAGATGAAATTTCAGAGCTTATATTAATTTTTAGCCTATCATTACAATCTCTTTGGTATCAGAAGATTGGAAAGTGGTCAGCATAATGCCAAATTTTAGAAAAGTGCTCCAAAGGTGATCTCGGAAACTATATACCAATAAGTCGAATATCAGTGCTGGAAGAGTGGTGTAAACCATTATAAAGAATAAAATTACTTAATATATGGACAGACATGATTTAACACTAGAAGGAACAAAAGGCATTTTACCTAGAAACACCAAAGTGCATCAATTGACGCATTATCACGATGACTGAGTTTAGCATGAAATGCAGATGTGAATTAATGTGAAATTACTTATTTGTTAAATACGTGCAGTATGTGACATCATTACATGATGTCATCATGTGTTTATTGTTTGTAATGTCGGAGTAAAACTGTAAACAGTGATTGAGATGCGCCACCTAGTGGGAACATGAATTTACCTAGAAGCCCCATAAAAGAAAATTGAGTGCGTCAATTGACGTACTTTGGGGCTTCTAGGTATAAATTCATTTTCCCGCTAGGTGGTGCATCTGCCATTAATTTTCGATGCACATATTTGAACATCTTGACCTTGCTAACAAAGTCATGGAACATGACTGACATGGTTCTAGCAGTGGCGCTGGTTTACAACTTCGAAGATGCATTTGCATCAATTGACGCACTTTGGGGCTTCTAGTGTTAATGGGACAATGTCAACATGGATTTAGCTAGGGGAAGTCTTGCCTCACCAATCTTCTCCATTTCTTTGAGGACATGAATAAACATGGAGATAAAGTTGAGTCAGTTGATATAGAACCTGATTCAGAAAGTGGCACGTCTGGGCCTTCTGGATGTCCCCATGCAAGATGGGGCCGTTAGGACCCAATTCTGCACCATGGGAAGAAAACGTTCCCAAAGCATGCAGAATCAGGCCCGAGGATGGCCCAGCATGCCTCTACATGCCTGCAGAGACATCTTCCCCTGGCTGCTTTGGCTCGGCCTTTCCCCCTCTTCCCTGCCGCCCAACCCATGGCTAGCCAGCTGTGGCCTGGATCATGCGGTGGGGACACTCCTGTACCTGGCCCCGGCTCTGCGGGGGGGGGGATCCCTGGCCCTGATCGCTCCACCGGTACTGATTATTACACCTTCGAGGTGGAATAATCAGCACGTCCCCACTGACCCCATAGGATGTGAATTGGCCCCCCCCCCCACCTGTGACCTGAATCGGCCCTGTATGTCCTGCCGGGCTGGCTCGCCCCTGCTCTACCCAGACCCCACCTCCTCCTGCCCTCTGCTGACTCTCTCCATCCTACTGCTCTAGCTGTGTGGGAAGAGCAGGAGGGGGAATAGACTCCAGACAGCTTGCTTGGCTACACATCCCGCCGGGACATGCAGCCCTGTAATCCGCATCTCTGAATCTGGCCCATAGTATATATAGACTTTCAGAGAGTGTTTGAAAAAGTTTTACATGATAGACCCTTGAAGAAATTAAATGTCAAAATATAGGAGGCAATGTCCTATTTTAGACAGAGAACAGTTTGAGAGATAGAAAACATAGAGTAGGGATAAATGGTCAATTTTCTCAATGGAGGAAGGTGAATAGTGGAGTAACCAAGGGACCTGTATTAGGATTGGTGCTTTTTAACATTATAACATTATAAGTAATCTGGAATTGAGAACAACAAACAACATGATTCAATTTGCAGACAATACCAAATTATTCAAAACTGTTAAATCATTATGTGGATTGTGAGAAATTGCAGGAGGATTTTTGGAGACTGGGTATCCAAATGGTAGATGAAATTTAATGTGGACAAGTGCAAAATGAGGCACATAGGGAAGAATAACCCAAACTATAGATACACAATGCTAGGTTCCACATTAGGAGTCATCACCC
The DNA here is from genome assembly GCA_033557465.1 of Ichthyophis bannanicus. NCBI lineage: Eukaryota > Metazoa > Chordata > Amphibia > Gymnophiona > Ichthyophiidae > Ichthyophis > Ichthyophis bannanicus. Next base: position 1,225,234,953 of record CM066033.1, read on the forward strand.
AGGGAAAGGATCTAGGTGTCATCATGAACAATACATTTAAATGTTTTGTTCAGTGAGTCATGGCAGCCAAAAAATCAAACAGAATGTTAGGAATTATTATGAGAGGAACAGAGAATAAAATGATGAATACCAAAATGCTTCTGTATCAATCAATGGTGCAATTGTACCTTGAGTATTGTGTGCAATTCTTGTCTCTGCATCTCAACAAAGATATAGCAGCATTAGAAAAAGTACAGAGAAGGGCAACTAAAATGATAAAGGGGATGGAACAATTCTCTATGATGGTTAGAGCTCTTCAGTTTGGAGAAGAGACGACTAAGAGGAGTGGGTAAACGCAAATCGATTTTTTATTCTTTCAAAATTACAAAAAAGAATGGGAGAAACACAGAGGATCTTTAAAGGAAAAAAAGGGGACTGTTGTAGGAGATGATATCGAAGTGCAAACTAGATAAGCCATGTGATCTTTTTCTGCCATCATGTTTCTATATTGCTGTTTCTCTACCAGCTTTCCATTTTCTAATCTTACTTCCCTAGTTCTTCCTTTCCACATATGTCTTATTCCTTTGCCAGCATCCTACTCCCATTTGTCTTTCACACACTTTCTAGTCTGCCATTTCCTTCCTCTGTACTCATCTCCTCCCTAATGTCATTTCCACGTTCTGCATCTCATCCCTTTACTAGCCCCGGATCATTCCCTAACACCTATCATCTCTCCACCCCCAGGCCTTTTCTTATTGCTTCCATTTTCCCTTTCATTTCTCCCATTTCTACCCTCTTTCACCTGCTTCCCCAAACCCTCCAGGACATTGAACCCCCCCATATTTCTGTACTTGTTCTCACAGACCTATTCATACTGCTCACCAAATCACCTTGTTCCCACTGTCCTCTTCATTTCTGGCCAATTTCTTAGTCCTCATTATCCCCACAAGCATCTCCAAGGTCCTACACAGAGTTCACCCCTAAAACAAAGACATGAGGAGGGGTGGCCTGCACGGAGCAGTGGGTGCACCTACTCTTTCCATCTTACTGGGCAGACTAGATGGACCATACTGGTCTTTATCTGCCGTCATTTACTATGTTACTATGTTACAGAGAAATTAGACTTATCTGCTAATTGTTGTTCCTTGAGGAATTCCAGTTCAGTCCCGCACCTCTGGGTTGCGCATCTCTCTCCACAGCTTGGAGACTGGGCATAATAGAATCTTGAAGTTACCTCACGTATACAGCTGCCTCCTCCCACCAGCCCCCAGTGACCTATTGACAAAGCAGAACTAAAGGAGCAATAAATAACAGAATTGTTAACAAATACTATATCTATATATCTAAATGAACTGATCCACTTCACTAACAGAGGAGATTGTTCCCTCCATTGACAGAGAAGATAATAAGAACAAATAAACTGCGCAATGGCCCACAACAAAAAATGAAGAAATAAGATAATGGCAATAAAAAGATCCTTTCAAACTCCAGATCTTAAACACTTAAACTGCATATATATGTGCATATATACAGTATGCAAACAAAACGAATCACTAATCCAGGTGGGATCCGGGACTGAACTGGAATTCCTCAAGGAACAACAATTAGCAGGTAAGTCTAATTTCTCTTTCCTTATCGTCCCTCCAGTTCAGTCCCGCACCTCTGGGATGTAGCAGAGCAGTATCTTAATGGGAGGGACCTGACAAACCGGCTCGCAAAACTGCCGATCCGAAACAGGCATCTCCTGCCGTCTGAATATCCAGATGATAATGCTTACTGAAAGTATGCAAAGAAGACCATGTAGCCACCCTGCAAATCTCCACTGGCAGAACCAAAGTATACTCTGCCCAAGAAGTAGCTTGCGCCCTTGTAGAATGCGCCCTCAAACCTACAGGAACCTGATGACCCTGTAACATATAAGCTGAAGAAATTGCTTCGTGAACCCATCTAGAAAGGGAAGCCTTTGCTGCCGCTTCTCCCTTGTGTGGCCCTCCAAAAAGTATAAACAAACTATCCGATTTATGAAAAGGTTCTGACGCTTTCAAATAACGCTGAAGAACCCACTTTACATCTAGCGAACGCAGTGCACGACCAGAGACACTGTGGTCCTCCGCCCATAAAACGGGCAAAGACACTGGCTGACCTACATGAAAAGCTGAAACTACCTTTGGTACAAAAGACAGAAACGTATGTAATACCACCTTATCTTTAAAAAAAGTAAGAAAATGTTCTCGACAAGACAGAGCCTGTAATTCCGAAACTCGATGAGAAGAACAGGTAGCAACGAGAAAAAACGTCTTTAACGTCAAATCTTTTAACAAAGCTTGTCTTAAAGGCTCAAAGGGAGCCTTTGTCAAAGCCCCTAAAATCAAGTTGAGATCCCAAGGTGGAATCACCACTCTTTTCAGCGGACGAAGACAAGATGCTGCCCGCAAGAAACGTAAGACATACGAATGAGAGCCTAAAGGGATACCCTGAATCTTACCACAATAACAAGCAATAGCAGCCAGTTGTACTCTTAACAAACTAGCAGCTAAACCTTTGTCAAAACCATCTTGCAAAAATGCCAACACTTCTGGAATAGAGGCTGATGTCAGATGCCACTTTCTTGCCTCGCACCAAGCCTCAAAAATATGCCAAACACTCACATAAGCTAAAGAGGTTGACCGTTTCCTAGCTGAAAGCAATGTGGAAATTACCGCCCTGGAATAACCCTTCTTTAATAGTTTCGCCCTTTCAATGGCCAAGCCGTAAGCGAGAATCGATCCACTTGTGGCATCCACAACGGTCCTTGAAGAAGAAGATCGTTCCAAAGTGGAAGACGCCAGGGATGACCTTCTGTAGCAATGCATCTAGACCTTTGGACATCGTTTCTCGCCTTCTGCTGTAAAAATGACCCACCTTGGCTGACCGCCAAATCGCCATCAGATCCATAATAGGTAGACCTATCTGAGCAAATACTTCTGCATGAAGTCCCCACTCGCCGGGATCCACGTGCACCCGACTGAGAAAGTCTGCTGTCACATTGTCTACTCCTGCAATGTGCACCGCCGATATCGCTTGAAGACGAGGTTCTACCCAATTGAACAGACCTTCCGCTTCTATTTCTAACGCCGAACTTGCCGTTCCGCCCTGACTGTTGACGTACGCCACCACGGAGGCATTGTCTGACAAGACTCGGACTGATCGATCCAGGAGAGTGGCTTCGAACTCCCTCAGTTCAAGAAATATCACCCTCAATGCAAGATGATTGATCGACCTTTGAACTTCCTGAGCACTCCAGACTCTTTGTGCGAACAATCCCTCATAATGAGCTCCCCAACCCGAAAGACTAGCATCGGTCAGAACTGGAACCCACTGCGGGTGTTCCAAAGGCATGCCTGCAGCTAAATTTTTTGGAAGAAACCACCACAGAAGGGCCTTCTTGACATCCGCTGGACAGGGCAGATGAGTTGTCAAGGAATCCTGCTGATGAGACCAGCAATGAAGTAACGATCTCTGTAACGGACACAAATGCAGTCTTGCCCAAGGCACTACCTCCAAAGTGGCTGCCATCGTCCCCAGCACCTGAAGATACTGTCAAGCTGTTGGTGCCATGCATTTCAGAAACTTGCGCAAAAAAACGACAAAGTTTCTGGGCCTGGAGATCCGGTAGAAACACCGAACCCACTCGAGTGTCGAACTGAACCCCCAGATATTCTAGCACCTGAGATGGTATCAATTGACTCTTGGCCACATTAACTACCCAACCGAGGCTTTACAAAAACTGTACTGCTCTGGCAGTAGTCGGTATACTTTCCGCCCTTGACTTCACCCTTATGAGCCAATCATCCAGATAAGGGTGTACAAACAGCCCTTCCTTGTGCAACGCTGCCGCTAACACTACCATGACCTTGGTAAATGTTCGAGGCGCTATAGTGAGACCGAACGGCAATGCTTGAAACTGAAAATGCCCTTGAGGTACCGCAAAACGAAGGAAACGATGATGGGCTGCTCTGATTGGAATATGCAAATACGCCTCGGTGAGGTCGAGAGACGTCAGAAACTCTCCTTTTCGCACCGCCACGATAAGAGAACGTAACGTTTCCATGCGAAAATGAGGTACCCGCAAAGAACGGTTCACTCCCTTGAGATCCAGAATAGGACGAAATTTTCTTTCTTTCTTGGGAATCACAAAATAAATGGAGTAGCGACTGCATCCGAGCTGGTCTGATGGCACTGGAACTACTGCTATGAGCTGCAACAAATGAGTAAGTGTTTCCGCAACCACCAACGCTTTGCTCAGCCCCCGGCATGGAGACTGAACAAAGGAACTGACTATTGGATGGGCGAATTCGAGAGCATACCCCTCGCGAATGATTTCCAAAACCCATTTGTCTGACGTTATCTGGACCCAGGCAGCAAGAAACTCCTGCAGCCATCCTCCTACAGGAGGTACCGTCTGAGCCCTCCTTGCTTCATTGGGATTTCTTGAAACCTGAGGATGAGGAATTTGCGAAACCTCTGCCTACTCCTCAAAATCTTCTAAAGGTTTGCCCCCGAGAAGGAAACCTCCCTCTTTGGAAACTACCCAACCGGGAACTTCGAAAATGACGAAAATTGTGTGACTGCCCTCGTGACGAAGCTTGAACCTGGCTGGACCTTGGCTTATCTTCCGGCAAACAACCTCCTCTGGATTCCCCCAAGACTTTTACCAATTTGTCCAAATCTTCACCAAACAAGAGCTTCCTCTTGAATGGAAGCTTGCTTAGATGATACTTTGAAGAACTATCAGCCACCAAATTCCTCAACCAAAGATAATGCCGAGCTGCCACAAGAGAAGCCATGCTATTAGACAGCCCTCTAATGAGGTCATAATGCAGATTTGCCAAATAAGCTGACCCAGACTCTAGTTTATTAACGTTCACCACCTGTTCCTGCAGCTTTTCTGCGGGTAGCTGTAAATGTTGCGACCATCTTCGACGTGAACTTGCTACCCAAGCCCCACAGATTGACGCTTGAAGAGATAAGGCATTAACTTTGAAGGCCTGATTTAACAAAGAATCCACTTTGTGATCCTGACCATCCTTTAGAGCTGCGCCACCTTCTACTGAAATGGTAGTCTTCTTGGTGACTGCCGACACCGCGGCATCTACACGGGGTGAACGAAAAAACTCTCAATCTGACAAGGGATAGAGATGATTCATAGACCAGAATCCCTGTAACCCTGACTCTGGAAGATCCCACTCATCCTGAATCATCTGCCTGACCACACGGTGTACTGGAAAAAAACGCCTGTGTCCTGCGAACTGCCTGAATAATAGGATCCTCCACCAATTACTCGTCCTTCGGCTGATCCGTTGCTAAATTAAGAGCTTGAAGAGATTCCATTATTAAAGCCGTCAACTCTTCTGTACGAACTACACTAATGATCCGAGCCTGGTCCTCAGGCTCTAAAATCTCGCCTTCCTCCAGATCCTCTGCTACAGTATCTAACTCCTTCAAATCCTCACCGTCTAACCAATACAATAAAGCCTGTTGCTCTTCCACAGGCCGAACTCTCTTAGCTGATTTCCCTAAGGAAGTCTCAACCTTTTCTGTCAATGGACCAGCCCCTCCGGCTCCTATACCTAACAAATCTGATGCAATCCCTTGTTTTCATAAACAATAGGCTTGATATAGCAAAAGAACAAAGTCTGGAGAAAAACCAGGCATGACTCCACCCGCTATCAGAGGAGACATTGAAGGAAGTGGGACTGACGGAGAAGCCCCTTGCGAAGAGGCGGGAGTCTCTAAGAAAGCACTCACCTCCTCTGAGGCCTGTGCCCCTTGCGCTCCTAAAGAACCTTCCTTAGACTGATCCTGAAGCTCCTGCTCCATGGTAAGTGCTACCGCAGCACAGCCATGGCACACACAGGTCTCCGATACAGTTCCTCGCCAGGTGTTGCAAACAAGGCACTGAGAACGTGGAGTCATGAGTTTTTATAGCCCCAAAACACCTAAAAATTAAAAGAAAAGAAAATAGAAGTTTCTTTTATCTTTTTTTTTAAACAACTATTTATTTATTTATTTATTTTATTTATTTATTTAACAATCATTTATATCCCGCATCTTCCAGAGTTCAGTTGCGGTTTACAATAAAACAAAATCCACAAAGCAAGAGCTTGGTTTTACATCGAACATTATGTAACAATAAACAATAAATTGGTTAACAGCATAGGCTAATACATAACAGCATGAAACTTGCTTTTTAAACTATGTACAATAAACTATATACAGATAAACTATATACAGATACAAGTAGTGGTACTTTAGGGTTTAATCATAGCGTTTTTAGTTCAGTGGTTTTTCTGTTAAATTGTAGGATTTAGTATTACTCAGTCAGGTGATTTTAGCCGTTATCTGAGTAAATCAAGGGTTGTCTATGTTGCCGTAGTGCATGGAGAATAGATAAGTTTTTAGTTTTTTACGGAGTTCCATAATTTCCTTTATAGATCTTAGGTCCTCTGGAAGGGAATTCCAGGTGGATGGGGCTGCATGAGAGAAAGCTCTGTTGTTAGTTAATTTATTTGCTTTTATGAAATCATGAGGAGAGTTTAGTTTATTTGAGTGTCCTTTTCTGTGTGTAGTTTTTTGAGGTTCCATACGGATTAGGTTATTTAGAGGGATTGGGGCCATGTGATTTAATGCTTTAAAAGTAGTTATTGTAGTTATCTCCCAAAACACAAAAATCATTTAAGTCTGAAAGATAAATCTCAAAATCTTAGCTGAAATGCGCTAAAAAATGCTGAAACTAGGCCGCAAAATGATTAGAAATTGAAAAGATACCTCAGCCCGTGCACGCGGCAGTAACCGCGTTTGCCCGTTATCCCCTGGCAAACGCGACTGTACCCAATCAACTCCGGAGCACCGGAGCCCAAAGAAACGTCAGGTAGATCACGCTGACTGGCAGAAAATATACTAAATCTGACCAGTCAGCTAGAGCAGTGTTCCCCAACCCCCGGGCCGCGGACCGGTACCGGTCCGTGGATCAAACGGTACCGGGCCGCCCGAGGAATGCTTTTAAAGCAGCACCACAGCATCAGTGTTACCTTCACTCTGGAACCACAGTGCCATTCCTGCATCTGCCCTCTCCAATTTCACATCCTTTATCATAGGGGCGGAAGTGACTTCTGCCCCATGCAAACAGGAAGTGACTCAGCACAGCACAACTCTTACTTCCCTTTCCCTCATTGCGTCCACCACCACTGTCATCATTGCCATGCCTCTTGGGTGTGCAGCAGAAGTGAAAGAAAAGGGCAGAGTGTATTCTGCAGGTCTGTGCATCCTGTCCCTCCAACGCAGACTTCCTTTGTCAGAGGTGGTGGGAAAAGCAGATATCGAGCACAGATATCGAGCTCTATGGCCCTGTACTGCCTTTCTATTTCACTTCTACCTCTTCTAACTTGCATTCAAGGATTTTTTTCCTCCAGCAACCAGCCTAAGTGGAGGAAGAGAAAAAAGTAGCCTTCCTTCCCCAGAAAGCAGAGTGAGGCAGCCACTTCAGAGGCATTTGGGGAGCACTTGCTGTGCCCACAAAAATTTGCTGTATAAGGCAGCTGCCTCACCTTTCCTAATTATAGAGCCTCCACTACTCCTTGGTGATAGAGGATGGTGGCTGCTATGCACCTTTTTAGTCACCCATATTTGTGCTTCTGCCAGACCCAACAGACATCAGCATTAAACATGTTTTAGCAAAAATTAGGATGTTTGCATGGGTGTGTTTACAACAGAGGTAGGTGAAATAAAAATATGCTTATTGATACAAGTCTATTATGACCTCGTGGGATATTATCTACAATCCACCAAAATACTGTCATCTACACTTGTAGGCAAATACTGTCATCTACAAATGTAGGCAAAATTTGTACTTTAAACACATCTTTGTTAATAATTTCCTCTTGAGGCATAATTCCCCACCAGCCATCTCTCATTCTTCATTTTCATGTTATTACTCTAGTTAATTTTGTAGTACAATGGCTATTTTCTAATGTAAACGACATTAGTATCCATCTCATTTGTGCTAAGCCTAACATGGCCATATTAGACTTTATGATCTTGTGATAGGTTTAAAGCCTTTTTATGAACAGGCCAATGGTTTTATTTTATTGTCCATGTTCAATTTTTACCAACCCCAGTGCAGTTATTGCTGACATTGTACTGGTGATGGTGCTGTGTTTTCTCCTTTGGATGTTTTTCAGTTAAAACATGCATTGGAATATCCTGAGATTGCCACCACAGCACTTAAATCCCTATTACCATTTCCGACAACCTATCTGTGTGAAGCGGGGTTTTCTGCAGTGACAGCAACCAAAACAAAACAACGGAATAAACTGGACATAAGCAACACACTTCGGGTGTCATTGTCTCCTATTACCCCCAGATGGAACCGTCTCGTTGCAAAGAAACAAGCTCAGGGTTCTCATTGATTTGGAATTCTAGTGAGTTAAATAAAATAAATCACTTTATATTCATTTTTTGGTGTAGCTGTATTTTATTTTGAAGGCATGTTTAAATACAATTAAATTAAAATTATTAAATTAAAACAAGCGGGCCACGGAAAAATTATCAAACGTTTACCGGTCCGCGGCGATAAAAAGGTTGGGGAGCACTGAGCTAGAGCATCGCAGCTCACATGCCGTTAGCGATCCCTCGTTGACAAAAAACGGCTCTGACTCCGGCTGCGAAAGGAAGAGTGTTACTGCACTTCAGCTGGCCTCCGAACAGCCTAGGAGGGGAGAGAAGGCAGAAAACAACTGTCTGATAGCAGGGTAGAAGGGAGAAGTCTCCTCCGAAGCTCCCGACTAAACCCTGTAACCTGTATAATTCAATTTTTTTTCAACAACCTTTACTACCACCAACAAACAAAGTAAAGCAAAGTAAACCTAATTAAAACAAATTTAAAAACTGAGATCCCTAACTGCAAAGTTTCTTATTTATCACTCCAGTGAGCCCAGCACCTAGGCTTACTACCCCCTCTGTTGCTTGGAGACTGAGCACACTGGGGGCTGATGGGAGGAGCCAGCTGTATATGTGAGGTGACTTCAAGATTCTATTATGCCCAGTCTCCAAGCTGCGGAGGGAGATGCACAACTCAGAGGTACGGGACTGAACTGGAGGGCCGATAAGGAATATGTTACTTCTTCTACTATTACTACTGATCATTTTGTATAGTGCTACAAGGCATATGCAGCGCTGTACAGACACATGTAAAAGATGGTCCCTATTCATCAGAGCTTATAATCTAGTCAAGACAGATAACACAACAGCTGAGGACAAGGATATATCTAGGGGACTGGTAAGGAAATACAGAGGAGACTAAGTGGATCAGGATCCCAAAGTGACCTTGAAAAGGTGAGTTTTTAGCCTGGATTTGAAAAGGGTCAGAGATGAAGCCTGATGTACAGACTCAGGTAGTTTGTTCCAGGCATAAGGAGCAGCAAGATGAAAGGTTCAAAGTCCGGAGTTGGCAGTAGAAGAGAAGGGCACAGACAAAAGTAATCTGCCAGATGAGTGGAGTACCCGAGGAGGAATATAGGAAGAGAGAAGAAAGGAAAGGTAGTGAGGAGCAGCAGAATGAGTGCACTTTTAGGTCAGTAGGAGACATTTGAACTGTACACAGATACACACTCACAATCCCACCCAAGCCCCATGTCCCTACTTAAAATCCCAATATCCACCATTAGAGTCTTTCTTCTGTTTTCTCACACAATCTTAGATTTCCCATGTCCTATGTCCCTAATACCTGCCCACCTGTCTTCTACTCTTTTTCCCCAGCACCCATCCATTTACTTCCTTTTACAATATTCATTAACTTTGTCTTTCCTCTTTCTTACCCCAGCAAGTATTCTTATACCCTTCTATCTCAACCTTCCCTTGGTTGACTTTGCTTCTTCCCCACTCTGCACAATATTTTTCCTGATCTCCCTTTTCACTACCCCAGCATCTCCCTCTTTTTCCTACTCTGACCCTACCATTTGCCAGCATTAGCCCCCCTTTCAATCCCAGGAAACCAGTCCTAGAGGTTTCTCCTTTTCAGTCCCAGCCCCATCTCCTCAGACCTAGTATCAGCCCATTTCCAGTCCCTCCAGCCCCAATATCAGTCCATTTCCAGTACCAGTCCTCCTGCCCCAGTATCAGCCCATTTCCAGTACCAGCCACCAGCCCTGTATTAACCCATTTCCAGTCCCCCAGCTCCAGTATCAGCCCATTTACAGCACCAGCCCCCCATTCCCAGTATCAACTAGCCCCCCCTGGCCTTTGTATCAGCACATTTCCAGTCCCTCCATCCCCAGTATCTGCCCATTTCCAGTACCATTCCCCATTCCCAGGATCAACCCATCATCAGTATCAGTCAGCCCCACCAGTCCCTGTTTCAGCTCATTTCTAGTTCCTCAGTATCAGCCCATTTTCAGTCCCAGCCCCCATTCCCAGTATCAGCACATTGCCAGTATCAATCAGGCCCCCTGGTCCCTGAGTCAACCCATTTCAAGTCCCTCAGATCCAATATCAGCCCAATTCCATTACCAGTCCCCAGCCCCAGTATTAACCAACCCCTCCGCCTGTATCAGCCCATTTCTAGTCCCCACAGCCCCAATATCAGCCCATTTCAAGTACGAGCCCCCAGCCCTCTATTAGCCCATCTCCAGTCCCCCCCAACCCTAATATCAGCCCATTTCCAATTTCAGCCCCTCATTTCCAGTATCATCCTACTGCAAGTATCACTCATCCCCTCTGACCCATGTATCAGCACATTCAAGTACCCACATCCTGAGTATCAGCCCATTTCCAGTCCCCCAGCCCCAATATCAGTCCATTGCCAGTACCAGTCCCAAGTCCCAGTATTAACCAGCCCTCCAGCCCCAGTAGCATCCCATTTCCAGTCCCAACTTCTCATTCCCAGTATCAGCCAGCTCCCCCAACCCCAGTATCAGCCTATTTCCATTCCCAGACTCCTATTACCAGCATCCGCCCATTGCCAGTATTAGCCAGGCCTCCAGCATCAGTAGCAGCCCATTTCTAGTCCCCCAGCCCCATATCAGCCTATTTCCAGGACCAGTCCCCAGCCCCATTATCAGCATCACTTTAGTTCAGATGTCCAAAAATCCCTCCCTAATCTCTGTAAAATAAATTCCTAGTGGTCCTGGTGGACACGCCCCTTGGAAATTCTGACCCTCAATAAAACAATTCCTGCCAATTCATTCAAGAGGCTGTGACTAAATTTAAAGATCTGGATAAGAGGTTTGGGAATTTGAGTAAGCATATTTCTTCTGTGGAATCTCAAGTGACTTTTCTTCATCCAGTGAATATGTCTACTATTAAAGACAGTTTGATTATTTACCAAAAGATGGAGACTCTTGAGAATATGGCCAGGAATAGGAATTTGAGGATTCTTAATTTTCCCTGTATTAATCAGGGGCCCGATTTTCGAAGACATTTACACAGGTAACTGCCCTAGTTACCCATGCAAATGTCTTAATGGGGAATTTTCGAAGGCACTTTTACAGGTAGTGCCTTCAAAAATTTGCTGGTTTGTCACTTATGCGCCCCGATGCTATGCGGTTAGCATCAGAGCGTGTCGGGGGCATACCGGGGTGGTACGGAGGTGGGCCATGGCGCTACCTGTGTAGCACCGATTTTTGATGTTACATGATTAGCGCTCTGTGCCTTTAAGATAGGCAATAGAAACCCTCACCTATCTGTAAGGCATCGGGGCTAACCATGTAACATCGAAAATCGGTGCTACACGTTTAGCTCTGGCAGCCTCCTAGCTATGCGACGATACCAGGATTTTCAATGCTGGGGCCGCATATGACCCCAGCATGGAAAATCCGGGTTAGGCGGGAGGGGAGTGTGCTATGCGCTGAAGTGACGCATAGCACTGCCCAGATCAAAATTGGGCCCTTTCTGTCTAGTGAGATTTTGTTGTGAAAATATTTTAAGGAAGTTCTGGCTTTACCAAATGCGGATACTATTCCTCTTTCTAAATGTTACTATGTGCCATCCAAGACTAGACAGGTTAATGCTTCTGAGGATGGTTTTGATGCCCTTGTGGATAAATCTCAATTTGATTTTACTGCTTTCCTGAAAAATACACAAGATACTATATCCACTAGGACTACCCTCCTTGTTTATTTCTTTCTGAAGACAATAAGATGACTATTTTGAATACTTATTTCAAGAAGAGAGATTTCTTTTTCTGTGGAGATAATTTGGCTATGTTCCCTGATGTCTCCCATCCTACACAGATGAGGAAAAAATCTTTTCTTGCTGTTAAGTCAAGGGTCTTGGCATTAGGGGCATCATTTTTCTTAAGGTATCCTTGTAAATGTTTAATTTCCTTTCAACAAAACATATCATATCTTGGAAGTTGCCATTCTAGGAATGACATTGTACAGTAATTAAGAAGATCTTCAAGTATAAATAATTTGATCGTGGGAATTTAAAAGTGGAGCCCCACCAAATAAGAATGTTAAAGAGCTACATAGTACAACTATGGGATAACAGCTTGAGAAAGTACTGCATCATTTTATTATGCCCTGTTAGACCTCATCGTCATGGTTCTCAGATGAATTTTGTGTTTTGAAGCAACAAGTCAAACAGCTTGAGCATTTGTGGTGGAAAAGATGTTCTTCTGAGGCAAAAAGAATTACTTTATTGCATTTCATAAATACAGATTAATGTGTAATGATGCTAAGAAAGTCTATTCTAATACTAAGGGGTATGTTTACTAAACTGCGGTAATGTCATTCGCGGTAGGTTCTGCGGTAAAGGTAGAGATGCCCATATAAAGGCATGGGCGGTACATCGTTACAGCAAGCTGACAGAGAACGCACGTTACAAGGCGCCTTAGAATAATGAGCATTACAAGGCGCCTTGTAAGGCGCCTTATAAGATGGCTTGTAAGGTGCCTTATAAGGTGCCTAGTAAGGTGCCCTGTAAGGTGCCTCAGAAGGCGCCCTATAGGGCCTCCTAGGCTAAGCGCCATATTAGGCACCCTTGGACAAGTCACCGCAGAAGGCACCCTGGGCTATGGAACTTAGGTTAAGGGGCAGCTCTACCACAGCACAGGGTGTTGGCAATGTAAAGTACCAGAAAAACAGTTGGTGGCAGACAATGGGAATACGTGTCCCCCAGTGGAGGCGGAGGTGGCAGGATAGTTACAATGATGGGTGGACAGAGGAGTGGTGGTGCCATGCAGATCAGGCACAGGCGAGGCAAGCACGATGAGGTGCAATGCAGGAAAGGGTAGCAGTGCAGGACATGGGCTGGCAGCCTGCACAGGCAGACAGGACTCTACACAGCTGACAGACGCAGATAGATGGACTGAGGGAATGTTGGCAATTGTGGCGAGGGTATTATGGGATGGAAGCGCAGATCTGCAAAAATATGACCTCTACAGGCATGCACACTATTTGAGTAGGACAGGCATGAGAGGAGGGAACAATGAGGAACTGAACCAATGAACACTGCCAAGAATGGCAATGTATTAACCAGTACGCTATACTTCCATGGTGTATGTCACAGCAGTACCCATGATGCAATGCACATGCTGAATAGCTGTCTACAGCTGATCACCAAATGGGGTCTGCACCTCTCCGGTACCTCAGCTGGGAAAGACGAACTGACAGTGTGTGATACTGGCACAGAGTAACTACAGACCATGCCATTGTGCAGGGTCTGTGGTCACCCTGAGGGATAGGATTGGTGCCCAGCACTAGGTCCGCAGTACATGTGGTGCTAGAGATAAGTCCTGCTGTACATCCCCATCACTACCAGTGTGTGACAGGTGTTCCATACAGTGCAGCCGAAGGTAATTTGGTGTCCATCTGTATCCTGCAGTCACATGTGGCCCTGTGGGACCAGACAACAGCCAGATTAGTGTGTATCCTGTGTGAGAGTCTGGCTGACATGGGCAGCTTTTATCAGGGCAGAGGGGTTCCTAGAATTGCATGAGGTGTGTGTAGCAGTGGCTGTATAGGTCACAGTGGTAGACACTTCATACCCCAAAGAGCCCACATCACTCTTTTGTAGGTAAAGAACAGTGCCCCCACCCCAGAGAAGCAGCCTCCATCCTGTTTGTATGAGACAGCCCTCCAGGGTTGGTGGGCCAGAGCCATACCTATGACTGGGACAGTGGCAGACCAGTAGCAATGCTGGGGTTAGGTCTGGATCCCCAATGACCTCCCACCACTGTCTGCCAGTCACTAGCAGACAGCACAGTCAGACTACACCTTTAAAGTGCTCCGACCATGCACAGTCTAACTGCAGACAGTCCACCAGGAACTATGTGCAGCAAGCAGGCATCTCAGTGATTGGGATCCCAGCACTGGGGAACACAAATAATTACTAAAGACAAATACTGTAGAGCGCTATGTGGGAACCTAGACCTGCCATGGTCACTGTTCGTTCAGAGTGAGTGCCCTCCCAGCATGCCATGCTGTGGCCACCCTGTCCATGCAGGTGGTGGTCAGGCACTACAGTGTCCTAGCCATTGCCCCACACCCTGTGAAGATGCATCCTGGCCAATCTGCCCTTTCCGGGCCATACCCAGAATACCTTGCTCCTCATTATGCATCTAATCAGGCTAACGCTGGTAACAGTGGGACATTTTGGGCCCAGTGAAGGGTGGGCAGCCACAGAACAATGGATAGACATACAAACACGCTCACTCCTTTTGCAGCATTATACAAAGATAGAGGTGGTTGGCAGCCTTGCCCACCACACTAGTCCTGAGCACAGTGCCGACATTGCTAAACTGTGCAGGGGGTAGTAGTAGTGCTTTGGTGATAACATCATCCCAATGCTGGGGCCAACAGCCTGCCGCTCCATGCATCATTGGATTGTGGAGCCTGTGTGAGTGGGTGTTTGCACCCCTGTTCGCCGCTGCTTTGGGCTTTGCACATGTTGCTGTTGTATCTGCATTTTAGGGTAAAATATAGGGACATGCTCTGCAGGAACCATAGCTGGGACCTGCACCTGTGACCCTCTGCTCCTGGACACACTGGCTGGGTGTAGCGCACCACATTGTTGCCACAGATGCATAGTAGTCCCTGGGGCTACCTGCACTTTTCCTCAGCCAGACCTTTTATGTTGCACTGCACACCACGTACTGATGCAGAGCATGGCCTGGGTCCACTGCAGGGAGGTGGCACTGCCCCCTCCAGTACGGGCACATGCCCCCCTGACAAGTTGATGTGGCCATTTGCTGTCAGTGCTGGTAGTGCGCAGTCCCAGGCCATCCACTGTGTAGGTAGGCGCCTGCCTAGGGAGCGGGTTCCGGGGTGGGGGGGCATACATGGACATCCTCGCATCCCCCCATCACTGCCTACCGCTATTATGTCCCCTCCACATGGGGGCAGGATGGCTGGGGGGATGTCAGGTCTGTGCCCTAGCGACTATTGGCTAGGGTGGACCAGGTAGATATTGGTGGATTGTGTTTGGCCTTGGTTAACTGCTGTCTTGCTGATCCCCGGTGTCTATGTTCCTATGTGCCACCTAGGCGCCCGCCTGGTCCACCCTGTGCCCCAGCTGCCCATGCTACATGTCCCGCCTGCGGCCCCCTATGCCCCATTTGCACCATCGCCATAGTGGCCATTCAGACTTTGGCACTATGGTATTGCTGTACATGGAGCACTACTATCACAGATTTTGGGTTCCCTGCCTGGGCTGTACGTTGCTGACACATAAATGGTTTCTCTCTCCTGCATATGTGCATCTAACGGCAGGTTTACAATTGCATTAGGATTCAGCTCTTCAGATCAGCACGTTAGTGTGAATGGAGCCTCTCCCCACCCACACTCCGCCCATTGACCCCTTCTCTCCACCTTCTGCGGTGTTTACCGCGCCGCGGAACGTCGACGATTGTTAAGTAACAATAACGCGCGTTATGAGACGTTAACGATCGTTAACGCCTCATAACGTGCGTTAACGTTACTTAATGATCGTTAACATTACATAGCGCGCGTTATGTAACGTTACCGCAGTTTATTAAACATACCCCTAAGATTTGAGTGGCTGTTTCAAAACCTGATGAGTTATTTAAGTTTGTAAGGTATTTAACAAATGAACCTAAGTATCTAGTTCAGTGGTTCCCAACCCTGTCCTGGTGTACCCCCTACCCAGTCAGGCTTTCAAGATATCCACCATGAATATGCATGAGACAGATTTGCATGCACTACCTCTATTGAATGCAAATCTCTGTCATGCATATTTATTGTGGATTTGCTGAAAACCTGATTAGCGCTAGACGGTATTACTGGGACAAGGTAAAGCACAACTAGTTGGCTCTCAGCTTACTTCAACGGTAAGCAAAAAATTGATGCTCCTGCAATCTTGGACAGGACGTGTAAGGATTTGTCTGATCTTGTTCAATTGTGCTGTGATTCTAGAATGCAGTTGTTCCAAACATTTAATTTTTACAGTGTCTTTCTTCCTTGATTTCCTTTTTTGAACTAGTTCCTATGGGGGCCATTGAAGAATTTAGTGATGTGGTTTGTAATTTCATCTTTGATATAGTATGGTCATCTTTGAGAGAAGATTCCCTTCCTGATGTTCTGAAGCACTATGCTATTATTTCAATACTAAAAAAAGATAAATCTTTATCTAATTGTGTTAACACCCAATATCAAATATCCTATTGCTCAGTGTAGTAATTGAGCAGATAGTGAAACCTTAATTAGTTAATCATGTTTGAATCCCTGGCAGCACGTATTCAGACGAGGTCATAGCCCAGAGAAATTGCTGACCTCGCTTAGTGATTTTATAGTAAAGGATGTAGATATTTGCAACTCTGCTTTTCTGTTAGTTTTTATAGCTACTTCATCTGCCTTCTTTTCAGTTACTTTCAAAATTTACTTCACTAGGGAATGGTGGGGTAGTTTTGGCATATTTCAGGTCTTATTAATCCAATCAAATGCAGAGAGTTTACTTTGGGCAGGAGCTTTCAAACTGGTTTACTTCTAATCCTGGGTCCCTCAAAAATTTGCGTTGTTCACTTATACAATATTTACATGATGTCCTTTGAGCTTAATATTTTATTTTATGTTTATGCAGATGATATTTTATTGTTTGTAACTTTTAGGGTTGGTGAGGATATTTCTACATTGAGTTTTTGTAAAAATTTTAATAAAATCGCTGAAGGGCTTGAACTATAGCAAAACTGGAGCTATGCTGATTTTGTACTTTATAGAAGATGCATTGCCAAAAAGTATTTAACTTGATGAGAATAACATCTTTTTACAATTAGAGGTAAAATATCTGGGTGTTGTTGTATTAGGTTTGGAGTTTTCGATGGGGGCCCAGTGCACAGCATGGTACAGGCAGCATTTTTTTAAATTGCAGATAGTGCGTTGGCTGAAACATTACCTAGATTTTGAGAATTTTTGTATGGTAGTGTTGTGTGCTGTCTTGTTGACTGCTGGTGGCCTTATGGATAGTGGTCCATGTTGTGGCTATCCCCTTGTTTTGTTTGGCAACATGTGACCAGAAGTAGATTGCCAGGTCTTTCTCCTGTGCAGTAAGCATACAGCTCCTGGTATTCAAAGGCAGTCTTCTATCCAAGCACTAAACAGACCTAACTCTGCTTAGCTTCTAAGATCAGACAAAATTGAGTGCATTTAGAATGTTTTGGCAGTACTGGTAGTTGTTGTTAAGTGCCGTCGAGTCGGTGTCGACTCATGGCGACCCTCTGGATAGTTGTCCTAAATTGAGTTCGGTCTTCAGTCAGGTGGCTCATTGTTGACAGACTGTACCGGTAGCTGCTGTTATTGTATCGATCCATCTCATTGCTGGCCTTCCTCTTTTGTGTTGACCTTCTATCTTGCCAAGCATGATGTCTTTCTCTAATGATCTCTCTCTTCACATGATGTATCCAAAGTATGAAAGTCAAAGTATTGTAATCTGAGCTTCTAAAGAAAGCTTAGGTTTGATCTCCTCTAGTACTAACTGGTTTGTTCTTCAGGCAGTCCATGGTATACACAGTATTCGCTGCCAGCACCATAATTCAAAGGCATCAATTTTCTTCCTGTCTATCTTTTTCACTGTCCAGCTTTCGCATCCATATGATGTTATTGAAAATACCATGGCTTGAACGAGTCAAATCTTTGTATGGAGAGAGACATCTCTGCTCTTGAGAATCTTGTCTAGGTCTTTCATAGCCATTCTGCCAAGAGCAATACATCATCGGATTTTTTGACTGCTTGTTGCTTCTTTATTGATAGTTGATCCAAGTATGTTAAAGTTGTCCACGCTTTCAATTTCTTCTACTTCAACGATGAACTTGTTGATTTTGCCAGTTGTCATGATCTTTGTCTTCTTTACATTAGGGTGCAGGCCCATTTTAATACTATGTTCTTTGTATCATCAGCATATCGAAGGTTGTTGATGAGTCTTCCACCAATCTTCACACCTCTGTTGTCTTCATACAATCCTGCTTCTCTGATGATTTGTTTTGCATACAAATTAAACAGGTAGGGGGAAAGTATGCAGCCTTGTCATAAACCTTTGCTTATTTTTATTTGTTACATTACATATTTTAAACCATTCTGTTTCTCCTTGTTCCGTTTGAACTATTGCTTCTTGATCAATGTACAGATTGTGCAAGAGAACGATCAGGTGTTCTGGTATTCCCATGCTTCTTAATGTGGCCCAGAGTTTCTTATGGTTTACACAGTCAAAAGCCTTGCTATAGTCGATAAAGCACAAATAGATATCTCTTGGTATTCTTTAGTCTTTTCAAGAATCCATCTCACATCCGTGATGATGTCTCTCGTTCCTCGCTCTTTCCTGAACCATGCTTGCACTTCAGGTAGTTCTTTTTCCAGGCGTGGTTGTAGTCTTTGTTGAATAATCTTCAGGAGAATCTTGCTGGAATGTGGCATCAGAGCAATTGTTCGATAATTTCAGTCAGTTGGATCACATTTCTTTAGTATTGGTATAAACACAGATCTTTTCCAGTCAATTAGCCATGATGTAGTCCTCCAAATTTCTTGGCAGAGCCTTGTAAATATGGGAACTGCTGTATCAGATTGCTGTAATACTTCTATGGGAATACAATCAATGCCTGGTGCTTTGTTCTTTGATAAGGCTTTCAATGCTGCTTCAACTTCTTCTTTCATTGCCAATGGTTCTGGATCATAAGGTACAGGTTGAAACGGCTGTTGGTCCACTTGATCTTTATCATATAAAAGCTCTGTATATTCTTTCCATCTTTTCTTGATCTTCTCAGCATCATTCAACATAGATTCTTGAGCATATTGTAACATTCCAATTCGAGGCTGGAATTTTTTCTTTAATTCTTGTAGCTTTAAGAAAACCAATCTTGTTCTTCCTCTAATAGTTCCTGCTTCTATTTCCTTGCATGTATCATTATAATACTTTTCCTTGTCCTGTCTTGCTGCATGTTGGAAATCTCTTTTGAGTTCTGCAATTGTCTTTCTTCTCCTTTGAGTTTCTTCTGTCATCCATTTTGGCCGTTTTTGCTTTTTCACCTTTTAGAAACAGAAACATGGAAATATGACAACAAAAAGAGAACACATGGCCTATCTAATCTGTCCTTCCATATCAACAACTACAACAGACCCCTTTTTTCCTTTAGAGATCCTCTGTGTTTATCCCATGCTTTTTTGAATTCAGATAGTGTCCTCATCTCTGCCACCTCCACTGGGAGACTATTCCATGGATCCACCACTCTTTCCGTAAAGAAATATTTCTGCATATCACTCCTGAATCTATCCCTCTTCACCCTCATCCCATGTCCCCTCATAGCAGAACTTGCTTTCAATTGAAAGAGGCTCTCCCCCTTTACATTTATGCCATGGAGGTATTTAAACATCTCAATCATATCACCTCTATCCCGCCTTTCCTCTATGGTGTACATATTAAGATCCTTAAGTCTGTCCTCAGATGCTTTATAATGAAGACCACTAACCATTTTAGTAGCCACCCTCTGTACTGACTCCATCCTGTTTATATCCTTTTGAAGGTGCGGTCTCCAGAATTGCACACTATACTCCAAATGAAGTTGCACCAAAGACTTATATAGAGGCACTATCACCTCCTTTTTTCTGCTAGCCATTCCTCTCCATATGCACCCAAGCATCCTTCTAGCTTTTGCCGACGCCTTTTCTACCTGTTTAGCTACTTTAATATCCTCAGACACAACCACGCCTAGGTCCCGTACTTCTTTAATGGACAAAAGTACTTCACCCCCTATACTATACTTTTGTAGAGACTTCTCGCTTTCTTCCAACACAACCTTCTTGATGTCATTCCATAATTCTTCTGGAGCTCTGTCATTTGTATCTAAAGCAGCAAATCGATTTTGCAGGCAGTCTTTAAATTCCAGTGGTATATTCTCAAGGTCACATTTTGCTGCATTCATGAGTGGTTTGCTCTTTTTCAACTTTAGCTTGAGTTTGCATACTAGTAGTTAATCTGTACCACAGTCAGCTCCAGGTTTTGTCTTTGCTGATGTTATAGAGCTTTTCCATCGTTGACTTCCACAGATGTAGTCAATTTGATTTTTGTACAATCCTCTGGGTGAAGTCCATGTGTACAGTCGTTGCTTGTGTTGCTGGAAGAAGGTGTTTGAGATGAATAGATCGTTGATCTTGCAGAATTCTATCAGTCTTTCTCTAGCTTCATTTCTGTTGCCAAGTCCATATTTTCCAACCACTTTGCTTTCTTCTATGTTGCCAACTTTTGCGTTCCAGTCACCCATGACTATCAGGATATCCTGTTTGCATGTTCTGTCAATTTCAGCTTGCACTTGTTCAAAGAACTCATCAATTTCATCCTCTTCTGCAGTTGTTGTTGGGGCATATGCTTGAATTATAATTGTGTTGATAGGCATTCCTCGTAGACGAATAGAGATTAAGAGTTCACTGACTGCATTGTATTTCATTACAGTTCTTGCAAGTTTCTTCTTTATTATAAATGCAACACCATTTCTTCTTTGTCTTTCATTTCCAGCATTGTAGACCATGTGATCATCCGATGCAAAGTGTCCAATGCCAGTCTATTTCAGTTCACTGACACCCAACAGATCAAGTTGTACACGTTCCATTTCATTCTTGACCACCTCCAACTTCCCTTGGTTCATGCTTCGTCTGTTCCATGTCCCAATATGTAAGACATCTTTACAGCTTCTGACTCTCATTTCATGCGCAGCTACATCAGCAGTCAGATGTCCTGAGGGCTTTGATCCAACCACATCATACATGCTGGCTTTACTCTGAAAGGTCTTCAGCTCTTCCCCAGTAACTAACTGAGTGCCTTCTCACCTGGGGGTCTCATCTTCCAGCACTACAGGGGACGTTCTAGCAGCTCCACTGACTGATCTTTTCAATGCCTCATTTTAATCGGGAGTGGTGCCATAGAACTGGAGAGAGGCACATGTTGTCCCTTTACACAAAAGTGGAAGTAAGGATGTGGTTGAAAACCACGGGCCAGTTATTTTAACCTTGGTGGTGAGTAAATTATTGGAAGTGCTGCTGAAAGAGAAAATAGTGAGGTTTCTGGAGTCCAATGGATTACCAGATCCGAAGCAGCATGGATTCACCAGAGGCAGATCTTGTCAGACAAATCTGATTGATTTCTTTGACTGGGTGACCAGGGAGGTGGACCAAGGAAGAGCCCTAGATGAGGTGATTTAGATTTCAGTAGAGCCTTTGAAACTGTCCCACATAGGCAACTTAAAAAGCAAAATGAGCACCATAGGGATGGACCCTAAAGCTACTGCTTGGGTTAGAAATCAGTTGAGGGGGAGAGAACAAAGGGTGCATGTAAATAGAGCTCACTCTGGAAGGAGTTTACCAATGGTGTGCCCAGAGATCTGTCCTTGGTTCGATTCTTTTTAACATCTTTGTTACTGATATTGTAGAAGGGCTGTTGGGTAAAATTTGCCTTTTTGTGGATGATTCCAAAATCTGCAATAGAATAGACACCCAGGAAGTTCTAGATAACTTGAGGAGGGATCTAGCTATGCTTGAAGAATGGTCTAGAATTTGGCAGCTTAGATTTAATGTTAAAAAATGCAAGGTCATGCATTTGGGCTGCAGCAATTTAAGGAAATGATATAGTATAGGGGGTGAAGTACTTCTGTCCACAAAAGAAGAGTGGGACCTAGACGTGATTGTGTCTGATGACCTTAAAGTAGCTAAACACTTAGAAAAGGCAATAGAGAAAACTAGATGGATGCTTGGGTGCATAGGGAGAGGAATGGCCAGCAGAAGAAAGGCGGTGATAGTGCCTCTGTATAAGTCTTTGGTGCGACCTCATTTGGAGTATTGTGTGCAATTCTGGAGACTGCACCTTCAAAAGGATATAAACAGGTTGGAGTCGGTACAGAGGGTTGCTACTAAAATGGTTAGTTGTCTGTTATAAAGCATATAAGGACAGGATCTTAATATGTATATTTTAGAGGAAAGGTGGGATAGAGGTGATATGATTGAGATGTTTAAATTCCTCCGTGGCATAAATGCACAGGAGAACCTCTTTTGACTGAAGGCAAGCTCTGCTGAGAGGGGACATAAGATGAGGGTGAAAGGGGTTAGACTCAGGAGTAATATGCGGAAATATTGTTTTTTACTGAAAGAGTGTTAGATGTGGGAATAGTCTCCCAGTGGAGGTGGTAGAGATGAGGATAGTTTCTGAATTCAAAAAAGCATGGGAGAAACACAGAGGATCTGTAAAGGTAAAAAGGGAACTATTCTAGTTGATATGGAAGGACATACTAGATAGGCCATGTGGTCTTTTTCTGCCATTATGTTTCTATGATAAGCTATTTGACTGCCTTTTAACAGCCATATTGTATATAGAAAGGAGAGTGTACACAGATCACGCTTCTTCTTTTTCATAATCAAATGTTAGTGCTATTTACCAGATCCAAGACTTGGTATGCAATGTGATCTTTAGCATGCACTAAAGGTTAGAGTAGGTCAGTGCATAGGCCTGAAACTCATTTTCCCAAATAAAAATCTTAGCAGAAGAAAGGCACTATGGAAACCGTGAACCTGTCTCATAAAGGAACACTGGATCTGACTAGTTGACTACAGTGGAAAAATAGATTTTCTATGTTTGTGTTCTCATCTGTTTGCTGTAGGGCCGTGACAAGCTTACCAGAGCAACTTGTGCATTTGGAAAGTCAGTTATTAACCAGCCCAAAGCCATTGATTTTCTGACCCAGTCATAACATCAAAGCAGTGAATCAGCTGGTGCTGCTAATAGCCAGTGTGCTGGAAAGTTAACTGCCTTCAGCAATGTACCTGTCATTAGCACACCAGTTATTTCTCAGGCAGGAAACCACTCTGTAAAAACAGAACAGTTTTCAGTTGCAATTAGAACAAGTTATATCTAACAATGTCGCTACTTGAACTCTTTTATAATTTGAATACAATTCAAAAATGTTTAAATTATCGAATGTTTTTAAATTAATGTGAACCTGTTTTCTGCCACTTATGGTCTGAATTATCAAAGGTTTTCTCTCCACTCCATATGCTGGAAAAACCTTTGATAAATCATATTCTTTATTCTTGATGTGAAAATCAGATTGCCCCGTGTGCTGTTAGTACCTAAGGGTCCTATATTCAAAGGCATTTACGTAGTTTACAGACCTGTAAACCATGTAAAAGCCTCTTAGAGGGATATTCAGCAGTAGTAACATGATTAGTGCCACTGAATATCCCCGATTAATGCTGCTATACACCCCGATGCAAACTGCTTAGCATTGGGGCATGTTGGGGGCATTCTGGGGTGGAGCAGAGTCGGTACCAGTTGCTAACTGAGCAGTGACAAAATTGTACCACTGCCTAGTTAGCGACCCGCAGGTAAAGATAGGTGCAGCAAAAGCTGGCCTAATTTTACCCGTGGGAACTAACCGGCAGTGATGCAATATCGCCACTGCCTGGTTAGTTTCTGCAGTATCTTTGGCTGTGCGGTGACCTCAGATATTCAATGCTGAAGCTTCATATGACCCCGACATTGAATATCTGGGGTTAAAGTCCAGCAGCCATGGCTATGTGTCGTAGAGGCACATAGCTGTTGCAAATGAATATCGAGCACTAAATGCCTGTGTTGGCAGTAAAATCAGAAATTGTGATCCTGGCTAATTTTGCTAAATTTGTGTCAATGTAACATCATTAAGAAAATTAATTTTCATAAAAAGAAAATCACAAACGGTTATATGAAAACTATTTTGTGCAAGAGTAAAAGAAATTATCCCAGTGCCAATGGAAAAATCCGGAAAATGGAGTTTTGCATTTACACATTTCCTTGGGAGCATGGCTAGGTGCCATCACGCCAAGGCTTCTATGTACAATACAAATCTAGATGACAGCAGACACCGCCCAGACCCTACTGCTTGCATGCTGTACTGCTGACTGAGCATACCATGTTAAACTCCTCCCTTGGTTCTTTGACACTCACACACACACACATGTACGCGCACACGCACACGCGCACATACACACACACTATAACAGTGTCTGCTGCAGGCCTTAAGTGAGAGATTCACAGGCCTGCAAACCTGAGCAGTCTCCTGTAAATCCCCACCTTAGCTAGGCCACATGACGTCATTTAGTAGGAAAAAAACGCTACATTGTAGAAGTTTGTCTTAGCACTCTACATCAGGCATGTCCAACAGGTAGATCGCACTCTACCTGTAGATCGTGGAGGGGTCAGAGGTAGATCGTCAGCCCCACTTGGCTCCATCTCTCCAGCAGCTCGCCCTGTCGCTAGGAGAGAGCATCTGCCGAGGGCTTGCTGCTGAGGGCTTGCTGACGCTGCTGATCCTTTGCCTGTCTTTTTTCCCTGCCTGCGGGAATCTTGCCTGCTGGTGCATTGGGGGCGCTTGTTGTTTTCGTGCCAATGGTTTGGGGTACCCCAGGGGGCTGCTACCCATGCTGAGACGCCACAGGCCCGGCGTCATACCTGGTCCCCTGCCTCTCAGAATCACCCATTCCTGCTTCCGCCCCAACACCCCTTAGAAGTGTGTTATATACTGGGCAATATCCATTCACCCGGGCTTTACCTAAATACACTTACCGTATTAGTTGTGTCGTGTGCTGATCATTGGTTGCTTTATAGTTCGCTTTCATTGAACGTTTTCGGGCAGACACAACAAAGTGTCAAGAATTTGGTGATTTTGGTGGGCTTTTCCAATTTTGTTCTAACTTGCCTATGCCTTGCCTTCGAATTGGTTCAAACCACTGTGACCTTTGCTTGCCTCTGCAATTTAAATTTTGCCTTGCCTTTGCGTTGATTCTACACTGCAATTTTATTTTGCCTTGCCTTTGCGTTGATTCTACACTGTGTGCAGAATTTATTAAATCATGTGTGGTGGTATTTGAACTTGTTTGGCGGTATTTGATTTTATCTGGTTTGCTGGACAGGCGTTTGAGTATTTTTGATGATTGTTTGGTGGTATTTGATTATTGGTGCCAGTATGATGAATTATTATTTTTACTTTTAGAACTGCATGTGTGGTTTTGGCATCTCCAGTACTTGTATTGCACATCATCCAGAGGTCTTCAGTTCCTGTTGATCTTTAATACTTTGGGACAATGACAGTTTTGGACCAGATTCGGCCAGTGTTCATACTAACTTAGAAGATTTGGCCTTCTTACATCCAGCCACCCCAGTATAACGAAGATGAGTGTTCCAAAGAAGAGCAAAACCTACCACTTTCATGATGAATGGGAAATGGACTACTTCTTCATCATGGTGAAAGATAAGTATTGTTGTCTAATTTGTAACGCCCCAGTATCTTTGCCCAAAAAGGGTAATCTGGAACGTCATTATAAGGCTCTGCATAGCAATAAGTTTGATGCTGATTTTCCACCCAAAAGTGAAATTCGTAAACTGAAACTCAAAGAACTTAAATCAAAACTGGTTATTCAGCAACTGTTGATGTGAAGCCAAGGTCACATTCAGTCAATGCAGCCATAGCATCCTTCAAGGTCAGCAACCTGATCGCAAAGAAATGCAAACCTTTCACTGAAGGGGAATTTGTAAAAAAGATTGTTTTCTTGAAGCAGCTGACAATTTTTTTGAAGGATTTAAAAATAAGAAAGAGATCATAGCTGCCATTCAAGATGTACAATTGTCAAGAAACACCATCGTGCGGCGAATAGAAAAGATGTGTGGAGACACAACTGAACAATTGTTGGAGGATGTTTCAAATTGTGTTGCTTTCTCACTCCAACTGAATGAATCTACAGACATAAGAGACATAGCCCAGTTACTAGTCTTTGTCCGTATGGTTTTTGAAGACTTCACTGTTAAAGAAGAACTACTTGGAATGGTTTCTTTAAAAGGGAGAACTACCAGTAAGGAAATGAAATAAGAAGTTTTTTGAAGGAGAGGGGAGATGACCAAGTAGAGTTGGAAGATGAGGAGTGGTTATGTGATCTGGCATTTCTTGCTGACTTTACAGGCGAACTAAGTGATATGAACCTTGAACTACAAGGTAAAAACAAATGCATTGGCGAGATGAGTACAGTTTCATCCTACAAGAGCAAATTTGAGCTAATGATGACTGATCTTGCAAACAACACTTTTGATCATTTTCCTAATACTCAGGACCATCTGGGACAATATCCAAATTTTGTTTTTCAGAACGAGAAGTATGTGACAGAAATCTGTTCTGTTATCCAGGAATTCGAAAATAGATTCTGTGACTTCCAAAAAATTGGAACAGTTGCGGAGTACTTGTCATACCCATTCAAAGTAGATGTGGACATTAAAGAAACTGCAGC
Organism: Ichthyophis bannanicus; assembly: GCA_033557465.1. Classification (NCBI taxonomy): domain Eukaryota; kingdom Metazoa; phylum Chordata; class Amphibia; order Gymnophiona; family Ichthyophiidae; genus Ichthyophis; species Ichthyophis bannanicus. The sequence continues at coordinate 1,225,261,706 of CM066033.1, forward strand.
TGCTATCAGTAAAAATTACTCATTGAACAAGCCATCTCTTGAAAACAAAATATTAACCCTTAAAAATGACATTTTTGTCAAGACCCGTGCTGAGCAAGAATTGTTTTGGAAGCTAGTGCCTAGAGACAAATTTCCCAACTTGAGAAGATGCAGTGAAGCTGTACACACCTATTTCGGGTCAACTTTTGTGTGAATCTGCGTTCTCCCATCTGAAAATGACAAAGAGTACACAACGTTCCAACATGACAGATGAAAATCTCCAGGATTCCCTGAGACTGGCCCTCACGCAATATTCACCCAACTTCAAAAAGCTGGTGGATGAAATGCAGGCTCAGACATCTCACTAATGAGTAAGAGCGAAATATTAAAGATTGTGCAAGATCAGCCTGGATCAATACTCGACCTAAGTTTAACACAAATTACTCAATAAAAGTTAAAGAACGTTATTACTCAATAAAACTTTAAGGAAAAACTGTACTTTCCATTTCCCCTTGCCGTTCTTACTGAATCTTTGTCTCTCTGTTTTGTTTTTGCTTAATTTGCTTAACAGCTGATCACATCCAAGTAAATGACAGAAGGTTCATTAAAAATGGGGGGGAGGGGAATCCTCCAACTTTATTGGGTTAAAATTAAATTTGAAACTAATTTGAAACTTAATTTTCATGGTGGTAGATCACCGGCACTTTTGACCAGAAAAAGTATATCATGATCTGTTCGAAGTTGGACATGCCTGCTCTACATCATGCTTTGCTTCACCTTCTGTTTATTGACAGGATACAGATCAAGCTAAACACTACAGGCCCGATATGCAAAAGGCATTTACATGGTGTAAAGCCCAGTAAACTGTGTAAATGCCTTAGCTGGGGATCTGCAACACCACCTACATGGTTAGTGACATTTAATATCCTCAGCTAAGTCCCCTATGCGCTCCAATGCTATCCAGCTAGCATCGCGGCATGTTGGGGCAGTCTGGAATGGAGCAGAGGCGGAGACTGGCGCTGACCATGCAGCAGCGATATTGGCTGCTGCCTGGTTAGCGATCGGTACCCTAAAGGTGAGCAAGGAAAACCCTTGCCTATGTAAGTCGCTGATCGCTAACCAGGCAGCAGCCAATATTGCTGCTGCATGGTTAGCTTCAGCGACTACCGGATTTGGCAGCGATCACCGGGCAGTTCAGTATCAGGCTCTACATGTTACAGTTCAACCGGGCACAGACATTTCCCATGCTTAATCAGGACAAACATTCTGTCTTGTTTTTCACAAATAGCTACAAAATATGACCTTGGCTTCTATAGTTCTCTATACATAGTTATTAATTAAATCAGCTGTTGCTGATTTAAGTTAATTCTACCCTTTTCCCCTTTCACGCCCTGTTAAGACGTTACATATATTTTTGTTTAATGTAATGTTCAATTCTTTGAGTTATCTGTAAACCGCTTTGATTCACGAAAAGCGGTAAATAAGCACTAATAAATAAATAAATAGTACATATTCTACTAAGGCCGGGATCTCCAGCTCCAGTCCTGGAGGCCTCTTTACTATGTTGTCAGCAAAATGTTCACTATCCATATTATTAACTTTTTCAGAGAGTCCTAGTACCCCACTTCAAGCCCCTTTCTACATCTACCTCCCATATACAGTGAGATGTGACATTATCTAAGCCTATATATTAATGGAACACTTCTGATGCATTAAAAAGATGGCCAATTATAGTAGTACAAGGGTATCATCTCATGAATGTAACAAAATATGACTTTGAAAATATACCACTACAATTTGCTACTTTAGATACAAATAACAGAGCTCCAGAAGAGTTATGGAATGACATCAAGAAAGTTATGTTGGAAGAAAGCGAGAAATCTCTACAAAAGGCGAAAAAGCAAAACAGTCAAAATGTATCTTTGAAGGATACTACCAAAAGCAGAGAGGTTCCACAAAAGAGTAAAGTAGCCCAAATGCCCTCAAGTATGGAGCAGACTGAGCTTAAAGATCCCAAATTACCCATGTCTAACAATAGCCAAATTAATATGAGTAAAATACATTCTCTAAAATGCTTGTATGCAAATGCTAGAAGTCTAAAAAATAAGATGGGAGAGTTAGAATATATAGCACTAAATGAAAGGTTAGATATGATTGGAATATCAGAGACATGGTGGAAGGAGGACAACCAGTGGGACACTGTGATACCTGGGTACAAAATATATCGTAATGATAGAGCTGTTCAAATTGGTGGAGGAGTTGCTCTCTATGTTAGAGAGGACATTGAGTCAGAAAGGATTAAAGTTTTGCAGGAAACAAAATCTGCTGTAGAATCTATATGGATTGAAATTCCATGTAAAAGGGGGAAGGCAATGGCAGTGGGGGTGTACTATCGAGCGCCTTGCCAGAATGACCAAATGGATGATGAAATGCTCAAATCAAGGAAGCTAACAAAAGTTACAGTGCAGTAATAATAATGGGTGATTTCAACTACCCCGGTATCGACTGGGTCAGGGTCACGTCAGGACATGCTAGGGAGATAAAGTTCCTAGATGAAATAAATGACTGCTTCTTGGAGCAGCTGTTTCATGAACCGACCTGAGGGGAAGCCATATTAGACCTAGTCCTTAGTGGAACACCAGATCTAGTGCAAGAGATAAGGTTGTTGGGGCCACTTGGCAATAGTGATCATAGCATGATCGCCTTTGATTTAATTAGTGGAGGAGGGATAGTAAGGAAATCCACAGTACTACCTTTTAACTTTTGAAAGGGAAACTATGATAAAATGAGGAAAACAGTTAAGAAAAAACTAAAAGGAGCAGTTGCAAAGGTTAAAGACGTACATCAGGCTTGGCTGTTGTTGAAAAATACTATCTTGGATGCCCAGACCAGCTGTATTCCACACTTTAAGAAAAGTGGAAGGAAGTCCAAAAAACTGCCAGCATGGTTTAAAGGTGAGGTCAGAGAGGCTGTTGTTGCCAAAAAAGCATCTTTCAGGAAATGGAAAAAAGAGCCAAACGACGAAACCTGGAAACAGCACAAGCACTGGCAAGTCAAATGCAAGGCATTAATAAGGCTGGCAAAGGGAGAATTTGAGAAGAAGCTTGCTGCGGAAGCAAAAACGCAAAGTAAAGACCTTTTCAAGTACATTCATAGCAAAAAACCTGTGAGAGAGTCAGTTGGTCCATTAGATGATAAAGGGGTTAAAGGAGCACTAAGAGGCGACAAGGCGATAGCGGAGAGATTGAATGAATTCTTTGCTTCAGTCTTTACTGAGGAAGATGTAGGGATGTTACCCATGACTGAAGTGGTATTTAAAGGTGCGGAAGAATTGAAGGAAATATCGATACATCGGGAAGATGTATTACAACTAGTAGATAAACTGAAGAGTAGCAAATCACCTGGGCCAGATGGTATACATCCAAGGGTGTTGAAAGAACTGAAATACAAGATTGTAGACCTGCTATTAGTAATCTGTGAACTATCATTAAAATCATCTCTAATACCTGAAGATTGGAGGATCGCCATTGTAACACCAATTTTTAAAAAGGGTTCCAGGGGTGATCCGGGAAACTACAGACCGGTGAGCCTGACATCAATACCGGGAAAAATGGTAGAAACCATCATAAAGAATTAAATTACTCAGCATGTAGATAGTCATGACCTAATGGGAGACAGCCAACATGGCTTTAGACAAGGAAGATCTTGTCTTACTAATCTGTTATGTTTTTTTGAAGGAGTGAATAATCAGGTGGACAAAGGTGAGTCGGTTGATATTGTGTATCTGGACTTTCAGAAAGCCTTTGACAAGGTCCCTCATCAGAGACTTTTGGCAAAACTAAAGAGTCATGGGATAGGAGGCAGTGTACTATTGTGGATCAGGAACTGGTTAAAAGATAGAAAGCAGAGGATAGGGCAAAATGGCCAATTTTCCCAATGGAGAAAGGTGAATAGTGGTGTACCCCAGGGATCTGTGCTGGGTCCGCTGCTTTTTGACATATTCATAAATGACCTGGAAAGTGGAATAACGAGTGAGGTTATCAAATTTGCAGATGACACAAAACTATTTAAAGTTGTTAAAACCCAAGAGGATTGTGGAAAATTGCAAGAGGATCTTGTTAAATTGGAAGACTGGGCATCAAAATGGCAGATGAAATTTAATGTGGACAAGTGCAAGGTTATGCACCTAGGGAAGAACAACCCAAACTATGGTTACACGATGCAAGGTTCCACATTAGGAACCACCACCCAGGAAAAAGATTTAGGCGTCATTGTGGATACCATGTTAAAACCCTCGGCCCAGTGTGCAGCGGCGGCCAAGAGAGCAAATAGAATGCTAGGTATGATAAGGAAAGGAATGGAAAATAAAACAAAAGATATTATAATGCCTCTATACCGTTCCATGGTTAGACCGCACCTTGAATATTGTGTGCAATTCTGGTCGCCGTATATTAAAAAGGATATAGCGATTTTAGAAAAGGTTCAGAGAAGAGCCACCAAAATGGTAAAGGGGATGGAAGGATACTCCTATGAAGAAAGGCTAAAAAGGTTGGGGCTCTTTAACCTGGAAAAGAGATGGCTGAGGGGAGATATGATAGAAGTCTATAAATTAATGAACGGAGTGGAACGGGTAAACGTAGATCGATTGTTTACCTTATGAGAATATAGAAAGACTAGGGGACATGCAATAAAGCTACAGGGTAAACTATTTAAGACTAAAAAAAGAAAATATTTTTTCACTCAACTTGTAATCAAACTCTGGAATTTGCTACTGGAGGATGTAGTCAAGGCTGTTAGTGTAGCTGGGTTTTAAAAAGGTTTGGACAAGTTCCTGGAGGAAAGGTCCATAAACCATTATTAAGAATGGACCCAGGATATCAATGCTTGACCCAATACAAGCATTGTGGAACCTGTGTCTTTTGGGGAAACTGCTAGGTACGTATGACCTAGATTGGCCACTGTTGGAAACAGAATACTGGACTTGATGGACCTTGGTCTGACGCAGTATGGCATATCTTATGTTCTTATGATAACTTGTCTGCTTCAGTTGTTGCAGGTCCTGGAGGGTTATGTGATGGGATTGAAATGCTCGGAGAAGAGGTGAGTCTTTAAGTGCTTTCTGAAGGTGCCGAGGTCGGTGGTGATTGTTATTGTGTTAGGAAAACAGTTCCAAATTGAAGGTGCACAAAGTTGGAATGCATGGGTACAGGCCTGTTGGTTGAATTTGGTTCTGGCGTGAGGAACGACAAGGGTATTCCTTGTAGAAGTGCATCTTGATCTATCTGGGTGGGGTGTTTGTAGCATGGAATGGACACTTGTGATAAGATCTATGTGTGTTCTTGTACTTGAGATCCTCAGCAGTAGGGTTTTGTATTTTATCTGACTGGGGAGTGGTAGTCAGTGGAGTTGTTTGAGGATGGGGATGACGTGGTCCTGTCTGCTTGCTCCTCGAAGGATGTGAGCTGCTGTGTGGAGTGTGGTCTTTAGTGGGTACCGCATAGCTTGTGGCAGGCCCTGGTAGGTCGAGTTGCAATAGTCAATGTGCAGGAACACCATGGCTTGGAGTGCGGAGCAGAAGTATGTTGTCTTGAGGAGAGGATGGAGATGTTGCAATGTTTTTCTTTTATAGTATGTTGCCTTGGTGTTTTTTTAATGTGGGTATTTAAGGAGAATTGTTGGTCTAGGGTGATATCCAGGTATTTCAACTCATTATGTACCCTTACTTATGTGTTGCTCAGTGTTATTGTGGTTGGAAGGTAGAATGTGTTGTCTTTTGTTATGAAATAGGGCTTCCATTTTTTTGTAGTTGATCTCCAAGTTGTTGTCTATAACCAGTTGGAGACTTCGGCGAAGCAGTTTTGGTGGATAGCATAGGATGGATGATTTGTTTCAAAGGTCCACATAACATGATATCATCTGCATAAATGTGGCAGTTGAGGCCATGTGCTTTGATGATTGAGGAAAGTGGTCGCAGGTAGATGTTGAAGAGTAAAGCGGAGAGTGTAGAACCCTGGGGTACCCCTTGTGTTTGATTGTAGGGTGTAGAAGTGTGTGGTCTGATTTTTATCTGTTGTCTGTCCATCAGGTAGGATGTAAACCATTTGAGAACTGCATCTTGGATTCCATTTGATTTTAGGCATTGGAGGAGGATGTTGTTATTGGGTGTATCAAAGGCTGCAGAGATGTCCAGGAAGATCAGTAGGTAGCCCTGTTTGATGTTTTGCATTCCTTTTATTAGGGTGTTTGTCAGTGTGATCAAGAGAGTTTCAACCCTGTGGGAGGGACGGAAGCCATGTTGCTGTTGGTCGAGCAGATTGTTCCTGCCAATGTGGTCTGGCAGTTGGTATTGGACCACTTTTTCTATGAGTTTGGCTGTGAAAGGGAGGCTGGCAATGGGTCTGTATGATTTTGGATCAGATGGATCTAGGTTTGGTTTCTTCAGGGCGGGTCGGATGGAGGAGACTTTTAGGCAGTCAGGCATTCTGCTTTGTTTTAGTATAGCTTGGGTGAGTTTGGTGAATATGGGACTGAGTTCCTTCTTACTTGATTTGATCCAGGTAACTGGGCATGGGTCGAGGGGAGACGTTGTCGTGTTGAATGTTGATATAATGTTTTCAATGTGTTCTTCACTGATGTTGCTGAAGGTGATCCAGGGATGTTGGTAGTTGGTTTTGTCAGGGGAGGAGATGGAATTGGTTGTGGTTGGGGGTGGAGTTGCTTGTAGTGTGCTGCCAGTTGTTGTAGTGTAACCATGATTTCAGTGTTGTTAGTGGATGGTGGTTTTGTCAGTTGTTTTATGAGGTCAAAGAGTTCTCTTGTACGGTTTACTGAGGCGTTGATCATTTTTGTGTGATATTCGCCCTTTGCTTTGTTTGTTGCAGTGTGGTATTAATTCATGAGTCCTAGGTAGGTGTATTTGTCATTAATATCCATCATTTTCCTCCATCATCATTCGAGTTTTTGGAGTTGGGTTTTGAATTCATGCAGACTTGGAGTGTACCAAGGGGTCTTTGGGTGTTTTCTTTGAGGGGTGATGTGGTTTTGAATGTGGTGGCTGCATTTCCAATTGTGTGCTTCTAGTGTTCCATTATTATGTCTGGATCATTTGAGTCAGCCCTATGGGCTTCCTGTAGCAGGGAGAGCACAACCAATGTGTTCATCTCATCCATGACTCCTGCCACCCACCACCAACACCCTGAGTCTCCCCCCACCTATACCCAGTAGCTTCCATCACTAACATCCAATAGCTCCCACCACCACCACCCTACTACTACTTCTTATCATTTGTATAGTGCTACAAGGCATAGACACACAGACAGGCAGCAGGGAACCACACAGAGACTGCAAGGAACAGTGCGATGCACACAGGCAGAATAGCCAGAGGGGAGACAGATGCAGCAAGGGGCCACAGGGGGATAGGAGTTGGCAAATCTGAGGGGGAAACATGCAGAGATTGATATGTAGGGTGTGGAAATGTATCTCATTTTGCACATGGGAATGACTTCAAGATTTTTCTGCTGCCACATCAACATTCAGAACAGGAATAGGCCTTCTTAAATTCTGTAACCCCCTTTGCACCTATTTTTTGACAGGAACAAATCTGTGGTGAAAACCACTCACATGTGTTGGGCTAGTTCCACTTCCCCACCATCCTGATCTGCTCCTTTTAAGCACAAAGAAACATTACCCGTGTTGCTGACCCACAAAAAACTTTGAAGTTGTCTTCACAAAGATTTCACCTGTATTACACTATTTTTTTAAATTCATCTTATTGGTAGAGGAATAAATAGCTTGAGGCTTTGGGTATACCATCCTTCAAACACCTCTTTCATGTGCAAAGATGAATATGATCAGTGAATAAGGAATTCTCAAAAAAGAGGACATGATATGAGACTCAAAAAGAGTAGCCTCAGGAATAGCATAAGGAAATATTTTTTTCACCGTTGATGGTAGTGACTGCATGAAAGGACAACCTCCCAGTAGAAGTGATGGACATACACAAAATGCAGGTGAATGGGAGAGAACCAAATGATATTAACAAGTCCAAGAAAGCAGGAGGAAGGCAATAGTAAGAGTGGGTGTAGGGGTCTATATTGATCCTCTGCTTCCTGCTTCATTAATATCCCTTCCCAGGCAGTGTGCAGAAACAAGATGTGAGCATGAATCGGATAGAAAAAGCACAGAGCAGATCAAAGAAAAGTCAATCTATTCTCTAAGCCAGCCGTTCCCTTCTCTTGTTCCCTCCCTTTTACTCTTTTCTGAAGGGAATAGGAGAGGAAGTGCATGGAGGAATGGAAAGCAAAGCAAAGAAAAATTCAGATTTTTGTCTGCATAGTTCAATTTCTAATTTGTGTTCTGCATGTGTAACTGAGGCAAGGTTTTCTACTAATGTGAACAGCAGTTTTTGTGTAGACAGGGATCTGTCAGCAGTCCGGCTTGTTCTGTTTTCCCAGTAGGAAGGAAATATTTGCAGGGTTGCCACTTCATGTAAGCTTGTTGCTGTGTGAGTTTTGGGAGTTAATGCTGTTTTGTATGGCAGGTTTGTTATGCATGTTGTGACTTTTATGTGCAGGGTTTTGTGTTACTTGACAAAGTATCTGGTGATGGAGGGATTTTGTATCATTATTATTGAGAACATAAGAACATAAGATATGCCATACTGGGTCAGACCAAGGTCCATCAAGCCCAGTATTCTGTTTCCAACAGTGGCCAATCTAGGTCATACGTACCTAGCAGTTTCCCCAAGGGACACAGGTTCCACAATGCTTGTATTGGTTCAAGCATTGATATCCTGGGTCCCTTCTTAAAAATGGTTTATGGACCTTTCCTCCAGGAACTTGTCCAAACCTTTTTTAAACCCAGCTACACTAACAGCCTTTACTACATCCTCCAGTAACAAATTCCAGAGTTTGATTACACGTTGAGTGAAAAAATATTTTCTTTTATTAGTCTTAAATAGTTTACCCTGTAGCTTCATTGCATGTCCCCTAGTCTTTCTATATTCTGATAAGGTAAACAATCGATCTACGTTTACCCGTTCCACTCCATTCATTAATTTATAGACTTCTATCATATCTCCCATCAGCCGTCTCTTTTCCAGGTTAAAGAGCCCTAACCTTTTTAGCCTTTCTTCATAGGAGTATCCTTCCATCCCCTTTACCATTTTGGTGTCTCTTCTCTGAACCTTTTCTAAAATCGCTATATCTTTTTTAAGATACGGCGACCAGAATTGCACACAATATTCAAGGTGCGGTCTCACCATGGAACGATATAGAGGCATTATAATATCTTTTGTTTTATTTTCCATTCCTTTCCTTATCATACCTAGCATTCTATTTGCTCTCTTGGCCGCTGCTGCACACTGGGCCGAGGGTTTTAACATGGTATCCACAATGACGCCTAAATCTTTTTCCTGGGTGGTGGTTCCTAATGTGGAACCTTGCATCGTGTAACCATAGTTTGGGTTGTTAATCCCTAGGTGCATAACCTTGCACTTGTCCATATTAAATTTCATCTGCCATTTTGATGCCCAGTCTTCCAATTTATCAAGATCCTCTTGCAATTTTCCACAATTCTCTTGGGTTTTAACAACTTTAAATAGTTTTGTGTCATCTGCAAATTTGATAACCTCACTCGTTATTCCACTTTCCAGGTCATTTATGAATATGTCAAAAAGCAGCGGACCCAGCACAGATCCCTGGGGTACACCACTATTCACTTTTCTCCATTGGGAAAATTGGCCATTTAGCCCTACCCTCTGCTTTCTATCTTTTAACCAGTTCCTGATCCACAATAGTACACTGCCTCCTATCCCATGACTCTTTAGTTTTGCCAAATGTCTCTGATGAGGGACCTTGTCAAAGGCTTTCTGAAAGTCCAGATACACAATATCAACCGACTCACCTTTGTCCACCTGATTATTCACTCCTTCAAAAAAACATAACAGATTAGTAAGACAAAATCTTCCTTGTCTAAAGCCATGTTGGCTGTCTCCCATTAGGTCATGACTATCTACATGCTGAGTAATTTTATTCTTTATGATGGTTTCTACCATTTTTCCCGGTACTGATGTCAGACTCACCGGTCTGTAGTTTCCTGGATCACCCCTGGAACCCTTTTTAAAAATTGGTGTTACATTGGCGATCCTCCAATCTTCAGGTATTAGAGATGATTTTAATGATAGTTCAAAGATTACTAATAGCAGGTCTGCAATCTCGTATTTCAGTTCTTTCAACACCCTTGGATGTATACCATCCAGCCCAGGTGATTTGCTACTCTTCAGTTTATCTAATAGTTGTAATACATCTTCCCGATTTATCGATATTTCCTTAAATTCTTCTGCACCTTTAAATACCACTTCAGGGGGGGGCGGAGCCTGATGTCCAGCGGGATGGTCGCATAACGCTGAGGCTCCCGAGAGGCCTACTCAGAATCCTGAATTAACACCTCACATACTTGGAACTTCTACTCTGATCTTGCCGGGGCACATTGGTGAGATGGCGGGGACCAAACCAACGCGTCTGGAATTTGGATCTCCAGCGGCTTCTCACGGCAAACGTTCCAAAACTGAACCTCCGTCCCCGCAGAAGGGGCCGGCCTTGTGCGAGGGCCCCGAAATGCAGCAGGAAATCCTCGTAGAGATTAGAGGGGTCAAAAACCTCGTGCAGGCAAACGGTTGAAGCACTCCGAGCGCTGCGGGAAGATTTTGGTGTGCTGCAAAGCAAGCTAGAAGGGCTTTCTTCGCGTCAGGACAAAATGGAGAGCATATTGGACTCCCATGCGGCCCGGTTGTCCAAACTCGACAAAGTTGAACGCCAGGTGCGGGCCTTGCAGAAAGAGGTGGAAGATGGCAATAATAGAGCGCGCCGCAACAACATACGACTCGTGGGCATACCGGAGGGAGCGGAATCGGGAGACATGAAAGAGTTTTTATGCAAAATCCTCCCTTCCCTGCTCCAAATCACCTTTACCAAAGATTTAGAGATTGATCGCGCTCATCGTGTACCCACAAGCATAACGCTCAACAGAAAGACCCCGCGGCCTATCATTTTTCGACTTTTGAGATATCAACACGTGGAGCAAATTCTAAGTGCCTCTCGGGCAAAGGGCCATATGGAGTTTGAGAGCCACAAGATCTCTTTCTATCCCGACTTGGCTAAACCCACGGTCGACCGCCGAAAGCGCTTTTTGGAATTCCGGCCGAGGCTTCAACAACTACAAGCACGCTATGGCCTGATGTACCCGGCCAAGCTCCGAGTTACGCTTCACAATCAGACAAGAACATTTGAGGACCCTGATCTTCTAGCGGATTTTTTGGATGCCAAAGAAGCCGACTTGATGCGCTGACTTCCAGAATATTCCTGTAAGTCTCCTCATATCCGCTGTACCTGCCATATTGGATCTGCCGCAGCCCAGCAAAGAGTCTGGCGTGGGCAGTCTGTTGCTTTACTCTTGATGGTATCTGTGACCCGACTCCATCTACCCACAGTAGCCTCGATGAGTATCAGAGACAGCGTTAATTATGGACTCTGGTGTTTCTTTTCTTTTTTTATATGTCTTTCTATTTCCTCTCTAGGGCCTCCTCCCGCAGACATATGGTCGCCATATTCTTTGGGGGTTTTGCTTCTTCTCTAAGATACGTTGGTACATACTTTTCAATATGGGGTGTATTAGCCAGATTACTCGGTGATTATGTCATTGTTGTACAGATTCTGATTATGTTGTATGTTATCAAGCGCCCTTACCTAAAATGTCTATTACCGATTGATGGCACCATGTAAGATTTTCTCATTGAACGTAAAAGGAATCAATAATCCGATAAAACGGAAGAAAATCCTAAGCTACCTAAGTCAGGAAGCAGCGGATCTGATTTTTCTCCAAGAAACGCATTTAAATTCGAAGGAAACTCTTAAACTCAATATTAAACCTTACATGGTGGCCGCCTATTCCCCAGCCGTTTCCAAGAAATGTGGGGTTGCCATACTGGTTAGGAAATCTTTGCATGCTACTATTATTGCGACTAGCTCAGATACAGAAGGTAGATGGTCTAGAGTTCACCTCAAGATAGGTAGCCTTGAAGTTACATGTATATGCCTTTACGCTCCTAATGTGGATGACCCTGCCTTTTTTGCTACCATTGCTCAGGTTGCGCAGGCTTCTGCTAATACTTCATTGATCATTGGGGGGGATTTCAATCTAGTCCTTGATCCCCTGATTGACAAACAGCCGCCTAGGACGAGTGGTCCCCCCAAGAGTCACGCCACGCTTACCTCCCTGATCAAGGATCTTGCTTTAGTTGATCTATGGAGGTTACTACACCCCAATGAGCTTGACTTCACCTTCTTCTCCTCCCCTCATAAATCTCAGTCTCGCATAGACTTCTTTCTAATCTCAAAACTGTTAGTTCCTCAGGTGGACACTGCAAAGATTCACTCCCAACATATTTCAGATCATGCTGCCATTTCCTTTCAATTACACACTACTGCACCCCAGGGGAATTCGGGAGCCTGGTTCTTTGATAGAGCCCTGTTAACTCAGCCAGAGTTCCAGTCAGAAATTCGAGCAGCCATACAGGATTACTTCCATTTTAAATCTACCCCAAGATACTGCGTATTGGGCTTGGTGGGAGGGCTTCAAAGCGGCCATTCGGGCAACGATCACTAGCTATCAAATCCGCCTGCGGAAACAACGCAAACAGCAGCTGCTCATACTAGACCAACAAATAAAAGCAGGCGAACGAGTTCTAACTTCACGTACTGACCCATGTGTATTAATTCGATTACAGCGTCTCCGTTTTCAATATAATTCAATCCTCTCAACTGCAGCTTCTAAGAGTATTGAGCTTCAGCGAGGGACATATTATCGTGAAAACAACCGAGCCGGTCGACTCTTAGTCAACGCCTTGAAAGGTCAAAAAGAAGCCAAACGCGTAGCGGCCCTTCGAGCTCCACAGGGAGGGGGCATAGTGACCACAGACTCCGACATTGTAGAGCTCTTTCGGGATTTCTATACCCGCCTATATCAATCTGAATGTGAGTTCTCGTCAGAGACATTCGAGCGATTGCTTTCTGGCATTCAGCGGCCGACCCTCTCTGAAGATGATAGGGATGAGATGGATGAACCCTTCTCTACTTCAGAGATCCAATCTGCCCTAAAACGAACAGCCTCGGGCCGTGCCGCAGGGCCCGATGGTCTCCCGACCGAATTCTACAGAATGTTCAGTGCAGATTTAGTTCCCTATTTAAAACTCTATTTTACTGCCCTTGCGGTAGATACATCCTCTTTGGGATCCTTTTCTGCAGCTAATGTGGTAGTATTTGAGAAAGAAGGCAGAGACCCGCTACTGACCGCCAACTACCGTCCAATCTCCCTACTTAATGCCGATTATAAGATCTTCGCAACGATCTTGGCCACCCAGCTATCTGACATGATGGCTACCCTAATTCACCCCGACCAATGCGGTTTTATACCCGGCAGATCAACTGCTGACAATGCTCGGACCTTGTGCCATGTGCTATCCAGTGCTGCCAATCTCGATCATCCATGGGTGGGTCTTTCCCTGGATGCCAAAAAAGCCTTTGATCGTCTAGAATGGCCCTTCTTATTTGCAGTTCTCCGATGGTATGGCTTTGGAGAGGGCTTCCTCCGATATCTCCAAGTCATGTATACTCAACCCGTCGCCACTATTTGTGTAAACGCCATCAAATCTCAGCCATTTAACCTCCAAAGAGGCACGCGTCAAGGTTGCCCCCTATCACCAATGCTCTTTGATCTAGCTCTTGAACCCCTAGCCCTCCTTATTAGACAGTCCGCACGTATTCGAGGTGTCCCCTTTAGTCATAGGGAGATTAAACTCTCTGCATATGCAGATGACCTTATGCTCTTCGTATCCCTCGATTCGGTTCCAGCTGTCTTGGATCTGATTGACGGATACTCACAATTATCGGGCTATAAAATTAACTGGACCAAATCTGTAGCATTCCCACTGAACCGCTGGGTACATGAGGCTGACATGCAGGCCTTTCCCTTCCTTTGGCAATCCCGCATGGTGAAGTATCTCGGGGTCCATTACTGTTCTCCTTTAGAAGACACTATCAGTTTTAATGCCAAAGAGGTAGTCTCCAAAGTCCGTGACCTCACAAATCGTTGGTCTCCCTTATCTCTCACATGGTGGGGCCGCTTAGAAACTGTGAAAATGATGATAGTCCCCAAAGTGAACTACATTTTAGAAATGCTGCCATGCTTACTTCCGTTACATACTTATAAAGATATTGAGGGCCTTCTCGTCCGTTATCTCTGGCAGGGCAAGCCACCAAGGATAGCTAAACATAAACTGCAGTCTGCAAAGGAACGAGGGGGTACCAGATTTCCTGATTTTCTTAGATATCATCAAGCTTTCCTACTTAAGCAAGGTGCCCGATGGCTAGATGCCTCAACAGACAGCAGACCAGTTTGGCTTGACATAGAAGAGGAGCTTAGTAGCCCAATTCCGTTGACCCACCTCCCCGGTATGTCCTATCAAGTAGACACCCGCCATCCGCCAATGATTGTCGATACTCTTGCGGCCTTTAACACTCTCATTCTATCACTGGGCCCGAATGTATGTCCTCAGGACGGACTCCCGCTATGGAATAACCCCAGAATTCAAGTCCTAAATAGAACAATAGCATGGAAACCCTGGTACTCAAGGGGGATCAGGACACCCCAACAGCTTTTCTCTGCAGCTCGTTGGAAAACCTTTTCTGATTTACAAAAGGAATTTGCGTTACCAGCGAAACACTACTTTCAATTGATGCAGCTTCAACACTGCCTCAAAAGTGCTCGAATCATGCCGCCCTCTGCCCCTACTGAGGATGGGCTATTAGAGATAGTTCACTCTATTAGTAGTACACATGGGGTAGCCTCTAACTTTTATAAAATATTATGTCACGGTACAGACACGGCCACTTTTAGAGCCCAACAAGCCTGGGAGCGCGAACTGCAAACCACTTTAACCCCTGTGCAATGGAGCGTTTTCTGGAGCAAAGTAGTGCGGGTTTCCCGGTCTGCCTCTGTTACCCAAACTCTCTTCTTTTTTGCACACAGATGCTTTTATACCCCAGAAAAAATAGCCAAATGGAACCCAAATGCTAGGGACCTGTGTTGGTCTTGCCATACTGCTGTGGGAACCTTCGCTCATGTTATTTATGAATGTCCTCAACTACAGGTCTATTGGGGGCGGGTCTGGGGTCGTATTCAATTTATCTTACACTTTCACGAACCTCTCTCTTGGAAGGTCGTGGGACTCCGCTCTGTGGCGGAGGTCCCCTCTCTTCCTAAGAAGGGTCGCTTTCTCCTTGATTTCATGCTGGGTATAGCCATATGCTTAATCACGAGGAATTGGAAGGATAGCTCTCGACTTACGGTCAATGAATGGTGGAACCTCGTCTGCTTATATAGTAAATATGAGCAGATACCTCGGAGAGTTATTCACCATGTCCAAACTCACTCTCGCTTGTCTAAATGGCAGATGCTTAATGATTATGTACATTCTGCTCATTGTTCCAACATGCCTGTATAATGTGCACTCATCATGTTTTAGATCACCGTTAGGTTTTGTAACACAATAACGTTAGTACACGCCCGCTTCGGGAATGCTTAGTTTTCTAGAGAAGAAGCAGGGGGGAGGGGGGTGGCAGGGGTTTACTTTGGTGTATGTATTACACGTTATGTATCTGTCTTTTAGCTGTATGTCTTCCTTTTCCTTTGTTGTTATAAAACGAAAATAAAGAATTTAAATACCACTTCAGTCATGGGTAACATTCCTACATTTTCCTCAGTAAAGACTGAAGCAAAGAATTCATTCAGTCTCTCCGCTATCGCCTTGTTGCCTCTTAGTGCTCCTTTAACCCCTTTATCATCTAATGAACCAACTGACTCTCTCACAGGTTTTTTGCTATGAATGTACTTGAAAAGGTCTTTACTTCACGTTTTTGCTTACGCAGCAAGCTTCTTCTCAAATTCTCCCTTTGCCTGCCTTATCAATGCCTTGCATTTGACTTGCCAGTGCTTGTGCTGTTTCCAGGTTTCATCGTTTGGCTCTTTTTTCCATTTCCTGAAAGATGCTTTTTTGGCAACAACAGCCTCTCTGACCTTACCTTTAAACCATGCTGGCAGTTTTTTTGGACTTCCTTCCACTTTTCTTAAAGCGTGGAATACAGCTGGTCTGGGCTTCCAAGATAGTATTTTTCAACAACAGCCAAGCCTGATGTACGTCTTTAACCTTTGCAACTGCTCCTTTTAGTTTTTTCTTAACTGTTTTCCTCATTTTTTCATAGTCTCCCTTTCGAAAGTTAAAAGGTAGTACTGTGGATATCCTCACTATCCCTCCTCCACTAATTAAATCAAAGGCGATCATGCTATGATCACTATTGCCAAGTGGCCCCAACAACCTTATCTCTTGCACTAGATCTGGTGTTCCACTAAGGCTTAGGTCTAATATGGCTTCCCCTCTGGTCGGTTCATGAACCAGCTGCTCCAAGAAGCAGTCTTTTTTTTCATCTGGGAACTTTATCTCCCTAGCATGTCCTGACGTAACACTGACCCAGTCGATACCGGGGTAGTTGAAATCACCCATTATTGTTACTGTGCTGTAACTTTTGTTAACTTCCTTGATTTCTTTGAGCATTTCATCATCCATTTGGTCATTCTGGCAAGGCGCTCGATAGTACACTCCCACTGCCATTGCCTTGCCCCTTTTACATGGAATTTCAATCCATATAGATTCTACAGCAGATTTTGTTTCCTGCAAAACTTTAATCCTTTCTGACTCAATGCCCTCTCTAACATAGAGAGCAACCCCTCCACCAATTTGATCAGCTCTATCATTACAATATAGTTTGTACCCAGGTATCACAGTGTCCCACTAGTTGTCCTCCTTCAACCATGTCTCTGATATTCCAATCATATCTAACCTTTCATTTAGTGCTATATATTCTAACTCTCCCATCTTATTTTTTAGACTTCTAGCATTTGCATACAAGCATTTTAGAGAATGCATTTTATTCATATTAATTTGGCTATTGTTAGACATTTAGGTAATTTAGGATGTTTAAGCTCTGTCTGCTCCATACTTGAGGGCATTTGGGCTACTTTACTCTTTTGTGGAACCTCTCTGCTTTTGGTAGTATCCTTCAAAGATACATTCTTCCGAACCATCCGCTCTTGGGCGACTGTTAGCTTTCCCCTAATATCTAGTTTAAAAGCTGCTCTATCTCCTTTTTAAAGGTTAATGCCAGCAGCCTGATTCCATCCCAGTTAAGGTGAAGCCCATCCCTTCGGAAGAGCCACTCCTTTCCCAAGAATGTTCCCCAGTTCCTAACAAATCCAAAACCCTCATCTCTGCACCATTGTCTCATCCATGCATTGAGACTCCGGAGCTCTGCCTGCCTTTTGGGTCCTGCGCGTGGAACAGGAAGCATTTTGGAGAATGCTACCCTGGAAGTTCTGGATTTCAACTTCCTACCTAAAAACCTAAATTTAGCCTCCAGAACCTCCCTACCACATTTTCCTATGTCATTGGTACCGACATGTACCAAGACAGCAGACTCCTCCCCAGCACTATCTAAGACCTTATCTAGGTGGCGTGTGAGGTCCGCTACCATCGCACCAGGCAGGCATGTTACCAAGCGATCCTCACTTCCACCAGCCACCCAGCTATCTACATGCCTAATGATCGAATCACCAACTGTCCTAATCCTTCCCTCATGGGCACATGGCCCTGGAGAAACTTCCTCGGTGCGAGAGGGTTTTACATCACCTGGAGGACAGGTCCTAGTTACAGGATCACTTCCTGCCACACCAGGGTGATGCTCTCCTGTCACGTGACCTCTCTCCTCCATGGCAAACAGGGATGCTGCCAGACTGGAGGTGGGACTTCAGGACTATATCCCTGTAGGTCTCGTCTATGTACCTCTCTGTCTGTCTTATGCTTTCCAAGTCTGCTACTTTAGCCTCTAGAGAACGGACTCGTTCCCTGAGAGCAAAGAGCTCCTTGCACCTAGTGCACAGGTAAGACCTCTCACCAACTTGGAGAAAATCATACATGTGACACTCAATGCAAAAGACTGGAAAGCCCCCATCCCACTGTTGGACTGCTGTCTGCATCTTAGTTTTAAGTTTGTGTTTAGATCTAAGTTCTTTACTTACTAAGGGTTGCTATGGATATTTATACTAATAAAACTGTACCTAATACGTGTAATATACCTTGTTCACCTGAACTTAACTAATCTCAGGTCCTTAGATTATGACTGATTTGGGTAATGAGCTTCACCTGAGAGCACCTCCTGTCTTGTAAGATGTGTAAGTACCTATAAAGCTACGATTATCCTAGGGGTGGGTGGGTGTGGGGAGGGAGGGAGGGAAATAACACTTATTAAAAGAGGGCTGCTACACAGTACCCTGTCCTGTGCTGCTATGGTAAGTAATGGTGATGATGAAGATTTCCGAAGAATAACACAACTGGTTGATTTTGGAGAAGCAAGAATACTATTCAAACACTGCATTCTCTTCCGGGCCAATCAGCACAAAAAGGAATACTATACCAACATGATTCTCAAATCCCCCAACAGATCCAGAGAGCTATTTCTGATAGTAAACACCTGAGAAAGAGGAAATAATACATCCACAGACCTTCGCGGACTACCTTCAAATCAAACTCCTATTCAAGCTATCAATGCCCGGACAGAAGTGGGACAAGTTCAGCATCCCATCAATGGAGCAGATCTCCCAAATAATCACCAACCACAATACCAGCACCGCCCTGACTGACCCATGCCCAGTGGCATGGATCAAATCAGCAAAGGACAAACATATCAAAAGTATCCATAGCATAGTGCACAATTCCCTCACCCTCGGCTCAATGCTGGAAGCACTAAAGCTTACAACAATCCGTCCCATCCCAAAGAAATGCACACTGAATAAAGACAACCCAGCTGCCTTCAGGCCTACAGTATATTTAGCCCCCCCCTAATGGTGAAGATTATTGAGAAGGTGGTACAACACCAGCTACAGGAACACGTCAACAACCATGCCCCACTAGACCAACATCAACACGGGTTCCGCCCAAACCACTGCGCTGAAACTCTCTGATACACCTCTTTGACAACCTCCTAAAGGCAATTGACAACATAAAAAAAGGCATCATCATCATTTTCCTGGACATCACATCAGCTTTCGACACAGTAGACCACAACATCCTCATATCAAGACTTCAGCAAATAGGACTAGATGGCACCGCCTTGAACTGGTTCACCTCCTACCTCACAAACAGACAGCTCTAAGTCAAATGCAGCCCCAACACCTCCCGACCATTCAAGTGGAATCAAGGAGTACCACAAGGATCCGCCCTCTCTGTACACTATTTAATATACATACAGCCAATCTGCGACATCATCAAGGAACACAATATGCAATACTCCATCTACGCAGATGACATAATGATATACACCCCAATTAACCTGGACAACCAAGACTACACAAGAATAGCAGACTGCCTACAACAAATGACTAGATGGCTACTACAAAACAATTTGACAATAAACTACAACAAAACCGAAGCTCTACTAATGACCAGAAACACCATCTTCACCTCCCCATCCACCATCAAACTCAACAATGTAACAATACCCATAAAATCATAGATAAGCTACCTCGGAATCACCCTC